>JAQQTO010000042.1:20097500-22597500 GCA_029884595.1 Ormosia semicastrata | reverse complement strand
GTTGGTTCACTAATCTTTTGGTTGAAGATCTGGTTCGATTTTTTTATCACAACTCCATACATGATTAGATGAAAATTTCACTATTAGTGTATAAAAAATTAAATCTAAAATAATATTTATGGACAACAGATCAAGAAAGTTATTGTTTCCTTCAATACATATAAACTCATCAATCAATTGAGTAGTTCTAGGAATTTTTTTTCTTAGTATCTCACCTAATAGGTGAGAAATTAATATCTTAAAATATAGTTAAGTATTTAACTAGGGACCTCTTCCAATGATGATATTTTCCATACACATGAATCTCAGAATTGAACCTAATACCATATGCTTAAGGGATCTGAGTTCATTTTACTCGAACCAACACATATTAGTAATTCTACAAAATTATTTAAGAGTTTAATTTTGATATATCATTAGTATAAAAAATTTTAGGACAAAACTTAAGTAAAGTTCCTTAGGTGTTTGTGGTGCTTGTCTCCAATAGAAACATGACATGTGTACATTTTTCTATAATTCATTAATGAAAATTTTGAAAATAATAATTAAGTAAATAAAAAGTAAAACACATGTCATGTTTCTATTAAATACAAGCACCACAAGCACCTAAGAAACTTTATCTAAGTTTTCTCCAAAATTTTACACTATCAATTAATCATAAATCACTGCATATGTTACTTTTAAGATAATTAGTGTGATAGTCAAATAATTTTTATGATATAATAATGTATAATTGAATAACAGAAAGTGTATATAAATTAAATCCATTATTTAATATAATTTCTTAGTATATTAAAATTTTACAAGTCTATTTTTTTTTCCCTTATCCATTGTCCTTTTTTTTTTCTTTTGGGTGAGTCTTACCCCTTGTTTTCTTTGAATGAAGAAACGAACTCAGAGAAAAAGACAATAAAAGGTTACGTACACAAGAAAGAGAAAACAGAGAATGAGGTGCAGTATGAGGTCACATTTGAGTTACCAGCAGATTTCGGGAATGTGGGTGCTGTTCTGGTTGAAAATGAGCACCACAAGGAGGTGTTTCTAAAGAGTATAGTAGTTGATGGCTTACCTGATGGGCATGTGCACTTCACCTGTGATTCATGGATTCAGCCCAAGCATGACAGTCCTGTGAAGAGAGTCTTCTTCACTGACAAGGTTAGAATAATAAAATGGCATTTTAAGCTGTTTTTAGTTTTATGGAAAACAGTTCAATTTTGGAGACGATAATTTTGATAGAAAATAATTCTTCAGAGGTGTTTATAAATTATGATATATGTTCTCTTATAATGTTATAGTATTTTATTTGTTCTTATGAGTTGTTTATTTTTCTCTCTCTCTCTCATATTTTTTTTTTTTTGTATTGGAGTTCATAAGTTTTTCTATAGAATTGATTGCTATATCGTGTACAGGAAAATGGTAAAATTTCACGTCAAACGTTAAATTCTAAAACCTAACATTTCTTAATAAAATAGACATTTTATAACAATGAAACAGCGACGGCTTAGCCATAAGACAAGTCAAGTTCTTGTTTGAGACCCCAATTTTTTTTTAAGATTTTAGGTCTTATAATTTAATAGTATTATATTTATAACTTATATAATTATTATATTTATTTATTTACAACAAATTAAGGCTCTTAATTTTTTGTAATACTTAATATATCTCATTCTCCTTTTCATATTAATTATTCAACTATAACTTAATCACTTCCACACAATATCTATTTTCACTCTATTTAATTTCTTGATTATTGACAGCAACAAGAATTGTTGAATCGCAAGTTCTTTTTCTGTTTTTCACTCTTTCACACTTTTCCAATCACTTTAGTCATATTTAAATAAATTTAATTAATAACTTTACATCTAACAAAGCTAGAAAAATAAACTTTAAATAAAAATTATATTAGTTCTATAAATTAGATTAAAGGCCTTGTTAAAATTTGGCTTTAAGCCATCAACTCTGTTGAGGCGCTACTGTAATGAATTTTTTTCTTTTGATTTCTTCACATCCTTCTCCTCCAACTAAACATATCCTTAGTTGTAAATCTCTTTCACATCAACAAATTTTTTATGTGTTTTTTCGTTCTGATTTTTAATCTTTGACACTATAGTGTTCTTGTTGTTAATTTACCTATGCATGGAACAGTTGTACTTGCCATCACAAACACCAAGTGGATTGAGAAGGCTGAGAGAAGAGGAGCTGGTGCAGCTGAGAGGGAATGGCGAAGGAGAGCGCAAGAGCTCTGACAGAATATATGACTATGACGTGTACAACGATCTTGGGGATCCTGATACCAACATTGACCTCAAAAGACCTGTTCTTGGTGGCACCAAGCATCATCCATATCCAAGACGGTGTCGTACTGGTCGAAAGCCCTCTGATGCAGGTCATCTGCTCATATCCTTTTATTTTTATTTGTCTATAAAAATATATTATAATAAATTTTAATATGAAAGAGCATAGTAAAATGTTGGGTTCAATCCTTGTTAGTGATGTTTCTAAGCCACTAGTGAATTAAAGTGGTATAGACCGTTGGTGTAAAGAGTTTTACTGTAACCCAAAGTTGTGTGTTCAATCCTTGTTAATGATGTTTCTAAGCCACTAGTGAATTAAAATGGTATGCACGTCAGGTAAAGAGTTTTACACTAACACAGTTTTGTGTTCAATCCTTGTGAGTGATGTTTGTAAGCCACTAGTGAATTAGTTGTAAGAGATTTCTGTAGTTTGCTATAAGTGATAGGTTCAAACTTCTGTAATGTAAGTCAATGTAAAAAGAACAAACCTGAAAAGATTCTTTCAGTTCATAAAGTTCATGAGTAGAACACCTTGATGTGTTTTTCAATTTGTTTAAATATATAAAATTAAATGAATGTTTGAAAATAAAAGACTAGATATTAGAAAACTTACCACATAATTTATATTCATTGATTGTTGTTCAAGTTATTTTGTGCTTTACACAATACAAGGTTATTCTCTTCATTTCTTAAAATTTTTCAGATTTTAACAAAGACGAGATTCAAATTAACTAACAACTTCAACCAATTTCTATTGTCACTTTTTTTCATATTATTTATGGTGGAAAACATTTCAACATGTAAGTTTATAAGACAATTTGCATTTTGTTTTTGTCGTTGTTGTTATACAGACCCATCGTCTGAGAAGAAAAGTACAAGTTTTTATGTTCCTCGTGACGAGGCATTTGCTGAGATAAAGCAGACACAGTTCACAACGACCACAGTATCCTCAGGATTGAGTGCAATTTTAGAATCCTTAGATGCAATTCTCACTGACCAAAATCTTGGATTTGTAAGCTTTGAAGACATAGACACGCTCTACAAAGAAGGGTTTCATTTACCACCTCTTAAAGACAATGGGTTAACGTTGCTCCAAAGAGTCATTCCCAAGTTTATCAAGGCTGCTAATGATAGCCAGAATATTTTGCGCTTTGATACCCCAGAAGCAGTTAAAAGTAAGTACATTTATATAGATAAGTGACTATATCATAAGTGCTTATATTTAAATTTGATATTGCTAGACAACTGCTTATTGCGTTACTAGCTTTATAACTTGTCCAATAAACTTTACAAATTGCTCATCCGAATGCACTACCAATATCAAATAACTGCATCCTGAGATAAGCTAATCATTTTTTGGCCTTGGGAGCTTGACATTATTAGTCTTAAGGACAGACTTTCGTAAAAGCTTAATGAGTTATCTGAAGGCTTAATATTGATTTTATATCTAACAATTTCTCTCATCCAAGAATTCTTTGGGCATGAACTTGAAGCATGGAAAATGAACAGGTCCACTCCACTTTGAGCTGAAATTTAACTTAATTTTAGAGAATGAGTGCAACAAGGATTGAGCTCCTAATCACTTAGTTATAGAGACTTTGATATCTTGTCAAAGATCAACTTCTCTTAAAATTTAAGATGTTAGGTGAAAGCTCAAGACTAGTTTTATATTTCTAACAGTCAAATGATGGAAAGGGGATAATAGGCCACAGTTCAAGCGGTTGAAATAAAATTACCTAAATCTAAAAGATACCATAAAATGCAAATTCCCTCTTAACTCTATGATTGAGATGATTGAGTTTTGGAATTGCAGGGGACAAGTTCTTTTGGTTTTCAGATGAGGAATTTGCCAGGGAGACTTTGGCAGGTGTCAACCCGTATAGCATCCAATTGGTCAAGGCAATAGTTGCTACAAGTATTTTGTTTACTCCTTTCACTTTATTATATACGCTCAAGAATTTTTCAATGTTTTCTTTTGGGTATATTCATTATGTAGGAATGGCCTTTGAGAAGTAAACTAGAACCCCAAATTTATAGTCTACCAGAATCAGCTATCACGAGAGAAGTCATCGAGCCACAGATAATTGGCTATGGCACAGTTGAAGAGGTACCCAAGCATCAATCAATGACTTTACTAAATTCAGAATGTGTTATGCTTAAAAATTGTTTAATTTGAGTACATGCAGGCCATTAAGGAGAAGAAGTTGTTCATGTTAGACTACCATGATTTATTCTTACCATATGTAAGCAAAGTGAGAGAAATTAAGGGAACCACACTATATGGATCACGGACACTATTCTTCCTCACCAATCAAGGCACATTGAAGCCACTAGCTATTGAGCTCACTAGACCACCTGCCGATGGCAAGCCACAGTGGAAGCAAGACTTCACACCTGCTTCTCATTCAACCAATCTCTGGCTTTGGAGGCTTGCCAAAGCTCATGTTCTTGCCCATGATTCGGGGTATCATGAACTTACAAGCCATTGGTGCATACCATCGTTTCATTCTCTTCTGCCATGCATTAAGATTTGACTCTATTAATTAATTGTTATGATAAGTTCACTGAATCATAACTGGGTTAACTTAGTACATTTAAATGGTCAATTTTTGTAGGCTAAGAACTCACGGTGCCGCTGAACCCTTTGTAATTGCAACAAATAGGCAACTTAGTGCCATGCATCCAATCTACAGATTATTACATCCTCATCTGAGATATACAATGGAGATCAATTCCCTTGTCCGTGAAGTGCTTATCAGTGCAAATGGGGTCATTGAAATGTCAATTTCTACTAATAAATATTCAATGGAATTAAGTTCCGTGGCATATGATCAGCTTTGGCGGTTTGATTTGCAGGCATTTCCCAATGATCTTATTGACAGGTATAGTCTATACTATAGAGATGCTTTAGGATTTGTTTGTGTTTTCTTCTTTTTCAATACCACATTAAGCATTCAGTTTCTGGTATTAATTGCTGTTCTTTCAGAGGAATGGCTGTGGCAGATCTTAATGCACCGCATGGCCTAAAGTTAACAATTGAAGATTACCCTTTTGCCAATGATGGTCTCCTCATATGGGATGCCATCAAACAGGGGTCACAGAGTATGTCAACCATTACTATCCAAACTCAAGCATCATAGAGTCTGACCAAGAGCTCCAAGCATGGTGGACAGAAATAAGAACAGTGGGTCATGGAGACAAATCTGACAAACCATGGTGGCCAGATCTTAAAACACCTAAAGACCTGATTGAGATCATCACCACTATAGCCTGGGTAGCATCTGCTCATCATGCAGCCGTTAACTTTGCCCAATATACTTATGGAGGCTATTTCCCTAATCGACCCACAATTGCTAGAAACAAAATGCCTACAGAAGACCCTTCAAAGGAAGAGTGGGAAAAATTTCTGAACAAACCCGAGCAAACCCTTTTGGAGTGTTTCCCATCACAAATCCAGGCAACTTTAGTGATTGTAGTTTTGAACTTATTATCAGATCATTCACCAGATGAAGAGTATATCAGGCAGTACATGGAGCCATCTTGGGCTGAGAATCCAACTATAAAGGCAGCCTTTGAAAGTTTTAATAGGAAGTTGAAGGAGATTGAAAGTATTATAGACTCAAGGAACGCAAACAGTGCATTGAAGAATAGACATGGAGCTGGGGTAGTGCCTTATGAGCTACTGAAGCCTTTTTCTGGGCCTGGAGTCACTGGAAAGGGAGTTCCATATAGCATATCCATTTGAAGTTTGGTGATCTAAAGCAGAATGTTTATAAATAATTTCTTTCTAGTGCTGTATGTCAAGGTCCTCAATAGTAAACATAATGACAGAAGAATTCTTCACGAATTGTACTGTCCTACAGCAGATCATAAGTTGAAATTTTATATAATAAGATTAGTTTCACATTTCTTCCTTTAGAGGAATGGCAATATAGAGTTACAGACAGAATTTTTTCTAAGATAGAGAAGTTCTGTTATCTGTGTTACTTGTGATTTTTATGGAGCTATTAGTCTCTTATATGGTTAGTTACCTCACTAGGATTAGGATAAATACCACGCGAATCACTCAAGCAGCACACTCATGCTCCAAGTGGTTATTAGTTTGAATCACTGAGAATAAAAGGAATCAACCTTGAAGTTAGCTTTGCGTCCAAGGAACTAGAAGTTACATAGTCCATTGACGGGCATGTTATTTTGGCTTGTATCTCTCAAAGTCAAATTAGGTGGCTTGAAAGCAAGCTTTCGGTGGAGGCCTTGTTTTTCAACAAAGGCTGAAAGAAGTCTTGCAAATTGGAGACAAATTGGAGAAGAAATTTTGTGCACTTTCGGTGGTGATTGGAATGGTGGTTGGAAGTTGGCAGTACAATTAAATGCATTTACATGCATTGGATCTCTATAAATAGAGGTCATTTGCTTCATCCAAAAATCATCAAGCAGAAACAAAATTACAAGCTTCTGAGAGTGAGAGAAAAAATAGAGTGTAAGAAAATTCTAAGAATGTAGTGTGTGAGTATATATTGAAAATTTTTGGATTTATTCTCTAGTCTCTACAATACTACAAATTGTAGTAGGAGAGGGTCTTACTGGGAAACACTATATTTTGTATCTCTTGTGTGCGAGGGTGTAGATAGGATATTGTAAGTATCCTTGATATAGTGGAATATTTTTCGAAGTTCATCCTTTGGTTTTTCCCTCAGTATACAAGGGGGTTTTCCACGTTAAATTTGGTGTGCAGTTCTTTATCTATTTTTCTGGTGCAAATAGTACTAACAAGTGGGTTCCACTATAAAAGTACTATTTACGCACTTTACAATTTTATCAGTTCTTCACGGATCTGAATACGCTTCCGCTCACATCCATAAAGTGTTCAAGACACTTGAGGTGTATCCAACTCTAATTTCCTAACAAGTGGTATCAGAGCCATTTGATCAAATTTCAAATCGAAGATGTCAGTGCCAAAATTTGATGTGGAGAAGTTCGATATATCCAATGACTTCAGTTTATGGAAGCTGAAGCTACATGCATTACTAGATCAGCAAGGCTTGTCAAAGGCGTTGGAAGGTGAAAGTAAGTTGCCGGAAACATTGTCTTCTGATAAAAGGAAGGAGATAATAGCCAAGGCATGTAGCATAATACAGTTAAGCCTGGCAGACAACGTGCTGTGAGAGGTTATGAACGAGAAGACTGCATATGGACTCTGGAAAGCTTTGGAAGAAAAGTACTCTATAAAGACTTTGTCAAACCAACTTTACTAGAGGAAAAGATTGTACACATTCAAACTTTCAGGAGAAAAACTAATTCGAGATCATATTGACGACTTCAATTGGATGATCACTAATGTACAAGCGGCTAGAATTATAGTCGAAGATATTGATCAAGTTATGATCTTATTGACTTCATTGCCTCCGTCCTATAATAATTTCTGTGATACCATAATGTATGGTAGGTCCACCATCTCCGTCAGAATTGTCAAAGAGGCGTTGATGACAAAGGAGCATCAGAAATTGGCATCAAGATCTAGTGCTAATAATACTGCAGATGGGTTGTTTGTGACAAGAGGGTGTAATCAAGAAAGAGGATCGGAAGCAAAAGTAAGGGAAGATCAAAGTTCAAAAATCACAAGTCCTTAAAATGTTTTCATTGTCATTAACCAGGGCATATCCGAAAAAATTGTCGTAAGAGAAAGGAGAAACAAGGAAATACTGTCAATATAACAGTTGCAAGTTCTGATGATAGTGATGTTGAATCGGTCCTAACAGTTTCCACTAGTGACTTGGGCAACGAGTGGATCCTGGATTCTGGCCCATCTTTTCACATGACACCTAATAGGAATTTTTTCTCTTCGTATCAAAAGCGGGAAGGAAAGGTCCGATTGGGAGACAACAGGGTAATTGCTGTTGTAGGTGGAGGAGATGTACGAATCAGATTGGATGATGGTACTACAAGGATATTTCAAGCATGGCATATACCAAAGCTAGGTAAGAACCTGATCTCTTTGAGTGCCTTAGACAACCAAGGGTACAAGTTCTCTAGAGAGGGTGGTTCTTTGAAGGTGACCAAAGGCTCGATGGTGGTGATGAAAGAAAAACTACAAGGTGGGATCTATCTATTACTGGGGAGCATAGTTAGTGGCACTGTTGCTGTTCTATCCTCTGAAAGATCTAAAGATGATGTTACAAAGTTATGGCACATACGGCTTGGTCATATGAATGAGAAGGGAATGACAATACTTGTTGGAAGAGGACTGCTGAAAGGTGTAAAGAATTGTAAACTCGACTTCTGTGAAAATTGTGTATTTGGAAAGCAGAAACGAGTGAAGTTAAGTTTTGCAAAACACACCAGCAAGGGCATTCTGGAGTATGTCCACTTGGATGTTTGGGGTCCAGCCCTTGTTAACTCATTGGGTGGTGCTCGTTATTTTCTTACTTTGATAGATGACTATTCCAGGAAGGTCTGGGTTTATTTCCTGAGCAAAAGGATGAGGTGATCAAAAAATTCAAGCAGTGGAAGGCCATGGTCGAAAAGCAAACCGAGCGATCAGTCAAGTGGCTGAGAACTGACAATGGCGGGGAATTCTACAACAAAGAATTTGAAGAGTTCTGCAAGAATGCAGGTATAGTGAGGCACCATACTGTACCTGGAACACCACAACAAAATGGACTTGCAGAACAGATGAATAGAACACTTCTGGAGCGTGCACGATGCATGCGGATTAATGCTAAACTTCTCAAATCATTTTGGGCTGAGGCGGTCAATATAGCTGTATACTTAGTAAACAGATCTTCATCAACTGCAATTGATTTGAAGATTTCACAAGAGGTATGGTCCAGTCGACCTGTAAACTATTCTGATTTGGAGATATTTAGTTGTCTTGTATATGCCTATGTGAGTGATGGTAAACTTGAGGTGATGGCAAAAAGGTGTATATTTCTAGGGTATGCACAAGGGGTGAAGGGCTACAGATTGTGGTGTATAGAAAAGACAAGCTCACCCAAGCTCATTGTTAGCAGAGATGTCACATTTGACGAGGCAACAATGGTGAATCAAAAGCGAGAATCTGAAGTAGATCAGGCAGAGACAAATCATGGTGCTGAGAAACAGGTAGAGCTAGAGATTAACACTGGGAAGATGAAGTAGGAAAAGGACACAAGTCAGCCAAGTACTTCAGGTGTTGCTCAACCTGAAGTAGAACAACAAGTTGAATCTGGAGGCAAGGGTGCTAGTGAAGAAACCAGAGGAATAGAGCCATACAGTATTTCTACTGGCAGAGAAAGGCGACAAATTCAGAAACATCAGAGATATCTGAATTCTATTGCTTGTGCACTTGACTCGTCAAATGCAGATCCTATAGCCTTTGCATTGGCTATGGCGGATGGAGCAGTAGGAGATGAACCATCTACCTATCATGATGCAGTAGATAGTAAGGAGTCAAAGGAATGACTAATAGCAATGAATGAGGAGATTGAATCTCTTCAGAAAAATCAAACGTGGGAGTTGGTACAACTTCCAAAGAGGAAAAGAATAGTTGGTTGCAAATGGGTCTTCAAAAGGAAAGAGGGAATCTTTGGCATTAAACCTCCAAGGTTCAAGGCAAGACTGGTAGCAAAGGGTTATACTCAGAAGGAGGGCATTGACTTCCATAAAGTATTCTCTCCTATGGTGAAACATAGCTCTATCCGGATCCTATTAGCTATTGTAAGTACGTTTGACTTGGAGCTGGAACAACTTGATGTGAAGACGACATTCTTACATGGTGAGCTAGAAGAGCAGATCTACATGAGTCAACCAGAGGGGTTCGTAGTTCCTGAGAAAAAGGATCATGTTTGCCTGTTAAAAAAGTCTTTGTACGGCTTGAAACAGTCCCCAAGGCAATGGTATAAGGTGTTTGATGCATTTATGATTGGTAATAGATACAACAGAAACCAATATGATAATTGTATATACTCTAAAGAGCTTCTAGATGGTTCTCGCATTTATCTATTGTTGTATGTAGATGACATGCTAATTGCAGCTTGCAACAAAGCTGAAATTAGCATATTGAAAACTCAGTTGGGAAAAGAATTTGAGATGAAAGACTTGGGTGTAGCAAAGAAGATTATTGGTATGGAGATTCATAGGGAGAGACATCATGGCAGATTGTGTTTGTCACAGCAAAATTACATTATGAAAATGCTACAACGCTTCAATATGGATCAGTCTAAACTAGTCGATACTCCTTTAGCTGTGCATTTTAAGCTATCTTCAAAGGAATGTCCAGAAACTAAGGAGGAGGTGGAGCATATGACTCATATACCTTAGTCCAGTGCAATTGGCAGTCTCATGTATGCCATGGTGTGCGCAAGACCCGATATTTCACATGCAGTAAGTGTGGTGAGCAAATTTATGAGCAAACCGAGAAAGGTACACTGGGAAGCTGTGAAATGGATCATGCGATACTTGAGAGGTTCCACCGATGTCTGTTTAGTGTTTGATGGTCAACAAACTCAAGGGGTCATAGGCTATGTAGATTCTAATTATGCAGGAGATTTGGACAAAAGGAGGTCATTAACAGGCTATATCTTTATAGTCTTTGGATGTACTATTAGTTGGAAGGCGACATTGCAATCCACAGTTATATTGTCAACTACTGAAGCTAAGTATATGGCATTGATGGAGGCTGTGAAAGAGAGCATATGGGTGCAAGGTCTTTTGAGTAGTTTTGGATTGGATGAAAAAGAACCAATCATATATTGTGATAGTCAAAGCGCTATTCATCTAGTAAAGAATCCAGTCTACCATGAAAGAATAAAGCACATTGATGTTAGACTTCACTTTGTCAGAGAAAGTATCAATAAAGGTACAGTTGTAGTTCAGAATATAGCCACAACTGAGAATCCTGCAGATATGATGACGAAATCATTGCCGACTAATAAGTTCAAGCATTGCTTGGACTTGGTCAATATCTGCAGAGGTTGAAGGCTCTTGAGATGCAAGCTAAGGTGGAGAATTGTTATTTTGGTTTGTATCTCTCAAAGTCAAATTATATGGTTTGAAAGCAAATTGCTTTCGGTAGAGACCTTGTTTTTCAACAAAGGCTGCAAGAAGTCTTGTAAATTGGAAACAAATTGGAGAAGAAATTTTTTGCACTTTCGGTGGTGATTGGAATGGTGATTGGAAGTTGGCAGGAGAATTAAATGCATTTACATGCATTGGACCTCTATAAATAGAGGTCATTTGCTTCATCCTGAAATCATCAAGCAGAAGCAAAATTACAAGCTTCTGAGAGTGAGAGAAAAAATAGAGAATGTGAGAAAATTTTAAGAGTGTAGTATGTGAGTATACATTGGAAATTTTTGGATTTATTCTCTAATCTCTGTAATACTACAAATTGTAGTAAGAGAGGGTCTTATTGGAAAATACTATATTTTGTATCTCTTGTGTGTGAAAATGTAGATATGATATTGTAATTATCCTTGATATAGTGGAATATTTTTTGGAGTTCGTCCCGTGATTTTTTCCTCAATATACAAAGGGGTTTTTCACGTTAAATTTGATGTGTAATTCTTGATCTATTTTCTGGTGTAAATAGTACTGACAAGTGAGTCCCATCATAAAAGTACTATTCATGTGGGTCTCACCATAAAAGTATTATTTACATGCTTTATAATTTTATCAGTTCTTCTTCACGAATCTGAATACGTTTTCACTCACATCCATAAAGTGTTCAATATACTTGAAGTGTATCCAACTTTGATTTCCTAACAGGACAAACGTTTGGTTCGACGTTTCAACCAAGAAGAAGCCCGCTTGGGATCGTGAAAGTGATGCCAACACATGTTTAGCATTTGAGTGCAAAACTGAGAAGCATTTGTTTCTCTGATTGATCATATTTAGATGTGACCCTTAATTCCTTTTTAATAATATATTACACAACTAAACTCTAGATAACGATCAACCTATCCAGACAACATAAATTAGTTCACTATAAATTGATTTCTCAACAAAATTAAGTTTACAAATCTAACCCCTGCACATAATTACACAATCACTTTCTACCAAAACTGAGTACCATGGTTGAGCCACTGCTGGGGCCTTGCCAACAAGAGAAATGGCAACTGTTTTCGTAGCAATGTGAAACTTTAGATGCAGTTATACCAAACTCCAATAATTTTCCCATCATGATCTCTTGGGATAAACACTGCTTAAGCATAGGATTTAGGCACAGCACTATCTGTCCCGGACTAGGAGGACTCCAATGTAGAGACGCTTCTGTTTTGGAACCATTTGACTTTTACCATGAAAGACCGTGATCATAAGTAGCTTCAAAATTAATCAAATCAAAATGGCTGTCCGAAATATAAGTCAGTCAACATCCAACTTTTAATAAAAAGAGTTAGCACACGGTTAATTTTGATTATTTTACATTTAAAAACATTTTTTTTTACCAAATTATGTAATGTTGATATTGGAGATTTGATCTTTCACCAGGTCACCGTTTCTTCTTTGTAGATACTTCCATCTCATGTAACAAATAATTTTAAACACACTTAGTCAAGTATAATTTTGTTTTTACTCTCCCAAACCTGGAGACGTTTATTATGCACCTAAAATATTTTTGAGCATTGATGTTTTATTAAAATTACCCATTATAACAAATAAAAGTCGTTGACTCAATATTTTTTTAAATATAAATTTTGTATAAATACAAATTTAACCTTAAATTTGTTATTATTTTATTTGATCATTTCTTCCTCTTCTTAACTTTGCTTATGTTGAGCCTGATTGTAAATCCTTACATAACCAATTCCAAGTTCGAATAAAAGAGGAGAGTTGTGTTAGGCAGTTGACAGTTAATGTAAAACGTTGTCGAATCTCTATGACATGGACAAACGATGTGATTGTGTCAATGCTTGGTTGTTGCTCCTAAGCAACGCATTGTATGGCTCGAGTACAACGTCAAATGAGCAAAAGCCACTACATCGCCGCCTGGTTGTAATGAAAAATAAGTAAGGGTTCTCACATTTTCGTGAACGGGTGTGGGTAAAGAAGCTAGTTCACAAGAGTAGGATGTGTTTTGGAACTTGGAATATAAGCATTCTTACAGGTAAATCAATGAAAATAGTTGACACCATGATTAGGAAAAGGATTAATTTTATGTGCCTACAAGAAACTAAGTGGGTTGGAGAAAAGGCAAAGGAACTCGACACTTCAAGTTTTAAGCTTTGGTACATCAGCAAAGTAAAATCTAAAAATGAGGTAGGCATAATAGTAGATAAGAATTGGAAGAATAATGTTGTGGATGTGAGAAAGCTTAGAGAGAGGATCATAGCTTTGAAGTTTGTTATGGAACAAGAAACTTTTAATGTTATCAGCGCGTATGCACCCCAATTAGGGTTAGACGAGCACTACAAGATAAAATTTTAGGAGGATTTAGAAGGTTTAATTTAGGAAATATCATTAGGAGAGAATATTTTTCTAGGAGGGAATCTAAATGGTCATGTGGGGAGTGAATCTAGGGAGTATAAGGGAGCCTAGGAGTAGCTAATGCAGAGGTCAAAGCAATTCTAGATTTTTCAGTAGCTTTTGATTTTACAATAGCTAATACTTGTTTTAAGAAGCGGGAAGAGCCTCTTATCATATACAGAAGCGGGGGTTCTTGCTCTCAAATTAATTTCTTTCTAATAAGGAAATATGATAGAAAGCTTTGCATAGATTGCAAACTCATCCCTAGAGAGAGCTTAACTACCCAACACAGGATTTTTGTTATGGATGTACTGGTTAAGATGAGAGTAAAGAGAAATTGTCGAGGCAGAGTCCCAAGGATCAAATGGTGGCAACTAAAGAGAGGAAAACAAATGCTCTTTCAAAAGAGGATTATGGAGGAAGAGATTTGGGAGGTACAAGGGAGTGCTAATGATATGTGGAATGAGATGGCTAAAGGAATTAAGAATGTAGCAAAAGAGACACTCGGTGAATCAAGAGACTTTGGACCTAAGGATAAAGAATCTTGGTGGTGAGACACAAGTGTACAAGATAAGGTTAAGGTTAAAAGGGAATGTTATAAAGCTTGACATGTGTGTAAAAAAAATGAAAATTCAGAAAAAATATAAGGCAGCTAAAAAAGATACTAAGAAGGCAGTGAGTGAGGCGAAAAATAAAGCATTCAACAAGTTATATCAATCTTTGAGCACTAAAGAAGGAGAAAGGGATATTTACAAGCTTGCTAAAAGTAGGGAAATGAAGACAAAAGACTTAGATAAAGTGAAATGCATTAAGGATGAAGAGGGTAAAGTCTTGGTTATGGAACAAGACATCAAGGATCGATAGAAGAATTATTTTCACAAGTTATTTAATGAGGGACATGTGACATTAAGGGACTCAGACATTCTAAACATTAGGGAGGAGAACCAAAATAAAACATTTTATTATAGAATTCAGGAGTTTGAGGTAAAAGAAGCTTTGAAGAGGATGGATAATGGAAAAGTGGTCGGACCAGATAATATACCTATTGAAATATGGAAGTGCCTAGGAGATAAAAATATAAACTGACTCACAAAGCTGTTTAATGAGATAATGAGGTCAAAGAAAATGCCAAATAAATGGAAAAAAAAATACTTTAATCCCTATTTATAAGAATAAGAGAGATATATAAAATTGCGCAAATTATAGAGAGATTAAGCTCATGAGTCATGCCATGAAGTTATGGAAAAGAGTAATTAAACGGAGATTAAGACAAGAGACTCATATCTCAGTTGGTTATATGCCTAGGAGGTCAACCATAGAACTAATCTATCTTCTACGAAGATTGATAGAGAGGTATCGGAGGAAGCAAAAAGACCTACACATGATTTTCATTGATCTGAAAAAAGTCTACGATAGGGTACCAAGAGAGGTCTTGTGGAAGGCTTTGGAGAAGAAAGGAGTTTGCATCGCTTATAGTCGAGTAATCCAAGATATGTATAATGGGGTTAAAACTAGCATGAGAACACAGGGTGGAGTCACAGAAGATTTTCCTATAACTATAGGATTGTACCAAGGGTCAACTTTGAGTCTTTATCTTTTTACCTTGGTCTTGGATGTGCTTACTGTGCATATCCAAGAGCCGGTGCCACAATGCATGTTTTTTGCAGATGATATAGTCTTAGTTGGAGAGTCGAGAGAGGAAACAAATAGGAAGCTAGAGTTATTGAGACGAGCTTTGGAAGAACATGAATTCCATCTAAGCAGGAGTAAGACAGAGTATATGGAATGTAAGTTCAGTAAGAAGCGTGCTAATACTTGCTTAACGGTGAAAATTGGAGACCATACCATACCACAAGTCACACAATTTAAGTATCTTGGATCTATCATACAAAATGATTGAGAGATAGAGAAAGATGTAAACCATAGGATTCAAGCTGGATGGATGAAATAAAAGAGTGTTTCAGGAGTTATTTGTGATAGAAAAGTGCCTCTTAAGTTTAAGGGTAAATTTTTTTGCACAGTTATAAGACTCGCGATGTTGTATGGTACTGAATGTTGGGTAGTAAAAAGTCAGCAAGAACATAAGATCAGTGTTGTTGAGATGATGATGTTGCGCTGAATGTGTGGTCATACAAGACAAGATAAGATTAGAAATGAATATATTAGAGAAAAAGTAGGGGTAGCACCTATTGTGAAAAAGATAGGAGAATCTCGCCTAAGGTGGTTTGGACATGTAAGGAGAAAACTCTTAGAAGCCCCTATAAGAAGAGTAGATCAGGTGGATGATAGTCCAATAGCTAGAGGTAGATGGAGACCAAGAAAGACTATAGGTGAAATGATTAAAAAAGATTTAGATTTGTATGACATTTCTGAAGACTTGATTTATGATAGGGCACAATGGCGTCGCTTGATCCATATAGCCGACCCCACCTAGTGAGAAAATGTTTAGTTGTTGTTGTTGTATTTCTTCCTCTTCTTCCATTGCCGATATAATTGTTCTACGTTCTATCTCCCATGACTCTCCCAACTCCCATCGATGGTTCAATGCATATTCCATTTCCAACGCCAGTCCCAACTTCAATCCTAACTCCACTTTCTTATCAAATTCCAACTTCAATTCCCTTAAAACATTAGGATTTTGACGTGAAGTTTCCATTTGATTTTTGTGTCTCTTTCTCAATTGCCGTTAAAATTACTCTACATCCTGATTCAAACTCTGATTTACACATCCAACTCTAATTCAACATTTCTTTCTTTCTTTTTTATTTTTTCAAATTTCAAATCTTCTTTTTTGTTTTGTTCAAATTTCAAATTTATACATTGAGGATCTTGACCAAAAAGTTAAAAACTTTGAACGATGCTCACATTTAGTAGGTTTGGAATAGTTTAGATGGTGGTTTCAGGTGACTCAGATCTCCGTCGTTGCAACGCTAGCTGAAACTAAGCTCGGAACCACACACTTGTAAAGCACCAGAGATGCCGATCTTTTCCCTTTTCTGGCCGTTGGCGAAGGGTCTTTCTCAACCATCGCAACCGCGTTTTTCCTCCCTACCAACTGTGACCTCTTCACTGTCACCGTAGACGAGAACCACTATGGCGAAACTTACATATTCTCTTTGGGCGCAACGAGTTGCCTTGAAGACCTAACCTTCTGTACTACTACTTCTTCTTCACCTTTGGCCTCCTTAATCTCCAGAGAGGTACATAACGAACGAGTCAGTGGAGTGATTCCAGTTAGAAACGGGTTGGATGACGAATTCGCGCTTGGAGAGGGAGATTCGAGCAACAAGAGGCTCGGGAGTTCTGAGGAAGGGGTTGGTGTGGCAGAGTTATTGTTTTTGCTTTACACTTCTACATGTTCAATCACAAATAAGCAATAATGATTAGATTATTTTTGTTTTTAGTTAATTCTAAAATTCTAATAAAGCTAACTTGATATACATGTTATAGATCTTTAATATGAGTTAGTGATCAATAAAATTATAAATTAATAGTCATCACTTTAAGAGCATTAATTCTTCTCAATATTTTAAGAGTATTTAAAACGTTTCTCCAAAGCCTTTATACAAGATACCTCAAAACGAACAAATTCGTACAAGCTTGATTGAGGAGCAGAAAATAAGAAGGCTTAAAGAAACCCAGTGGAGGACTTGAAATTGACATCCAACTGCTTTCCAATGAGAGCAATCATAAACCTTTTAAGTTACAAAGCAAGATTGTAAAATATGAATCTGTGATTCCTCCTCTTGATGACGTAAACGGCATTCCTTCTCAGACTGAGCAATATAAATCTACATTTATCAGCACGCACTTGAGACAAACCTCCATAAAATCATCTTTCATCTTTAGTCGGTGATGAAACGGTACTCTCCAGATAACCCAACAGTTTGTATTTGCGATTGTTGTGTACTAGAAAGTAGAAAGCAACATATCGATATTCGAAACCTGGTCCCACATCACTGAACGGCCCTACACCACACAATCCTACTGCACCTTTTCTATGTTTTCTTTTACACACTTTTCTCCTAACTCAGATAAGAAGTATGAGAAATTATTGATCGGAAACTTCTTACATTGTGCATATAAATTATATTTGATACGTGTAAAGTTATGTTATTAAAAATATGAATATTTTTAAAATAATTCACATAATTATACATATCACCAAAAAATGATGAATTTCTTTACATTTGCACTCGAAAGAGAGATCTTCACAATTCCTTGAGCTAAGTCAAATTCTAATTACAAGGGGAGAGAATAAAAAAGAACAGTAGTCACATTGTGATGGTACCTTACATGGCCCATGGACATCTCATCCCCTTCCTATCATTAGCAAGGAAAATCCATGAAAGGACTGGCTTCATCATCACCACAGCCAGCACTGTCCTCAACATTCAATACTTCCAATCTGCCATTTCTTTCTCCACTGACATCCACCTTGCTGAGCTATCCTTCAATCCTGATCAATATGATCTACCAACCAATGTAGAGAACCCAGAGAAGCTGAACCTGAATGATGTGTCCAAACTGGGTATTGCATCAGCAATCCTTGAAGCCCCTCTTCATTGTTTATGTTGGGAAAAGAATTCTCCTCTCATACAAATCAAGCAAACAAACAAAGTATAAGAGCACAAGAAATTTCACGTGATTCAATCTTCATTACCTACTCATCCACAACTTTACAAATCAATTCACATTAAATAATTACAATCACTATCTCACAAACTCAAAAACCTAATAGACAAATCTCACAAAATAATATTTTTTTCTTTTCACTCAAAATGAAATACTCAAGCTAGTCATAAATTTTTTTCACCTTACATAGCACTCTAAACAATAAAACCTCTCAAAACGCTCTTTTCTCACTCTCTGTACATGCCGCACACCCACACAACAAACTCACTTTCTCTCTTCACTTCAGCGCCGCACCTTTGTCTCTACAGGAAGAAGAAGAAGAAAGCCCGGGCTTTTTATCTCCCCCTTTTCATCATTAGCCACGTGCACAACACACCAACCACTTACCTTCCTTTTATTTTTTTTTTCCTTTTTTATTTGTTTTAAACTCCAAATGGGCTCAATCAAAAAGTTAAATTACAAGAAAATACCAAACAAATTTCCACCTAACCTTATAATAAGAATAAATTACATGTATCAATTATAGGTGCTAGTAGACTATACCAAGATACCAGCAAATATAACTTTCTTTTTTAACATATAGACACGTACCATTTTCTTCATATTACATGTTTTATCATTACCTTTCCTTACCATGGTCTATCCGATCAACTTATATAAATTGCCCCTAGTCCTCTTACCTTTCATCATCACCAAAAAAACATCTTCACACTTGCATAATTCCACCTCTTAACTCTACTTCCTGCAAAATATTTATAGCTCAATATATTAAATTTATCAAAAGAAATTGTTTATTCCTAAGCAATAAAGAAAAAAAAATTAAAAACAAAAGAAAATAACTAAAACTCAAAATATGCAGACTCAAAAATGACAAACCCGATTATTAAAAATCATTCATATAATCATAAACTACTTCACAATCTCATTTCAATGTATCACACATGTATAATCCAATTGTTACATCGACTCCTATATGTAATTCTCATGCATAAATAACTTTTCATGCATAGACATGAATGTAAGACAAATTCCTACTAATAAAGTACAAGTCCAGATAGCTTTATAAAAATACAAATACACATCAGACTCACATGTATATGATTGTTTTTCATCTCTCTAAACTAATATAAACAACGCATAACCAAGGATCAAAATGGCCTTTTAAAGCTTGTAATGTAAGGCCAAGAGTGAATGTTAAGAAAAAAATAGTAAGATAAATAAAACAAAAGTTGAGATGTAAAACCATGCAAATTTCAAAATTTAAACCACAAAAATATTGAACAAGTGCAAAACGAAGTATAAGAATCAACACTTTATTTCTTTATTTTTTTCTCTTTTAATTTTTTTATAAACTCCATCCCCAAACTTATTTCTTTGCAACACATTGAGTGAACTTTTTTTTATAGCTCCTTAAATACTTCATGCACA
The DNA here is from genome assembly GCA_029884595.1 of Ormosia semicastrata. NCBI lineage: Eukaryota > Viridiplantae > Streptophyta > Magnoliopsida > Fabales > Fabaceae > Ormosia > Ormosia semicastrata. The sequence continues at coordinate 22,577,701 of JAQQTO010000042.1, read as the reverse complement.
AAAATAACTAAAGCTTGAATAATAAAATAATACAAGATATGCACTCAACAAATGATGTGTAAGAGAGGAATATATTTTATTTTCTTCTTTTTTATGGGTATGAGAAAGGAAAAATGTGGGTAAAGAAAAGAAAGAGGTCAAACATGCACAAGGCTGCAAAAGGGACCTAGGGATATACTATGTTTATAAGTTGACTTGAAATGCTCAAACGATCCAAAGAAAGCTCATATCATTTCTTTGATTATGCATGGCCTAGGATTTCACCTCAAGAGGGAATCTAACAACTTTTAGATACAAGTCATCCACATACATACAATCCTATAAACTTTCTCTAAGCCTGACATATGTAACATTCTCTAAAATATGTTAGACTTGTAAATAGTTACAGAGGTAGTTTAATATTTGCTTAACATGTCTGTTTAATTTTGTGACAATCTGAATTAGTTTAGGCACTTTACTGCAATCCGAAAAGTAAAAAGTAGCTTAAAATGACCCATATATTAGCATAAATGGCTTAGCTAATGGAAATAGATGTGGATAATTTATTTCTAAGTCACAAATGTGCATACTGTGACATGGTTAAAATTTGAGAATAATCAAAGTTGGTTTAGTATTTTTAAGCATACTGGTTGTGTATTTTAATGTTGGATTGACTAGTCACAGATATGAAAAATTATGATATTGGTGAAACAAGGTTTTTGATGAATCTTAGGATTTATTTTAAACTTGTTAGAAGTGAGAAAACTTGATTTGGAGAAATCTAAGTGTTCTTAACAGATATAAGTTATACTACAAAATATCTAATTTTCCCAAGGCTCTCACCTCTAAAACCACCCACTTTCCTTGACCTTTTATGTGATACTTTGTCTCTCATTTCTCACTTTCTCTTTTCTCTTCACGGTTGGAATTCAAGAGTAGCAAAGGAGGAAGTGCAAAGTGGTGAAAGGGAAAACATGGAGCAAAAGAGGAAAGGAAAATCCAAGACCAAAGTGTGAGGTTTGAATCTCCATTATCAACTAGTAAAGGTAGGGGTTCTTGAGCTTAAAACATTTTTTCTTTCTCATCTCCATGTATATGGTTATTTGAGGTTCAATAGGTCAAAATGAGATTCTGAGGTGTTTTGAGTGACTTTCTTGCTTGGATAAGTTTTAAGGGTTGTTTATAATTTGTTCGTGATATGAGTTTGGGTTAGAAACTTAGAACTCTTCATTTGGACCTTTAATGCTCAAAGTGAGAAAATTGGTGTTTGGATGAGTGATTTGGTTCAAGAATCCAAAATTTATGACATGAGTTGGTGATTAATGTTTCTTATATGTTAGTGAACTTGTTAGGGACTTAAAATCACCTAGAAATCAATTTGAAGTGATTGAATTTCATGGCTTGCACTAATGGAACAATGCAGCCATCTACAGAATTCTATAGATTTGCTGCTGTGCAATCAATGCTTAGGCGCTGAGTGTTAGACGCTCAGGCGCCTAATGTCCAGAGGCTTCTTAATTCAATTCACACGATGGGCGCTTAGGCGCTAGCGGCAAGCGCTCAAGCGCCCATTGTCTAGAGAGTTTACCCCTGATGCTACCAGTGGAGTGCCTAGGTGCCAGTGACATGCCTGAGCGCCGGTTGCGCGCCTGAGCGCTTAGTGAGGAGCGCCCAAGCACCCAGACAGGGCATTTTCAAGATTTTGATCTTCTTGTTTTTGAATTCTCTACTTGATGGGATTATTCATATATGCTTTTTAAAGTGTGTCGAGGCACTTTTAGGGGTATTTCTTAGAGAGGATTATCGCTTTGCATATGTGGAAAGTTAAGGAATTTTAGGCATCCCAAGTGAGGTGGATTGCCCTATGTTAGTACCTAGAACCGTGTTCAACATGAGGTTGATCTTGAAATCACTTGTGAAGTGATGGTGCGAGGTACTAGATACAACATGAGTCTTACAACTTCGTGTGATAAGTTAGCTTAGAGTTCCATGGTTACTATTATGGTATTGTGATGCCTTTGCATGTTTTAATTTCAAATTTGTCATTTGCTATTTTCCTACGTATTGTAACCTTATATAGTTTGGACAACCATGTGGCCTGGGAATGAGGTGTTGGATCTGATTTCTCCTAGCATTACTGCTATGATGGCTAGGGTTAGTGGTGTATGGGGTTAGTATTAGTACTCTCACCTTTGTGAGAGGAATGAGTCTGCACATCACCAAGTAGTGCCAAGGCTTTTTTATGCCTATCCTACCTAGTATATACAAGGGAATGAGATTCTTGGGAAATAAGTAAGTAACATGTGTTTTTTTTTTAAAAACCAAAACTTGCACTAGCATTGCATCATTATATTATTAGACATTGTGTGAGCATAGTCATAACTCATAACATTAAGCATTGCATTTGTTGATGACTGTATAGGCATTTGTTTTGCTTGGTTGCCTCGCTTATTCGATGATGTCTTAGGATTGTATGGGCAAATATTTGATATTATTGATTATCATATAATCTGTTATATAGTGTGTGTGAGTGTGTGTATTTTCAGTTGGTTTATTTGTTGTAAATAAATAACTGCTGATTTTAGTTTACTCATACTAAGAATTCTGTGATTTCTCACCCCTCTGTGTTTCCATGTAAATCTAGATGAAGACCCTCTAAAGAGAAATGCCAAAAAGAAGAAGCAAAAGACTTAGTTTTAGTTATTTTGTTTCTTTATGTATCAGCTAGTGTGTATTTATTTTGCTTTCTAATTTGTAAAAGTTTATGTATTACAGTGTGGCTTTGGGCCAGTGATCTATATATATGACATTTTCCATCCTTCTTGGCTCTCTATAATGACTGCATCGGTTGTTATAGTTTTATGTTTTATGCATTTTTATAAAGTGACATACTTGATATGATTTATCTTGAAATATTCTGGTTATTTTACGACAATTCCATTAGGGTCTTACTATGCATGCATATTCCAAGGTTTATCAAACATAAAGATGGGAAGCACATCCATACACAATCGAAGCAATGGAGATAAATGCAACTCATGAATTCTCATGCGATATCCCAAGAAAATAGATCAATCCATAATTTATGCAATCATTGGATATTCAATTCAACACACCGGAATACACAAATTCAACAATATGACTCAAAACAACAAACTAGCAGAAAGCAAAAATTGAATGATGATGACTAAATAAAATCAATAAGAACATATAAATAAAATGCTAAAGCAAAGAGAAAAAAGGTCTTTTTGATGGCCAACAACTGTATACATCCCCCTACAAAGACTCTAAACTCGGGGAAGCACCTAAGTGACTCAACATTAGCGAACTTCAAAACAAAAATAGAGAAATGTTAATTAATAAAATAAGAAATAACAAAATAATAGCAAAAACTAATACTAACTAAAACTGAATGTATAAAAAAATAAAGAAAAAAAGAAGAAAATTTGGGTTGCCTCCTAAGAAACTCTTGTTTAACGTCATTACCTCGACGTTACCTTTTGTTCACGGTGGCTTAAAGCAATAGAAATAGGATGACACTTTCTCTTTTTCAAAGCAATGCTTCCATCCTTCGTCAATGGCCTTGAGAATGCATCCAACTATATTTTGAACTTGATAAGGACTTAGTTGTCCCGAATACGCCTTGGCATGAAAGATTCCGCTAGGCCATGGTGGTTTCAATCGATCAACAGATGAATGACCAATTTGCAATGGAGCATGAATCAAGGGAGGACCTTTCTCTGTTTCAACAACTTAATTCTTAGGAGGATCAATATCAACATTGTATAATGCTGGGGGATCTTTGATAGCTAAGGCTTCCTACTTCTTAGCTTGAATGATATTGATAGGGGCATGGAGATTTGACATTGGGGAAAAATTAGCATTCCCGAAGACATTGATTGTCACATAATACTCTCAAGATGAGTTCACCCTGAGGTACATCAATCACAGATCCTAAAGTTTCCACAAATGGTCTTCCAAGAATGAGAGGAATATCAGCATCCTCATCCATATCTAGCACCACAAAATCACCACAAAATTAACTGCAAAATTTTCTACCTTAACTAACACATCTTCAATTATACCATAAGGGTGCTTAATAGATCGATATACTAATTGAAGGGAGATCAATGTTGACTTTACTTTTTCAATTCCTAGCTTGTGCATCATAGCTAGCAGTATGAGATTAATAATTGCCCCAAGATCACAAAGAGCTTTCCCAATATTCAGCTTCCTAATAGTACAAGAAATGGTGAAACTACCTGGATCTTTCAATTTAGGTGACAGTTTCATCTGAATTATAGCATTGCACTCTTCAGTAAGTTTCACAATATCATCTAACTTCAGTTTTCTTTTCTCTGTTAATAGCACCTTCATGAATTTAGCGTAAGAGGGCATCTGTTCTAGTACTTTAGCAAAGAGGATGTTTATTTGAAGCTTCTTAAAGACATTGAGGAACTTAGAGAATTGCCTCTCTTGATTGTCCTTCTTCAACCTCTACGGAAATGGGATCTTAGCATACTGTGATGGTTCAAATATTGTGTTATGCTCACGATCCTTCTTTTTTCTCCGCCACTTAGGTTGTTCATCCTTTTCAACCTATCCTTCTTTACTGCCATCTTGAATTGAGGCATCAACATGGAGAACATTAGTTTTCTTTTTCTCAATTCCTGGAGGGCTAGGTGTTTCTTTCACATGTTCATCCAAAGTCTTACTACTTCTCAGATTAATCGCCAAACAGTGCTCCTTTGGATTGACTATAGTGTCACTGGGTAAGGTAGCTTGGGGCCTCTTTGCAATTTGTCTTGAAATCTGACCTACTTGATTCTCTAGACTTTGAATCGCTGCCTCTTGATTTTGAAAATTGGCCTTTGATTCCTGCATGGAATTTGAAGTCTGTTGTATAAAAGAAAATATCTATTGCATAAAAAAGGACGTCTGTTGCGAGAGCTTTTCAAGTGCGATCTCAAGAGGATAGTTTTTCCCTAGTTGAGCATTCAATGGTACCACCTGATTATTCTAAGAGAAATTAGAATGATTCCTCTACCATGGATTATATGTATTCGAGTATGGATTACCTTGGGGTATCGAAGGATTGCCCATATAATTGACTTGATCTTGAGGAATAACACTTGAGTTGCTTGCCTCGCACTCACCATTAGCATGATTACCCCCATAAAAATCACAATTTAAAACTTGATGGTTTACAGAGCTTACCTGCACATTACCAAGTTGCTTAGTGAGATTAGAAATTTGCTGAGAAAGGGTCTTATTTTGAGCAAGTATGACATCAATGGTGCGAAGCTCCATAACTCCCTATTTAACCATAGACCTTCCACTAGGCATCTAGTACTCATTAGTAGCTATTGTCTCAAATAATTCTTGAGCCTCTTCTGGGGTTTTAGTGTTAAGAGACCCACCTGCAAATGCATCAACCATGGCTCCAGTGGAGTGATTTAGTCCATTATAAAATATTTGGACTTGCTGCCAAATCTCAAATGCATGGTGAGGATATCTTCTCAGCAGCTCCTTGAATCTCTCCCATGCTTCATATAGAGATTCCCCCTGATTTTGAGTGAAACATGCAATTTCACTCCTTATCTTGACGAACATAGATGGAGGAAGGTATCGGGTAAGGAATTTGCTCACCAAATCATTCCAAGTAGTGATGCTCTCTTGCGGCTAGGCTTATAGCCAGCTCTTAGCTTTATCCCTTAAAGAGAATGGGAAAAGCCTTAGTCTGATGACATCATCACTTCTCTTTGTATTTTATGGTGTCATAGAGCTGCAAGAATTTTTTAATGAGAAAATTGGGGTCTTCTGACTTATGACCCCTAAACTGATCTTGTTGCACCAACTGTAGAAGAGCTGATTTAATCTCAAAATTATTGGTCTGTTTGGTAGGTCACATTATACTAGTTGCAACCCTTTCAGCAGACAGAGTCATATATTATGCCAAAGTGCGTCTACGTTCCTCATTATTTTCAGCCATATTCTCTTCTTCTAGTCTCATTCTTTCTCTTATTGCTTTCCTGTTTACCTTTTCTGTTCTGTCGATTTTTGGATCAAAAAGTAATTCTCCTAAAATCACAATACCTTGCATAAACAAACAAGCAAATAAGAATGAAGTAAAGAAAAATAAATTAAAAAGAAAATTAAATAAAGAAAAATAAAATTAAACAAGAAAAATAAGTATCTAAATTAGTGTCTTTTCAATTACTATTTAATATTAACAAACAATAATCCTAGACAACGGCGCCAAAAACTTGTTGTGATATTGGTAAGTGCACCAAATCACGAAAGTAATAAAGAGTGAGTCGAGTATCATTCCCTTGAGGGTTATATTGCTAATTACTAAATTCGTTAAATTAGTACTATTTAAGCTATCAAAAAGTGAGATTTAAGAAAAAAAATCATATTTAAATCACTAACAAAGAAATCAAGCAAAATAATCAAAAGCAAAATTAATCAAGTAAGCGTCGAAGAAAGACAATGATATTAAAGTGTTAGAGTTTCGATTTCACTTAAATTCTTTTGATGCAATTTCAAATATTAGTTTAACTAAGTTTTATTTCAACGATTTATGGTCGATTCCTAAAATTAATCAATATATAATCTCTTGATATATTAATCTTCTTCACACTATTTAGAATTAATAAATCCCTTAATATAACCCCAAATAGAGAAGAATTTATTAAAAACGAGAAAATTAAAAGCAAGATCACTCAATCCATAACATCTATTCCTAGCGATTACAGAAATTGAGGTGTTTATCATAAGTTCTAGGTTCGTGCACAATTTTTTCAAATCATACATAAACCCAAAAATAATTCCCAAATTGATTAGATTTAGAAAAATATTAAGAGAAAAGATAAACATATAAATCATGAAATAAAAACATAGATTAAATGCATAAAAAAGTTTAAATCATCGAAGAATCTGTTAAGCTATTTTTGGCAAGTGCCCCAAATCACTTTGTAGTATAAAAATTATCATCCTCAAGGATTGAAATGTTAACTAATAACGTACCAACTCAACTTCATTTGAGCGACCAAAAAAAAAATAGAATTGGTTTTCACCAATAAACAAAAACAGAAACTTAACAAGAACAGAAAATATTTTTGGTATTTTCAATTGAGAAAATTCAAGCAACGGAAAATTAGTTTGTAAACAATCGAAAAGAAATTGTTAGAGGATCAATTTCCCTGCCTTTCCTACTTATTCAATCCTGGAAATTAACTTGAACAGTTTATCCAATTTCAAGAAGCTGAGTTTTTGTTATTTATCCCCTAATTCCTTAGGTTGATAAACATTCCTGCCTAAATTACTAATTCAATTCCTTGAGTATTAGCAAACTAACAAGAGCAATAAGAATGGTTACAACTCAATAATGCTAATTTGATTATGTTCTTATTCCTAAGTAACACGCGCAAACCATCTATTCACAAACAGCGACTATGAATTCGAATTTCCCAATTGCAATCCATACAGTAGATAAAACATGAAAACAATGAATAAACTCTTGAAATTAAACAAACCAGAACAAGTCATTATCCAGAATAAAACACAAGTTATCTAGGCAGTTCCATCTACCTCTAACAAAAGGAATTTAGCTAGACATAATGGAAACAGAACAAACAAATGAAGAAGATGAAGGTAAGAAAGTCATCATGAGTCTCTACTTGGAAGCTTCAACTCTCTATGATTGTTCCCTTTCCTCCTCCTCAAAACTGTGTAACTCTCTCTGTAAGAATTTTTCTAAAAAAAAAAACCATTTTTCCTCTTGGCTCTCTGTGCTCTGCATGATTTATCAACTTCCTGAAGTGTAACTATCACCCTCAAGCATGGCATTCCGGGTGCTTGAGCATGCTGGGTGCTTGAGCGTGAAGCAGCCCGCGCTTGAGCGTGGAACCTCCTACTCAGAAACGCTCCAAACTGCTAAACTGCTCATAAAGACACCATAAAAACTAATAACAGCAAAAATAAAACTAACTACGAAATTAATAAAAATAAAACAGAAATAAAACCTATAACTAATAAAAACTAAACAAAAATTAATTAAAATTAACACCCTATCAACTACAAATTAAGAATCATCACATCCCCACACTTAAGCGTTTGCTTGTCCCCAAGCAAAAGTAACAAAGACCAAACAAACATGGACTCAATGGATATCCACAACTTAACAATAACAAAGCAATGCACCACCCTACCATGTAAAATATATATATATATATATATATATATATATATATATATATATATATACATATATATATATAACAACTAATTGAATTGTTCATCTTGTTCGAATCGAATGTGTTAAGAATTTTAGGGTGCTGATTTTATTATGTATTATGGTGGAAATTACTGGATTTATTTTTATAGATGCCTCCAAAGAAGAAACAAAAGGCCATTAACACAAGGCCTAGGAGAGCCAATACTAGAGGAGCATCAACTTCTAATGCTCCACCACCTTTAGATAATAACCTATTCCTTTCTCCTATGCATGAACAAAGATTTAGAACTAATTTGATGGGTAGAGACTGTGTAAGGGAGAAAGCAATCCAGTTACAAAGGGATGAATACAGGGAGATACAGGATGAAATAGAGAAGAGGGGTTGGAGAGACTTCGTTAGTACCCCAGATGCTAGATGCAAAATGCTTGTGTGTGATTTTTATGCTAATGCCTATTGTGAGGATAGGTCAGGTGTTATTCGTTTTAAAAGTATGGTAAGGGGTAAGGAGATTGATTTCTCTCCTGCTGTGATTAATGCTGTATATGGTCTAGAAAGGCCACATGAGGGTAGTGTGGGAAACTATTCAGAATTTCATGTTTAAAAAAAAATCACTCTTCATCTTCCTCCATTTCCTCCACTTCCTCTTCCATTTCTTGATCCTCTCTAGCTACACCATCCTGACCTCCCAAGTCCAATTACATAAACTACCAGTGCAAATCATCTTCCAGTGCTAGAGGCACAAATCTTTCTTGAGACATACCCACATGCTTAGCCAAAGCAGAAATGAAGGCATGCAACTGCTCTTAATTTTGATACATTCGTTGATTTGCATGAGTGAGTAGTTGCAGCCTACGAGCCTGAGGTACGCAAGGACTTACGCTCGCTCTCACTGGAGGTTAGGTAAATAGTGGAATTTCTCCCCAATTATCATCAATGTACCCAACATCAATGGGTTTTTCAGCTTTAATTGGCTCAATGATTGGGTCCTCCACTCTAGCAAACCTGATCAAATGGGTAATTAGCTGAGGGTAGCCCAATTTTTTCTTTGGATCTTGGGCTAGCTGATAAATATTAAAAGCTATTACTCTTCCTACATCCACAAACATGTTAGTCATAATAGCATAAATCAATAAAGCATGACTAACAGTTATTTCAGATTTATTGGATACAGGAAGAAGTTTAGCAGTCACAAAAGTAGCCCAGATCCTAGGAATCAAATTCAAAGTTACCCTCCACAAAAGCCTAGGCTGCTCAGATCCTTTCTTGGTTTCCCATCGACCCCCGGGAATGCACAACTCCCTTAAAATATCTTGGGGATTCCAAGCAGAATTTTGAAATTCTGAATAGTTTCCCACACTGCCCTCATGTGGCCCTTCTAGACCATATATAGCATTAATCACAGCAAGAGAGTAATCAATCTCCTTACCCGTTACTATACTTTTAAAACGAATAACACCTGACCTATCCTCATAATAGGCATTAGCATAAAATTCACGCACAAGTATCTTGCATCCAGAATCTGGGGTACTAACGAAGTCTCTCCATCCCCTCATCTCTATTTCATCTTGTATCTCCCTGGATTCATCCCTTTTTAACCGGATTCCTTTCTCCCTTACACAGTCTCTACCCATCAAATTAGTTCTAAATCTTTGTTCGTGCAGAGGAGAAAGGAATAGGTTATTATCTGGAGGAGGTGGAGCATTAGAAGTTGATGCTCCTCTAGTATTGGCTCTCCTAGGCCTTGTGTTAGTAGCCTTTTGTTTCTTCTTTGGAGGCATCTGCAAAAACAAATCCAGCAATTTCCATCATAATACACAATAAAATCAGCACCCTAAAATTCTTAACCTATTTAGTTCAGAACATCAGTGAACAATTCAGCAGTGTTATATTTTTTTTTCACATGAAACTCACTTCACAATCAAGAAAAATGCTCAGTCATTTAGTCCACACTTTTTTGACATTAAACTCAGTAACCACTTCCTTGACATTATGACATTATCAATACACCAACAAAATACTCATCCAATTCCACATTCAACAAATCATAATGCATGAGACAGTGAAGGCATATACAAATGCAAATAGCCAACCCACAAGGATAAAATTTACACTCTACTCACATACATGCAACCCCACAATTCATTCTATGTCAGCAAAAGTATAGAGCAATAAAACCCCCAACATTTAACTACACAAACTTCACACCCTTCCCCTAATAATCAAATTTTCAATATCCAGAATATGGTCTTATTCCAAAATCTTCAAAAACAACTAAAGAACTCAGAATAGAAGAGTGTAGAAGATGATGAAATGCTTACCTTATGCACGCAATAGAGGGAAATGGAAAAAGCAAGGAGCAAAATCGCGTGGGGTGTGTGCGAAGTGAAGAGAGTGGGTACGAGAGAGAGTGACTGAAGAAGAATTAGGTGCACTGAAGGAAGTGAGAAGAGAGTAAGGAATGTGTGCAAGAGAAGAGTGAGATAAGAATAGAAGAGAAGAGGTCTTGCTATTTTTAAGAGTGGCACCAGTAATCGCTCTATGAGAAAAGAAGAAGAAGGGTTTTGAAACCCCTTGAGACAAAACGACGCAGTTTTACATTTTTTTTTCAAATTTTCAACCCCCACGCTCAAGCATGGAACTTCCTACGCTCAAGTGTGGGTATTTTTTTTTTAAATTTTGTTTTTTTATTTTTTTTATTTTTTTTTTTCATACGCTTGAACACTGGTTCCACTATGCTCAAGCGAGGTCAAACAGAGAACTCATCTTTCCAGACCTAAGAACGCTCAGGCATTGAGAACACCACGCTTAAGCATTAAAGACTAGCGCTCGAGCGTCCTACTGAGCCACGCTTCAGCATGCTCAGACAGAAACTTCAATTTTTTTACTAGAGAATGCTCAAACGTTCATGTGTGCAGGACCAAGCGCTTTAAACTTCTTCCATTTTCTCAGTTTTTTTTCAAATTTTTTTTTCTTTTCTTCTTCTTCTTCTTCGCATAAACCAACAAATAACAAAGTTAAAAAACAAAAATCTTTTTATATTTTTCTTGTATAGTCAAACTCAAAACAAAAATTAACAAAAAAAAACTAAACTAAACTACCACTTGGGATGTCTCCCAAGAAAAATCATGTTATAGGATTAGTGAGACTTCTCACCCTTATCAGAAGGTGAGTGAAGGGTAATGTTAACCCTGTTTCTATTCAAATCTCCCCCAAGGTACAATTTCAACCTTTGGCCATTAACTTTAAAACTTCTTCCTGAAATTGGCTCCGCAATCTCAATTGCACCATAGGGACTCATTTCTTTAACAACCAAAGGACCTGACCATATAGACTTTAACTTTCTAGGGAAAAATCTTAGTCTAGAATTATACAATAACACTTGTTGTCCTGGTTCAAATTCTTTCACAATTATTCTTTTATCATGCCATCTTTTGGTTCTCTCTGTATAGATTTTAGAACTCCTATAAGCTTGCAACCTAAATTCTTCTAGCTCATCTAACTGCAGTAACCTTTTCTCACCTACAGCTTTCAAGTAAAAAATGAGCAGCTTTACTGCCCAATAAGCTTTATGTTCCAACTCAATTGGAAGATGTCATGATTTGCCATACACTAACTAATATGGGGACATTCCAATTGGATTTTTAAAAGCTGTCCTATATGCCTAAAGCACATATTCCAATTTTCTAGCCCAATCTTTCCTTGAGGAACCTACCACATTTTCCAATATCCTCTTCAGCTCTCTATTTGAAATTTCCACTTGTCCACTGGTTTGTGGATGGTAGGGGGTAGCTATCCTATGTTTCACACCATATTTACTCAACAATGATTCAAACTGTTTATTACAAAAGTGTGACCCCCCATCACTTATCATAGCTCTAGGCACACCAAACCTTGTAAAAATGTGTTTCTTAAGGAAAGAAATCACAACCTTGGCATCATTGGTTGGTAATGCCATAGCCTCTACCCACTTGGTGACATAGTCTACAACAACCAAAATATATTTATTAGAGAAAGACAATGGGAATGTTCCCATAAAGTCAATCCTCTAAACATAAAAAGTTTCAACCTCCAAGATGGATTTCAAAGGCATTTCATTCCTTTTAGAAATGTTCCCTACTCTTTGACATCTATCACATTTTTCAACAAAATTGCGGGCATCCTTAAACAAAGTAGGCTAATAGAAGCCACATTGCAAAACCTTAGCGGCAGTTCTTTTGCCACTATAATGCCCACCATATTCAGACCCATGACAGTGCCACAAAATTTTTCCAAATTCATCGTCAGGGACACATCTTCTAATGATCCCATTAGCACATCTTTTAAACAACAAAGGTTCATCCCACAAATAAAATTTAGCATCATGAAAAAAAATTTTCTTTTATTGCCAGTTAAAATCACTAGGGACAATACCTGTAGCCTTGTAATTTGAAAAATCAGCAAACCAAGGGATAGAATATACCATTATCAATTTTTCATCAGGAAACTCCTCCACAATGGATGGAATTTCCTTGTCCCCCTCAGCTTGGACAAGTCTAGAGAGATGATCAGCCACAACATTTTGCTTTCCTTGCTTATCTCTTATCTCCAAATCAAATTCTTGGAGAAGTAATATCCACCTAATCAATCGTGGCTTAGCATCCTGCTTAGCAAACAAATACCTCAAGGCAGAGTGATCAGTGTAAACAATGACTTTAGACCCAACAAGATAGGATCTAAATTTGTCAAAAGCAAACACAATAGCAAGTAACTCTTTTTCAGTCGTGGCATAATTTTTCTGAGCATCATTCAACACATGACTTGCATAATAAATCACATGTAGAATTTTATTTTTTCTTTGTCCTAAAACTGCACCTACAGCAAAGTTACTTGCATCACACATTATCTCAAAAGGCAAACTCCAATCAGGGGCAATTATCACAGGTGCAGAAATTAGCTTTTCTTTTATTTTATTTAAAGCTTCCAAGTATGCATCATCAAACAAAAAAAATAGCATCTTTTTCCAAATGGTTTGTCAAGGGCTTAGCAATTTTAGAAAAATCTTCTATAAACCGCCTATAAAAACCAGCATGCCCAAGAAAACTTCTTATACCTTTCACATTAACTGGTGGTGGTAACTTTTCAATTACCTCCACCTTTGCTCTATCCACCTCAATTCCTCTTGTAGAAATTTGATGACCAAGAACTATACCTTCTCTTATCATAAAATGACATTTTTCCCAGTTAAGAACAAGATTAGTTTCTTGGCATCTTTTTAAAACCAAAACAAGGTTAGATAGGCAAGTATCAAATGAAGATCCAAATACAGAAAAATCATCCATAAAAATTTCTATGCATTTTTCAATTAAATAAAAAAAGATTGAGAACATGCACCTTTGAAAAGTGGCGGGTGCATTACACAATTTGAAAGGCATACGCCTATAAGCAAAGACTCTAAATGGACATGTAAAAGTAATTTTTTCTTGATCTTCAGGGGCTAATACAATTTGATTGTAGCCCAAGTACCCATCCAGAAAGTAATAGTACTCATGCCCCGCCAACCTTTCTATCATTTGATCAATGAATGGAAGTGAAAAATGATCTTTCATTGTAGCTTGATTAAGCTTCTGGTAGTCAATACACATCCTCCAACCAGTGACTTGCCTTGTAGGAATCAACTCATTATTTTCATTCATCACCACAGTCATACCACCCTTCTTTGGAACCACTTGAATCGGGCTCACCCACTCACTGTCAGAAATGGGATAAATTATACCTGCATCAAGCAACTTTATCACTTCTTTCCTTACCACTTCCTTCATAGTTGGATAGAGCCTCCTTTGATGTTGAACCACTGGTTTAAAGTCCTCCTCCATGAATATTTTATGCATGCAGAATGTAGGACTTATCCTCTTCAAATCATTGATATTCCAACCAATGGCTGACTTGTGATCCCTCAATACTCGGAGCAATTTCTCCTCTTCACTTTCTGACAACTCCACATTCACAATGACTGGATTCTTCATTTTCTCATCCAGAAAAGCATATTTTAGATTTGAAGGCAATGGCTTTAGCTCCATGAGTGACTCCTCTTTCACTACCTCTTCCTCTTTTTTCAATTCCTCTAATTTTTTATTTGAAGAAGAATATTCCACTGCCTCCAATTGATAGATACATTCCACCACTTCAGAATTGACTTCCTCATGAACCTCCTTAATTTCTTTGCCTTTCATCAAAGTTGCTTCCAAGGGACTTTCTGCAGCACTTTTTTGCAAATTCCTCTAGAACCAAGAAATCCAAAACTTCAACCCCGAAACAACAATCAGAATCTTGGGCATGCTTCACTGCATCTTTGATTGAGAAGACCACTTTTTTATCTTCTACTCTCAAAATTAGTTCACTTTTCTGCACATCAATCAAAGCCTGACCTGTAGCCAAAAATGGCTTACCAAGAATAAGAGGAACTTTAGCATCCTCTTCCATATCCAACCCTACAAAATCTGCAGGGAAGATGAATTTATCAATTTTAACAAGTAAATCTTCCACAATGCCATAAGGATATTTTACCAAACAATCTGCCAACTGAAGAGACATCATAGTAGGCTTCACTGTACCAATTCCCAGCCTTTTAAAAATTGACAAAGGCATCAAATTGATACTTGCTCCAAGATCACATAAAGCCTTGCCAACCTCTATATTACCAATCTCACAAGGAATGGTGAAGCTTCCTGGATCCTTCAACTTAAGAGGCAATTTTTGTTGAATGATAGCACTACACTCCTCTGTAAGCATAATAGTTTCCTCTTCATTGGCCTTCCTCCTCTTGGACAACAAATCCTTCATGAACTTGGCATAACTTGGTATTTGTTCTTATCCTGAGCAAAGGGAATATTAATTTGTAACTTTTTGAACACCTCCAAGAACCTGGAAAATTGCTTGTCTTCATTCTTCTTTTTCAACCTTTGAGGATAAAGAATTTTAGGAACAAAGGGCAGCGGCTATTTTGGCTTGTCAACCTGTGAATTTTTAAAATTTTCAGCTTTTTCTTTCTTCTCTTCAACTACTACTTCCTCATCCTCTTTCTTTTCATCATGAACAACTTTTTCAGCATCCTTTTCTTTAGAAGACTCCTCTTGGACAACATTATTCAGAACCTTGCCATTCCTCAAATGAATTGCTTTGCATTATTCTTTTGGATTAGGAATAGTATCACCTGGAAAAGTACATGAAGCTTTTTCAGACAACTGTTTAGATATCTGCCTAATTTGCACTTCTAAATTCTGAATAGACGCCTCTTGATTCTTGAAATTGGCCCTTGTCTTAGTCATGAAATTAGAAGTTTGCTCCACAAAAGTAGAAGTATTCACAGATAACATCATGTTTTGAGGTTGTGATTGTCCCTGAAAAGAAGCATTCCCTTGTTGTTGTTGAGACTTGTACTGATTTTGACCTTGACCATCCCATGAGAAGTTAGGATGATTTCTCCAACCAGGATTATAGGTGTTAGTAAAGGGGTTATTTTGTTGCCCCAATGCATTCACTTGCTCTCCGGGTTGATTTGTACCACAATCACCATTACGATGCTCACCACCACAAAAATCACACACCAAGGGAGGTATATTAAGTGTATTAACTTGGCCATTCCCCAATAAAGTAGTTACCTGTTCAGAAACCACCTGGTTTACTTGTTGAGCAATCAGATTATCCAAAGCATTCACCCCCAAGATTTTTCTATTTTGTCTATCATGATGCATATTAGCACTACTGGCAGCCATAGTCTCTAGTACCTCCAAAGCCTCTCTAGACTCTTTAAATAAAAAGCTCCTCCACATGCAGCATCCATCATTTGTCTTGCATTCGGATTCAGCCCATTATAGAAGGTTTGAGCTAGCAACCATTTGGGTAAAGAGTGATGAGGACATTTTCTGAGTAGCTCCTTGAACCTCTCCCAAGCATTATATAAAGTTTCTGAATCTAATTGCACAAATGAGGTAATTTCACTCCTCAACTTTGCTAACTTCGATGCTGAAAAATATTTCTACACGAACTTGGACTCCAAATCATCCCATGTTGAGATACTGCCCTATTGCTATGACTGAAGCCAACTTCTAGCTTTATCCTTCAATGAGAAAGGAAAAAGCCTCAATCTGATAGTATCATCAGTAGATCCATTGAACTTCATTGTATCACAAATCTGCAAGAAATTCTCCAGATGTAGATTGGGATCCTCTTGAGCTCCTCCACCAAATTGGTTCTGTTGTATCAATTGAAGGAGTGCAGGCTTGATTTCAAAGTTGTTAGCCTAGACAGAAGGTCTCACAATAGAACCCTGGACACTATCAGTATTGGGCTTGGAATAATCCCTCAATGTCTGCCTAGCAGGTTGTTCAGCCATGACTGTTTCAACTTCAACCACCTGTTGTAAAAGTGCTTGCTCCCTTTCTTATTATCTGCGTAGTCTAGCTGCCTTTCGGTTACTCTTAGCTGTCTTTTTTTCAGGATCAAACAGCAAAGAATTCTTGTCAACAGTACCTCGCATACACAACTCAAAAGAAAATCAGTGCACACTGATAATAAAATAAAAATAAAATTACAGCACTAAAAAAAATATAAAATAAAATGCTCAAATCGAGATTTTCCTAGCACAACTAATATTAACAAAAATCAATCCCCGGCAACAGCACCAGAAACTTGTTAAGCTATTTTTGGCAAGTGCACCAAATCACTTTGTAGTATAAAAATTATCGTCCTCAAGGATTGAACAGTTAACTACTAACGTACCAATTCAACTTCGTTTGAGCGACAAAAAGGAAAAATAGAATTGGTTTTCACCAATAAGCAAAAATAGAAACTTAACAAGAACAAAAAATATTTTTGGTATTTTCAATTGAGAAAATTCAAGCAACGGAAAATTAGTTTGTAAACAATCGAAAAGAAATTGTTAGAGGATTAATTTCCCTGCCTTTCCTACTTGTTCAATCCTGGAAATTAACTTGAACAGTTTATCCAATTTCAAGAAGCTGAGTTTTTGTTATTTATCCCCTAATTCCTTAGGTTGATAAACCTTCCTGCCTAAAATACTAATTCAATTCCTTGAGTATTAGCAAACTAACAAGAGCAATAAGAATGGTTACAACTCAATAATGCTAATTTGATTGTGTTCTTATTCCTAAGTAACACGCGCAAACCGTTTATTCACAAAAAGTGACTATGAATTCGAATTTTCCAATTGCAATCTATACAGTAGATAAAACATGAAAATAATGAATAAACTCTTGAAATTAAACAAACCAGAACAAGTCATTATCCAGAATAAAACACAAGTTATTTAGGCAGTTCCATCTACCTCTAACAAAAGGAATTTAGCTAGACATAATGGAAACAGAACAAACAAATGAAGAAGATAAAGGTAAGAAAGTCATCATGAGTTTCAACTGCAGCTTCAACTCTCTATGATTGGTCCCTTTCCTTCTCCTTGATACTGTGTAACTCTCTCTGTAAGAATTTCTCAAAAAAAAAAAAACCTTTTTTTCCTCCTGGTCCTTTGTGCTCAGCATGACTTATCAACTTCCTGAAGTGTAACTGTCATGCTCAAGTGTGGCATTCCGGGTGCTTGAGCATGCCGGGTGCTTGAGCATGAAGCAGCCCACGCTTGAGCGTGGAACCTTCTACTCAAAAACGCTCCAAACTGCTAAACTGCTCATAGAGACACCATAAAAACTAATAACAAAAAAAATAAAACCAACTACGAAATTAATAAAAATAAAATAGAAATAAAACCTACAACTAATAAAAACTAAACAAAAATTAATTAAAATTAACACCCTATTAACTACTAATTAAGAATCATCAAAATCAAGATCCAATATCATCCTAACAAAAAAGGTTTAGTTACACGTGAGAAAAGAAGAAAATAAAAAGAAGAATTCGACAAACTCCATGAAAGATAGATGGGAAGGTTGAAGAAAATTCCTAATCTTCAAGCCTAGATGCGCCCACACCAAGTTAAGTTTTGTGTAGTCTCTTCTCTCTCTGAGACTGCTGAAGTTTTCTAGACCAAAAGAGAGTTCTTTTGCTAAACTCGTTTTCCCATTTATAGCTTTTTGTATCTAAATTGTATGATTTTTCTCACCCTCCAGATGGCTGAATTTGCCCTCGATCTCAACAGAGAAGTTGTAGGATTTTTTATTAGCTTTTCAATGCCCAAATGGTGCATCAATATGATATATGTTGCCCAAGATATGGCTCAATTAATGAGGAATAGTTAAGATAGTGAGAGAATTTGAATTTTGCTCCAAACCAAATCTCTTTGAGAATTTTTATCCAATCTCCAATCTAAGATTTTGTATCCAATTAGAAATTTAATTAGCATCTAAGAATAATATAAGAATCCTTTAAATATTTATCTTTAGGAATTTCGTATGTTTGCACAAAATTTGATGATTTAGCCTAAAAATTCAAATATGACTTGGTGAAGAGATAATCATAAATAAAAATAAATAAATGACTAAATAAAATAAATTAAAAATCTTAATAAATAAACCCAAAAGATGAGTGTATTTTACACTCATCAGAAATCAAATTCCTTTCAAGTGTAGGCACACGCCTCACATTACTAAATGTCTTCACATAACCATTATGCGTCTTACTTTTCACAATACCTTTTCTAACAACATTCAAGTAATCACCATTAATCGATTTCACAACTTCATTATGACATGCATCATAAGTGTCAAACCATTCCAACTTGGAACAAACATGGCTAGAACATGTAGAGTCTAAAAAGCCAATACTCACTAGAGGTTTTTGTACAACGACCACAAAATTTTCAAACTTTTCCTTTCCTTTTCCTTTATTTTTCTTAAATTCTTCCATGTCTACTTTTAGTTTCTTGCAATAAAATTTAATGTTTCCTATCTCATGACAATTATAGCTTTGTTTTTTTCTATAGTCCAGCCTTGGCATAAAACTTCTTGAATTATCCTTACCAAAAGTATTACCACGGAACTCACTTCTACCACGATAAGATCTAGCAACCAAAATAGCTCCTTCAGACTGAACACTCGACTTCTTAAATTTTTCATTATCTAATATCACTACAATTACATCATCAACCTGAAATGTTTATTTTCCAACTAACACTATAGTCACTAAGCTCTCATAAGAATGTGGAAGAGACTAAAACAAAAAGTAATGCTTTAACCTCATTTTCAACTTTCACATCAATACTAGATAATTGTGTAATCAAATTTGTAAAGTAATTCAAGTGATCTCTAATGTCTACACCATCATCCATCTTCAATTGATACAATTCTTTCTTTAAAAATAAGAGGTTTGTAAAAGACTTTGACATATACATATTCTCTAATTTCTTCCATAAATCAATAACAAAAGTTTCATTCAAAACATTGTATTTTATCTCAAGTGCTAGACACAACCGAATCGTACTAACTACATTCATCTCCAACTCTTCCCATTTTTCATTTGTCATCTTGTCAGACTTCTTCTCCATCCCATTTAGAGCTATAATTAATCCTTGTTGCATTAAAATATTCTTCATGGTACTCTTTCATAGACTAAAATTTCTCTTACCATCAAATAGCTCCACCTCAAATTTATTATTTCCCAAACCTTGAATCTTTGCCATTAGAAACACCAAAAGTGGGGATCGAACCCACTCTAATACTAGTTGTTGGGAAAAAAATCCCTGTCCTACACAAATTAAGCAAACAAGCAAAGCACAAGAGCATAAAAATTTAACATAATTCGACCCTCACTACCTAAATCCATGATGACTCTATGAAATGTAGTTATTTGTGCCCTATATCTATGCTATATTGATAGCTTAGTCCTTGTTTATTATGCATATATGGAAGATTTTAGGCTTATATTTGTCAAATTCAATTTGGATATCTTCCTATATAATTTTGAGCAAATTGTGCATTTTCTGTAAGTGATTAAGTAAAATTGCAATTGTGAGTAACTTGATGTTTTTCCTATTACAGGAAGGACTCCAATTAAGCTAAAATTTGGAGGATTTGGACCAAAATTAGAAGAGAAAGCCAAGTGTGAAGTTTAACATCTTGTGCCGCAGCGTAGACATGTTCATGCCACGACATGGTGCATTCCCCTGCTTCAATATATTGAACCCGAGACTTGAATGCCGTGGAGCAAAGGAGTGTATGTCGTGGCATGGTGACCTAAATTGACGTGCGTCGCGGCCCAGGAATGTTAATGCCGCGGCTTGAAACAGAATTTTGGGACTTTAAAATACTATTTTATCATATTTCAGTGGGAAAACTTTTTAGTTTTAGAGAAGTTGCGCGGCTAGGTTTTCAATTTGAGGCTGAGAGGAAGCTAAATGGAGCAAGATTGGAGGTCATCTTCTTCATGGAGAATGATTCAAGCATCAAAGATCACAACTATTGAGCTTCATTCCTATTCCTTTCTCTTTTCTCTTTTCCTTGGATCATGAACATGGTTTTTGTGGTTATATTTTCGTGTTCAATGAGTAACTAAGCTTTATTTAGGGATTAATTTGGATCCTTCTATGAATATTGATAATTTTGTACTTCTTTAAGTTTATATTGATGTATGGTTTTGTTCAATTATACTTTGAACAAAACCACTATATTCAATTATATTGATGTATCATTATTACCAGGAACCCTGTATGATTGAACAAAACCATACATCAATATAAACTTAAAGAAGTACAAAATCATCAATATAAATAGAAGGATCCAAAGTAATCCCTTGGTCTCTTGGAGTCTTTGATCAAAGTATTTCTCTTTATGGTTACAAAAAAAGTATTTCTCTTTATGAAATTTATTTTCACCAATTCCAAATTTCAACCTTATTAATTTTCACACGGAAGTTTTGAAAAAAACAAACAAATTTTCCTGATTTGTGATAACTCTATGAAATAGAGTTGTTATGTCCTATTTTTATGCTAAAATGTATGTTAAGTCCTTGATTTCTTTAGAAATTGACAAAGTTTGTGAGTTTATTTGAATATCTTGAATTCTATATACTTTAGTATTGATTAGACTTGATTTGGAATTAAATTGGTTTAGTTATGTATCGGTCATGATTGGAGTCTTATTGGGGTTTATTTTGATCTTGATATGTAGGTCCATTTCCCAAAGGTGTACCAAGAATGAAGGAAATCAAGCTAAGCTAAGAAGATTTGGAAATCAAGTTTAGTGCTATACCGACCTTACTAGATTAAATGAAATGGATTTGAACATGTAGACCTCTAAATGGAACAATATTAGAGTCATTGGAAAGCTAAGAGATATATCTACAAATTTTATGTTGACCACTTTCCATGATTCCATCAGATTGACTATGTAAATTTTAATAGAAAATTAGGCCAAATTGGTGAATTGGTATCTTGACCTTGATGCAGTATTTTGTTCATAACTATAGATAGAGACATTATTTTGGAATGATTCCAATAACATTAGAAATCTAATATGAAGCCCTACAACTTTGATGAAGAATCTGAGTCTAATTTTAAGGTTCAGAGGGTCAAAAGAGGGAAGGAAGCAAGGAGAAAAGCATCAGAACCATGCATATACATGGAAAACCAAGCATATGCATGGTAGTTGCGCCTGAGAAGAGCCAAAAGGCAAACAACCACTAATATGCATGAAAACCAAGAATATTTGAGGAAGTCACCCTTAATTTGTTTAGTATCATATTTAACCTATTTTGTGCGATTTGTTGGGGGGTCTTTTACCATTTTTCTAGTTTTTGTTAGTTTTAAAGAGAGAGAGAGAGGCTCTACTTTCAGGTAGGATTTTTAGAGAGAGAAACTCAGGATTTAGAGGATATCAAGAGTAGGTTGAAGATCAAAGTGCTTCAAGATCATAATCTACTTTATCCTTCCCCTTTTTCTCTTGATTTTCTTGCTTATCTTCATGTCTCTTGATCTATTTTGTATGGATTTGAATATGATGAGGTTCTAATTCTCTTCTAGGGTTCTATTTAAACTTGTTATGTAATTTGGATCTCTTGTAATTCTTCTTGCTCTTTATTAATGAAATGGTTTTTATTTATGCATCTCTTTTCTTAATCCTTACATTTGATTTGCCACCAAGTGTTTGATGTGGGAGTCCTAAGGAACTAGGAAAAGGGAATTATACGTTTGACCTTGGATTTGGATAATAGATGTTCATTTTCATATAATTATGTGGGTGAAGTGATTCGCTATTAGGATAGGAATATCAGATAGTCATGAGCAATGTATATTTCACAAAAAATGGTGCAATTATAGAGAATGGTCCACGACTAGATCAGTCATTCAACAGAATATTCTTAATGCATTAATTATCATTCACAGTCAATTCAATAAGCTCTATTTATAATTCCTGACAATCCCTATCTCATGCTTTATTACTGAATCGGTCATCAACAAGTATGATAAAGCCTCACAATCATTAATTCAAGGTTGCCTTGGCCCTTGGCCATTATTACTAAGCACACTAAAATTTATTAGTTAATTTCAATTAGATATTAAGACAATTATGCTCATTTGTTCTAGGCCACTAACAACCCAATTGTTTCTAATAAACCTATGCCCAATTATTTAAATTTAATTAATCTAATTTAGCTAATAAACCTAACTAGGGTCTTGGCCAAGCTATTATTAGTGTCCTAATTATTGATTAACCTAATTAATTGACTCTAACTCAAGGTAAGTAGGATATAAACAACCTAATTAACATATAAGCACACTTGATCAACCAAACCCACTAGATTTCCATTAAACCTAAGAACACTAAGCCACTTGCCAACCTCCAATTTTTCATCTAATTACCTAATTAACTATTAAATCAACTAGATTAAACTAAACTAATCATCATTAACATAATGTAATCACAAAATTTAACTCGGTGTAAAATCCCCAAGGATCCTAAGACACCAACCTCTCCAACTTCTAAATTTTTGCATCCATATGACCAATTAGCATTCAAATTAATTAAGTACGATTAAGCATATATCAATCCAAGAAATATCTCAAAGTCATGTTTTAGTGCAAATCTATAACATCCTCTTTGACGTGTTAGTCTTGTTTATGGTTACAAATGTATCATAATAATTATATGACATATCTGCTAAATTTTGTGACATTCTGAGTTAGTTTAGGCATTTTGCTGCAATATTAAATGTGAAAAGTAGCTTAAAATGACTTAGATAATAACATAAATTACTTAGTTAAAGGAAATAAATATGGAGAATTTATTTCTAGGGCACAAATATGTGGTTTGTGATGTAGATAAAGTTTGATGATAAAAAGAGTTAGTTTGGTATTCTTAAGTACACTGAGTGAGTGTTTAAATACCAGAATGATGAGTCAGATATATGAAAATTTTAGGAAATGGTGAAACTAAGATTAAGATGAATCCTAGGATTTTCTATAATGCTTATGGAAGTTAGAAAACTTGATTTTGTAAAATCTAAGTGTTCTTAACAAATACAAGGTTTCTAGTTAAATATTTAATCATATTTATTTCTCCATTTTATACTTCCATCGTCTCTCTCTCTTTCTCTCTTTTAAGCCATCATCTTTTACTTTACACTCCCAGACTCTTTCACTCTCTCGTTCAAAACCAACAGGAAGGGCAGAGAAAGAAAGAAAGAAAGAAAAAGAAGAAGAAAGGAAGAGGAAGACCAAAGGAAAATCCAAGGCTTGAGGATCACCTACATTACTTGAGGTAAGGGCACTGGTTCTTTAACCTCATCTTTTTGTTTCACCATCTTGTTGATTCATGCTTGTTTGTATGAGTTGAAAATTGAGTTTTTAAGGTAAAAATGCTTTTTTTGATTAGTTTTTGTTTCCTATAGCTGAGTTTGGTGTGTTTGTGGCTTAATCTATGCATGGTTGCTGATTGTAGACTTAGAAACACTCTTTTGAATGCTTGAGTTAAAAGTTGAGAAATTGGTATTTAAGATTGAGGTCTTGGTTCATAAATCCATGATTATATGAGTTGAGTTTGTGCATGAGGATTATAGCATGTTTAGAGACCTTGTTAAGGTCGAAAACCAACTAAAACTATTGTTTGAGAGTGAAGTATTAGTTAGAAACTTAGTAGAGAGGACCATTTGAGTTTGATGTTGGGCGCCAAGAAGGGAATGCTTAAGCGCCCAATTCCAGATGGCAGAACGTGATAGGCGCTCAAGCGCCCAAGAGTTGAGTGCCTAATTGTGCAAGACCAGAAGGCTTTGGTGCTGAGCGCTTAATCGCTCAAATTCTGGGTGCCTAAGCGCCCAATGACAGATACCACAAGAGAGGTTTGCTGTTATCCGATGCCTAAGCATTGGATGTAACACCCCAAAAATTATTTATTTCATCATAGATAATTATTTTATACTATTTATGATTTTTGGAAGTTTTTCTAGAATTTTTCGGAAATGTCAAATTTTTTAATATATTCCTTGTTTTGTATGCACACAGAGCAGAGTCAGTGAAACACTCCAAAAATTGTTTGTTTTGTGATGAATAGTCATTTTCTAATATTTGTGATTTTTGAGAATTTTTCTAGATTTTTCTGGAAACGTCAAATATTTTAGTATATTTTTAGTTTTACGTGTGCGCTGAGCGGAGCCAGGAAAGCGAAATGTTTTCTCTGAGGCTGGTAGACCTTGAACTATTGACGTATTGATGGGGGATCTTACTAAACTTGAGGCCGGGCACAGTTTGCTAGGTTTGCATTTTTCGAAGTTTTATCTGATAAATAAAATCTCTGTACGCACTGTTAATTAAAATTTTACGATACGCTCTATTATTCATTGGATAATTAATACTGACCTTGTGCACTGTAACAATTATCCATTGGGTAATAGTTTGTAGTAAAATCTTAATTACCATATTATTTTAACTATTAAATCACATTATCTTATTTAAAGGCAATCTCCTTTATGTCTAATCACATCTCCTTTATTGAAAATACACCCAAGCTTCTCAAGGAAGCTAACCATTTCTCTCTCCTCCTCCCCAAACTCACACGGCTGCTGCACTAATTTGGGAGCCAAAATTTGTGCTTCAATTTAATTAATTAACCTATTCAAATTTCAAAAAGAAAACCCTAAAAACATATTTCACTTTTCTATTCACTTCTCTCTCTACCTTCATCTTTCTCAAACTATCTCTCCTCCTTCTCTCTAGAGCACCTCATGGCCAGCCCCTCTCTCAAGCCTCAACCATCACAAAAAATTCATCTAAACACATTTTCTTAATCACCTCCATCATCTAAACACTTCTCTAATTGGTGGTTTCTTGAAAAGCTTTCATCTTTATCACTTTCTTCAAGCTCCAAGCTTCAAGATTTTGGGTAAGGTTCTTGATTCCTCACCTTTTTCTCTTCATTTTCATGTTCAAGGTCTTTCCCATGACCATTAATCCATTCTTTTTCAAGTCATCTTGTTGATTTAATGAAGTTGTAAATTTTAGGGTTCTTGGAGGTGTCAAATCTGAAAATTGCAAGGAGCTAAAAGGGGGGTTCTCTTATTTTCTTCTCTTTGGTAAGAGGAAGATACTCCTCCTTAACCTCTATTGGTAGTAAGGAACCTTGTTTTGTGATTGATTAGGAGAAAACCCTATCGAGGGTTATTCTTTGTTTGTATGATTTGTATGATTACATATTATTTTTAATTTGTTAGAGTTATTTCATTGATTGGTTATATATATTGATGTACTTGGATGGATTGGAAGACTTAAAATGGAAGAAAATGATCTAGACTCCCTCTAGGAGGCTCACGATTTTGGAGCCCAAAATTAAGGTTCTTGGTGAAAATTTATAACAAGTAGAAGACTTAGCTAATTAAGTGGACAATACATAATTGATGAAATGAAAATTTGGAATCCTAAAACTTAGTGAGGCTCACGGCCTCTAGGGTTAATAACGGCCTAATTATGTAACTTCATACAACTATGATATTTAATTAATCAAGTAAATAAATAAGAGGATTATGTAATAGAAGGAAATAAATTTAGTAACCTAAAAGAATTCTTTGGACCTTAAAAACAAATAAAGATATGTGAGACTTAGTAAGACTTAGAAATAATTCTTTAAGTGAATAAGACTAAATTTAAAGTAAGGAACCTAATTATGAAAAGACTTTCATAAGAGATATCACATTGAAGTGGAACTTAACTAATTTGGACAATTAGGAATTATTTAGGATTTCATAAAATAGAAAGAACTAAGAATGGAACTTTACCTAAAAGACTTAGAATGATTTTCAACTAAAGTAAGAACATGAGTGTAAGTGAGAACACTAAATAATTCCATAATGTACCAAAAATATAATGTATCATTAGAAGGCTTTAGACTATATAATGTGGGTCTATGTGTGGGACCAAAAATATTATGATCCTCACTTTGGCCAATTGTGGCATATTGTGGAAAAGTATGAAATGATATACATACATGATTATGCATTGAGTCGTCATGCACTGTGAAAGTCTGTTGGATTGTTGTTAAGGTCATGTTGCCTAGGAGATTGAATACACCTTTGTGCGAGTGCGAGTAGACTATGTAGGTCATATTGTTGACCTTGGGGACGTCGGGGTGCGGGTACCTCGCAAGGAACAGTTGGTAGCTCTTCTGTCTGGGGCAGACTGATGCAAACGCACCGATGATCCAGACCGAGACACTGTCCTATGTCGTGATCTAGTGTAGAATGTCTATACAATGCCTTGATGTGCACGTGGATAAACTGATGAGTTATAACACTTTGGCCGCGGCAGCCGAGTTGCAGACATGTTTCCTGATCTTTCTCTCCGACTATTTGTGTCTAGCTCCATGGAGTAGGATTTTGGGTGTTGTATGCATGTGCATAATGAGTCCATCTATTATCTGGCATTTAATTCTTATTATATATTGGAACTATTACTTTACTGATGTATAATAGCCTGGAACTGCTTAATTGTTTAATTGCTGCCTTTTAATGCTTATTATTATTATCATCACTCATGAAATGCTATATGGGCGCTTTGTGCCGTTTTGTTTCTCTATTGCCATAATTGGTAATGATGGTAGGATATCTTACCTCTTTCCTATGTTTCTATTATTTCTTCCTGTTTATAAATATGTTTCATTGAAGATGTCGGCAAGGAGGGTGAAGCTCACGAATTTCCTGACTTTTGGCCCGACCGCGACTAGCACCTGTTGTTGGATTATGGCGGCACGCCCACGCGGATTTTTAGGTGATATGCGTTTGACCTTCCTTGAAGGGCCAGACAGCTGGCACATCAACTTAAATTCCGATCACTGTGTCTACCTGGGGGATGTGTCGATTTCGCTGGCTTAGGGGCGTCATGAATTGTCGATCTTCACTTGCAGCGTCAGTTTACGTTCGGAGTTTTATTTGTCCATCAGGGAGATGTGGGGTGATCGCTATTACACCCCACAGGAGGATTCTTTTGATTCCACTGCTCGAGCTCCGGCCCGTAACTCGGTGGCTTCGATGGAGGTTTCCTCGGATGAAAAAGATCCTGAGGAGGATCCTGATAAGATTCCTCCTCATCTTAGGGACTGACACTGTCGATAGCTATTGATGGCTATCCGTGTACATTTTGGGGGCCTGATGTGTCATTATTTTGGTAGGCTGTATATTTATGATCTCTTGGGATATATATGTATGATTTTGCTTTTTGTATATTCAGGCGCTGTAATCAAACAAGTTAAATATAATGATATATCATTGCTCATGTATGTTGACCTAATGTATGCCTTATTTCTATTTTACTCTTCACTACAATTATGTCTTATCACTATTTTTATTAATTATAACAAAAAAATATACTTGCTAATTTAATCACACGATTACAACCAATTAAATTTTACATTTATATAAAGAACCGGGTCTTAACTTATAATTTTTATTTTTCGCATTATAAATGACAATATGATGTTCCCTCCCAAAAAGGGGTGATACACTGGAAAATATGGGCGCTAAAATAGATTGATCCATGTGTTTTATTTTGGTGAAATAAAGTTTCTTACTTGTTGGGATCCCTCATGTATTCTTTTTAGTGTGTGTTAAGACACTTTTGGGGCTACTTCATGAAAGGAATAATCACTTAGTCTATATGTGAAGGTGTAGACCTTTGAGCATCCAAGAGTAGTGGAATGCCTTAGGTATGTATCTAGGACCTTAAGCGCAACAGTGTGGTTTTCAATATCATATGTGATGAACTAGATACTAGTTAAGTAAGCTTAGTTCTTTTGATGAACTATGGAAGAATAATAGCTTGGTTCCTAGTAGAGCCATGATAGTTAAGTTAGCTTGGTTCCTTATTGAGCCATGGTAGTTAAATGAGCTTGGTTCTTTAATGAGCCATGAAAATGAAATGAGCTTGGTTCCTTTGTTTGACCATGGTAGTGAGATTAGCTTGGTTTCCTTTGATGGGCCATGAAAATGAGTTTAGCTTGGTTCTTTTATTGATCCACGATTGTTTACTTAGCTTGACTCCTTTAATTACTAAAGATGAGTCATAGAAGAGTTTTTAAAACATATCTTACTTCTTACTTGTTATGATTGTGTTTATAATGTTATAAATGATTAGTTATGGAGTACTATTACTTAGAATTATGAATTCTCATCCATTTGTGTTTCCATATAAATCCAGATCAAGATCCTTGTAAGGGAAAAAAGAAGAGACAAATGGACTAGATAGCTAGTTTCTTTTTAGGTAAAGCTTGTATTATGTTTATATTTGCTTTGTGAAGAATAAAGATGCTATATATTATAATTTACCCTTTTGAGTCTAATATTGTATAAATATGTATCCTTATTCCATAAAGGCTCTCTATAATGACATGTATGTTATTATGGATTATGTTTTATTGATTATCAAATAGAAGTAACTAGCTTAACTCTATTGACTTGTATATATTGTGGATACACTATGACCTATAGAGTTAGGGTGTTACAAAATTCATTATGAACCCGCCACCACTAGGGTTTGGCTAAGACAAGAAAAACATTTGTCCTTATACATGCAACCACATATTCAAGCTCAATCAAGACAAATTAGTCAAGAATTAAGATGAAATTGAAGAACTAACCTAAGTCCAACCCCTCACCCTCCAAACCCAAGAATTAGCCTATGAAAGCATCCATCAAACTCATCATACATCAACATGCATGATCATATAATGATCAAAGAATTAAAGAGGAAGAGGAAAGAAACAAAAGGACCTCGACTTGGGCTCCTAAGCTCGTGACAATGGGAAGAGAGAATGGTGAAGAGTGAAGATCTTGAGATTCCAATCAGATGGGTAGGCAGAGGAAGTGATGAGGAGCAACTTTACCTTCTTGAGTGAGTCAGGACGAGTTAGTTTAGGGGCTTATGCAAGAGCTCAAACTTGCACTCCCATGGCAGCCATGGTTGCTTCACTGAGAGAGAGAAAGAGAAAGAGAGAAAGAGAAGAGAGAAAGATGTGATGTTGTGTTTGGGTGGATGGAGCACCAATTTAGGGAGGTATAAGGAGGAAGGAACTTAATTGTTAAGTTTATGAAATGCTATGCGGCTAGGATGAGTCTCATGGCTTCTTGGGATATTTTAATTGTCAATCCTATATTTCTAACTTCTAATTATGTTTTAGAAATCCTTAGGTCCTAATTCTTAGCAATAGGTTGTTAACTTGATATTCAAGTAACCTATATGCATGGAATCCTATTAGTTTAAGTCTATTCAAGCTTAAAACTACCCATTATTAAGGTTGACATCAAGTCAATAAAATTTAAGCTTAGCCTCTAGCTTTTCTTTGCATGAAATCCAATTGGTTCTAAGATAATGATTACCTAACTTCACTTTAATTTAAATAGGATTTTGATCCCATATAATTATCCTAATTTATTCTCATGCATTTTATGAAGTACTAATGGAATTATAAGATCACTATTATCATCTAAATTTATTCCTCAATTTATAAAATTACTTCCATAATTTTATCCTGTTTATTCTAATTTCTACTATACTTTTAAGTTTCTAAAGTCATTAAAATTCACAAAAATTACTAAACGAATTTATTTAATCTCCAAAAATTCATCATAAATTTATTTATTGATTAATAGCCTAATTATGAATTTTTAACCATTATTCTTGTTCATTTAAACTTTCTATATTTATTTGAGCTAATATTCTAAATTTAACTTATGTGCTAAGTTACTTTTTACCGGTATGTAAAATGCAACTATACACATAAACAAGCAAATAAATCAATAACTAATTGTTTACTAATATAACTATTTATTTAAATAAAATAGAAGGGGATGTTACCATATCTACCGAGTTTCTGTGATCAACTAATACCTTTCTTACTTCGTTGTTTGCCAAAACTATCGAAATGACCATTGGGTTGTCTTGGTTGCCATCTATGCCCTAAAAGTCTTCTTCTGTAAAGATGAGGGGGAATATTTTTATTCTTCTTGCATCAGGGGTGTTTTACTGCTTCTATGGCAATTATTGACTTCACCGCTCTCATATGTTTTTTCTTATGTTGATTGACTCTCTTCCTCTAGCAAACATTCCTACGATTATATTAATTACTCCTTTGATTCTTGCCTGAGGGATTATTGCCTTGTTGTCTCTTGGTTGATTTGTTGGGTTTTCCTGCCTTTAGTTTTGTATTTTAGATTTGTTATACCCATGGTTATTTCTATTATTTTTTCTATAATTACTTTTGTCTTTTCTCCTGTTTATGCACTGATCCGCCATTCCCCTTCAGGCCAAATCTTCAATTACATCCCTTAAATCGATACAATTATCCGTGGTATGCCCGTAAGCATGGTGAAACTCGCACCATTGGGTTTAGTTGATATAGTGGGGTTGATAGGCTAGTGTTGGTGGAAACTAGATTATACCGGTGTTGTAAATTTCTCTATGGTTTTCCCCTCGCTTGAATTGATAGTGGAGTATAGTCATGGAAACTCAGTGGTGGGCTGGTTGGTCCATTCCTAGGAGGTTAGTTTCTTCTATTAGGTCTCTTTCTTGTCCTTATTTGCCTTTTTTTGGATTGGTCTGGACTAATTAGTCGCACTGCCTTTGCAATTGACACCTTTGCTTCCTCTCTAGCCTTCGTGGCGTGTTCTACGTTGATGCATTTCGTAGATCGGGTCAGTAGTTAGTCAAAGTTTAATGGGTACCCTTTTAGGAGAGAGTTCATGACAGGCCTGATTCTTAGTCTAGAGATAACAATATGAAGTTGCATAGTAGGATCACGACCTCGAATATGGAGGGATTGTAGGTTGAACTAACTCATGTATTCTTTAAAAGATTTATGTGGCCCCAGGATAAAATGCATGAGGTTTTTGGAAGTTTTATGATGAGCTTGACTAGTGGCAAAGTTTG
This sequence comes from Ormosia semicastrata, assembly GCA_029884595.1. Classification (NCBI taxonomy): domain Eukaryota; kingdom Viridiplantae; phylum Streptophyta; class Magnoliopsida; order Fabales; family Fabaceae; genus Ormosia; species Ormosia semicastrata. The sequence goes on along the minus strand of JAQQTO010000042.1, from coordinate 22,546,138 downwards.
CTAAAAAGTGGTCTATTAACTCAAAAAAGTCATTAATAGATTGAGGTGTGTTGAATCTCTAGCACAACAAGTTTTTGGTATCAAATTAGTTTTAGAATTAAAGAATTTAGGTAGAATTTAGATAAGTTTACATTGTTTTGAGTATTATAGGTTTTTTTGTTCACTGGCTAATGAGATTTAAATTTTTGTTGAAATAGGTTTGGATTTAACTCAGAAGAAAGAAAAAGAGTTGCTCACTTAGTCCGTTGCCTGGCGAGATTAAAGTGTCGCAAGGCGAAGCTTCCATGCGTGCCATTGCGAGGTGAGGAATAGCCATCAAGAGGCGAGAATGCGTGTCATCGCGAGGCAAGGAACATCCATTGTGAGGCAAGCTACTGGATGGAAGGATCTTCGAAGCTGCTATGGGTCTTGCCTCATACGCGGGACATCACGAGGTGATGATGAGCCATCGCGAGGTGATGGCCGTTATCCAGCCAATGTTAAAAGTTTGACGAAATGCTGGATCTGGGGCTTTTGATATTTTTTTCTAAAATCTAATATTGGGTGTTGACCAGAGCTCTGCTAGGGTTTCATCTTCTTCCACCTCTATTGATTATTCAAGCTTGGGAACAAGATTTTGAAAGATCAATGGCTTCCTCTTCCTCCATTTGTTTGATTTCTCTCATCTCTTCTTCTTCTATCATGAGTAGCCAGATCTTTTTGAGCTACGGTCAGATGAACATTGTAGATACTTTTTTGTAATCTGTTTTACTATTTCTTTACAAGTTAATTTCGTGTATTTGAGCACTCTACTCTTTGCTTAATGCTAATCAATACTTGATCACTATTGGTTTGAATTTGGGTATTTCTTCTAATTAGAAAATTAGTTGTAATGCTGGAATTGAGTTGGGTTGGCATGATTATGATTGAATATAGGAATATATCATTGTAATTATGTGTTCCACGAAATCATTGTTATTAATGCTTAATCTGAATTAACAATTACCTAAGGAATTGGGAGTTGTATTTTGGTTTAAAGGGGCTTTGAATCAAGGGATCGATCTAAGTCTAATTTGTTGATTAAAACTTCAAATGCATGATTATTACTTGTATTGAGAGTAAACCAGTAGCATAAAAGGGTAAACAATGGGATTCAGACCCTAGCCACTTTTCTCGATAAATTTTCTTCTCATTTAAAATTGAAAAATAGTCTTTCATTTATCAATTGGCCTGTTTTTAATACATTTCTTTTAAATTTGTTAAATATCAATTTAATTCAAAGTTACCAAATCATATTTCAGTTTAAGTAGAAATAACCTTTTCTTTTGTGTTGATAAAACGATTACAATCTCTGTGGAGACGATATTCTTTTTCTCATCATTATATTACTTGTAACGATTCGGTGTACTTGCCGAATTTGTTCTTCAACAAGTTTTTAGCGTTGTTGCCGGCGATTGTTGATTTAATTATCAGCAAGGCAAAGGAGTTACTACTTTGGACAATTATTTTTATTTTCTATTTTGTTTTATTTATAATTTAACTGCATTAATTTCATTCATTTTTAAATATTGTTGACTTGCTACTTACAATTCTCTTATTTTCTATTTATGCGAGGGAAAAAGGCTGCTGAATTTTTGCTTGATCCTGAGATTCTGAAGACAGAAAAAGTAAATAGAAAGAAAGCTAAGAAAGTAAGACAGTAGAAAATAACTCAAGAAAAACAGGAATCTACTTCTTCTTCTCATATTCTCATAGTAGAGGTCATGGCTGCACAACCACCACCTAGGCGGACTTTAAGAGATTTTGGCCAGAGGACCAACCGTCAAAGGTTGGCTATTGAGTATCAATCAGTGGAGGCAAATGCATTTGAGATCAGAACTTCTCTATTGAATGTTCTCAAGCAGAATCAATTTTCTAGAGCGGATAATGAAGATCCCAACCAGCACTTGGTGAATTTCTTTGAGATTTGTGGTACATTGAAGTTGGATGGTGTTTCTAAAGAAGCTAAGAGGATGAGATTGTTCCCTTTTACATTGAGAGACAGGGCAAATGATTGGTTACAAACACTTCCTTAAGGAAGTATTACTACTTGGAATGAATTGGAGGACAAATTTATAGACCGATTCTTCCCTACCTCCAAATTCATCAAAAGAAGGGCTGAAATCACTAGTTTTGAGCAAAAAGATGGAGAAAATCTTTATGAAGCATGGGAGTAGTTCAAAGGGCTTTTGAAGAGGTGTCCCGACCATGGCTATGATGACTTAACACAAATGCAAACATTTTACCATGGGTTGAGACCAAATACAAAGATGATGCTAGATGCTTCGGCGGGGGGTACAATGAATAACAAGATGACTGAAGAAGCAAGAGAGTTAGTGGAAGCAATGGCTTCAAATGAGTATCTCATTCATCATGATAGAGGAGTGCAAGCAAGGAGGGGTGTTTTAGAGCTAGATGCCCATAATGCTTTATTAGCCCAAAATAAATTGGTTTCTCAACAATTAAAGGTTTTCACCAAACAACTTCAAGTTTTACAAATGGGTTCCTCTCAATCTCATCATTCCAAGGCTATGATGCAATGTATGAGGTGTGATTTTTGTGGTGGAGGACATGAGAATGGTAATTGTGAAGCTCAAAGTGATTCAAATGAGTAAGCCAATTATATGAGAAATTTTCAGGGGCAAAGAGGGAATCCTTATTCTAACACCTATAATGCAGGGTGGATGAATTATCCCAATTTTTCTTGGAAATAACATAAAGCTCCTCAATCAATTAAACTTCCTTAATCACAGCAACCTAAAGAGAAGCCTTCTGCTTTAGAAGAAGCATTGACTCAATTCATGCATATGACCCAAACTAATTTCTAAAATCATGAGGCTCATTTCAAAAACCAAGAAACGTCCATCAAGAACCTTGAAAACCAAATCGGACAGCTCTCAAAGCAACTTGCTGAACAATTTAGGGGACAATTTTCTAGAAATACATTGGATAATCCCAAGAATGAGTCGTGCAAAGCCATAACTTTGAGAAGTGGGAAAATCGTCACACCAGCCATGGTGGAGCCATTAGTTTTAGGGTCTGTTGAAATAAATGTGAGGGAGATGTTGGATGAAGAGTCAAATAAAAAGAGTGATATTGTGAACATAGAAGAAAATGAAAAAGAAGAAAAGGAAGTGGAGGTTGAAAATCAGAAAAAAGAGGATAAAAAGAGTTCTAACTTAGTAGATAAAAACTCCTTTTTTAGGAGAACAAAGCGTCAGATTTTGCAAGAAGGGGATAAGTCTCAAGTGATCCCACCATATGTGAAGTTACCATATCCTCACTTGAACAAGAAAAAGGAGAAAGAGGAGCATTTTGCAAGGTTCTTGGACATTTTCAAATGTCTCCAAATCAATATTCCTTTTGCAGAGGCATTGAAACAAATGCTTACAAATGCTAAATTTATGAAGGAATTGTTAACCAAAAAGAGAAAGTTCAAGGAGGATGAAACAGTGGCATTAACAGAAGAGTGCAGTGCAATACTTCAAATGAAGCTTCCCCCAAAATTGAAAGATCCAGGGAGTTTTGCAATTCCATGCACTATTGGCAATATGACCATTAGTAAAGCTCTTTGTGATTTGGGAGCAAGTATAAATTTGATGCCATTGTTTATGCTTAAGAAGCTTGGGGGAGGTGAGGTCAAGCAAACAAGAATGACTTTGTAACTTGTAGATAGGTCAATTGAACATCCCTATGGAGTCATGGAAGATGTGCTAGTGAGATTCGATAAATTTATATTTCTGGCTTATTTTGTCGTATTGGACATGGATGAGGATGTAGAGGTACTTTTAATTCTTGGAAGACCATTTTTAGCTACTGGAAGAGCCCTCATTGATGTTCAGCAAGGGCAGTTAATGTTGTGAGTGAAGGATAAGAAAGTCACCTTTAATGTTTTTGAGGCGATGTAACACCTAGATGATAAAGAAACTTCTTATCGGGTAGATTTGATTGATACTACAGTTGCAGAATCTATTCAGCACAACATTCCAACTATACCTCTTGAAAGAGTGATTGTGAATGCTATTGAAGATCATGGTGAGGTGGATGATGAAATCATTGAGGAGTGTTTGCGGTATCTAGAAGCAAATCAAGCAAAGAGCGTTGTCAGTAAGATGAAAGAAGAGCTGAGTAATGATAAGGCAGAGGAAAAAGTAAAACTAGAGTTGAAACCCTTGCCATCTCACTTGAAATATGCCTTTCTTGGCAATCAAGATGCAAATCCAGTGGTAATCAGCAGTTCTTTAGCAAAACTTGAAGAAGAGAAGCTTGTAAGGGTACTCTGAGAGCACCAAAGTGCAATTGGATGGACTATATCTGACTTAAAAGGAATAAGTCCAGCTTTTTATATGCATAAGATCAAACTCGAGGAGAAATTCAAGCCAGTGGTTCAGCCACAAAGAAGGTTAAATCCCACAATTAAAGAAGTAGTGAGAAAAGAGGTGCTGAAACTCCTTGAAGCTGGAATGATTTATCCTATTTTGGATAGTGCTTGGGTTAGTCCTATTCAGGTTGTTCCTAAAAAGGGAGGTATAACTGTGGTGAGGAACGAGAAGAATGAGTTAATTCCCACCAGAACAGTCACTGGTTGGCGTATGTGCATCGACTACCGGAAGCTTAATCAAGCTGCCCGGAAGGATCATTTTCCCCTCCCATTCATGGACCAGATGCTTGAGAGATTATCTGGACAAGCCTATTTTTGCTTCCTTGATGGCTATTCTGGCTATAATCAAATTATAGTCAATCCAGAAGACCAAGAAAAGATAGCATTTACCTGTCCCTATGGAGTTTTTGCATATAGACGGATGCCTTTCGGTCTTTGTGATGCTCCTGCTACTTTTCAGAGGTGTATGCTTTCTATCTTTGCTGATATGATTGAAAAATATATAGAGGTCTTTATGGATGATTTCTCTATTTTTGGTACTTCATTTGATCATTGTTTGTCTAACCTCACTAATATTCTTAAGAGATGCATGAAAACCAATTTAGTATTAATTTGGGAGAAATGTCATTTCATGGTGCAAGAAGGCATTGTACTTGGCCACAAGATTTCAGCCAGCGGTATGGAGGTAGATCAGGCTAAGATTGAAGTGATAGCAAAGCTACCTCCACCATTGAATGTGAAGGGCGAATTTGATCTTGAGATTAAAGATAAGAAAGGAAGTGAAAATGTGGTAGCAGACCACTTGTCTAGGCTAGAGAATTCTAAAGTTACTGCTAAGGAGAGAGATATTCTTAAAGAGTTTCCAGATAAGAAGTTATTTACAATTGAGGAGAGGCCATGGTTTGATGATATGGCTAATTTCAAGGCTGCTAATGTTATACCAGAAGACTTGATATGGCAACAGAAAAAGAAATTTTTTTGAGATGCCCATTATTACATTTGGAATGATCCTTTTCTTTTTAAAATTGGCCCAGATGGACTTCTCAGGAGATGTGTGTCACAAGATGAAGGGCAGAAGATACTTTGGCATTATCATGATTCCCCTTGTGGAGGGCATTTCAATGGAGAACATACTACTGCTAAGGTACTACAGTCTGGATTTTATTGGCCATCCATCTTTAAAGATGCATATAACCATGTGAAGGCCTGTGACAAATGCCAAAGAGCAAGTAATATCTCAAGAAAGAGTGAAATGCCCTTGAATCCCATTTTGGAAGTTGAATTGTTTGATTGTTGGGGCATTGACTTCATGGGGTCATTTCTTTCTTCCTACACAAATCAATACATATTAGTGGCTGTTGACTATGTTTCAAAATGGGTTGACTCCATGGCCACTCCTGTAAGTGATGCTCAAACAGTGGTCAAGTTTGTCAAAAAGAACATCTTCTCTAGATTTGGAGTTCTGAGGGTGTTGATCAGTGATAGGGGAACTTATTTCTGTAATAATCAGTTGCAAAATGTGCTCTCTAAGTATGATGTCTGACACAAAGTGGCAACTCCTTACCACCCTCGATGCAATGGCCAAGTAGAGGTATCAAATAGAGAAATCAAAAGAATCCTGGAGAAAACAATTGGTAATTCAAGGAAGGATTGGGCAAATAAATTGGATGATGCTTTATAGGCATATAGGACAGCCTACAAAACGCTTTTAGGCTTGTCACCATATTAATTGGTTTATGGTAAGTCTTGCCATTTTCCAGTAGAACTTGAGCACAAGGCATATTGGGCCTTAAAGTTCTTGAATTTTGATCCTACCTTGAGTCGCAAAAAGAGAATTAATCAGCTGCATGAACTAGATGAACTATGTGTGCACGCATATGAGAATATGAGGATATACAAGCAGAAGATAAAGATCTACCATGACAAGTACATCTCACAGAGAAACTTTTATCCTGGACAACAGGTATTGTTGTTTAATTCACGGCTGTGGTTGTTTCAAGGAAAATTAAAGTCTAAATGGTTAGGACCATTCACTGTCAAATAAGTGACACCTTATGGAGCAATAGAAGTGGCAGATTTAGTTTTAAAATGGTCTTTCAAAGTCAATGGTCAGAGGTTGAAACCTTATCTTGGTGGGGTGATAGAAAGAGCAAAAGTTGCTCTTGTTTTGCATGAGCCATAAAAAAATCATAAGGCGTCGAGCTAACGACATTAAACTAGCGCTTCTTGGGAGGTAACCCATGCAATTCTTCTTTCTTAATCATTTTGAATTCATTTTGAGTAGCAATTTTCTTTGTTTTTTTTTTGTAAGAATAAAATGCTAGTTGTGATCTAATTTGGTACTTGTTGCTGCAGGGATAATGTTATAATTCTATTATTTTTAAGCAAGGAATGAAGTGTTGGGAGCTAGAGTTGAAATATGGAGAAGTCAAGCTCCTCGCCAGGTGAATGTGTTTTCTTGCCTAGCGAAATCAATATTTCAGTCTCCATCGCCTCGTGGTTGCTCACCATCCCTAGGCAATTTGCAAGAAAAAAGGAAGCTATGTGTCACGATCATTAATCACGAGGTAATGGTTCTTCATCGCGAGGTGAATTTCAAACCATTTGCTTCTGACTTTCATCGCGAGGCGAGAAAGAACATCTCGCCAGGTGAGAGAATGATTTAAAAAGTCTAGACTTGAATCAGGGTGCATCACGAGGCAAATTTATAGCAAGGACACTTCTGACTTCAATCGCGAGGCATTGCTGAAGCCATCGCGAGGTGAGATGTGAGTTGTAAATTCAAAGTTTTTTTAGTGCTTGTCGCCTCGCGGTAGTTCTTCATCGTGGGGTGAATTTCTACCCAAATGCTACTGACTTATATCGCGAGGCGATGATGAAGTCTTTGTGAGGCGAGATGGGACGTGTAAATTCAGGTTTCTTTTCCAGTATCCATCGCCTCACGAGATTTAGTCATCGCAGGGCGAATTTCCAGCAAGAGCTTACTGACTTTCATCGTGAGGCGATGGATAACAGCTCATGAACCATCTTCTATTCTTGCCAGAATGTGATGCCACGGCATGACATGGTGTTGTCGCCAGGCGATGGGTCGCATCCTATAAATAGCTGGCCCATTTGAAGTGTTTTCCCATGCCCTTTTTCCAAAAGCTCTGTTAAGGTTTTTCACTCAATCCCTCGCCTAATCTCTGTGGAAATAAGTTTGTCCTAAATGGTTTAATATGTTAAGTTTTGATGATGACAAATACAAGACAAAAAGAACACTTTGCATATGTTCTTTGTTGCATCCTATATAGAGCATATCCATTAGTAATTGATAAATATCTTATTTGGATGTATCTATGAAAGTCTTATATGCATGTTAAACTAACTAAAGTTATACATTTATGAATCATGCATATGAAGATATTGAATTATGAATTTAGACTAACTATGTTTGTTTAAGTGAGTAATACTTTGTAGGATAGTCCAAGTACCAAGAGTGAGTATTGCAACAAGAAACCAAAAGATCTCAATTAAGCTCAATACAAGGAGAATGTGAATACCTATTTCATGAAGGTATTGATAACATCAAAGTCATGTCAAAGACCAAGTCCAAAGGAAGATTAAATGGTATAGCTTATAGGACTTAGGGTCTTTATGTAAGAAGCCTTATGTAACGCCTCTTTTCGTAAGGGAACGTCACATTGTCAATTATAACGCGGAAATAAAATTATATAAATCAAGACCCGGTTCATTTTAATAGTATGTATATTTACCTGGTTATAGTTGGGTAATTAAATTGGCGAGTGTATTTTTTTTTTTTGTTACATTAACGATAACGATAATTAATATCCACGGTGACGAAACATACATGGAAAATAAAGAACAAAAGCAGAAGTAAAGCATACATGGGAAATTAACATTGCATCTTTATATATATATAATTATCAAACTGTTTAGTTACAAAGCCTAGTATATCAAAAAGCAAAACTATATCTACCCCCAAAGGATTATACATAAATATCCCCACGGTATCAGAATATACAACCCACTACAAACAAAACATCAGGCCCCCAAAATAAAATACTGGTAGCACTCAGTAGCTACAAGTAAAATCAATCCTTTAAATGAGGAGGAATCGTGTCAGGATCCTCTTCAGGATCCTCCTCGGGGTCTTCCTTAGGGACTTCCTCGGGATCTTCCTTAGGATCTTCCTCATCATCAGAGGAAATCCCCATAGGAATAGCAGAGTTATGGGATGGGGCCCGAGCAGTGGAATGAAAGGAGTTTTCCCGCGGGATGTAATAACGGTCACCCCACATCTCGCGTATTGGAAGTTGAATATCCAGACGTAAGCTAATACAGCAGGTGAAAACAGACGGCTCATGGCGCCTCCAGGCTAGAGATATCGATACATCCCCCAAGTAAACGCAACGCTTAGAGCCAAAGTTGATATGCCAACACTCCGGCCCTCCTAAGAAGGTCAGGTGCACATCTCCCAGAAATCTTTGCGTGCGTGTCTCCATATTCTTCAGTAGTCGCTAGTCGAGATAAGGCTAAAAGCCGGGGAAGTCCGGGGCTTCAGCTTCCTTGCAGTCGTCTTCAATGGGACGCAATATACAGACAAACAATAATGGAAAGACAGGAAAGAGGTAAGACATCCTACCTTCATTACCAATTATAGTATCAAGAAACAAAACGGCGCAAAGTGCCCATATAGCAGTTTTGACAGCAGTAATGGACATAAACATTTAGTAGCAGTTATGATCAACCAAATGGGTTCGAGTCATATATATATATATATATATATATATATATAAAATACAGCAGTTCCAATTATAATAACAATGAATGCCAGATAATTCATGGACTCACTATGCACATGCACTCAATAGTCAAAATCCTACTCCATGGAGCTAGACACAAACGGTCGGAGAGAAAGATTAGGAGACTCGTCTGCAACTCGACTGCCGCGGCCAAAGTGCTATATCCATCAATTTATCCACATGCACATCATGGCATTGTACAGACAGTCTACACTAGATCATGATATAGGACAATGTCTCGGTCTGGATCGTCAGTGTGTTTGCATCGGTCTACCCCACGGACAGAAGAGCTACCAACTGTCCATTGCGAGGTACTCGCACCCTGACGCCCCCAAGGTCAACAAATGACCTGCACTTGTCTATTCGCACCCGCACTAAGGTGTGTTCAACTCCTAGGCAACTTGGCCTTAACATAGTCCAACAGACATTCTCTTTTCTTTTTGTGCAATGCATGACTCAATCATGCTCCTCATGACAACTATGTCAATCATGCTTCAAATGCATATCATATGATTTAACAATAAAGTTTGATCCCATTCACGGATCTACATCAAACTAATAGCACATTTTAAGGATAACCACAATCCCATTCAGAGTCAAAATAAAAGTCAATCATTAGGTTCATTATGTTCCTCACGGCCTCACCCATACTCATGTTTTTCCTTTATTCAAAATTCTCACTAGTTGTAATGCATGCTCATGTTCCTTGTTTTTCCCTGTTTATGAATCCCTAATTAGTTTCTAGTCATCCAATTATTTATGATTGATATGCCTTTATTAGTCCAAAAGTCTTGAATCCAGGAAGGTACACTACTGGAATCACCAGAAATACCACTAATTTAATTTCTAGGTGTTGGGTGACAAACTACACTTGTGAATTCGACGAAGACAATGTATTTAGTGAAAAATTGAGGCTGCCATTTGACGAAAAAATAACATGGCAGAAAGATGAAAGATGGGAGAACATTATATAACGAGATTGGCTAAAAAACAATTCCTGTCGAATGGAGGTTCTGTCGAATGGAGGTTCTGTCGAACGAAGATCAAAACTGTCGGTTATATTAGATGATTAGCAGAAATTTGAATTCGATTGACGTTGGAGAAATCTCCCAAGTGTCGAACCGATGAAAACACTATGGTCAGAAACTCTAATTCGACGGATCTTGACATTCTACTCGACGAATATTGACTTTGGAGAAGTTTCTGTTAAACGGATGGAAAATCTACCCGGCGGATATGTCACTCGACGGATGTTGACATTCAAACTCGACGAATATTGACTTTGGAGAAGTTTCTCCTAAGTGGTCAGAAACTCTACTCGATGGGTTTGGCATTCTAACTCGACGGATTTGGCATTGGAGAAGTTTCTCTCCTAAGTGGTCAGAAACTCTGCTCGACGGGTTTGGTATTCTAACTCGACGGATTTGGCATTGGAGAAGTTTCTCTCCTAAGTGGTCAGAAACTCTACTCGACGGGTTTGGCCTGAAGATTAATTTCGACGGGCATGGTCAGGGGTTCATACTCGACGGGTTTGGTAAGGGAATCAAATTCGACGGATATGGTCAGAAGTCTAATCTCGACGGATATTGACATTCTACTAAATGGTCGGAAGGTCAAATTCGATGGATATTGGTACTCTAACCCGACGGATTTTGACATTGTGTTTAATGGTCAGAAACTCAAGTTATTACAATTTCTCACAAAGAATCCCAAAATTTTTAGTCTCAAAACCATGACCATCCGAGAACCAGTCCGACGCCATTCCTTCCATATCATACGTTCCAATACATTCAGATATATCAAAACACACAAAACAATCAAATAGCACACATACATCACCAACAACATGCAAACAAGAATGACCCTTAATACCAAACTCAGACAACGTTCCTAAATGCTAAAAGAGGTTGAGGAGGAGTGTCTTCCTCTTACCTTAGAGAAGCACAAAGAAAGGCTGCTCCTTTTTGGTCAGAAATTTCATTTTTAGCTTCTTGGAAATCCTTGAATATTCAAACTTACAAAATCAGAACCAAATATTGAAATGGATACTCATGGTCACCAAAATGACCGTGGGTTACGAAAATAAGGAGGGAGGAAGAAAAAGCTGAGAGCTTTACCTTAAAGCTCCAACCTTTAAGCTTCAAAGGTGGAAGAGAATGAAGATGAAGATGAAGAGAATGGTGAGCTTTGAAGATGACTTCCTCAATGATGGTGGTCCTCCAAACACAAAGATGGTGCAAGGAGTGGGACGGCTTTGAAGATGAAATGGAGGTGTTGGTGGTAATGAGGTTGCTGCTGTAGAGTGTAAAGAGAAAGGAGAAAGATAAGTGAACAGTGAGTGAGCTGCGTATTGGGAGGAGGGGAAATGTGAGAAAGAGAATTGAAATATGCCCCCCTAAAGTCAAACGTGCAGCACCTAAAAGGAGGAGAGAGAAAGAGTGGTTGGAGGAAGCTTCCTTGAGAAGCTTGTTAGGGTCAAAACGTGTTTGCCCATTTGCTAACCGCAAGTGCACGAGTCGCACAAGTAATAAAATGATGAGTATAGATATCGTTCCCACGAGGATAACTTTATTTCCAATGCTAAGTATTAACCGATAGCTTACCTAATTCTATTCAAGAACATAAAAATGGATAAAAGTAAAGAAAGTAAAGACATAAAGCAATAAGGATAAACAGTTAGAGTTTAGGGAAATCCTTCTTCACCTTTTACATCAACCAACAACATGCAATCCTCCTCATACATATGAATGCAATGATTAGGTTAGCTTGAGAATTTACATTAGCTAAACGCCTATGTCTAGGTCATCTAACCATGGTTTCATTTGCCCAACTCTCTAAGTGTCCTTGAGAGCTAACACAAAATCTATTCTTTAAGGTCTATTCTCAAACACGTGCTATGCATGGCTAAGAGGTATATGTCTATCCCATTAGTGAATCAACTCATCCCGCCATTGGAATAGAATCAAACATGCATCAACCATACATACGATCTCAAACCCAAATTCCTATGTCTAGGTTCATTAGATTTTATCAAATCACTCAAATGTTGGCCAAACACTCAAGAGCATTAAGCATAATATGATTGAACAAAATCAAAGATCCACACAAACTCAGAAAAGAACAAATCATTAATATTAATAAAAGGATTCAAAGTCATCCCTAAATAAAGCTCAGCTATACAATGAACATGAGAACAAATTACAAAATACATGTTCAAGAAATAAGGAAGAGAAAAGAGAAAAGAGAGAAGGAGAAAGCTTATGGATTTCGCCATTGAAGCTCGGATCCTCCTCCAAGAGAAAGTGGGCTTCCATCCTTAGCTCCCTAAGCTCCATCTCCACCTTCAATGGAGATCTAACCACAGCCTCTAACCCAGAAAACTAAAAAACCTAAAACCTAGAAGAGAGAAACTGAGAGAGAGCGAAAGGGTGCGTGAAAAATAGAATAAATAGACTCAGCTCGCCGACGCGCGCCGCGGCGTGCAAATTCCCACGCCTCGGCGTGGAGCTGTCTGTCCTGTCAGTATGTGGCTGGCTGAGACCCTCAAGCCGCGGCGTGAACATTTCCACGCCGCGGCATGGAACTCTGGAATGCTTCTTTGGCTTCTTTCCTCCAATGCTGGGCCTTGGCTTGCATCAATTTGTCTTTTTTTTTAGCCCTTCCTACATTAGAGAAAGCACCAAATTAAATATAATTGCAAATCTACTTAATCAATCAACAAATATGCACAAATTGCTCAAAAATATAAAGGAAGGTATCCAAATGACATTTAACAAATATGAGCATAAAACCTTCCAAATATGCATAAGAACAAGGACTAAGCATGCCATGAAGCACAATTATGGGGCATAAATAACTACATTTCATAGAGTTATCAAAGCTTCGTGCGCTTCTCGATAAGGTGCATAGTAAGCTTGTCTCCTTGATTAAATACATCTGACAGATGATTAATTACACTGTTAGAATTAATTTCTCAGTGAATAAAAGTTACAATTAATGAAAATAATATTTTATTATTCATCAGATACTTTTATGATACCGCGATTTTATCCAACAGATAAAATTTCAAAAAACACAAACCTCGCAAACTGTGCCCGGCCTCGGGTTTAGTAAGATCCCCTGTCGACGCGTTGGCAGTTCAAGGTTTACCAGCCTCAGGGAAAATATTTCGTTATCCCGGCTCCGCTCAGTGTGCACGCATAACGAAGAATATATTAAAATATTCATCATTTCTAGAAAAATCCACAAAAATTCCTAAAAATCATAAATACTATAAAATGATTGTTTATACTGAAATAAAGAATTTTTGGGATGTTACACCTTATGGATATCTCAAATATGTTTTTCAAATCTTTACAAATGGTTTTCACATGCTAAAATGTCCAACAAACAAGTTTTGAAAAGCTAGTTATGGTAATAATTCAAATCTATAAAAAATAGCCAAGTTTGAGTTTTACAAAACTGACCTTTGGTCACTCTTTTGATCATATCTTTCAAAATACTTTGAGTTTTGTTTTGAAACTTGTTTCATTTGAAAATAGACTCAAAGATCTTTCCAATGACTGTCATTTGCTTTAAACGAATAAGAAATGAAGAAGTTATGACCATTTAAAGTTAGTTTTCAAAATCAAAGTGGTTTATTCGAATAAAAGATATGTTATTCGAATAACACACCACGGAAATCATACCAGAACATGTTTTTAAAGGTTTATTCGAATAACAAATGTGTTATTCGAATAACACGACCCAGAAAACGTTGCAGAACATGTTTTTGATGTTTTATTCAAATAACTAAAGGCTTATTCAAATAACTAAAGGTTTATTTGAATAAAACGTTCCAGAAAACACTTCCTGATATGTAATAAGTGGGTTATTCGAATAATACTATGTTATTCAAATAAACACGGCTAGAATCACGCAATGACTATTTTTCTATACTTTTAATGTGATATTAATTTATATCCAATGACTTTTTTTCTTAGAACACTATAAATATATGTTTTTAGGACATCTTTTAGCAACACCCATTTATCTGAAACAATTCTTTCTTACTTTATTTTGTGATACATATTTTACCAAATTTCTGTGCTCTTTTTCACCAAAATTTGAGATATCCTTAGAGAGCTTCATAGAGCTTCAAATTGTATTATCTACTCTTTGTGAGAGTTTCTCTTCTTCTATATTCTGTTTTATTATAAAAAAGGGTGAGATATCCCTCAAAGAAATTATAAGGGTGAGGTATCCCTGACCGTCGAGGCTCAAGCACAAAGGGTGAGGTATCCCAAGGTGTGGTGAGTGCTCTATTGTGTAAAGGTTTCAAGCACCTATTCAAACTTGAAGTGATAGTGGAAAATCTCAGGTGATTTACTTGAGGACTGGACGTAGGCCACAAGTGGTTGGTGGCTGAACCAGGATAAATTCTGTGTTTGCTCTTCTTAACTCAAACTCCTTTATATTTATGTTTTAATTTCATTTATTTGTTTGAATACTTTCTATGTGGGTTGTTCATTTAGAAGTGCATTATTATATATTCTCTATTCGTTCTTTTTAATCGATAAATAACTTTAAAGAAAATTACTTTTCAAGTATTTTAATTATATGTGTTTGAGTTAAATTTGATATTTAAGTTATTTGTTTAATTTATCCCATAACCTAAGTTATTTTTGAGTAATCTATAATAGTTGGACTTATTCCGCTATATGTGTTGATTGAATTTACCAAAATGCATAATTTCTCAATGTTGTTGTAAAAATTTGTAATCACCCAATTCACCCCCCCTCTTGGGTGATGGTTGCCATGACTAATAAGTGATATCAGAGTTTCGTGCTCTGGTGAAAACTTAACCGCTTAGAGTTAAAGATCCTTGTTTGTTGGCAACCTTGAAAGTTTTTCAAAATGGAATGTTTTGAAATTGATAAACCACCATTCTTTGATGGTGTGCATTTTGTTTATTAGAAAACTAGAATAGAGTTTTATATGCAATCTATTGATTTGGATTTGTGGGATATTGTGCTAAATAGATTTATTTGTAAACCAAAACAAACTTCGAATGCCTATGACAAGAAATATTTTTCTTTAAACATTAGAGTTATGCAAATTTTGAGAAGTTGTTTGAATGATGAGGCTTATGCTAAAATTAAGAGTTGCTCTAGTGCTAAAGATATATGAGATTCTCTTGATGCTATTTATCTTGCTAACAATGATTTTGTGTATAAAGTTGTATATAGAAAGCAAGAAGAGCAAACGCCATTGAAGGAAGCTTGTCATGAAAAATATCCTCAAAGAGATACTCAAACTATTGAAAGGAGGCAAATGCCACTTGGTGACGATGGTGCTCAATTTGAAGAAGAGGCAAAGCAAAACAAAATTGATGAGGAAGAATGTGATTCTCTTAAGGAGGCAAATACCCGAGAAATTGAAACTACTTCCTATATGGCTAAAAAGGACTTTGAGGTAAATAATTCTAAATTATATTATAGTCCTTCCTATGATGAGTTGCAAAGTGCATATAATGAATTGTATGATGGTTTGTTGAATTTAGAAAAGAAAAACTTATCGTGTTTAGAAAATATTTCCTTTATTGAAAATGAAATTAAAACTTTGAAAAATGAATATATTTTTCTTGATGAGGAAATGTCTTTAAAATGTAAAATCTTAACTTCTTGTGAAAAGTGCAGTGATTTAGAAAATCGAGTTGAGGACTTATATTCCAAATTTGACAAGGCTAATGATTATAATTGCTTAAATTCTATGCTTGTTAATAAGAATAAAATTAATGTTATTGCATGTGAAAATTCAAGCAAGGCTTATGGCAAAATTAATTTAGAATATAATAATAATAAAATGCTTAAGTTTTTCAAAAATGATATTCAAAGGATCAAGCCATCATTAAATTTAATTATTTGTAGTTTTTGTGGTCATCTAGGACATATTTCTCATTTATGCAATTATAGAAGAAATTCTTATATGAGAAATTGTATGGTATGGATTCCTAAAAATCCTAAAGGCCCTAATACTAACATTCAAGGACCCAAAATGAAGTGGGTACCAAAATATTTTCCTAGTATTTCAATTTTGCAGAATATTTCTCAAAAGGATAGACAAATTAGTCAAAAGAAAGAGAAGCCATCAAGGAGAATGCTTCCAAAGCCCAATGGTAGAAACTTTGGTCAAAGAAGGAAGATGACTTCAACCAAAGCTTCTCAAGTACAAAATGTAGAGCTTACAAAGTTCAAGACTTCAAAAGAGAAGCAATGGGTAAGAAAAAGCATTTCCTTGATTGCCAAGGCCAAGGTATCAAAAGTTTTTACCTCTTATGCACATTCACTTAAAAATGATAATAATGAATATGATGTATATTCCTTGTAGGCCTTAGGTAGAGGATAGAATCATATGTACCTGATAAAATTTGAATATTATGTTTAGCACATAATTATGTTCATTCTTATTGTATCATAATTCATTAATTTGTTATATATCTTAGTACATAAGGTTCTATAATGCCTAGGTATGTTTGCTATGCTTTAAAATTGTCTATATATCATGAAAGTAAGGATGTTATCAACTATGTGCTTAATGGTATTTAATTAGTTAATTTATTGTGCTCAATTTACATACTATGAAAAATTAATCTTTATGAGAGCATAATAGATTAATATTCGAAAACTAACATATAAGGACCCAATAAAATTTGGGTACCAAAAGTCAAAAATTGAAGTGTGTTGTAGGTGTGCTTGAAGGCTAAGAACTGACTTTAGCATCTTGAAAGTGGCTGCTCGAAGTACAAAGACCAGAAATAATTTCAAGCTCTCTTCCTTGTCTCCGTGAAGTTTGGACTTACAATTTTTGGATAAGTGAAAACTTTTATTATGCTTTTCTAGCCTTATAATTTGAAAATATTTCTACATGTTAATATGCTAGATAAAGTATACTTCTTGTTTGAAATGACATGTCTAATGATAATATCCTTGAACTTGAGTTTTTGATCAATCATACATATATTTAAATATTTGAATTTATTGCTTAAATATTTTTTTATCTCTCTTGAATCTATCACTGACTTAAGCTTTGGAGATATCCCAAATCTTGTCTTGCAGGTACTTTAATTTTGAGTAAATTATTCTCTCTTAAATTTCAATTCTAAACGTATGCTTTACTGTGTTTCTGATAGATTTATTCGAATAAATCTAGGTTTATTCGAATAAAGATAAATTAACGGATCAAAATTATGTTGCATATTAGTATTATTCGAATAACATTACATTTATTCGAATAAACTGACCCTTAGCAACTACAGTTTCTTAATTGATCTCTGCCTATTCGAATAAAGCTAAGCTTATGCGAATAAACTGACTTCCATGTCAGTTCTGCTTTTGCTTGAGTCTCATCTCTAATCGAATAAAATTTAGTTTATTCGAATAAACTGAGGCTTGTTTTATCAGTCTTTTATGTATGCTCACTGTCTATTCGAATAACCCCATAGGTTATTCGAATAAAATCTATTAAAGGCCACAACGCTTGGCTTTCCCTGCTCATCTATTTGAATAAAACCCATTTTATTCGAATAAACATGGGCTTTTTAAAAAAAAATGGTTCTGCTACGTTTCCTTTTTGCTGTATGTGTTGTATAGCATTCGTGGTAATAATTAATATATGTTGAATTCTTTATAATTGGACTAAAAATACAAATGCTTAATCAAATGTAATTGGTTATTCTTTTGATAAACTAGCTAAATTAATAAATGAAATGAAATATCTTTTGCCCTTGTAAACTCATTTGTTATTTTATCATTTTGAATGTTTTTTTGTTTATGAGTTTGGCATAATGACTAACCTCTATGGATCCAAAATTGGTGGATGCTAAAGAAATTAATCTGAATTATGTTGTAGGATAATTATCAGCTCATGCATGCATTGAAATGAAATTCAAATATGCTACTTGAAGTTAAAAATTTTGAAATGGTCCAAGTTCTCCAAAAGTAATGAAAACATAAAAGGATGGCACAAAGGACCACAACATTCTCAAGGAGCCTTGAGGCATGGAAGTTAGAGTCACCTACAAAAACTCAAAGAGCACACTTTTTATGATATCAATTTATTATCCTTATTTATGCTTTAAATTTGATATTATGTGATATTTGGAGAAGTAGAGAGTTGTGTTATACCTTAACATGCCTAACATGATCATTATTTGCCTAAAATGCCCATATAAGTTTTAATGATGATCCTGTGTTTCTTGATAAACTTGAATCATGTCTTAAAATGCTTTTGAAAATGTAATGTACTTTTATAAAATTCTTTTTGAAAAGGGGAGAAGTTTTAAAATGGTTTTTGTTTGAAGGATTAAGAAGATGTATATTTGCCTTACTTTTCTTTAAGGTAATATGCTTACATGGTCTTCGCATATATATTTTCTTTATTTATTATTTTGATAATAATCATATTTTGAGGGAGAGTCTAGCTCTTGAGTTGTTTATATCTCTTGCCTTACATCTTTGTTTGATTACATAAAGTGTTTTATTGCTATTATATGCTAAATGTTGACATACAAAAATATGACAAGCATTGCATGAATAATCTTGTATATCTTGAAAAATATGCTTATTTCATCTCTTTATTCTTGAATCATATGTAGAATCTATAAGGGGGAGAAAATATTATTTTTTTTCTTTCTAAGCCTTTTTGTTGATGTCAAATAGGGGGAGTGAAAATTGAAAATAAAAACATGTTCTTGTACTTATTGTTTGATATGCTTACATGAATATCTATTCTTGTATATTACTCAACATATTTTTCTTTGGTGATTTGTCATCATCAAAAAGGGGGAGATTGTGGAAATAAGTTTGTCCCAAATGGTTTAATATGTTAAGTTTTGATGATGATAAATACAAGACAAAAAGAACACTTTGCATATGTTCTTTGTTGCATCCTATATAGAGCATATCTATTAGTAATTGATAAATATCTTATTTGGATGTATATATGAAAGTCTTATATGCATGTTAAACTAACTAGAGTTATACATTTATGAATCATGCATATGAAGATATTGAATTATGAATTTACACTAACTATACTTGTTTAAGTGAGAAATACTTTGTAGGATAGTCAAAGTACCAAGAGTGAGCATTGTAACAAGAAAGCAAAAAATCTCAATTAAGCTCAATACAAGGAGAATGTGAATGCCTATTTCATGAAGGTATTGATAACATCAAAGTCATATCAAAGACCAAGTCCAAAGGAAGATTAAATGGTATAACTTATAGGACTTAGGGTCTTTACGTAAGAAGCCTTATGGATATCTCAAATATGTTTTTCAAATCTTTACAAATGGTTTTCACATGCTAAAATGTTCAACAAATAAGTTTTGAAAAGCTAGTTATGGTAATAGTTCAAATCTATGAAAAATAGTCAAGTTTGAGTTTTGTAAAACTGACCTTTGGTTACTCTTTTGATCATATCTTTCAAATACTTTGAGTTTTGTTTTGAAACTTATTTCATTTGAAAATAGACTCAAAGATCTTTCCAATGGCTAGTCATTTACTTTAAACGAATAAGAAATGAAGAAGTTATGACCATTTAAAGTCAATTTTCAAAATCAGAGTGGTTTATTCGAATAAAGAATATGTTATTCGAATAACACACCACAGAAATCATACTAGAATGTGTTTTTAAAGGTTTATTCGAATAACAAATGTGTTATTCGAATAACATAACCCAGAAAATATTGCAGAACATGTTTTTGATGTTTTATTCGAATAACTAAAGGTTTATTTGAATAACTAAAGGTTTATTCGAATAAAACATTCTAGAAAACACTTCCTAATGTGTAATAAGTAGGTTATTTGAATAATACTATGTTTATTCGAATAAACACGGCCAGCATCACGCAACGACTATTTTTCTATACTTTTAATGTGATATTAATTTATACCCAACGACTCTTTTTCTTTTAGTAACATCCATTTATCTGAAACAATTCTTTCTTCCTTTATTTTGTGATACATATTTTACTAAATTTCTGTGCTCTTTTTTACTAAAGTTTGAGATATCCTTAGAGAGCTTCATAGAGCTTCAAATTGTATCATCTACTCTTTGTGAGAGTTTCTCTTCTTTTATATTCTGTTTTACTATAAAGAGGGTGAGGTAGAGGTATCCCTCAAAGAAATTATAAGGGTGAGGTATCCCTGATCGTCGAGGCTCAAGTACAAAGAGTGAGGTATCCCAAGGTGTGGTGAGTTCTCTATTGTGTAAAGGTTTTAAGCACCTGTTCAAGCTTGAAGTGATAGTGGAAAATCTTGGGTGATTTACTTGAGGACTGGACGTAGGCCACAAGTGGTTGGTGACTGAATCAGGTTAAATTTCGTGTTTGCTCTTCTTAACTCAAGCTCCTTTATATTTATGTTTTAATTTCATTTATTTGTTTGAATACTTTCTGTGTGGGTTGTTCATTTACAAGTGCATTATTATATATTCTCTATTCGTTCTTTTTAATCGATAAATAACTTTAAAGAAAATTACTTTTCAAGTATTTTAATTATATGTGTTTGAGTTAAATTTGATATTTAAGTTATTTGTTTAATTTATCCCATAACCTAAGTTATTTTTGAGTAATCAATAATAGTTAGACTTATTCCGCTGTGTGTGTTGATTGAATTTATCAAAATGCATAATTTTTCAATGTTGTTGTAAAAATTTGTAATCACCCAATTCACCCCCTTCTTGGGTGATGGTTGCCATGACTAACAATCTCCATTTATTAAATTTCTCTCACTCTAACCTCCTCTTTGCACTTAATTTTTCTGCAATCCATTCTTAGGTATGTCTTCTCCCTTATCTTCACTCTAGGGTTCATGGTAAATGTTCATTATTGTGAAGGTTTTCTTCTATTCCTTTTCTTCTATGAATATCTGGGACTTTGTGATCTTGTGATTTTGTGATTTTGTGATCTTGATTCATATTCATGTTGGCATGATAGTAATAGGGTATCTTTGTTCTCAATTGACCCTTTACATGTATCCCATACACCAAGTGTTTGAGACAAGTTCCCAATGATGATTGTTTCCTTTTCTGTATGACCAAGTCATGTGTTTAATGTTGTGGATTCTCTTGTAATCCAATTGCACATTCAATTACTTGATGAGAGTATATGAGCCTTGCTTGAATGATTGCCAATTCTCTTGAATGTTGTGTCTACATTGAACTCATTCCTTGCTTAAATTTTAAATCTTGAACACAATTGTGAACTTGACACTTAGTTTTGCATGAGTTGTATAATTAAGAAGTTGAAATTTTGCTTGAGTGTGTACCTTTTCAGCAGCTCACTGTAACTTTAATCAAAGTGAAATTGATTGTGACATGTCTTTCCTCACTCTCACACACACTTGTGAGTACTTGGGCCTAAACACAATCATTTCTTTCAAGTGTGCTTCCATTGCATGTGGCATTCTTCAGAACTTGACTTCGTTCTTAGTTATTTTTGCTTGCTTGTTTAGACACATTGAGGCATTTTTCTTGTTCTTAACTAGAGACTAAATGAACCACCTGAACAATTTTGTCCTTTGCTTGCCCCTTAAACCTTTAGCTTTTTCTTTGATCTTAACCCTCATTACAAGCTAATAGCTGGAAAATCATTGTCCCTACTTACTTGGAGTTAGGTATGGGTCATTTCATGGCATGTTTTGGCAAATTCTTAAGTTTGGAGTTGCTTGAAGGCCAGAAATGTTTTAAGTTTGGGGTAGTTGTGGACTTTTCCTTGTCCAATTTTGGTTTAAAAAAATTAATAAAAATAAAAAAATAAAAAAATAAAAAAATTTGATTGATGAGAAAAAAAGAAAAAAAAAAAAGAAAAAAATATATTAAAAAAAGAAGAAATAAAAAAAGGAAAAATATATTGCATTTTATTTTGTTTTTCATTTCTTTATTTTGAAGAATTGTTTTGGAGAATTTGGTACTGAATAAATTGAAGGATGACTTATGAATGTCATGAAATGGCTTGTGTCTAATTCCAAGTACAAAAAGCCTCTTGTCCAAATGATTTCCTACCTTTACCTAAGCCCCATTACAACCCAAAAAGACTTCTTTTAGTGTATGTGTGCATTACATTACATTTACTTTTCTAGAACTTTGTCAAGCTTATGGTAGGGTGCTGCTTGTGATGTGAATTAAGTGTAAATAACACCTCTAGACACTTGAGTTAATTGAAACACCTAATCTAGAAAGAAGTAGTGAGGATTGAGATGTTACTCTAGGTGTATCCATGGTTCTAGTTACATTAAGCTGTGATGATTAGGAAACACAAATGCAAAAGAGTAGGTGAATTGATTGTGCAATGATTGATGAAGCTTTGGTGGATTGTTCAATTTTGTGACTCAATTTGAATGGATTGTTTGAAAAATGAATCAAAATTTGGTTTTATTCTTCGACCTTTGTTTGAATTTGGTTGTTTGCTTGAGGATAAGTAAAACTCTAAGTTTGGGGTTGTGTTGAATCTCTAGCACAACAAGTTTTTGGTATCAAATTAGTTTTAGAATTAAATAATTTAGGTAGAATTTAGATAAGTTTTCATGTTTTTGAGTATTATAGGTTTTTGTGTTCACTGGCTAATGAGATTTAAATTTATGTTGAAACAGGTTTGGATTTAACTCAGAAGAAAGAGAAAGAGTTGCTCACTTAGTCCATCGCCTGGCGAGATTAAAGTGTCGCAAGACGAAGCTTCCATGTGTGCCATCGCGAGGCGAGGAATAGCCATTGTGAGGCGAGAATGCGTGTCATCGCGATGCGAGGAACATCCATCGTGAGGCGAGCTGCTGGATGGAAGGATCTTCGAAGTTACTGTGGGTCTTGCCTCATGCAGGACATCTCGAGGCGATGATAGGCTATCGAGAGGCGATGGCCGTTATCCAGCCAATGTTAAAAGTTTGACGAAACGCTGGATACGGGGCTTTTGATATTTTTTTCTGAAATCTAATATTGGGTGTTGACTAGAGCTCTGCTAGGGTTTCATCTTCTTCCACCTCTATTGATTATTCAAGCTTGGGAACAAGATTTTGAGGGATCAATGGCTTCTTCTTCCTCCATTTGTTTGATTTCTCTCATCTCTTCTTTTTCTATCATGAGTAGTTAGATCTTTTTTAGCTAGGGTCAGATGAACATTGTAGATACTATTTTGTAATCCATTTTACTATTTCTTTACAAGTTAATTTTGTGTATTTGAGCACTCTACTCTTTGCTTAATGCTAATCAATACTTGATCACTATTGGTTTAAATTTGGGTATTTCTTCTAATTGGAAAATTAGTTGTAATGCTGGAATTGAGTTGGGTTGGCATGATTATGATTGAATATAGGAATATATCATTGTAATTATGTGTTCCATGAAATCATTGTTATTAATGCTTAATCTGAATTAACAATTACCTAAGGAATTGAGAGTTGTATTTTGGGTTAAAGGGGCTTTGAATCAAGGGATTGATTTAAGTCTAATTTTTTTATTGGAATTTCAAATGCATGATTATTACTTGTATTGAGAGTAAACCAATAGCATGAAAGGGTAAACAATGAGATTCGGACCCTAGCCACTTTTCTCGATAAATTTTCTTCTCATTAAAAATAAAAAAATAGTCTTTCATTTATCAATTACCCTGTTTTTAATACATTTCTTTTAGATTTGTTAAACATCAATTTAATTCAAAGTTCCCAAATCATATTTCAGTTTGAGTATAAACAACTTTTTTTTTTGTGTTGATAAAATGATTACAATCCCTGTGGAGATGATATTCTTTTTCTCATCATTATATTACTTGTAATGATTCGGTGCACTTGCCGAATTTGTTCTTCAACAGGGTGGTAGTGAGAACTATTGTAGGGTAGCTCGACATTTTATTAGGTCCGTCTCTCTTACTAACAACATTGCTGACTTGCACAATTTTTCTCACCCCTTAGATGGCCTAATTTGCCCTCAATATCAATAGAGAAGTTTTAGGATTTTCAGTTCTCTTTTCAATGCCACAAACGGCGCCCCGATATGATCTCTATAGCCCAAGATATGGTCTAATTATTAAAACATGGTCAGGAGAATGCGAGAATTCGAATCAAATCTTTTTGAGAATCTTTATCCAATCTTCAATATTAATGGCAGCTTAATTACAAAAAGTTGTCAACATGATATTTATAGATCTCTTTCTTAGTTTTCAAATGCCACTAGAATCGGGTAAATCACATATTTATAGAGAAAGTTATCCTAAATTTACTGAGACAGGTTTGATAGCGATATTTTCCTTAATTAATCTTTGACCAAATCTCTTGTTTCCTATTTCTTTTTGTTGAATCCATATAAATTAGAAAACAAATATCTCACTCAAATTAAGAAACTCCTTGAGATCCTTGCATTAAAATAGAGATACTTGGTCATCAAGTATAGATTGTTTACACTCCAATTAAGAATCTAACTTGATCCTTCCTTAAATTTCTACAAAACACAATAAAAATATATTTAATTTAGTGGGTCCATAATTCACTCAATATCATAAATAAATAGTATAATTCTTATATCAAAATATTCAAAATCTTCAAATATTTATCTTTAGGAATTTCTTATTTTTGCACTAAATTTGATGATTTATCCTAAAAATTCAAATAATCCTAAGTGAAGAGATAATTATTTAAAAATAAATTAAAAATAAATTAAAATAAACAAAAACTAAATAAATATAAATTAAAACTATAAATAAACCTTAAAAATGAGTGTATTTAACACTCATCACAAATATAGAGAGAAGTTAGAGAAATAAGAGTTAGAGAAAGAAAGAAAAGAACCATTAATAGCATGGGGACAACGCCTATTTATAGAAATACGAGGTAAGGAGTGTATTGTACCCCCTCTTAGGATTCAGAGCCTATGATTGGAGAAAAAAACACTCCATAGGGGTGTTTCCATATGTCTTGGCTGTTATTAGATATTTTAAGGGTTGATGTCGATAGCTAGGAGTGGGTTGGATATGGGTTAAGTCGAGTAACTTGGGTCAGATTAAGGTATTTGGGTATTGGCTATTGATTTTGGGTGGGTCGAGTTGCTACCTGGGGAGGGTTGCCTATTTGAAAGTGGGTCAAGGTGGTCCATTTAGCTATGTATGAGGTAATGGTTTTGGACCCGGGTTCAAGCCAAATTATTCTAATACGGTCCATGTATCATCTCAACTATGTAACTTATTATTTTCTCCATGTTTAACAATATATTTAATGATACAACTGAAAAGATATACATTAAATGGTATAAAGTGAGAATATTTTCTTGCTACAGGAGCACTTAAGAATTTATTATTTTCTCTTCCCTATCTCTCTATCTATTCTTCCTTTTCTTTTTCTCATTTTTTCCCCATTTTCTCTTTATGCCTATAATCCTTTTCCTGTTTGTTCTCTCTCTAGAGCATGTACTCTATCGATAGTTATACATGAGGAGAAATTTTTAGATAGATATTTCCTATCATATACGCTCAAATCATTATATGTAAAGGTAATTTTTTTAGAGATAGGTGCATTTCTAACATAACCCAAACAACCTTACACATGTCAACTGTTGATTTGAGTGCTTAAAATAGGTATTGCTTACTTAAGAATTTCTCTACTCTTATAGAGAAAATAGCTTATTTGTTGACTATTGCTGGGCTTAGGTATACAATCCTAGGCTATAGGCTGATCTGTTTAACACAACATAATAAAAGAATTAAGACCACCTAAAATATTAACCTATTAAATCTAAACCATTAACCTATCTCATTTTTTTACTAGACTAACTAGTAGGTTGTGATAAGCCTTGTTTATCAAAGAAGATACACACACAAGGAGTAAGGAACCTCTTCCAAAGAATGATATCTTTACTGGACCATGACATTAGGCTCTGTTATTGTGAGAAATGCACTTCAATGAGTGTACCTTGTTCTTCCTTTACATACAGTCCAGTGCTAACAACCTTTGTAACACCCTGAAAATCGCTTGTTCCATAATAAATACTTATTTTATAATATTTGTGATTTTTGTGAATTTTTCTGGAATTGTTTGAATTATTTGATTATTTTAATATATTTTTCAATTTACGTGTACTAAACAGAGCTGAAAAAATGAAATATTTTCCCCGAGTCCGGAAAACCTTGGACTATGGAAATAGTGATGGGCGATCTTACTAAACCCAAGGCTGGACATAGTTTATGAAGTTTTCATTTTTTGAGATTTTATCTGACGAATAAAAATTTGGGTGCGCCCTATTGTCCATTGGACGATAGATGCCGGCTGTGATAACTATAACTTTTATCTGTTAGGTAATAGTTTGCAGTAAAAATCTAGTAGATTATTTCTATCTCGTCATTTTTATGATATCACCTAAGTGACATCGTCATATCACCACATGACAACATGATTTGATATTTTTGGGAAGCGTACTAAGCTTCTCAAGAAGCTTTGGGAGAAGCTTGCAAAGCAAGCCTTGCTACGCCTCCTAAGGTGCACGATTTTTGGAGGAGAGAAAAGATGACAAGTTGTCATCTTTTCCCTAGTGTCACCATCTCTTCATTTCCAAAAACTTTCTATCACTCTCTCTATCTACGCTAAAGCTTCTATCTCATTTTCTCTCATCATTCTTCTCTTCCATTTTCTCTCTATCCACACGACCACACCTTCTTCTACACCCTCTATGTTTGCTTAATTTCAAGCAACCACATTGCTTGAAAACTTTATGTTGCTTGAAGACATTTTCTTGTTGATATCACTTCCTAAAGCTCTCATCTTCCATTTTCTCTCAACCTCACGGCTACCACCTTCATCTTCATCTTCCATTTTTGTTTCCTCCATTCAATCATGTTTCTTGGATCTACACACTTTATGGATGACTTTCTATGTTAAGATCACCATCAAGTTCTCTCATTTTCATCATATTCTTTCAAAATCCTAACTTGGAGCTCTTAAGGTGAGACTTTGATTTCTATCTTCTCCTCTCATTTTCCT
The DNA here is from genome assembly GCA_029884595.1 of Ormosia semicastrata. Taxonomy (NCBI): domain Eukaryota; kingdom Viridiplantae; phylum Streptophyta; class Magnoliopsida; order Fabales; family Fabaceae; genus Ormosia; species Ormosia semicastrata. Next base: position 22,518,938 of record JAQQTO010000042.1, on the reverse strand, counting down.
CCACACCTCACGGCCAAGACTATTTTGAAGGATCAAAGAGTTGATTTTTATGCTATCACCTAGTTCATTCCCATTTTTCTACCAAGAACTAAGAAAACAAAGTATAAAAACTCCTTCCCTTTTTCTCGTAGATAGGTCACGGCCAACACCCTAAAGACCATCACAAAGTCTTCAATAATTCAAGATAATCTTAGATCTTGAGTCTCTATATCAGTCTAAGACACTTTTATGTAGAAATCGATCTCTAGTTCATCCATCTTCAAGCATTTCCTTAAGCTTTGTTTCAAATCTCAAGTTCAAGAATCTTAAGGTAAAGTTCTTGAATCCTCGTTCTTATTTCGTTTTAAAAGAATGTAAAGTCATACTTTGACCTATGGTAATCTTATTCAAGCCCTAGGTACTAATTCTTGTATGTTTGCTTTGATTCTAAGAACCTCTTGGTGGAGAAAGTTGCTACACAAGAACTTACAAGGAGCTAGGAGGCTACACTTGAGGTAAGAGGGAGATTAACCTCATCAACCATACTATGATGGTGAGGAATGAACGGGTGTGTTGAGAATAGAGAGTCCACGTGAGGATTCATCCACCCGCATATGTGATGTTGTTTTATGCTTGTTTGATTTTGTATGATCATATGATGTTGTTGTATGCAAAGATGACTTTGATGACTTAATGATATTATGTGATCTTGATAGTGAGCATGAATTTAATTGATTTTGGTGATTAAAGTTATTGGCATGCTATAATTATGTTGAGAAAGAATGAATTATTTGACCTCCTTGGCCTTGAGAGTCACAGCCATAATAGCCCAAAAAGCGACATCTATGAGAACAATATTAGTTATCAATGGATTTAGATGATTAAGTGTTAAAAACATAATCTGTGAGGTTACTAGTGATTGAAGGAAGAAATAAGTTTTACCATTATAGGAAATTGATTCTTGAGTGTGATATTTGATAATTAGGGGTAAGAGTGAATTGGAGACCTAGCATACTTATAATAAGATGGAAGAGAAATTAGGATGGAAAGAATTTCATTTAGAAGCTGAATAATGAAAGTTTTAGAAAGGATGTTAGGAAATATTGTTTAAGTGATTTGGAAAACAAATTAGGGTTTAGGAATTTATGAGTAAGATTGAAGACTATTATAATGTCAAAATTTGAGGAGTGATAACTTTTGGATGCACAAATGGAAGCAAATTTGGAGATAATCAGAATCATGGAAAATGACTTACTATTGGTAAACCTAGGTAACTTGATGATCGAGGAAATTTGATTAAGAATTTATAAGATAAGAACAGAAAAGAATAAATTCGACTTTTAAGCAAAAGAGTGATTTTTCGGTCTTTAAAGGAAAAACAAGCTAGAGAAAGAATTAGAGAAAATTTGAAAGACTTAGATGAAAAGGAAAGGAATGGTGAGGTAAGGACTTTGCATTTTTTTTTTTAGGTTTTCATAAATGATATGAGGATAGGTCATCTGAGGAATTTAGTTAGAAAAAGCTGGTGATTTGAATTAAATTCTATCTTCATTCTTGAGAATATGATAATTAAAGACTAAGGGAAACCTAATGTCTCTATATACTAGAGGAATTGTGAAAATAATCCATGTGATTTGGTAAAAATGATTCTTGAATTTTCACGACTAAAATCCTTTATGATAGCATGCATTAACATTGTGCCTTGGGCCGACGTACTGGACCCAAGTGATTTGTGATTTTAACATTGTGCTGTCGGACCGATGAACTAGACCCAAAAACATCAGATAGATGAATAAGTCAGATGTGATTTGCTTTTATAACCAAAAACATTAGATAGACGATTGAGTTAGATATGACTTGTTATCATAAGAAACCTAGATATATCAGTGATATTATGTAGTTGTATTGACGGTTATATGATATCATTGATATTAATGGTATTAAAAAATTGTATGGGTGGTTGCTTTAATATCATTGGGAACAATTCAACGGTGGCTGATTTTTCTATAAGCATGCACATGAGTATTAGACTGTAGGCTTGAATGCCTAGAAGTGAGCGTGAATTTGGATAAGTGTTATCCCGGATGGATCTCAAGAGGCGTCAAGGTGAGGTGTTCCACCTAGTGACCACAGTCACATTGTATACCCCTAGCCGTGGGCACTGTTGTAACGCACGACGAGGACCCTACAAGCACTATCCTTTTCGTGATTCGGCGTAGACTGTCTTTTGAGGGGGGATAGATCTTCTGGAGCACTCATCTCTGAATGTTGACTCCATGGAGTAGGACTTTGGGTTGCATCATGTATAAGGATGGTCAGCATACGCATCATACATGTGCATGATCAGCGTATCCGTTATTGTGGCATAATCCATAACATGTACATATCTTGATATATGCTGTTGAATTACTTATTAGTTAATAACATGATTGTGTTGTTGTTATATAATAACCTTGTATTGACATGATTACGTTGCTATTCTGTAATATTCCCGTATTGCCATGATTATATCTGCTATTACTTGATGTTGTTGTGTATGAAAGGCACTACTATCTTTCGTTGTGTTTCTTGCTGCCATAATGATATTGATGTAGGGGATCTCACCTCTTCGATTGTATTATTCTGTCTACTTCTGTTTCGTGATTACAATGAAAAGGCTGCGATGGCGGCAAGGCAAGATTCGAGAGATTTCACTAGGCTATGGTTCCATAGAGGCATCGGTGCGTGGAGTGTTCAGTGGGACACAGGACGCGTTCAGTATGACGGCTATGTCACCTTGAGTTGGAGCAGGACCCGGTATGAGGCAGTCACATTCACCTTTGACGCAGATGTTCACTTGGAGTTCTACATGTAACACCCTCCTTAGGGCGTCACACTTCGTGTTACTCAATTATCATATCGCCCCTTCGTTATGAAATCGTGCTTGTAATATAAATACGAGTTGTAAAATTCCTTGGTGATAGTAAGATAAACTTAGCGGAAATTAAAACATTACAGCATCATTACAATAAAATTTTACATTATATATACATAAATCGTAATACTGTCACACTTTAATATTTACAAATTGGACTCTAAAAATATTTACACATTAATTAAATTACATAATGCCCAAGTAACTCTAAACATGCAGAACCCTCAAGCGGGTTCTCCTCAGACTCCTCAACAGGAAGGAATCCAACTTGACACAAAATATACAATACTAACCGTACCAAGAGTACGGTAGTAAGCTCCCTATTACTGTTTATGTGAGAAATACATTTTCCAACAAGCTCGACGCACTATGCCTCCGGTTCCCATAAACCTTACGAAAACTCAACATCTCTATCTCTTTAGAACTCAACTTCCTTCTCGAAAATCTGATCTTTCTTGCGTTCTCACTCAACGTCTTGCTCAATCTCTTTACAATTATAAATACAATACAGAAATAGACAGACAAAGAGGTGAGATCACCTACGCCAATACCAGTATGGTAGCAATGAAGATAAACACATACAAATTCTCATACCATACATCATACATATTTACAATTATATCATCAATATCATTTATCTAACACACATCATATCTCATATCAACACATCATATATAATTACAATTATGCCACCAACATCATTTATTATCATAATTCATAATTACGTCCATGTCCTTATCAATATTCACTTATTCAATAATTCAGTTATCAAAATCAATAATTAGGATAATACCCTCAGTATCTCTGTATATGCATCTAGACTCATGTACCTAGACTCAATTTTCCTACTCTATGGAGCTAAAACTCAGGTCAGAAAGAGTGATCGAAAAGAATCTGTCTGCACAACATGCCTCAGACCACGTGCTCATTCTCTTTGCTCATTTAGCATTTGCTCATTTAGCATTTGCACATCTAGCATATGCATCACGCTTTTATCGATCTCGATTATGGATAGTGTCTCGGTCCGGATCATCGGTGTGTTGCATCGGTCTAACCTACGATACGAAGCTTTATTCTCTGTCCATTGTAGGCAACCCGCACCCCGATGCCCCCAAGGTCAACGAGTGACCTACACTACGCACATCGCACCCACTCGGGACGTGTGTTCTTTCCTTCTTTCGACAATCAGGTCTTATTCAAATTTCATCGGACTTTTTCAATACACATTCAAATGCACCTTTCTCGCTTAAATTCATTCTCTCATCTTCTCAATTCAATTTTCTTTATCTCATATTCGGGGTCCTCATATAGGCCCAATAATATTATTACTGTAATTTCATCGTGAAACCATGTTTTTTTCGCATTTTCTCAAATCACGTATCAATTTTTCATCATTTCTCAATCACGTAAAATACTTTTCACACGTTTTAAATTAAGAATACTAGTTTCCTCGGTTAACACCAAAACTCAACTTCATTTTTCATATTTGCATAATAACTCCTCAAAACATAATATTTGTATTATAATCCTTATCCAAATAATATTTTCACAACAATTCCTCATAAAAGTCACATTTACGAAATAGTCCATTGAAAAATTCATATTTTATGAAACCATCCCTCATAAAATTCATATTTACAAAATAGTCCCTCAAAAATTCATATTTACAAAAAGGTTTTTCATAAAATTCCTTTTTACGAAATAATCTTTCATAAAATTCATAATTTACAACATAGTCCCTCACAAAAATCCTATTGACGAAATAGTCCTTCATAAAATCACATTTACGAAATAGTTTCTCATACAAATTATATTTATGAAATAGTCCCTCAAAAACCATATTTACTAAATAGTCCCTTATAAAAATCATATTTACAATATAACCATTCAAAAATCAATAATTACAACATGTCCCCATTAAACCCAAAAATTACAATATTGCTCCTATAAAATTATAATCTGTATTGTTTCTCCAAAATCATTTCATCTTGCTGTATTCGACTCTTCCAATTTCAATTCCTTTTCTTTCAAATTCTAAATTCTCAGTTTAATCCATCATATTATTCACATCCTAATTTACACATACACTTACATGCATTCAATTTCATACATACCAGCATTTATCAAAACAATAAACATATTATCACACATGCAATCATAATTTCAAAGCCATAAATATCACAATCATAAACATAAAATCACCAACAACACAATCACAACTAAAGAAGTAATTAAACAATAAGTGAATAAACCCTTAGGAGTTTTTCACCAGACACAACCATCTCCACACCACCAAAACTTGGTTGGTGAGGTTAAATCTCCCTCTTACCTCTTGAAGAACCTCCAAAGCTCCTTGTATGTCTCCTTCAAGCAAACTCCCTTCACCAAGAGCTTCTTGGAAACCAAAGAAAACATGCAATATTAATACCTAAGGCTCTAAACTAAAATAATCATGGATTAAAATCATGATTAGAACTTTGAAATGAAGAGAAATATGAAGATTAAAGAATCCCACCTTCAAGGCTTCAAACTTGAGCTTTAAAGAACAAGATAAAAAAAAAGATGATTTAGGCTTAGGTTTCAACTACAAAATGTCTTGAAATGAAGTGGGAAAGCAAGAAATAAGGTAGTTTAGAATTATAGAAGAGTGATTGATGGAAAGTGGGTGGAAGGCCGTGAGGTTGGAGAAGAAAAGAATGAGGAAATTTGAGAACTTTTGCTATTTGAAGAATTTTGAAGAAAAATGAAGACTTTGACTATGCATGGCCGTAAACCATTTTGAGAGAAAATGGAGTGAAGTCTTTGGGTGAGAGAAGGTGAATTTGTGAGGATGAAATGGAGAGAAAAGGAAGAAAAATGCTGCTCAGGTTCGTGGGATTTGAGAGAAAAGATGAATACTGTTTGATGTGAGAGAAAATGAAATTGTGAGAGAGTGAAATTTTTCAATGCTGCTGCCGTGGGATAAGCTTAAATAAAGTTTAGGATTTACATGAAGTAAAATATCTTATTCTGAATGCACGTGGCTGATGTCATTTATTTGACTTTCAAGGTTATTGGATTGTTCAAGAACCTTGTAGAACCTCCTTCAAGCTGCTACGTGGCCGACGTAGAACCCCTCCAAATTGCTGCATGATCGTGAGTTTCCAAGGAAATTTTCGACGAAAAATGACATAACAACATTCGGTAGATGGGAGAACATCATTTCCCTAAGAATGGTTAAAATCAAGTGTTGTCGGATGAGAACTCTGTCGAATGTTGATTCTGTCAAACGAAATGAAAGGCTGTCGGATGAACTTGAAAAAGGTCAACAAATATCCTAATTCGTCGGACAGATGTTGATGTTGGAGAAATCTTCCAATTGTCGAATCGACGAAATACTATATGGTCAGAAGATCAAATTCGACGGATTTTGACATTAGAGAAGTTTTTCTACTGAAATCAGGAATTCTTACTCGACGGTCGTTAGCACCATAACTCGACGAACATTATCATTCAAATTCGACGGACATTGGTATCCCCACTCGACGGAAATTGACATTCTAACTCAACAGACATGAGCATCCTCACTCGACGAATATTGACATTTTCACTTAACTGATACTAGCATCCTCACTCGACAAATTTTAACTTGGTACCTAATAATTAAAAGATCCAATTCGACAGATTTTAACATGGTACCAAATAGTAAAAAGATGAAATTCGATGTATTTGGATAGAAGTCCAAATTCGATGGATATGACATTGTCTTAAATGATCAGAGGATCAAATTCGACAGATATTAACATTGTCCTAAATGGTCTGAAGATAAAATTCGACGATAAGTGTTTGTCCAACAATGAGCAACCTTCGACATAAAATAGTGTTCGACAACGAATAGTAGTACTATTTATGATCAGTTAGGTCGATTACATAGCAGTCATCTTCATTTTGATTTACAAAATCGTCCGACAAGATTGAGGGAAAAGGAGAACCATATTGTTCTTTAACTGATTCTTTGCTAACCGAACATCCATCGCTTTGTCGAACCTGAGGACTTCTCCCATGTTTTGAATAGATAGTCTTCTGTCGGAAAGATGGTCTTGGTCGGAATAGATGGTCTTTGTCGGAAAAGACAGCCATAACAGCCAAAATCTTTGATTTCTGATTCAAGAATTGAGAATCAGTTTCATCCAGTCTTGAGGTATTTTGGGTTTTGTCGAACTACCGATTGATGTTATCGGGAAAATGCTCTAAAAGTGTCGAATTCAACTCACTATTTAACTTATGCTTGCATTCAGTAATTAAATCCGACGGGATCAAAATGTTAGGAAAATTTCTTCAAGTGTTTGGATCTTGTCCAAATTCTGTCGATGTCAAGACCTTCAAAAATCTTGGATTGTCGAATGAGTTACGTGAGATTGATCTTTTGGATCCCTATAAGGCTTGAAAAAGACCGAGTCTATCGACAGGAGTATATTCATAAAACTGTCGAGCTTTGTTTGTCGGAATAGGCTTGAAATAAAGTCAATATCGACAAGAATCTATTCTCAAAAGAAATTATCGAATTCGGTTTGTCGAAATAGGTTTTGAAATGAAAACCATTTGGGAAAATGTTGAGGAACTTCATCGGATTGGGATTTTAATTTTGGTCGAATTAGAATTCCAGAATTTTGGTCGGTTGAGTATAATGGCAAATTAAACTATACTTAGGGTCAAAATAAGTCATAGCAATAACAAATATGCATCAAGCAACATACATTTATCGAAAATAGAATTATTTTACGATAAATTCTAAAATTAATAGATTCTTTTCTCAGTGTTACTCGGATTCGGGTTAAGTAAGATCCCCGTCTCTAAATAATCGACAAGAATTTTCCCAAATTTCAAAAATTATTATTTTCTTGACCAGGAACAAATCACACAAAATAATCACAAATAGTATCGAATAATCAAATTATTTTTATAATGCACGTAAAAACACAAAGTAGTGTAATTCATCGTCACTCTTGCAACATAGTCTAAAAATTTGGGGTGTTACAACTCTCCCCCTCTAAAATAAGTTTCGTCCTCGAAACTTGACTCACTTAAAATAAAAATAAATACTACTCTCTTATCTTATCTTCTAATTCCCATGTTACTTCACCACGTATATTGTTCCAAACCACTGTAACCAATGCGATTTCATTATCTCGAAGTTACTTTGTCCTTTGATCTTCAATCTTGACTAGAAACGTCTCGTAGGTTGAATTTTCCTTCATTTGTACGATGTCCAACAGAGTATCCGATACTGTCTAATAAACTTCGGAGTGGGTTTCCTCAACTTAATCACTCGTCCACCTCTTGTCATAGGTATCACACGTAGAGACATATGGTCACCTTCTTCAAATTCAAGCGGTCTTCGTCTTTTATCTTCATAACTCTTTTGTCGTGTCTGAATTGTCCTTATTTTGCCTTAGATCGTCTTTACTTTCTCAGTAGTTTGCTGCACAATTTCTGGTCCTACCTCTGTACTTTCAACATCATGATGCTAACACAATGATGTTCTACATCGTCACCCATACAATGCCTCATAGGGTAGGTACCCTATATTCGAACGAAATCTATTGTTGTATGTGAATTCTATCAATGGTAGAAATTCACCCCAATAACCAGCTTGTTCTAGAACACAAGCTCTCAACAAATCCTTTGAAAATTCTATTTACCGTCTTTTCCTTATATCCTAGCCCCTCTTGATTGTACAGGTACTTCAAACCCTTGAAATTATGGTAGACTTTATAGGAAAGAACATATCTTCAAATTTTCGTGACAAAACAACTATCGCATATTCTAAAATGTAAATCAAATGATTCTTCTCATGTATGTTCCACTGCCTTGAAGTATACGTCACCATCTTTCTATTTTATCTTAACACTCAATCTAAATTCACAAGTTGAACTTCTAACAGAACTTGCATTCGATTAGTTTTACGCATAACTCTTTCTTAATTGAGATACATGAAAGACACTTTGAAAGTGATAGGGAAAAGTAACAAGACTATTCGGTAGGTTACTAGATTAGTCCAACAAGAATTTGAAATGGTCTAATAGATTTCGAAATGAACATAGTCCAAAAATTTTAGAAATGAACTTTCTGGATTCAAATCTAAAAATCTCAGGTCAAGGAAACACTAAGGTTACCTTGTATCAATCTAGTAGGATATGGTTGGAAAATAACTAATCCATTTATAAAGTCAGATTCTCAAATAGATGTAATTTTAGATAAACAAATCAAATCAACAGAAAAGATTTGATATCCAATAGATATAGGGTAGAGTTAGAAAACTTGAGTATAAACAACAAGTTTAACAAGAAGAGTAGAAATACTCTGATCACATTATAACAAAGACACGGATAAGTCGAATTAATTTACTCAGTCTATTTGAACAAGAAATAGACAAACCAGATCAACAGAAAAATTTCAAACTCTAATAATAATAAGGTATTTTCAGACAGACTCGAGTAGTAATAACAAGTTTAGAAGTTGAAGTAGTATTATGAAAAGAACAAAACACGGATAACCCCAAAAAATTTTACACAGTCACAGATCACAAAAGACTAGGTTACCTTACGCATTATACAATACATTTTTAAGATTACCCTCTATGGCACAATTTCCTTGTTCCTTAAGTTTTTTGTATTTGAACGTTCTCACTACACTCTTTGCACCAGCTCTTTCTTCTTCTTCTTCTTGAGATTTTGAAATACGTGCATCACTAATGGAAAGTTCCATCTTCAATTGATCACAATCTCTGGAGAAATGTCTAAGCTTCCCACATCGATAACAAATAACCCCTTTATGCTGACAATCTTTAGTGAGATGATCTTTTTCACACTTGAAACATTTCAGTGATAATACCACAGTCTGACCAAAATTATTGTTACTAGTACTTCCTCTCTTTGTTCGTTGTTGCTTCCTCAGTGGTCGTACACACTGCTTTTGCTGAACACGATCGACCTTACGCTTCCTTCCATCTTGGATTATCGAAGGTTCTAAGTTACAGCTTCTCACATCTGATGGCTGCTCCAATCCTAGTAAGCTGTGAAGTTCGATTATCACCTCTGTTGCTAAGTGATCATCCGTCTCTGTTGTACTTGCTACTTCAATCATCTTTTGCATTACACTTCTAGTCTGCACTATACGATCTTCATCACGTCTCGCATCCTCATGCTCATGTTCGCTTCGTTCCATTATCTTTCTTCAAAGATAAACAAAATCAAAAACACGTCGAACTAAATGTAATTATTTCACACAACTTCGTCTCCTTTCTAAACCAAAACATATCTCTCGTATTCAACATCGAGATTCACACAAAGACAAACAAGACAAGCCTACCCACAAACCCAAAAGACTCTAACTTGGGCTCTGATACCACCTAATGTAACACCCTCCTTAGGGCGTCACACTTCGTGTTACTCAATTATCATATCGCCCCTTCGTTATGAAATCGTGATTGTAATATAAATACGAGTTTTAAAATTCCTTGGTGATAGTAAGATAAACTTAGTGGAAATTAAAACATTACAGCATCATTACAATAAAATTTTACATTATATATACATAAATCGTAATACTGTCACACTTTAATATTTACAAATTGGACTCTAAAAATATTTACACATTAATTAAATTACATAATGCCCAAGTAACTCTAAACATGCAGAACCCTCAAGCGGGTTCTCCTCAGACTCCTCAACAGGAAGGAATCCAACTTGACACAAAATATACAATACTAACCGTACCAGGAGTACGGTAGTAAGCTCCCTATTACTGTTTATGTGAGAAATACATTTTCCAACAAGATCGACGCACTATGCCTCAGGTTCCCATAAACCTTACGAAAACTCAGCATCTCCATCTCTTTAGAACTCAACTTCCTTCTCGAAAATCTGATCTTTCTTGCGTTCTCACTCAACGTCTTGCTCAATCTCTTTACAATTATAAATACAATACATAAATAGACGGACAAAGAGGTGAGATCACCTACGCCAATACCAATATGGTAGCAATGAAGATAAACACATACAAATTCTCATACCATACATCATACATATTTACAATTATATCATCAATATCATTTATCTAACACACATCATATCTCATATCAACACATCATATATAATTACAATTATGCCACCAACATCATTTATTATCATAATTCATAATTACGTCCATGTCCTTATCAATATTCACTTATTCAATAATTCAGGTTATCAAAATCAATAATTAGGATAATACCCTCAAGATCTCCGTATATGCATCTAGACTCATGTACCTAGACTCAATTTTCCTACTCCATGGAGCTAAAACTCAGGTCGGAAAGAGTGATCGAAAAGAATCACCGCACAACATGCCTCGGACCACGTGCTCATTCTCTTTGCTCATTTAGCATTTGCTCATTTAGCATTTGCACATCTAGCATATGCATCACAGCCTTTATCGATCTCGATTATGGATAGGTCTCTCGGTCCGGATCATCGGTGTGTTGCATCGGTCTAACCTACGGTGAAGCTTTATTCTCTCGTCCATTGTAGGCAACCCGCACCCCGATGCCCCCAAGGTCAACGAGTGACCTACACTACGCACATCGCACCCACTCGGGAGGTGTGTTCTTTCCTTCTTTCGACAATCGGTCTTATTCAAATTTCATCGACTTTTTCAATACACATTCAAATGCACCTTTCTCGCTAAATTCATTCTCTCATCTTCTCAATTCAATTTTCTTTATCTCATATTCGGGGTCCTCATATAGGCCCAATAATATTATTACTGTAATTTCATCGCGAAACCATGTTTTTTCGCATTTTCTCAAATCACGTATCAATTTTTCATCATTTCTCAATCACGTAAAATACTTTTCACACGTTTTAAATTAAGAATACTAGTTTCCTCGGTTAACACCAAAACTCAACTTCATTTTTCATATTTGCATAATAACTCCTCAAAACATAATATTTGTATTATAATCCTCATCCAAATAATATTTTCACAACAGTCCCTCATAAAAGTCACATTTACGAAATAGTCCATTGAAAAATTCATATTTTATGAAACCATCCCTCATAAAATTCATATTTACAAAATAGTCCCTCAAAAATTCATATTTACAAAAAGGTTTTTCATAAAATTCCTTTTTACGAAATAATCTTTCATAAAATTCATAATTTACAACATAGTCCCTCACAAAAATCCTATTGACGAAATAGTCCTTCATAAAATCACATTTACGAAATAGTTTCTCATACAAATTATATTTATGAAATAGTCCCTCAAAAACCATATTTACTAAATAGTCCCTTATAAAAATCATATTTACAATATAACCATTCAAAAATCAATAATTACAACATGTCCCCATTAAACCCAAAAATTACAATATTGCTCCTATAAAATTATAATCTGTATTGTTTCTCCAAAATCATTTCATCTTGCTGTATTTGACTCTTCCAAATTCAATTCCTTTTCTTTCAAATTCTAAATTCTCAGTTTAATCCATCATATTATTCACATCCTAATTTACACATACACTTACATGCATCCAGTTTCATACATACCAGCATTTATCAAAACAATAAACATATTATCACACATGCAATCATAATTTCAAAGCCATAAATATCACAATCACAAACATAAAATCACCAACAACACAATCACAACTAAAGAAGTAATTAAACAATAAGTGAATAAACCCTTAGGAGTTTTTCACCAGACACAACCATCTCCACACCACCAAAACTTGGTTGGTGAGGTTAAATCTCCCTCTTACCTCTTGAAGAACCTCCAAAGCTCCTTGTATGTCTCCTTCAAGCAAACTCCCTCCACCAAGAGCTTCTTGGAAACCAAAGAAAACATGCAATATTAATACCTAAGGCTCTAAACTAAAATAATCACGGATTAAAATCATGATTAGAACTTTGAAATGAAGAGAAATATGAAGATTAAAGAATCCTACCTTCAAGGCTTCAAACTTGAGCTTTAAAGAACAAGATAAAAAAAAAATAGATGATTTAGGCTTAGGTTTTAACTACAAAATGTCTTGAAATGAAGTGGGAAAGCAAGAAATAAGGTAGTTTAGAATTATAGAAGAGTGATTGATGGAAAGTGGGTGGAAGGCCGTGAGGTTGGAGAAGAAAAGAAGGAAGAAATTTGAGAACTTTTGCTATTTGGAGAATTTTGGAGAAAAATGAAGACTTTGACTATGCATGGCCGTAAACCATTTTGAGAGAAAATGGAGTGAAGTCTTTGGGTGAGAGAAGGTGAATTTGTGAAGATGAAATGGAGAGAAAAGGAAGAAAAATGATGCTCAGGTTCGTGGGATTTGAGAGAAAAGATGAATACTGTTTGATGTGAGAGAAAATGAAATTGTGAGAGAGTGAAATTTTTCAATGCTGCTGCCGTGGGATAAGCTTAAATAAAGTTTAGGATTTACATGAAGTAAAATATCTTATTCTGAATGCACGTGGCTGATGTCATTTATTTGACTTTCAAGGTTATTGGATTGTTCAAGAACCTTGTAGAACCTCCTTCAAGCTGCTACGTGGCCGACGTAGAACCCCTCCAAATTGCTGCATGAACGTGAGTTTCCAAGGAAATTTTCGATGAAAAATGACATAACAACATTCGGTAGATGGGAGAACATCATTTCCCCAAGAATGGTTAAAATCAAGTGTTGTCGGATGAGAACTCTGTCGAATGTTGATTCTGTTAAACGAAATGAAAGGCTGTCGGATGAACTTGAAAAAGGTCAACAAATATCCTAATTCGTCGGACAGATGTTGATGTTGGAGAAATCTTCCAATTGTCGAATCGATGAAATACTATATGGTCAGAAGATCAAATTCGACGGATTTTGACATTAGAGAAGTTTTTCTACTGAAATCAGGAATTCTTACTCGACGGTCGTTAGCACCATAACTCGACGAACATTATCATTCAAATTCGACGGACATTGGTATCCTCACTCTACGGAAATTGACATTCTAACTCAACAGACATAAGCATCCTCACTCGACGAATATTGACATTTTCACTTAACTGATACTAGCATCCTCACTCGACAAATTTTAACTTGGTACCTAATAATTAAAAGATCCAATTCGACAGATTTTAACATGGTACCAAATAGTAAAAAGATGAAATTCGACTTATTTGGATAGAAGTCCAAATTCGATGGATATGACATTGTCTTAAATGATCAGAGGATCAAATTTGACAGATATTAACATTGTCCTAAATGGTCTGAAGATAAAATTCGACGATAAGTGTTTGTCCAACAATGAGCAACCTTCGACATAAAATAGTGTTCGACAACGAATAGTAGTACTATTTATGATCGGTTAGGTCGATTACATAGCAGATCATCTTCATTTTGATTTACAAAATCGTCCGACAAGATTGAGGGAAAAGGAGAACCATATTGTTCTTTAACTGATTCTTTGCTAACCGAACGTCCATCGCTTTGTCGAACCTGAGGACTTCTCCCATGTTTTGAATAGATAGTCTTCTGTCGGAAAGATGGTCTTGGTCGAATAGATGGTCTTTGTCGGAAAAGACACCATAACGTACCAAAATCTTTGATTTCTCGATTCAAGAATTGAGAATCGGTTTCATCCAGTCTTGAGGTATTTTGGGTTTTGTCGAACTACCGATTGATGTTGTCGGGAAAATGCTCTGAAAGTGTCGAATTCAACTCACTATTTAACTTATGCTTGCATTCAGTAATTAAATCCGACGGGATCAAAATGTTAGGAAAATTTCTTCAAGTGTTTGGATCTTGTCCAAATTTTGTCGATGTCAAGACCTTCAAAAATCTTGGATTGTCGAATGAGTTACGTGAGATTGATCTTTTAGATCCCTATAAGGCTTGAAAAAGACCGAGTCTATCGACAGGAGTATATTCATAAAACTGTCGAGCTTTGTTTGTCGGAATAGGCTTGAAATAAAGTCAATATCGACAAGAATCTATTCTCAAAAGAAATTGTCGAATTCGGTTTGTCGAAATAGGTTTTGAAATGAAAACCATTTGGGAAAATGTTGAGGAACTTCTGTCGGATTAGGATTTCCAGAATTTTGGTCGAATTAGAATTCCAGAATTTTGGTCGGTTGAGTATAATGGCAAGTTAAACTATACCGGGTCAAAATAAGTCATAGCAATAACAGCTATGCATCAAGCAACATACATTTATCAAGAAATAGAATTATTTTACAGATAAATTCTAAAATTAATAGATTCTTTTCTCGTGTTACTCAGATTCGGGTTAAGTAAGATCCCCGTCTCTAAATAATCGACAAGAATTTCCCACTACCAAAAATTATTATTTTCTTGACCAGAGCAAATCACACAAAATAATCACAAATAGTATCGGAATAATCAAATTATTTTTATAATGCACAGAAAACACAAAGTAGTGTAATTCTGTCAGCTCTTGCAACATAGTCTAAAATTTTGGGGTGTTACACTACATGCCCCTTGGGGAGCTTTGGGGTGATCAAAGAGCTTCCTATTGGGAGGGCTTTGTGGAGTCGATTACTCAGACTCCTGTCCGTAGTGACATGCTGATAATCACATATTTTATTTATTAAGAAACCCTTATGTTTAGTCATTTACACTCTCCATATTCTTAATTGATTAAGTTTGGTATGATTTTGTGAGTTTGAGCTCAAATGGTCCTAATTGAATATTTTTAGCATTATTGAGATTTTACACTATTTTTGTATTTTGGCCATAACTTGAGTTCCTGATATCTGACAATCATGAATTTTATCTTGTAGGAAAGCTAAGAGGAATATCTACAACTTTAATGAAGAGCTCGAAGTCCTAAACAGATGTCTAAGGGACCTAAGTTTACATGAAAGTCAGAATACGGGTTCTATCACTAGAATCCGAACGGTGTGTAGTCATAAAATCATATCTCAAGCTGTAATAATGGAGATGGGCTGAAATTTGGATAGTTGATAGTCAAGACCCAAATAAACAACTTTCATGAAGAACACCTTTTGAAAGAATGAAGTCTAATGAGTCAGTTTGGGCTTGCAAGTCGGAACAGAGGTGCTGAAGTTGGGTTTGAGAAACCTGTGGTATTTGGATCATATCTTAGGCTGTAGGAAGCCAAATTGGACGATCCAGATATGCATGTTATAGCCAAGACAAAGATCTACAACTTTCATGAAGAGTACTTTTCATGAATCTGAAGTATAATTGGTCGTTTTTGGCTTCCAAGTCAGACCAAGGAATTTTTGCACTCAACCACTCCACTCCACTCATCCACTCAACTAACCCACTCAACCAAACCACTCAATCACTCCACTCATCCACTCAACTACTCATCCACTAAATCAATCCACTCAACTACTCAACCACTCCACTCCACTCACCCACTCAACTAACCCACTCAATCAATCCACTTAACCACTCCACTCCACTCACCCACTCAACCAACCCACTCATCCATCCACTCCCCTTTGTCATTTTGTTACCCTAGACTTCTATAAAAGGCACCATTGGTTATCATAAAAGGAGTTGGACTCTCCTTCATTTCTCTCATAGTTTCTTCTTGTTTCTTCATAGTTTTTCTTGTGATTTCCTTCTAGTTATGTATAACTAAACCTCCCTTGGTTAAGGGAGTGATGAAACCACTAGTATTAATGTTGTGAACCTTGTATATTTAATTATTTCAACACAGTTATGTTTTTATTCATATATTTCTGAATCTATTATTGGTTTGAAGGTTTTTATACTTGTTTCCACTTTCAAAGTGGTAGATCTGGGTTTATTATGCACGGTTGTGGTAGTAGATCTAGTGAGATGTATGATGTTCATGTGGGTATAATTATCTTTGTGCTATTTGCCACTTATAAAAGTGGTAGATCCGGGGTTTATTATGCACGGTTGTGGTAGTAGATCTAGAGAAATATATGTTCTAAGTAATTTAATCCCGGTGTGTGATTAGATCTTAGTGTAATTGATTTTCTAAATCTTAATACAATTGTTGGATAGTTGTAAGAGCGGTTGCTTTATGACTAATCAGTGATTAGGAGTTGATTTGAGCGGTTGCTAAATTGGCCAACACGTAAGGAGAACAGAGATTTACTCTCACAATTGCATAAAAACATAATTGAGCATGTTGGAATAAAATGATATGTGAATTTACATTATCATATAAATCTAGTGGTGGATTCAATCTCTTAACCAATTTTATTATATTTTTGATTTTAGTTCATTTATTGTTATTGTCTTTGAAGCTGTTCATTGTTCATCAAAACTCCAAAACCCCCCTTTTTACTGTTTATTGTTAATCAGAGTCTAAATTGGGAATTGTTTAATAGTGTTATTTGAATTGGTTCTCTGTGGATCGACCCTTACTAACTATAACTAGTTGTAAGGTTTTTATTTTCTGGTGGGCCTGACAACTGATTTTTATCTAAATTTTAATCACTACATCCGCACGCATCAGAATTTTGGCGCCGTTGCCGGGGAGCCAATTTTTCAATTACACTATTAATTTATTTCCTATTTTTACTCTGTTTTTATTTTTGTTTTTATTTTTGAATTTTTCTTTTTGAGTGTTTTTTGTAGGTGTTGATGTCCATTGAAGGGGTAGACGAAGGATTGCTAAATTTGAGGAACTATATTGATCAACTCACTTCACATCCTCAATTTCCTTCCATCCGAATAATTTCCACTTCACACCTGGCCGACATTGAAGTCGCCTGTTACATTGATCTATCAAGTTCGAGACATCCGAAATATCCGAAGAAGTGACGATGGCGTAAAATACTTTAAGGGCATTGGGTGCTCCAGATCTAGATCAACAAACCTCTGCATAGACATTCTTGAAAATGAAGAGGCATTTGAATTGAAATCCGGCTTAATCCATCTCTTGCCATCTTTCAATGGATTACCCGAGAGGACCCCAACAAGCACTTGAAGGAAATTCATGTGGTATGTTCTAGCATGAAACCTGCAGAATTCATGTAGAGCAAGTCAAATTGAGAGCTTTTCCATTCTCATTGAAAGACTCAGCAAAGGAGTGGCTTTACTACTTGCCACCCGGATCCATCCAATCATAGCAGGACATGGCCCAAACTTTCCTAGACAGATACTTCCCTGCCTCGAAAGCTGCAACAATCAGAAAAGAAATCTGTGGTATTCAACAAAGGCATGGAGAATCACTCCATGACTACTGGGAGAGATTTAAGAAGTTATGTTTTAGCTGCCCTCATCATCAAATAAGTGAGCAGCTCTTAATTCAGTATTTCTATGAAGGCTTACAAGTGATGGATCGCAACATGATTGATGCTGCTAGCGGAGGAGCATTGGTTGATAAAACTCCTCAAGAAGCTAGAAACTTGATCTCAAGAATGGCTGCCAATACTCAACAATTCTACTCTAGGAATGACACTGGAGTAAGAGCAGTGAAAGAAGTAGAGACAACCACCACTACAAGAAGAAATGACTCAATTGACTTGCTATGGTTCAAATGGTTAATGGATACAGTAAAGCACCGGTTCATGCTTGTGGGATCCGTTGTTCATCTGGACATCCCACTGATATGTGTCCCACTCTCCAAGAGGACACAAATGAGGAGGTAAGAGCAGTAGGGGGATATGCTGGACTTTCAAAAAATTATAACCCCTACTCAAGCACATATAATCCAGGTTGGAGGGATCATCCTAATTTCAGCTATGCAAAGCAACCTCAAAATCAACCTCCAGCTTATGGACCTCCAGGATTTCAACAAAGGCAAGCACATTTCCCTCAGAGACAGCAGCAAGTTCAAGCTCCTAAGCAACCCGAGCCTTCACTAGAGGAGC
Organism: Ormosia semicastrata; assembly: GCA_029884595.1. Classification (NCBI taxonomy): domain Eukaryota; kingdom Viridiplantae; phylum Streptophyta; class Magnoliopsida; order Fabales; family Fabaceae; genus Ormosia; species Ormosia semicastrata. Next base: position 22,500,214 of record JAQQTO010000042.1, on the reverse strand, counting down.
TAGTGAAGCAAATGGCTACTAATAATTCACAGTTCCAACAAGAAACAAGGACTGCAATCAATAACTTGCAGAATCAGATAGGACAGCTGTCCACAGAATTCAACAAGTTTCAAAGCCAAGCTTCAGGAAAACTACCCTCACAGCCAGAAGTAAATCCAAGGGAAAATGCTAGTGCTGTCACGTTGAGAAGCGGAAAGACGATGGATGAGCCTACATCTCCTCTACCAATCACTCAAGAGAAAGATGAACCACCCAAAGAAGCAAATGATAAGGGGCAAACTTCCAAAGCCCCTAAGGTAAGTATTTCTGAACCCCTTCCTAAATATGTTACTAAAGCTCCTTTTCCTAGTAGGTTGGTTAAAACCAAGAAAGAAGAAGCAGAAAAAGAAATACTTGAGACTTTTAGGAAGGTAGAGGTTAATATCCCTTTGTTAGATGCCATTAAGCAGGTACCTAGATATGCAAAATTTCTGAAAGAATTATGCACTAACAAGAGGAAGTTAAAAGGAAATGAAAAGGTCCAAGTGGGAGAAAATGTTTCAGCTGTAATTAAAAAGAAACTCCCAACCAAATGTAAGGACCCTGGCACATTCACCATTCCATGCACTATAGGTAACACAAGGCTTGAAAGGGCAATGCTTGATTTAGGTGCATCTATAAATGTCATGCCATATTCTATTTATGCATCTTTATACTTGGGTCCTTTGGAACCTACTGGTGTTGTTATTCAATTGGCTGATAGATCTAATACATACCCTAAGGGTGTGGTGGAAGATGTTTTGGTGCAGGTGAATGAATTAGTGTTTCCGGCAGATTTCTATGTTTTGGACATGGAAGAGGATGAGTCTCCCAAATCTGCTCCTATTATGTTAGGGAGACCATTTTTGAAGACTGCACGGACAAAAATTGATGTGCACTCAGGAACTCTAACAATGGAATTTGATGGGGAATTAATTAGATTACATATTTTTGAAGCTATGAGATACCCAAGTGATGTGCACTCTACTTGTTTAATTGATTCTTTTGATCCTTTTGATTCTTTAATTTCTACAGCTTTTGATACTAACCATTTTGATGCTCTTGATACAATTCTAACTCATAGCTTAGATGTACAGGAGGAAAAGAAAAAGAGTGAAGAAGAGCCATGGAGTGAAGACATTGATGAAATTGTTGCTGCCTTACAAGAGCTCTCTTTCACTCCAGAAGAGCACGAGGTAACTTTTGTTGATTTACCTGTTACTACTGATATACTTCAACCTTCTATTGTGCAGGCACCTGAATTGGAACTTAAAACACTTCCTGATCATCTTAAATACATCTTCTTGGGGGAGAAGGACACCCTTCCAGTAATAATTGCAAAGTCACTCACCCAAGAACAAGAAGAGAAACGTAGTCGTTTTGCAGAACATAAGACAGCCATTGGTTGGTCAATAGCTGATATCAAGGGTATTAGTCCCTCTATTTGTATGCACAGGATATTAATGGAGGAGGACACTAAACCTGTGAGAGACCCTCAGCGGAGGTTGAATCCTCCTATGATGGAAGTTGTGAAAAAGGAGATACTGAAGCTCCTAAGTGTGGGGGTGATCTACCCCATTTCTGACAGTAAGTGGGTAAGCCCAGTCCAAGTAGTACCAAAGAAATCCGGAATTACTGTGGTAAAAAATGCTGAAAATGAGCTTATTCCTACTAGGTTACAGACAGGGTGGCGTGTTTGTATTGATTACAGGAAGTTGAATGCCGCCACGAGAAAAGACCACTTTCCTTTACCTTTCATTGATCAAATGTTAGAAAGATTAGTGGTCATTCTCATTATTATTTTCTCGGATGGTTTTTCGTGTTACAATCGATTGCCATAGCTCCGTAGACTAAGACAAGACTACATTCACTTGTCCATTTGGTACCTTTGCATATAGGCGAATGCCTTTTGGACTCGCAATGCACCAGGAACTTTCCAAAGATGCATGATGAGTTTATTTTCTCGATTACATTGAAAACATCATTGAGGTTTTTATGGATGACTTTAGTGTCTTTGGAAATGATTTTGAAAATTGCCTGGAACATTTAACATTGGTTCTTAAAAGATGCATTGACACTAACCTGGTAATCGAATTGGGAAAAATGTCATTTCATGGTGAATGAAGGTATTGTGTTAGGTCATGTAATTTCTACTAGGGAATTGAAGTAGATAAAGCTAAGGTAGAACTCATGCATTTTTGCCACCACCCACTAGTGTGTGGGAGATTCATTCTTTTATTGGTCATGCGTGTTTCTACCGGAGATTCATTAAAGACTTTTCTAAAGTCTCATTGCCCCTTTGCATACTTCTTCAAAAAGATGTTAATTTTAACTTTGATGAGAAATGTATGGAAGCTTTCAATAAACTTAAGAAGTTGTTAACTGTTGCGCCTATCATCAGGCCACCCAACTGGGAGTTACCTTTTGAACTAATGTGTGATGCCGTGACTTTGCGATAAGAGTGTCTTGGGACAACGAGTTGATAGAGTTCCTTATACCATTTACTATGCATCAAGGACTCTAAATGATGCTCAACTTAATTACTCAACCACGAAAAGGAACTTCTAGCTATTGTATTTGCTTTAGAAAAATTTAGATCATATCTAATTGGTTCTAAAGTGATTGTGTTTTCAGATCATGCAGCCTTGAAGTATCTTCTAACAAAGAAAGAAGCAAAGCCTAGATTGCTCCGATGGATTTTATTGCTCCAGGAATTTGACTTGGAGATTAAAGACAAGAAAGGGAGCGAAAACTTGGTGGCCAATCACTTGAGTAGATTGGTAACTGAAGAGGAAGAAATGCCTATCATGGAGACTTTTTCGGATGAATATTTGATGGTTGTCAACACCATAATCCCTTGGTATGCTGACATTGTTAACTACCTGGTTACTAAGGACTTTCCGAAGGGTTTGAACAAGGCCCAAAGAGATAAATTAAGGAGTGACTGTAAATACTATATCTGGGATGACCCGTACTTATGGAAGCATTGTGCAGATCAAGTCATTAGGAGGTGCATTCCTGATTCTGAGACACACTCCATCCTCTCCTTTTGCCACACCTATGCATGTGGAGGACACTTTGGCAGTAAAAGGACAGCCAATAAAGTGCTTGACAGTAGTTTCTATTGGCCTTCAATTTTCAAAGACGCTTACAACTTTTGTAAGTCTTGTGACCGCTGTCAGAGAACAGGTAATATTGGTCCTCGTAATCAAATGCCTTAGACTCTGATCATTTTTGTGGAACTCTTTGATATGTGGGGTATTGATTTCATGGGACCATTCCCTCCTTCATTTGGTTTCACATACATTCTTTTATCTGTTGATTATGTGTCTAAATGGGTGGAAGCAAAAGCCACCCGATCTGATGATTCTAAAACTGTTGCAGATTTTGTTAGAACACATATTTTCTCCAGGTTCGGGACCCCAAGGGCTATCATCAGTGACCAAGGGACTCATTTTTGCAACAGAACCTTTGATGCTCTATTGAAAAGATATGGAGTTATGCACAGAATCTCCACTCCTTACCATCCACAGACAAATGGGCAAACTGAAGTGTCCAACTGGGAGATTAAGTCAATCCTTGAAAAGACAGTGAATCCCTCAAGAAAGGATTGGAGCACTCGACTTGAAGACGCTTTATGGGCTTATAGGACCGCCTATAAGACTCCCATTGGCATGTCACCATTTCGGTTGGTGTATGGAAAGCCCTATCATTTGCCCGTTGAGTTGCAACATCGCTCTTACTGGGCCATTAAACAAGTAAATATGGAATTGGAAGGAGCTGGAAAGTAAAGGATGTTCCAGTTATAGGAACTGGAAGAATTAAGAAATGAGGCCTTCGAGAATGCCCTGATTTATAAGACTAAAGTTAAGGCATTCCATGACCAGTTGATTTCCAGAAAGAAATTTCACAGAGGGCAAAAAGTTTTGCTTTTTCAATCAAGACTCAAATTGTTTCCTAAACTGCATTCTAAGTGGATTGGGCCATTTGTGGTAACTAATGTTTTTCCTTTTGGTGCAACTTGAGATCGAGTGAAATTTCGTGCAAAACATTTAAGGTCAATGGTCATCGTCTCAAACCTTATTATGAACTTCCGAGAATGCGTAGTGGAGGTGATGAACCTTCTCCACCCGCATTATGAATAAAAAAAAAAAAAAAAAAAAAAAAAAAGAAGAAAAAAGAAAAAAATAAAAACAATTTGTGTGCTCGACAATGAGGTAGGTAGTACCATTGAATTTTGTCACTCGGAAGCATGTGGAGGTCATTTTTCGTCAATGACAACAACTGCGAAAATCTTGCAGTATGAATTTTATTGGCCTACTTTATTCAAGGTCTACTACACCTTTTGCAAAAGCTGCAGAAATTGGTCAAAAAAAAAAAGGGTTCTGCTTTGAGATTATCATCCGCACCTACTCCTTAGAAAATTGAGATCAAGGAGGCGCGGTTCTTTGGTTGTCAAACACGTGTATCCTCTGGGGCCGTAGATATTGAGGATCCTAGGAATGGTAATGCGCTTAAAGTTAATGGACAAAGACTCAACCATTCCAGGAAAACCAAGTTCTTGAGTTCTTTGTGTTACCGGTTAAGTGGCGGATACGGTACTCCGTGACTCTCAAGTCGGTTTATTTTTCAGTTTTCCAAAATAACTGAACCCTTCTTCTCCTTATGGATATAATTCTTTCAAACCTGAGCAAATATTTTCCTTCTCTTCCTCAAAATGCTCTGAGAACAATCTACAAAGTTTGATGTGAAAGATTGAGACTGTTAATGCACAAAGGTATGCCAGAAGATGTACGCTGGATAATTGAAGCAAAGGTCCGATTAGCAGGTGAGTCCTCAATTTCATTTAACTCCTATATGCCTGGTCTTGGAAGAAGTTCATATTCTAAAAGGAGAAGAGCAAAAAGGTTACAAGTTTGTCACAAATGTGGACGATGGAACTGTAACAAGCGATGTCGTACTTTGGGGATGGTTTCCGCAAATAGAGAAGATAAAATTTTCTTCATTAAGAATGGACTGAGTAAGGAGTCATTAGATGATATCTTATTAACTCTTGAGACGCATTCTTGTGGATTGGTGCATCGTGAAATTCTTAAATTGTGGAATCTCTTCAAGGATGAAGAAAAATGCTACAGTCTTGGGAATCTGACTCTAAAAGACCCTGTTTGTCAATTTATAAGAAAATTGGATGGGAAGCTTATCCTCGACTCATAGAAGACGTTTAAGCCATTACTGGACGTTAAACCAGAGGCAGATGTGAGCCATATCCACAAACAATCTGTATGTATCATCATCACCATCTTCTTCTTCTTCATGTCATCTTTAAAAAAAAAACAAAAAAACAAAAAAAAAAAAAAAAAACAAAAAGAAAACAAAAAGAAAAGAAAAGATTATGTGTTTCTTAATTTCAACCTTTTCTGACAACAACCAACCTACCCTTATAGGTACAATTATTTCCCTTCCTATTCTTTTTCTTATTTAAACACTCCATTTTCTCCACTAACCTTCAACTCAGAAACACTCAAAGAGAGGAAGAGTATAGAATGGGGCCTTCTATTCGTAACCTCAAAAATGTCTATGTTTTTTGTGGGTTGAGTTATGGGAAGGGATTAGAATTTGTAAACGCAGCTAGCACTCTTGGTCGATCACTTGCTGCGAGGAATATTCATCTTGTATATGGAGGAGGTTGTCGTGGGTTAATGGGGGCTGTATCACTTTCTACTTTTATAGGAGGCAGTCAGGTTTTAGGTGTTATTCCTAAACCTTTAGCTGCAAATAACATCACTGGAAAGACAGTTGGAGAAGAAATTCAGGTGGTTTTGGTACTTTGGAAGAAATTTTTCAAATTGTTTCTTGGGCTGAACTGAACATCCACCATAAACCCATTGGTTTGTTGAATGTTAATAATTTCTTTGATCTTTTGTTATTTTTTCTTGACAATGTCATGGAACGTAAATTTATCACTCCTTCGGCAAGACAACTTCTTATCTCTCGCCTCCACTATTGATGAGCTCATTGATAAATTAGAAGCTTTTGAGTATGTACCTGATAGGGTATTAGCTCGATAGATTGGTCAACGAGAAGCAAAAAGGAAGTGACAAGAAAAGAAAGCCGAGATCGACACTTTCTCTTTAGTCGGTTTGATTTTATTGTACTTTGTTTCGTTTAAATTTATGTCACTTTCTCCAACAAATAACTTCTATCCTTTACTCATCTATATTTTAACATTGGGGACAATGTTGTGATCTAGTTGGGGGAAGGATAGTTGACCTAAAAAAAAAAAATTTGTTGTTGTTTGTTTTGTTTGGAAAGTATGATATGATTGTCATGGACTTATTAAACCAATTAGTGATGGCAGAGTAAGGAGTAATTTTACTCTTGAGACGCATCTTAATTGGTGGCAGAGTAAGGAGTTTGTTTCTTAGGTAGTAATTAATTAGTATTAAATTGTGGAAGTACTAAAGTTTTATTATTTGATTTCTTTTCAGGATCTGATGCGGTACTGATAGTGTGTTTCTTTTCCTGCTTAGCGTTGATTCACTTCTTATCGGGTTGTGTTGCTCTTTTCTATATCTCTTTCACATTGAGGGCAATGTTATATTAAGTGTGGGGAGAGATTTTAGCATTTAAAAAAATGTCTTAATTTCAAAAAAAAAAAAAAGTTTTAAAAGAAAAGAATCATTGCATGATTGAATAACTTTTCTCCCTTCTTGAACTGATGTGCTTGGTGATGGATGATTGAATTGATGAATTGAGTTTGATGGATGCATACCTTGTGAGATTTTGAGCCTAATGAATGGATTCAACATTTATGCCATTCTCTTCTTTCTTGTGTGACTTCACTCATGTTAATTACCACTCTAGAACTTGCTTTGATTCTTTTTAAGGCTACATTTCACTTGCATGCATGAACATGATTGAGGCCCTCTTTCTTAATTAGCTAGTTTAACCAAATAGCCGACCTTGTTTTCAATATGATATCAAGCACTCTTTTGACTTCTTGAAAATTCTCTGATTCCTGCCAACCTTGTATATTTTCCTTTGCTTAACCCCTTTGAGCTTATTTGACCATTCCTTGTTTCTAGCTCATTATGTACCTTAAATGAAAAATCGTGTTCTTATTTTACCTTAGGGAATAAAAGAACATTAGCTTGGTTAATGGATAAGTTTTTGAACAAGTGTGGGGGTGTGTGTACAAAATGGTTGTTGAAAAAGGAAAGAGTACCTAAAAAAAAAAAAGAGGAAAAAAATGTATGTATATAGTTATGTTCATATAAAAAAAAAAAGAAAAGGATTGAGAAATGAATATGTAAAGGGTTATACATTAGAGTTGAGATGAACTTTTATGCTTGAACTTAGCTCTCATTTGCTTTTATTCTCTTTGGTATTTATCCTCTCATATCCATTTTACCCTTTTCTGTTACCTTGACCTCACTACAACCTTGAATAAAGTCCTCATGATTTGTGTATGCATGTGTTTTGAGTAGTGGAGAAGTAGAAGATAAGCAAGCTTATGGTAGTGCAATTTTCATGGTTGAATTGAGTGAAATACCTACCTTTTAAACACTTGAGAGATTGAGAGGGAATCTTGTGAAGATCTATCATTCTCGATTCATATTGAAGATACCTTGCTTGTTGGTTTGAGATATGGAGAATTGTTAACTCATGAATGTTTTAATCCTTTGAACCTTTGGTTGTTCTTCTTGATTGTAAAATTTTGGGCTCTTGAATGTCGTTGAAATTTAAATTTTTGTTAATCTCTTATGTCCTTGTTTTGGTCTTGAGTTTTGCCCAGGAGTGCAAAAAGCTAAGTGTGGGAGAATTTGATAATCACATATTTTATTTATTAAGAAACCCTTATGCTTAGTCATTTACACTCTCCATATTCTTAATTGATTAAGTTTGGTATGATTTTGTGAGTTTGAGTTCAAATTGGTCCTAATTGAATATTTTCAGCATTATTGAGATTTTACACTGTTTCTGTATTTTGGACATAACTTGAGTTCCTGATATCTTCCAATCATGAATTTTATCTTATAGGAAAGCTAAGAGGAAGCTCTACAACTTTAATGAAGAGCTCGAAGTCCTAAACAGATGTCTAAGAGACCTAAGTTTACATGGAAGTCAGAATACGGGTTCTGTCACTAGAATCCGAATGATGTGCACTCATAAAATCATATCTCAAGCTGTAATAACGGAGATGGGCTGAAATTTGGATAGTTGATAGTCAAGACCTAAATAAACAACTTTCATGAAGAACACCTTTTGAAAAAATGAAGTCTAATGGGTCAGTTTGGGCTTGCAAGTCGGAATAGAGGTGCTGAAGTTTAGTTTAAGCAACCTGTGGTATTTGGGTCATATCTTAGGCTGTAGGAAGCCAAAGTAGACGATCCAGATATGCATGTTATAGCCAAGACAAAGATCTACAACTTTCATGAAGAGTACTTTTCATGAATCTGAAGTATAATTGGTCGTTTTTGGCTTCCAAGTCAGACCAAGGAATTTTCGCACTCAACCACTCCACTCCACTCATCCACTCAACTAACCCACTCAACCAAACCACTCAATCACTCCACTCATCCACTCAACTACTCATCCACTAAATCAATCCACTCAACTACTCAACCACTCCACTCCACTCATCCACTCAACTACTCATCCACTCATCCACTCAACCACTCCACTCCACTCACCCACTCAACTAACCCACTCAATCAATCCACTCAACCACTCCACTCCACTCACCCACTCAACCAACCCACTCATCCATCCACTCCCCTTTGTCATTTTGTTACCCTAGACTTCTATAAAAGGCACCATTGGCTATCATGAAAGGAGTTGGACTCTCTTTCATTTCTCTCATAGTTTCTTCTTGTTTCTTCATAGTTTTTCTTGTGATTTCCTTCTAGTTATGTGTAACTAAACCTTCCTTGGTTAAGGGAGTGATGAAACCACTAGTATTACTGTTGTGAACCTTGCATATTTGATTATTTCAACACAGTTATGTTTTTATTCATATATTTCTGAATCTATTGTTGGTATGAAGGTTTTTATACTTATTTCCACTTTCAAAGTGGTAGATCTGGGTTTATTATACACGATTGTGGTAGTAGATCTAGTGGGATGTATAATGTTCATGTGGGTATAATTATTTTTGTGCTATTTGCCAGTTATAAAAGTGGTAGATCTGGGTTTATTATGCACGGTTGTGGTAGTAGATCTAGAGAAATATATGTTCTAAGTAATTTAATCCCGGTGTGTGATTAGATCTTAGTGTAATTGGTTTTCTAAATCTTAATGCAATTGTTGGATAGTTGTAAGAGCGGTTGCTTTATGACTAATCAGTGATTAGGAGTTGATTTGATCGGTTGCTAAATTGGCCAACACGTAAGGAGAACAGAGATTTACTCTCACAATTGCATAAAAACATAATTGAGCATGTTGGAATAAAATGATATGTGAATTTACCTAGTGGTGGATTCAATCTCTTAACCAATTTTCTTATATTGTTGATTTCAGTTCATTTATTGTTATTGTCTTTGAAGCTGTTCATCGTTCATCAAAACTCCAAAACCTCCCTTTTTACTGTTTATTGTTAATCAGAGTCTAAATTGGGAATTGTTTAATAGTGTTAATTGAATTAGTTCTCTGTGGATCAACCCTTACTAACTATAACTAGTTGTAAGGTTTTTATTTTCTGGTGGGCCTGACAACTGATTTTTATCTAAATTTTAATCACTACATCCGCACGCATCACATGCCCCAACTGGGGGCTTTGTCTTTTGGGGATCTCGAAGGGGATATGGGTGAAGGTCGGGGGCAGGAGCCCGTTCTTCAAGTGTTTGGACTTGGTGAAGGCTCAATTTTCATTTGGTAGTTATATGTATAGGTATGCCTATTTTGGATTACTTAAGTTTTATGCTTTTTGGAATATATACTGATGTACTTAAGGATATAGTAAACTTTGTTTTATGAAAAGCCTTTTATTCAATTCTTATGACTTGAGTCTTTTATTTATTTCAATCAACTTATATCATCTGTTGAAAGGTAATTATTGAATCTCGCATTTTATAATATTTACTACTTTATAGTTTGATAAGTTTTTACACAAAAAGAGTCGTTTTAAAGTGTAAGTGTGATGTTTGATAAATTTTAATTTAAGAGTCGGTTTGTAAATGTAATGCCGCTCGGAAGGGGTGTTACAACCTTGCCAACTTGGCTTTCGGTTGTTGATAAGTTATTATTTAAATTGCTTTACAACTAACAAAAAGTTTACAAAAGTTTATAAGTTCTTCGTTTCTATCAAATACGCATTCCTTCAATTACAACCTTTGTCACAGTGTATTTAAACTCAGACTAGATCTGTTGCTAGACCGATAAACCAGTGAATCGACTAGTTGACTAGTTCGAGTCAGTAATTGAATTAGACATGCGTTCAACCTAGGCAAAACTGGTTTGAACTGACCAGATTTAGATAAACACAGTGAATTGGCTAGTTAAATGTGACTCAGTTGAGTCACTAAATTGAGTTAAAATGAAAATCAAAATCGCAGATAAAGAATGTCATAGAAGAAGAAGCATATGCAACCCCACCACCCCTAAGTGTTCGTTTGGCTCCTGGAATTAAGCATGAAATTAGAGCTTGAAATTGGAACTGGACATCTTAATTTCAATTTTTATGTTTAGAATGTCATTTAGAATTAGAATTATAATTCCATAAACCAATTCCATAGAATTAAAAATCAACTAAGTTAAGCTTTTTAAATTCTTATCATATACCTTAAGAATTACCAATTTCATAACTTAAAAATTAAATTCTCTCTCTCTCTCTCTTTTTCACATTTATTTATGAACAATCATATTTATTGAGATTCTATATTTATATAGAAAAATGTTTTTATATTTATATAAAAATTATTATAATAACTATTTTTTTCTAAAAAAATTCATGAAAATTTTCTTTATGAAAAAATATGACTATTATATTATAAAAATATCATTGTATGAATATTTTAATTAATTTTAATTTTATAAATATTTTTTAATATTTTAGATCATACCTTTAAATAATAAAATTATAGTTGAATTTAGAATTACAATTTCTTATCCTAATTCTTTGACAACTTCAAACATAAAATTTAAAATTCTGAACTAATTCTAATTCTAAAAGAATTAGAATTGAAATTAAATTTCTATATTTCAATTCCAATTTCGCTATCCAAACGGACCCTAACAGAAATTGCCAAAAAAGAGGAAGAAAACCCTATTTGTAGCCTCATCGATCTGGATTGCAATGCAAAGAGAGAACAAGATTTGAATTGTACCTCCACTATGTTGTTGCCTTGCTCGTATATAGGCCATTCTTAGGAGACTTAGAGTCGCATAGCACCCCTCCACAGATCTACGACCTTGCTCACACCATTGTTGCCTTGCTCACACCTTACACACGTAACACATCCTATAACTGCTTTAGTGCTTTTGTTATTTATTGTATGCTATATGGCGCTTGGAGTTAGAGCAAGAAGTAGAAAAAAAGCTTAAGGGTGCTAGGGTTTTTGTTATGGTATGGTACTCTGGTTTAAACTGTAGCGCCCTAAATGTAATTACTTCATTACTTTTTGGATCCTAAGTAGAAGCAACTAACCTAGGCACATCATATATTACAAATCCCAAGCTAAAAATGAATATATATATATTATTTATATATATGTATTCAGTTAGTTTCACTTGTGTAGTGAAAACATACTTTCTTATAAGCCTTGTGAGGGATTGTTTTGCCTATACTGTTTAGGCAAGGCCAATTGGCATTCTAATCCACCAAGTTCACTTTTAATTTTACCAACCATTGTTAATTCAATTTTTATACTCTTGATTTCTCTTTGGAGAACTCTAGCGGGTATGGTCGTGAGATTGGATACTATTAGCGCAGCTCACCTCAATTAGATATACATCACAATTTCTGGATAACACATGCATATATAAATATTGTGCAAGAATCAACACCCACACCTAGTCTAACATCAATTGGCCTTCGACCATACAACATAAGTCAAGTATCGATACTACAACTATGGGCATCAGTACCCAATACATATAACTACAGTCATCCAATAAAAATAGTATCTAAGTCAGCAATATATCTAAAGTTTCTTGATAGTCATATACAACTAGCATACATATAGATGCAATGTGGTACACTATAAACTATGTCAAAACCCCACATCACATGGTAGCCTATCACAAAAGTCAATCCAACTAATAGCAATATCAAATGGGTGGGAATAGGATGATGACCATAGGGGAGTAACTCAGATATAGTCTCACGTTCATGTAAGCTATATATGAGTTAGTCGATGGGTCATACACCCACCAACACTTTGTCAGCTCCTAGTAAATAGATGGCAACGACATCTTTAACTTGTAGCAAAAGAATCTGGAATACCATTGAAACACAAACAGGGTGAGAATTCTTAAATTCTAAGAATTCTCAGTAATACTAGCAAATAAGTGACATCATGATTATTCTAGCTACTATGAGGTTTTCACAAACATGTACAGATGAATAACTAAGTGGCATTAGGCCAAAATAATTAATTATTTCCAAGGCAGAGGTTTATTTTTAATAAGGCAGTCCATATAATTTATCTGGCTAATTTATAAGCAGTAATCACATTAATGAAAATCAATCCCAGAATTCATTATCAACCACAGTACCTAACATAGGAATTCACAGATAGCCATTTCTTATAACCAAAATAAGCAGAATATACAACAGTCAATACAATCCAAATAAATAATGCAATGTAGTGTAATGAATGTTATTCTTAGATTAAGCAATGTCATGCTATGATTTACTTTTGTTTGCCTTAAAGTGCTAGTTACCAAATCATATCTAATCGAGCCAATTCCTGTGAGATTCTAGATCCTCATAGCATGTAGGGAGACCTCCGCTCCACCTACCATTTAAAAATTAGTGATAGTCTTCTTTCAGGATGAGTACTCATCCTCTATGTGATTGTGCTTGACCGCACAACCTTATCGCCTATAAGTAGGCCACACCTGTAGTGGGGAATTGCTCACAGGATCACCCCATGTACACGGAAGGATCAAATCCACATCATGGTGACATTTTTTCCCTAAACACTGATGGGTTTTTCACATTACTATACCATTCATTATCTTCTAACTCAATTCAATAGGATCAAAGTCTTATCAATGCCATTCCGTGCAAGATTTTCATTTACACCAAGGTGCTAGAATTTGAATAATTCCAATCATACAAGCATTCCAGACATTATATATTCACAGATATCAAAATCTCACAATAATAAAATCAAGTTCGGCATAGATGATAAGTCAGCTTAATAGGTCAGTAGTCAACTCTTCACATAGATAAGCCATCTCGTTAACTTGACCTCCCAAGCCTAATTAACCTAGTAAAATGACTCTGCCTTAATTTGTATTTACCCGAATTAATCATATTTGTTATCACTAAATTATATTTAATCGAATTGTCTTATTTTAGCTTACCTAAGGCATTGCCCCACCTTCTAAGCTTACTAGGCATCAACCAAGTATCCATTAAATTTTTAATTATTATCCTTAAGCCAATTTAAGTTTAATTGATTATCATTTAGATTGAAAACAAATTCCAAACCTCCGAACTCAATCTGGCCAAGACCTATAAGGGTCTAAACACACCAAAATAATTTCTATTTCTTGCCCAAATGATCAAATCAAGTAACCTTAGGTTGATTAGGGTCCATTTCAATCAAAATTTACATTACACACTAACTTAGTGCCAAGTGCACCAAGGAACCTAATTTGCCAAGCTCACCAACTCAACCTCAAATTCAATTTTACATGCAAATCCATGCAAATATAGCTCAACCAACACAATTCAAGCATCAAGCCACCATTAGAATACAAAGAATCCATGCATTATCTACCCTTGAACCCAAGACAACCATTCCGCCAGGGGGAAAGAAATTCAATCATATTCTACATGCAACCACACATTGAGCATCACAATAAGTATAATTCCACTATCCCAAGTGCAATTCAAGACAATAGTCAAAATACTCTCAAGTCATCAAGAACCAGAATCCACCATACAAACTCAAGGTCATCAATTGACTTCAAAATCAACATGCAAATACTAAATCAATATCATAACCATGTAAACCAACATATAAACAAGCTCAAGTGAGTGAGAAGCAAGGCAAACACCTAATAGCCAAGAAGGCCGAACCCTAGTGCCTTCACAAACCAAGCAATTTCAAGCTACACTCACGTGCAAACAACTCAAGGAACCTAATCAAAGGAAGAAAAAGAGAACAAAGGCCAAGAACCCCTCCCTGAACACCTTAGGAAGCAAGATGAAGGGGAATAAAATGAAGTTGAAGTAACTCTAATGGTGATTCCAATCGGTCCAAGATGAAGAGGAGAGGGTGAGGAACAATTTCTTCAATTAAAGCTTGGTGAGATGGTGGCTCCTAGTAGCTCATGCACAAGCTTGAAGCTATGCTTCAATGGCTCCCAAAAGGAGGAGAGCTCATGTGGGAGTTGAGAGAAATGAGAGAAAAGAAAGAAAATAGGGGGGTAGGGCACCCGTCTTGTAACTTAAGTGGAGTAGGGGAGTTGATTTTCAAGTTTGCACCTTCATTGGTCACTTAATCTAATTCTAAGGTTCCTTTAAAATTTTAATCCTCAATCCTCATAATTTTAACTGCTCATTATGTTTAGAACTTCCTAGGGTTCATATAAGATCTTAACTTAAGTCACTTAGTGTTAGTTAGGCCCTAATTATTTACATTAGGTAGCCAGCTTGAGTTTCAAGTAACTTACATGCATGCAATCCTTTTAGTTTAGATCTAATTAATTTAGATTTATTCATGGCAACTTTTATTACCAACCAATATAAAAGAAACTGAAGAAGGAAGTTTAGCTTGCATGTAATCTCATTGAATGAGATGTAATCATGACGTCTCTTTTTTTAAAGAAAAAAAACTCATTTAAGGTTTTAACCCTCTAAATTTTATTCTATTTTACTTCTATGCAATTTTTAAGTTATAACTTAATTATTAGGTTAATTTTGTCATCTAAATTTATCCCCTAATTTATGAAATTATTTCCATGAGTTTATCCTATTTATTTTGTTTTTTACATTACATTTTAACTAGAAATATCTCTAGAATTTACTAAAAATACCAAATTAATTTATTTTAATCCCAAAAATTCTTCATATTTATTTTTATTCATTTTCAGCTAAATTGTAAATTCTCATAATACTTCTCACCATTTGAATTTTCTACGCATTTTTTGACTATTATTTCTAATTTAATTTACGTGCTAAACTATTCCTATCACATGTAAATTATCGAATACACAGAGACGTATAATTAAATTAAATAGACAATTTATTATTAAGTTAAACTAATTAAATTAAATAGATTAGGAGTGAGATATTACAGTACTCCCCTCTTTTTAAAATTCTTGTCCCTAAAATTTGATTTACCATAAATAAATAACTCTAGGTAATCCTACCTCATGCTGGACTCTAGTTTCCATGTGATCTCCTCAGAGTTTTTCCCTTACCATATCACTTTCACCAAAGGAATTTGCTTTCCTTTGAGCTCTTTAACCCTTCTGTCCAAAATCCTTACAAGTTTTACATTATAAGTTAAATCATCCCATACTTGTATCAACTTAGTTCCCAGAATATATGAAGGATTTGGATTGTATTTTCTAAGCTGTGAAACATGAAAGACATTGTGAAGTTTTGATTGACTGGGTGGAAGACCTCTTTGGTAAGCAACATGTCTAACTCTTTTCAAAATTTGTTATGGTCTAAGAAATCATGGGCTCAGTTTTCTGGATTTGAGAACTCAACAAATTCCAGTGACATGGGCGACTTTTAGAAATACATGCTCACCTACCTCAAATTCTAAAGGTCTCCACCTCTTATCAACATAACTTTTCTATCAACTTTGAGTAGTTGCGAGCCTATCTCTAATTATCTTTATTTGTTCTGTAGTTTGTTGCACTAACTCTGGTCCTAAAATAGTCTTCTCACCTACCTTATACCAACATAAGGGCGATCTACACTTCCTGCCATAAAATGCCTTATAAGGTGACATTCCTAAATTGGTGTGGTAACTATCATTGTAAGCAAATTTTACTAAAGGTAAAAATAACTATCCCAACTACCATGTTGCTCTAAGACACATGCATTAAACATATCCTCTAAAGTCTGAATGGTTCTCTCAGTCTATCCATCAGTCTGTAGGTGATAGGCAGTACTGAAACATAGCCTAGTCCGAGAGGCTAGTTACAAAGCACCCCAAAATCTAGAGGTAAACTTAGTGTCTTTACTTGAAATGACATTAGAAAGTATTCTATGCAATCTAACTATCTCCTTTATATATAATTAGGCTAATTTATCTAGAGAATAGTTAGCTCTCACTGGTAGAAAATGTGTTGTCTTAGTCAATTTATTCACAACAATCCAAATAGAATAATATCCTAACTGGATCCTCGACAATCCCATCACAAAATCCATAGAAATGCTATCCCATTTCTATTCTGGGATCTTAAAAGGCTGCAAGATTCTTGATGACTTTTGGTGTTCTATCTCAACCTTCTGACAAACTAAGCACCTAGAACTTATTGAACAATATCTGTCTTCATCATAGTCCACCAAAACATCTTCTTAAGATCTTGATACATCTTAGTTGCACCTGGATGTATAATATAACTACTCTTGTGAGCCTCTTCTAAAATTCTATTTCTTAGCTCAACATCTCTCAAGACATACAGTCTTACCTTATATAGGATTACACCATCTTCTACTTTACTAAATCCTCTAGGTTTTCCTTGTTGAATTTGGTTACTCACTTTCTACAATTCCTGGTCTTTCTCGTGAGCCTTTCTGATATGATCTCTAAGGGCGCTAGCTATCTTCAGTTCACTCATGTAAGGACTATGGGGTAAAACAGTTAATGCTAGACTCAAGTTTCTAAAGCTCTCTATCAACTCCATTTCATACATGTAGAGATTTTCTACTAAGTGCATCAGCCACTACGTTGGCCTTACCCAAATGATATTTCAACTTAAAATCATAGTCTTTTAGAAACTCCATCCACCTCATTTGTCTCATGTTCAAATCTTTCTGATCAAACAAATGCTTCAAACTCTTATGGTCATTAAACACCTCAAACTTTGCTCTGTACAAGCAATGTCTCCAAATCTTAAGAGCAAACACTACTGTGGCTAACTCTAGCTCATGAGTGGGATAATTCTTTTCAGGTGGCCTTAGTTGTCTAGAAGCATAGACAACTACTTGCTTATTTTGCTTCAACATCACAATATACCTCAAAGTTCTCTTATGGGTTTATTATTACTAACACCGGAGTTGGGGTCAACCTCTGTTTCAATTCCTATAAACTTTATTCACATTTTGGGGTCCACTCAAAAGAATTCCCTTTCCTTATCAACCTTAACAAAGGCAATGCTAATTAGGAGAATCATTTTATAAACCTTCTGTAATATCTAACCAGTCCTAAGAAACTTCTAATCCCAATCACAATGGTAGGTCTCTCCCATGGCACCACTACTTCGATCTTACGAGGGTCAACTGATACTCCTCTTTTTTATACGACATATCATAGAAATTGCACTTCCTTCATCCAAAACTCACACTTAGACAACTTGGCATACAACTGCTTATCTCCGAGGATCTCCAAAACTATCCTAAGGTGTTGTTCATGTTCCTCTACTGTCTTTGAATAAATGAGTATATCGTATATAAAGACAACTATAAATTTATCCAAATAAGGTCTAAAGATCCGGTTCATATAATTCATGAACACTACAAGAGCATTTCTCATTCCAAAAGTGATGTGTGTGAAACAATATCATATTTTGTTCTTGTTTTACATGCATTTTCAAGCATTTTAGGCATTTAGTTTTCCTTTTTATTTGTTTTTCCTTAAGTTCAGATAACTGCGATATTTGTGGTGTTGCTGTGCAGGATTAATGCTAGATTAGCTTAGAAATGGGTGAAAAGCTTGCATGGTTGAAGTTGGAGCTTTACAGATAGCAAATTGAGGCTAAAGGTTCATTCCAGAAGCATCCATGGCCTGGCCGTGGAATTTCCTATGACCATGGATCGAGCAGCTGCGTAAAGAAGCAAAAGTGGTTTTCCAAAAGATTCCATGGCCTGGCCGTGGAATTACCCACGGCCGTGGATCACAGACTGACACAGATTTTAAGATCCATTCTTCTTTCTTTTCACGGGCTTGGACCAGTTGAAACCTTAGGGTATTTATAGATATTCTGAATACAATTTTAGGGTTCTAATTTTTATTTGAAGGAGGTACGTTTGGAGGCTCTAGATTTTCATTTTCCTTCTCTTCTCCTTTCGCTACAGGTTTGGATGTTCTTGAATATATTTTCTTGTTTCTTCTTCTCCATGTCTGAATAGTTTCCTTTTATTTCTAAGATTGGGCAATGCCCTTTGGTACATTGATGATGATTAATTGACTTGGTTTACCCTTTTAATTAATTTTGAATGTTCTTTGATTCAATCCTTATTGAGCTTATTTATATGAATTTGCTGGCAATATATTTGCATCTCATAGACATTTAGGGACATACTGAGAGGTGAACTTAGGTGTTGAAATCATAAGAATTGAACTTATGGTTTAAATCACGATAGTAGGTTTTGCCTTTTGAGGACTTAATGAATTACCACAAAGCGTAACGGGTTCAATTTAAATTCAATTACCACGAGAGTACGAATTGGTTTAATTGGGCATGGTTCTTGTCTCTTGAGAAAGAAAATTAACTAATTTAGGGTAATTCACCTTCAATTGAATTTCAATTTTAATAAAAGGGTTGTCAATTAGGATTTGTCTTTTATCATTGTGGTTACCCCCAATCCTAAAAGCTTTCTTAAATTTGAAAACTTTTCTTAACAACTTGCTATATTTTTGTTCTGGTATTTTGCTCTTTAATTTTTATTCATTTAATTGCTTGGTTACTACGTTCTTATCACTCAACATTTATTTTCCCTTTTGTTTAATTTAATTGAATTAATTAATTAATTAATTAGTATTCATAGACATAGTCCCTGTGGATTCGATCTTTTTATTACTTGACGACAAAAGCGTACACTTGCAAAATTCACACACCAAGTTTTTGGCGCCGTTAACTGGGACTTGTGTTTTCTTGAATATTAATTTAATTTTTAATTTAATTATTTTAAATCTTTTTCTTTTTATCATATTCTTACTTTCTTATTTTTTCTTTGACTCTCTGCAAGTAATTTCTCTTGTTTATGAGAAGTACTAGACGTTCCAAGACTCTTATTGAAGCAAATTCAGAAATTGAAAGAACTTTTTGTAGAAGGAGAAGACAACAAGGGCAAAGAGCGAGAGAAATAATTAAACCAACATTTATCATGGCTGAACCTGAAGATAATAGACCGCTAAAAGAGTATGCAACCCCGAATACTCGGGGTTTATGATCTGGAATTGCTCGTCCAGACATTGAAGCTAGACACTTCACCATACCACCTGCTTTACTTTCTATGATAAGGCATAACCAATTTGGAGGATTGCCATCAGAGGACCCGAATGATCATGTGGATATGTTCTTGGAGTTCTGTGAGACCCTAAATATCCTTTGCTTATTTCCATTATCACTGAGAGATAAAGCTAGAGCTTGGTTGAAGTATATGCCCATAGAAACAATCACTACTTGGGACCAATTGGAGCAAGCTTTCTTGGACAAATTCTTCTCACTTTCCAAGACTACTCATCTTAGGACCCAAATCACAAGCTTCATTCAGAAAGATGGAGAGTCATTGTCGGAAGCTTGGGATAGATATAAAGCTTTACTGGAAGCCTACCCACATCATAGGTTAGAAAAATGGTTGATCATCCATACCTTCTATAATGGTCTAGAATATTCTTCGAAGGTGTCTCTTAACTCCGCAGCTGGTAGAGCTTTGATGAATAGAAAGCTAACAGATGCTTATGAGATCATTGAGAGTGTTGCTGCAAATCATTACCAATGGGCAAATGAAAGAGGGCACAACCCGAGAAAACTCTCGGGAGGTAAGTTTGAGGTAGACGGTGTTGATTTGATTATGTCAAAATTTGATTCTTTGAATAAACATTTTGACATACTTGAAAAAGCTTATGTTAATGCTATAGGTGCTTCTAACATTTTTTGTGAGATTTGTGGAGCACAGGGACACATGGGTGCCAAATGCCAACTTGGAATTTGTTACCAAGTGGCCTCAATACTCAAGAGGGGGGGTGAATTGAGTAGTTAAAAATAAGTTCACAAATCTTTTGCAAATCGTTTGACAATCAATTTTCGTTGAAGCTATTGAATGATCAGAGATAATTGAATAGATGAGTTAAACACTTTTACTTATGAACGTAATAGCCAAGGAGACAATATCCAAATAAAACAATGAAACAATGCACAAAGATAAGCGAGAGGAGGGTTTAGAGAAACAAACACGGTCGTTTATCCTGGTTCAATCACCACTCCACTTGTGATCTACGTCCAGTCCCAAAGCAACACCTTGAGATTTTCCACTATATCTTCAAGCTTCAATGGGTGCTTGAAAAACCACTACAACCTTGAGCACTCAACAGTATGGGATACCTCACCCAAAAGCTTGAGCCTCTATTTTCCAAAGGATACCTCACCCTTACAATACTTGAGGGATACCTCACCCTCACTAATCAGAATGTATAAGATTGAAATAGAAGAAGCTCTCTCTAGAGCAAGTGTTTACAAATTGAAGCTCTAATATGCTCTCAAAGATTTTTCACGTTTTTAGTCAGAAAATAGAGCAAGAAATGATTTTAAGGATTGATTCACGTTTTGAAGTATGATGATCAGTTTTTGATTCAAGGTCAACCGTAAATAAGAACCCAACTTTGGTATTTATAAGTTTCTCAACTAATAGAGCTGTTGGAGGTAGTTGGGCATGCATTTAATGCATTTAATATAGCCGTTGGACGTTGTCAGGATGCGTGTAATCGATTACATATCTCAGGTAATCGATTACATTATTGTTCCAACATTTTCTGAACTTTCTGGGCTCTGTGTAATCGATTACATTCTTGAGGTAATCGATTACATGACTTCTGACTTTGCTTGTAATCGATTATATGACTTCTGACTTGCTGTGTAATCGATTACAATATTCATGTAATCGATTACATGGCTCGTCGAACGTGTTCTTTGAGTTTCTGGGTTTTGTGTAATCGATTACATTCTTGGTGTAATCGATTACATGGCTTCTGACTTTGTTTGTAATCGATTACAACATCAATGTAATCGATTACATTACTCGTCGAACGTGTTCTTTGCCTTTCTGAGCTTTGTGTAATCGATTACATATATTGTGTAATCGATTACATGGCCTCTGACTTGCTTGTAATCGATTACATTATTCATGTAATCGATTACATGCTTTCTGTTTGATGTGTAATCGATTACAAACATTATGTAATCGATTACATTAGCCTTTAAACACATTTTTCAAGTCCAATAATGCTTGTAAGTCATTTCCAACACCTCAAGGTACTTGTTTAAACATAAATCCTTTTTAAGAGTGTTAGATTTAAAGTTGAAACTCAGGTTTTATTGAAAGCCATGTTTATCTTTGAAATTTCCCATTTATTTTGAAATCATATATATTGAAAAACCATTTGAGAAATCTTGAGAGCATTTAACATTAAAATCCTAAGTCTTATAACTAAATAACCTTCTGTCTTCTTTCTTTGATCTTGATTTTTCCTTTTGTGCTTGATCTTCTCTTTTGCTTTTGTTATCATCAAAAACCTTTTGATATGCCTTAGAGACATAAGCATTCACAGAATTAGCTCCTCACAAGGTGCACCGGTGGAGCAAGTGGAATCCTTCCACAATTTTCATGACTTCAACCAGAAGGGGAGGAATGATCCATATTCTCAAACTTACAACTCCAGTTGGAAGTCACATCCTAACTTCTCCGATCGGAATAGTCAATACCAAGCTGGGCAAGGAAGTGCTAAACCCTCCTCTGAATTCCAACAGGTACAAAAATCTAGACTTGAGTCTCTTCTTGAGAACTTTGTTGAGAGTCAATCTAAACAAAATGAAGAGTTTAGGCAACATGGGCAAGTTGTGACTGAGGCCATTAAAGAGTTATCAGCTAAGGTTGACAATTTGATCATTCATAATAAAATGTTGGAAACTCAGATTGCCTAACAAGCAAGCACTTCACATCGGCAACAGGGTAAGTTTCCTGGTCAACCTGAAATAAATCCAAGTAGTGAACACTATAAGGCTGTGAGTTTGAGAAGTGGTAAGAAATTAGAGGATCCCAAGGGTAAGGGGGAGTGTGACAAAGATGAGGGGAATGAGGAAAAAGATACTAAGACATAACCCTTAGAAGAGGAGGAAACTAATGAGAAGGTATCTAAGTATGTACCCCTTGAACTATACCAACCCCCAGTGCCCTTCCCTCAAAGATTGGCTAAGGCAAAGCTAGATAGGCAATTTGGGAAGTTCCTAGAGGTCCTTAAGAAATTGTACATTAATGTACCCTTCACTGAGGCATTGCAACAAATGCCCACCTATGCTAAATTTCTTAAGGACATTTTGTCTAATAAGAGAAAATTAGAGGAATATGAGACAATAGCTTTAACTGAGGAGTGTAGTGCTTTAATTCAAAATAAATTGTCTCCTAAGCTAAAAGATCCAGGTAGCTTCTCTATTCCTTGTTTGATTGGCAACACTAATTTTGATAAAGCTTTGTGTGATTTGGGAGCTAGTGTTAGTCGCCCTTTTCTGTGTGTAAGAAGTTGGAGGTGGGTGAACTTAAACCCTCAACTATCTCAGTCCAATTGGTGGATCGGTCCGTCAAGTACCCCGTAGGCATCTTGGAGGATGTTCCTATTAGAGTTGGTAAGTTTTTCATACCTGCTGATTTTGTTGTTCTTGAAATGGAGGAGGATTCCCAAATCCCCATTATTCTTGGTAGGCCTTTCTAAGCTACTGCTGGTGTTATAATTGATGTAAAAAATGGTAAATTGTCTTTAACTGTTGGTGATGATAAGGTTGAGTTTGATCTTTCTAAATCTATTAAACAACCTTCTTTTAAGGACTCTTGTTGCAAGATCGATTTATTGCACCCGGTGGTGAAAGAAGAATACACCAAGATTCACTTTGAAGATCCATTAGAGAGATGCCTAGTTGGTGGCGGCTCATTTGATTCTGGAGGTGAGGTAGCCGAGTATGCCCACTTATTGGAGGCAACCTCAAAAATTCCACCTCGCAAAGCCAAAGTGGAAAAGCTTGAGCCGAAGCCTAAGTCTGAAGATTGGGAAGAAGAAAAGGCTCCTAAGGTAGAACTTAAAACCTTTCCTTCCACTCTCAGGTATGAGTTTCTTGGTCCCAACTCTTCTTATCCTATCATTGTTAGTGATAGCTTGAATGAGTTAGAGATTGAGAAATTGTTTAGAGCTCTTAGAATGCATAGAAAGGTCATAGGATATACTCTCAATGATATTAAAGGCATAAATCCTTCCTTTTACATGCATAGAATTTTGATGAAATTTGACTATAAACCCTCTGTTGAGCATCAACATAGGTTGAATCCTAATATGAAAGAGGTCTTTTGTTCTTAAGTTGCTTGACGCTAAGGTAATTTACCCAATTTCTGATAGTGAATGGGTTAGTCTTGTGCATATGGTTCCTAAGAAAGGGGGGATGACTGTAATTAAAAATGAGAAAAATCAATTAATTCCTACTAAGACAGTCACAGGTTAGAAGATGTGCATTGATTATAGGAAGTTGAATAATGCAACTAGGAAAAATTACTTCCCCCTACCCTTCATTGATCAGATGCTTGAGAAGCTAGCTAGGCATTCATACTTTTGTTACTTAGATGGCTATTCGAGATTCCACCAAATCCCCATTCATCCTAGTGACTAGGAGAAGACCACATTTACTTGTCCTTATGGCACTTTTGCCTATAGGAGAATGCCTTTTGGTTTATGTAATGCTCCTGCTACTTTCCAAATATGCATGACTGCAATATTCTCTGAATTTATTGAAAAAATCATGGAAGTTTTTATGGATGATGTTTTGGTATATGGTGCTAACTTCGATGATTGTTTATCTAATTTGTCTTAGATTTTACAGAGATGTGAAGAGGTAAATCTTGTTTTGAATTGGCAGAAGTGTCATTTTATGGTATAAGAGGGCATAGTGCTTGGACATTTGGTTTCTGGAAAAGGAATTGAGGTGGATAGGGCAAAAATTGAAGTGATTGAGAAATTGCCTCCACCGGTGAATGTGAAGGGAGTGCGAAGTTTCTTGGGACATGTCAGTTTTTACCGAAGATTTATTAGAGATTTTTTAAAATTGGTAAACCTTTGTCTAATCTCTTAGTAAAGGATGTTCCATTTAATTTTGATAGTGACTGTTTGAACGCCTTTTGTAGGTTGAAAGAAGCTTTGATCACTGCTCCTATTTTGCAAACACTGGATTGGAATCTACCATTTGAGGTCATGTGTGATGCTAGTGATTATGCTGTAGGAGATGTGTTGGACAAAGAAAAGACAAAAAAATGCATGCAATTTACTATGCTAGCAAGACACTTGATAGAGCTCAGGCAAACTATGCCACTATAGAGAAAGAATTGCTAGCAGTTGTCTTTGCCTTCGAGAAGTTCAGGTCCTATCTAGTAGGTTCAAAGGTGACTGTGTACACTGACCACTCGGCACTGAAGCATATCATGAGCAAGAAGGAAGCAAAGCCTAGACTTATCCGTTGGATCCTTCTTCTACAAGAGTTTGATTTGGAGATTCTGCATAGAAAAGGAACAGAGAATCAAGTTGCAGATCATTTATCCAGGCTTGAGCAACCGGTTACTGGGGAAAGTGAAGTATCTGTAGATGATTCTTTCCCCGATGAGCAATTGTTTACAGTTTCTGTGGAGAATGCTCCTTGGTATGCTGATTATACAAACTACTTGGTCAGCAAGGTTCTACCTCCTGAGCTTAATTATTAGCAGAAGAAGAAATTTTTCTCAGATCCGAAATGTTTTGTGTGAGATGAGCCATACATACACCGGAGGTGTGCTGATGGTATCTATAGGAGGTGTGTCTCAGAGGAAGAGGTTCCGAGTATATTGAGTTGCTGTCATTTCGCATTCTATGGAGGATATGCTAGTGCCTCTAAGACGACAACCAAAGTTCTTCAGTCTGTTTCTTTTGGCCTCATATTTTCATAGATGCTCAGAATTTTGTGCTATCATGTGACCCATGTCAAAGAACTGGAAGTATATCCAAGTGACATAAGATGCCTATGAACACTATTCTTGACGTAGAGATCTTTGATGTTTGGGGAGTCAACCACATAGGCCCTTTCCCATCCTCTTGCAACAATAAATTTATTCTTGTAGCTATTGATTATGTATCTAAGTGGGTGGAGGCCATTCCATCCCCAACAAGTGATGCAAAGACCGTAATCAAGCTATTTAAGAAAATCATCTGTTTGAGGTTTGGAGTTCCTAAAGCTGTGATTAGTGATAGAGGTTCACACTTCATTGAGAGATAGTTTAAGAATCTTTTAAAGAAATATAGAGTCACTCATAAGGTTGCTACACCTTACCATCCTCAGACTAGTGGCCAAGTGGAGGTATCTAATAGAGAGATAAAGAGTATTTTGGAGAAAACCATGTCTAGATCAAGAAAAAATTGGTCATTGAAGCTTGATGATGCTCTTTGGGCATACCGCACTGCTTGCAAGACTCCTATTAGGATGACACCATTTCGATTGATTTATAGGAAGCCCTGCCATCTTCCTGTTGAGCTTGAACATAAAGCCTTTTGGGATATTAAGCTTCTAAATTTTGACTTAATAGCGGCGAGAGAAAAGAGAAAGCTTCAACTTCATGAGCTTGATGAGCTGAGATTGGACGCCTATGAGACTGCCAAGTCATACAAAGAAAGAACTAAGAGGTGGCATGACAAGCATACTCTTTGTAGAGAGTTTCATGAAAGAGAATTAGTGCTTCTTTTTAATTCTAGATTGAAACTTTTTTCCCAAAAAGCTTAAGTCAAGATGGTCTGGGCCATTTCTAGTGAAGAAAGTGTTTCCCTATGGTGCAGTAGAGGTTTGGAATGAAGAGCAAAGGACTTTCAAGGTTAATGGTCAAAGATTAAAGCATTATCTAGCGGAGGAGCAACTTGAGAAGAGGAAGAACATTGCCCTTTATGACCTAACTAAAGAAGGATGAAAGTACTGGAGCCGAGCTAATGACTTTAAACAAGCGCTTCTTGGGAGGCAACCCAAGTTTCTTTATTTCTTTTCCTTTTTATTTCTTCTTTTTCTTTTGATTTTGTGTGTTGGATTACTGGATTGATCTTTGTTTCATCAATCTTGTTTAGGTTTGACCCTTGTTGAAGCTTAAATTAGTAGGAAAGTGAAGTCAGAAAGTTCCACACCTAACTCATGGAAAATTCCATGGCCATGGATTAAAGACCAGAAGAAAAATATGAAAGAGAATTCCATGCCGTGGAATGCAGGGGGCTCTTTAAAACAGAAGAAAAAAAAGGGGAACAGGCAGCATCTGAGCCAGAACCTTTTCCCACCACCGCAGTAAGTTCTTTTCTTTTGTCTCTTCTCTAGTTATAGATTTTTATATTGGGGACAATGTAAGTTCTAAGCTTGGGGGGTATTTTTATTTTCATTTTTATTTTCATTTTAGATCATTAGTTTTATGCATTCTTATGTCTTGTATTGCATTGCATCTTCTTATTGCATTTTCACACCATCATATCTCTTGACTTTTTGGTTGAATTTTGTGCCCCTCTCTCTTGAGGATTTTGAGATGGTATTGATTTGAAACCCAACTTGTTGATTCTTGTGGTAGGCAATATGCATTGTTTTAATTGATAGTGGAAGTGATCTCTTGATAGTTAATAATTAGCATATGTTCTCTGAATTTGTACTTTTCATTGATTTTTGACCTCTAAATGTGAATTCTGAGCCTATATGGGATTGATGCACTATATGATGTTTGCTCCCATTCTTTGTGTTGAGTGATAATTTCTCATTGATTTTGTGCTCTAGAACTTGATTTGAAACCATTTTGAGGCAAAGTTTTTGTTTGCATGCTTGAATGTGATTAAGGCATTTTAGATATTTTTCTGGCCTTCTGAAATAATTTTCACACTTTCATCCACTAGTTGCCCATTTTGAGCTTATTGCATAATTGTTTTTCTTGATGCCTATGATGATACATTGTCGGTAATCATTTAGAATATTAAATGGAGCAGATTGGGTTTGAAAGTTGTGTTGGGAATCATGTGTTTTTGAGCCTTCTCTTTCTCAAAAATAAAAAATAAAAAAATTAAGAAAATGCTTGGAAATGAAAAAAAAAATGAAATATAAGGGGGAAAAGGAAAAGAAAATAAAAGAAAATCATAAGATGAAAGCTTGAAAAAGAGAGGAAGGAAAAGAAAGGAAGAAAATGCTTGGAAATGTGGAGTTATGTTCCTAATTGAAAATTGTCTTTGCTCCATTTATTTTCTAGTGGTTTCTTGTGCTTATTGAAACTGTTGTTAGCCCTTTGTGCATACCTTCCTTTCTTTACCCTACCTAACATCATTTCTGTAACCCCATTACAACCCTTGAAAGACCTTTTGATTCTTGCATGCATGCTGATTATTAGTGGAAATTTGGTTTCTTATCAAGCTTATGGAAGCGCTGTTTCTTTGAGGAATCTTGAGCGTCTTCACCTTTAAACACTTTGAGTGTGGTTAGTAGAGTGAACCTAATTTAGTGAGGGGCATGATTTCTGAGAACTTGATTTTGATTATCTCTCTAATTCTTGGTTTGCCTTTGCCTATTGCTTGGTTGGATGTTTTCTCGGGTTCCTCATTCATTATTGTCTCTTGATCCCATTTCTTGGTTTGACCTTAGTTATTTCTTGGGGACAAGCAAAATCTTAAGCTTGGGGGGATTTAATGTGTGTGAAACAACATTATATTTTGTTCTTGTTTTATATGCATTTTCAAGCATTTTAGGTATTTTAGTTTTCCTTTTTATTTGTTTTTCCTTTAGTTCAGATAACTGTGGTATTTGTGGTGTTGTTGTGCAGGATTAGTGCTAGATTGACTTAGAAATGGGTGGAAAGCTTGCATGGTTGAAGTTGGAGCTTTACGGATAGCAAATTGAGGCTAAAGGTTCATTCTAGAAGCATCCACGACCTGGCCATAGAATTTTCCACGGTCATGGATCGAGCAGCTGCGTAAAGAAGCAAAAGTGGTTTTCCAGAAGATTCCATGGCCTGGCCGTGGAATTTCCCACGGCCGTGGAATTCAAGTTTATTTAGAATACACTCATCCAAAAAGATCCATGGCCTGGCCGTGGAATTTCCCACGGCCGTGGATCGCAGACTGACACCAATTTTAAGATCCATTTTTCTTTCTTTTTACAGGCTTGGACCAATTGAAACCTTAGGGTATTTATATATATTCTGAATACAATATTATGGTTCCAATTTCTGTTTGAAGGAGGCACATTTGGAGGCTCTAGATCTTCATCTTCCTCTTCTCTTCTCCCTTCGCTACGTGTTTGGATGTTCTTGAATATGTTTTCTTGTTTCTTCTTCTCCATGTCTGAGTAGTTTCCTTTTGTTTCTAGGATTAGGCAATGCCCTTTGGTACATTGATGATGATTAATTGACTTGGTTTACCCTTTTTATTAATTTTGAATGTTCTTTGATTCAATCTGTATTGCGCTTATTCATGTGAATTTGCTGGCCACATATTTGCATCTCATAGACATTTAGGGACATACTGAGAGGTGAACCTAGGTGTTGGAACCATAAGAATTGAACTTAAGGTTTAAATCATGAGAGTAAGTTTTGCCTTTTGAGGACTTAATGAATTACCACAAAGCTTAATGGTTCAATTTAAATTCAATTACCACGAGAGTACGAGTTAGTTTAATTGGGCATGGTTCTTGTCTCTTGAGAAAGAACATTAATTAATTTAGAATTCACCTTCAATTGAATTTCAATTTTAATAAAAGGGTTGTCGATTAGGATTTGTCTTATATCATTGTGGTTACCCCTAATCCTGGAAGCTTTCTTAAATTTGAAAACTTTTCTAAACAACTTGCTATATTTCCGTTCTGGTATTTTTCACTTTAATTTTTATTCATTTAATTGCTTGGTTACTAGGTTCTTATCACTCAACATTTATTTATCCTTTTGTTTAATTTAATTGAATTAATTAATTAATTAGTATTCATAGACATAGTCCCTGTGGATTCGATCTTTTTATTACTTGACGACGAAACTGTGCACTTACGGATTTCACATATCAAAAAGACATCACCACGTACTCATAATGCCCATACCTAGTCCTGAAATAGTCTTAGGGATGTCTTCTTCCCTTACTCTAATATGGTGATTGCTTGATCTCAAATCTATATTGGACAACATAATGACTCCTCTCAATTGGTCCATCAAATCATCTATCCTAGGTAAATGATATTTGTTCTTAATAGTCATTTTATTCAATTGCCTATAGTCAACACACAACCTCATACTGCCATCATTTTTTTTAACCAAAAGCACTGGTGCTCCCTAGGGTGACATACTGGGCCTAATGAATTAGTTCTCCAGTAATTTTTCTATCTGCTTCTTAAGCTCTGTCAACTCTAGAGGTGAATTCTATATGGTGCTATTGATATTAGCCTTGTTCTTGGAACTAAATTTGTGGCAAATTCTCTCTCTCTCTCAGGTGGCAAACTAGTCACTTCCTCGAGAAATACCTCTAAGTATTCCCTCACCATAAATATATTTTCTAAAGCCTGCTCTACTTTCAACTTTTGAGGAGAATTGGAGAGCATATCTCTGAGCTCCCTCTAACAAACACTCATTGAATTGGGTAACATTCAAATACAGAGACTTGGTTGGTTTAGTCATAGAAAAGGAATCAAACATAAATATAAAACTCTTATCTGAATAACTCAAAATGACATGGTTTGCAGATAACTAGTCCACACCAAGAATGACATTAATACCACTAATAGGTAGACAAATA
Organism: Ormosia semicastrata; assembly: GCA_029884595.1. Classification (NCBI taxonomy): domain Eukaryota; kingdom Viridiplantae; phylum Streptophyta; class Magnoliopsida; order Fabales; family Fabaceae; genus Ormosia; species Ormosia semicastrata. The sequence goes on along the minus strand of JAQQTO010000042.1, from coordinate 22,470,059 downwards.
AGGTTCACAACAAAGGTTCTACCTGCTATTTGCAAGGAACAATTTAGATAGACTTATGAGGTAATCATAGGTTTTCCAGTAGGTGTGGACACAAATAAATCACAGAGAAGTTTTGACACAAGTAAATTCAATATTTTCACACAATCATGAGAAATAAAGGAGTGGGAAGCTTTAGAGTCATACATTACAGATAAAGAAGTATCTCTAACTACACATTTACCTTGTATTAGATCAGGAGATTGGGTTGTCTCTTTTCCACTCAGAGTAAACACTTTTCCTTTAGTCTGTGGTCGGGGGTTGGGCTTCACTCCTAGCCTCTGTGGACAATCCTTAGCATAGTGTCTAGTCTTTGTACAAGTACAGCACTTTATCTAATCAAGTCAACACGGTCTAGTGTCATGTTATCTACCACATTTAACACACCTTAGTCCCTGATTTCCTGTTAGAATATGTTTCCTTTTCCTTGGTGGTGGTTTGAACTGAGAAGAATTTCCTGGACACCTTCCATTTATTCTTTTTCTCTTCTGAAAGTTTTGTGGCCTCTACTCATATGAAGAAGTCTGACTATATCCCTCTAGGATCCGACACTTGTTGACCAGAGTGGGGAAATCTCTTATCTCTATAGGTCCTACTGCCCTTAGAATATTTTCCCTCAAACCTGCCTCAAATTTCACACACTTCTAGTCTTCATCCAGGTTATGCCTAAAGTAAGAAGAGAATTTTGATAATTCCTTAAACTTTGTTACATACTGCCTTACTACCATATTTCCCTGCTCTAATTTCCTCTGATTCTATCTATCTCAATGCTAATTAGGTCAATCACTGTTTGGTCAAAGGAGCTCTAGGATATGTTCTTCTTTTCTCATTAGATGTAGAGGTTGAGCAGAGCCTAGATAGTATACCTTTGGTAAGGGAATACCCAGAGGTGCTTCCGAGTGATGTAGCAGAATTACCACCAGAGCAAGAAATAGAGTTTACTATAGATTTTATGCTAGGTACAAGACCTATATCTATAGCACCCTATAGGATGGCACCTCTAGAGTTAGCAGAACTTAAGAAACAATTAGAAGAGTTGTAGGATAAGCAATTCATTAGGCCTAGTGTTTCTCCATGGGGAGTACCAGTGTTGCTAGTGATAAAGAAAGATGGTACCATGAGGTTATGTGTTGATTACAGGCAGTTAAACAATGTAACCATCAAGAACAAGTATCTGTTGCCTAGAATAGATGATCTAATGGATCAATTAAGAGGAGCTTCAATGTTTTCCAAGATTGATCTGAGATCTGGTTATCATCAAATCAAAGTTAGGGGAGACGATATCCCTAAGATCGCTTTTAGAATTAGGTATGGGCATTATGAGTATCTTGTGATATCCTTTGAGATGACGAATGCTCCAGCAGTATTTATGGATTACATGAACAAAGTTTTTAGACCTTACCTAGACAAATTTGTGGTAATGTTTATTGATGACATCCTTATCTATTCAAAGATGAGGGAAAAACATGAGCAGCATATCAAGATAGTTTTAGATATCCTATAGGAAAAGAAACTATTTTCCAAATTGTTCAAGTGTGAGTTTTGGCTAACGAAAGTTCAATTCTTGGGCCATGTTATTTCTAAAGGAGGAATTACAGTAGACCCTAGCAAAGTGAAAGCAGTGTTGCAGTGGGTGAGACCCACTACTTTGACCGAGATTAGAAGCTTTATAAGCCTAGCTGGGTACTATAGAAGGTTCATAAAGGATTTTTCTTAGTTAGCACTACCTTTGACTAGGTTGACTAGAAAGGGTCGTACTTTTGAGTGAACTCAGGACTGTGATAATAGTTTCAAAGAATTAAAGAAGAGGTTGACTACTACACCAGTATTGATGATTCTGGATCCTTATGAGAACTTTGAGGTCTAATATGACGCATTAAAGATGGGACTAGGGTGTGTTCTGATGCAGAATAAGAGAATAGTTCCTATGCATCAAGGCAGTTAAGGCCACATGAGGAGAACTACCCTACACATGATTTGGAGTTAGCAGCAGTAGTGTTTGCCTTAAAGATTTGGAGGAATTATCTCTATGGAGTCCAGTTTAAGTTGTTCAGTGATCATAAGAGTTTAAAGTACTTGTTTGATCAAAAGAAGCTGAACATGAAGCAGAGCATATAGATGGAATTCTTAAAGGATTATCACTTTGAGTTAAAGTATCATCCAGGTAAGGCCAATGTAGTGGCTGATGCACTAAGTATGAAATCCATACATATGTCTCGAATGATGGTCCAAGAGTGTAAACTTCTCAAAAGTTACAGATATTTGAGTCTAGTGGTGACTGTGATGCCACAGAGTCTCTTTGTGAGTAGAGTGGACATAGTAAATGACTTAAGGATTCAAATTCTCAAAGCTCAAAAGGAGGATGAGGCTCTAAGAGATATTAGTGAGCAGATCTTTTTAGGAACCCTATAGGATTTTGATATGACTGATGATGGAATGATAAAATTTAGAGACAAACTTTGTGTTCCAAGAGAGTCAAAGATCAAAGAGAGGATTCTTGAATAAGCTCACAGTAGTAAGTATACCATCCATCCCAAAGCCACTAAGATGTATCAAGATTTAAGGAAAATGTTTTGGTGGTCTGGAATGAAGAGAGACATAGCAGAATATGTCTCAAGGTGTTTAGTTTGTCAAAAGGTGAAGGTTGGCACCCTTGGGGTTAAAAGTAACCCTAATAAACCTATGCATTGGTGATTAATGATCCAATCAAGATTAATTAAAGGTGGTAGGAGCTTTAGAAGCTTTAGTATCATCCTTATGGTTGAAAAGAAGTACATGCTTAAAGAGTTACCTCTTTTCTTTAATAGTTTGGGTTAACATAGAAAGTATATATAAGTTTAAGTTTTAAACCTTTAAGCATTCAAGAGTTATGGTTTGCTTTAGGTAAGTATCTAGCACTTCAGGCCACTTTTGTGGTAATATTTGTCACATAAGAGCAATATGTGATGAGTTGGTGTTTAGATATATGTATGATGGGAATGATTAGTAGTATTGATCTTTGTGAGTATCCTTTGATGTTTTACTCATCATTAAGGCCAAAGGAGATAAGTGGGGAGTCCGTAAGGTTCTTTTGAACAAGGATTCAGCCAGAATTTCCCAGTGTGTCAGGGTACGTGTGATGTGAGGATGAGTTTTTCCTCTATTTACCATAAGATAATACACTAAACCAGTATTCCTAAACTTTACATCTTAGTTCTAAGTTAGACTAAGTATGTATGTATGAGATGTATGTTAACTTGGTTTATCTAAATGCTAAAGTTAGACCTTGTAGATGCTTTCAACATATCTTATTTAGCATATGTTAAAATTATGTTTGTTATGTATGCTGGTTTTGGTTTATTCATACTGAGAAATGTTATTTCTCACCCCACTGTGTACCATGTAATTCCAGGTGAAAGTTTTTCAAAGAGTAAGAAGAAAAAAAAAAAGCTAAAGAGTAGATTAGCTTTATAGTTTATGTTACGAATGTCGTATCTTTTAGTACTTCTTTTGAAATGTAAAGAATTATGTAATACTTCAAGCCTTTGCTAAGGCTACTGTTGTATATGTATATGCATTTTGCTATGAAGTTTATGTTTTTCGCATTTCATATGGCTCTTTGTAATGTTTTCAATAAACATTATGGATATATTTATCAGACTAGTACGTTTGTAGTGACATTGTAAGGCTAAGTATCTCCTTGTATGTTATATATATTGAGATACTGGTATTAGGATGTTACATTATGGTATCAGAGAAGTTCATCCTGTTGAGTTGGTGTATGGACTGACTATGCTTAGGCTTGTTAGGAGTTCCTTATTAGAAATTGTGTTTTTCTTGTTTCATATGTTAGATGTGATGATACAATTGCATAATTTGCCTTAGATTAGTTTGTTATTAGCTACTGTTACACATGTATATGGAATTGAGACTGCGGCTCAATATATGTTGTTTCTATGTGTACAAGAAACTATGGCACCAACAGAGCGATCTAGAGAAGCAGAGAACTCGACCCCGCAAGGTCCAAATATAGCTGAAGCTTGTATGGCTATGGCCAATGTTATGACAAGGGTGCTTGAAAGGATGGAAGCAAATCCACCTCAATAGCCTCCACCACCTGAGCACCCAGTGCAAGATGTACTGCAAGTCAGAAGGAATCAAAATTTCCTGAACTTGACAACTTTCCGTCAAATGAACCCTCCACCTTCAGAGACGAGTTTAATCCTACTAAGGCTGAGGAGTGGCTCAGTGAGATAGAAAAGATCTTCAATGTGATGGTTTGTTCGGAGGAGCAAAAAATGTCCTTCGCCTTCTATATGTTGAACGGTGAGGTGGAGCATTAGTGGAAAAGTACCAAAATGGTATTGGAAGCCACAGAAGGCTAGATGTCATGGGAAGTTTTCAAGATAATTTTTTTGTAGAAGTTTTTCCCGCAAACTCTACATGATGACAAGGAAGTGGAGTTTATGCAGTTAAAACAAGGAAGTATGTTTGGAGGCTAGTATGTGGCAAAGTTTGATGAGTTGTTGAAGTTCTCTTCTCATTTCCGTTATCATTCGGACGAGAGATGGTGGTGCTTGAAATTTGATACTGGTTTAAGAAGTGAGATCAAGAGTATGGTGAGACCTATGGAGATTAGGGACTTTCCTACTTTGGTCAACAAGTGTAAGATTATGGAGTCAAGTGCTAAGATTTCTCTAAGGATTATCCACGAAACAGGGAAGATGAACCTACCCCAAAGCCGCTAGCCAAAGGATGAGTTTATACCTTAGGCGGAATAAAGGTGGCCCAGTCTTCCGACCTCATCCAAGGTAAAGGCATAATTCGCAATCATCTTTTAAATGTCATGTATGATTCAGGAGCATCCCACTCCTTTGTTTCTTATTATTGTGTAAGGATGTTGGATTTACCTATGTCAGAGTTACCATATGACTTATCTGTTTCCACACCCACCAGTAAGCCAGTCATAACTTCAAAAGTGTGTCTTGATTGTTGTATAAGAATCGAGGACAGATTTTTCTTTGTAAATCTTATCTGTTTATCCCTTGTGCACATAGATATCATTCTTGGTATGGATTGGTTGTTGGCCAATCATGTGGTTTTGAACAGTTCATATAAGACCCTAGTTTTTCTATCTGATGTTCCTACCAGAGTTGTTTCTTCAAAGTCTGCCTATCTCAATGCTAATCAAGTCAATTACTGTTTGGTAGAAAGAGCTCTCGGATATGTTCTTTTTTTCTCATTAGATGTAGAGGTTGAACAAAGCCTAGACAGTATACCTTTGGTGAAGGAATACCCAGAGGCGTTTCCGAGTGACGTAGCAGAGTTGCCACAGGAGCGAGAAATAGAGTTTACTATAAATTTAGTGTCAGGTACAAGACCTATATCTATAGCACCCTATAGGATAGCACCTCTAGAGTTAGCAGAACTTAAGAAACAATTAGAGGAGTTGTAGGATAAGCAATTCATTAGGCCTAGTGTTTCTTTGTGGGGAGCACCGGTGTTGCAAGTGAAAAAGAAAGATGGTACCATGAGGTATGTGTTGACGACAAGAAGTTGAACAAGGTAACCATCAAGAACAAGTATCTGTTGCCTAGAATAGATGATTTAAAGGATCAATTAAGAGGAGCTTCAGTGTTTTCCAAGATTGATTTGAGATCTGGTTATCATCAAATCAAAGTTAGGGGAGAGGATATTCCTAAGACCACTTTTAGAATTAGGTATGGGCATTATGAGTATCTTATGATGTCCTTTAGGTTGACGAATGCTCTAGCAGTGTTATGGAATACATGAGCAGAGTTTTTAGAACTTACCTAGACAAATTTGTGGTAGTGTTTATTGATGACATCCTTATCTATTCAAAGACAAGGGAAGAGCATCAGTAGCGTGTAAGGATAGTTTTAGATATCCTAAAGGAAAAGAAATTGTTTGCTAAATTGTCCAAGTGTGAGTTTTGGCTAACGGAAGTTCAGTTCTTGGGCCATGTTATTTCTAAAGGAGGAATTATAGTAGACCCTAGCAAAGTGGAAGCAGTGTTGCAGTATGAGAGACCCACCACTCTGACTGTGATCAGAAGCTTTATAGGCCTAGTTGGGTACTATAGAAGGTTCATCAAGGGTTTTTCTCAATTAGCACTGCCTTTGACTAGGTTGACTAGAAAAGGTAGTACTTTTGAGTGGAGTCGGGACTGTGAGAATAGTTTCTAAGAGTTAAAGAAGAGGTTAACAACTATGCCAATGTTGATGATTCCGCATCCCCATGAGAACTTTGAAGTCTTTTGTGACACTTCAAAGATGGGACCATGGTGTGTTCTAATGTAGAATAGGAAAGTAGTTGCCTATGCATCAAGGCAATTAAGGCCACATGAGGAGAACTACCCTATGCATGATTTGGAGTTTGAAGCAATAGTGTTTGCCTTAAAGATTTGGAGTAATTATCTTTATGGAGTTTAGTTTGAGGTGTTCAATGATCATAAGAGTTTAAAGTACTTGTTTGATCAAAAGGAGCTGAACATGAGGTAGAAAAGATGGATGGAATTCTTAAAGGATTATTACTTTGAGTTAAAGTATCATCCGGGTAAGGCCAATGTAGTGGCTGATGCAGAAAGTAGGAAATCCCTATATGTGTCCCGAATGATGGTCCAAGAGAGTAAACTTCTCGAGAGTAGTGGTGACTGTGATGCCATAGTCTTTTTGTGAGTAGAGTGGACATAGTAAATGACTTAAGGATTCAAATTTTAGAAGCTCAAAAGGAGGATGAGACTCAAAGAGACATTAGTGAGCAGATCTTTTTAGGAACCCTAGACGATTTTGATATGATTGATTATGCAATAATAAAGTCTAGAGACAGACTTTGTGTTCCAAGAGAGTCAAAAATCAAAGAGAGGATTCTTGGAGAAGCTCATAGTAGTAAGTATACCATCCATCCTGGAACCACTAAGATATATCAAGATTTAAGGAAAATGTTTTGGTGGTCTGGAATGAAGAGAGACATAGCAGAATATGTCTCAAGGTGTTTAGTTTTTCAAAAAGTAAAGATTGAACACTAGAAACCGGCAAGACCATTACAGTCTTTGGGAGTCCCAGAGTGGAAATAGGATAAGATTTTTATGGACTTTGTAATCGGTCTACCCAGAACTCAGTAAGGTTTTGATGCAGTTTGAGTTATAATGGATAGATTAACCAAATCTGCCTACTTTTTACTAACGAGAGCTAGGTATCCTCTAGAAAAATTAGCTCAGCTATATCTAAAGGAGATAGTTAGGTTGCACGAAGTCCCCGTAAGCATAGTTTTAGATAGGGACCCTAGATTCATATCTAGATTTTGGAAAGCCTTGCAATAGGTGTTTGGGACTAAGTTAAGCCTTAGTACAGCTTATCACCCGCAAACAGATGGGAAAACATAGAGAAGTATCCAAACCCTTGAAGATATGCTTAGAGTATGTATTTTAGAACAACAAGGTAATTGGGATAACTTCTTACTATTAGCAGAGTTTGCTTATAACAATAGCTACCATTCTAGTATAAGTATGGCACCCTGTGAGGCCTTGTATGGAAGGAAGTGTAGATCGCCTCTATGTTGGTATAAGGTAGGTGAGAGAACTATCCTAGGTCTAGAGTTAGTCCAACAGACTGCAGAGCAAATTAAGATGATTAAGGATAGGTTGGTTGCTGCTTAGAGTCGGCAAAAGAGCTATGCTGACAAGAGAAGGAGACCTCTTGAGTTTGATGAGGGAGATAATGTATTCTTAAGAGTTACTCCTATAACAGGGATTAGTAGAGCATTGAAAACTCAAAAGTTAAATCCTCCTTTTGTTGGTTCCTACCATTTTCTAAAGAAAGTTGGACCTATAGCTTACCAAGTAGCCCTTCCTCCCAGTTTGTCTAACCTTCATAATGTTTTCCATGTGTCTCTGTTGAGAAAGTACAATCCAGATCATTTGCATATCATAGAACATGAATCTGTACAGTTAAGAGATGATTTGTCTTATGATGTATATCCAGTAAGGATTGTGGACAGAGGGGTCAAAGATTTTAGAGGTAAGTAGATTCCTCTGGTGAAGGTTATATGGGGTAGTAATGGCACCGATGAGGCTACTTGGGAGTTAGAGTCCCACTTGCAGCAAGACTTTCTAGAGTTGTTCTTAGCAAGCAAGTAATTTTGGGGTCAAAATTTTAAAAAGGAGGGGAGAAATGTAATATCCTAAATGACATGTTAGACTTGTGTTTGTGTTAAAAAGGTAGCATATGACTTGTTTAACATGAGTGTTTAATTTTGTGACAAACATAGTTAGTTTAGGCACTTAGTTGCAACTTGTAACACCCACCGTAGGGTATCATATTTAAGACCAATCCTAATAGAACTTACCCAAGTTGTAAAAGAATTAATCTTGTAAAAATGTCAAATTTAAAACTTTATTTGCGGAATAAAATAAAATAAGTAAACTAAATTTAAACGCTAGTAAGACTTGTAATAAACACACCAAAATATATTAATACATTATGTTACAACTTTGTCCAAATAATTTACATAATACAAACCTTTTTCAAAAGTAAACTACAAACCTAACTATGAAACAGTACTCTAAAAACCAACCTAAGGATTTGGTTCCTTGGAAGGATTCTCCTCCTCCTCCTCTACATTATCATCGAAGAACCCTGGCGGATACAGTCGCCTCATAAGGGTCCTAGCCGAAGACACCACAGAATTCTCTTCGGGTGTATAGACAGACACAACTCCACCCCAGAGTTCACGAATAGGTATCGTGAATTCCAAACAAACAGTTGCATGTTGAGTTAACACGAAAATCCCATCCAGGGTTCCACTTAAGCTCATAGTTAAGTCTCCGGTGTAAACAAATCTTTCATTATTATAATCAACTCTTCACGCGTCAGCTCTACCGTGGAACTGAACCCTAATAAAACCTAATACTTGATGTCTGGTCGCCATAATAACAAATAAAGAAAGCTGCTATTGAAGATAAAAAGGGTCCCTTGCCTCCTCGTTCTCTCGGTCTTCAATAAACATATACAATGTAATAGATATACATAACAACAAGGTGAGATCCCCAACATCAATACTAGTATGGCAATAAAGGAAACGACAGCAGATTAGCAAAGTATAATATCAGAACAATAAATCATGTTATCATATCACGGATAATAAATCAAGTAATCATGAATCAGATAATTATAAATTTCATGATATTATGCTGACCCACTATATATATATACATAAAGACCAATTCTTACTCCATGGAGCTAAACACAATTTTGGAGAGAAGATTCAGAAGACATGTCTGTCTCTAGGTTGCCGTGGCCAAAAGTACTATAATATATCAATTTTGTCAAAAGTGCACATCAGGCATTGGACAAAACATTTTACACCAGATCACGATATAGGACAGTATCTCAGTCCAGATCATCGGTTCGTTTGCATCAGTCTGCCCCATGAACAGAAGAGCTACCAACCGTCCATTGCGCGGTATCCGCACCCCGATGCCCCCAAAGTCAACAAGTGACCTACACTTGTCTACTAGCACCCGTACTTAGGTGTAATTCATCTCGTAGGCATACAACATTACATCAAATAAGCGAACACGTTTTTTTATGCTTGATGTATGATTCAAACACATATACATTTATTATTTTCATAATATTTCATATAATCTCACAATGTCTTAGCGGTATAAATATTCAACTCAACCGAGCCCACCACAACTGCCCGACAGCAAACTGCTGTTTACGCTCAATCGCGTAGCGATATTATCACATTTTTTAAATTATGGAACATATTTCCTTCATTTTTAAATCACGTAAGGATTTTCTAACGTTTTCTAAATCGCGTAAACATTTTATTGCATTTTCTCAATTGCATAGCCTAAAATTACTATTTTTGAGTCTTTTAAATATTTTTCAACATATTTTCAATTACGTAAAATGTTTCTAACATATTTAAACCAAAAATATTGTTTTTCTCAAAAAACTTGATTTTATTTCCATTATTTGCATAATAGTCCCTCATTAAATAATATTTACATAATAATCCTTGTTTTAAATAATATTTTCATAATAGTACCTCCTAAAATAATATTTACAAAATAGTCTCTCTTTAGATAATATTTTCAAAATAGTCCCTTTATAGATAAAATTTATAATATAGTCCTTCTAAAAATTAGTATTTCTACTATTTCCTAGAAAATTATGTTTCTTTGATTTACTTAAGATATTACAGCTCAAATTTTCCTAACGCGCTTCAAATTCCATAGGGTGAGCTATACATTAGAAAATTTCAAGTATTGACATTTATTCTTATTTCATAACTTAATTATTTAATTATGTCAATTTTTATTTCTAAAAAGTATATTGCTTTGATTTTAGGTTCAATTCCTACCAAAATAATTTCCTTCTTAATTAAACTTCTAAGTCCACAATTAATAAAATAATTTTGAATCTAAGTTATGAAGAATGGCATCTTGGCCGAAATCTACTTAGGGTTTCCTAATCCATCATTTAGTTCTTTTTAACATTTATTCCTTGCAAAAACTCTTAATTTATTTTTTTGTCATAAAATCATTTGCTTCTTGGCTAGGAAAATAATTTAGAACCCTAGGTTCCTTTTGAATGGTGGAGGTCGTGTGCCTCATAGGCCCTTTGGGACCTTCATACAACAAATCCTTCATGTGATTCACATCTTATATTACACATAAATTTTTGCATGCTTTCTAAATCACACATACGAGCATATTATCAAAGCTATAAGCATACAAGTACACATGCAATCATATTTTCAAAGCTAAAAGCATAACAAACACAAGAAAAGAAAGCATAGAAAATTAAGTGAATAAATCCTTATGGATTTTTCACCACAAACAACCCATTTCCTCACCACCAACACATAGTTGATGAGGTTAATCTCCCTCTTACCTTAAGGGAGACAAGATCTTCAAGCTCCTCCTTTCTCTTAATTTTGTGTGCTTTCAAACAAAAACCCTAAAAATCTTAAACAAATTCTAAAGTCATAAACAAAGCTTAAAAATAAAGAACCATGGATCAATCATGGTCTAGAAAATTAAAAATCTATCTTAGAATCAAAGAATCAAAATATTACCTTTAGAGTAGTAAGCTAAAGCTTGATTTTTGGTCTACTTGGAGTAGGATTTTGACAAAACTTTCTAAAAGAAAAGTGTTTAGAATGAGGTTTAGCTTTAAAAAGTAGGAAGAGGTGAAATTTTAGAAGTGGAGAGGTAGGATTTGGAGGTTGAGGCCGTGGGGTTCACAAAGAAAAAGAGAAGAGAAATGATTAAGTGTTCTTGGTTGTTCTTGAATATTTGAGAGAAAAGGTGAAAACTTGATATTTCAAAGTGTGGTAAAAATGCAAATGGATAGCTATATGAAAGTATGCAGCCGTGTAGTGCATGGAGAGTAGCTTAATGTGATAAGAATTCACTCACATGATTTCACATGGTGCACACATGGCTTAGGTCACTAAATAGTCATCAAGTGGTCATTTAGATGAACCTAGAACATGGTAGAAAAGGCCTTCATGGCCATGGGACTCTAGGGAACTTAGTAACTAGGTTTGACTTCAATTAAGTTTTCATTACATCTTAATTAGATAGTAAGTTAATTAGGTTAGGTTATTTAGTTACAAATTAAACTATTTAAAGTAACTTAGTTAGTTATCCTAGTTACTTAACAACTAGTCTAACCATTTTTATTGACCATTTTCTATTAGTCTAGACAAAGTCTAACCACTAATATTGACTCATTCCTATTAGTTCATTTTAAAATAAATTACAAAAAATACTCTTAATCTATTTTCTAACAGATAAAATATACTGGGTCCATTACTCGGTAACAGAAGCTGCTGTAAATAAAATAGCAAATATTTTTTCATGAAATATTTTTATTTCACAGATAAATTTTAAAAATTAAAAAATTGTATTTCATGTCTCTCAGATTCGGGTTTAGTAAGATCCCCCGTCCCCGAATAAATCAAATAAAATTTTTCCCAGCCCGAAAATTATTATTTTCCTAACCCGGAACAAATCTCACACAGCGACCAAAAATAGTCTCGAAACAGTCAAAATAATTTTATATCACATAGGAAACACAAAACAATGCAATTTAGTCATTATTGTAAAATAACAAAAATCTAGGGTGTTACACAACTCAGAGTGTGAAAAGTAGCTAAAAATGGCTCAGATAATAGCATAAATTACTTAGATGAGGGAAATAAATATGAATAATTTATTTCTAACTCACAAATGTATCAAACAAGATACGGTTAAAGTTTCAAGGTAAATTGAATTTGTTTGACATTTTTAAGCATATTGGTTATTTATGTATAGTCGGATTGACTACTAGCAGATATAGAAATATCAAATAATGGTAAAACGACTTTTTATATGAATCCTTGTATTTATTTTAAAGTTGTTGGAAGTTAGAAATCTTGAATTAGCTAAATTTGAGTGTTTTGAGCAGATCAGGATGTATCAGTTTTGGCCTTAAGGCCATATGAGTCTTTAGTTCCCTCTTTATAAGCCTCATCCACGACTCTTTTTGCACAAAAACATAAACAAAAAATGTGAGAAAAGGGAGGAAAGAAAAGGAAGAAAAGAGCAAGGAAGAGGAAGAGAGCAAGAGAAAAGTCAAAGGCAAAGTCAAAGCTTGAGATCCAACCAAGCTTGAATCTTATTCACAGTTGCCAAAGGTAGGAGTTCTATGCTCATATTCATCTCTTTTCTTCATTTTCACCAATGATGCACCTATGGTGCTTAATAGGTCAATTTGAGTTCTAGAGGTGTTTGATGTATTTAGATTGCATGATTATGTTTCTTTTGATCATTTGTGACTTGTTCATAGCATAAATTGAAATTAAAAACTTAGAACAACTCATTTAGACCCTTGATTCACAAAGTGAGGTTTTAGATTAAAGTATGAAGGGTTTTGGTTCATAATCCAAATGGAGTGGTTTAAGTTAGTGATTGATGATTCCTATGTGTTAGAGAACTGATTAGGGACTTAGGATCACCTAGAAACTGATTGGAATGGCCAATATCCATGAAAAGAACTAATGGAATAGTACCACGGTTTTACAAAATTCTGCAGAACCAAGTTTCCGCGTGATGTAATCGATTACAATGTTCAAGTAATCGATTACAAAGGTTCTAGAATTTGATGTAATCAATTACAAGAGAGACGTAATCGATTACCAGGGTTCTAGAATTTGATGTAATCGATTACAAGAGAAATGTAATCAATTACCAAGCTTCTAACTTTGTTGTAATCGATTACAACAAAGGTGTAATCGATTACAAGTCCCCCATTTTTGAAAAATTAGAGTTTCTGCACCCTTGGGGTTAAAAGTAATCCTAATAAACCTATGCATTGGTGATTAGTGATCTAGTCAAGATTAATTAAAGGTGGTAGGAGCTTTAGAAGCTTTAGTATCATCCTTATGGTTGAAAAGAAGTACATGCTTAAAGAGTTACCCTTTTTCTTTATTAGTCTGGGTTAACATAGAAAGTATGTACAAGTTTAAGTTTTAAACCTTTGAGCATTCAAGAGTTATGGTTTGCTTTAGGTAAGTATCCAGTACCTTAGACCACTTCTGTGGTAATGTATGTCACTTAAGAGCAATGAGTGATGAGTTGGTGTTTAGATATATGTATGATAAGAAGGATTGGTAGTATTGATCTTTGTGAGTATCGTTTAATGTTGTTCTCATCATTAAGGCCAAAGGAGATAAGTAGGGAGTTCATAAGGTTCTTTTGAACAAGGATTCAACCTGAATTTCTCAGTGTGTCAGGGTACGTGTAATGTGAGGATGAGTTTTCCCTCTATTTACCACAAGATAATACACTAAACCAGTATTCCTAAACTTCACATCTTGGTTCTAAGTTAGACTAAGTATGTATGTATGAGATGTATGTTAACTTGGTTTATCTAAATGCTAGAGTTAGAACTTGTAGATGCTTTCAACATATCTTATTTAGCATGTGTTAAGATTATGTTTGTTATGTTATGTATGCTAGTTTTTGTTTATTCATACTGAGAAATGTTTTTTCTCACCCCGCTATGTACCATGTAATTCCAGGTGAAAGTTCTTCAAAGAGTAAGAAGAAAAAGGAAGCTAAAGAGTAGATTGGCTTTATAGTTTATATTACAAATGTCGTATCTTTTAGTACTTCTTTTGAAATGTAAAGAATTATGTAATACTTCAAGCCTTGCTAAGGCTGCTGTTGTATATGTATATGCATTTTGCTATGAAGTTTATGTTTTCCGTATTTCATATGACTCTCTGTAATGTTTCCAATGAATATTATGGATATATTTATCAGACTAGTATGTATGTAGTGACATTGTAATGCTAAGTATCTCCTTGTATATTATATATATTGAGATACTAGTATTAGGATGTTACATACTCTCTCTCAAAGGTTGAAGGGTTAGCCTTACAAAATTCTGACAGGTCATGAAAATTCTAATTATCAGTTGGTCCTACATTAGCTCCCTGTTGTGGCTATCCAAGTGGATTAGCTTCCATCCTTTCCAGCACCCTATTGGTAGTGGCAGTCTATTCCCTCAGTGCAGCCTCCATCTCCATAAAAGCTCCTATCACTTCTTCCATATCCCCAATGGCAATGTTTCTTTTAGTAGTTCGCTGGGTGGATGTAATAAGTTCATGTGCGTATAGAACGATGTATATTGAGTTGATTAGTCTCAATATCATGTAAATAATGTGGCAGAAACTTCTAACATACTCACCTAGGTTGTTAAGCATTTTCAACCTACCTATGCATCTCATCAGCAGGAAATGATAATACATTGCACAACATGTAATGGGAACTTCTAGCCATACTACAAGCATGGTCAGTCTATACCCTAGGCTCAATCAAGATGAATTGCTTTGATTCCACCTATCTATGTAACACCCTAAGTTTAATTACTTCATTACTTCCTAGGTCCTAAGGTAGAAACAACTAATCTAGGCACGTCAAAGCTAAAAGTGAATATATACATGTATGTGTGTGTGTGTGTGTGTGTGTTCAGTTAGTTTAACTTATGTTTTGAAAATAAACTTTCATATAAGTCTTGTGAGGGATTGTTTTGCCTATACTATTTAGGTAATGTTGATTGCCATTCCAATTCACCAAGTCCACTTTTAATGTTACCAACCATTGTTAATTCCATTTTTATACTCTTGAGTTTACTTTGAATAACTCTAGTAGGTATAGTCGTGAGATCATATACTATTAGTGCAGCTCACCTCAATTAGATATACATCACAATTTATGGATAACACATGCATATATACATATTGTGTAGGTATCAGCACCCACACCTAGTCTAACATCAATTGGCCTGCAGCCATACATCATTAGTCAAGTATCAATACTAAAACTATAGGCATCAATACCCAATACATATAACTACAGTCATCTAATAGTAGCAGTATCCAAGTCAACAATATATCTAAAGTATCATGATAGGTATACATAACTAGCATATATATAGATTCAATGTGGTACACTATAAACTATGTCAAAACCCCACATCACATGGTAGCCTAACACAAAAGTTAGTCTAACCAGCGGTAGTATCAAATGGGCAGGAATAGGATGATGACCCCAAGGGAGTAACTTAGATATAGTCTCACATTCATGTAAGCTATATATGAATTAGTCGATGGGTCATACACCCACCAGCAATCCATGGCTCCTAGTAAATAGATAACAACAACATCTTTAACCTATAGCAAAAGAATCTGGAATATCACGGAAACACAAATAGAGTAAGAATTCTAAAAATTCTCAGTAATACTAGCAAATAGGTGACATCATGATTATTCTAGCTGTTGTAGGGTTTTCGCAAACATTTACAAATGAATAACTAAGTGGCATATAGCTAATTTACAAGCAGTAATTAAATCAATGAAAATCAATCCTAGAATTCATTCTTAAGCACAGTACCCAACACTGAAATTCACAGATAACCATTTCTTACAACCAAAACAAGCAGAATATACACCAATCAATACAATTCCAAATAAATAATGTAATGAAATATAATGAATGTTATTCTTGGATTAATGCTATATGATGCAATGATTTACTTTTCTTTGCCTTACAGTGCTAGTTTCCAAATCATATCTCATCGAGCCAATTCTCGTGGGATTCTAGATGCTTATAACATGTAGGGAAACCTCCGCTCCAATTACCATTTAAAAACTGGTGATAGCCTGCTTTTCAGGTTGAGTACTCATCCTCCATTGATTATGCTTGACTACACAACCCTATCCCCTATAATTAGGGCCACTCCTATAGTAGGGAATTGCTCACAGGATCACCTCTTGTGCACGGAAGGATCATATCCAAATCATGGTGCCATTTCTTTTTTCTTTTTCTCTTTTTTGAGCACTAAAGGGTTTTTCACATTACCAGTCCATTCATTTTCTTCTGGATCAATTCAACAGGATCAAAGTCTTATCAATGTCATTTCATGCATGAAGTTCATTTACAACAAGGTGCCAAAATATGAATAATTCCAATCATGCAAGCATTCCAAATATCATATATTCACAGATATCAAAATCTCACAATAATAAATTCAACTGTGACATACAATATAAGTCAGCTTATCAGGTCATCAGTAAACTCTTCACACAGATAAGCCATCTCGTTAACTTGACCTCCCAGGCCCAATTAACTTAGTCAGATGACTCTGCCTTAATCTATATTTACCCAAATTAATTATTTTTATTATTAACTAAATTATATTTAATCAAATTGTCTTATTTTAGCTTACCCAAGCCATTAAACCACCTTCTAAGCTTACCAGGTATCAACCAAGTATCTAATAAATTTTTAATTATTGTCTTTAAGCCAAATTAAGTCCAATTAATTATCATTTAGATCCAAAACAAATTCCAAACCTACAAATTCAATCTGGCCGAGACCTATAAAGGTCTAAACACACCAAAATAATTTCTATTTCTTGCCCAAATGATCCAATCAAGTAGCCTTAGGTTGATTAGGGACAATTTCAATCAAAATTTACATTACACACTAACTTAGTGACAATTGCACCAAGGAACCTAATTTGCCAAGTTCACCAACTCAACCTCAAATTCAATTTGACATGCAAATCCATGCACATATAGCTCAACCAACACAATTTAAGCATCAAGCCATCATTAGAATACAAAGAATCCATGCATTATCTACCCTTGAACCCAAGACAACCATTTGACCCGGGGAGAAATTCAATCAAATTCTACATGCATCCACACATTGAGCATCACAACAAGCACAATTCCATAATTCCAAGTGCAATTCAACCAAATAGTCAAAATCCTCTCAAGCCCTCGAGAACCTGAGTCCACCATACAAACTCAAGATCATCAATTGACTTCAAAATCAACATGTAACTACTAAATCAATATCATAACCATGTAAACCAACATATAAACAAGCTCAAATGAGTGAGAGAGTAATCCAAACATCAAATAGCCAAGAAGGCCGAACCCTAGTGCCTTCACTACAAGAATTTTAGAAATTTGCTACCAAAATTAGCTGTGAAATTTTTTGGTAGCTAATCCATAGCTTATTAGCTACGGATTAGTTACGGAATAAATTTTCATAGCTAAATTTTGAATAGATGCAAAGAAAACTTTTATCAAGCAAATAGCTACAGAATATCTATAATTTAGCTATAAATTTTAGCTACGAAAATTTTGGTAGCTAATCCGTAGCTAATTAGCTACGGATTAGCTACGGAATAAATTTCCATAGCTAAATTTCAAATACACAAAAAAAAAATTCATCAAGCAAATAGCTACAAAATAGCTACAGTTTAGCTACAAAATATTTCCCTAGCTAATTTTTAATTGCATACAAAAATAATTTTACTAATCCCTAGCTAATTTTATGCGCGTCAGCCCTTTCCCTCCTCCTACTTTCCCAAATTCCCAAATTCACTTTAATCCCTCTCGTTGCCCGCTCCCTCCCTCCCTCCCTCTCTCTCATTCTCATCAACGAAGATGAGTTCTGCAAGATCTTTCCTCCCCTTGCCACTGCTGGCCTCATCTCGCCACTCAGCTTAGCTCATAGCACCTCAGCCCGTGACCTTGCTACTACATCCACCTCCTACTACCACCTCCTAAGATCAAGAACCAACTGCTTTCCCTAGCCGAAAAATGCAAACTCAAGCTCAAGCTCTTCAAAAGATAGTGTTGGGTAGGGCATTCTCTCTCTCTCTCTCTCTCTATGTGTGTGTGTGTGTGTTCATGGCGGGAAATTTTGTGTGTGAGTGTGTGTGTGTGTGTGTGTGTGTTCATGGCTAAAAATTTTGTTTACTTTCTTTTGCTTTTGCATTTTTAATTTACTGAAGGAGCAAAAGGACGCCTTACAGAAGGGCTTGGTAAGCATGGAAGATGTGCAAATGGCAATTGCTGAAGGTAATCCCCATTCATTCTTTGATTATGCTGTGATTTTTTGCTAAAGGATTGTATTAATAAAATGGGAAAATTGGCCCATTAGATATTTAGAAGTCAAAATAACAGCATGTATATATATCGATCAAAGTTAAGTTTTATAATAGTGATCGAAAGAGTCTAGATCATTCTTTGGATTTGATTGTTATCATTGAAACAATTTTCTGACATTCTTTCCTATTTTTATCTTGAAACAGGTTGGGACAGAGAAGAGACAAAGCAATACAATACTTGAAGGAGAACACACTTCTTTTAGAAGAAATTGAAAAGGTTGGGTGATCTGAACCTACTATATGCTATTGGCTGTTTGTAAAATTAGATCTGATGCTTTGGCTACAAAATTAAATGTTCTCTGTTGCTGAATAAATTTGGATATAATCTATAGTGGAGAAAACATATCAGAATAAACCAATATTTATGAAATAGTTTCATAGTAAGTCTTACAGTTCATGCATGCTTTAGGCAGTGTTTGGGCAATTTCTTTTTCCAAAATGTATGTATAAGTACATGCCCATGCTTGTCTGGTTGTCTTTCCATATATAAGAATGAGAGATTGAGATTACTAGCTCAAACACATCTTACACGTCGTTACCTAATCTACAAGGGATAACTCCATTTGATGAGCTCATTTTTTAAAACTTGTGATTAGAGAAAAATAACTTATCAGCATTAGAAAATGTTGTTATATATGTACTGCTATATATATATATATATATATATATATATATATATATATATATATATATATATATATATATATATATATATATATATATATATATTCATGTTTATAACCGTCGTGACTTGTAACACCCCTCCGAAGGGTATCACATTTCAAACCAACTCCTTATAATTAATTACCTAAGTTGTAAAATATTTAATATCATTTAAATACGAGTTTCAAAATTTCTTTTTCACGGATGAAAGAAACTTTATTGAATTAGAAAAACACACAATATAAGAACTAAATAAAATACATCTCTCGCATATAACTTAGATTCCTAACGTCATCATTACATAAAATTTATATTCTAAGCAATATTTAATTACCACATAAAAACTCGACCTAGCCCAAGCCAAAACACTTGGAGAGTAAGGTTCTGAACCTAATCTTCTCCTGGACCTCTAAAGGCACATTCTCTGGTCGGGAAGTGTCTCTTTGGACAAGAGTTCGAGCAGTTGACTCCGTAGAGTCTTCACTAGGCAAAAGGTGAGCAATGTCCCATAGTTCTACAATAGGCATAGAAAACTCTACATGTACACAAGCAGCATTATATGTAATAGTAGGATTTCCATGGTAGGTATCACCCTGGAATAGAGTCACCTCTCCTATATAACTAAAACGCTGAGTATCTATGTCGACATACCAGGCATCAATGCCATCATGGAACTATACTTGTATATAATCAGAGAAATCCCTCCTTGCAGCCATTGCAAAATGATCAAATAAAACCAGTCCAATTCAAACCTAGGTGATCCAATCTCGTCCCTCTTACTGTCTTTACCAAACATAATCATAAAACATAACAGACAAACAATACAATAAAGAGGTGAGATCCCCTACATCGCATACCAACATGGCATTAAAGAAACAATAAACATACCAATACATTATAGCATACCATCTATTTAATAATATAAAATCAATAGATAGTTAACAAATAGATAATCTAATAAACTTGCAGCACAATATCAAGCATAATGATAATATCACATCAATATTATGTCATCATAATATTATATCATCACAATACTATATCACCATAGTATAAATGCTGAGTATGCTCATGAACAATGTGTACATTAAATATGCTCAATGAGTATAAGAACCATGATTATGCAAAATGCTCCATGTTAAGCGAACACGCTTTTCTATGCTCAAGCGAACACATTTTTCTATGCTCAAGTGAATACGCTTTTCTATGCTCAAGCGAACACGCTTTTCTATGCTCAAGCGAACATGCTTTTTTATGCATGATAAATGATTCAAACATATACTATCATTGATCACACAGTATTTCTTTATTCACATGCCATCTCATGGCGATATACTGTCATTAATCACATAATATTTCTTTATTCACATGCCGTCTCATGGCGATATACTATCATTAATCACAAAGTATTTCTTATTTACACGTCGTCACATGGCGATATCACTGTATAATGCTCAATAGCATATCAAAGTACCGTTGTACTATCCCCAATGATAATAATGCAACCGCCCATACAATTGTCTAATACCATTAGTATCAATGACATTATGTAACTGCCCATACAATTACATAATACCAATGATCCACTCGGGTCCAAAACTTCAGTTTCACAAATTACTTGGTTCAATACATTGGCCCTACAGCAAAACTCGCTATTCCTCTCAATCACGTAGCAATAGTATCGCATTTTCACAATCGCGTAACACTTCTGTTACGTTTTCAAATCGCGTAAAGATTTTCCAATATTTTCTCAATCGCGTAGCTAAAATTTGCTATTTTTAAATCGCGTAAGAGTTTTTCTATGTATTTTCAATTGTGTAAAATATTTTTAACATATTCTAAGCTCAAAACAATGCTTTTCTCATTTATTATCAAAATTTAACATTATTTCCATAATAATCCCTCTTAAAACAATATTTTCAAGATATTCCCATCAAAATCAAGTATTTTCTACTATTTCCCAAAAAATTATATTTCTTAAATTTACTTGAGACATTACAGTTCAAAATTTCCTAACGCTTCAAAACCCAAAGGGTGAGCTATGCGTTAACAAATTTCAAGTTTTAACTTTTATTTTACTAAATAAATTAATTAGGGCAATTTTATTTCTAAAAAGTAATTTACTTTCATTTTTGATTCAAAAAAACTTATCAAATTGATTTCTTATTATTTAAACACCTAAGACTATGCTTAGTAAAATAATTTTAGATTTTGATCATCAAAATGGTATGTTGGCTGAATTTCATACTATGCTTCATAAATCATATATAATTTTTTTCTAACACTTTATTCCTTATAAAAATACTTAATTAAATTTCTTGTCATAAAATTATTTAATCCTTAATTAGGAAAATAATGTAGAATACTTAGTCCCCTTGGTGATGTTGAGGTCGTGTGCCTCTAGGTTCTTTGGAACCATTATATAATTTTCCATCATGTGAATCACATCTTCAGTTACACAGAAATTAGCATGCTTTCCAAATCACATATTAGCATACTATCAAAGCTATAAGCATACCAATTATATATTCAAGCATATAAATCATATATAAATCATGCATAATCATCAAAGTAGTAAAAATCATATATAATCCAACAAACATAAAACAATAATCACACAATCGAGTGAATAAATCCTCACATGAATTTTTCACTCACAAACACAATAATTCCATTCCTTCACTGCCACATATGGTTGATGAGGTTAGTCTCCCTCTTACTTGGTTGATGTCCTCCTAGCTCCTTGTAGGACTTTCTTTGTGTCAAACTTTCACCACCAAAAAGATCTTAGAATCAAAACAAACACATACAAATTAGTATCTAAAACTTGATCAAGATGATCATAGATCAAACATGGCCTTAGAATTCTAAAAATCAAACAAGAAATCAAGTTTCAAGATATTTACCTTGAAACCTTAAAACTTAAATTCAAGATTCAAGCTTGAAGATGATGGAATTTGACCAAAGTCTCAACATCAAAGAGTCTTATAATGATGTGAGGATTCAAAAAGTATGGTTGGTTGAAATTTAACAAACTTGGAAGGTGGTCTTAGGGTGGTTAGCCGTGAGCTACACAAGGAAGAAAGATAAGAGCTTTTTGATCTTTAACTTGAAGAACAAGGTTGAAGATGATAGAACTAGGCTAAGATCTCAACTACAAAGTGTTTTAGAATTGTGTATATTTTCTAAATCTAAGGTTGTATAGAATTATTGAAGATTGGAAGGTGCTTCAATGGGTTTGGCCGTGAGTCTTCAAGAGAAAAGGAGATAATAAAGTTGTTGTGTTCTTGATGTTCTTGGATGAGAGAGAAAGATGATAGAGATTTATGGTCACAAAGTATGATAGAAATGAAAGTGAATACCTTATTCTTAAGCTTATGGTCGTGGGGTTCTTTGGAGAAAAGATGAGAGAGTTTGTTGTTTCACAAAGTAATAGAAATGAAAGGAAATAGCCTATGTTTAATTGCATAGCCGTAGAATGCAATAGGAAAAAAGGACCATGACTTATTTTACAAGATTAAACATAAGCACATGGGCTCACACGGTTGCACATGGCCTTGGTAATCAAGAAGTCATCCTTAGGTCATTAGATGATTCATGAATCTCCTAGAAGGACCTAGGTGGCCGTGGGGCTCAATAGAAATCTAACCAAATCTTAATTCAATTACTTTCTAGTTATATTTAAACTAATTTAGTTAGGTCATCTAGTTACCTAATTAACTATCTAGTTACATGATTAAATCATGCTCTTGTCATGCATAGGTAATGATTCTAGAAACTCTAGATATTTTCTAGTAACTAAAGATTCTAAGTATTTGCAAACTTAGTTAACTCCATTTAGTTACTACTTAGTCTATTTAAGTATCTTAGTTAGACTATCTAGTTACTTAACTAACTAACCTAGCCATTTTCATTGACTTTTCAATGATTCTAATTGATTATCATGATGTCATGTAATGATGGTTCATTATTACTCTTAAGATATTTAACCTAGATATTTTCTGTTTTCATGATTACACTTGAGATATTTAGCGTAGATATTTTCTAATTAGAAATATCTTAGATATTTTCTGCTTAGATATTCTCACCTAGATATTTGTATTCAGATATTTGTCTAACATATTTTACTGAAATATTTATTCCTAGATATTTATCCTTAGATATTTACTAGGTGAGTCATCATAGAATTTTCTAGAACAGCTGAGTCAGCATGGTGAGTTGTTGTACTGAGTCACTAGTTGAGTCATCAAGAGAAACTTCTGGAATGTGTGACTCATCGTGACAAGTCACTGGGTGAGTCAGTATTCCACATCCTTCTAGAATATAGTGAGTCACCATTTTAGAACATGGCAAGTCACCGCTTCTAGAAAAGAATGACAACATAAGCTTAAAATATCTTGAAAGAGTAAGTAGTCAAATTGAATTTGTCTTCTTGCTTGAGTAGTCAATTTGCCTTCTTCCTGCTTACCATTGGTTCATCGCTTTGACTTATTGCCGTCAAGATATTTTCTAATAGATATTACCCAATAGATAATAGTTACTGCTATTATTACACAATAAATAATAGAAAACTCAGATACAGAAAATCTCTATCAACTGTTCCCAGCTTCGAGTTTTGTAAGATCCCCCGATCCCACCTTGATAGTCCGAAACTTTTTGGTCCAGTAAAAAATTTTATTTTTTCGGGCCCGCCTCAAGCACACATACAGCTTAGGATAATATTAAAACAATCACAGACTCAGAAAATTTCACAAAAATTTTCAAAAACCATAAAAATTACAAAACGCATATATTTTCAAAAAAAATGGAGTTCAGGGATATTTCTCAAAAATAAAATTAAAATATTCAAAATAATATTAAAATATTCAAAATAATTAAAAATTCTCAAAAATTCAAAAAAAGTCATAAATATTATAAAACTCATTTATTTCAAGAAAACGAAAAATCGCAGTGTTACATGACTCGTGACTAATTTTTGGCCTAGACTAATTCACATTATTTCTGATTCTCTAAATTCCCTTTACCAAACTAATCATAAGTTTTAACTTTACTAGGTACGAATAAATCTGTGTTTAAACATTGTATGGACAAATAATCATTAGGTTGAGCTTGAGACAAAGACACAAATCCTGAACTAAAGAAGCTACATACATATGAGACAAAGCAGTCATTGAGATAATAATACGAATACGATTTACTATAATAACAGCATGCCTGCCACTGAGAATATATTATGCTTCAAGGTTTGTGGTTCTCAAACATATCTTATATAATCCACCAAATTTAAAATTATGATTTGGTGAAAAGATAAATTAGAGAAGTAATAAGATGTTTGCACTTTGAGAAAGAACATCTAATATATAATATGATCATATACAGAACTTAGTTTAGGCACTATGGCCTGTTCACATTAGATTAGAATTTTCCCAGAGGATGAGCTCCTGTCATTGCAATTAGCTACTGCCAATGACTAATCTATCTAATCATTTAAGTTTTTGAATGTAATCTATATGTTGTTTTTTGTATTGATGATATTTGATAAGAATTTTGAGTCTTTGCTTGTTTCTGATAATCATTGCTGCTGCTGCTCTGGTTTAATTTTAATTAATACATGTTCTTTCCATGTGTGCAAAATAGCCCATATCCCCATTAAGTTGCTAGAACCTCATAGAAGGTGCTTGATCCATCATTCTTGTGTGTAAAATAGCCAATTATCTATCACATATAACAATAGACACTGGGAACTAAAAGCGCATGCCCCTAGCTCAAATGTGGCTGATCTATATATAATATGATCAAGCATACCCCTAGCTATGTATAATATGATCATATACAGAACTTAGTTTAGGCACTATGGGTTGTTCACGTTAGATTAGAATTATCCCAGAGGATGAGCTATTGTCATTACAATTAGCAACTGCTAATGACTAATCTATCTAATCATTTGAGTTTTTGAATGGAACTTGTATGCTACTTTTTGTATTGATGATATTTGATAATAATTTTGAGTCTTTACTTGTTTTTGATAATTGCTGTTGTTGCTACTCTGGTTTAATTTTAATTAATACATGTTCTTTCCATGTGTGTAAAATAGTCCATATCCCTATTAAGTTGCTAGAACCTCATAGAAGGTGCTTGATCCATCATCCCTATGTGTAAAATAGCCAATTATCTATCACATATAATAATAGACACTGGCAACTAAAAAAGCATGCCCCTAGCTCAAATGTGGCTGAAATAAATATGATCACTTGCTCATGTTAGATTAGATCTGATTAGTGATTCCAAATAGTCATAGCTTTTATTAGCGAAAGTAAGAGAATAGTGGATCTATATATATAAATATATATAGTAGTACACGTAGGGATTGCATTGAGAGAGGGAATGATATGGTTGTTATTAGTTCAATTTTGTTTTTGCATTTTGGTTCACTTTCCCTAACTAAGCTTTCTTTAGCAGCCCCTTTCAAAAGAAGGTATATATTAAAGTTTGTCCCAACTTCTAACTAATTATTTATGGTTAAAACTTAAAAGGGTCAATCCCCATTCTCCAAGATATTTGTATACAAAACCATTTTTCTAGCTAGACATATAGACAGAACCATTTGTATACAGAACTATTTATCAATCTTAATGAGTCTATAGCATTGCCTCTCAGGTGAAAGTTCTTTTTCAACATCAATAATATAAACAGAATGAAAAACAAAGACTACAATGGATGTCCAAATATTTACCCTATTGGATAGTATTATGTTTTGCACTTTTTATATCCATTTAGAATCTAGTCAATATCCAGTTATCCATTATGTCAAGCTTTGTTTATACGAAGTTGGACATGATCCAATGTAATACATCATTTCTTGATATGTATATTCTTAAAAGTACAGCTTGTCAATGAGAACAAGAAACTAAATGCATTTATTATTTTCCAGTATATAATAAAAAAAATTCGTGTTTTCTACTAAAAAAATAAGTATATAACTATGCTTTTGAAAGTGAAATCTATCGCAACCATATATGGAACCATTTAAGTAAATCCATTTTGAGAATTGTTATTGATAGAAAAGATCAACTGAATTTGCATACTTAGGTTTATTGGCTAAATTCTTCTATATAATTCTGCTTCAAATGTGTGGATGAATAGGGATAAAAACCTTAAATTGATTTGAAAGTTGTTGGATGGATATTTTCTTTATTAGATGAGTACATTGTGAAATGGGTGCCTTTTTTCCTCTTCTGAAATTGAGCCGAATTTGATCCCAAAAAAATGTGCTTTGGAATTTTTATTTTTGTTGTTGTGGATGGATCAAGATCTTATTATAAGCATGCCATAGCCCAATAGAGATACTGTCTAGGGGTAATTTGGCCCTATAATGCAAATATTTACCTTATTGGACAATATTATGTTTTGAACTTTTACTCACATAACTCACATAACTAACTTTCCATGATCCAACTCATGATCTATAACAGGATCCTTTTTTGTTCAACTAGTCATTTCGTTGACTACTTCACTTCTTGGAACAAGCAGATTTAGGTAGTTGTTGACATAAACTTGTTAAAAACAGCCAAGTCTCCCATTACCAAAAAGATAAGGGTCATTATATTCTGGATAAAATGTCAATGATAGCCATAACAATTTTTTCATAACACTGCACCCTGCAATTCTGTTAGTTTGGATTCTAGTGTTTAAAATCCAAGTGCATTTTCAGCTAATGAACTTGAGGAAAAAACTTTTTAGACTATACCTGAATATGTAATATCTGTTTATACTATGTAGTTCTTATAATTGAGTCAATATTACTTTTTGGTATACTGTTGATAATTTAATTTATTTTTTGAAGCATTCTTTGCCATATATAATCATTTTGGTGAGCGAAGCCTTAGTTTCCCGTTTGAGATTCAATATTAGTGAGCACATGTACTTTTTGAAGGTACTGCTCATTGTATTGAATCTTCAATTGTCCAAGTTGGACAGTTTGAGAAAAAACTTTTCTTTCACTTGATTATAGTTACTCCTTAAATCTCATATCATATACTTACCAAAATTTTGTTATGTAACATTTCCTTTTGTTCTCTGCGTGCACACTTGATCATGGTAGATGTCACCACTTTCTAGTTATGTACTTGGAGACCAATTGGAAGTGTTGCTCAAATTTCGTCAAGTATACAATGTGTGATTTTTATGAGTATTATCAACCAAGAGCTGAAAAAGGATTTTCTCGAATGGGATAGGGCCATAGCATTTTAAGAGAGATGAGGAGTTTGAGAATAATAGTACTATTGTGTTAACTCAACTTCAGCAATCATGAAACTTGATCAAAGTTGGATGTTACGAAGAAAAGATCACACTAGCCTTGTAAGTGAAGAATTCAAGAATAGAGTTGATGATTTCATTAAGGTCACCAAAGGACACCCAGTGGTTTCTGATGCATTAAGTCGCATTCCTTGCCCATATGAAAAATGTAAGAACCATGTCTAGATGGAGTCATTTTCAATAGAGAACCATCTATACAAGTACAGATTTATGGAGGGTTACATAAATTAGACCATTCATGGTGAGGACAGATGGGGGGATAGTAGTTCAGCATCCATTGTCCATGATGATGAAGTGGAGACTAGGAATCTATATGTGGATATGGTTATAGATGTTGCGGGTGATATATTAAATCCAGAAGTTCAAGATTTGGAAGAGGATCCGAATCCGTCGGCTTTAAAGTTTTATGATTTATCGAGAGACGCTAACGAACCTTTATGGGATGGTTGTCATAAGCAGACAAAATTGTCAGCTTTAACTCAACTCTTGAATCTAAAGTCAGAGTTTAACGTGAGTGAAAGTTGTTATAATTGAATGATTGTCATAATTAAGAGCATGCTTCTAGAATCAGAAAGGTTACCCAAAAACTATTACAAATCGAAGAGAATGGTTAATGATTTGGGATTAGGATAAGAGAAGTTAGATGCATGTCCTAATCATTGCATATTGTATTATGGAGAGTACATGGACAAGAGTGTTTACTCAGTGTGCTTAGTATGCGGACACCCACGATTCAAACTGAAGGTGGGACGTTCTAAAAATCAGAAGGATGTGCTATTCTCAGTGTTGCGATATTTTCCCATTATTCTGAGACTTAAACACCTTTTTATGTCTAAAAATACTACACAATACATGCGGATGGAGTGCGTCAAGATAAATCAGTGATCATGCATCCAGCTGACGCTAAGGCTTGGAAAAGTTTTGATGCCATCCATTCGACATTTGCGCTAGAAACTTGAAATGTTAGGCTTGGCCTTTGCACAGATGGTTTTAATCCATTTAGTGG
The DNA here is from genome assembly GCA_029884595.1 of Ormosia semicastrata. NCBI lineage: Eukaryota > Viridiplantae > Streptophyta > Magnoliopsida > Fabales > Fabaceae > Ormosia > Ormosia semicastrata. The sequence goes on along the minus strand of JAQQTO010000042.1, from coordinate 22,441,508 downwards.
TTCATCTACTCTATACTCATGTTGGCCTGTTTTTGTCTCACCTTATAATTTTCCCCCAAGTATGTGTTTGAAAAGGGAATACATATTCCTTACTCTTGTGATCCTTGGACCGAAGTCACCAGGTAAAAGTTTAGATGTCTATCTTAGACCCTTGATTGATGACTTAAAGATTTTGTGGGATAATGGAGTGAACACTTTTGATGCATGGAATAAGTAAAATTTTAATATGAAAGCAGCTTTGTTATGGACAATAAGTGACTTTTTCAGCTTATGGAATGCTAAGTGGATGAAGCACTCATGGAAAACTTGCTTGTCCCTACTGTATGGAGAACAATAAGTCATTTGTATTGAAGCATGGTAGGAAGTGTTACTGGTTTGATTGTCATCGTCAATATCTACCTCCTGAACATCTGTTTCATCGCGATCGGTACTCTTTTAAGAAGAATTCAACAATGCAAAATTTTCTACCGCCACAAGGATTGAGTGGGATAAATACCTTGAATAGAGTGACTCAACTTGATGAAGTCATTTTTGGCTTGAATTCACGTAACCAAAAACAACATGGCTTTGGTCAGTTTCACAACTGGGTGAAGAAGAGCATATTTTGGGAATTGCCTTATTGGTCCACTAATCTAATACGACATAATTTGGATGTCATGCATGTTGAGAAGAATGTGTTTGAGAATATCTTCAACACTGTTATGGACATAAAGGGCAAGACAAAAGACAATGCAAATGCAAGAGAAGATTTGAAGATGATATACAAACTTCCCACCTTAGAATTGATTGTTGAGAATGGCAAGTATAAAAAACCAAAGGCAACTTATGTGTTAAATGCCAATCAAAGAAGGACAGTGTGTGAATGGATAAAACAATTGAAATTTCCTGAGGGGTATGCATCAAACATTACACGTTGCATCAATTTAGATGATGGGAAGATATATGGAATGAAAAGTCACGATTGTCATGTTTTTATGCAAAGGTTAATTCCTATGGCGCTTTGTCATATGTTACCAAAACTTATATGGGGAGCATTAACAGAGTTTAGCTTGTTCTTTAAAGAAATTTGTGCAACTGAAATGTGTACTTCCATTATGGAGAATGTGGAGCTTTCCATTATTAAAATAGTTTGCAAGTTAGAGAAGATTTTTCTGTCAGCATTCTTTGACGTGATGGAACATCTAGTTATGCATCTCCCCTATGAAGCTAAGGTTGGAGGAGCTGTGCAATATAGATGGATGTATCCATTTGAGAGGTGCATGCTATACTTGAAAAGGAAGGCTCGAAATAAAGCGAGAGTTGAAGGGTCTATCTGTGAAGCATGTAATCTAGAAGAAATTTCTAATTTTGCTTCCATGTATTTTGATCCACAAATATAGACAAGGCACACTCAAGTTCCTCGAAACAGCGATGGTGGGGAAGATATGACTAATGAATGCTTGTCTATTTTTAAATATCCATGCTGCCCTATCGGGAGAGGTCGTAATATGTTCTTGACAGATATGGAGCTTGCTGAGACTTATGTGCTTGTAAATTACAGAGAAGTAGAACCCTATCTCCAGTAAGTCATTAACTTAGCTATTTAATAAATTTCCAATTATATTATGTTCAATATTAATTATTGTATCAATTAGACAATTCGAGGATTCGTTAAGGGAGACAAATTCTAGTATCTCTAAAGATCAAATATTGGAACTTTGAGATAAGGACTTCAGTAGGTGGCTAAAACATCTAGTGAGTCCTTTCATCCATAATCATATATATCATATAAAAAATAATGCTTTTTATACCAATACTAAATGTTACGACTATTTGTTTTCTTTGTAATGATTCACAGGTAAATATATAGAGAAATATACTAACATGACTTTGTTTTAGAATAAATATCAATTTGCATCAGATAATGATTGTTGCATAGCAAGAACTATTTGGGAAAGAACATGCATGGATCGCTATTTAGATGATTTAAAGAATCATAGAAAGGCAATCATGAAAAACTTGAGGACATCAAGCATAGCTGACCTTAAGGGCCATGGGCCCCCAACTTTGAAGTCAGAAGTGTGGGATGACCTAGTTGACATTTGGTTGACACCAAAGTGGCAAAAGAAGTCTGTTGATGGTCGAAGCAACAGAGCGGACGTGCCTGATGCTATGCTGCATACTGCAGGCTCAATAAGCTTCGGTCAACATAAAAAGAATATGGTAATATAGAATTTCTTATGTGTTTGTTATAACATTCTAATAATTCTATCTTATACTATTGTATAATTACAGTACTAGTGAGCCTGAAAATGTTGAATCTGCATTAACGAGTCAATTCTTACTATCTGAAATTCCCAAGAAAAACCTCATATACAGAACTCCATCAATTCTACTATTAAATATAGAATAGATAGAATAGGTGCACCAATCTTAATCTGGAAATCAGTGAGGAAGGAAGTAGGAAGAGATCAATTGCATTAGCATGTGTAGTACATGGAGTGTAGATTCAACTGATAATGACTCATGATCCCATTTGGAGCTTAATTAAATAATAAGAATATGCATACAATTCATTTCCATGAAAATACCAAAACTTGAAAAAAAAATCATTTACGTGAGATATCAGATATGCTAATGTTTATATTATCATGAGATATCTATAATTACATATGCATACTTTTTCTTATTTTATGTTTGTTTTTGTCTCTTATTCCCTGAAATTAGGTTGAGAATGACGTTGTTAAGCAACAAGTAGGAATGACAGCTTAGTATATCCAGATAATGTGTCCATAAACGCTTGCACCTTAAACAACATCTTATGCCGATGATGGTTTTGATCATATTAGAATGACAATTAGTTTACAAATAATAAGCATTTAACATATAAAATATGCTCATGTAGTTCAAGCTTGCCTTGAAATTTGTACACCAACGAGTAGCCTTTACCAAGGTTTTACACTTTTTTCAAGTTTGTTGGGCTCTTGTTAAGAGACAAGATGTGGCCATTTTTGGTCTGATTTTTCTGATTGAGACATGCGTTGACTTCTCTTTTGTATAAAGCTATTATGCCTTTAATAATTCTATTAACATGTGAATAAAACCTTAACCCTTGTCTGAAACTTCCCTCTATAATTATTCAGAGAATTGTTGTTTGAAGCTGAGCTACTGTGTGATTGATTCTTTCATTCTGGTTACTAGATGGCTGCTCCTGTTATTTGAAACTGAGGATCTCTGATCGCTGGCTCTTATTTGTTTTTGGATATTCATTCTGAGTATATTGGTTTTTGTTTCCCATGCAAAACTATCATTTTTGACAAATTGGGGTATTATAGTGTTAAAACTAGAAACATAAATATTAACAGTATTGCTTGTAATTGAATTCATTAATGGTAAACCATGATTATAAGGGTTTGTTTGATGTCACATTTTGTACAATATCCCTTGACTGAATGAAATGGCAGAACATTTGGTTTTGAACATTTGGTTTTGACCAAGTTCATCATATCTCATATTTACTGAAGATGCTAAAATATGTGTTTTTGGTGCATTATTTGCCAGTGATTTTTTATAATAGGGCACAATGACATTGTTTGATCCATGCTAACCCCATCTAGTGGAAAAATACTTGGTTGTTATTGTTATTGTTGTTGTATGATCTAATAGATGTTGATTACAGGAGGCAGAGTTGAATCGTCCAGTCCCTTTCAGAGATTTTTATGAAAGTGTTCATAAGAGGAAAAATGGAGAATATGTCACTCAACACTCAAAGGATTTCATTGTAGGTGTCTTTAAAATTTAAACTAATCATATTTGTAAAGTTGTTGATTGTTTTGATAAAGTTTTCTACATTTTTCATTTTAGGACTCTTATGACACCACAATGTTAGACAAGCATGGAGAAGACTCTTCATTGCATCCTGTGGTAGATCAGGAGGTGTGGATTGAAGTGACGGGTCCCAACAAGAAGGGACGAGTCCATGGCATGAGTCACAGTTTAGGTATTGGCATTTATGGATCTAGTTCATCCTCACAGGTTAGTGGTTCCTCCTGCACTATTCCGACACTAACCATAAAGGAAGCTGTTAATGAAGCGATGGCTTCCTTTGCCTAGACGCAGTTGATGCCCATCCTCTGTGAGATAACAGGCTCCCAAGCTCCTAGTGGTGTGCCGCAGGCTGGTTCACAAGGTGATGCAGTTGGGGATGATCATGAGACTAACTTAGATTAATTAGTTGTGTTTATTATTGATGAGATGGCTAATTTGTTTAGAACTATTTGTATTAACATAGATTAATTAGTTATCCTTTCTTTGTAGAACATGTTTTGGAACTTATTAATGGAAATATGATATTTTGTGTTGCTTTGTACAACTTATTTGTTGGGTTTTTCCTGTTTGGATTGAAATATTATTGTATAGGTATAATTATTACAGATTAGCTACAAAATTGCAATGGATTTAGAAAAATATAAATTGTTATGGATTAGCCACGGAATTATTACAAATTTAGCAACATAAATAGCCAGGAAATAGCTACGAAATTGCTACGGATTAGCTATGAAATTTCTACAGATTTAGCAACATAAATAGTTAGGAAATAGTTACGAAATTACTATAGATAATTGCTATAGATTAGCTATGAAATTGCTATGGATAATTGCTACAGATTAGTTACGGAATTGCTACGGATTTATAATATTATAGCTAGGAAATAACTATGAAATTACTATGGATAATTGCTACGGATTAGCTACAGAATTGCTATGGATTTAGCAACATAATAGTTAGAAAATAGCTATGGAATTGCTTCAAATTTTTAAAATTAGCTACAGATTAGCTATGAAATTACTACGAAATTTTTCATAGCTAATTACCTACGAAAATGAAGAAAGTTCTAAACGAAAATTAGCTATAGATTAGATTCGGATTAGCTACGAAAATTTAAAAAATAGCTACGGATTAACTACAAAATATTTTGGTAGCTAATTAGCTACGAGAATTTAACTACGGACCAATCCGTAGCTAATCTGTAGCTAATAAATTTAGCTAAGAATTTTTTCGTAGCAAATTTCTAAAATTCTTGTAGTGCTTCACAAACCCCAGCAATTTTGAGCCAAACTCACATGCAAACAACTCAAGGAATATAATCAATGGAAGAAGAAAAGAACAAAGGCGAAGAACTCCTACTTGCCCATTTGCTAACCGCAAGTGCACGGGTCGCACAAGTAATAAAATGATGAGTACAGATATTGTTCCCACGAGGATAATTTTATTTCCAATGCTAAGTATTAACCGATAGCTTACCTAATTCTATTCAAGAACATAAAAATGGATAAAAGTAAAGAAAGTAAAGACATAAAGCAATAAGGATAAACGATTAGAGTTTAGGGAAATCATTCTTCACCCTTTACATCAACTAACAACAAGCAATCCTCCTCATAAATATGAATGCAATGATTATGTTAGCTTGAGAATCTACATTAGCTAAACGCCTATGTCTAGGTCATCTAACCATGGTGTCATTTGTCCAACTCTCTAAGGGTCCTTGAGAGCTAACACAAAATCCACTCTTTAAGGTCTATTCTCAAACACACCGCTATACATGGCTAATAGGTATATGTCTATCCCATTAGCGAATCAACTCATCCCGCCATTGGAATAGAATCGAACATGCATCAACCATACATACGATCTCAAACCCAAATCCCTATGTCTAGGTTCATTAGATTTTAACAAATCACTCAAATGTTGGCCAAACACTCAAGAGCATTAAGATCAATATGATTGAACAAAAGCAAAGATCCACACAAACTCAGAGAAGAACAAATCATTAATATTAATAAAAGGATCCAAAGTCATCCCTAAATAAAGCTTAGCTATACAATGAACATGAGAATAAATTACAAAATACATGCTCAAGAAATGAGGAAGAGAAAAGAGAAAAGAGAGAAGGAGAAAGCTTATGGATTTCGCCATTGAAGCTCGGATCCTCCTCCAAGAGAAAGAGGGCTCCATCCTTAGCTCTCCAAGCTCCATCTCCACCTCCAATGGAGAGCCCAGCCGCAGCCTCTAACCCTAAACTACCTAAAAACTAAAACCTAAAAGAGAGAAAACGAGAGAGAGAGAGAAGGGTGCGTGAAAAGTAGAATAAATAGGCTCAGCTCGTCGACGCGCGCCGCGGCGTGCACATTCCCACGCCTCGGCGCAGAGCTCTCTGTCTTGACAGTATTGGGCTGGCTGACACAGCCACGCCGCGGCGTGAACTTGTCCACGCCTCGGCGTGGAAGACTGGAATGCTTCCTTGGCTTCTTTCCTTTAATGCTGGGCCTTGGCTTACATCAATTTGTCTCTTTTGAGCCCTTCCTACATTAGAGAAAGTACTAAATTAAATATAATTGCAAATCTACTTAATCAATCAACAAATATGCACAAATTGCTTAAAAATATAAGGGAAGGTATCCAAATGACATTTAACAAATATGAGCATAAAACCTTTCAAATATGCATAAGAACAAGGACTAAGCATGCCATGAAGCACAATTATGGGGCATAAATAACTATATTTTATGGAATTATCACACCCCCAAACTTAAGATGTTGCTAGTCCTCGAGCAACACAAAGTATGACTAAGAAAACTCACATTGACAATTCATGCTCATTCGCATTCAACAATGATAAATTCAATTTTCTTTTAACCATAACTAGTGCACAATGATTATAATGGCCCTCAAAGAACGCGCATGCCTCACAGTTAAGTTTAACACATACACAATCCTTAACATGCCATCAATCAAGCTTCCAATCATGCACATGACATCTCTCACAAAGATGCAAGCTCAACTTATCTTTTTCAAATCATGCTTATTCGGATAAGTTTATGAACCTACACATGGATACAAATCAAGATTCCACAAAATTGTAGCACAACTCTCTCTCCACTAATGTAAATCACACATGATTGAGGATCAAGAGGGACTTTAATAGCTTATAATGTAAGGCCAAGGTGATGGGGTGAAGAACAAAGGGGAATGGAAAACATACAAACATTGAGAAACATAACATGATATTTCAAGACTTGAGTCACTACAACAAGGGTATACAAAATGAAACAAATAACACTATTCAGAACCACTCGATGCTTTTTTTTTTTTCATTTATGCTTTCTTTCTTTCATTTGTTATTTTTTTCTTTTCTTTTCTTTTTCTCTTTTTGTATTTTCTTTTTCTTTAACAAAAATAACTTTTTGTGCAACAAACGGTTCCTTCCAGCCACTTTTGTATTGAACAACATAAATACCCTAAACCTTGGACTCAAGTGAAGAAATAACATATCATGCACTCAACAAACATAAAGGGACGGAAAGAAAAATGCAATGCTTTCACATGCATTAGAATGGTTACAAGGTAGGAAATATGAGGGTGAAAGAAGAACATAGAAGGCCAAACAATTATAAGGTTTCAAAAGGGGACCTAGGGATACAATCATGTAAGGGTAAGCTTGAAAGGCTCAACCGGTCCAAACAATGCCCTAATCACTTCTTCAATCATGTGCAATCTAGGATTTCGCCTCAAGAGAGTTGCAAAACAATTTCAAGGATAGTAGAAATCATCCACATGCACAATCCATAAACATTCTCTAGACAAACACTCAAATCTTTCCAAAGTTAAACAAGCATCTAAGTGAGAAACACATCATGCATAAAAACAAACAAGATTGCTTAAGCATGCTTCAAGATCGTAAATGGTTTCATAAAAGAATTGAGGACAATTGCAAGCATTTATATCATTGACCAACCATCACACACTAGCAAATGGCATAAAGTCATGCATTCAAAAGATTCATCATTTTCCATTTCAGGATGCATAACAATATGCACAAAGTGTTGAAAACTGAAACTTTTATCAACAGCCCACTAGTAATAGCCAAAACAGGATATACTCATGAAAGCATGATGACCATCACTAGCATATACTTAAAGTATCAAAACATGTGTAACATTAAGCATCAAGGGTAAAAACATGCAAGGATACTCCCCCAAACCAAAGTGAATGTGTGTTCTTGGTGTTCATGGTTTATAGGATACTTGAGCAAGTCAAAACAGCAAGCAAACTAGAACTGAGCACTATTAAATAAAGAAAAATAGAGAAAATAACAGAAAAATACAAAACAGGGGGCCACGCCGCGGCGTGAACTTGTCCACGCCTCGGCGTGGAGTGCTCGGTGAGTGTTCTCCCGATAGCGAGACTGCACGCCGCGGCGTGGAAATTCTCACGCCGCGGCGTGAGAGGTCATCTTCAGCCGAGTGCTCGCAACAAACCGGTTTCCGCCGGAACCGGTGCTCCATTTTGGCCCCAAGCACCTCCAAACATGTCTAAAAGCTTAAAACACAACGTATATAACAAAAACATAACAATAACACAAAATCAAACTATAACTACTTATCTAAACAAACCAAAAACAAAAGCATAAAAACATGAATTAAAACTATTTACAACAACAAAACATAAAAAACACCGAATTAGAACTAAGCAAACTCATTGTCAATATTAGCAATACGAAAATAATGCCTTATCCCAAGCAACGGCGCCAAAAACTTGTTAGGGTCAAAACGTGTTTGCCCATTTGCTAACCGCAAGTGCACGGTCGCACAAGTAATAAAATGATGAGTACGGATATCGTTCCCACGAGGATAATTTTATTTCCAATGCTAAGTATTAACCGATAGCTTACCTAATTCTATTCAAGAACATAAAAATGGATAAAAGTAAAGAAAGTAAAGACATAAAGCAATAAGGATAAACGATTAGAGTTTAGGGAAATCATTCTTCACCCTTTACATCAACTAACAACAAGCAATCCTCCTCATAAATATGAATGCAATGATTATGTTAGCTTGAGAATCTACATTAGCTAAACGCCTATGTCTAGGTCATCTAACCATGGTGTCATTTGTCCAACTCTCTAAGGGTCCTTGAGAGCTAACACAAAATCCACTCTTTAAGGTCTATTCTCAAACACCTGCTATACATGGCTAATAGGTATATGTCTATCCCATTAGCGAATCAACTCATCCCGCCATTGGAATAGAATCGAACATGCATCAACCATACATACGATCTCAAACCCAAATCCCTATGTCTAGGTTCATTAGATTTTAACAAATCACTCAAATGTTGGCCAAACACTCAAGAGCATTAAGATCAATATGATTGAACAAAAGCAAAGATCCACACAAACTCAGAGAAGAACAAATCATTAATATTAATAAAAGGATCCAAAGTCATCCCTAAATAAAGCTTAGCTATACAATGAACATGAGAATAAATTACAAAATACATGCTCAAGAAATGAGGAAGAGAAAAGAGAAAAGAGAGAAGGAGAAAGCTTATGGATTTCGCCATTGAAGCTCGGATCCTCCTCCAAGAGAAAGAGGGCTCCATCCTTAGCTCTCCAAGCTCCATCTCCACCTCTAATGGAGAGCCCAGCCGCAGCCTCTAACCCTAAACTACCTAAAAACTAAAACCTAAAAGAGAGAAACTGAGAGAGAGAGAAAGGGTGCGTGAAAAGTAGAATAAATAGGCTCAGCTCGTCGACGCGCGCCGCGGCGTGCACATTCCCACGCCTCGGCGCAGAGCTCTCTGTCTTGACAGTATTGGGCTGGCTGACACAGCCACGCCGCGGCGTGAACTTGTCCACGCCTCGGCGTGGAAGACTGGAATGCTTCCTTGGCTTCTTTCCTTTAATGCTGGGCCTTGGCTTACATCAATTTGTCTCTTTTGAGCCCTTCCTACATTAGAGAAAGTACTAAATTAAATATAATTGCAAATCTACTTAATCAATCAACAAATATGCACAAATTGCTTAAAAACATAAGGGAAGGTATCCAAATGACATTTAACAAATATGAGCATAAAACCTTCCAAATATGCATAAGAACAAGGACTAAGCATGCCATGAAGTACAATTATGGGGCATAAATAACTATATTTTATGAAATTATCAGAGGGTATGGAACAATTTCTTCAAGTAGAGCTTGGTGAGATGCTGGCTTCTAGTAGCTCATGCACAAGCTTGAAGCTATGCTTCAATGGCTGCTAAATGGAGAGAGCTGGCGTGGATAAGTGAGAAATGAGAGAAAGGAAAGAGAAAGGGCAGAGGGAGCGCTAGTCTTGTAACTTAAGTGGAGTAGGGGAGTTGATTTTCAAGTTCACACCTCTATTAGTCACTTAATCTAATTCTAAGGTTCCTTTAAAATTTTAATCCTCAATCCTCAATATTTTAACTCCTTATTATGTTTAGAACTCCCAAGGGATCATATAAGATCTTAACTTAAGTTACTTAGTGTTAGTTAGGTCCTAATTATTTATATTAGTTAACCAACTTGAGGTTCAAGTAACCTACATGCATGCAATCTTATTAGTTTAGGTCTAATCAATTTAGATTTATTCATGGAAACTTTTATTACCAACTAATAGAAAAGAAACTTAATAAGGAAGTTTAGCTTGCATGAAATCTCGTTGGATGAGATGTAATGATGACCTCTTTTTAAAAAAAAAAAATAACTTATTTAAGGTTTTAACTCTCTAAATTCATTCTAATTTATTACTATGTAATTTTTAATTTCTAACTTAATTATTAGGTTAATTTTATCTTCTTAATTTATTTCCTAATTTGTGAAATTATTTCCATGAGTTTGTCCTATTTATTTTAATTTCTACGCTACATTTTAACTAGAAAAATCACTATAATTTACTAAAAATATCAAATTAATTTATTTCAGTCTAAAATTTTTATCATAATTATTTTTTTCAATTGCATCTAAATTATAAATTTTCATAATTTTTCTCACTCATTTGAATTTTTTACACGTTTTCCAGTTATTATTTCTTAGTTAACTTACGTGCTAAACTATTTCTATCAATACGTAAATTATTAGAATACACATAGACACACAATTAAATTAAAAAGACAATTTTCTATTAAGTTAGACTAATTAAATTAAACAGATTAGGAACATGATGTTATGTAAACTATTGGGTCTAAGCCCAATAAAGCTAGAAACATTGTATTAGAAATGAAGGTTTTGCTTGGGCTAAGTTTAGATAAATGAGTCTCAACCCTATAAAAATAAAAACTTATTACTAATTTTGATTTAACTATAGCCCAAGTATTTTTACATGTAGTAATTACTTAATTTTTAATTTATATTATATTTTTTTTATTTTAAGCAATTCGACCAATTGCTGACTAGTTGAACCATTTTTCCATTAAAACATTATTCCAGCCGAGTCAATCACTGGTCGAGCTTAATAATGATGCCTTCTTCTCAAGGTTGATAGTAAGAAATTGCATCTTCGGTTGACTGACATCTTCTGAACTAGCGTGTTCCCCTTGAGGGGCTAGCCCTTTCCACCAGCACTTGTATAACACTATGGCCCTGGGAATGGAACGTACACTTAGCTAGGATAGCCACAGGCGCCGGTCCCATAGCCACTGGTAACAAAGGAATTTGAGACTCCTGTGATGTGGTGTTGGTGCAGGGCAGACTACTGCTTTAGGAGCAAAACATGGAATGGTGGGTGAATTCTACAAGTAGTGGGTAGTGTGAGCTTATAAGTCACCTTCCAAGTCCATTTTGCAATTAGGAATGAGCCTTGGTACCTCCTCCCCAACTTACTGTGTTCCTTCGTGCTTAAGATCTGCTGCTTGTTGAAGTGTTTTCAACATCAGCCATTCTCCTACATTATATTCTTTCTCCTTCCTGGCCTAATCAACAACATACCTCTTCATATGCTCTTGTGCTCGCTGCAATTTGGTTATTAACTCTTCACGAATCTGTTCCTTGCACTTCATTTCATCCTCTACTGCTTGTTAGTGGTGCGCCTCAACTTGAAATCAGACCAAAGGGGTGGTATCTTTTTGTATACTACCTAGTATGGACTCATCTAAATGGCTGTATGGTGGGTGGCATTGTACCAATACTCTTCCCATGTTAGGAACTTGTGCCAATCTGATGGTTTCGTTGAAACAAATGCCCATAAGTATTGCTTATGGCATCTATTCAATACCTTTGATTGCCTATCTGTTTAAGGTTGATAGACAATACTATATTTAAATGTGGTACCACTCATTTTCATTAATGACTCCAAAACTTGTTGATAAAGATGGGGTCTCAATATGAGATTATAGACCTTGGAAACCCACCATTTTCACGATGATATTAGTGAAAAGCTCTGCCACTGTTTGGATGTGTACCTAGTCTGCAATGGCCCAAAGTGAGCCATTTTGATCATCCTATCCACAATCACAAAAATGCATATTTATTCATGTGATTTGGGAAGAGAAGTGATGAAGTCCATAGTCACTTCCTCCTAATTGCCACTAGGACATGTCAGCGGCTTTAGTAATCCTTCTAGTCTTTCAGTATTGTTCTTAAACTATTGACAAATTTGGCACTAACTATATATTGCTTCAGGTCCATCTTCATTGTTGACCAATAGAATGATTCTACGTGCTCCATGTAGGTCTTCCTGACCTGGAGTAACCCCCTACGGGAGTATCACGAAACCCCTTTATTAGCGAAAATCTACGGGTGGAATTGCTTCTAATCCTGATATTATTATTAAGCAACGAAATATTGTTCTGCAATTTCTGTGCAGATACTATAGTAGCAAGCTACTGCCTTATCTTTACAATATCTACTACTGCAAAGTTGACTTCGATGATGTCATCCACAAGCCTACAATGGATAGTATGGATGTCATTCATGTTGGAATTTTAGTTAAAAACTAAAATATAATAAATCATAAATTCCTTAAATTAATTTAACAGCAAATAATGACATCTATAAATAATATAGATTAGGTTATAGGATTACTTTAAAAAGATGATGAGGCAGCCATAATTGAAGTGATCATGAACAGTAAGGAAGAGAAGAGTTATTCCTATCTCATAATAGTTGCTCATGCATAAGTCTCAATGAGACAACTGTATGCACTAAAGTGACTAGGAATAAGGATCACTTTCTTATGTATATAATCACATATGAATAAGCTAAACCTACCCATCATGATAAGTCCACACACAAGACCCATTAACAAAACTCACTTATTAGCAGTATTTAATTACAACAATAATGATCATTATTTGGACTACAATAATATGCTCTAATTATTTTGATATCCAATTAATCTGAGTTTTAAAAAATATAATGTGACAGTTTTCCACTTGGATGACATAAGTCATATTATTTTATTTACTACAAAAATATTCAAATTAATTAAACAACATGTGGCCACAATAAGATATCAAAACCAAGTTAGCACTCTCAATTACTGGTCCAAAATGTGTCTACAAGCACGTCAACAAAGTAGAAAATCATGCTCAAAGGAACATTAATATCATGCATGTAGGATACTCATATTCCGATGACCTAACAAATGTGTTATATGGCTAATGGAAAAACACAACAAAATTACATGCTAATATGTGATCAAAGTGCAATTCCCAACAAAATGACCTGAATATCTGCTCAATATGTTTTATGAGATTTAACAATATTATCTCAACACAATAACCAAACGAGACTAGATCTGAAATGTCTCCACAATATGACATAACATAAATAATATTGTAGAGAATAATAATGATGTATGAGAATGACAAAAGCAACATAAGAATTCAAAAGGACCTCACTTTGTAGTTTGCCTATGAGATATACCAAATTTGTTCAATTATCTCCTAAGTACACTAACAACAAAGGTAACATTAAGACGTGTACAAACTTGAGCTTACATAACGTTGCCAATAATGGAAGCATATGAGACCTTCTCTGTTTCAGTAGTTCCTTATCATTTTGAGGACATTGGGTATTAAACAACCTCTCACCTTTTAAAGAGGTGAAGTATAGGGACTACAATATTTCATATTGAGTATATTCAAAATCATTTCAATATAACCTTCTAAGACAATCTAAGAATACTATAAGATTTAGCAAGGTGAATCTCAATGCCTAAAACAAAAGAGGCATCATTGAGGACCTTCTTATCAAAATGTGCTGTCAACATCTACACAGTCTCATACACATAATCAGTATCATTACTAGCTTAAAGTATAGCATTAATACATATAGGACAAGAGTAATGAATTCACTCCCACTATTTATCAACTATCAGGGCTAGCTATGACCTCTTGAAAGAAATTGGATCAGAATCCTAATATAAAGAAACTTTTAAATTACTAAAGTGACCAAGTGGCTACAACTATCCATAATAGAAACTAAAACCAAATTCCTTCTTATAGTGTTACCAAGTGGCTTCAATTCCTCAAGAGGGGAGCGAATTGAGTATATAAGACAAGTTTGTAAATCTTTCGCAAAATACTTGAATTCTTATTTTCGTTGAAGCTATTTGATTAATAGAGATAAATGGATAGATGAGATAAACACTTTCACTTACAAATACAACAATCAAGCAAGATAGTAATCAAGCAAACTCAATAAAATAGTGCAAAATATTAAAGAGCTGAGTTTAGAAGAACAAACACCAAGCTTTATCCTGGTTCAACCATCAATGCGCTTGTGGCTTACGTCCAGTCCTCAAGCAATCACTCGAGATTTTTTCACTAAATTCTAAGCTTGAATTAGGTGCTTGTAACCTTTACAAATTGGAGCACTCAACACCACCTTGGGATACCTCACCCTTTGTAGCTTGTGCCTCTTCAAACAAGGGATACTTTACCCTTATAATTTTGAGGGATACATCACCCTCTCTATACAGATTATACAAAGATGTAGATGAATATAAACTCTCTCTAAAAGTATATGATACAAATTGAAGCTTATGGGTATTGAAAATTCACACTTTCTAAGCTCAAAAATGGAGTATGACGAGTATGATTATGGAAATATGAATTTTATGCTCAATAATGATTCTCAGATAATTGGTCTCAGTTTTTCTAACCCTTCATTGATGCCCAACACCCAGATTTATAGTTAAGGGCCAATGATAGCTGTTGGGGGTAGATGAGAGCATTAAATGCTCTTTAATACAGTTGTTGAACGTGCTTCTTCTCCTTGCCAGATAACAGGCTTAATCGATTACCCAAGCTCCCTAATCGGTTAGGAGCTCTTTAAACCTAATATAAAAACTTTTATTTTAGTGAATAATCGATTGAAGCAAATCTATAACCAGCTAGCCTTGTTTTTGAGATGAATAAGAATGCCTCTATTAAAGCATATAACCGATTAACCTAAGCACATAATCGGTTAGGCATGTAAATCATAAAGAGGCAATGCCTCTGTCTAATTAATCTAACCGATTAGAAGCTGTCTCTAAACAGTTAAGGATCATAGAAATTTACTTTTGTAAAAGTAATAATCGGTTAGGACCTTATGGTAATCAGTTAAAAATTAAATGAATTTTCTTCTGTTTAAGCAAATAACCAATTAGACTAAGTTTCTAATCAGTTAGGACTTAACGAATTTTGCTTCTAAGAAAGCAAATAACCGATTAGGGCTATAACCTAATCGGTTAGGCCCTGTTTTAAAAAAAAAAGGAGATGCCTTTGTTTAATCAAATAATCAATTAATCAAATCACCTGATAGGTTAGGCATTAAAAAGATAGAGAGCCAATGTTCTGATTTATCAATCTAACTTATTTGGATCTACTCCTAACCAGTTAAGGGCCTTAGAATTTGGCCACTAACAAGACAATTAACAGGTTACTCTTTTTGCCTAATTGGTTGGTTCTTTTAAAACACAAAATGGCACATTTCTATTTTGGCTCTTAATTTGTTAATGACTTGAAAAAGGAGATAACATTTCCAAGAGGCTTTTCAGAAAAAGCTTTTTATACTTACTAAAAACCATTTGTTTAAACTATGATTTTCATAAAGAAAAAAATGATTTTGCAAAGCCATTTTAAGAAAGCCAATTGATGAGCTTAGAGTGATTCCTAAAATACCTTTACACAATATCTAAGACCTACATGCTAATCTTGAATTCCTTGTGATTTGATCGCTGTGTTTCTATTGCTTTCTTGTTTGTCGACATCAAAACTATTTGCATTTAGTCAATGTCAATCACATTCTCCCCCTTTTTGATGATGACAAACAATTATTGAGAAAAAGATTAATTCAAATAATAATTGGAATTCATAACAGGATTTAGAGACATACTCCCCCTCTTTTGTTCAAGAGGTGATTGAATCAGAGATGCACAACTTTCCTTTTGTTTTGGAATTCCAAGACCATTAAAAGAAAAACTTTAAGTAAAACTTTCAGTTATTTTACATTCTTTTCTCAATAAAAAGCCTATATCCTTCTCCCTCTTTTGTCATGATAAAAAAAATTTGAATAGATAACCAGTAATAATCTAGGCATAATGGAAGCATATTCAGTAATCCATTCAGACACATGCAAGTTATACAACACCATCCAAAACAAGCATTCAAACTATATTTAAACATGTCCAAGATGTCAAGTAATCATGCCATGGTTCTAAGATAACTTGCATAATTGAAAACATAATATCAAAACATTAGAGTCATAGCTAAACATAATATCCAAAACATAATTGTAAACTTAGTAGTTGAGTTTAGAAACATTGTTATAACAGAAATAGATACTCCTTGCCTAAGCCACATGATCCTCTGGTGCTGAGTAGTGACGCTCAAGCCTATCCAGGCGATCCTCCATAGCACTTAAGCGATCAAAGATGACTAAGTTGCTGTGCTTGTGGTAAGTTCTGAGATTCACAATGACAGCAAGAATGCGTACTTCACTTGTAGCTTCTGATATGCTACTTGTTACTGGTGCCTCCTCCATAGGAACATCATCTAGATCAGCAGGAATTTCTTCTTGTGGTGCTGCTGCCACACGTTCATGACCATAAATCCATTCGTCATTTACTCTCTTCATATGCATTCGATTGAGAGAGGTAAGTCCAAACTTTTGGAGACCCACAGTATGTACGATTCCATCATCCCCTAAGGGGATCTTATATTGGTTTAGAATTCGAGCAACCAATAAGGCATAAGGAAGATCCATAACTACCTTTTCTTTAGCTTTCATCATATAATGCATGATGTAATGAGGCCAGTTAATCTTCACACATCTTTTGAGTGCCCATATCAAGAAAGTGTCTTCTTCTTCAACCAAGGCATAATTGTTTGCCCTTGGTACAAGGATGTGTGTGACTATGAAGTGAAGAAGATGATCCTGTAAATTCAGAACACCAATAGTAAAAGATCTTTTTGGCACTTGGGTTCCTGGTTGTAGCATGTTTGTGACAGCTTGGTCTCGATCAAAATCCTCCTATGAATTGTAATTGTCCACAGGGAGTTGGTCTTCGGAATAAGTGAGACCAAACATGGTAGTCCACTGACTTGGTTGCACAATAATTCTATCTTTTAAACTCAGAAGCTAAGTTTCCACCAATAATAGTTAAATCGCAGAAGTAAACTTTTGTAGGTTCAATGTAGAAGTACTCGGGGTTAGTTGTACAAGGGTTTTCAACCCATGGAATTCCAGGAGTTCTGTAAGGTATGTGAATCCTTCTCTATTGAAGAAGTCTCAGTCCATGTACTTAGGTTGAATGAGATGTCGCGTATGAAAGTGCAGTGTGTATGCCTTCATTTGATCCTTGTTGGAGAAGTACCTTCCAATGTTGCTGCTAATTAAAAAATCTCAGTTAAGAGTTGACGTGGATGGTGGCAGAGGTACATTGGGGTTTTGGTGTGAGGGGGTTTGTGGTGAGAAGAACTGCTTGCCATGGTGGAAGAATGGAGGCTATGGCACGGTTGAGGAGAGAGAAAGTAAGAGGAAGGTGAAAATTTTGGAGAAGAAAGGAGATTTTAATCGGTGGAAATTAGGGGAAAGTGATGGAAAATAAGGAAAAAAGTATTTGAATGGTGGATTTGTAGTGGTGTGAGTAGAGAGGAGTGGGTGTTTGAGGGAAGAAGAAGAAGATGAGGATGGAGGAATGGGGGTCGTCATGAAAATGAAGGTGGAGACTACTGTTTTGGTGTTTTGAGGAGTATATTAACTAGTTAGGATGTTGGGGCTAACCGATTAGAGCATGTAGGTAACCGATTACAGCATTGTGGGAATGAAAGTGGAGCTCACGGTTTGGTTAAATAACCAGTTAGAGGGTTCTCACTAACCGATTAGAGCTTTGTAGGAGTGAAAATGGAGCTCACGGTTTGGGCTAATAACTGATTAGAGGGGTCTGTCTAATCGGTTAGCTTTGTATGAAAATTGAAAATGTGTGGTCCTGTGAGTTGAAATAACAGGTTATATAGTCGTCTTAACCGGTTATCGAGCTATGGTAGAAAGCAATTTTCTTATCAACCAAAGTTCCAAGTCCCACATAATAGATCATTTTCCTTTTCTGATAGTTTATTGCACTTCCAAAGTTGCCATTCTTCAAGAAATCAAACTTGTCATCACCAAATTGTTCCAACTTAACTTGATTTCACTTTTATCAACATTTACTCACTATGGAGGCATCCCAAACACAGAATCTTCTTCTTCAAGTGATTAAGAAATAATTTTCTTCAGCAGGAACATGATTAGGGGAAGATGAGGGACTTAAGTGATAATCACATATTTGATACATTAATAAATTCTTATTTTTAGTCATTTACACTCTCCATGTACTTAATTGATTGAGTTTGGTTATGTTTTGTAAGTTTGGACTCAAATTGGACTTAATTGAATTTTTTAGCATGATTTACGTCTTACACTATTTCTATATTTGGGCCATATCTTGGGCTGTAAGTAGTATTTTGAGGAGATTCTGGTGGAATTTGAAAGATAAGAGAGACCTCTACAACTCTTATGATACCTTAAAGGCCTAATCACACGATTGGATAACTCAAATTAAAGTTGAAGTAAGAACTAGGGTACTGATCTTGACAGCTTGACCTATGCATGCTATTCATGACATAACTCAGGATATAGGATGTCAAATGGGCTGAAATGTTGATGATTGATAGTTAAGACCTAAATCTACAACTTTCATGTTGAACACATTTCCAGAATCTGAGATCTAATGGGTCATATTGGGCTTGGAAGTCAGAACATAGGAGCTGTTGCTGGGCCTGAGCAGTATGCAGTAATCAGACCATATCTTGAGTTGTGGAATGCTTTTGGGCTCAAACTAACAAAATTTGAAAGCTAAGATCTAGGCCTACAACTTTCATGAATACCACTTGGTAAAAAAAATGACAAATGCAATGACTTCAGAGCTAAATGATTTCAGAGACAAAGAATCTCCATAATTTTCCACTCATCAAAAGTCATTTGGCATTTTTCACTCATTTTCCACTCATCCACTCACTCATGACTCAGCCCCCTTGTCATTTTGTATCCTAAATCCTCTATAAAAGGGAGCTTTGGCTGATCATTTAAAGGCTTAGGTGTTAGATACCAAATTCATGCTATTTTGTTATTTGGTTATCTTGTTGTAGTTTTCTCTTGTTCTAAATTGAAGTTATGTTCTTTTTCTTCTTTTTCCTTCTTCCTTTCTTCTTGTTTATGAGTAACTAAGTTTTATTTTGCTTGGGTGAAAGGGTGAAGCTCTTGGTAATAAGTTAAGGTTAGATTAATTTCTCTCTTGTGCTTAAATGATATATTTTCAAGTGGTCATTATACATATTGTATTTTGTTTCCAATCAATTTAGAAACCTTCCTTGTAAAATGGAGTTCTTGATTTGTTGTAGATAAGAGATTGACACAATGAATACTTGAACCCATTTATAAGTGTTGATATTAGAAACTCTCCTTGTAAAGTGGAGATCTTGATTTGTTTTAGATAAGATTTTGGCACAATGAATGCTTGATCCTATTTATGAGTAGTGGTGTTAATAGATGATTAAATAAATCATAATATAATTACGTATATAATTTTTAATGAACTTTGAACGTTGTATTTTTCGATTGGAACTCCCGTTATGTGTGGATTCTAATTGAGTTATAAAAAAATTAATCTTGTCTTTAATTTATTTACTAAGAGTGGATCTCTTAACCCAAGCAATTCCTTTTTACTTGTGACCAAGTTTTATCACCTTTATTATTGTAACAAAATATTTTCCTTACGTCAAATAAATTTTTCTTCATCAATTCCCTGTGAATCGACCTCGGACTCCCGAGAATTTATTACTTGAAACAATCTGCACTTGGGTTTGCAACTTTTAATCAGCATCATTAAGCATGGATCAAGCACCTACAAAATAAAATAAGGGGACACTCTGATGCTCAAGTCAGTATTGGATTTAAAAATGATTAAACTTTATTAAAATTACACAATGAATCAATATTATGCAGTAGAATAGCAAGATGGGCTTCAGAAAAGATTAATTATGCAGCAAAGATAACCACTTTATCAACAAATGACCAATTTGTACAGAAAATTAACTTATTACATTAAATGACTAATATATGCATCAAATGGCTAATTTATGCAGCAAATGACTAACTTACGTAGCAAATAATAGGTTTATACAGCAAATAATCAACTTATGCATGATTGATCTAATATACCAAGTTCATTTCTTATATAGAAGAATGCTTCTTTTGCCAAGGGCTTAGTGAAAATGTCAGCTAGTTGCTTAGTGGTTTCCACAAATTCAAGCATACAATCACCTTTTTGAACATGATCCCTTATGAAATGATGTCTAATTTCAATATGTTTAGTTCTTGAGTGTAAAATAGGATTTTTTGACAAGTTGATTGTACTAGTGTTATCACACCTTATAGGGATGTGATCCAGCTCTAGACCATAGTCTAGAAGTTGTTGCTTCATCCAAAGGATTTGTGCACAACAACTTCTAGCTGCAACATATTCAGCTTCAGCTGTAGAAAATGTCACACTATTTTGTTTCTTGCTATGCCAAGAAACTAGTGAGCTTCCAAGCAAGTGGCATGTCCCACTAGTGCTTTTTCGATCCATTTTGCATCTAGCAAAGTCAAAATCGGAGTAACCAACTAGGCTACAAGAGGCGCCTTTAGGGTACCATAAACCCATTTGTGAAGTACCGATAAGATATTTCATAATTCATTTTACAGCCCTTAGGTGTAATTTTTTAGGATTAGCTTGATATTTAGCACACATGCACACACTAAACATGATATCCGGCCTACTAGCTGTAAGATAAAGAAGTAAGCCAATCATACTTCTATATTTTGTGATTTCTACAGACTTACCTCCTTCATCCATGTCCAAATAACAAGAGGTGCCTATTGGTGTAGCCATATGCTTAGCACTTTCTATTCCAAACTTCTTGAGCAACTCTTTGCAATATTTGGATTGACTTATGAAATCCCATCCTTTGTTTGCTTGATTTGGAGACCAAGGAAGAAGTTTAGCTTACCCATCATGGACATCTCAAACTCACTTTGCATAATATTAGTAAATTCTTTGCAAATAGGGTTGTTAGTGGCACCAAATATTATATCATCAATATAAATTTGAACAAGAAGAACGTCATGCTTTTTATGCTTAATAAAGAGATTAGTGTCAACCTTTCCCTAGAGAAGCCATTTTCTAAAAGAAATTTGCTCAACCTTTCATACCAAGCTCTAGGAGCTTGTTTCAAGCCATACAAGGCCTTTTTCAGTTTAAAAACATGGTTAGGCATTTCAAAATCCTCAAAACTAGGGGGTTGTTTCATATACACCTCTTCTTGTATAAAACCATTTAAAAAGGTACTTTTAACATCCATTTGATAAAGTTTGAAATCCATGATGCATGAATATGCAAACAACATTCTAATGGCCTCTAATCTAGCTACGGGAGCATAAGTTTCTTCATAGTTTATGCCTTCTTCTTGATTATAGCCCTTAGCTAAAAGCCTAGCTTGGTTTCTTATTATTAAGCCTGTTTCATCAAGTTTATTCCTAAAGACCCATTTGGTGCCAATTATAGGATGATCATTGAGCCTTGGAACTAATTCCCAAACTTGATTTCTCTCAAATTGATTTAGCTCATCTTGCATTGCTAAGATCCAATGTTCATCATTAATGACCTTATTTATGTCTTTAGGTTCAACTTGAGAGACAAAAGCCAAGTGACTACATGCATCTCTAAGTGTGTTTCGAGTAATTACCCCTTTTGATACATCACCTATCACCTTGTCAAGAGGATGATACCTTGATGTCCTCCATTCTTTAGGTAGATCCATGATTTCTGAATCCTCTTGTCTTTCATGATCACTAGGTCTTTCTTCTTGCTTCTTAGGCTCTTTTTCTTGAATCTCCAAGTGTGTTCTAGCCATGATTTCTGCAACATCATCAACAAGCACCTTTTTCAGCTCATTTGGGTTAGTTTCATCAAAAGCAACATGTATAGACTCTTCTATGGTCATAGTTCATTTATTTTAAAGTCTAAAGGCCTTACTATGTATAAAATATCTAATAAAAATTCCCTTATTAGATTTTGTATCAAACTTCCCCAAGTTATCCTTTCCATTATTCAGAACAAAGCATTTACATTCAAAGACATGAAAATGTAAAACATTTAGCTTTCTTCCCTTATACAATTCATATGGGATTTTCTTTAAAATTGGTCTTATTAGGACTCTATTCATAATATAATAAGTAGTGTTAACCGCATCTGCCCAAAAGTACTTAGGAAGATTAGTCTCATTGAGTATAATTCTTGCCATTTCCTCTAAAGATCGATTTTTCCTTTCTACAACACCATTTTGTTGTGGTATTCTACAGGCAGAAAAATTATGCTCAATGTCATGTTCATCACAAAAGATTTCAAATTCATGGTTTCAAATTTGTCACCATGGTCACTTCTTATGGATGCGATACAAAAACCTTTTTCATTTTGGATAACTTTGATAAGCTTTTTAAATGATTGAAAAACATCATTTTTGTGAGCTAAGAATAATGTCCATGTAAACTTAAAAAAATCATCCACAATCACCAATGCATAATAATTCTCACCAAAACTCATAGTTCTAGAGGGACCAAAAAGATTTGTGTGCAAAAGTTGTAAAGGTCTAGAAGTTGAAATCACATTTTTAGCTTTAAAAGAGACTTTTACTTGTTTTCCCTTTTAACATGCATCACAAAGTTTGTCTTTTTCAAATTTGAGCTTTGGAAGACCAATTAGTAGTTCTTTAGAAACCAATTTGTTTAAGTGATCCATGTGAATGTGAGAAATTCTTCTATGTCATAACCATAAATCATTTTCTTTACTCATAAAGCATTTTGCATCATTTGAGGAAATGTCATCAAGGCTAATCATATATATATTATTAACCCTATGACTAACAAACTTAACATACTTATCATCTTTACCCTCAATTATGTAATACTTAGAATTAAATATTACTCTATTCCCTTTATCACATAGCTGACTAATGCTAAGCAAGTTATGTTTGAGTCATTCAACAAGCAAGACATTATCAATAGATGAAGAAGAGTTCTTACCAACTTTTCTAACTCCAAGGATCTTCCCTTTGTTGTTGTCACCATATGTCACGTGACCACTCTTTTTGGGAACAAGGAAGGAAAACTTGGAGCCATCACCGGTCATGTGCTTGGAGCAACCACTATCAAGATACTAACTTAAGCTTTTGGTCTTCAAGCACACCTACAACACACATTCAAATTTTAACCTTTGGTATCCAAATTGTCTTGGGTCCTTGTGTGTTAGAGTTAGGCAAGGTGCCCTTAGGAATCCAAACCCTTTTAGTTCTAATCTTAGTGTTAAAGTTCTTTCTAACATTACATGTGGATGCACTATACCCTTTCCTCCCACAATGAAAACATTTGATAAAGGGACTACTTGAAGTATTTGTGGAAACAAAGAAATTTTTGTAAGATTTTTATTGGTTATTGGGATTATACCCCAAACTAATTTTTTGAAAAACACATTTTTATTTCCCTAACAAAACATTCAAGTTGTCTCTTCTAAAGGTAAATTTTGTAAGAGTGTTGTTTAAATCTTCAATTTCTTTTTCAAATGCTTTGCATGATGAGAAAGGTAAGGGTATAGATGTGTTATCATGTGAGAAGCAAGTCATGTACAATGAGTTAGCATCAATAAGTCCTAAGATCTCATTTTCAATCTTAAGCTCATTAATCTCCTTATTTAAAATAGAAACTTTGTTTACCAATAAGGAGATTGTTTTGTTAGAAGATAAAACCATTTTTGTGAGCCTCATAGATTCATCATGCAATTCTTGAAAAGCATCTTGCAATTCATCATAAGAAAGTAGAGATTCTAAGTTAGAAGATTTTACCTTGGTGTCACTCTCTTCACTTTCTTCTCCTTGAGCCATGAGACAAAGATGAACTTATTCATTCTTCGAACTATTAGATGAACTCACATCATTGTCTTCCTATGCTATATATGCTCTTCTTCCTTTCTTTCTTTAGAAGGCCTTTTGTCAAACTTCTTCATCTTCTTAAGATACACAGGACACTCCATTTTCATGTGCCTCGATTTTCTACATTCACAATGAAGGAGTTGAGGATCCTTCTCCTTTGTGATAGGCTTTCTTTTGAGGGAATGGTGGCCTTATTTGGAATCCCTTCTTCTTTAAGAATCTTCCAAACTTCCTTACAAGGAGACTGAGATTCTCTTTACTTAGCTCAAGATTTTCTGCATCTTCTTCACCATCTTCATCATCATCTTCAATTGTAGAAGAGGTGTCTTTGAGTGCAATTCCCTTTTTCTTCTTATCATACTCTTTATTTTGATTGAGTCTATTTAGCTCTAACTCATGTTTTTGAAGCTTCCCAAATAAAGTGGCTAGAGACATTGTTGACAAATCTCTTAATTCCGTAATAGCCGTTACTTTGGGTTGCTAATTCCTGCTCAAACACCTCAAGATTTTGTTAATAAGATCTTCATTAGGAAATATATTTCCTAATGAGATAAGATGATTTACAATATGTGTGAATCTCTTTTGCATCTCTTGAATACTTTCACCTTGATTCATTCTAAACAATTCATATTCATGAGTAAGAGTGTTTATTCTAGATCATTTTACCTCACTTGTACCTTCATGAGTTACTTGTAAAGTATCTCACATTTCTTTAGCGATCTTGCACTTTGACACCCTAAAGAATTCATCATACCCCAAGGATGTGGTGATGATGTTCTTGGCTTTCAAATTGTATTGAACCTTTTTTTTGTCCTCATTGGTCCATTTATTTCTAGGTATATTAATTTTCACACCATCTTTTGTATGTGTGAGAACAAAAGCATCATTTTCAATGGCATCCCACACATCAAAATCAATAGCTTTAATAAAAAATTTCATCATTTCTTTCCAATATGCATAACCATCCCCATTGAAAAAGGGAGGTCTATTTATAGATGAACTTTCATTAGAAAAACCATTTGAAGTCATTTCTTCTCTTGAAACTGCTAAGCTCTTTACACAAGAGTCTAGTTCTGATATCACTTGTTACCAAGTAGTCTTAATTACTCAAGAGGGGGGTGAATTGAGTATATAAGACAAGTTCGTAAATCTTTCGCAAAATACTTGAATTCTTATTTTCGTTAAAGTTATTTGATTAATAGAGATAAATGGATAGATGAGATAAACACTTTCACTTACAAATACAACAATCAAGCAAGATAGCAATCAAGCAAACTCAATAAAATAGTGCACAATATTAAAGAGTTGAGTTTATTAGAACAAACACCAAGGTTTATCCTGATTCAGCCACCAATCCACTTGTGGCTTACGTCCAGTCCTCAAGCAATCACTCGAGACTTTTCCACTAAATTCCAAGCTTGAATTAGGTGCTTATAACCTTTACAAATTAGAGCACTCAACACCACATTGGGATACCTCACCCTTTGTAGCTTGTGCCTCTTCAAACAAGGGATACTTCACCCTTACAATTTTGAGGGATACCTCACCCTCTCTATATAGATTATAAAAAGATGTAGATGAATAAAAACTCTCTCTAAAAGTATATGATACAAATTGAAGCTTATAAGTATTGAAGATTCACACTTTCTAAGCTCAAAAATAGAGTATTATGAGTATGATTATGGAAATATGAATTTTATGCTCAATAATGATTCTCAGATAATTGGTCTTAGTTTTTCTAACCCTTCATTAATGCCCAAAACCCAGATTTATAGTTAAGGGCCAATGATAGCCGTTGGGGCAGATGAGAGCATTAAATGCTCTTTAATATAGCCGTTGAACGTGCTTCTTCTCATTTCCAGATAACAGGCTTAATCGATTACCCAAGCTCCTTAATTAGTTAGGATCTCTTTAAACCCAATATAAAAGCTTTTGTTTTAGTGAATAATCGATTGGAGCAAATCTATAACCAGTTAGCCTTGTTTTTTAGATGAATACAAATGCCTCTGTTAAAGCATATAACTGATTAGGCTAAGCACATAATCGGTTAGGCATATAAATCATAAAGAGGCAATGCCTCTGTCTAATTAATCTAACCGATTAGAAGCTGTCTCTAATCGGTTAGGGATCATAGAAATTTGCTTTTGTAAAAGTTAATAATTGGTTAGGACCTTATGGTAATCTGTTAGGAATTAAATGAATTTGCTTCTGTTTAAGCAAATAACCGATTAGACCAAGTTTCTAATCAATTAGGACTTAATGAATTTTGCTTCTAAGAAAGCAAATAACCGATTAGGGCTATAACCTAATCGGTTAGGCCCTGTTTTAAAACAAAAGGAGATGCCTCTATTTAAACAAATAATCGATTAATCAAATCACCTAATCGATTAGGCATTTAAAAGATAGAGAGCCAATGTTCTGATTTATCAATCTAACTTATTTGGATCTACTCCTAACCGGTTAAGGGCCTTAGAATTTGGCCTCTAACAAGACAATTAACATATTATTCTTTTTGCCTAATTGGTTGGTTCTTTTAAAACACAAAATGGCACGTTTCTATTTTGGCTTTTAATTTGTTATTGACTTGAAAAAGGAGATAAGATTTCTAAGAGGTTTTTTAGAAAAAGCTTTTCATACTTACTAAAAACCATTTGTTTAAACTATGATTTTCATAAAGAAAAGAATGATTTTGTAAAGCCATTTTAAGAAAGCCAATTGATGAGCTTAGAGTGAATCCTAAAATACCTTTACACAAGATCTTAGACCTACATGCTAGTCTTGAATTCCTTGTGACTTGATCATTGTGTTTCCATTGCTTTCTTGCTTGTCGACATCAAAACCATTTGCATTTAGTCAATGTCAATCACATATAGAAGGTACCTAAACAATGCTCTCTTGAAACTAAATAATGTTTAGTACATAACCTCAAAGATATAACTCCTATATGTTATACGTTGACACTATCACTATTTTCTACTTTGATCATCAACTCCCCTTTACTCGATATTCTCTTGCTTTTGAACTCCTTTCTTCTTCTCAAGCTAATTCATAAACTTTAAATAATAAGCTAATCAATAATCCACTCCTTTTCTAAGCATGGTAAGAAGTCCTCCAAATAACAAAATTAGTTAGAAGTATTCAAACACCTGTCACATTAGAAGATCTTCCCCTAACTCAACTTTCATGGACTTCAACCTGTTGTACTAGTTCACAAGCTTGAAGACATGTTCGCTAACACTAGACTCACCCTTATACTTGGTTTTTGTCAACATAGAGGGGTAATAGGCTTTTTAGATTTATCAGACTTCTTGAATTTATCACCAACAAACTTGAGAAATTTCTTAGCATTGTCAAATTTAGGAATGCCCTCTTTACTGGTTTTATTCATACTATACTTCATGGTTACCAAGTGTTTAATAGTGGATATTGAGCTATACCTGGATAGGCATGTTCTGGTGTTTTCCTCCTTGCACAACAGCGGAGCATGCTAAAATGGGGGGTTGGTACCTACAAAGATACTCCAATGCTCAAGTCAGGCTATGCGCAATTAAGGTTTATGCTAAAGAGCAATAGATACCTGCTAGAAGTGATTGAGCCTGATATTTATAGAGGTTGGATAGGGAGATATGTTCCCCTAATAGTTGCAGAGGATCCCTATAAAATTAGAATGTTGATACTGTAGTTATGAGTAGTCAAAGGTGGTTATGGACACTATTATTACGCAATGTCATGATTGGTAGTTACAGATACTCATAGGATTTATCCACTGCGCAAATCTCACGGTAATGTGATTATTACCCAATACCATGATCCAAAATTTTTTGTGCTGGGATTTCAACAATGTACCATGAATTCTCGTTTGGGTGTCAATGATGGACTCCAGATAGATGCATGCCGGGTTGACCCATGGGACAGGATCTCAGATTGTGGTCCAAAATAGATGCCCCCAGCTTGGTGCTTAAATGGGACAGCTAAGTGTCAATGTATCCAAGTTCGATAGGAGCATATGATATGCAATGAATAAAAGGATCTAAGTCAGTGTTAATGCCGAATCTCGCAATGTTTTTTTCAAAGGGCCAAGGTTCGTGATACATCGTAGTATGCCTTCGGGGTTAATGTGTAAGGCTGAGACCTGAATCAGATCACTCTGCTTGCGTCGTCATTCCAACATCCAAGGTATGTCATATGTCGCCCTTATATATAGTTTAAGATCTTTGTTGTCCTTTCTTGTAGCCTTTATTCTGCAGTTTGTAGCAGTCTGAGTTGGCTTGGGAATCATCGCTTTGACTTTATTGGGAATGAAAATTGCTTCAAAGAAGGTAGCAATTTCAGGTTATTTCCTAACTGCCCACTACTCTTGTGGCCAATCACGAGAAAAGGGCATTAAAATGTGGCCTCAAATGTGTAGTCAGTTAGCCTTCTCGGGAGCCAATCAAAATGCTTTATTCCCTCTATAAATAAGGGATGCTCGTAGTGAGGCTGGCATATGTTTCTTTTGTTCAATAGATCGTGTTTGAGAGTGATCCTTTTCTAGAGAATGATCTTTCTCTCATTTCTTTTATACATATGGAGAGTTATGCCCCCTTTTGAAACCATTTTCTTATTCTTCCCAAAATTCTTCAAAATGTTTCTTTTTCCCCAATATATTCATCGGATGGAGGCCTTTCTTACCAAGCATAATAGTTCTGTGAGGACCAAGTAGCTGCCCTACGGGGGTTGGTCAACACACATTTTGTAATGTTCCAATACTAGTACTAATGACATATCCAGAATTATGCATTAGTATTTAAAATTAGGCACATCAGTTTTAAACTAACAACATTTATTCTAAATATATTTATATTATATATAAAAATATGAGCCTATTATAGGTGAAATAATATACATATAATGAAAGCATACATTATGTACAATAATTACATAATATGCCTCCAAGGCACTAAATATAAACAATCCAAATATATAACTCTTCTGTAAATCATTCTATCTTATGCTCAATAATCTTCATCTTCTGGATGCTTAATCTTTTTCCTAGAATTATCATGGAATCATAATATAAAAGGGGTGAGAATCTTAAAATTCTTAGTAGGTCAAGTTTATAAAACATGTCATTACAATAATTCCAACTGTTTCGAGAAAAAATCATTCAATACTTACAATATAAGGTAGAAAGGTGGCTATTACCAAAATAATTTTCTTTCTCTTTCCGAAACAGAGATTCAATTTATATCCTTTATCAAAATCATTTGTAAAATCAAGTAATTCATCAAGTCTCATCATTTATCAAAATTAATCAGTTATCATATATCATCATTTTTCATATATCATTAATCATCATATTTCATCATTCATCATTTCTTATCATTAATCATATCTCATCATTAATCAAAAGGGTATGGAGAGAACGTCCATCCTCACAATACCTTATACTTAGTAGTAGTCTGCTTTTAGGTTGATGTACTTTAACCTATTTGTAACAGTCTTATCTTGTTACACCGAACTACTCTGAGTAACCCAAGTCACCTCTAGTGAGGGATTGCCCATCCTCAGTCTAGAGTTATAGGTAAAGATGAAATGTCTGTCCTCTACTACTCTGATAGGGAGGGTATCATCCTTCCTCACACTATCAATGATCTAGGAACACCTTAAGTAAAGAGGGAATATCCATCCTCAACTACTTATTATCTAGGGAAACTCAGGTAAAGAGGGAGGGAATATCCATTCTCAACCTCAATTACTCTAGTAGTGAGGGAATGTCCATCCTTAACCACCATTATCCAAGTCTTACCCTAGATACGAGGATTTATTTCCTAGATAATGGGTTACCGTTGAAAGTCAAATAAAAGTTCAAGTAAAGAGGGAATGTCCATCCTCAATCTACCATGATAGGGAGGGAATGTCCATTCTTAACCTATCAATCGTCTAGGATCACCTCAAGTAGAGAGGGAATGTCCGTCCTCGATCTACCATCCATCTAGAATAATTTATAGTAAAGAGGGAAGGAATGTCCATCCTCGACCTTAGTTACTAAAGTAAAGAAGGAGGGAGTGTCCGTCCTTGACCTCATTTACCATAGTAGGGAGGGAATCATCCTTCCTTAAACTATCATTGTTTGAATTATCACTAGATATGAGGATCATTTCCTTTATCAATCATAGATATAGCAAATAATATTTATATCTCAAGAAAGAATGTCATCTCAATATATCTCATCGTTTTAATATAACTAGTGCACACTCTCATCATATTTCTAATTGATCAATCACAAATTCATAGTCAACAATGATTACATTCAATCCAAATGCATAAACATCTTACAAAATACTACAATTGGTAATATGATTCATAAATTAAACTTTTAATTAGGTCTCTTAGGGTAATAAACTCCATGTTTGTAAAACAGGGTAGTAGTAATCGATTACCATGCCATAGTAATCGATTACCAGCTAAACAGAAGCCTGGTAATCGATTACCATTATGTGGTAATCGATTACCACATCTCTAGAAGCTGGGTAATCGATTACCAATCCATAGTAATCGATTACCACCTGGGTTTTTAGCAAAAATCCAACTTTTAATCACACTACACTGATCTCTTTCGAACTCCAGTCAAATATGATCCAACTGCATCATAAATACACTATAGATATTCATTCTAATCACTCTTAAAGTGTCATTTCAAAAATGGGTAAACATCAAAACCCATATCTTCAAACCTTAATTCATTGAGTTTTGAAACCAAAATAACAATCAAAATCATAAACATAATCACAAAGTCATCATCTTACTTCATCAATTTAACATTTATTTAAAAAATTCTCAATCAAGTTCTTAACTTAAAACTCCTTTAGAAATAAGAAAAGAATAGATGAAGTAATAAAAACACCCCTACATCTTTTCTTAGCTTATTGATACTAGCTTCCTTTTCTTTTCTTTCTTTCCTTCTTCCCTTTGCTTTCTTCCTTTTTCCTTCTCTTCTTTCTCTTTTTTTTGTTGTTCCATGTTTCCCTATTCTCTATTTCTCTTTCTTTCTCATAGTTTCTCTCTCATTCCTCTTTTCTTCCTTCTCTATTTCATTTCTGCTTCCTCTCTTTCTCTCTTTCTTTATTTTTCTTTTCTTATCTTTTCTTTCTTCTTATCCTTTTATTACTTTTGATCGAGAAATCAAATCATGAGACGGTGGAGGAGGATAAAAATGAAATTCAACTAGAAAATTTGTATCTCTTAAGAATATTTTAATCCTTTATAACCCAATTTTCTAACTTCCATAAGTATCATAGAAATTTTAGGATTTCATTTGATCCCAAAACTCATCCTTTAATAATTATCCATATGCAAATTTAACATTTACTAAGCTCTATTACTCATTCTTGAGTTAAGTCAAACTTAAGGGGATAAACTAATAGGCTTACAAGTATCCAATTTAACTTGTAACCATTTCCAAAATAACTTCCATCCTTCACTTAACATCTTCTCAAAATCTCATTATCTTCGATAATAACCTAATTTTATATATTTTACAATAAAAAGTAGGTATTATTATAACTTAATATAATTAATTTTAATAATTTTATGATATTATTATTTAATTATTGAGAGAAGTTAATTTTATTTAATTATGATTATAATTGCAGAATTTAAAGAAGTGGATCACGTGGAGAACAAAAATTCAAAGACAAAAATTGAAGATGAAAGTCAAAGTAGTGGGTCCCATTCTCAAATAAACTTAGAAAGAAAGCAATTTAGAAATGGTGCAAAAGTATCACGATGCAGCATCAACAAATCAAAAGATAAAAGAGAACAAAGTTTAAAAGGCCAAGGAAGATAGGCCCACATGCAATGAAGAGAAAAAGCCCATGGTTACTAAAAGAAAGTAACCTAAAGCATCATTAAATAGGAGCATTGTGCGTCGAGGGGAGAAGAGAATTGAAGAGACAAAGACAGTGCTGTGGATAATTGGAGAAAAGAAGGAACAGTGCGAGAGCGAAACGGAGAACGTCGCGCAATAGAGAAGAAAAGTTGTATCAATGGAGAATTTTAGTGAGATAATTTTATTGTGTTTTAATCTATCCATGTCTTGCTAAATTCTCTATACTAAGGGGATGATGAAACCCTGATTATTTTGGTATTACTATGTTGAATTATTGTTACCCAATTTTAGGATTTAATGTTTATTGATTTTATTTTCCTATCAGATTATATAAATGAATTTTTAGATGAGTTCAGTCATGCTTTTCTCATGCTTTTCAATTTATTTGTATTATCTGAGTATTTGTAGTAATTGTTAGATATCAATTGTGATTTCTTTTTAGGGATACATTTGATGATGTGATAATTTATTATTAATTAGGAAAATTTTATCATACACTTGATTATTATTTTTAGTGCTTCATTGATAGATTTTTCGTGAGCACATGCTTTGCCGCTAGATGTTCATCAGATAAATTATTTAGGTATAATAATTTGACATAGTTAATATTAAAATTAGTTTTAGTGGATTCTGAACCTTAGTCATTCTACCTCTGGTAAAAACCTTACCCATAAATTGCTTTCTTTTAATTTGATTTTTATTTTAGTTATTTATTTAATTTTATTTTTACATCTTTGACTCATCAATTTGTGCGACTAGATTAGAAAGAATTTTTCAATACTTAAAATTAACTCTAAGTCTCTGTGAGATCGACCTCGTACTTGCTTAACTGTACTTCAGTACGGCTTGTGCACTTGCGAGTATTTTAAGGCTTGATAAAAAGTCACAACAAGTTTTTGGCGCCATTACCGGGGACTTAGTTTGTTAAAGTTAAGTATTTGTTAAAAATTTTCTCTTCTACTATTTATTTTATTTTATTTTATTTTATTTTATTTACCTTATTTTCTTTAATTTTATTATTATTTTTTTTGTAGTTTGAGCTTTGCATGACAACTTGAGTTCGTGATCATACACATAGATTAGTGAGAGTTGATATAGAACGTATAATAGAGATGGATGTGACTGTGCAAAGAGTTAATATTGAAAACATAGTAGAGACAAATGTGGCTGTGCAAGGAGATGATGTTAGACCACTTAAGGAATTATTTTGTCCAATATCTGTGAATCCACCTTCATGCATTATTTTGCCTGTTATTATTGCTACCCATTTTGATATTAAACCTCAAGTTATCAATTTGCTTCCAATTTTTCATGGCTTAGATAGCGAAGACCCATACTTGCATGTCAAGGAATTTTTAGAAATTTGTGAAATATTTAAATTTCAAAAATTTTCTGTAGAATCTGTGCATTTGCGTCTCTTTCCTTTTTCATTAAAAGACAAACCAAAAAATTGCTGAATTCTTTACCTTATAACTCTAGTACATCATGGGGAATGTTGAGCCAAAATTTTTTATCTAAATTTTTTCCCATGTCGAAATAAATTCTTTGAGAAGGGAAATTTCAAATTTTTGTCAAGAAGACCATGAAAAATTCTTTGAAAATTGAGAAATGTTTAAAGATTTGCTTATAAGGTGCCCTCACCATGGTTTTGAAAAATGGCGCCTTGTGCAGTATTTTTATAATGGGTTGACACAATCTAATAGGGGCTTGGTTGAGTCAATGAGTGGTGGCATATTTTGAATTTGAATGCACAAGATGGTTATTAATTTTTTGAGGATTTGTCTGAAAATTCTCAACAGTGGGATTTTGCTAATCGTAGGGATAGATCAACCCAATCTAAGAAGGGAGGTTTATATGAGGTTAGTGATGATATTGATATCAAAGCTAGGCTAGATGTTATTGCACATGAAGTTAAGTCCCTATCACTCAATAAAGGAGTTAGTCAAGTTAATAATGTCCAATAAGAAAATTGTGTATTTTGTGAGAGTAATATGCATGCCTCTTATATGTGCTCTTATTCTGCAGCTAACAATGGTTGTTTTGTTGAGCAGGGAAACGCAATAGGGAGATCTTTTGCCAATACTTCTTCAAATACTTATAATCCTAATTGGCGAAATCACCTTAATTTTTCTTAGAAGCAAAATAATTTTTCAGGTAACTTAGGTGGTCAACCTATGGAGCGTCAGAATCAGTTCCAGTAGCCTAACCAAGGTTACCAACAGTCATCATATTTCCTAAATCAAGGAGCAGGTCAGTCGAAGCCACAGTCATCAGTGGAGGAGACTCTTGGCCAATTTATGCAAGAGATGAGAAATAACAGTCAAGTGATTACCAATGTCATTCAAGAGATGAAGAATGTTACCCAAGTGCACACTAATGCTATAGCAAAGTTGGAAGTTCAGATGGGTTAGCTGGCTAGTCAGATGACAGAAAGAGAGAGAGGAAAGTTCCCTAGTCACCCTGTCTGTAATTGGCATTGACTAAAGCAATAGTTTTGATGATAACAAACAAGAAAGGAATGGATGTGCAAAGATCAAGTCCCAAGACTCTTCAAGTTTAGCTTATAGGACTTAGATCTTGTGTAAAGGTAAATGGGATTCATACTAAGCTCAAATAAGTTTTAAACAACTTTATAAGTGTTTCTAAAATGCTTAAATGCCCAACAAAATATTTTTGGAAAGCTACCCTTGGTGGTATTTCAAATCTGTGAAAATTAGTCAAATTTGTGTTTTGTAAAACTGATATTTAGTTACTCTTTTGATCATAACTTTCAAACTACTTTGAGTTTTGTTGTGAAACTTATTTCATATGAAAATAGACTCAAATATCTTTTCAATGAGTGGTCATTTGCTTAAAACGGATAAGAAACAAAGAAGTTATGACCATTTAAAGTCAGCTTTCAAAAATAGTCAAGTTTATGTTTTGCAAAACTGACCTTTAGTTACTAATTTGATCATATCTTTCAAAATACTTTGAGTTTTGTTTTGAAACCTCTTTCGTATGAAAATAGACTAAAATATCTTTCCAATGAGTGGTCATTTGCTTTAATCGGATAAGAAATAAAGAAGTTATGACCTTTTACAGTCAGTTTTCAAAACTAGAAATGATGTAATCGATTACACAAGTCATGTAATCGATTACAACATTGACAGAAGCCGTGTAATCGATTACAGGAAGTGTGTAATCGATTACAAAGTGCCCAGAAAGCTTGTAATCGATTACCAAGTGCCCATGAATGTTTCTAACGGCTATAAACGGCTAGTTTTCATAAAAAATCATTATAAAACACTACCAACAGCTATTTTATTACTTGGGCTCTATACATAAGTGTTGTATGAAGCTTATACACCTCAAGAACACTAGAATTGATCTTTGAAACATTAAAATCATATTTTGAGCTTTAAAGTGTGAATCATTGATACCCATAGAGCTTCAATTTGTATTATCTACTCTTGAGAGAGTTTTCTATCATCTATACTTTATTCTTCAAGTTGTATATCTACTCTTGTGAAAGTTTATATTCTTTCTCTTCATCTTAATCTTTGTTTTGAGAGGGTGAGGTATCCCTCTTGAGTAAAGGGTGAGGTATCCCTAGAGAGTGAGACATCTCTCAATGTTAGTAAAGGGTGAGGTATCCCTTGAGGGTGAGGCATCCCTCAAAAGTTGTAAAGGGTGAGGTATCCCTATTTGAGGCTCAAGCACAAGGGTGAGGTATCCCAAGGTGTGTTGAGTGCTCTCAATTGTAAAGGTTATCAAGCACCTGTTGAAGCTTGAAGATAGTGAAAAATCTCTAGCGGTTGCTTGAGGACTAGACGTAGATCACAAATGGATTGGTGATCGAATCAGGATAAACTATTGTGTTTGATCTTCTAAACTCTATCTCTTTATATTTGTACCTTAATTATATATGCTTGAGTTGAACTTGATATTTAGCTTATTTGCTTGATTTATCCTATATCTTAAGTTGTAGTTGAGTAATCTATAATAGTTGTACATTTATTATGCATATTTCGCTGCATTTATTTATTGAGTGATTTAAAATGCATAATTTGTCAAAGTTGCATTAAAACTAGTCATCACCCAATTCACCCCCCTCTTGGGTAATGGCTGTCATGGCTAACACTATCCTTAATCCCAAAGGATAGTACGCAGTTCATGAGACATCTAGCTCTAATAAGGAAGATGAGCAGGTTCATTTTATCACCACCCGTAGGTTTGGGAAGCAAATAGATAATCATATTGTAGAGCCTGTGAGGGATAATATGAAGTTAGAAGTCAGTAGTTCTAGGGATAAGAATAACTCAAATAAGGATAATGTGCCCTCAAAAGCTTAATGTGTCTAGTCTTAAAGTTGTAGAGCCTAAAGTTAAGGAGTATGTGCCTAGGGCCCCTTTTCCTTATAGATTAGTAAATCCTAAGAACATTGTGCAATCAAGTGATATTTTAAAGATTTTTATATGAATGCTTATATCTTGAAGCATATCAAATGGGTTTTTGATGATAACAAAACCAAAGATGAAGATTAAGATCAAAAGAGAAGACTAAGAGCAAAAGAGGTATATTAGATATAGGTCTTAGAATATCAATGTAAAATGCTCTTTAAGTATCTCAATGATTCTTAAATGGTTTTCCAAATATCATTTTCAAAATCAGCTTGTAAATTCAAAGTTAAACATGTTTTTCAAGAAATGTTGATTTTAATCTTGGATTCAATATTCATGAAGACATTTATGTTTAATCCAATGATCTAAGTGTTAGAAACGGCTTGCATACTCAATTAGACTTAAAAAATGTGTTCAAAGGCCAATGTAATCGATTACATGATGTTTGTAATCGATTACACAGTAAACAGAGGTCTTGTAATCGATTAAAAGCAAGTCAAAGGCCATGTAATCAATTACACTAAGTTGGTAATCGATTACAATGAGCCCAGAAAGGTAAGAACATGTTCAAGGAGTCATGTAATCGATTACATGGATATTGTAATCGATTACAAGCAAGTCAGAAGCCATGTAATCAATTACACCAATAATGTAATCGATTACACAGAGCCTAGAAAGCCAAGAACATGTTGGAACAACAATGTAATCTATTACATTTGTTGTGTAATCGATTACACACAATCTGACAGAGTCCAACGACTATTTTAACTGCATTAAATGCTTGGCTTTATCACTCCCAACGGCTCCTTTCTTCATATAACTTATAAATACTTGCCTTGGGTCTTCATTAAGGGTTGAACTTCAATTTAGAACATCAATCTAACACTCATATATGAGAATCAAATCTAGAAAATTTTTTTGCCCTATTTTTGTAAGAAAACTTGAGATATTCAAAAAGAGGCATTGTTAGAGTTTCAATTTGTATCAATCTACTCTTTGAGAGAATTTCTATCATTCAAACACTTTGTTTATTGTGTAAAGAGGGTGAGGTATCCCTCTAGTGAAAAAAGGTGAGGTATCCCTTGTTCAGAAGAAGGTGAGATATCCTTCAAAGGTGTAAAGAGGGTGAGGTATCCCTCAAAGGTTGTAAAGGATGAGGCATCCCTGTTTTGAGGCTCAAAGCACAAGGGTGAAGTATCCCAAGGTGTTGTTGAGTGCTCTAATCTGTAAAGGTTTTCAAGCACCTGTTCAAGCTTGAAGTTTAGTGGAAAATCTCGAGTGGTTCGCTTGAGGACTAGACGTAGGTCACAAGGGATGACTGAACCAAGATAAATCCTTGTGTTTGATTTTCTTAACCCTATCTCTTTACTTTTGTGCATTTACTTTATATGCTTGCTTGAATATTATTCATCTTGGTTTATTTAATTTGTGAATGAAGTATTCAATCTCATTTATCTATTCACTTCAATTATCCAATAGCTTCAACAAAAATTGATAAACAAACGTTTTACGAAAGATTTACAAAAATATTTCATAAACTCAATTCACCCCCTCTTGAGTTTGAGGCCACTTGGCTAACAAGTGGTATCAGAGCTAGGCTCTTGTGTTAAGGGCTTAACAACTTCAAGAGAAAGTGGTGGCCTCCTCAAATGAGTTTTCAGAAAGTTCTTCTATCTATAGACCTCCCTTTTTCAATGGGGATGGGTATGCTTATTGGAAAGAATGAATGAAAATTTTTATTGAAGCTATTGATTTAGATGTATGGGATGCTATTAAAAATGGTCCTTTTATCCCCACAAAAGTTGTTAATGGTGTAAGGGTTAATACACTAAGAAGTGAATGGACCAATAATGATAAGAAAAAGGTCCAATATAATTTGAGTGCCAAAAACATCATTACCACATCCTTGGGATATGATGAATTCTTTAGAGTCTCAAATTGAAAATTTACCCAAGAAATGTGGGACACTTTAGAAGTAACCCATGAGGGTACTAGTGAAGTGAAAAGATCAAGGATCAATACTCCCACTCATGAATATGAACTTTTTAGAATGAACCAAAATGAAAACATTCAGAAATACAAAAACGTTTTACACTTATTGTAAATCATTTAGCTTCATTAGGAAAGACATTTTCTAATGAAGATCTTATTAATAAGGTTTTAAGATGTTTGAGTAGGGATTGGCAACGTAAAGTGATGGCTATATCGGAGTCAATAAATCTCTCAACCACGACCTTAGCCACACTTTTTGGCAAGCTCCAAGAACATGAATTGGAATTGAATAAACTCAACCAAAGTGAGGAGATTGACAAGAAAAAGAAGGGAATAGCTCTCAAGGCCACTTCCTCTATGATTAATAACGATGATAATGATGAAGATGATGGAGATAGCTTGGAAATAGATGAGGAGAATCTTGCTCTACTAGTAAAGAAATTTGGAAGATTCTTCAAGAAGAATGGAGCTCAAAGAAGACCTCCCTTTCCCCAAAAGAATGTCTATCACAGAGGGGAAGGAACCTCATCCACTCCTAAATGTTATGAATGTGGATAATTGGGTCACATGAGGATGTAGTGCCCAATTTATCAAAGTAAAGTGAAAAAGTATCACAAGAGATCCTCAAGGGAGAAGAAAGAAAGAAGAGCCTATATAGCTTAGGATGATAATGACATGGATTCAACCGATAGCTCGGATAATGAAAAAGCCAATCTATGTTTCATGGCTAGAGGAGAAGAGGAAGATGAAAATGACATGGAGGTAACATCTTCAAATTCTGAATCAAACTTTTCCCCTTCCTATGAAGAATTGCAAGATGCATTTGAAGAATTGCATAAAGAATCTATAAGACTTACAAAACTTGTCTCATCATCCAAGAAATCAATTTCCTCATTTGAAAAATAAATTTATGCTTTAAACAAAGAAATTGAGGAATTGAAATTAGAAAATAAAACTCTTGGAATGATAGATGCAAATTCTTCATGCATGACATATTTATCACTTGATAATGCATCTACACCCTTATCTTGCTCATCATGTAAAGCATTTGAAATTGAGATTGAGGATTTGAAAAACACTCTTTCAAAATTTACCTTTGGAAGAGATAATTTGAACATATTGCTTGGGAACTAAAGATGTATTTTTCAAAAGGCTGGTTTGGGATATAATCCCAATAAACAAGAAAAGTTTCTCAAGAATTTCTTTGTTTCATCAAGTACATCAAGTAGTCCCTTTATTAAATGCTTTC
This sequence comes from Ormosia semicastrata, assembly GCA_029884595.1. Classification (NCBI taxonomy): domain Eukaryota; kingdom Viridiplantae; phylum Streptophyta; class Magnoliopsida; order Fabales; family Fabaceae; genus Ormosia; species Ormosia semicastrata. Next base: position 22,401,690 of record JAQQTO010000042.1, on the reverse strand, counting down.
ATTGTGGTAGGAAAGGGCATAGTGCATCAAATTGCAATGTAAGGAAGAATATCAATAACAAGCTAGGAACTAAATTGGTTTGGGTTCCCAAAGGCACTTTACCAAAGACTAACACACAAGGACCTAAAAAAATTTGGGTACCAAAAGTAAAAAATTGAAGTATGTTGTAGGTGTGCTTGAAGGCCAAGAATTGACTTTGGATATCCTAAAAATTGGCTGCTCCAAGCACAATACCAGAAAATAATTCAAACTCTCTTCTTTGTCTCCAAGAAGCTTGGACTTACAACTTTTGGTAAAATGGAGACTTGGTTTATACTTCTCTAGCTTATTTTCTTGAAAATATCTTTACATATGCTAGATTAGTTTGCTTTTTGTTTGAAATAGCATACTTGATGAAAATATTCTTGAAATTACCTTTTTGGAACAATCATGCATCTAATTCTGCTGTACAATATATTGGTCTGCTGCATAATATGCTTATTTGCTGCATAAATTGGTCATCTTGTTGCATAATGTCTTGTTGCATAACATTTTGCTGCATAATGTCACAATCTTCTGCATAATACATTAACATGCTGCATAATATGCTTTCTTGATGCATAATATATTGTTTTGCTGTACAATAATGTGTTTTGGATCATAATCTGATTGGAATATATGCTTAAATGATGTTTAAAATTATTTTGGAATGATTTGGAACCTTTTTGATTATTTTAAGTTTGGTCCTTCATGATGCTTTCCTTATGCTTAATCTTTATCTAATCCCATATTGCTCTTGTATATGACTCTGATTTCTATTGGCATAAATGATAAATACTATCTAAGTTTTCCTTCATATGCATTTGCTATTGGTATCACATCTTGATGTGCTAAACGATTATACTTTGATATTGATCCTGCTGGGCTAAAATAATTATATCAATTCTGAATGCTTATGTCTTCTTTTTTATAATGTCAACCGGGGGGGAGATTAGTGAAATATATTGCATGTGTACGGGAGAGTTTTATGCCTTCACATATTCTATCTCATGCACACATTACGGGAGAGAGTTGCGCTTAATTATCTGATAATCAAATAAATGCATATATTTCTCATTCTGTTGAATGTTTAGTTTGTCATCATAAAAAAGGGGGAGAATGTGAATGCTTATATCTTGAAGCATAACAAATAGGTTTTTGATGATTACAAAACCAAAGATGAAGATCAAGATCAAAAGAGAAGACTAAGATCAAAAGAGGTATATTAGATATAAGTCTTAGAATATCAATGTAAAATGCTCTTTAAGTATCTCAATGATTCTCAAATGGGTTTTCAAATATCGTTTTCAAAATCAGCTTGTAAATTCAAAGTTAAACATGTTTTTCAAGAAATGTTGATTTTAATCTTGGATTCAATATTCATGAAGGCATTTATGTTTAATCTAATGATCTAAGTGTTAGAAACGGCTTACATACTCAATTGGACTTAAAAAATGTGTTCAAAGGCCAATGTAATCGATTACATGATATTTGTAATCGATTACACAGCAAACAGAGGTCTTGTAATTGATTACATGAGTATTGTAATCGATTACAAGCAAGTCAGAGGCCATGTAATCGATTGCACTAAGTTGGTAATCGATTACAATGAGTCCAGAAAGGCAAGAAGACGTTCAAGGAGTCATGTAATCGATTACATGGATATTGTAATCGATTACAAGCAAATCAGAAGCCATGTAATCGATTACACCAATAATGTAATCAATTACACAGAGCCTAGAAAGCCAAGAACACATTAGAACAATAATGTAATTGATTACATTTGTTATGTAATCGATTACATGTAATCTGACAAAGTCCAACGACTATTTTAACTGCATTAAATGCTTGGCTTTATCACCCCCAACGGCTCCTTTCTTCATATAACTTATAAATACTTACCTTGGGCCTTCATTAAGGGTTGAACTTCAATTTAGAACATCAATCTAACACTCATATACAAGAATCAAATCCAGAAAATGTTTTTGCCCTATTTTTGTGAGAAAACTTGAGATATTCAAAATGGGCATTGTTAGAGCTTCAATTTGTATCAATCTACTCTTTGAGAGAGTTTCTATCTTTTAAACACTTTGTTTATTATGTAAAGAGGGTGATGTATCCCTCTAGTGAAAAAGGGTGAGGTATCCCTTGTTGAGAAGAAGGTGAGGTATCCTTCAAAGGTGTAAAAAGGGTGAGGTATCCCTCAAAGGTTGTAAAGGGTGAGGCATCCCTGTTTTGAGGCTCAAAGCACAAGGGTGAGGTATCCCAAGGTATTGTTGAGTGCTCCAATCTATAAAGGTTTTCAAGCACTCGTTCAAGCTTGAAGTTTAGTGAAAAATCTCGAATGGTTTGCTTGAGGACTGGACGTAGGTCACAAGGGGTGGCTGAACCAGGACCAGGATAAATCCTTGTGTTTGATTCTCTCAACTCTATCTCTTTACTTTTGTGTATTTAATTTATATGCTTACTTGAATATTATTCATCTTGGTTTATTTAATTTGTGAGTGAAGTATTCAATCTCATTTATCTATTCACTTCAATTATCCAATAGCTTCAACAAAAATTGATAAACAAACGTTTTACGAAAGATTTACGAAAATATTTCATAAACTCAATTCACCCCCCTCTTGAGTTTGAGGCCACTTGGCTAACATTTTAAATAGGTGCAAATTAACTTGCCTTTTCTTAATGCTATTAGACAGGTGCCTACATATGCTAAATTCTTGAAAGATCTTCTCATTGTGAAGAGGAAGTCTAATGTTTCCAAGAAGGCATTTTTGATAGAGCAGGTAAGTTTTGTAATTCTCAATAAATATCCTGTTAAGTATAAACACCCTGGATCACCTAATATTGCTTGTAAAATTGAGGATCATCATGTTGAGACAGGTTTACTAGATCTAGGTGCAAGTGTTAATTTGTTGCCTTATTCTGTTTACTTGCAGTTAGGTTTAGGAGAGTTGAAACCAACTAAGATGACTCTCCAATTAGCTAATAGATCTATTAAATATCCTAAGGGCATTGTTGAGGATGTGTTCATAAAAATTGAGAATTTTTATTTTCCTGTTGACTTTGTTGTGCTTGATACTAAGCCTATTTGTGGTCCCTATCCCCCAATTCATGTTATTTTGGGTCACCGATTTCTTGCTACATCTAATGCATTGATTAATTGTAGGAGTGGTGTGATGAAATTATCATTTGGGAACATGATTATTGAGCTTAATATTTTTCATATCAGTAAATAAATGTCTGATGATAATGATAATAAGGTGCATGAATTGAATTTGATTGATAGTTTGGTTCATGACTCATTTATGCATTCTAGTTGTGATGATCCATTACTGACATGCTTGAATCATTTTAATGTTGATTTTGATATTGATTCAGTCATTAGGGATACAAATTATTTGTTAGATTCTGTTCCTCTGATCAATGTGGATAGGTGGCAACCCATAGTCCAGCTAATCACTTTGTCTTCGTCCCTACCTTTGCCATCAATTGTAGAGCCACCAACGTTAGAGATGAAGCCCTTGCCAAACACCCTATGTGTTCTTAGGCACTAATGAAACATTACTTGTTATTATAGCTTCTGATTTAGATGAGTCCCAAGAACATCAATTAGTAGATGTGTTAAAAAAGCATAAGGAAGCTATACGATGGTCAATTACAGATATTAAGGGTATTAGTCCTTCAGTAGTGATGCATAGGATTCATTTAGAGGAGGGTGCAAAAGCTACTCGTGAGGCCCAAAGACATTTGAACCCATTCATGCAGGAAGTAGTTAGAAAAGAGGTGTTGAAATTATTAGATGTAGGGATTATCTATCCTATCTCTAATAGTAAATGGGTTAGTCCTATGCAGGTTGTGCCTAAGAAGTCTGGAATAACTGTGATTGAAAATGAAGCTAATGAGTTAGTTCCAACTAGGGTGCAAACGGGGTGGAGAGTGTGTATTGATTATAGGAAATTGAATGCTGTAACTAGAAAAGATCATTTCCCTCTCCCTTTTATTGATCAAATGTTAGAAAGACTTGCTGGTCATGAATATTATTGTTTTCTAGATGAATATTCAGGGTATAATCAGATTCCCATTGTACCTGAGGATCAAGGAAAGACTACTTTTACATGTCCATTTGGTACTTTTGCATTTCATCGCACACCTTTTGGGTTATGTAATGCACCTGCTACTTTTCAGAGATGCATGATTAGTATTTTTTCTGATATGGTTGGTGAATTTTTGGAAGTGTTCATGGATGACTTTTCTATTTTTGGATCTACTTTTAATGATTGTTTGCATCACTTATCTTTGGTTTTGGCTAGGTGTAAAGAAAAGAATCTTGTGCTTAATTAGAAAAAATGTCATTTCTTGGTTAAAAGGGGTATTGTGCTTGGTCATGTCATACCTAAAGATGACATTGAGGTTGATAAGGCTAGAGTTGACTTGATTTCTAACCTTCCTCCCCCTAAATCTGTGAAAGAAATTGGATCTTTTCTAGGGCATGCAGGTTTCTATAGTAGGTTTATTAAGGATTTCAGCAAGGTAGCAAGACCATTATGCAACCTTATTGGTAAGGATGTTCCATTTATTTTGATGATGCATGCTTGCAATCTTTTAATAAGCTAAAACTTGATTTGACTTCTGCTCTGATTATTAAGCCACCTGATTGGAGTGAGATTATGTGTGGTGCGTCTGATTATGCTATTGGTGCTGTCTTGGGGCAAAGGGTGAATAAGTTGCTTCATGTTATTTGTTATGCTAATAAGACTTTGAATGCTGCCCAATTGAATTATTCCACTACTGAGAAAGAATTGCTAGCTATTGTGTTTACTTTAGATAAATTTAGATCATATGTTATTGGATCAAAAGTTATGATATATTCTGATCATGCTGCATTAAAATATCTATTTGCTAAAGCTAGACTTATTAGGTGGGTATTACTTTTACAAGAATTGACATTGAAATCAGAGATAAAAAGGGCGCTGAGAATGTGGTTGCTGATCATTTATCGAGCTGGTTGTTGAGCATGATAGTGATACTTCTATTGTAGAATCTTTTCCTGATGAGCAGTTATTGCATATTTCACAAACCTCATGGTATGCTGATATTATAAATTATTTGGTTACTTTACAAATGTCATCTCATTGGTCTAATTAGGATAGATTAAAGTTCTTATCTCAAGTAAAGCATTTCTTTTGGGATGATCCATACTTGTTTAAATACTATATTGATCATATTATTAGGAGATGCATTCCTGAATACGAACAATAAAGTATCATATCTTTTTGTCATGATCATGTATATGGTGGGCATTTTAGCTCTAGGAAAACAGCAGCCAAAATTTTTCAGTGTGGTTTTTATTGGCCTACTATTTTTTGTAATTTTCATGTTTATTGTTCTGCTTGTGAAAGATGCCAAAAGTTGGGGAGCATTGGTAAGAAAAATATGATGCCCTTGAATCCTATTTTGATTGTTGATATATTTGATGTTTGGGGTATTGATTTTATGGGACCATTTCCTAACTCTTTTGGCTATCTATATATTCTTGTTGGTGTTGACTATGTTTCCAAATGGGTTAAGGCAAAAGCATGTAGAAGCAATGATCACAAGGTGGTTGTCTAATTTTTGAAAGAAAATATTTTTGCACGTTTTGGGACACCCCGGGCTATCATTAATGAAGGGGGTAAGCATTTTTGTAATAGACCATTTGAGCATTTAATGAAAAAGTATGGCATTACTCATAAGGTAGCTACCCCTTATCACCCATAAACTAGTGGTCAAGTTGAGGTATCTAATAGGGAGATTAAAAGAATTTTGGAAAAAAACTGTAAACCCATCTAGGAAAGATTAGTCTTTACATTTAGATGCTGCATTGTGGGCATACCACACGATATTTAAGACTCCTATTGGGATGTCTCCATATAGACTTGTTTATAGTAAGGCTTGTCATCTACCTGTTGAGTTGGAGCATAGAGCATATTGGGCTATCAAGTATCTTAATTTTGAGTTGGATAAGGCTGGTAATCAAAGAAAACTTCATCTCAGTGAACTGAAAGAAATTCGTAATGATGATTATGAGTATGCGAAGTCTTATAAGGATAGGATGAAGAGAGTGCATGATAGTTACATCTTTAGGAAATCTTTTCAACCTGGTCAAAAAGTTCTTTTGTACAACTCTCGCTTGCATTTATTTCCAGGTAAATTGAGATCCAGGTGGTCTGGCCTATATGTTGTGAGGACTATCTACCCTCATGGTGCTGTTGAGATAGAGAATCTCAATGATGGTAATATTTTTAAGGTAAATAGTCAGCGGTTGAGGCCGTACCTTGAGTTGAAGGATCCAGACATAGAAGAGACTTTGGTAGACGATCCTATCTACCAAAACTGAGGTAAGTTTTTAGTTTAAGTTTTATTTTTATGGAGTCAGCTTAAGTGCTGATGCATGAAATTCGCAAGTATACGATTTCGTCGTCAAGTAATAAAAAGATCGAATCCACAGGGACTGTATCTATGAATACTAATTAATTAATTAATTCAATTAAATTAAACAAAAGAGAATATGATTGTTTATTAAGAAGAATGTAGTAACAAGTAATTAAATAAAAATCAAAGTGCAGAATTTAGAATAAAAATAGCAAGTTATCAAGAAGGGGATTTTCAAATTCAAGAAAGCTTCCAAGATTAGGATACCACAATGATACAAGATAAATCCTAATTGACAACCCTTTTATTAAATCTGAAATTCAATTGAAGGTGAATTACCCTAAATTAGTTAATGTTCTTTCTTAAGATACAAGATCTGTGCCCAATTAAACCGATTCCTACTCTCGTGGTAATTGAATTTAAATTGAACCCATTACGCTTTGTGGTAATTCATTGAATCCTCGAAAGGCTAAACTACTCTCGTGATTTAGACCTTAAGTTCAATTCTTATGGTTCCAACACCTAGGTTCACCTCTCAGTACGTCCCTAAATGCCTATGAGATGCAAATTAGTGGCCAGCAAATTCGCATGAATAAGAGCAATAAGAATTGAATCAAAGAACATTCAAAATCAATAAAAGGGGAAACAACGTCAATTAATCATTATCAATATATCAAAGGGCATTACCCAATCCTAGAAACAAAGAGAACTACTCAGACATGGAGAAGAAAGAATCAGAAAACATATTCATGAACATCCAAACCCGTAATCCAAGAGAGAAGAGGGAAGAAAGATCAAGAACAAGAGCCTCCAATGTGCCTCCTTCTAACTAAATTAGAACCCCCTAATTCTATTCAGAACATCTATTTATAACTTAGGGTTTTAATTGGCTAAAAAGCCCTCAAAAGAAATAAAAATAAAAACTTAAAAACTGATGCGTATTGCGATCCACGGCCGTGGATCATTCCACGGGCAGGCCGTGGATCTTGCTGTCAGAATTTCATGGCCATGGATCATTCTACGGTCGTGGATCATTCCACGGCCAGGCCATGGAACTCCCTGAAATCTCTCTTTTGCTACTTCAAGTTGCTGCTCGATCCATGACCGTGGTTTAATCCACGGGCAGGCCGTGGATCTCTTTGGAATGGTCTTTTTGCACCTTTTTGCTATCCATTAAGCTCCAACTTCAAATATGCAAGCATTCCATTCAATCCAAAGCTAATTCAACATTAATCCTGCACAAGAACACTAAAAACACCGCAGTTATCCGAACTAAGGAAAAAACAAACTAAAAGGAAAACTAAAATGCCTAAAATGCCTAAAATGCCTAAGAATGCATGCAAAACAAGAACAAAACATGATGTTGTTTCACACACATCAAATCCCCCTAAGCTTAAGACTTTGCTTGTCCCCAAGCAATAATTAATGCCAAACTAAGAAGTGGGATCAAAAGACAATAAAGAATAAGGAACCCGAGAAAACAATATCCAAGCAATAGGTTAAGGCAAACAAAGAATCTGAAAGGTAATCAAAATCAAGTCCAATTAGAGGCTAAGTTCTCAGAAATCATGCATCCTCACTGATTGAATTAAGTTCACTCCACTAACCACACTCAAAGTGTTTAAGGGTGAAAACCATATGCTCAAAAGTCCTTTAAAGAAAATGCATTTCCATATGCTTGATAAGAAACCAAATTTCCACTAATAATCAGCATGCATGCAAGAATCAAAAGGTCTTACAAGGGTTGTAATGGGGCCATTGGAATGATGTTAGGTACGGTAGAGAAAAGAAGGTTTACACAAATAGCTCATCAAGATTTTCAATAAACATAAGAAATCCAATAGAACATAAATGGAGCAAAGGCAATTTTTTTTTTCAATCTAAAACATAACTCCACATTTCAAAGAATTTTCTTCCTTACTTTTCCTTCTCCTCTTTCTTCTCTTTTTCAAGCTTTCATCTCATGATGTTTATTTTATTTTCCTTTTTTTTTTCATTTGAGAAAGAGGAAGCTCAAATACATATAATTCCCAACACAACTTTCAAATAACTTTCAAACAAATTTCAAGCCCAATTTGCTCCATTTAATATTCTAAATGATTATCAACAATGTTTCAGCATAGGTATCAAGAAAAGTAATTATGCAATAGGCTCAAAATGGGCAACTAGAGGATGAAAGTGTAACAATCTCAGAAGGCTAGAAAAATACCTAAGATGCCTTAATCACATTCAAGCACGTAACTAAAAATTTCGCCTCAAAATGGTTTCAAATCAAGTTCTAGAGCACATGATCAATGAGGAATATCACTCAACACAAAGAATGGGAACAAAAATCATATAATGCATAAGTCCCATATAAGCTCAAAACTCACATTTAGAGGTTTAAAAATTCAATAAGAAGCACAAATTCAGAGAACATTATGCTAATTATCAACTATCAAGAGATCACCTCTACTATCAATTAAAACAATGTCTGTTGCCTACTACAAGAATCAATAAATTGGGTTCCAAATCAATATCATCTCAAAATCCTCAAAAGAGAGGGGAACAAGTTCAACCAAAAAGTTGAGAGATATGATGGTGTGAAAATGCAATAAAAAGATACAATGTAATATAAGACATGAGAATGCATGAAACTAATGCTCTTAAAATGAAAATACTCCCCCAAGCTTAGAACTTACATTGTCCCCAATGTAAGAATCTATAACTAGAGAAGGGAGAAAAGAAAAGAACTCACTACGGTGGTGGGAAATCTTCTGGTGTTCAATCCATGGCTATGGAATTTTTCATGGGTTAGGTGTGGAACTTTTTGACATCACTTTCCTTCTAATTTGGGATTCAAAAAGGGTCAAACCTAAACAAGATCCATGAGATAAAGATCAAACCAACAATCCAACACACAAAGTCAAAAGAAAAAGAAGAAGAAAAAAAAAAATAAAAAAACTTAGGTTGCCTCCCAAGAAGCGCTTGTTTAAAGTCATTAGCTTGACTTTGGTCTGGTTTTTGTGCTCAGGTGATGTCAATGGAGTAGTGCTCAGTCCCCACTCTTTCAAAGTGTTTCACCCTCTGGCCATTTATCATGAAAGGCTTATGACCTTCTTTCTTCATCTCAAGCACACCGTAGGATAAAACTCGAACAATCTCATATGGTCCTGACCATTTCGACCATAACTTACTAGGACAGAAACGTAGAAGCGAGTTATTGACAAGAACTTTATCCCCACGTTTAAAGTCATGCTTCTCGACACACTTGTCATTCTACTTCTTAGGTCTTTTCTTGCAGGGCTTGGACTCCTCAAATTTTTTGGTACCCCTAGACAAGGTCATTTCTAGCATAGCATCAGTCACTGATTCCTGCACACCTGAAAGCACAACACTATCCACAATATTAGTAGCATCTATGCGATTACATGAATTTAAGGAATTAGAATTATTTTTAGATTTAAAAACATCAAAAATTATTTCCTCATCATGCAATCGCAAAGTCAATTTTCCTTCATGAACATCAATGATCGCCTTTCTAGTGGCAAGGAATGGATGCCCAAGTATGATCGGCATTGTAGCATTAGCTTCTATGTCAAGCACAACAAAATCCACCAGCATGTAAAACTTACCAACCTTAATGGGAACATCCTCCAAGATGCCAATGGGGTACTTGACAGACCGATCCACCAATTAAAGTGAGATAGTTGTGGGTTTTAGGTCACCCACCTCCAATTTCTTACACACAGAAAGAGACATAAGACTAACACTAGCCCCCAAATTACACAGAGCTTTATCAAAGTTAGTGTTGCCAATCAAACAGGGAATAGAGAAGCTACCTAGATTTTTTAACTTAGGAGGCAATTTATTTTGAATTAAGGCACTACACTCCTCAATTAAAGCTACTGTCTCATATTCCTCGAGCCTCCTCTTATTAGACAATATGTCCTTAAGAAACTTAGCATAGGTAGGCATTTGTTTTAATACCTCAGTGAAGGGTACATTAATGTACAATTTCTTTAGGACCTCTAGGAACTTCCCGAATTGCCTATCTAACTTCGCCTTAGCCAATCTTTGAGGGAAGGGAACCAGGGGTTGGTAAGGTTCAGGGGGTACATACTTAGACACTTGCTCATTAGTTTCCTCCTCTTCTAAGGGTTGTGCCTTAGTCTCTTTTTCCTCATTCCCCTCATCTTTATCACTCTCCCCATTACCCTTAGGATCCTCTAACTTATTTCCACTCCTCAAACTCACAGCTTTACAATGTTCATTACCTAGGTTAACTTCAGGTTGACCAGGAAACTTACCTTGCTGCCTAAGAGAAGCGCTTGCTTATTGGGTAATCTGGGTTTCCAACATCTTATTATGAATAGCTAAATTGTTAACCTTAGCTGACAACTCTTTAATTGCCTCAGTTACAACTTACCCATGGTGCCTAAACTCCTCATTCTGCTTAGACTAGCTCTCAACAAAATTCTCAAGAAGAGACTTAAGTCTAGATTTATGTACCTGTGGGACTCTAAAAAAGGGTTTAGCATTACCTTGCCCAGCTTGGTACTGACTATTTCGGTATGAAAAGTTAGGATGTGACCTCCAACTAGGGTTGTAAGTTTGAGAATATGGATCATTTCTCCCCTTTTGGTTGAAGTCATGGAAATTATGGCATGATTCCACTTGCTCCACCGGTGCACCATGTGAGGAACCTATTCCAACTTGGCATTCAGCACCTATATGTCCCTTTGCTACACAAATCTCACAAAAATTGTTAGAGGCACCAATGGCATTAACATGAGCTTTCTCAAGCATGTCAAAATGTTTATTCAAAGAATCAAACTTTGATATAATTAAATCAACACCATCTACCTCAAACTTACCTCCTGAGAGCTTTCTCGGGTTATGGCCTCTTTCATTAGCCCATTGGTGATGATTTGAAGCTACACTCTCAATTATCCCATAAGCTTCTGTGAGCCTTCTATTCATCAAAGCTCCACCAGCTGCGGAGTCAAGAGACACCTTTGAAGAATAATCCAAACCATTGTAGAAGGTGTGGACAATTAACCATTTCTCTAACCCATGGTATGGGCAGGCTTCCAGCAAAGCCTTATATCTATCACAAGCTTCTAATAATGACTCGCCATCTTTCTGAACAAAGCTTGTGATTTGGGTCCTTAGGTGAGCAGTCTTGGAAGGTGGAAAGAATTTATCCAAAAAGGCTTACTCCAATTGGTCCCAAGTAGTTATCGTCTAGGCTGGAACGGACTTCAACCAAGCTCTAGCTCCATATCTCAAAGATAATGGAAACAGGCGAAGACGAATAGCATCAACAGAGGCGCCTTCGATCTTGAGGGTCTCACAGAACTACAAGAACATATCCACATGATCATTAGGATCCTCTGACGGCAATCCTCCAAACTGGTTCTGCCTTATCATAGAAAGTAAAGCAAGAGGTATGGTGAAGTGCCTAGCTTCAATGTATGGCCGAGCAATTCCAGATCGCAAACCCCGAGCATTAGGGGCTGCATACTCTTTTAACGGTTTATTATCCTCAGCTGCTACCATGATAAGTGGTGGTTCAGATATTTCTCTTACTCTTTGCCTTTGTTGTCTTCTCCTTCTACGTAAAGTTCTTTCAATTTCAGGATCTGCTTCAATAAGAGTCCCAGAACGTCTAGTACTTTGCATAAATAAGAGAAATTACCTGTAGAGAGTCAAAGAGAAATCAAGAACGTAAAAACCAAATAAAAGAAAAAGGTTTAAAATAATTAAATTAAAAATTAAATTAATATTCAAGAAAAACACAGTCCCCGTCAACGGCGCCAAAAACTTGATGCATGAAATCCGTAAGTGTACGATTTCGTCGTCAAGTAATAAAAAGATCGAACCCACAAGGACTGTGTTTATGAATACCAATTAATTAATTAATTCAATTAAATTAAACAAAAGGGAATATGATTGTTTATTAAGAAGAACATAGTAACAAGCAATTAAATAAAAATCAAAGTGCAGAATTTAGAACAAAAATAGCAAGTTATCAAGAAGGGGATTTTCAAATTCAAGAAAGCTTTCAATATTGGGATACCACAATGATACAAGATAAATCCTAATTGACAACCCTTTTATTAAATCTGAAATTCAATTGAATGTGAATTACCCTAAATTAGTTAATGTTCTTTCTCAAGATACAAGATCTGTACCCAATTAAACCAATTCCTACTCTCGTGGTAATTGAATTTAAATTGAACCCATTATGCTTTGTGGTAATTCATTGAATCCTTGAAAGGCTAAACTACTCTTGTGATTTAGACATTAAGTTCAATTCTTATGGTTCCAACACCTAGGTTCACCTCTCAGTACGTCCCTAAATGCCTATGAGACGCAAATAAGTGGCTAGCAAATTCGCATGAATAAGAGCAATAAGAATTGAATCAAAGAACATTCAAGATCAATAAAAGGGAAAACAACGTCAATTAATCATTATTAATATATCAAAGGGAATTGCCTAATCCTAGAAACAAAGAGAACTACTCAGACATAGAGAAGAAAGAATCAGAAAACATATTCATGAACATCCAAACCCGTAATCCAAGAGAGAAGAGGGAAAAAAGATTAAGAACAAGAGCCTCCAATGTGCCTCATTCTAACCAAATTAGAACCCCCTAATTCTATTCTGAACATCTATTTATAACTTAGGGTTTTAATTGGCTAAAAAGCCCTCAAAAGAAATAAAAATAAAAACTTAAAAATTGATGCGTATTGCGATCCACGGCCGTGGATCATTCCACGGGCAGGCCGTGGATCTTGCTGTCAGAATTCCATGGCCATGGATCATTCTACGGTCGTGGAACTCCCTGGAATCTCTCTTTTGCTACTTCAAGTTGCTGCTCGATCCATAGTCGTGGTTTAATCCACAGGCAGGCCGTGGATCCCTCTGGAATGGTCTTTTTACACCTTTTTGCTATCCATTAAGCTCCAACTTCAAACATGCAAGCATTCCATTCAATCTAAGGCCAATTCAACATTAATCTTGCACAAGAACACCAAAAACACCACAGTTATCCGAACTAAGGGAAAAACAAACTAAAAGAAAAACTAAAATGCCTAAAATGCCTAAGAATGCATACAAAACAAGAACAAAACATGATGTTATTTCACACACATCAAGTGCCTTCCAGATTTCGGAGCTGTTGTAGGGATGTAAATAGTATCAGCCAACAAAAAAATTTAAAAATTCATAACAAAAAAAATAGTTTGCATGCTTATTTATTTCATTTTAATTTAATTTATTTTTTTTATTATTTTTGTCATTACTAACCATTGTCAGGGTGTAGTTATCATCTTCTCGTCTTCTCTTTTTAACTCCTAAGCATTTCAGGTATGTGACTTCTCCCCATTACTCTGTTTATTTTGTCCCAATAATTTCTTTGATGCATATTAATGATTATTTTCATAAGTCTGGATTTATTTGAAACATTGAGGACAATGTTTGATTTTGATTGGGGGTGAGAGTTACTTGAATTTTAATCATGTTATCATTATACCACTTTTGTGAGAATTTTTTTTTGTTATCATCTTGCGCAATTTGTTTCACATCATTCATAACTGCTTTTACATGTCTCTTTGTTGAAAATTTGAAATAATTAGAGAACTTGATGAGAACATGTGGATACCATATTTTTACCTAGTGAGTTTTGAGCCATTCATTTTTATTGTGAGAATTTTTTCTTGGCCATCCAATATTTCTTGTTGGTACTCATAATTTTTTTCTTTTTCTCTCCTCACTAGATCGTTTCATTATTGTTATTTTTGGTTAAAGAAAAATTTTATATCACACTTGCATTTAATTTGATGTCATAGAAGTTGGTAGAATTTTGTGTTTCCTTGAGAGATGATATTAGGCCATGTTTCTTATTTTGAGCCTTGAAATAATGTTTTTGTTCTTTCACATATTGTCGCTAGTCACCTCATTGAGCCTATTTATTGAGCCTTTATTTCTGAACCCTTTCCCAAAGTGTTTCAAGAAGGAAGCAATATTATTGCAATATAGGAAGCTATAAGAGAAGAAAAAAAATGAAAAAGAAAAGAAGGCAAAGTGAAAGTGCAAGAAGAAAAAAATTGAAAAGCTACAAAGTTGGAAAAAATTTGAGAAAAGAAGTGAAAAAAAAAAGATGTCTAATTTGGGAGTTTGGAAGGAAAAAAAAGTGATTTCAGAAGGATAAGAAAATTGTGTTGAAAGTGTAGAAATCACGCTTCTAAATATTCTTGAAACACTTTTGATTTTTATTGTTTTCTTTGACCTTCATATTTTCTTTTTACCCTCGTTACAAGCTTAATAAAGTCCTATTTGATCTTAAGGGATTGCGTGGTTTTTTCAATGTACATGACTAATGTAGAGTCTTTTCTTGACATTTTTTTCATGAAATGATATTTGTTCTATTTTCTCAATGTTCTTTCTATCATTTCATATGTCAGATATTTATTTTGATTTGTACCTACTACTCTACTCATATATACTAGCTATAAGTGACACCACACTCCTAAGTGATTTTCATTGTTGAGTATAACTTGTGAGGATTGTATATAGTTGAAAGATGTTTTCTGATGGGGATTCTGGTTGTAATATTTGGAGACAATGAGTATATGTCGTAGTTGCTATATTATTATTCACACATTTTGAGTTTGATGATGGTAGAGCTTTTGTGGCAATTGTGGTGCTCTGATACATGACTAATATTCTTGAGTAAGATGATTTTCACTGTGAGCTTTGTTTTAAGTCATTTTTATTACTAGGGACTAACAAAAAGCTGATTGGGAGTTGTGATAATAGCTTAATTTTTTATATGTTTTACTATAAAAAGTAAGCATTATTATAACTTAATATAAATAATTTTAATAATTTTATGATATTATTATTTAATTATTGAGAAAAGTTAATTTTATTTAATTATGATTATAATTGCAGAATTTAAAGAAGTGGATCACGTGGAGAACAAAAATTCAAAGACAAAAATTGAAGATGAAAGTCAAAGTAATGGGTCCCATTCTCAAATAAACTTGGAAAAAAAGTAATTTAGAAATGGTGCAAAAGTATCACGATGCAGCATCAACAAATCAAAAGATAAAAGAGAACAAAATTTAAAAGGCCAAGGAAGATAGGCCCACATGTAATGAAGAGAAAAAGCCCATGGTTACTAAAAGACAGTAACCTAAAGCAACATTAAATAGGAGCATTGTGCACCGAGGGGAGAAGAGAATTGAAGAGACAAAGACAACGCTGTGGATAATTGGAGAAACAAAGAAATAGTGCGAGAGCGAAACGGAGAACGTCGCGCAATAAAGAAGAAGAGTTGTATCAATGGAGAATTTTTGTGAGATAATTTTATTGTGTTTTAATCTATCCATGTCTTGCTAAATTCTCTATACTAAGAAGATGATGAAACCCTGATTATTTTGGTATTACTATGTTGAATTATTGTTACCCAATTTTAGGATTTAATGTTTATTGATTTTATTTTCCTATCAAATTATATAAATAAATTTTTAGATGTGTTCAGTCATGCTTTTCTCATGCTTTTCAATTTATTTGTATTATCTGAGTGTTGGTGGTAATTGTTAGATATCAATTGTGATTTCTTTTTAGGGATACATTTGATGATGTGATAATTTATTATTAATTAGGAAAATTTTATCATACACTTGATTATTATTTTTAGTGCTTCGTTGATAGATTTTTCGTGAGCACATGCTTTGTCGCTAGATGTTCATGAGACAAATTATTTGGGTATAATAATTTGACATAGTTAATATTAAAATTAGTCTTGGTGGATTCTGAACCTTAGTCATTCTACATCTGGTATAAACCTCACCTATAAATTGCTTTCTTTTAATTTGATTTTTATTTTAGTTATTTATTTAATTTTATTTTTATATCTTTGACTCATCAATTTGTGCGACTAGATTAGAAAGAATTTTTCAATACTTAAAATTAACTCTAAGTCTCTGTGGGATCGACCTCGTACTGGCTCAACTGTACTTCGGTATGGCTCGTGCACTTGCGAGTATTTTAAGGCTTGATAAAAAGTCATAACATCTTCTAAGCTAATTTCCTTTTTAATGAAAATTGTTAAACACTTATCCCGTGTTATTAAAAAATGTCCAACTTGCTCTGATAATTCTTCAAAACTCACCATAACTTATTCTAATCATTTGTGGTCCAAAAATAAATTTTCCTCATTTATTTCTTAAAACTATTTGGTCAGGGAGGATGTTACACATATGGGCGGTAGAAGCCTTTCTTTTCAGGCATACGCAGGAGTGTGCAACGTTTCTACGTTTGCCGGGTGGATTCGTTGTTTTTGTTATAGTCCCCGAGATGCATAGAGCGTTACCGCTTTCACTCCTCTGTCCTCCTGATTGCAACCAAAGGTACTTGCCAAGTTCCTTGGTTTCACCGCAGTGTGTTGCTGGATATGCAAGATTGTGAAGTATTCTGTTGCTGGGGTGGAACAATCTCTTGGGGTGAAATATTCTGCTCTTGTTGGCCAACAGGGGGAAAGATGGATGTTGGTTTCTAGAAGAACTTTGTAGGTGGTCGTGGTTAGTGGTCATCATTATCATTGTTGTCATATCTGGCTTCCTTTCTGGATTTCTCCAGTGGCCATTCTTGTATTAAGGTAGTTTGTAGGCTCTTTTGTTAGTGCTGACGATGTATGGAATGTGAATAAAAAGTCTCTTTTTGCTTTAGATGTTCTATTTTTCATTTTGTTCCCTTCCTCGGGATGAGTCTAACGCTCATCATTGTAATAATATGCTTAATCTGGTCATGTTGCCCTCAACTTGATGCTTGGCCAAAATAACGAAGTATCAAAAGAAGTCTCAATGCCCCCCGAGTGACGGGGTCCAAGCTTATCAAGAAGCCAGAGTTTGTGCTACCCATAAGGGATTAAGAACTCTAATTTAGAGGCATTAACAACTAAGTCATGACATTCATGGATGCACTATGTTCCAGACATCGTCCATGCGTTAGATGATAAGGTGGGACATTCTAGTGTTAAATTAGGGTCCATAGAAATAATTCATACTCAAAACAACAGGGCTTGCATGACGTTTGGTTTTCTGAGCAATTGTCGCTTTAACTACAGTGACAGCTGTGAATCCCATGTGGCGTGCTCTGACTGGATAGTTGTGGTTAAGGTTTCACCCATCATCATGAGAAGTTTTGAAATTCGAAGTGTTAGGACTAAATTACCCCCTAACTGTCTTGCCTCTATAAATAGGGGCTAAGGGCGCCTCTTTCACACTTTTACTATTCCTCTCCAATCTCCAATTACCTAAAAATATTTTTGACAACTTTTTTTAGTGGGGAAATGCAGTTTCGAGTGGTTGCTAACAATTCTTAGTAGTTTTTTACTGTTTATCTTCTTCCACTTACCAATTTTTCTCCATTTCTTCAAGGTATGTCTCCTTCTACCTTCTGTTTTCATTGTTTCTAGCATCAACCTAAGGCAGAGGGTTTCCATCTTTTGTATTTTGAGCAATTTCTTTTCGTTCTCATCCAAAATGAGTTGGGATACTAGAGATTCTTGGCCCAACTCTATGGTGTTGCTCTCTAGAGCACCTTCTCTACTGCACTATGACTGGCGGAGGTGCCCACACTGGCTCATGGACCTTTTAGGGTGCAGAGACCAGTATCTGTAATAGGTGCGACTGGGTACGGAGGGCGGTATCTTCCTTCCCCCATGTCTGAATCTAGGGTAGTTATTCTTGATTCTGATAGCATACTGACCTCTGTGAGTGTTTCTAGGAGTCCATGGCGAGGAGTAGATTGTGCAACATAGATCGACCATAAAAAGGTCCATGGAAATTGTTCGAGGAAGTAGGGTGCACCCTTGGGTTAGAGATGACGTCTAGAACGTGTCCAAATTCTAGACTAGGGAGAAAGTAAAACATCCTATGAGCTACTTGGAGTTGATAGAGGGTGGCACAGGGGATCACGAGTATCAGGTCCTGGCTCCATAGGCGAACGAAAGAGTGTGTTAGGCCTAGGAGGAGAGCGTACACTACATGTTCATGTATGAAGATCTTTTTGTTCAATTAGGACTCTAAATGTCGTTCACCCTGATTTTTTTATTAGATTGCATTTTGAAGTATCAAAGGGTTTGCAATGGCCTTGACTAATGCTCTGCTAGGGTTTCTTCATGTGTAATCTTTGATTTGCATGGTTTTTTGCTATGTCCACTGCCAAGCCATTCATTCCTTGGAGTTTTCTTGACTCCAGTTCTTCTCCTGTTTCTTCCAAATCCTCTTCTCTCCTGCCTCCACGTACGAAGACTTTTGCACAAGCGTTGAATAATGCATGTGACATCCCTTTAAGTCAATTACCGGTTCAATGCTTGAAGGGTGGTGATCTTGCAGTACAAATTCCTGAAGATGAATATCATGCAGGTTTGGATTCTTGCAAAACAAATCTTCATGGGAGATTAATGCTGTTCAAAGGTGATACTCCTCTGAAATATGGTGACCTGCGTGCAAAGTTATCCAAACTCTGGAATCCAATTGGTCATTGGAGAATGGTACCAATTGGAAAGGGTTTTTTTGAATTTTCTTTTTCCTCAGTTGAGGATTTGCTCAAGATTTGGTCCTTTGGTTTGTGGAATTTAGAGCCTAGAATCTTACGTTTATTCTCATGGTCTCCTAATTTTAACCCTTCAATGGTTAAACAGACGAACACACAGTGTTGGATAAGGATTCATGGCCTTCCTCAAGAATATTGGAGACTAAAGATATTGTTTGCTATTGCTAGAGCTATTGGTGTTCCTTTGTCTTTGGATGATACTACAATCAACAAAACTCTTGGTTATTATGCGCGTGTTTTGGTGGACATTGACCTTGCTTGTGATTTGCGAGATCAAGTTCTGGTTGAGCGACAGGGTTTTGCTTTCTTCGTTGGTATTCAATATGAAAAGCTGCCGTCTTTCTACTCTTCTTGCAAAATTATTGGTCACTCGTTAGACACATGTACTAAAAATAGTAAGAAAGTGCAAGGTTAATAAGGGACTGGAAAATCTTAATACTCCTGAAGTTTTGAATAAGAATTATGTTGAACCTTCTACAGAGGATGTCAAGGTTAATAATCTTGTTAATCAAGAAAATGTGTTAATTCAAGAAGAGGAAGCATTGGATAATGTTGCTGATGAGGAGGTGCTTTCTATTAAGAATACTTCTCAGCCAAACTTTAATGCTGATCTTCATGATCCCAATCCTTTGTTAGGATTTGTTAATGATTTTAATCATTCTCCTGTTATAGAAGTTGATGTCAATACTAATCTGGATGCTGCTTTACATGATGACCTTTCTATAAATGGCTCTAACCATGATTTTTCTATTGTGAATGATGTTGATCATGTCTCGACCACCCTTCCTGTTAATGATAACAATACCAAAGTTTCAGATTAGGTGGCAGATCTGATTGAGCCAAATAACTTTGAGACTTCTTTGGTTCATCCTAACCCGAATGTCAACAAGGATTTGCATACTGTGAGTAAATTCTGGAGGAGAATCAATGATGTAGATGATTCTATAGAAAATCAGGAATCTTCCTATGATTTTGGGAATGTTGCTGAAGGAAATCCAAGTAAATATCTTGCTGAGGTCGAGAATTTGTTGGATATTCAAGGTTTTTCTAAAGTCTTGTCTAAGTCATAGAGAAAGAAACTTAGGAAGAAAAATTTTCAAATACAAAAGTCTAGTGGTTATGCAACCTGATCTAGGGGAGGTATTACTCATGGTGATCAATGTTGAAAATTCTTTATTGGAATCTTAGGGGTCTTGGTAACCTTAACACAAAGTCTTTTCGTAAAAAGCTTTATAGTATGCATAAACCGGATTTTCTTTTTGTGTCTGAACCATGGATTACTTCTGATCAGGTTCCTTTTAGTTTCTTTAATAGTTTGAATATGAATTTTTTTGCTGAAAACAATAGGGGTGATCTTCCCTCTAATCTGTGGTGCCTTTGTACAAATTCTTTTTCTCCTACCATTATTGCCTGTTCAAAGCAACATGTCTCTTTTTCGGTTAGTGTTGGTAATCATCTGATTTATATCTCAGCTATATATGCTGCTGTTACTTATGTTGCCAGGAGAGATCTCTGGTTTGATTTGGAGAGGTTACAGCATTCTTATAAAGCTCCTTGGTGTTTTATAGGAGATTTTAATGCTGTCTTGGGAGCTCATGAACATAAAGGTAAAAATCTGCCCTCTCGGATTTCTTGTGAGGACTTTAGGAACTGGTCTGATTCTAATCATCTGATCCATCTTCCTACTCGGGGCTCTTCTTACACATAGTCTAATGGTAGAGTTAGCAGTAATTATACTGAGCGAAGACTAGATAGATCAATTTGCAATTCTGATTGGATCAATCTCTGGAGTAGTGTTGCTTGCAGCACCTTAACTCGTAGTCAGTCAGACCATTTTCCTATCATGCTTAAAATGAACATGGTTAATAGGGAGTATACTTCTTCTTTTAAATTCATGAAAATGTGGTCTAGGCATCTATCTTGCATAAACATTATTAAAGATGTTTGGAAAACTACTGTTGTTGGCTGTCCAATGCATATCTTATCCCAGAAATTAAAATTGTTGAAAGTTAAGCTCAAAGATTGGAATAAAAATGTTTTTGGGGATGTCCATAAAAATGTCAGCTCTGCCTTATCTAATGTGGACAAAATTCAAGAGTTGATTTTTCTTAATGGAGGTTCAGATGAGTTAATAAAACAGGAAATAGAAGTTCAATTGTTGTTGCAGCAGGCTTTATGCTATGAAGAAGATTTCTGGATAGAGATGTCTAGGCTTGATTGGAATTTGCAGGGTGATAGGAACACTGAATTCTTCCATAGATCTGATAAAATTAGGTCTGTTACAAAGCAAATCTCTGTTTTGAAAAAGGGTGATCAGGTTTTGGACAACTCTGATGATATTGAGCAGCACATTTTGGCATATTATATAGATTTGTTTGCTTCTGGGAATGCTTGTCAACCTAATGATCTTATTCAAAGTGTCATTCATTCTTTGGTTACTCATCAAGATAATGTTATGCTCACTAATCTTCCCTTATTGGAAGAAGTTAAAGCTGTTATTTTTTCTTTACATGGCAATAGTGCTCCTGGTCCTGATGGGTTTGGTGGGTTTTTCTTTCATCAATACTGGGATATAATTGCTCAAGATGTTCATAATGCTGTTCTTCAATTTTTTCAGCAAGGTTGGATACTTCCAAATTTGAATTCTAATGTTGTTGTCTTGATTCCAAAAGTCTCTGAGGCAGATAGGATTGAGCAATATAGGCCTATTGCATTAGCTAACTTTCAGTTCAAGATTATAACCAAGGTGTTGGCTGATAGACTAGCCACAGTTGCCTCTAGGATTATTTCTAAAAACCGAAGAGGCTTTGTTAAAGGGAGGCAGATTTTAGATTGTATTTGCACTGCTTTTGAAGCCATTAATTTAATTGATAAAAAATCTTATGGTGGACAAGTTGCTATAAAGATTGATATTAAAAAAGCTTTTGATACCTTAGACTGAAATTTCCTTATTCAAGTGCTTCATTCTTTTGGTTTTGATGACAAGTTCTGTAATTGGATTAGCCAGATTTTACACTCCGCTAAACTCTCCCTTTCAATTAATGGCAAGGTTGTTGGTTTCTTCAATTGTAAGAGAGGGGTTCGGCAAGGTGATCCCTTATCTCCTATTCTTTTTTGTCTTGCTGAGGAAGTGTTAAGTAGAGGTATAACAAAACTGGTCATGGATGGTCAGTTACAACTCATGTCTGGTCCCAGAGGTGTTGTGATGCCTAGTCATATATTGTATGTTGATGATGTACTGGTTTTCTGCAAAGCTACTAAAAGGAGTCTTCTCAATTTAATGAACCTGTTCAAGGATTATGAGCAGGCTTCTGGTCAGGTTGTTAGCAATGAAAAGTCCAAATTCTATTTGGGTACAACTTCCAGATCAGATGGTATTTCTTCAATTCTTGGTTTCAATGCTGGTTGTCTTCCTTTCACTTATCTTGGGGTGCCCTTATTTAAGGGAAAGCCCAAACGTGTTCACTTAATGTCTATTGCTGACAGAATTAAAAGTAAACTTACCACTTGGAAAGGATCTTTGTTGTCTTTAATGGGGAGAATTTTACTAGTTAAGTCAATTATTCAAGGTATGCTATTTTATAGTTTCAGGATCTATGCTTGGCCTGCTATGTTAGCCAAGTGGCCTCAAACTCAAGAGGGGGGTGAATTGAGTTTATGAAATATTTTCCCAAATCTTTCGTAAAAAATTTGTTAAACAATTTTCGTTGAAGCTATTGGATAATTGAAGTGAATAGATAAATGAGATTGAATACTTCACTTACAAATTAAATAAACCAAGATGAATAATATTCAAGCAAGCATATAAAGTAAATGCGCAAATGTAAAGAGACAGGGTTGAGAGAATCAAACACAATGATTTATCCTGGTTCAGCCACCCCTTGTGACCTACGTCCAGTCCTCAAGCAAACCACTCGAGATTTTCCACCAAACTTCAAGCTTGAAC
The DNA here is from genome assembly GCA_029884595.1 of Ormosia semicastrata. Taxonomy (NCBI): domain Eukaryota; kingdom Viridiplantae; phylum Streptophyta; class Magnoliopsida; order Fabales; family Fabaceae; genus Ormosia; species Ormosia semicastrata. The sequence goes on along the minus strand of JAQQTO010000042.1, from coordinate 22,378,696 downwards.
GGGTGCTTGAAAACCTTTACATAATAGAGCACTCACCAACACCTTGGGATACCTCACCCTTGTGCTTTGAGCCTCAAAAACAGGGATGCCTCACCCTTTACAACCTTTTGAGGGATGCCTCACCCTCAAGGGATACCTCACCCTTTTCTAACTTTGAGAGATACCTCACTCTCTAAGGGATACCTCACCCTTTACTCTAGAGGGATACCTTACCCTCTCTTTTTCAGTTTACACAAAAGATAGAAGATAGAAACTCTCTTGAAGAGTAGATAACTACAAATTGAAGCTCTAACAATGCCCCTTTTGAATATCTCAAAATTTCTCATAAAAATAGGGTAAAAACATTTTTAGAATTGATTCTCGTGTATGAGTGTTAGATTGATGTTATAAATTGAAGTTCAGCCCTTAATGAAGACCCAAGGCAAGTATTTATAAGTTGTATGAAGAAAAGAGCTGTTGGGGGTGAAAAAGCCAAGCATTTAATGCAGTTAAAATAGCCGTTGGGGTCTGTCAGACCTCGTGTAATCGATTACACAGCCTATGTAATCGATTACATGGATGTTTGAACGTGTTCTTGGCTTTCTGGGTTCTGTGTAATCGATTACATTCTTGGTGTAATCGATTACATGGCTTCTGACTTGTGTGTAATCGAATACACAATCTATGTAATCGATTACATGGCTCCTTGAACGTGTTCTTGCCTTTCTGGGCTTCAATGTAATCGATTACATTATTTGTGTAATCGATTACACGGCCTCTGACTTGTGTGTAATCGATTACATGAACCATGTAATCGATTACCAGCTTTCTGTTTAGCTTGTAATCAATTACAAACCATATGTAATCGATTACCTTGGCTTTTAAACACATTTTTCAAGTCCAATTAAGCTTGTAAACCATTTCTAACACCTCAAGATATTTGATTAAACATAAAACCTTTCATGAGTATTAAATCGAAGATTGAAAATAATGTTTCTTTGAAAAACATGTGTAGCTTTGAATTTTCACACTTATTTTGGAAATGATATTTGGAAAACCATTTGAGAATCATTGAGATACTTAAAGGGCATTTTACATTGATATTCTAAGACCTATATCTAATATACCCTTTTGATCTTGATCTTCACCTTTGGCTTTGTTATCATCAAAAACCCATTTGATATGCTTCAAGACATAAGCATTCACATGCTAATCTCATTAAAATGATGGATGGTTGGATTCGAAATTTTGTTTGGTCAGGAGATATAAATAATAGGAAGTTGGTTACTATTGCTTGGAGCAAAGTTTGTAAACCTGTGTTGGAGGGTGGCCTTGGCATAAGGTCCACTAAGTCTATCAATGCTACATGTATGCTTAAGTTGGGTTAGGAATTTCTTTCTTCTAATGAGCAATGGACTACTCTTTTGAAAGCTAGAGCCTTCAAGAAAAATAAATCTATTAGTTATCACATTTCTTCTTCGATCTGGTCTGGTATTAAGTCATTTATTCATATCATTCAAGAACACTCCTTGTGGCAGCTTGGCAATGGGGCTACTATTAATTTTTGGACTGATCCCTGGTTATCTAGTCCAATTGTGGATATCATTGGTGTTCCTGCTGCTTTGCATAACTCTCTAAAATCAAAAGTTAAGGATTTCATAGACAATGGCAGATGGTCAATTCCTAGTGATTTGGTTTCCAAGTTTCCAATTTTGAAATCAGAAATTCAGCAGGTTATAATTCCTTTTCAGTCTTGTCATGATTCTCTGATCTGGACTAAATTTGACTCTGGTAAATTGAGTTTTAAGGATTCTCCCTCTTTTCAAAATCCCATAGAAAACGTTGTTCCTTGGGCTAAGCACATATCAAGTAAATGCATTCCTCCTTCTAAATCATTTTTGCTATGGAGAATTATTCATGACAAAATGCCAACTGATGACAAACTTTGGTCTAAAAGGTGTAATGTCATTTCTATTTGTTGTCTCTGTGGTCATGCAGCTGAAACCACTCATTATCTGTTTCTGGAGTGCAATTTTGCAAAGCATATTTGGAGCTGGTTTGGCAACATTTTTGATATGCATGTGGACTATTCCAGCTTTCTTTCTGTCCTTTCATTGTGCAGCAGAGGTTGGAGCTCTCAGGCCCGAGATGTTGTCCTAGCTGCCATCATTTTCATTCTTTAAGCTATTTGGTTCTACAGAAACAGGGCTAGATTCCACAACAAAAATATTTCTATGCAATCAGCCATTGGTTTAATTGTGGCTAATGTTTCTCTCTCTGGTAACTCGAGTGATGGAAGCTTGTCTTTATCAGTAACAGAATTAATGATACTTCAAGCCTTTAAGGTTGCTTCTCATCAAAAGAAAATGCCTGTTATTAAGGAAGTTTCTTGGTTTCCTCATTCCTGTTATGTGATTAAATGCAATGTTGATGGTGCTGCCAAAGGGTGCCCTGTCCAAATAATTTGTGGTGGTATTTTTAGAGACAGGTGAGTCGCTTCTCTCTGGCTGTTTTGCTTCTAATCTTGGTATTAAAACTGCTCTTTTTGCTGAATTATCAGCAGCTATTCTAGCTATAGAGATAGCTTTCAAAAACCGTTGGTTTAACCTTTGGCTTGAATGTGACTCTCAATTGGTTGTTTCTGCCTTCAGCAATATAAATATTATTCCCTGGCAACTACAAAACAGATGGAAGAATTGTTTAATCTTATCCAAGCAAATGAGATTCTCTTGCTTTCACATTTATAGAGAAGGAAATGCTTGTGCAGACAAACTTGCTTGTCATGGCTCTTCTATTTCTGGTTTTGTTTGGTGGAATTCAATTCCTTCTTTCATTGTAGAAGATTTCTTTAAAAATAGGTACTGTGTTACTAGCTTTAGATTTAAAAATTTGTAACTCTTTCATGGGTTTGGTTCATGTCCCCCTATGTTTTCTTTTGTATTCTTTTTTCTTTATTAATATATTTATGGTTTGCTGCAAATGATTAATATTGGCAGGGGTGCCAACTTAGTTGGGATACCTGCCTTTAGAGTGATGTTTTTTCAAACCATTTGCTTAAAAAAAATGTCGTTCACCCTATTTCAAATTATAGTCCTCTGTGCTCTCGATGTGGCTTCGTCCTAGCTTCAACTCAATAGCTGGGGAAACATTCTCGCTTTCGAAAGATTTTTCAAAGTAGTCAGACTATGATACTTGGAGAAGGCGTTGTCCTGCCTTTTCACACGGTGGTGCCCCCAAAGGGATGGGGCAATGCAGAAGAACTTGCTCACACTCTGGTAGAGGCCCAGTCGAAAAGTCTTCGGAGTCTTCTATGATAGCTTCAAGATCTATAAGACAAGGTTCTTTAAGTTAATGGCGGCAATAAGGACCCATCCATTCTTCTTGGAGGTTGGTGGGGAGCTGGCATTTGACTTGTACTGGACTATAAAGGTATATGACATCCCCATTGAAATGATCGAGATGAAGAAGCCCAATCTTGATCGATATGACACCGAGTGTGTTGATTTTTTAAATATGTGGGCTCAGGATGTCAACCTCATTTCTTGTAAGGATGTCTTGGACACTACTGATGATGAAACTCCAAAGGCCATTATAGGTGAAGTTTAGTCCGTAGTCTGTTTTTAACCATTTGTTCATAATGTTTTTTTTTTTTTGCTATTTCTGACTTATGCATCTGTTTTGCATAAAGTATGCATCCGGATCAGCTCTTGTAACCCTGTAGGCCATGAAGGCAAAGGCAGAGGATATCAAGCCATCTAACACTCCGGCACATGTTTTCTGGCCTCCACAGTCCAAGTCCTGATGACCGAGGTAGTTTCAGCCCAACAAGAAGAGTCTCTTACTCAGCCCTTGCAAAGGAGGAAAAGGAAAGCCGAAGGCAGTAGGGTGTAGGACTATGGGAAGAGATCGACTGTAGAACTGGTTGAGGTCCAGGGTCTGGTCTCCTTGTACAAGAAAGATGCATCGCCTGAACTGTTTATAGACTTTCAGCTTTTGGATGATGATGTCATTGTTTGCAATTCCAAGAAGAGCATGTCAAAAATCCTAACAAGGTTCCAGGTTAGTGGACTCTGCCTCGTAGTTGAAGCTTATTTCCTTGAAAGGTGCTTGGACTAACTTAAAGAGGAAATGGCTGAGAAGAGGAGGACAGTTAAGAGGGAGGGGGCCCGGAAGCTTGACTTGACTCTGAAAGCTAAAAATGAGGCCCAGAAGGTCTTGGAGGACGCCCAGAAGGTCTTAGAGGACGCCTAGAACGCCTTAAAGGATGCCAAAGTAAAAATTGATGACTTGAAGAAAAAATTGGTGAACTCTGAGGACAAGCTCAAGGAGGAGAGGGCTAGTTCTAAAAAGGCTTTAAAGGTGAACGCTGACCTCTATGTCAAGAATCAAGGTCTCTGAACTGAGGTGGCACAGATGCAAGAGGATACTAGGCAACTGATGAAAATCTGTATGGACATAAGTGGCGAGCAATTCCAGAATGCAGTCGCCCAAGTCCATTTCTTTAATCCCAAGGTCGCCCTAGCCTTGGATGGATTAGACTCCCATAAATTAATTGTCGACAACTACCTTGTATTAGCAAAGGAAGTTCTGCAGGCCAAACACACTTCTACAGGGGTCATTTCCATTACTGACTGTAACGTAACTTCTTTCGAAGGGGATAGAAGTGCAGCGAGTGCGGTCCATCCAATTTCGAAGGACAGTGATGTTGAGGCCTAGCTTGTTTTCCTTTTCCTTTACTATTTTCCTTTACCCTCTACATAGGTTATTTAATTTTTGTAAAGACAATTTCCTCGGTTGTCGGGTTACAATTAAATGCCCTTACTTCATTATATTCATTTCCTTTTTTATTAATGTGCATGTTGGGTTGCAACAAGCTTATTTTTTTCGTTTTCCATGGTTCGTACTGAGTCCAACACCCATCATTAAAGTGCATTTGGTAACCACTTAGAGACTTAGGAGAATCGTAATCGCTTAAAACCTTGGTCTAGGGTCCAATGCCCAAATTTTAAGCATTCAGAATTCCTTTGAGGACTTAAGCAAGAAAAATGGTGATCTATAACTGTGGTCTTTAGTGTTAACGGTCTAGTTAAGAAAAACGCCTAACACTTATGAATTTTCAAGTTCAGAACCAATTTAACATAAGACATCCTTGAAAGGTACCGTATGGTAGACCACGGATGGCGTAACCCGTGTTGCTAATTAATTTCACAACCACAAAATTATTATGGCCAAATGTTGAGGAATTGTGTATAGGCCCATAACACATGACCAAAATACTCAAATGAGTTTTGCGGGTTATTCTTCTTAACCTAAAATCTAAGAAACCTCGGATCCTATAGGAAACGGGCTCTGGACACTCTTAAGGCGTTTCCCAACTTGAGGGTCGTGAATTTGAAAGAAACCCCAAATCTTATAAGGAACAAGTTCTATAGACATTCACAAGGTGTGGTTTGGCTTGAGGGTCTACTAACCTTAAAAAGAAGCCCCATATCCCATAAAGAGTGGGCTCTATAGACATTCTCAAGACGCAGTCCGACTTGATGGTCTTTTGAGACGAGCACAAGTAGATGTATAAAAACAACTTCCTCATTTTATTAAATAAAAGACCGAAGTCCATACGATGTATACCCATAAAAATTGGGGCAGATCAAATAAAGTACACTAGGAGACTAGGCCTTAAAAGACTCTTAGCTATAATACTTTTTGAGTTTGTCTGCATTCTAATAGTTTTTTATTAGCTTTCCTGTTAGTGTCTCCAAGGTGTAAGTTCCCTTGCCAGTACTAATCAAGATATAGTAGGGGCTTTCCTAATTTGGGGCTAACTTCCCTTGAAATGTATTCCTACCACCGATGTTCGCTCTCCAAAGTACTAGATCACTTGGTTCGAACTTCCTTAGGACAGCTTTCAGATTATATCGAGTCACCATTCTATGTTTAAGGGCGACATCACGTATGTGAACAATGCGCCTTCTTTCTTCTAGAAGATCCATTTATTCTTTAATTAGTTTAGGGTTATTGTCAGGTGTGCATTATTGGTGATGCTAGCTAGGTTTTGCTATCTCTACCAGGATCATAGCATCGCACCCATAAGTGAGTTTGAAAGGCGTTTCACCTGTTGTGGAGTGAGGTGTAGTCCGGTAGGCCTAGAGGACATGGTCAAGTTACTCGGCCCAGTTTCCCATGGTTTCTTCTAACCTCCTTTTAATTCCACGAACAATAACCCAGTTGGCAACTTTAACTTGTTCGTTTGTCTTGGGATTCTCAACAGAACTATAATAATGCTTGATTTTTAGCTCAGTAAGCAGTTCTTCGAAACCCTTATCTTTGAACTTGGTTCCATTGCCCCTCACAATAGACTCCAAAGCCCTAAACCTGGTGATGATGTGATGCCAAGTGAACTTTTGGATCTTAACAAAGGTGATCATAACTAGTGGCTCTGCTTTAATCCATTTAGTAAAATAACCCACAACCACCCCCAAGTACTTCAATTATCCAGGTGCTTGAGGGGAACAAACTTAGGATATCTATACCCATCTATAGAATAGCCAAGGTACAAATGTCATGGTTAGCTCTTCTGGAGGAGCTTGATAATGGTCCAAGTGCCGCTGGCATTTATCACAGACTCAGACATGTGCGAGGGAGTCAATTTCCATCATTGGCCAATAGTATCTGACCTTAAGCACCTTCAAAGGTAAGGATTTGTGTCCTAAGTGGTATGTAACATCCCGAAAAAAATATATTAGACTTGTATTTGTGTACAAAGGAGCTGATGACTTGTTTAACATGCCTGTGAAATTTTATGACAAACTGAGTTAGTTTAGGTACTTTGCTACAACCTAGAGTACGAAAAGTGGCCTAAAATGACTCAGAAAATAGTATAAACTACTATTTGAAGGGAAACAGATGTGGATAATTTGTTTCTAGGCACAAATGAGCTAAGTATGTTGTTATTAAAGTTTTAGGATAATTGAAGTTAATTTGGTATTTTTAGGCATATTGGTTGTTTAGTACTGGATTGACCCCTAGCAGATATGGAAAAAGTAGAGAAAAGGTAAAACAAGATTTTTAATGAATATTAGGATTTATTTTAGACTTGTTGGAAGTTGGAAAACTAGATTCGGTGAAATCTAAATATTCATAGCAGATCGAGAGTTTTAGGACAGGATAGTTACTATCCTATAAGAAGCAAAATAAAACTTTGCTTCTTATTTTTCTTTGGTTTTCCACGGCAGAAGCAGCAAACAGAAGGAGAGAAAAGATAAAAGAGAGAAAGAGGAAATCAAAGGAAGAAGAAAGAGAAAGAGAAAGAAAGCAAAGGGGAGGATCCAAGAGCAAGAGCAAAGCTTTAAGATTAAGTTATCTATAAGAGGTCGGGGATTTCTATTCATTTATTTTCTCCTTGTTCATCTTGAATGGACATTGGTTTTTATGAATATAAATTGGGTTTGAATATGCCAAATCTATGTTCTTGGCTTGATTCTTGTTTTCAAGGATTAAGTTAGGATAGTTTTAGCTTAGTAAGATCTAGATAGCCATTTATGACTTAAGATAACCAATTTTGGTTCATTTGAGGATCTTAGAAATTAGTTAGAGGTAAATGTGATTTTTTATCCAATTACATACTTAAGTGAATTAATGAGTTGTAAGAGATTTGCAACAAGTTTAGAGGTTGTTTTTGGGGCTAGGAATCACAAGGAATCTAATTTAGATTGATTGGATTTGAGTGTCGTCCCAAAGGTTCAACACATGGATTCTGTAGAATTCTGTAGAATCTATTCTGGGGATTCTACAGAATCCATTCAGGGAAACTGGTGCTCAAGTGCTAGGTGCTGGGCTCTCAAGCACCCACTACCCAATAGCTTAGATTTGGTCTCTACGCAACCAGCGATTAGGCACAAGTACAAGGGAAAATTTATGCATCCATTGGTTTTGGAATTGCTATAAAACAAGAGTTAGTTTCTTAAGCAACCTAGTATTACATAGATATCACAAGAGAGGTAATTAAAGAGTTAAAAAGCTAGATGCAAGTAAATAAGTTAGTTGGTATGAGTGAAGTGCCATATAGTGCCTAATTAGCAAGAGTAAAATGCTTTAGTGAATGAAAGCTCACATAGAGCGAAGTAGAGTTAGTAATGCCAGGATAGAAAGGGTACTACATCTAATTGGCAATGGTTAAGTGTCATAGTGCATGAAATTCTCTTACAGAGAAGAGGTAGAGTTAGTAATGTAATGATGGACTTAGTATAGAGTTATGTAGTGGTTATGTTAGAGTTAGGCATAACTCTGTATTTTCACACACACGCACTATTTTTCACACAAACATGTTATTCCTAGAGTTCAGATAGTGGAGGCATCCACTCAGTTTTTAGTAGCGATATCCACCCAGTTTATGGTAGACTATTTGGCAGAATATAGGAGGTTACGTGTTATGATAGTAGACTCCCACCCTACTGGTAGGCTCTAGGAGGTTGCATGTTATTATAGCAGATTCCCTCCCTACCCAGGAGAATAGCCAAGTTTCACTACACTACACCCACACTATCGCACACTTTTCCTTGAGCATACATCATCTCATCGTTGTGTAACATCCCAATTCTGATATCCCGTTAGATTTTGATCTATACAAGAATATTCAGTATTAATAATGTTACCACTAACAACCAAACCCATAATATTCACATAAATAAATGATTATGGAGAGTCACATTCCAACAGTTATATATATATACATCACAGCCTCAAAAGGGCATATTGTTATACATAACTCAAAACAAACTAAGCAAATATAAACTATATACAAGCTCAATCCCAAATAGCATCTATGATATGCTAGTCCTCATACATCTTCTTTCCTTTTAAAGAACTTGCACCTGGATTTACATGGTAATACAATCAAGATGAAATTACAATTCTCAGTCGAAGTATTCCAATACTAGCATTTTATACAATCATACAGATTACACAACTATTAATTTAACACTTCAATCACAGAAGTACGCAGTTGCCTATACAATTACAATGTCATGAGTTCATGTCATAGCGACAACCCCCCATACAATTGTCATGCTATGCCTAATTATGTCTAATGTGTATATCTATGGAAGTTCTTAAGAGTGAATGCAATTAAAGGATATCATGAGCCCTCAGACGTATTGAGGATATTACTCACCTCAACTACTTTAGGATATGTTATGGTATGTCATGGATTATCAGGCATAGTGAGGATATGACTCACCTACACAACTCATCAATACATACAGTGGATATTACTCTCCTAACTGTTCTACAATTTTATAGGGGGATGTTACTCATCTCCACTAACCAACAATCATGATGAGGAATTACTTACCTCAACATAACGAGGAATTACTTACCTCACTGTTCAATCAATATAAAGAGGATATTACTCACCTCATTATTCAACAACATAGAGAGGATATTACTCACCTCAATATGGTTCAATCAACATAAAAAGGATATTACTCACCTCAATATGTTTTACAATAAACTCATGCAAAATAATCAATAATCACCTACAATAATTAGCATCACAATTGATTTACATGCATCTCAAAATTTACTTCATCCAATACTCTTAAAAGTACCTTAACACTCTTAAAAGAGCATACAAGAGTGATTCCAACACTTTGGGAAGCTCATTTCCTCAATTCATCACAAAACACAATATATGTATATATATTACCGTGTCTAATTATTTCCCATAATTAACATTACAATTGAGCTTGATTCAACACATTCACTCTTCATTAAATACTGCTATTAAAGTCTCAACACTCACCAAAAAGCATTAAAAAAGAAACTACACCTTTACAAGGCTACATTGCATCACACAATCAATTATTCAAAAACTAGAGTTCACGTCGCGTCACACCATGACCACGCCGCAGCACCCTGGCCTCTGCCCCATCTCACGCCACAGCATCACACAGCTACACTGCAGCGCCTTGATCTCAGGTTCCAAAAATTGGAAATGCACAACTCGCACGCCGTGGCATGCCACACCTTGCATCCAAGTGATTTCTAACCTTTTCTAAGGTCCATTAACACATTCTGACTTTTATTCCACTTTGATTTCACTCAAAATCATGAATCATGAATTAATCAACCACTTAAACCCTGAAACCCCATTTTCAACACTAACGGTAACCAAAGGAGTATAAGGGCTAAAAAGCCATCTCAATACATCCAATAACTTAAAACAAGTCGTATTCAAGTTCAACAACAAGAAATGAGCCAAGAACTAAAAAAAAAACCCTTCGAACCCCTTTCCTCCACCATGCCAACATACGGAACAAGATGAAGAAAATGGAAACAAAGTCCCCCTACTTCAAGATCTTGAAGATGAAGCCAAGGATGGGCCATGGAATATCCAACTTCTCCCTTCTTCTTTCCCTTTCTTCCTCTTTCTCCTTCTTCTTTCCCCTTCACGGTTTCCCTCTTTTCCCTTCTCTTTTTTGTTTTCCTAGCGTGGGATATTATATATAGAGAAGTCAATTTTGGTTTCTCATTAGATAAGTACTAAAACTTCGATCTGTTAAGAACACTTGGATTTCACCAAATCCAGTTTTCCAACTTCCAACAAGTTTCAAATAAAATCTAAGATTCATCAAAAATCTTGTTTTACTATTTTCATAATTTTTCATATCTGCTAGAGGTTAATTCAGTATTAAAACACACAACCAGTATGCTTAAAAATGACAAACTAACTCTAATTAACCTCAAACTTTAACCACATCTACTTCCATACAAAGTGATATAGCAAAGTGACTAAACAACTATATTTCCCACAAAGTGCTACAACAAAGTGACTTAATGTCCTCAGACGGTCACAAAAATTCATAGGCATGACAAACTAGTATTAGGCTACCTTCGTAACCATTTACAAGTCTATCATGATTATCTAGGGTGGTACACATTGCATTATTTAATACTTGTTCAGATTAGAATTTGTGTGCTTGTTGTGTTTGTGTTGCATTCGCCTTCGGTGATAGTTGTGTGGGCAATTATTTTGCTTGATAGTTTCAAATGATTGTATGAGCAGTTATTTGATATCATTGCGTGTTTTAGTTAGAGTTAAGTTTTAGATTACATTTTGAATATTGCATAGAGTAAGGTATAGGGGTGTAAATTGGTTCGGATAACTTGGCCAATCCGACCAACCCGAACCGAACCAATTAAGTTGATTTGGTTTGATTTGAGTATTTTGATTAGTTCAGGTAAAATCTGAACCAATGAGAACTTAATTGGTTTGGTTCTCAGATTTAGAATTTTAAATCCGAAGAACCACCCGAACTAACCACTACAGTGTACAGTACAGAGACATTTTTGGAGGGGAAATAGTGGAAGAGGATGGGGTCTATGTTGGAGAAGAGAGAGAAATAGGGGAAAAGGGAAGAAGAAGCCCTAAAAGAAAGGGGGAAAATGGCTACTGTCACGAGTACACGGCCGTGGCATGTTACACGGCATAGGCTGTGTACTTTACTGAATTTGAGGAATCTGCCATATACACGATTACACGGTCGTGTAATGATACATGGCCTAGGCCGTGTACTACACTGTTTCCCCTTTTTTTTTGAATAACCTCATGATTACACTACCCAAAAAGCTAATTTTTGTGTTAAAAAAAATGGTCAACCCGATTACCCGAACCAAACCAAACCATAGATGTTTGGTTCGATTTGGTTCGGATTTGGCTATCAAAAAATAAAAAAATTGAACCAAATCGAACCAAACCGAGCCAATTAATGTTAATTGGTTCGGATTTATTTTTCCCTAAAACCCGAACCAAACCACCCACTTACACCCCTAGTAAGGTATATATTCTTATGTGATAGTTGGGTTTATTCATTGTGAATGTTTTAACTACTAGTATTGTAACACCCCGATTATTTCATTTTTCTCGATATAAATATGTTTTATAATATTTATGAATTTTTGAGAATTTTTAATTATTTTAATTATTTTAATATTATTTTGATTATTTTAATATTATTTTGCGTTGTATGCTCAAAATTCATTTTTTTCTCGAACATATACGAGTTTTATAATTTTTATAATTTTTGTGAATCTTTATGGTTTTTTCTGAGTTTTTGATTATTTTAATATTATTTTGAGCTGTATGTGTGTTTGAGGCAAACCCGAAAAAATAAAAAATTTTCCTGGACCAAAAAGTTTTGGACTGTCAAGTCAGAATCGGGGGATCTTACTAAACTCGAAACTGGGAACAGTTGACAAAAATTTTCTTTATCTGAGTTTTCTATTACCCGTTGAGCAATAATAGCAATAGCTATTGTCCATTGGGTAATATCTTCTAGAAAATATCTTGATGACTCGAAGTGATGAACCAATGGCAAGCATAAAGAAGGCAAATTGGATACTCAAGCTAGAAGAGAAATCCAAATTGACTACTCAAGCTAGAAGACAAATTCAAATTAGCTACTTACTCTTTCAAGCTTATCTTATCATTCTTTTTCTAGAGACTTCTCTGTAATGACTTACCTAGTAAAATATTTAAGATAAATATCTAAGGACAAAATATCTAATGAAAAATATCTCAGTAAAATATCTTAGTAAAATATCTAAGTAGAAAATATCTAAGCTAAATATCTTAAGTGTAATTATGAACTATCATTACATAACTTAATGACCAACCAATTAGAATCAAGCTTATTTATCAAAAAGTCAACAATAGTGGCATAGACTTTGTTTTGAACCATTGGATGGTAAGACTTGATGAAGAAGCCTTGGATGATCACCATTGATCTAATCAATGGTGTGAGAACAAACTTGATAAGGAAGCTTAGGATATCTACCCTAAATTAAATCAATGGTTAGGAGATGAAGTCAACATTAATGGTTAGACTAGTTAATCAAGGAACTAGATAATCTAACTTAGTTACTCTAAAAAGCCTAAGTAGTAACTAAATGGAACAAACTAAGTTAGAAAATACTTAGAGTCCCTAGTTACAAGAAAATATCTAGAGTATTCTAGAATGTATGACTAATGCATGATAAATGCATGACTTAATCATGTAACTAGATAGTTAGCCATGTAACTAGATAACCTAACTAAGTTAGCTTAAGTGAACTAACTACCTAAACTAGATGTAACTAGGAATTAAAATGAAACAAAACTTAGTTACATTCATCCATGTGCTAGACGGCCACTAGGCTATTCTAGGAGATTCTTGAACAATCTTAATGATCAAAGGATGACTACCTAATGACCTAAGCCATGTGAAGCTATGTGAAGTAATTACTAGCTTATTGAACAAGCATTGATCTTTCTTTCCAAAGCACCTACACGGCCATGCATTGAGAAATAGGATATTTCACTTCATTTCTAAACACTTTGTGACTTAAGTTTCTCTCCATTCTCTCTCTTTTCTAAGAACTCCAAGAACAAACCAAGAACTCCATCTTCTCTCTTCTTGAAGAATTCAGCCACTACACCATTCACCAACATCCAAATTTCTATAATTCCATCCAACCATACTTCTTGAATCCTCTCATCAATCCAAGACACTTTCATGTTGTGAACTTCTCAAGATTCATTCATCTTCACCTTTCCATCAAGCAAAGAACATAAAAGCTCTTACTTTTCTCTCCTTGTGTAGCTCATGGCCTCACTCTCTAAACTTGCTTTCCAATAACTCATAATTCTATCTAATCACATCACTTGATCTTAAACTTCATTCTAAGCAACTTTCATATTGTGATCAAGACCTACTTCTATCATCTTCAAGCTTGATTCTTGGATTTAAGTTCTAGGGTTTCAAGGTAAAGATCTTCAAACTTGATTTCTTATTTAATTTTTGGAATCCTAAGACCTTGTTTGATCTATGGTAATCTTAATCAAGCCTTAGATATTAATATTTATGTGTTTGTTTTGATTCTAAGATTTACTTGGTGGTGAAAGTGTGATACAAAGAGAATTAAACAAGGAGTTTAGAAAGCTACACACTAGGTAAGAGGGAGATTAACCTCATCGGCCATATGTGGTGGTGGGGGAATGGATTTGTTTGTATTTATGAGTAGAAAATCCATGTGAGGATTTATTCACTCGAGTTTTGTGGTTATTGGTTATGCTTGTTTGATTGTGTATAATTATATGATGTTGATTGTATACATGAAATTATCATGGTTACTTTTTGAATATATGTGATTTTATTGCTTTGATAAGTATGCATGATTTATATGTGAGATGGTATGATTCTGATTAAATGATGATTAGATGCTTAATATGATTTTGGTAAGCATGAATATGTGAAAGTGAAAATATCATGAGTGATATGTTGTAAATGACAAGAATCATGTGGAAAGGAAAATTATTTCGGTTTTGAAAAACCAAAAGGCTCACGGTCTCTATGAATATATTGGAACAAACTGGTTGAAATATTTTACTGATTATGGATTTTAGATGATTAGATAACAAGTAATTGGATTAAAGATTTTTACAAAGAAAAATGAGAAAGTAAATGAATAAATATTTGGTTATGAAATATAAAATAATTTTCGGTTAACACTCTAAGTATTGGTTTTTATAGGAAATAAATTTATAAGTTAAAGTTTACTGACATATAGCTCACTTTGGTTTTGAGCGCGTTAGAAAAACTTTGAACTTTGATATTTGATTAAATCTTGAAAGTGTAAAATTTTATGAAGGAAATAGTAGAAAATATTATTTAGAGGAGTTTTGACAAGGAAATAATTTTAAGAATGATTTGAAATTTAAGATATTTTATTTAAGAAAGTTTTGTCAAGAGTAAATAATAAAGATTTTAAGATATCTTGAATTAATTAAAATAATATAAGTTTTTATGAAAAATGTTTGAAATGGAAATTTAGTAAGGAAATGTTAGAAACATTATTTAAAGATGATTTATTAAGGAAATATTAGAATTAAAATCCAATTTTGATATTAAATGAGAAAAGTTTTAATTTAAGCTTAGAATATGACTAAAATATTTTACGCGATTGAAAATATGCAGAAAAACTCTTATGCGATTTAAAAATAGTATTTTTTAACTACGCTATTGAGAAAATGTTATAAAAACTTTATGCGATTGAGAAAATGTTAAAAAATCATTACGCGATTTGAAAAGGTAACAGAAGTTTTTTGCTGTTGTGAAAATGCAATAATATCGCTACGCGATTGAATGGAACAAACGATTTATGATGTAGGGCCGACGTACTGTACCCAAGTGGTTGTGGTTTTAGCATTTTGCTTGTGGAGCCAAAGTACTAGACCCGAGTGGATCTTTGGTATTATGTAGTTGTATGAGCGGTTATATAATATCATTGATACTAATGGCATTAGACAATTGTATGGGCAGTTGATTTAATATCATTGGGAACGGTTTAACGGTGGTTTGATTTTATTGAATATGCATTGAGCATTATACAGTTGATGGCTGTTATGGCGTTTTATGTCTAGGAGTGAACGAGAACTATCAGGATAGTGTGATCTATGATAGATCTTGGGGGACGTCAGGGCGTGGTGATTCACTTTGTGATTATGATATCACAAGTGATTATGATATCACATTATATATATATATATACCCCTGGCCGTGAAGAACCGTTGCAACGCATTGACAGCCCGACAAAACACTATTACTTTTCAAAGTCTAGCATAGACTGTCTTATAGGGGGACAGATCTTCTAGGACGTTCATCTCTGAATTAAGTTAGCTCCATGGAGTAGGAACTGTTTGCATTGTGCATAAGGATGATCAACATACACATTGTGCATATGCATAGTCAACATTTATACTGTTATTGATATAATATTATCATAATGCCTGATATTATGCTGCAAGTTTATTGGATTATTTATTTGTTAACTATCATGAATATATCTGTTGATTTTATACTATTTAATGGATTGTATATTGTACTATATTGGTATATTTATTGTTTCTTTGCTACCATGTCGATATGCAATGTAGGGGATCTCACCTCTTTTTGCTGTATTGTTCTGTCTATTTCTATTGTATGCTTACTTCTATGAAGACTGTGATGACGACAAGGACAAATCAACTCGGTTTCTTTAGATTACAGTTTCTTGAAGGCGTTACTGCTTAGCGTGTCCATTGGGACTCAGAGTATATAAAGTATTGTGGTGACATTATTCTATCTGTAAGTAGGACCCATCATGGGGTCATTACTTCTTCTTTTATGGTTGTATATGTAGAGTTCATTTTACCTATCAGAGAGTTGTGGAATGATCTTCATTATACTCCAAGGGAGGACTCCGAGATATCTTTTGCTTAGATTTCTATCCGTCTAGACCTTCCCAGCTAGGAATTGGTCTTTTGAGAAGGACTTTTGTCTCTAGATGTTGTGAACTTGGGCCAAGTCGAGTTTTTATATAGTGAGTCTATATTATTTAAAGTAAACAGGTTTAATGTAATGAAAATGTTACGACTCTATGTTATGCACAAGAGATATATGTTGTTCTGTTCTTGTATCTTGTGTTACTTTAGTTTGGCAAATTGATGTTATTCACGAAAAAGAAATTTTCAAATCAGTATTTAAATAATAATATTTAAATATTTTATAACTTGGAAAAATTAATTTAAAAGGAGTTGATCTGAAATGTGATACCCTAAGGAGGGTGTTACAAGTATTGATTACTTATACTGAGAAATGTGATTTCTCATCCCGTTTGTTGCTATGTAAATTCAAGTGGAATCACATCTAAAGAAAAGAAAGAAAAGTATGAAGACTAGAATAGTAGTTTTTGTGCTTAATAGTAAAGTTTGTATTTATTTACACTATTTTTTTTTTGTTTATGTATAAAGTTTATGTATACAATGAGCCCTTTTGAGGCGAAGATGTATGTATGTAACTTTTAGTTTTCGCAAGGCTCTCCATTATTATTTATTTAAATGATATGTATTAGTATGATGTTTAAGTTAGAAGTAGTATAACTAATACTGCTTATCCAGGTATATGCATGATATACTAAGTTATCGGTATTAGGGTGTTACATTATGGTATCAGAGCAGTTCATCTTGTTGAGCTGGGATATGGATTGACTAGGCTTAGGAAAGTTTAGTGTTTTTCTACTAAGTGTTATGCATTTCTTGTCTCATATGTTAGATGTGATGATAGAATTGCATAAGTTGCCTTAGGTTGGTTTGTTATTAGGTACTCTTGCGCGGTTACATGATGTTGAGACTGCAGCTCAATATGTATTGTTTTTGTGTGTACAAGAAACTATGGCACTGCTTAGGCGAGCTCGAAAGAATAGGAGCTCATTTGGTGAGAGCCCTACTTTGGCTGAAGCGTTAATGGCAATGGCAACAACTATGAAGGAGGAAGTTGCTGTTATTAGTAGGATTCTTGAGGGGATAGAAGTTGATCCATCTCGATAGCTAGTTTCTCCTTTGGTAGCTGAGGAGCAGTTAAGTGAAAGGGAGAACGAATCGAGAAGTTCTCTAAAAAGGAAAAGGACAAATGTTTAAGTTAGTGAGAGTGTCTCTTGGTCTCCGTTTCTACCAAATAGAGGAAAGCAGGTTCAAGTGGGAATGTGAAACGAACAGTGCATGAAATATGGAAGGAAGCATGGTTTTAAACCATGCTTAGCGGGGCAAGCAGTGTGCTACAAATGTGAGCAACCAAGGCACTATGCTAAGGAATGTCTGCAGAAAAAAGAAGTGTAGTTAGATACCAGGTCCACAGCTCTAGGGAGAGTTTTTGTCTTGCAAGGCAAGGAGACAATGTGACCTACGGGTTCAAGAGAAGGTTAGTATGTGATTTTGTTTCTTTAAGGTTTGGTTGCTCTTGTTTTAAATGTGAGTTGCATGTGACTTCTTGCATGAGGTAAACTAAATTTTGAGGACAAAATTGTTAAAAAGGAGGCGAGAATGTAATATCCCAGAAAAAAATATTTTAGACTTGTATTTGTGCATAAAGGTAGAATATCACTTGTTTAACATGCCTGTGAAGTTTTATGACAAACTGAGTTAGTTTAGGCACTTTGCTACAACTCAGAGTGCGAAAAGTTGCCTAAAATGATTCAAAGAATAGTATAAACTGCTATTTGAAGGGAAACAAACATGGACAATTTGTTTCTAGGTCACAAATGAGCTAAGTATGTTGTCGTTAAAGTTTCAGGATAATCGGAGTTAATTTGATATTTTTAGGCAAACTGGTTGTGCTTTTAGTGTCGGATTAACCCCCAACAGATATGGAAACGTAGAGAAAAGGTGAAACAATATTTTTAATGAATATTAGGATTTATTTTAGACTTGTTAGAAGTTGAAAAACTGGATTCAGTTAAATCTAAGTGTTCATACAAGATCGGGAGTTTTAGTACAAGATAGTTACTATCGCATAAAAAGAAAAATAAGACTTTGCTTCTTATTTTTCTTTGGTTTTCCATGGTAGAAGCAGCAAACAGAAGGAGAGAAAAGAGAGAAATGGGAAACCAAAGGAAGAAGGAAGAGAAAGAGAAGGAAAGCAAATGGGAGGATCCAAGAGCAAGAGCAAAGCTTCAAGATCAAGTTATCTACAAGAGGTAGGGGATTTCTATTCATCTCTTTTCTCTTTGTTCATCTTGAATGGACGTTGGTTTTTATGAATAGAAATTGGGTTTGGATAAGCCAAATCTATGTACTTGGCTTGATTCTTATTTTCAAGGATTAAGTTAGGAGAGTTTTAGCTTAGTAAGATCTAGATAGCCATTTATGGCTTAAGATAACCAGTTTTAGTTCATTTGCGGAGCTTAGAAATGAGTTAGAGGTAAATGTGATTTTTTATCCAACTACATGCTTAAGTGAATTAATGAGTTGTAAGTGATTTGTAACAAGTTTAGAGGTTGTTTTTGGTACTAGGAATCACAAGGAATCTGTTTTAGATTGATTGGATTTGAGTGTTGTCCCAAAGGATCAACACAGATTCTATAGAATTCTACAGAATTCGATATGGGCAACTGGCGCTCAAGAGCCAGGTGATGGGCACTCAAGCACCCACTGCCCAGTAGCTTAGATTTAGTTTCTACGCGACCAGCACTTAGGCGCTGGGTAAAGAGCACCTAGGCGCATAATGAGCGCTTAGGCGCTCACAAGGCAGAGATCAAAATGTGCGCAACAAGGCATTGAGCGCCCAAGCTTTCAGTGCTGAGCTCCTAGGCGCCCAAAGTAGAAATGAATAGGTTATTTTTCTTGGAGAAATAAGTTACCATATTGGTTTAGACCCTTTAGATATATCTTTTTAAGAGTGTTGAGACACTAATAGTAGTATTTCTTAGATAGAAAGACCAAGTGGCATACAAGGAAAAGTAAAAGAAAGTTTATGCATGCATTAGTTATGGAATTGTTATAAAACAAGAATTAGTTTCTTAAGCAACCTAGTGTTGCATAGATATCACAAGAGAGGTGATTAAAGAGTTAAGAAACCAGATGCAAGTAAATAAGTTAGTTGGCATGAGTAGAGTGCCTTAGTGCCTAATTGGCAAGAGTAAAATGCTTTAGTGCATGAAAGCTCACATAGAGCGAAGTAGAGTTTGTAATGCCAGGATAGAAAGTGTACTAAGTCTAGTTGGCAATGACTAAGTGTCGTAGTGCATGAAATGCTTTTACAGAGAAGAAGTAGAGTTAGTAATGTGAAGATGGACTTAGTATAGAGTTATGTGGTGGTTATACTAGAGTTAGATATAACTCCGCATTTTCACACACACACACACACCACTTTTCACACAAGGTTGTTATTCCCAGAGTTCAGATAGTGGAGGTATCCACTCAGTTTTTGGTGGTGATATCCACCCAATTTATGGTAGACTACTTGGTAGGATATAGGAGGTTACATGTTATGATAATAGACTCCTACCCTACTTAGTAGGCTCTAGGAGGTTACATGTTATTAAGTAGATTCCCTTCCTACCTAGAGGAATAGCCAAGTTTCACTACATTACACCCACACTATCATACACTTTTCTTTTAGCATACATCATCTCATCAAAGCATTATTTAATACTTGTTTTGATTGGAATTTGTATGCTTGTTGTGTTTGTGTTGCATTTGCCTTCGATGATAGCTGTATGAGCAGTTATTTTGCTTGATGGTTTCAAATGATTGTATGGGCAGTTATTTGATATCAATTGTGTGTTTTAGTTAGAGCTAAGTTTTAGATTACATTTTGAATATTGCATAGAGTAAGGTATATATTCTTATATAATAGTTGGGTTTATTCATTGTGAATATTTAAACTACTGGTATTAGTTACTTATACTGAGAAATGTGATTTCTCACCCATTTGTTGTCATGTAAATCTAGGTGAAAGCACATCCAAAGAAAAGAAGGAAAAGTATGAAGACTAGAATAATAGTTTTTATGCTTAGTAGTAAAGTTTGTATTTATTTACACTGCTTTTTTCTGTTTATGTATAAAATTTATGTATACGATGAGCCCTTTTGAGGCGAAGATATATGTATATAATTTTTAGTTTTTGCAATGCTCTCCATTATTATTTGTTTAAATGATATGGATTAGTATGATGTTTAAGTTAGAAATAGCATAACTAATACTGTTTATCCAAGTATATGCATGGTATACTAGGTTATCAATATTAGGGTGTTACATAGTGTCCGCAACTCTCCTCATGGACCTCGGCCAAGATATATTCTGCTTCCTTTGATGTGAGGCACTTGAGGAGAGGTAGAGAAAAAGCACAACGGTACAGTTGTCCGTTGTGGATAGTGTAACGGCTACAGTTCTGACTAACTTGGAGGCCTCCTTCGAATCGTCGGGCTAGGTTCCAAATTATAAGTACTCCATTATTGGGGTGATTCAAGTACGCTTCACTCTTACCACCTAGAAAATGGTTATGTTGAAGAAGGAAGGTTGAACGAGGGCTCTCGAATCACAGAGCGATTGTTGCCTGGGCTCTTGGTACTGGCCAGTTTGGACAAGAGATCTACCCTAGAGTTTTGCTTCTTGGGAATGTTCTCTATCCTAGCATCCTGGAAGTTCTTAAGGAGCTCTTGGACTTTGGTGTAATATCTCTGAAGGAGAGGTACCTTGGCTTGGGAATCACCTTAGATCTGGGAGGTCACAAGTTAGGAGTCACTGCAAAGTGTAATCTTAGCTGCCCCCATATCTTTGGCCATTACCAGTCCAGCGATACAAGCTTCATTTTCCGTCTAGTTGTTTGAAGTAGGAAACTCAAACTTTGGGGAGTTCTTGTCTGTTACCCACTCAAAATTTTCCAAGATCACCTCAATACCACTTCCTTTAGGGTTCGAGGTGTTACCAAGTGGCCTCAATACTTAAGAGGGGGTGAATTGAGTTTATAAAATATTTTCACAAATATTTCACACAACACTTTATTACTAATTTTTGTTAACTCTATTGATTGATAGAGATGAATGGATTGTTTGGAAATCTGTGAACAAAAGAATAGTAGAAAAAGGATTCCCACCAAGGATCCATGCGGAAAAGAGAACCATAAAACATGATTTTTCGAGTTTACCTCTTGAAGCCAGACAAAAAACGATCAAACAAATCACTAGCACCGCAGCAATGACGGTACCTCTACGTTATCCGCACGAACAGACTCACAAACATCCAATGTCTGCGATCTTAGTGTCTCACGTCTCCTGCATAGTGCTAGCAGTGAAGAGAAAAGAAACCTATCACTCTATCACTCACTATTTCTGTTAGGGTGTGGCTAGAGTTTTCAACTGATGCTCCTCCTTGACAGTGCCTTTGCAATACTATTTATAATAGTGATTGTCTTATGCAAGTGAGAGTAGCAATAGGTTTAGCAGTGCAACATTGGACTCATCTGTTATGAGTCTGGCCCATGACAGAACCCTACTCTAACTTGGATTCTAATTGCTCCAACTTAATCTATTCTATGTGTTTGAACCTGCAGGTTTTCATGATGTTGGCAGTAATATTAACATCCTATTTTAATATTATAAGCAGTAAGCGGTATCTAGCAACACATCACTGCTACTCAAGTAATGAGAATGTCAGTGATTTGACATAACCTTTCCATGACTAATATTTTTGTATATTTTAGTCCCTTTGTCCATATATCTAGATTAAATATAAGGCATGGAATATGTCACCTTTGCATTGTTCAATCTTCCATTTCCTGATACTTGAGTAGACTTAGTAAAAACAAATGAGATCAATATCTCATATTGATTCATTTAAGTATGGTCATGCATTTCGCAGTCTCACTCAATTAGGGGCCCCGAAGATATCGCTCTTGTTATGTAGGAGGGACAAATCCCATCTAGGTCACTCATATCCCTCTGCATGATTTGTGGTATGTCCAATAACCACCTTTATAATCACCTTATTACAGATGATGTTTGATGGCATTAAAACATACAACTCCTCATATAAGAATCATAATGATTTCAGGTCAAATGACCACATATACCATTGTCACTTTGATAATTGCTTATGAAACTCACGTAACAATCCACGTAGCATTCTCATGGTGGGTCAGTCCAATACATCATTATTCTAATATGTATCCATGTGAAGACTTGATATCTCATATCCATGACCCGTGAGATGTGGCCATCAGTCTACGCACATACTAGTCTCAATGCATTATTATTGTCCTAATTAATAATAATACTTGACTAGTGACATTTAAGAATAGTGTTTTGATTCTATCCAATAGGATCTCATGATCAAGTCATCCACTTGATGTCCTATGACATTAAACTTACTATTCTAAGGACTTTATTATGTTTATAATAAATAATACAATAAATGAAATGTCTCATGTATTAAATAAATAGTATAATACAATGTATGTAAAAACAGTCAAAATAATTTGGCCTCTAGGGCATACACCAACATGGATAGAGAAGATTGAATACTTTTACTCACAAATGAATAAACCAAAGTAGAGAGTGTTCAAGCAAGCATGTAAAATAAATACACAAATGTAAAAGAATTGAGTTTAGAAGATTAAACACAAGGTTTATCTTGATTCAGCCACCAATCCACTTGTGGCCTACATCTAGTTCTCAAGTAATCACTCGAGATTTTCCACTATATCTTCAAGTTTCAATAGGTGCTTGTAACATTTACATAATAGAGCACTCACCACACCTTGGGATACATCTCCCTTTGTGCTTGAGCCTCAACTTCAAGGGATACCTCACCCTTTACAAATTTGAGGGATACTTCACTATCTTTTACAGATTAATCAAAATATAGATGAAATGAAACTCTCTCAAGAGTGGATAATACAACTTGAAGCTCAATGGGTATATGGATTCACACTTTAAAACTCAAAATAGAGTATATGATAAAAAGGCTATGAAACCTCATATTAATGCTCAACCAAGGTTTTCACATTAATTTTCTAACCTCCATAAATGCCCAACAACTTGTATTTATAGCCCATTAAAGATTAGAGTCATTGGGTGGTTGGTTGGAGCATTAATATTTCATAACTAGTTGTTAATTCTATTTCTGGTATAAGCTCTTATTCGAATATAGCTTTGTTATTCGAATAAAACTTCAAATAGTACAAAGGCAATTTTGCCTCTAGAATGTGTTATTCGAATAACACTTACGTTATTCGAATAACCCTTTTAAAACCTGTTTTATGAAAAATGTGTTATTCGAATAACAGATATGTTATTCGAATAAACCATTTAAAATCTGGTTTATGGAAAACATGTTATTCAAATAACAACTTGGTTATTCGAATAACCAATGCGTGCCCAAGCTTATTTTGATCCCTTATTCGAATAAAGGAAGGCGTTATTCGAATAAAGCCTAACCAGGTGGATTTCTTGGCTTCTCTGACTTTGGTTATTCGAATAAAAAAACTCTTATTCGAATATGCCATTTGAAAATCATTTGATATAGCTTTTAAACATTGGCAATTGATTCTAAATGATCTTATAAGCTTTTAGGCACGTAATGGTAGTTTTTCTGGAAACCAAAAAATATTTTGAAGCCTTGAAAATATATGTGCTATTTGGTTTCTTTGAAAACCATTTTGTAGAGCATTAGTGTGAACCACTTTATACCTTTACATAATGATCTAAGTCCTAAAGCTATTCTTGAAGGTCTTGGACTTGATCTTACAACATCTTTATGTTTGTTATCATTAAAACAAGTCTTCATAGGTCAATAGCCAATAACATTCTCCCTTTTTTTATGATCACAAACAATCATTGAGAAAATAGTTAGTTTCATAAATTGGAATTCACAAGGTCATTAGAGAGACTTACTTCCCCTCTTTTTGGTAAGAGGTGAATTTAATTAAGAGTTATACGCAGCTCCCCTTTAATTTTGGAATCCCAAGATCCGATTTATATTTTTCTATATTTTCTCAAAAACATTCTAAAAATATGAGATCTTTAGCTTTTTCTCCCCTTTTTGTCATGATAAAAAAGATAGGGCAAGAGAAAGTCAAAGCATAAGCAAAAGATATTTAATTAAGTTCAGCATACTATTTTTATTGAAGGTAGTAAATTTATCACATAAAGACAAGCCTAAACAAAAATAAGATTAAATTGAACACAACAATGCAAGCAAAGATTAATTTGTCATTCATTCATAATTTGGCCAATTATATTTACATTTGAATTAAAGAACATCCAATACAAGCAAAGAAACAAAGACAAGGATCCTATGAACTTTGAATCCTAAAAGTATGCATTCGGTGGCAGAGGAGGGGAGTTAGGTGGTTGGTCTGGTTGCATAGCTCGCAATGCTACCAGCTCTCATTCAATATCTTCTATTTTACTAAACATGACAGAATAGGTGTTCTCCATGTAAGCACGGTTTTCAAGCAAGGTTACCATTATTTGCTCCAAGGTAACTGGACCAGCAGCAAGGGCACCTTCAATAGGAGCATCTTCTATAGGAGCACCTTCAGCTTCTTTAGCAACTCTAGATTCTTCTAACTCATCGAGGTACACCTAGTCGCCTTCGTCATCTAGGACCATCTACAATTTCTTCAAGGTGTAAGATTCAAAGATGTTGAAGTGATTGAGCTTTACCGGTCACTCAATCTCCCTAACAAGCAAGTACTTCTTGAGAAAAGCAGAAATTAGTAGAGCATAAGGCAAGCCAAAATTTTCCTTACTTTTTGCCTTCATCATATGCTTCCCAATGAAGTTGGGCCAGTTGATCCTCCAATTCTTCCGCAGCACCCAAACCTTGAAAATATCATCCTCGATCAGATAATGTAGTTGCCTTCGTATGGGGCAAGAATGTGTGTGTACACGTAATGGAGTAGCCTATCCTAACTTTTGAGCATGCCATTCTTCAACCTAACCTTTGGCCACTGCGTACCATGTTTCACAATCAGTGACATGACATCTTCCTTCTTGTACTCTTTCATACGTGGCCTGCTATCTTCCTCAATAGCAGTGTGAGTAGCTCTCAAACCAAAGAACTCCATCCAATCTTCCGGAGTGATCATAATTTGCTGATCCTTGACTTCTGAGATGATGTTGAGACCATCCATCCTTAGGTTGTAGTAAAACATCTTCATGAGGTCCGGGAATATGGTGTCCTTGTAGCTACACAACTTGAGTACCCCTTTGCGATCTAGGTGATCCAGAAACTCAAATCCTCCATTGTTTATGAAAAACTCCAGATCAACGTGCTTGGGTTGCACAAGATCTCTATTCTAGAAATTTTCCCTGAAGCATTTCAAATCTTCATCATTTGAAGAAAGTCTTCGAAGATCTAGTGGGTTATTGCAAGGAGCAGTTTTGGTGCGTGGGCATTTGGAAGAAGAAGCCATGGATGAATCTTTGGAAGGTTTTTGGGTAAGATGTTTAGGTTGTGAGGATGGTGGTTTGGAGAGAGAGACAGACATAGAAAGAGAGGAATGAGAATGGAAGGTGCAAAAATGGAGATTTTTGGTGAGGGTGGCTGCTGGGTCATGGAGACACGAAGAGAGAAAGGCTAGAGGATGAGGGAAAAACTGAGAGAAAATGAGAAATGAAGAGTGAAAACGTTCAGACCCCATATATAGCCCACATTTTATTCGAATAACACTTATGTTATTCGAATAACAATGTGGTAACTGAAACGTCTTGGCTCACTGCCAAGCATTATTCGAATAACAATGTTGTTATTCGAATAATAGTATTGTATCAAAGGTCTTAGTTCTCTGTCAAGCATTATTCGAATAACATATCTATTATTCGAATAATTGAACACCCAAACTGGCTTTCTGCTAAGCTTTATTTGAATAACAATGGTGTTATTATAAATAACACATGTAAAATTAATATCAAATTTTGGTGCCTACTAAGATATGCTATTCGAATAAGAAAAGTCTTATTCGAATAAGACTAAAATAAAAACACCAATAAGCTCATTTTGAACAGTAGATTGAGAGGAGATTTCTTACCTAATTGATGAAGTACTTGCAAAAAAATTTTTGGGATACCTCTAACGCTCAAGTCAGTAATAATTCAAGAGGAATAAATCAATGATTAAACAATAAATACATGCATTCATTTATATGCCTGATTGATCAATTATGCCCAATTCTCTTCTTATGTAAAAGAATGCTTCTTTTACCAAAGGCTTAGTGAAAATATCTATAAGTTGTTTTGTTGTTTCCACAAATTTAACCATGCAATCACCTTTTTGAACGTGATCTCTAATGAAATGATGCCTTATTTCTATGTGCTTTGTTCTTAAGTGCAAAATGGGATTTTTAGACAAATTGATTACACTAGTGTTATTACATCTTATAGGAATGTGATCAAGCTCAAGACCATAGTCTAGAAATTGTTGCTTCATCTAAAGGATTTGAGTACAATAACTCCCAACTGCAATATATTTAGCTTCAGCTGTAGATAATGCTACACTATTTTGTTTATTACTATGCCAACAAACTAGTGAGCTTCCAAGCAAGTGGTGTGTCCCACTAGTGCTCTTCCTATCCATTTTGCATCTAGCAAAATCAAAATCAAAATAACCAATTAGGCTACATGAGGCACCCTTAGGGTACCACAAACTCATTTGTGAAGTGCCTATTAGGTATTTCATAATTCTTTTTACAGCACAAAGGTGTGATTCTTTAGGATTTGCTTGAAATTTAACACACATGCATATACTAAACATAATGTCTGGCCTACTTATTAAAAGATAAAGGAGTGAGTCAATCATATCTCTATATTTTGAGCTTCCTTCATCCTTCTCAAAGTAATAAGAAGTGCCAATTGGTGTAGCCATATGCTTGGCATTGTCCATTCCAAACTTTTTTAACAGCTCCTTGCAATATTTAGATTAACTTATGAAAGTCCCATCCTTTGTTTACTTGATTTGGAGTCCAAGGAAGAAGTTAAGCTCACCTATCATGGACATCTCAAACTCATTTTGCATAATTTTAACAAATTCCTTACATAGAGAGTCATTAGTAGCACCAAAAATTATATCATCAAAATATATTTAAACAAGAAGTATGTTATGATTTTTATGCTTGATAAAGAGAGTAGTGTCAATCTTTCCTTTAAAGAAGCCT
This sequence comes from Ormosia semicastrata, assembly GCA_029884595.1. Lineage (NCBI taxonomy): Eukaryota > Viridiplantae > Streptophyta > Magnoliopsida > Fabales > Fabaceae > Ormosia > Ormosia semicastrata. The sequence goes on along the minus strand of JAQQTO010000042.1, from coordinate 22,351,211 downwards.
TTTTCCAAAAGAAACTTTCTCAACCTTTCATACCAAGTTCTAGGAGTTTGTTTTAAGCCATACAAGGTCTTTTTTAATTTAAAAACATGGTTGGGCAGTTCAAAGTTTTCAAAACCAGGAGGTTGATACACATACACATCTTCTTGTATAAAACCATTTAAGAAAGCACTTTTAACATCAATTTGATAAAGTTTGAAATCCATGATGCATGCATATGCAAGTAGCATTCTTATGGCCTCTAATCTAGCTATAGGTGCATAAGTTTCTTCATAATCTATGCTTTCTTCTTGATTATACGCTTTAGCAACAAGCCTAGCTTTGTTTGTTATTATTAAGCCTGTTTCGTCAAGTTTGTTCCTAAAGACCCATTTGGTGCCAATTATGGGATGATCATTGGGCCTTAGAACTAACTCTCAAACTTGATTTCTTTCAAATTGGTTTAGTTCATCTTGCATGACCAAGACCCAATGTTCATCATTAATAACCTCATTTATATCTTTAGGTTCAACTTGAGTGACAAAAGCTATATGATTACATTCATCTCTAAGAGAGTTTCGAGTGGTTACCCTTTTTGATACATCACCTATCACCTTATCAAGAGGATGGTATCTTGATGTTCTCCATTCCATGGGAAGGTCCATGATTTGTGAATCCTCTTGCCTTGGGGGATCAAATGGGCTCTTTTCTTGCTTCTCGGTATCTTTCTCTTGATTCTCCAAGTGTGTTCTTGCCAAGATTTCTGCAACATCATCAACCAAATCCTTTCTCGGTCCATTTGGGTTAGTTTCATCAAATGTAACATGAATGGACTCTTCTATGGTCATAGTTCTTTTATTGTAAATTCTAAAAAATTTATTATGCATTGAATAACCAAGAAATATACCTTCATCCGATTTGGCATTAAATTTCCCCAAGTTATCCTTTCCATTGTTTAAAATAAAGCATTTACATCCAAAGATATGAAAGTGTGAAACATTTGGCTTTCTTCCCTTGTACAACTCATAGCGATTTTTTTTAAAATTGGCCTTATTAGGGCCTTATTCATAATATAGCAAGTGGTATTTATCGCACCTGCCTAAAAGTACTTAGGAAAGTTAGTCTTATTGAGCATAGTTCTTGCATTTATTCTAAAGATCAATTTTTCCTTTTTACAACCTCATTTTGTTATGGAGTTCTAGGGGCAAAAAATTATGCCCACTGCCACGTTCATCACAAAAGGTTTCAAAATCATGATTTTTAAACTCACCACCACAATCACTTCTTATAGATGCAATGCAAAAAACTTTTTCATTTTGGTTTGGAAAGTCTCTTAAAAGATGGAAAAATATCATTTTTGTGAGATAAGAATAATGTCCATGTAAACCTAGAGAAATCATCCACAATCACTAGTGCATAGTAATTCCCACCAAAACTCATTGTTCTAAAGGGACCAAAAAGATCCATATGCAAAAGTTGTAAAGGTCTAGTAGTTAAAACAACATTTTTAGCTTTAAAAGAGATATTTACTTGCTTTCCCTTTTGACATGCATCGCGAAGTTTATCTTTTTCAAAATTGAGCTTTGGAAGTCCAATTACTAGCTCTTTCGAGACCAACTTATTTAAGTGATCCATGTGAATGTGAGCAATCATTCTATGCCATAAGCATGAATCATATTCCTTACTCATAAAACATTTTGCATCATTTGAAGATATATCATCAAGGCTAATCATGTATATGTTATTGACCCTATGACCAACAAACTTAACTTGCTTATAATCTTTTCCATCAATTATACAATAATTAGAATAAAAAATGACTTTATTTCCTTTATCACATAAGTGATTAATGCTAAGCAAATTATGTTTAAGCCCTTCAACAAATAAAACATTGTCAATAGAGGAGGAAGGGATTTTACCAATTTTGCCAACTCCAAGGATCTTCCTTTTGTTGTTGTCACCATATGTTATATGTCTATTCTTCTTGGGGATAAGAAAGGAAAACTTGGAGCTATCACTGGTCATGTACTTGGAACAACCACTATTAAGATACTAACTTGAGCTCTTGGCCTTCAAGCACACCTACAACACATATTCATATTTTAACCTTTGGTAGCCAAATTTTCTTAGGTCTTTGTGTGTTAGATCTAGGCAAGGTGCCCTTAGGGACCTAAATTATTTTAGTCCCAACCTTGGTATTTAAGTTCTTCCTAATATTGCATGTTGAGACACTATGCCCTTTCCTTCCACAATGAAAGCATTTAATAAAGGGGCTACTTGATGTACTTGAAGAAATAAAGAAATTCTTGTAAGACTTTTGTTAGTTATTAGGATTATACCCCAAACCGGCTTTTTGAAAAACTTATCTTTATTTCCCTAGTAACACATTCAAGTTGTCGCTTCTAAAGGTAAATTTTGTAATAGTATTTTTCAAATCCTCAATTTCTTTTTCAAATACTTTATATGATGAGCAAGATGAGGATGTAGATGCATTTTCATGTGAAGAACAAGTTATGCATGATGAGTTAGCATCGATTAATCCTAGAGTCTCATTCTCAATTTTGAGCTCATTAATCTCCTTGTTTAAAATAAAAATTTTGTTTACTAATAAGGAGATTGTTTTATTGGAAGATAAAACCATTTTTGTGAGGCTCATGAATTCATCATGTAATTCTTCAAAAGCATCTTATAATTCACTATGGGAAGTTGAAGAGTCTAGGTTAGAAGAAGTTACCTCGGTGTCACTTTCTTCTTCTCTTTCTTCTCCTCTAGCCATGAGACATAAATGGACTTCTTTATTTTCTAAACTATCAAAAGAATCCATGTCATTGTCCTCTAATGCTATATAGGCTCTCCTTCCTTTCTTTTCTTTAGAAGGTCTCTTCTCAAACTTCTCTGTCTTCTTAAGATATACGAGATATTCCATCTTCATGTGTCCCGATTTTTTGCATTCACAGCATGTTAAAGTAGATGAGGTTCCTTCTCCTTTATGATAGGTCCTCTTTGGAGGGAAAAGTGACCTTTGATTTCTTTTCTTCTTAAGGAATCTTTCAAACTTTCTTACAAAGAGACTAAGATTCTCTTCATTTAACTTAAGATTTTCTACTCCATCTCCATCATCTTCATCATCATCTTCAATTGTGGATGAGGTAGCTTTAAGTGCAATCATTTTTTTCTTCTTGTCAAGCTCCTCATTTTGACTGAGCCTATTTAGCTCCAATTCATGTTCTTAGAGCTTCTCAAATAAAGTAGCTCGTGTCATTGTTGATAAATTCCTTGATTCCGCAATAGTCGTTACCTTGGGTTGCCAATTCTTGCTCAAGCATCTCAAGACTTTATTAATAAGGTCTTCATTAGGAATAGTTTATCCCAATGAAGCAAGATGATTTACTATGTGTGTGAATCTCTTTTGTATTTCTTGAATGTTTTCTCCTTCGTTCATTCTAAACAACTCATACTCATGAGTAAGAGTATTTATTCTTGATCTTTTTACTTCACTTGTACTCTCAAGGGTTACTGGTAAAGTATCACGCATCGGTCCATTCATTTCTTGGTGTATTGGTTCTTACACTATCAACCATACGTGTAGGAACAAAAAGGACATTTTCAATGGCACTCCACACATCAAGATCAATAACTTTAATAAAAATCTTCATCCTTTCTTTCCAATAGGAATAACCATCTCCATTGAAATAGGGGGTTTATTTATGGAAGAACTTTCGGAAGAAAAACCATTTGAAGTCATCACTTCTCTTGAAGCTGCTACGCTCTTTACACAAGAGTCTAGCTTTGATACCACTTGTTACTAAGTGGCCTCAATACTCAAGAGGGGGTGAATTGTGCAACATCTCGGGACTACCTGCAGGATTGACGAGTGTCTCCACAAACTAACACAGGACTTTTCAGCGTGCTTTTGTCCTCACTCACACGCATCCTAGGAAACTTCCCAGGAGGTCACCCATCCCATAATTGCTCTAGGTCAAGCACGCTTAACCATGGAATTCTTATGTTCTAGGCTCCCGAAAAGAAGTTGCAACTTGTTGATATGGCTACGCCAAATCAATTCCTTTAAGTCATTCTCAACTATGCAGTCCCGTACCTGCACAGTCTCTGAATCCCTCTCATTCCAGTGCGTATTCAGTTCATTCATGCGACCCTTCGCCTAAAAGCCTGCCAGAAGCCGCTCTTTGTCTGTGCTTCATTGCACCGGCGATCACTTCCCGCCCTCGTCGGCCCCGGGACACATATGCCCATCAACTTCAGCTTAGGTTGTCCCCGAACCACACCGTACTGGGAGAGGTCCCGGCTCTGATACCATTTGTAACGTCTCGGGACTACCTGCAGGATTGACGAGTGTCTCCATAAACCAAACCAACACGGGTCTTTTCAGCGTGCTTTTGTCCTCACTCATACGCATCCTAAGAAACTTCCCAAGAGGTCACCCATTTCATAATTGCTCCAAGTCAAGCACGCTTAACCATTTGTAATGAAAATACGAGTTTTAAAATTTCTTAATATTAATAAGAAAAACTTAGCGAAAAATAAAAATATTACAACAACATCACAAATAATTTACATCATATATATACAAGTCTTAGTACTGTCATACTTAAATATTTACAAACCAGGTTCTCAGAGTATATGAACATTATATCAAACCAACATACTGCCCAAGTACTACTAAACAGCAGAACCCTCAGACGGGTCCTCCTCAGATTCCTCAGCAAGTAGGAATCTGACTTGATGCGAAGTCCTACGGATAAATGTCCGCACAGACGACACGATACTAATCTCACTAGGAGTACGGTAGTAAGCTCCCCAGTACTGCCTAATGGATAACGAAAACTCTAAGTGTACATAAACATTTACACTGAAATAAGGGTTCCCTCGATAAAGCCTACTTAGGGTAATCTTCAAGTCTCCTATATGGTAAATACATGCTCTATCTAGGTCAACTTGCCACGCTTCCGGTCCTCCACAAAATTTCAACCTCATATATCCTAGGAATCTAGGCATCGCCATCTTCTTAGAATTCATCTTCCTCCACAGAAATCTGCTCCTCTTCACATTCTTGTTCAATTCCTTACTCAACGTCTTTACAAATATAAATACAGTACAAATTAGGCATACAAAGAGGTGATATCACCTACGCTAATACCAACATGGTAGCATGGAGATAACACATACAATATACCATACAGATACATCATACCATAATTACAATTATACCATCAACATTATTTATCATCACAACAGATATAATAAATAATAATTACGATCATGCCCTCAATAATATTCAAATATTCAATAATTTCAATTATTATAAACAATAATTATGATAATACCCTCAATATTTTTCAAATATTCAATAGTTCAAATATCACATCGATATCAATACTCAATAATTATGCATGTGCACATTGATTGAATTTCCTACTCCATGGAGCTAAAACTCTGGTCGGAGAGAGTGATCGAAAAGATCTGTCATACCAACATGCCTCAGACCACGTGATATATGTATTTGCACATCTAGCATATACACGACAGTCTTTATCAAATCTTGATTAAGAATAGTGTCTCGGTTAGGATCATCGGTGTGTTGCGTCGATCTAACCCATTGTACAGAAGAGCTACCAACTGCTCATTGTAGGCAACCCGCACCCCAATGCCCCCAAGGTCAACAAGTGACTTACACTACGCATATCGCACCCACTCAAGATGTGTATTCTCTCCTAGGCAATTAGCCTCATACAGTCCATCGGACCTTTCCAATGCATGTACAATGCTCCATTTTCAATTCAAATTCATCATCTCATATTCATGGTTCACACATTAGTCCAACAGTATCTTTACTGTACTTTCATCACATAATCATATTTTTGCATTTTCTCAATCGCATAATACTTTTGTTACGTTTTCAAATTGCATAAAATATTTCTAACATGTTTTAAATTCAAAATAAGATTTTTTTCTCATTTAATATTAAAAATTAACCTTATTTTCATTATTTACATATTAGTCCTTCTATAAAATAATATTTACATAATAGCCCTTCTTCATAGAATAATATTTACACAATAGCCCCTCTTCAAATAATATTTCTACAATAGTCCTTCATTAAATAATATTTGCAATAAAGTCTATTTTTAAAGAATATTTTCAATATAGTCCATCTAAAAATTAGTATATCTACAGTTTCCCAGAAAATTTTATTTCTTAAAGTTACTAGAGATATTACAGCTCAATATTTCCTAACGCGCTTCAAAACTCAGAGGGTGAGCTATACGTTAGTAAATTTCAAGTTACCAATGTATCCTCCTTAATTCTCAAAACAATTCTAAAAATCAATCCTCTTAAAAATGAATTGAAGTTCAAACACTTTCAACCTCTCTTTTTCATTCATATATGAAAATTCCATTTTTCAAATGACAAAACACTTTGTTTTCATTTTCTTTCATCCTTGTAATAAATTAATTATATTTCCACTTTGAAATCACTTTGTCTCACAAAACTAAGGCAATTCAAGCCTTCCAAAAATCGTCAACACTTCGTCTTTGAAACCACCCCATCTTTTCTTTTTCCTTTCCATTCTAGTCATTCAATTTTATCATTCATGAAAATTTTAGTTTGAAAACACCTATTTTGAGGTGTTGAGGCCGAACCCTCATGGTCATTGGAACCAAAACTTTATTTTCCTTTCATCATCAATTCATGGCATACATGTATATATTCATCATATCATATAATCAAGCATATCTTAAAGCAATAAAAATCACATAAAGCATGCAAACACAAATAAATAATTTAAAACACATAAACACCCACACATAATTACACAACCAAGGATATGAATCCTCATATGGATTCACCATCCATCAAATATAAGATTCATCTCTCACCACCATACTTGGTTGGTGAGATGGATCTCCCTCTTACCTCTTGAAGAACCTCCTAAGCTCCTTGGTTTGCTTCTTGAGTAAGTGATTCACCACCAAAAGCTTCTTAAACACAAAATAAAACACAAGTTTATTAGCATATTAAGCTTGAACAAGGAGAACCATGGATCAAACATGGCTTAGAACATGAAAATAAGATAAGTAGTGAAGTTTCCTTACACTTCACCTCAAAAACCTAGAACTTGATCTTGAAGAAAGTCCTTGAAGATGAAAGATTTAGAGCTTGGACTTAACTACAAAGGTTCTTGGATTGATGTAAGGATGCAAGATATGTGATTGTTTAAAATTATAGAGTGATGGAAGGTGTTTTTGGGTGCCTTGGCCGAAACACACTTGAAGGGAGAGGAGAGAAAGTTTTTGTAAAAGCTTTAGGTTTTTGGAGAAGACAAAGATGAGTAATGAAGTGGTCTTGAAATTCCTATGGCCTTAAGCCATCACAAAACTGTCCCCCCCTCTTGTACACTCAATGAATGTCAAATTTCACTAGCCACCATTTTGGGGCATTATTAGCCTTTGATTAGATCAATGGTTAATATTAATGTAGCTTCTAAGTATAGCTTCTATATTGATAAGACCAAATCTAGGCCATTGGATCCTTCTCCTTGAAATCCTATCCATTAGATGTATCTCCAAAATGAAGGGTCAAGATCTCCTCTTCATACTTTACATCCAAGGGTCACAAATGGTCATAGCCACTTTGTAAGACCAATTTCCATCCATGATTAAATCAATGGTGGATATCCAAGGCTACAATAAGCTTGCTTCGTATTGGTCCGTCATAAAGTTGTCATAACCACTAATATTGACTAAGCAGTATAATATTTATTTTTATCTGCTATTACCTTTTGGACACAGTTAATTATAATTTTTATCACCCGATAATTAAATACAGTACAAAACACAGTAAAAGAAAATTTTCAAAATTGTTTTTGATTTTGGATTTAGTAAGATCCCCCTTCCCCGTCTTAACAGTCCAAAATATTTTGGCTACAAAATAATTTTCACTTTTTCGGCCCCGCCTAAACCCACATACTGACTCCACAGGCTCACAATAGTCCAAGAATAATATTAAAATAATAAAAAAAAAAATATAAAATCTCATAATAATCCACAAAATAAAAAAAATTATAAAACTTATGAAAATTAAATCAGATTAGCAAAAAGAATTAAGAATTAATCGCAATAATTAAATTACTATAGATTTTCCCCAGCCCAAAAATTATTTTTTTCCTGACACGAAGTAAATCACACAAAACGATCAAATGTATTCTCGAAATATCCAAAATAATTTTACAGTACACAAAAATCACTAAACAGTAAAATTTTGTTATTACTGTCAATAGTTAGAAAATTTGGGGTGTTACAACTCTCCCTCTCTAAAAGAAGTTTCGTCCTCGAACCTTGATTTCACACCCTTAAAATAAATATGGATATTGCTCTTTTATCTTATCTTCTAACTCCCATGTAGCTTCACCACTTACATCGTTCCAAACTACTTTAACCAATGCAATTTCCTTACCTCGAAGTTGCTTTGTCCTTTGATCTTCAATCTTGACTGGAAACGTTTCATAGGTTAAATTTTTCTTCAGTTGTACGGTGTCTGGGTCGCTAACATGAGTAGGATCAGAAATATATTTCCATAGATGTGATATATGAAATACATTGTGAAGATTTGATAATAAAAGTGGTAATGCAATCTGATAAGCTACCGGACCTACCCAATGAAGTATCTGATACGGCCCGATAAACTTTGGAGTGAGTTTCCTTGACTTAATCACTCGTCCAACTCCAGTCATAGGTGTCACACGAAGAAACACATGGTCACCTTCTTCAAACTCAAGCGGTCTTCGTCTTTTATCAACATAAATCTTTTGCCGAGTCTAAGTTGTCCTCATCTTGTCTTGAATTATCTTCACTTTCTCAGTTGTCTGTTGTACAAATTTTGGCCATACAATAGCACTTTTACCATCATGATACCAATATAATGGCGTTCTGCATCGTCTCCCATACAATGCCTCATAGGGTGCCATCCCTATGCTCGAATGAAAACTGTTGTTGTATGTAAACTCTATCAATGGAAAAAATTTATCCCAACAACCAGTTTGTTCTAGAACACAAGCTCTCAACAAGTCCTCTAATGACTGAATCGTTCTTTCTGACTGACCATCTGTTTGTGGATGGTAAGTAGAACTTAGATATAGCTTTGTTCTCATCGCTTCTTGCAAACTATTCCAAAACCTCGATGTAAATCACGGATCTCAATCAGAAATAATACTGGATGGTATACCATAAAGTCTAACAATTTTATTGATGTACACTTGGGCCAACTTTTCCACTGAGTACTTAATATTAATCGGTAAAAAGTGCACCGATTTTGTAAGCCGATCAACAATTACCCAGATAGAATCGTGACTTTTCTGAGTTTTTGTTAGTACTGTTACGAAATCCATTGCTATGTCATCCCATTTCCATTCAGAAATAGGCAAAGGTTACAACATTCCTGATGGTCTTTGATGTTACACCTTAGCCTTCTGACAAACTAAACAGGATGATACATATTCAGCGACATCCTTCTTCATTCCTTGCCACCAATATAGTTGTTTCAAGTCTTGATACATCTTTGTGGCTCCTGGATGCATACTCAACTTACTTCTATGGGCTTTTTCCAAAATTAATTTCCTAAGTTCTAGATCGTTTGGCACACAAACTCTTCCTTTAAACTTCAGAATTCCATCAGCACCTTCGCTAAATTCCAATACCGCTCCTTGACTCCTTGCTTCCTTTGCTTCTTGTAAATACTGGTCACTGTTTTGTCTTACTCGTATTCTATCAATTAAATCATTTGAAATGGTGATCATGTTTAAACACATCTTTCCCGATGTCAATTTCACAGACAAATGCATATCCCAAAATTCTTCTATCAGTTCCTTCTCCTTAACCATCATAACAGAAGCATTAAGCATTTTTCAACTTAAAGCATCCGCTACAACATTCACCTTTCCGGGATGATACTGTAACTGAAAGTCATATTCCTTCAGAAACTCTAGCCAAGGCCTTTGTCTCATGTTCAACTCTTTTTGGTCAAATAGATACTTCAAACTTTTATGATCACTAAAGACAGTGAATGTTGCCCCATAAAAAAATGTCTCCACACTTTCAAGGCAAACACTACAGCTGCCAACTCCAAATCATTAGTCGGATAATTCCTCTCATGCACTTTCAACCGCCTCGACGCATATGCTACAACCTTACGATTCTGCATAAGTACACAACCTAATCCTTGGTACGAAGCATCACAATATACTTCGAAAGGTTCATGCGGATCAGGTAGAAGCTTGGTGGGTAAGAGCCCGAAGATTGATTCAAGCTGATAAAAGATGAAGACCGCTTGAGTTTGAAGAATGTGACCATGTGTTTCTACGTGTGATACCTATGACTGGAGTTGGACGAATGATTAAGTTAAGGAAACTCACTCTAAAGTTTATTGGCTAGTATCAGATACTCCGTCGGGTAAGTCCGGTAGCTTATCAAATTGCATTACCACCTTTACTATCAAATCTTCATAATGTATTTCACGTATCACAACTACGAAAATATATTTCTGATCCTACACATATTATCGAACCAGACACCGTACAACTGAAGAAAAATTTAACCTATGAAACGTTTCCAGTCAAGATTGAAGATCGAAGGACAAAGCAACTTCGAGGTAAGGAAATTGCATTGGTTAAAGTAGTTTAGAATGATGTAAGCAGTGAAGCTACATGGGAGTTAGAAGATAAGATAAAAGAGCAATATCCATATTTATTTTGAGGGTGTGAAATCAAGTTTCGAGGATGAAACTTCTTTTTAGAGAGAGAAAGAGTTGTAACACCCTAAATTTTCTAACTATTTGACAGTAACAACAGAATTCTACTATTTTGTGATTTCTGTGTACTGTAAAATTATTTTGAGTATTCTGTGAAAATATTTAATCGTTTTGTGTGATTTAATCCGTGTCAGGAAAATAATAATTTTTTGGCCAGGGAAAATCTATAGTAATTTAATTATTACTGTTGATTCTTAATTCTTTTTGCTAATCTGATTTGATTTTCATAAGTTTTATAATTTTTATGATTTTATGGATTATTATGAGATTTTTATTATTATTATTTTAATATTATTCTTGGGTACATTGTGGGCCCGTGAGGTCAGATGTGGGCTCAAAGTGAGTCGAAAAAGTGAAAATTTTTTTAGAACCAAAAAATTCTGTACTATTAAGATAGGGACAGAGAATCTTACTAAACTCAAAACTAGAAATAGTTTTGGAAATTTTTTTTTACTGTGTTTTATACTGTATTTAATTATCGGGTGATAAAAACTACAGTTAATTGTGTTCATAGTGTAATAACAGATAAAAATAAATATTATACTGCTTAGTCAACATTAGTGGTTATGACGACTTTATGATGGACCAATAGGAAGCAAGCTTAATGTTGAAGCCTTTAGATATCCACCATTGATTTAATCAAGGATGGAGATTTGGTCTAACAAAGTGGCTAGGATCATTTGTGACCCTTGGATGTAAAGTATGAAGAGGAGATCTTGACCCTTCATTTTGGAGATACATCTAATGGCTAGGATTTCAAGGAGAAGGATCCAATGGCGTAGATTTAGTCTTATCAATTTAGAAGCTATACTTAGAAGCTACATTAATATAAACCATTGAACTAATCAATGGCTAATAATGCCCAAAATGGTGGCTAGTGAAATTTGAGTGTACAAGAGGGGGGACGGTTTTATGATGGCTTAAGGCCATAGGAATTTCAAGACCACTTCATTATTCATCTTTGTCTTCTCCAAAATCCTAAAGCATTTACAAAATTTTCTCTCCTATCTCTTCATGCTAGTTTCCGCCAAAGCACTCAAATTGCCTTCCATCACTCTATAATTTTAACCAACCACATATCTTGCATCCTTACATCAATCCAAGAACCTTTGTAGTTAAGTCCAAGCTCTAAATCTTTCATCTTCAAGGACTTTTTTCAAGATCAAGTTCTAGGTTTTTGATAGGGGTGTAAATTGGTTTGGATAACTTGACCAATCTGACCAACCCGAACTGAACCAATTAAGTTGGTTTGGTTTGATTTGAGTATTTTGATTGGTTCGGGTAAAATCTGAACCAATGAGAACCTAATTAGTTTGGTTCTCGGATTTAGAATTTTAAATCCGAAGAACCACCTGAACCAACCACTACAGTGTACAGTACAGAGACATTTTTGGAGGGGGAAATGGTGGAAAAGGATGGGGTCTATGTTGGAGAAGAGAGAGAAATAGGGGAAGAAGGGAAGAAGAAGCCCTAAAAGAAAGAGGGAAAATGGCTGTTGTCACAAGTACACGGCCGTGGCATGTTACACGGTATAGGCTGTGTACTCTACTGAATTTGAGGATTCTGCTATATACACGATTACACAGTCGTGTAATGATACATGACCTAGGCCGTGTACTACACTGTTTCCTCTTTTTTTTTTTTTGAATAACCTCACGATTACACTACCCAAAAGGCTAATTTTTGTGTTAAAAAAATGGTCAACCCGATTACCCGAACCAAACCAAACCATAGATGTTTGGTTCGGTTTGGTTCAGATTTGGCTATCAAAAAATAAAAAAACTAAACCAAACTGAACCAAACCGAACCAATTAATTTTGATTGGTTCAGATTTATTTTTCCCCAAAACCCGAACCAAACCACCCACTTACACCCCTAGTTTTTTAGGTGAAGTGTAAGGAAACTTCACTGCTTGTCTTATTTTCAAGTTCTAAGCCATGTTTGATCCATGGTTCTCCTTGTTCAAGCTTAATATGCTAATAAACTTGTGTTTTTATTTTGTGTTTAAGAAGCTTTTGGTGGTGAATCACTTACTCAATGAGCAAACCAAGGAGCTTGGGAGGTTCTTCAAGAGGTAAGAGGGAGATTCATCTCATCAACCAAGTATGGTGGTGGGAGATGAATCTTGTATTTGAAGGATGGTGAATCCATGTGAGGATTCATATCCTTGGTTGTGTAATTATGTGTGGGTGTTTATATGTTTTAAATTATTTGTTTATGTTTGCATGCTTTATGTGATTTTTATTGCTTTAAGGTATGCTTGATTATATGATATGATGAATATATATATGTATGCCATGATTTGATGATGAAAGGAAAAAAAAAATTTCATGAGGGTTTCGGCCTCAGCACCTCAAAATAGGTGTTTCCAAACTAAAATTTTCATGAATGGTAAAATTGAATGATTAGAAAGCAAAGGAAAAAGAAAAGATGGGTTGGTTTCAAAGACCAAGTGTACCACGATTTTTGAAGGCTTGTATTGCCTTGGTTTTGTGAGACAAAGTGATTTCAAAGTGAAAATATAATTGATTTAGTACAAGGATTAAAGAAATGAAAACAAAGTGTTTTGTCACTTGAAATATGGAATTTTCATATATGAATAGAAAAGAGAGGTTGAAAGTGTTTGAACCTCAATTTATTTTAAAGATGATTGATTTTTAGAATTGTTTTGAGAATTAAGAAGGATACGTTGGTAACTTGAAATTTACTGACGTATAGCTCACCCTCTAGGTTTTGAAGCGCATTAGGAAATTTTGAGCTATAATATTTAAACTTTAAGAAACAAAATTTTCTAGAAAACAGTAGAAATACTGATTTTCATGTATCACAACTTCAGAAATATATTTCTGATCTTACTTATGTTATCGAATCAGACACCATACAACTGAAGGAAAATTTAACCTATGAAACGTTTCCAGTCATGATTGAAGATCGAAGGACAAAGTAACTTTGAGGTAAGGAAATTGCATTGGTTAAAGTAGTTTGGAATGATGTAAGTAGTGAAGGTACATGTGAGTTAGAAGATAAGATAAAAGAGCAATATCCATATTTATTTTGAGGGTATGAAATCAAGTTTCGAGGATGAAACTTCTTTTAGAGGGGGAGAGTTGTAACACCCCAAATTTTCTAACTATTGACAATAATAACAGAATTCTACTATTTAGTGATTTCTGTGAACTGTAAAATTATTTTGAGTATTTCGTGAATACATTTGATCATTTTTTGTGATTTACTCCGTGTCAGAAAAAAAATAATTTTCGAGTTAGGGAAAATCTATAGTAATTTAATTATTGCGGTTAATTCTTAATTCTTTTTACTAATCTGATTTGATTTTCATAAGTTTTATAATTTTTGTGATTTTGTGGATTATTATGAGATTTTTATATTTTTTGATTATTTTAATATTATTCTTGGGCTGTTGTGCGCCCAAGGGGCTGTATGTAGGCTCAAGCGGGGCCAAAAAAGTAAAATAAATTTCAGAGCTAAAAAATTCTATACTGTTAAGATTGGGATGAGGGATCTTACTAAACTCGAAATTGGAAATAGTTTTAAAAATTTTCTTTTATTGTGTTTTGTACTGTGTTTAATTATCGGGCGATAAAAACTACAATTAACTGTGTCCGAAGGGCAATAGCAGATAAAAATAAATATTATACTGCTTAGTCAACATTAGTGGTTATGACGACTTTATGACGGACCAATAAGAAGCAAGCTTAATTTGAAGCTTTGGATATCCATCATTGATTTAATCAAGGATGGAGATTGGTCTTACAAAGTGACTATGACCATTTGTGACCCTTGTCTGTAAAGTATGAAGAGGAGATCTTGACCCTTCATTTTGCAGATACATCTAATGGCTAGGATTTCAAAGAAAAGGATCCAATGGCCTAGATTTGGCCTTATCAATATAGAAGCTATAATTATAAGCTATATTAATATTAACCATTGATCTAATCAAAGACTAACAATGCCCAAAATGGTGGCTAGTGAAATTTGACACTCATTGAGTGTACAAGAGAGGGGATGGTTTTATGATGGCTTAAGGCCATAGGAATTTCAAGACCACTTCATTATTCATCTTTGTCTTCTCCAAAAACCTAAGCTTTTACAAAAATTTTCTCTCCTCTCCCTTCAAGTGTGTTTCGGCCAAGGCACCCAAAAACACCTTCCATCACTCTATAATTTTAAACAACCACATATCTTGCATCCTTACATCAATCCAAGAACCTTTGTAGTTAAGTCCAAGCTCTAAATCTTTCATCTTCAAAGACTTTCTTCAAGATTAGGTTCTAGGTTTTTGAGGTGAAGTATAAGGAAACTTCACTACTTGTCTTATTTTCATGTTCTAAGCCATGTTTGATCCATGGTTCTCCTTGTTCAAGCTTAATATGCAAATAAACTTATGTTTTTTTTTGTGTTTAAGAAGTTTTTTATGGTGAATCACTTACTCAAGAAGCAAACCAAGGAGCTTGGAAGGTTCTTCAAGAGGTAAAAGGGAGATCCATCTCACCAACCAAGTATGGTGGTGAGAGATGAATCTTGTATTTGATGGATGGTGAATCCATGTGAGGATTCATATCCTTGGTTGTGTAATTATGTGTTGGTGTTTATGTGTTTTAAATTATTTATTTGTGTTTACTTGCATTATGTGATTTTTATTACTTTAAGGTATGCTTGATTATATGATATGATGAATATATACATGTATGCCATGAATTGATGATGAAAGGAAAATAAAGTTTTGGTTCCAATGACCATGAGGGTTCGGCCTCAACACCTCAAAATAGGTGCTTTCAAACTAAAATTTCATGAATGATAAAATTCAATGACTAGAAAGGAAAGGAAAAAGAAAAGATGGGTTATTTTCAAAGACCAAGTGGTCATGATTTTTGGAGGGCTTGAATTGCCTTAGTTTTGTGAGACAAAGTGATTTCAAAGTGAAAATATAATTGATTTAATACAAGGATGAAAGAAAATGAAAACAAAGTTCTTTGTTATTTGAAAAATGGAATTTTCGTATATGAATGGAAAAGAGAGGTTGAAAGTGTTTGAACCTCAATTTATTTTTAAGAGGATTGATTTTTAGAATTTTTTTGAGAATTAAGGAGGATACATTGGTAACTTAAAATTTACTGACGTATAGCTCACCCTCTGGGTTTTGAAGCGCGTTAGGAAATTTTGAGTTGTAATATCTCAAGTAACTTTAACAAACAAAATTTTCTGAGAAACAGTAGAAATACTAATTTTTAGAAGGACTTTATTGAGAATATTCTTTAAAAATAAACTTTATTACAAATATTATTTAATGAAAGACTATTTTGGAAATATTATTTGAAGAGGGGCTATTGTGTAAATATTATTCTATGAACAATGGCTATTATGTAAATATTATTTTATAGAAGGACTAATATGTAAATAATGAAAATAAGGTTATTTTTTATATTAAATGAGAAAAAAATTTTATTTTGAATTTAAAATATGTTAGAAATATTTTACGCAATTTGAAAACGTAACAAAAGTATTACACGATTGAGAAAATGCAAAAATATGATTATGTGATGAAAGTACAATAAAGATTCTGTTGGATCAATGTGTGAACCTTGAATATGAGATGATAAATTTGAACTGAAAATGGTGCATTGTACATGCATTGGAAATGTCCAATGGACTGTATGAGGCTAGTTGCCTAGGAGAGAATACACCTTTTGAGTGGGTGCGATATGCATAGTGTAAGTCACTTGTTGACCTTGGGGGCATTGGAGTGCGGGTTGCCTACAATGGGCAGTTGGTAACTCTTCTGTATCGTGGACCGATGCAACACACCGATAATCCTAACTGAGACACGATTCTAAATCAAGATCTGATAAAGACTGTCGTGTGTATGCTAGATGTGCAAATACATATAGCACGTGGTCTGAGGTATGTTGGTAAAGACAGATCATTTCGATCACTCGCTTCAACTTGATTTTTAGCTCTATGGAGTAGGAAATTGAGTCTATGTGCACATGCATAATTATTGAGTATTGATATCGGTGTGATATTTGAACTATTGAATATTTGAAAAATATTGAGGGCATTATCATAATTATTGTTTATGATAGTTGAAATTATTGAATATTTGAATATTGATGAGGGCATGATCGTAATTATTATTTATTATATTTGTTGTGATGATAAATAATATTAATGACATAATTGTAATTATGGTATAATGTATCTGCATGGTATATTGTATGTGTTATCTCCATGCTACCATATTGGTGTTGGCGTAGGTGATCTCACCTCTTTGTATGCCTACTTTGTACTGTATTTATATTTATAAAGACGTTGAGCAAGGAATTGAACAAGAAGGTGAAGAGAAGCAAATTTCTCTAGAGGAAGCTGAATTCTAAGAAGATGGCGATGCCTAGTTTCCTAGGATATATGAGGTTGAAAGGATCGAAAGCGTGGCATATTGACCTAGATAGAGCGTGTATTTACTATATAGGAGACTTGAAGATTACCCTAAGTAGGCTTTATCAAGGGAACCCTTATTTTAGTGTAAATGTTTATGTACACTTAGAGTTTCCATTGTCAATTAGGTAGGACTGGGGAGCTTACTACCGTACTCCTAGTGAGATTAGTATCGTGTCGTCTGCGTGGACATCTGTCCGTAGGACTTCGCATCAAGTCGGATTCCTACCTGCTGAGGAATCTGAGAAGGACCCGTCTGAGGGTTCTCATTTAGTAGTACTTGGGCGTATGTTAGTTTTAAATAATGTTCATATACTCGAGAACACAGTCTCGTAAATATTTAAGTATGACAATACTAAGACTTGTATATATATAATGTAAATTATTTGTGATAATGTTGTAATATTTTTATTTTTCACTAAGTTTTTCTTATTAATATTAAGAAATTTTACAACTCGTATTTACATTACAAAGCATATCTTATAATGAATGGGTAATTTAGTAATTAAGTAACATAAATGTGATACCCTACGGTGGGTGTTATATTAGTTAGTATCAGAGCCCAAGTTAGAGTCTTTTTGGGTTTGTGGTTAGGTTTGTCTTATTTAAGTTGTGTGATTCTCTGTGTTTATTTTTTGAAAGAAAACAATATTGTTTGAAGATTGACTTTCACTCTTCTTTGTGTTGTTTAGTTTGATTTGAGAAAACGTAATGGCTAGACGAGGAAGAGGACACGTGAATACTAGAGCAGGATTTGAAAATGTGGGTGACGATAACCAAAACATGGCTACAGCTGTAACAGCAATGCAATGGATGACTGATGTCGTTGTGTAGCAAAATCAAAGAGCAACTGAGGATGCTCAAAGTTTTTCAAAATTTTGAAGAAACAATCCACCGAAGTTTCATGGAGAAATTGACCCAGAGAAAGTTGATCTGTGGATTAAAGAACTAGAAAAGATATTTGAAAGTATGGGTTGTACCGATGAATGGAAGCTTATTTTTGTAACTTTTGTGTTAGTAGGAGATAGAGAAGCTTGGTGGGCAGGAGCCCGAATATTGATTCAAGCTGAAGGAAGAGTTGTGATGTGGCAGCTCTTTAAGCAAAAATTTTTGGGGAAGTATTTTCTTGCTAGTGTTCGTCATGCTAAGGAGATGGAATTCCTTAGTTTGAGCCAAGGGGTGATGTCCATAAGTGAATATGCTGCAAAATTTGAAAGCTTGTCTAAGTTTTCGAGGTAATTTTAGATGCACCTGGATGAGGAATGGAAGTGTAGAAAATTTGAAGAGGGGTTGAAATTTGACATTAAGCGAGCTGTAACAACCTTGGACATTGACCAGTTTCCAGTATTATTGGATAAGTGTCGAAAGGTTGAAGAAATTGATCGTCAACGTGAGGCAAGGAATAGGAACTTTGGACCTACACGGTTCTGAAGAGCAAAGGGTAGCGGTGGCAACCGTTATCAGTAGAAACCATATGTCAAACTAGCAGGAGGTCAGAATCGATAACAATCTTTTGGAGGAAGTTCTAGTAGTAGTAAGGCGAGTCAAGCTGGAACTTCTACACTTAAATGTTTCAAGTGTGGGAAATATCATCTCACCAAAGATTGTCAACATAAAGGGGTTATCTATTATAAATGTGGAAAGCCTCGATATTTCTCCAGAGAATGTGATCAGTTGAAGGCGGAACCATCGGTGGGGACTGTTCGTACTTCGAGGCCACAGGCGGGTGGTTGTGTGTATACCATAAGCAGGGAAGAAACCACGAAATCTGAGGACTTGATTATAGAGGAGTGCGCCATCGAAGGCAATCCTTTAACAGTGTTATATGACTCGGGAGCAACACATTCTTTCATTGCATGTGATTGTGTGGAGCATTTGGGATTGACTGTGAGTACATTGCCTTATGACTTGAGTGTTGTTACTCCTACTGATAAGCCTGTGATAACTACAAAAGTATGTTAGAATTGTCCTTTGTGTGTTAGGGATAGAATCTTTTATGTGGACTTGATTTGTTTGCCTTTTTCCAAGATTAATGTAATCTTAGGAATGAATTGGTTGTCTACTAACTATATCCTGATAGACAGTTCTAATAAGACGTTAGTTTTTCCTGAGGTTAAGGATTCTAGATTCCTAACGACTACTCAAGTATAAGCTTGTTTGAAGGAAGGAGATCAGAGGTACTTGTTAATATCTTCTTTGGAGGTTCAGTATGAAGATGTATTGAATGATATTTTTGTAGTTAATGAATTTCCTGAGGTATTTCCTGAAAATATACCTGGACTACTGCCAGAAAGAGAAATTGAGTTTTCTATTGATTTAGTACCTGGAGCTGGACCTATATCTATGGCGCCTTACAAGATGTCGCCAGTAGAATTGGCAAAGCTTAAAAACAGCTGGAGAATTTATTGGAAAAACAATTTGTGAGACCAAGTGTATCACCATGGGGAGCTCCAATATTGTTAGTAAAGAAGAAGGATGGGACTTCTCGTCTATGTGTAGACTACCGACAGTTAAACAAGATTACGATTAAGAATAAATATCTACTTCCAAGAATTGATGATCTGATGGATTAATTGCGAGGAGCCGCAATATTTTCCAAGATTGACTTACGTTCTGGTTATCACCAGATACGTGTGAAAGCGGAGGATATTCCCAAAATTGCGTTTCGGACACGTTATGGGCATTACAAATATCAAGTGATGCAGTTTGGTGTGACTAATGCACCTTCCATATTCATAGACTTTATGAACAGGATTTTTTGTTCATACTTGGACAACTTTGTTGTTGTCTTTATTGATGACATTTTAATCTATTCTCAAAGTCAGGAGGAACATGATGAGCATCTCAGAGTGGTTCTCCAAATTCTGAAGGAGAATAAGTTGTATGCCAAGTTGTCCAAATATGAATTTTGGTTAAGCGAAGTTCAATTTTTGGGACATGTTATATCGGAGGAAGGAATTGAAGTTGGTGCTTCAAAAGTGGAAATAATTATTGAATGGGAAAAGTTGAAGACTGTATCGGAGATCCATAGTTTTATCGGATTAGCCGAATACTATCGACGGCTAATTGAGGGGTTATCGAAGATAGTAGGACCTCTTACCCAACTTACACGAAAGAGTCAACCGTTTGTATGAACTGATGCATGCGAAGAAAGTTTCCAGGAGTTGAAAAGACAGCTAACTATTTCATCGATTTTGATTCTACCTGATCCGCACGAACCTTTCGAAGTATATTGTGATGCTTCGTACCAAGGATTGGGTTATGTACTTATGCAAAATCGTAAGGTTGTAGCATATGCATCGAGGCAGTTAAAAGTGCATGAGAGGAATTATCTGGCTCATGATTTGGAGTTGGCAGCTGTAGTATTTGCGTTGAAAGTGTGGAGACATTTTCTTTATGGGGCAATGTTCACTGTCTTTAGTGATCATAAAAGTTTGAAGTATCTATTTGACCAAAAAGAGTTGAACATGAGACAAAGGTGTTGGCTAGAGTTTCTAAAGGACTATGATTTTCAATTACAGTATCATCCCGGAAAGACAAATGTTGTAGCAGATGCTTTAAGTAGAAAAATGGTTAGTGCTTCTGTTATGATGATTAAGGAGAATGAACTGATAGAAGAATTTTGGGATATGCGTTTGTCTGTGAAATTGACACTGGAGAAGATGTGTTTAAACCTGATTGCCATTTCAAATGATTTAACGGATAGAATACGAGCAGGACAAAATAGTGACCAGTATTTGCAAGAAGCAAGGAACCAAGGAGCTTGGGAGGTTCTTCAAGAGGTAAAAGGGAGATTCATCTCATCAAGCAAGTATGGTGGTGAGAGATGAATCTTGTATTTCATGGATAGTGAATCCATGTGAGGATTTATATCCTTGGTTGTGTAATTATGTGTGGGTGTTTATGTGTTTTAAATTATTTATTTATGTTTGCATGCTTTATGTGATTTTTATTACTTTAAGGTATGCTTGATTATATGATATGATGAATATATACATTTAAGCCATGAATTGATGATGAAAGGAAAATAAAGTTTTGGTTTCAATGACCATGAGGGTTCGACCTCAACACCTCAAAATAGGTGTTTTCAAACTAAAATTTTCATGAATGATAAAATTGAATGACTAGAAAAGAAAGGAAAAAGAAAAGATGGGTTAGTTTCAAAGACCAAGTGTTCACGGTTTTTGGAAAGCTTGAATTGCCCTAGCTTTGTGAGACAGTGATTTCAAAGTGGAAATATAATTGATTTAGTACAAGGATGAAAAAAAATGAAAACAAAGTGTTTTGTCATTTGAAAAATGAAATTTTTGTATATGAATGGAAAAGAGAGGTTTAAAGTGTTTGAACCTCAATTTATTTTTAAGAGGATTGATTTTTAGAATTGTTTTGAGAATTAAGGAGGATACATTGGTAACTTGAAATTTACTGACGTATAGCTCACCCTCTGGGTTTTGAAGTGCGTTAAAAAATTTTGAGCTGTAATATCTCAAGTTACTTTAAGAAACAAAATTCTCTAGGAAACAGTAGAAATACTGATTTTTAGAGGGACTACATTGAAAATATTCTTTACAAATAGACTTTATTGTAAATATTATTTAATGAAGGACTATTTTGAAAATATTATTTAAAGAGGAGCTATTGTGTAAATATTATTCTATGAAGAAGGGCTATTTTATAAATATTATTTTATAGAAGGACTGATATGTAAATAATGAAAATAAGGTTAATTTTTTATATTAAATGAGAAAAAAAAATCTTATTTTCAATTTAAAATTTGTTAGAAATATTTTACGCAATATGAAAACATAACAAAAGTATTACGCGATTGAGAAAATGTGAAAATATGATTGTGTGATGAAAGTACAATAAAGATACTGTTGGATCAATGTGTGAACCCTGAATATGAGATGATGAACTTGAATTGAAAATGGTGCATTGTACATGCATTGAAAAGATCCGATGGACTGTATGAGGCTAATTGCCTAGGAGAGAATACACCTCTTGAGTGGGTGCGATATGCATAGTGTAAGTCACTTGTTGACCTTGGGGACATTGAGGTGTGGGTTGCCTACAATGGGCAGTTGGTAGCTCTTCTGTACCGTGGATTAGACCGATGCAACACACCGATGATCCTAACTGAGACACTATTCTTAATCAAGATTTGATAAAGACTATCGTGTATATGCTAGATGTGCAAATACATATAGCACGTGGTCTGAGGCATGTTGGTACAAACACATATTTTCAATCACTCTCTCCGACCTAAGTTTTAGCTCCATGGAGTAGGAAATTGAGTCTATTGCATATGCATAATTGTTGAGTATTGATATCGGTGTGATATTTGAACTGTTGGATATTTAGAAAATATTGAGGGCATTATCGTAATTATTATTTATGATAATTGAAATTGTTAAATATTTGAATATTGTTGAGGGCATGATCATAATTATTGTTTATTATATCTGTTGTGATGATAAATAATGTTAATGGCATAATTGTAATTATGGTATGATGTATCAGTATGGTATATTGTATGTGTTATCTCCATACTACCATGTTGGTATTGGCGTAGGTGATCTCACCTCTTTGTATGCCTACTTTATACTTTATTTATATTTGTAAAGACGTTGAGCAAGGAATTGAACAAGAAGGAGAAGGGGAGCAGATTTTTGTGGAGGAAGCTGAATTCTAAGAAGATGACGATGCCAGTTTCCTAGGATATATGAGGTTGAAATTTCGTGGAGGACCGGAAGCGTGGCATGTTGACCTAGATAGAGCGTGTATTTACTATATGGGAGACTTAAAGATTACCCTAAGTAGGCTTTATTGAGGGAACCCTTATTTCAGTGTAAATGTTTATGTACACTTAGAGTTTCCGTTGTCCATTAGGCAGTACTTGGGAGCTTACTACCGTACTCCTAGTGAGATTAGTATCGTGTCGTCTGCGCGAACATTTCACTAACCAAGTATGGTGCTGAGAGATGAATCTTGTATTTGATGGATGGTGAATCCATGTGAGGATTCATATCATTGGTTGTGTAATTATGTGTGGGTGTTTATATGTTTTAAATTATTTATTTATGTTTGCATGCTTTATGTGATTTTTATTGCTTTAAGGTATGCTTGATTATATGATATGATGAATATATACATGTATGCCATGAATTGATGATGAAAGGAAAATAAAGTTATGGTTCCAACGACCATGAGGGTTCGGCCTCAACACCTCAAAATAGGTGTTTTCAAACTAAAATTTTCATGAATGATAACATTGAATGACTAGAGAGGAAAGGAAAAAGAAAAGATGGGTTGGTTTCAAAGACCAAGTGTTCACGGTTTTTGGAAGGCTTGAATTGCCTTAGTTTTGTGAGACAAAGTGATTTCAAAGTGGAAATATAATAGATTTAGTACAAGGATGAAAGAAAATGAAAACAAAGTGTTTTGTCATTTGAAAAATGGAATTTTCGTATATGAATGGAAAAGAGAGGTTGAAAGTGTTTGAACCTCAATTTATTTTTAAGATGATTGATTTTTAGAATTGTTTTTAGAATTAAGGAGGATACATTGGTAACTTGAAATTTACCGACGTATGACTCACCCTCTGGGTTTTGAAGCGCGTTAGGAAATTTTGAGTTTGTAATATCTCAAGTAAATTTAAGAAATAGAATTTTCTAGGAAATAGTAAAAATACTTGATTTTTAGAAGGACTATATTGAAAATATTCTTTAAAAATGGACTTTATTGCAAATATTATTTAATGAAGGACTATTTTGAAAATATTTTTTAAGAGGGACTATTGTGTAAATATTATTTTATGAAAAAGGACTATTATGTAAATATTATTTTATAGAAGGACTAATATGCAAATAATGAAAATAAGGTTAATTTTTTATATTAAATTAGAAAAAAAATCTTATTTTGAATTTAAAATATGTTAGAAATATTTTACGCAATTTGAAAACATAACAAAAGTACTACGCGATTGAGAAAATGTGAAAATATGATTATATGATGAAAGTACAGTAAAGATACTGTTGGACCAATGTGTGAACCCTAAATATGAGATGATGAATTTGAACTGAAAATGGTGCATTGTACATGCATTGGAAAGGTATGATAGACTATATGAGACTAATTGCCTAGGAGAGAATACACCTCTTGAGTGAGTGTGATATGCGTAGTGTAAGTCACTTGTTGACCTTGGGGGCATTGGGGTGCGGGTTGCCTACAATGGACAGTTGGTAGCTTTTCTGTTCCGTGGGTTAGACCGACGCAACACATCGATGATCCTAACCGAAATACTATTCTTAATCAAGATCTGATAAAGACTGTCGTGTATATGCTAGATGTGTAAATACATATAACACGTGGTCTGAGGCATGTTGATACAGACAGATCTTTTAGATCACTCTCTCCGACCTGAGTTTTAGCTCCATAGAGTAGGAAATTAAGTCTATGTGCACATGCATAATTATTGAGTATTGATATCGGTGTGATATTTGAATTGTTGAATATTTGGAAAATATTGAGACATTATCGTAATTATTGTTTATGATAATTGAAATTGTTGAATATTTGAATATTGTTGAGGGCATGATCATAATTATTATTTATTATATCTGTTGTGATGATAAATAATATTGATGACATAATTGTAATTATAGGATGATGTATCTGTATGGTATATTGTATGTGTTATCCCCATGCTACCATGTTGGTATTAGCGTAGGTGATCTCATCTCTTTGTAAGCCTACTTTGTACTGTATTTATATTTGTAAAGACATTGAGCAAGGAATTGAACAAGAAGGTGAAGAGGAGTAGATTTCTGTGGAGGAAGCTGAATTCTAAAAAGATGGCGATGCCCAGTTTCCTAGGATATATAAGGTTAAAATTTTGTGTATGACCGGAAGCGTGGCATGTTGACCTAGATAGAGCGTGTATTTACTATATAGGAGACTTGAAGATTACCCTAAGTAGGCTTTATCGAGGGAACCCTTATTTCAGTGTAAATGTTTATGTACACTTAGAGTTTCTGTTGTCCATTAGGCAGTACTGGGGAGCTTACTACCATACTCCTAGTGAGATTAGTATCGTGTCGTCTGCGCGGACACTAGCATATTATACAAGCTTTTTAATCAAAAAGTATATAACTATACTAATCTTCGTTCATCTTCTCTTTTCCCCTTGAGGAACTAGCACCTGGATTTACATGGCAATACAATCGGAGTGAGAAAACATATCTCAGTAGGAACATTCCAATACTAGTATATAAACATATACAAATAGATAATATACTCAATTATCCTTTAAACACTTCAGTCAGAGAAGTAAACAACATCTCCATCTCGGAGACACGCAATTGCCCATGCAACTGCAATGCATGAATATGTCATGGTAGCAACCGCCCATACAATTGTCATGCTATGCCAATTTTATGACTAATGTCTATGCCTATGCAATTATCCTAAACATGAAATGCAAAATGCATGAAACCATTTACAAGAACTCAATTCTCTGATAATGTCATGAAATGCATGAGCCTTGAACAAAACAAAGGAACCCGGTTCCATGAGTTTTGAACAAGCACTGGAAACCCAGCTCCAGCTATTCCACGGGGTGTGAGGGAAAGACCATCCTCAACTCATTACTATGATCTAGAAGGTATGTTACCTCTTCACTTACAATCATGTATGATCACCCATTCCGGGTAGTGAAGTCTCATCAACTACACGGTCTTCAGCAACAATCATATTTGATCAGAACAATGATCTTTATGATTGGAAGGATTGGTTTCCTACTCATTCAAAATCACATTAGACCATCTACAATGAGGACTCACCCTCATCAACATAGGTAGGGAACAACAATAATGCCAATTATTACAATAACTAGCATGTCAATTGATTTACATTCCTAACTACCAACACGTAACACATTGATGTTAAATACCACAATAAATAACATACCAATTAATTTACCTTCATCACATAACTACTTCATTAGATACTCCTATTAGAGTTTCATCGCCCTCTACTAGGCATAAACAAAAAAAATCCTAGAAGTTAAGAACCTCAAAACATCAAAATAGAAATTCTGATGAAATCTGATTTGGGTATCTAGGCGCCCTATCCTTGCCTATGGCATTCTACCACACTATGGAAGCCTAAGGTGTTCCAACACATTACCCCTTGATAATCCACCCTACTATGGTTATCTAAGGTCCCTCTAAGGCTTCTAGCCTTATAAAATGCCAAAACATGCATTTCCTAACCAAAAACACATTCTGTTCAAACTCAACCTTTGACCTTTGTGCAGTAAAATGATCATAACTTGAGATACGGTTATCAAAATAACATAATTTTTTATGGCAATGGAAAGATAAGAGAAAGATCTAAAACTTTTATGAAGACTACAAAAGCTTATTCTCATCAAAAAAGACACTAAGTGTCAAAATACACAGCCATATAATTTTACATGGCCCTGGCCATGTTTTCGTGCATCAGGAAAATTTCTGGCAGAGAGTTACACGGCCTATGCCGTGTAATCGCACATGGGCCATGTAACTAAACCAGAAATATGGCAGAAACTCTCTTGCACGATGCTATTGTTCCTTTGGTTATTTTTCATGGATTTTGGCCACTCCAACTTAGTTTCTAAGTGATTTCAAGTCCCAAACAAGTTCACAAATAAGAAGAAAACTTAAAACACCAACTCACAACACAAATTTTAGATTCTTGGATTAAATCATCCATTTACACCCTAAAACTTCAATTTCTTCACAAATGGCATTCAAGAGTGTCCAAGTGATAAAAAACTATTATATTGCCTCTTACAACCTAAAAACATACTATTATCAAGCTTTCTCACAAGATTCATGCATTTACCAACACAAATGCAATTCTTACACTCCAAAATCGCATAGTCCCCCATCAAGTTCCCATAACCCAATGAAGAAGATGAAGTTACGAAGTAACACAAACCCCCTACCTCAAGATCAAGAAGATGAGGATGAAGCAAGGCTTTCACTTGGATCCTTTCCTCTTGATGGTTGATCCTTCTCTTGGTTCTTCTTCCTTTGGTTTCTCCTTCTTCTCTTCCTTCCTTTTCTCTTCTTTCTTTCTCCTCCTTCTTTCACATTTTTTGTTCTATTTTCTCTATTTTTCTGACTCTGATATCTCAACCGTGAGATATTTAGCAAGAGAAGTTTATTTTGACTTCTCTTGGTTAGTACCAAAACGCTGATCTGTTAAGAACACTCAAACTTCTCCAATATGATTTTGTAGCTTCTAAAAGATTCAAAATAAATCCTAAGATTCATTAAAAATATTGTTTCACCAAAAACTTATATTTTCATATCAGCTGTGGGTCAATCCGGTACTAAAACACACAACCAGTATGCTTAAAAATGCTGAACTAACTCTGAAAATTCTCAAACTTTAACTGTAGCACAGTTCTCACATTTATGACTTGGAAACAAACTCTCCATGTTTATTTCCACTAAATGAGCAGTTTAAACCACTTCCAGAGTAAATAACAGCTATATTTCTCACTGTGTTACAGCAAAGTGCTTAAATATACTCAGAAAGTCACAAAATTACATAGTCATGTTAAGTAAGTATTAGACTACCTCTGTAACCATATACAAGCCTAACATGATTTTATAGGGTATTACATTCTCCCCACATTTTTAGAATTTTGTCCCCAAAATTTGGTTTACCTAAGGTAAGAAACCCCAAAAAAACCCACACACAATAATAGGTACAACCAAACATTAAGAAAACAAAATTACACAATAAGTACAACCATGTACTCACCTTTTCCTGAACTATAAACTGGTAAAGCCTTCACATTTTGTATATTGTAGACTCTCCCCGACCTTTTCTCTGACTTTACCTCCTTTCTCGGAGGACAATTCCTTGTAAAATGGCCCCGCTGGCTACACTTATAACATGTTACCTGATTAGCTACACAAGCTTTGCCTCTGTGGTGCCTACCACATCTAGCACACAATTTCTCACTACTATCCTTCTGTTTTTGCTTTCCTCCGTCCTTCTGGTCTCTCAACTGTGGTGTACTCCCTTTTGATCTACCTTCCGAACTCTTCCTCTTATGCAACTCTTGTGATCGATGCTCATGCTGTGATCTATAGCTAAAGGGTTCAACAACCCTACACTTGTTGACCAAGGATGGGTAATACCTGATCTCAAAAGGTTTCACCAACCTCCTCATGCTCTCTCTCAGCCCAATTTCAAACTTCACACACTTCTATCTATCATTTGGATTGTACTGGAGTCAAGAACAAAACTTAGACAGCTCCTCAAATTTTGCCACATACTGTCCGAGCATCATGTTTCCTTGCTGTAGTTGCAGAAACTTCACTTCTCTTTCGTCTTGCATAGGTTGTGGAAAGTATTTCTCCAAAAAGACAACTTTAAATACTTCCCAAGAAACTTGGGTCCCAGCTACCTCCATCAATCTCCTCACACTGTTCCACCAGTGCTCAGCTTTTCCTTTCAGCATATACACTGCAAAAGACATCTTCTGCTCCTCTGAACATCTCATAGTTGTGAAAATTTTCTCTAACTTAGCTATCCACTCCTCAGCCCTTTTCGGGTCATAATCTCCTCTGAACGATGGTGGACTCACCTTTTGAAACTCAGAAAGGTCATGAAAATCCTGATTCCTCTCCTCTTGTACCTCACGCCTAGGTGGTGGTACCGGTGGTGGTGTAAGCTGTGTTTGGTTGGCCTCCAGCCTCTCAAGCACCCTAGCAGTTACAGCTACTTGCTCCCTCATCGTTGTAACATCTGCAGCTGTTTGCTTATGCATCGCTTCAGCCATAACCATCATGGCCTCGGCCATCCCCAAACCCTCATTCTCAAGATTCTGGTTCCTACTTCCATGCGGTCGTCCCCTTACTGCCGGTCGCCCTCGTGCTGCCATAGTTTTCTATAAACACAGAATAATTCATATTGAGTTAGCTAGGCTCAATATCATGTAACCGTGTCACAGTAGCTAAAGCAAACATCTCAAAGGCAAACATGCAATTCTACTCAAACAATCACATGTAAGAGATAAGAAATGCACAACCAACACGAAACATGCCTAAGCTTAGCCAGTCCATACCCCGGCTCAACAAGATGAACTGCTCTGATACCAAAATGTAACAGCCCAATATTTGCTATCCAATTATATCGTTATATAAAAGAATAACACAATACTGGACCTGCTACTTCTAACATACATCAATAACTATCCTATATCATTTATACATAATGAATAAATATGGAGAACCACGATTACAAAAGTTATATATACATCACTGCCTCTAAGGCATATTGTAATACATAATCTTTTATAACAACGAAACTAGCATATTATACAAGCTTTTTAATAAAAAAGTATATAACTATACTAATCTTCGTTCATCTTCTCCTTCCCTTTTGAGGAATTAGCACCTAGATTTATATGGTAACACAATCAGGGTGAGAAAACATATCTCAATAGAAGCATTCCAATACCAGTATATAAACATATACAAATAGATAATATACTCAATTATCCTATAAACACTTCAGTCAGAGAAGCAAACAATATCTCCATCTCAGAGATACGCAATTGCCCATACAACTGCAATGCATGAATATGTCATGCTAGCAACCGCCTATACAATTGCCATGCTATGCCAATTTTATGACTAATATCTATGCCTATGAAATTATCCTAAACATGAAATGCAAAATGAATGAAACTATTTACAAGAACCCAGTTCTCTGGTAATGTCATGAAATGCATGAGCCTTGAACAAAACATAGGAACCCAATTCCATAAGCTCTGAACAAGCACTAGAAACCCAGCTCTAGCTATTCTATAGGGTATGAGGGAAAGACCATCCTCAACTTATTACTATAATTTGGAATGCATATTACCTTTTCACTTACAATCATGTATGATCACCCTCTCCGGGTAGTGAAGACTCATCAACTACACGAGCTTCAACAATAATCATATTTGATCAGAATAATGATCTCTGTGATGGGAAGGATGGGTTACCTACTCGTTAAAAATCACATTAGACCATCTACAATAAGGACTCACCCTCATCAACTTAGATAGGGAACAACAATAATGCTAATTACTACAATAACTAGCATGTCAATTGATTTACATTCCTAACTACCAACACGTAACACATTGATGTCAAATACCATGATAAATAAAATACTAATTGATTTACCTTCATCACATATCTACTTCATTAGATACTCCTATTAGAGTCTCATCGCCCTCTACTAGGCATAAACAAAGAATCCTAACAATTAGGAATCTCAAAACATCAAAATAGAAATTCTGATGAAATCTGCTCTAGGCACCTAAAAAGGAAATTTTTCATAAATTCACAAAAAATCCATCCTAACTGATAAAATTTTGAAATTTAACAAGTAGATAGCCCTATGTCTTAGCTTTCAAATGCCACTAGAATCAAATTAATCCGATATCTACAGCTCAAGTTATATGACAAACACCACAGGCTATTCGGGTGGCTCCTCTGTTTTGCGTGCTACTGGACTACGAGCGCTCAGCTCTCCAAATTTTGGCGCCTGGCACCAGAACACTAGAAACACAACCTGCAGACTGCTTAATTAGTTCTTCAACCAATTTCTAACACTTTTAAAACCTTTCCTAGATGATTTCTAACATCATTCAAGGTCTCTAAGTATTATCAAATCCTAATCATGATCTAAAAATATAATAGAATCATCAAATATTTTCTTAATCCCTTTATCATAGATCAATGAGCAAGAATTAACTCATAACCCTAACTTTCCTATCTTGGAAGATTATGGAAGAATAAGGTCTTAATCAAGTTCCTAACCATCACTAAACATCATACTTACTAAACTCAAGCCATTATCATGTTCACAAACACAAATCTAACATGAATATCCATAAGCCACAATCAATCCCAATTCTACCCAACAAACTACCTCTATGTAGAAAGTTGAAGCAAAAGGGAAGAGATGAAGTTATGAAACAAAAACCTCTACCTCCAGATCAAGAAGATGAAGTCAAGAATGGA
This sequence comes from Ormosia semicastrata, assembly GCA_029884595.1. Taxonomy (NCBI): domain Eukaryota; kingdom Viridiplantae; phylum Streptophyta; class Magnoliopsida; order Fabales; family Fabaceae; genus Ormosia; species Ormosia semicastrata. Next base: position 22,319,877 of record JAQQTO010000042.1, on the reverse strand, counting down.
TCCAAGCTCCACTTGATTCTCCTTCCTTCTTCCTCTTCTTCTCTTCGGCTTCTCTTCCTTCATTTCCTTCTTCTCTATTTTCTTTTTTTTTCTTTGTTTCTTCTAGCAGAAATCCCACGAGAGAGATGAGAGTAAAGTGAGATTTCATTTCACTTTAAAGATACATATTAAGGGCAGTTTGGTCTTTTGCTAAAACTTCGTATCTGTTAAGAAACTTAGATTTCACCAAATCTAGTTTCCTAACTTCCAATAAGCTTAAAATAAATCCTGAGATTCATTAAAAATTCTGTTTCACTAAAAATTGATATTTTCATATCAGCTAGGGGTCAATCTGGTACTAAAACACACAGCCAGTATGCTTAAAAATGCCAGACTAACTCCAAAAATTTTCAAACTTTAACTGTAGCACAAGTCCCCCATTTGTGACTGGAAAACGAACCCTCTATATTTATTTCCACTAACTAAGTAATCTAAGCCACTTCCAGAGCAAATAACAGCTATATTTCTCACATAATGTTACAGCAAAGTGCCTAAATGTGTTTAGAAAGTCACAAAACTACACAGACATGTTAAGTAAGTATTAGGCTACCTCTGTAACCATATACAAGCCTAATATGATTTTCTAGGGTATTACATTCTCCCCACCTTTTTAGAATTTTGTCCCCAAAATTTGGTTTACCAATGATAAGAAACCCCAAACAACTCACACACAAGAACAAGTACAACCAAACCTTAAGAAAACAAAATTTCACAACAAGTACGACCATGTACTCACCTTTTCCTGCATTATAAGCTAGTAAAGCCTTCACATTTGGTATATTGTAGACTCTCCTTGGCCTTTCCTCTGACTTTGCCTCCTTTCTTGGAGGATAATTCCTTGCAAAATGGCTTGGTTGGCCACACTTGTAATATGTTACCAGATCAGCTACACAAGCTTTGCCTCTATGGTGCCTACCACATCTAGCACATAATCTCTCACCACCATACTTGGTTGGTGAAATGTCCATGAATACATTTGATCGTTTTGTGTGATTTATTCCGTGTTAGGAAAATAATAATTTTCGAGCCAAGGAAAATCAACAACAATTTATTTATTACTGTTGATTCTTAATTCTTTTTGCTAATCTGATTTGATTTTCATAAGTTTTATAATTTTTATGATTTTATGGATTATTATTAGATTTTTAAGTTTTTTTGATTATTTTAATATTATTCTTGGGCTATTGTGGGCCTAGGGGGCTGTATGTGGGCCCAGGTGGGGCCAAAAAAGTGAACATTTTTTCAGAGCAAAAAAATTATGTACTATCAAGACGGGAATGGGGGATCTTACTAAACCCGAAACTAGAAACAGTTTTGGAAATTTTCTTTTACTGTGTTTTGTACTGTATTTAATTATCGGGTGATAAAAACTACAATTAACTGTGTCTGAAGGGTAATAGTAGATAAAAATAAATATTATACTGCTTAGTCAACATTAGTGGTTATGACGACTTTATGACGGACCAATAAGAAGCAAGCTTAATGTTGAAGCCTTGGATATCCACCATTGATTTAATCAAGGATGGAGATTGATCTTACAAAGTGGCTATGACCATTTGTGACCCTTGGATGTAATGTATGAAGAGCAGATCTCGACCCTTCATTTTGGAGATACATCTAATGGCTAGGATTTCACGGAGAAGGATCCAATGACCTAGATTTGGTCTTATCAATATAGAAGCGATACTTAGAAGCTACATTAATATTAACCATTGATCTAATCAAAGGCTAACAATGCCCAAAATGGTGGTTAGTGAAATTTGACACTCATTGAGTGTAAAAGAGGGGGGAACGGTTTTGTGATGGCTTAAGGCCATAGGAATTTCAAGACCACTTCATTATTCATCTTTGTCTTCTCCAAAAACCTAAAGCTTTTACAAAAAATTTCTCTCCTCTCCCTTCAAGTGTGTTTTGGCCAAGGCATGCAAAAACACCTTCCATCACTCTATAATTTTAAATAACCACATATCTTGCATCCTTACATCAATCCAAGAACCTTTGTAGTTAAGTCCAAGCTCTAAATATTTCATCTTCAAGGACTTTCTTCAAGACTAAGTTCCAGGTTTTTGAGGTGAAGTGTAAGGAAACTTTACTACTTGTCTTATTTTCATTATCTAAGCCATGTTTGATCTATGGTTCTCCTTGTTCAAGCTTAATATGCTAATAAATTTGTGTTTTATTTTGTGTTTAAGAAGCTTTTAAGGGTGAATCACTTACTCAAGGAGCAAACTAAGGAGCTTTGGAGGTTCTTCAAGAGGTAAAAGGGAGATCCATCTCACCAACCAAGTATAGTGGTGAGAGATGAATCTTGTATTTGATGGACGGTGAATCCATGTGAGGATTCATATCCATGGTTGTGTAATTATTTGTGGGTGTTTATGTGTTTTAAATTATTTGTTTGTGTTTGCATGCTTTATGTGATTTTTATTGCTTTAAGGTATGCTTGATTATATGATATGATAAATATATACATGTGTGCCATGAATTGATGATGAAAGGAAAATAAAGTTTTGGTTCCAATGACCATGAGGGTTCAGCCTCAACACCTCAAAATAGGTGTTTCCAAATTAAAATTTTCATGAATGGTAAAATTGAATGATTAGAAAGAAAAAGAAAAAGAAATGATGGGTTGGTTTCAAAGACCTAGTGTTCACAGTTTTTGGAGGAATTTTAATGGTTTTGTTTGTGTAAAAACATGAATGGAACTTAGTTGTTTTAGAAGGAAAGCTATATGATGGTTTCAATGGCCATGTACCACGGTTTTGAAGGCTTGAATCGCCTTAGTTTTGTGAGACAAAGTGATTTCAAAATGAAAATATAATTGATTTCGTACAAAGATTAAAGAAATGAAAACAAAGTTTTTTGTCACTTGAAAAATGAAATTTTCGTATATGAATGGAAAAGAGAGGTTGAAAGTGTTTGAACCTCAATTTATTTTAAAGAGGATTGATTTTTAGAATTGTTTTAAGAATTAAAGAGGATACGTTGATAACTTGAACTTTACTGACGTATAGCTCACCCTCTGGGTTTTGAAGTGCGTTAGGAAATTTTGAGCTGTAATATCTCAAGTAACTTTAAGAAACAAATTTTTTTGGGGAACAGTAGAAATACTGATTTTTAGAGGGACTATACTGAAAATATTCTTTAAAAATAGACTTTATTGCAAATATTATTTCATGAAGGACTATTTTGGAAATATTATTTGAAGAGGGGTTATTATGTAAATATTATTCTATGAAGAATGGCTATTATATAAATATTATTTTATAGAAGGACTAATAATATATAAATAATGAAAATAAGGTTAATTTTTTATAAATGAGAAAAAAATCTTATTTTGAATTTAAAATATGTTAGAAATATTTTACGCAATTTGAAAATGTAACAAAAGTATTACGCGATTGAGAAAATGCGAAAATATGATTATGTGATGAAAGTACAGTAAAGATACTGTTAGACCAATGTGTGAACCTTGAATATGAGATGATGAATTTGAACTGAAAATGGTGCATGGTACATACATTGAAAATGTCCGATGAACTGTATGAGGCTAATTGGCTAGGAGAGAATACACCTCTTGGGTGGGTGCGATATATGTAGTGTAAGTCACTTGTTGACCTTGGGGGCATTAGGGTGCGGGTTGCCTACAATAGGCAGTTGGTAGCTCTTCTGTACCGTGGGTTAGACCGACGCAACTCATCGATGATCCTAACCGAGACACTATTCTTAATCAAGATCTGATAAAGACTGTCGTGTATATGCTAGATGTGCAAATACATATAGCACGTGGTCTGAGGCATGTTGGTATAGACAGATCTTTTTGATCACTCTCTTCGACCTGAGTTTTAGCTCCATAGAGTAGGAAATTGAGTCTATGTGCACATGTATAATTATTGAGTATTGATATCAGTGTGATATTTGAACTATTGAATATTTAGAAAATATTGAGGGCATTATCATAATTATTGTTTATGATAATTGAAATTGTTGAATATTTGAATATGATTGAGGGCATGATCGTAATTATTGTTTAATATATCTGTTGTGATGATAAATAATGTTGATGGTTGTAATTATGGTATGATGTATATGTATAGTATATTATATGTGTTATCTCTATGCTACCATGTTGGTATTGGCATAGGTGATCTCACCTCTTTGTATGCCTATTTTGTACTGTATTTATATGTGTAAAGACGTTGAGCAAGGAATTAAATAAGAAAGTGAAGATGAGTAGATTCTTGTGGATGAAGCTGAATTCTGAGAAGATAGCGATGCCTAGTTTCCTAGGATATATGAGGTTGAAATTTCATGGAGGACCGGAAGCTTGTCATGTTGACCTAGATAGAGTGTGTATTTACTATATAGGGGACTTGAAGATTACCCTAAGTAGGCTTTATCGAAGGAACCCTTATTTCAGTGTAAATGTTTATGTACACTTAGAGTTTCCGTTGTCCAATAGGCAGTACTAGGGAACTTATTACCGTACTCCTAGTGAGATTAGTATCGTGTCATCTGCACGGACACCTGTCCGTAGGACTTCGCGTCAAGTCGGATTCCTACCTGCTAAGGAATCTGAGGAGGACCCGTCTGAGGGTCCTGCTGTTTAGTAATACTTGGGCAGTATGTTAGTTTTAAATAATGTTCATATACTCTGAGAACTTAGTCTGTAAATATTTAAGTATGACCGTACTAAGACTTGTGTATATATAATGTAAATTATTTATGATGATGTTGTAATATTTTTATTTTCCGCTAAGTTTATCTTATTGATATTAAAAAATTTTACAACTCGTATTTACATTACAAAGCATATCTTATAATGAAGGGGTAATTTGATAATTAAGTAATATAAATGTGATACCCTACGGTTGGTGTTACATTAGTTAGTATCAGAGCCCAAGTTAGAGTCCTTTTGGATTTGTGGTTAGGTCTGTCTTATTTAAGTTGTGTGATTCTCCGTGTTTGTTTACTGAAAGAAAACAATATTGTTTGAAGATTGACTTTCACTCTTCTTTGTGTTGTTCAGTCAGATTTGAGAAAACGTAATGGCTGGACGAGGAAGAGGACGCGTGAATACTAGAGCAGGATTTGAAAATGTGGGCGACGATAACCAAAACATGGCTGTAACTGTAGTAGCAATGCAACGGATGGCTAATGTCATTATGCAGCAAAATTAAAGAGCAACTGAGGATGCTCAAAGTTTGTCAAAATTTCGTAGAAACAATCCACTAAATTTTCATGGAGAATTTGACCCAGAGAAAGCTGATCTGTGGATCAAAGAACTAGAAAAGATATTTGAAGGTATAGGTTGTACCAATGAGTGGAAACTTATTTTTGTAACTTTTGTGTTAGTAGAAGATGGAGAAGCTTGTGGGCAGGAGCCCGAAGATTGATTCAAGCTGAAGGAAGAGTTGTGACATGGCAGCTCTTTAAGCAGAAATTTCTGGGGAAGTATTTTCCTGCTAGTGTTCGTCATGCTAAGGAGATGGAATTCCTTAGTTTGAGGCAAGGGGTGATGTCCATAAGTGATTATGCTGCAAAATTTGAAAGCTTGTCTAAGTTTTCGAGGTATTTTCAGATGCACTCGGATGAGGAATGGAAGTGTAGAAAATTTGAAGAGGGGTTGAAATTTGACATTAAGCGAGCTGTAACAACCTTGGACATTGATCAGTTTTCAGTATTATTTGATAAGTGTCGAAAGGTTGAAGAAATTGATCGTCAACGTGAGGCAAGGAATAGGACCTTTGGACCTACACGGTTCCAAAGAGGAAAAGGTAGCAATGGCAACCGTTATCAGTAGAAATCGTATGTCAAACTGGCAGGAGGTCAGAATCGACAGCAATCTTTTGGAGGAAGTTCTGGTGGCAGTAAGGCGAGTCAAGCTGGAACTTCTACACTTAAATGTTTCAAGTGTGGGAAAGATCATCTCACCAAAGATTGTCAATATAAAGGGGTTATCTGTTATAAATGTGGAAAGCCTAGACATTTCTCCAGAGAATATGATCAGTTGAAGGCAGAACCATCGGTGGAGAGTGTTTATACTGCGAGGCCACAGGTGGGTGGTCGTGTGTATACCATGAGCGGGGAAGAAGCTGCGAAATATGAGGACTTGATTATGGAGGAGTGTGCCATCGAAGGTAATCCTTTAACAGTGTTATATGATTCGGGAGCAACACATTCTTTCATTGCATGTGATTGTGTGGAGCGTTTGGGATTGACTGTGACTGCATTGCCTTATGATTTGAGTGTTTTTACTCCTACTAATAAGCCTATGATAACTACAAAAGTATGTTTGAATTGTCCTGTATGTGTTAGGGATAGAATCTTTTATGTGGATTTGATTTGTTTGCCTCTTTCCAAGATTAATGTAATCTTAAGAATGTATTAGTTATCTACTAACCATATCCTGATAGACTATTCCAGTAAGACGTTAGTTTTTCCTAAGGTTAAGGATTCTAGATTCCTAATGGCTACTCAAGTAGAAGCTTGTTTGAAGGAAAGAGATCAGGGGTACTTGTTGATATCTTCTTTGGAGGTTCAGTGTGAAGATGGCTTGAAGGATATTTTTGTAGTTAATGAATTTCCTAAGGTATTTCCTGAAGATATACCTAGACTACTGCTGGAAAGAGAAATTGAGTTTTCTATTGATTTAGTACCTAGAGCTGGACCTATATCTATGGCGCCTTACAGGATGTCGCCAGTAGAGTTGGCAGAGCTTAAGAAACAGTTGGAGGATTTATTAGAGAAGCAATTTGTGAGACCAAGTGTATCACCATGGGGAGCTCCAGTATTGTTGGTAAAGAAGAAGGATGGGACTTCTCGTCTATGTATAGAGTACTGACAGTTGAACAAGATTGCGATTAAGAATAAATATCCACTTCCAAGAATCGATGATCTGATGGATCAATTGTGAGGAGCCACAATATTTTCCAAGATTGACTTACGTTCTGGTTATCACCAGATACATGTGAAAGCGGAGGATATTCCCAAAACTACGTTTTGGACACGTTATGGGCATTACAAATATCAAGTGATGCCATTTGGTGTGACTAATGCACCTGCCATATTTATGGACTTTATGAACAGGATTTTCCGTTCGTACTTGGATAAGTTTGTTGTTGTCTTTATTGATGACATTTTGATCTATTCTTGAAGTCAGGAGGAACATGCTGAGCATCTCAGAGTGGTTCTCCAGATTCTAAAGGAGAATAAGTTGTATGCCAAGTTATCCAAATGTGAATTTTGGTTAAGCGAAGTTCAATTTTTGGAACACTTTATATCGGAGGAAGGAATTGAAGTTGATGCTTCAAAAGTGGAAATAATTATTGAATGGGAAAGGCCGAAGACTATATCAGAGATTCGTAGTTTTATCGGATTAGCTGGATACTATCGATGGTTTATTGAGGGGTTTTCGAAGATAGTAAGACCTCTTACCCAACTTACACAAAAGAATCAACTGTTGTATAGACTGATGCATGCGAATAAAGTTTCCAGGAGTTGAAAAGATGACTGACTACTTCACCGGTTTTGATTCTACCTGATCCGAATGAACCTTTCGAAGTATATTGTGATGCTTCACACCAAGGATTGGGTTGTGTACTTATACAGAATCATAAGGTTGTAGCATATGCATCGAGGCAGCTGAAAATGCATGAGAGGAATTATCTGACTTATGATTTGGAGTTGGCAGCTGTAGTGTTTGCGTTGAAAGTGTGGAGACATTTTCTTTATGGGGCAACGCTCACTGTCTTTAGTGATCATAAAAGTTTGAAGTATCTATTTGACCAAAAAAAGTTAAACATGAGACAAAGGTGTTGGCTAGAGTTTCTAAAGGACTATGACTTTCAGTTATAGTATCATCCCGAAAAAGTGAATGTTGTAGGGGATGCTTTAAGTAGAAAAATGCTTAATGCTTCTGTTATGATGATTAAGGAAAAGGAACTGATAGAAGAATTTCAGCATATGTGTTTGTCTGTGAAATTGACACTGGGGAAGATGAGTTTAAACATTATCACCATTTCAAATGATTTAATGGATAGAATACGAGTAGGACAAAACAGTGACCAGTATTTACAAGAAGCAAAGGAAGCAAGGAGTCAAGGATTGGTATTGGAATTTAGCGAAGGTGCTAATGGAATTCTGAAGTTTAAAAGAAGAGTTTGTGTGCCAAACGATCCAAAACTTAGGAAATTAATTTTGGACAAAGCCCATAGAAGTAAGTTGAGTATGCATCCAAGAGCCACAAAGATGTATCAAGACTTGAAACAGCTATATTGGTGGCAAGGAATGAAGAAGGATGTTGTTGAATATGTATCATCCTGTTTAATTTGTCAGAAGGCTAAGGTGGAACATTAAAGACCATCGGGAATGTTGCAACCTTTGCCTATTCCTGAATGAAAATGGGATGACATAGCAATGGTTTCGTAACAGTACTACCAAAAACTCTAAAAAGTCACAATTCTATCTGGGTAATTATTGATCGGCTTACAAAGTCAGCACACTTTTTGTCGATTAATATGAAGTACTCAATGGAAAAGTTGGCCCAGGTGTACACAATGAAATTGTTAGACTTCATGGTGTACCATCCAGTATTATTTCTGATCGAGATCCGCGATTTACATCGAGGTTTTGGAATAGTTTGCAAGAGGCTATGAGAACAAAGCTACGTCTAAGTTCTGCTTACCATCCACAAACAGATGGCCAGTCAGAAAGGACGATTCAGTCATTAGAAGACTTGTTGAGAGCTTGTGTTCTAAAACAAACTGGTTGTTGGGATGAATTTTTGCCATTGATAGAGTTTACATATAACAACAGTTTTTATTCGAGCATAGGGATAGCACCCTATGAGGCATTATATGGGAGACGATGCAGAACGTCGTTATGTTGGTATCATGATGGTGAAAGTGTTGTTGTAGGGCCAGAATTTGTACAACAGATAACTGAAAAAGTGAAGATGATTCAAGACAAGATAAGGACAACTCAGACTCGACAAAAGAGTTATACTGATAAAAGACGAAGACTGCTTGAGTTTGAAGAAGGTGACCATGTGTTTCTACGTGTGACACCTATGACTGGAGTTGGACGAGTGATCAAGTCAAGGAAACTCACTCCAAAGTTTATCGGGCCGTATCAGATACTTCGTCTGGTAGGTCCGGTAGCTTATCAGATTACATTACCACCTTTACTATCAAATCTTCACAATGTATTTCATGTATCACAACTACGGAAATATATTTCTGATCCTACTCATGTTATCGAACCAGACACCGTACAACTGAAGGAAAATTTAACCTATGAAGCGTTTCCAGACAAGATTGAAGATCGAAGGACAAAACAACTTCGAGGCAAGGAAATTGCATTAGTTAAAGTAGTTTGGAACGATGTAAGTGGTGAAGTTGCATGGGAGTTGGAAGATAAGATAAAAGAGCAATATTCATATTTATTTTGAGGGTGTGAAATCAAGTTTCGAGGACGGAGCTTCTTTTTAGAGGGGGAGAGTTGTAACACCCCAAATTTTTTAACTATTGACAGTAATAACAGAATTTTATTGTTTAGTGATTTCTGTGTATCGTAAAATTATTTTGAGTATTCCATGAATACATTTGATCGTTTTGTGTGATTTACTCCGTGTCAGGAAAATAATAATTTTCGGGTCAAGGAAAATCTATAGTAATTTATTTATTACTGTTGATTCTTAATTCATTTTGCTAATCTGATTTCATTTTCATAAATTTTATAATTTTTATGATTTTATGGATTATTATGAGATTTTTATTATTTTTATTATTTTAATATTATTCTTGGGCTATTGAGCCTGCCCAGTGTATGTGGGCCCAGGTGGGGCCAAAAAAGTAAAAAAAAATTTAGAGCCAGAAAATTCTGTACTGTTAAGACGGGGATGTGGGATGTTACTAAATCCAAAATTGAAAACAGTGTTAAAAATCTTCTTTTACTATGTTTTGTACTGTATTTAATTATCGGGCGATAAAAACTACAATTAACTGTGTTCGAAGGGTAATAGCAGATAAACATAAATATTATACTGCTTAGTCAACATTAGTGGTTATGACGACTTTATGACGGACCAATAAGAAGCAAGCTTAATGTTGAAGCCTTGGATATCCACCATTGATTTAATCAAGGATGGAGATTGGTCTTACAAAGTGGCTATGACCATTTGTGACCCTTGGATGTAAAGTATGAAGAGGAGATCTTGACCCTTCATTTTGGAGACACATCTAATGGCTAGGATTTCAAGGAGAAGGATCCAATGGCCTAGATTTGGTCTTATCAATATAGAAGCTATACTTAGAAGGTACATTAATATTAACCATTGATGTAATCAAAGGCTAACAATGCCCAAAATGGTGGCTAGTGAAATTTGACACTCAGTGAGTGTACAAGAGGGGGGCGATTTTGTGATGGCTTAAGGCCATAGGAATTTCAAGACTACTTCATTATTCATCTTTGTCTTCTCCAAAAACCTAAAGCTTTTACAAAAATTTTCTCACCTCTCCCTTTAAGTGTGTTTCGACAAAGGCACCCAAAAACACCTTCCATCACTCTATAATTTTAAAAAACCACATATTTTGCATCCTTACGTCAATCTAAGAGCCTTTGTAGTTAAGTCCAAGCTCTAAATCTTTCATCTTCAAGGACTTTCTTCAAGATTAAGTTCTAAGTTTTTGAGGTGAAGTGTAAGGAAACTTCACTACTTGTCTTATTTTCATATTCTAAGCCATGTTTGATCCATGGTTCTCATTGTTCAAGCTTAATATGCTAATAAATTTGTGTTTTATTGTATTTAATAAGCTTTTGGTGGTGAATCACTTACTCAAGGAGTAAACCAAGGAGCTTGGGAGGTTCTTCAAGAGGTAAAAGGGAGATCCATCTCACCAACCAAGTATGGTGGTGAGAGAAGAATCTTGTATTTGATGGATGGTGAATCCATGTGAGGATTCATATCCATGGTTGTGTAATTATTTGTGGGTGTTTATGTGTTTTAAATTATTTGTTTGTGCTTGCATGCTTTATGTGATTTTTATTGCTTTAAGGTATGGTTGATTATATGATATGATAAATATATACATGTGTGCCATGAATTGATGATGAAAGAAAAATAAAGTTTTGGTTCCAATGACCATGAGGCTTCGGCCTCAACACCTTAAAATAGGTGTTTCCAAATTAAAATTTTCAAGAATGGTAAAATTGAATGATTAGAAAGAAAAGGAAAAAGAAATGATGGGTTGGTTTCAAAGACCTAGTGTTCATAGTTTTTGGAGGAATTTTAATGGTTATGTTTGTGTAAAAACATGAATGGAACTTAGTTGTTTTAGAAAGAAAAATATATGATGGTTTCAATGGCCATGTACCACGGTTTTGAAGGCTTGAATTGCCTTAGTTTTGTGAGACAAAGTGATTTCAAAATGGAAATATAATTGATTTAGTACAAAGATTAAAGAAATGAAAACAAAGTTTTTTGTCACTTGAAAAATGAAATTTTCGTATATGAATGGAAAAGAGAGGTTGAAAGTATTTGAACCTCAATTTATTTTAAAGAGGATTGATTTTTAGAATTGTTTTGAGATTTAAGGAGGATACGTTGATAACTTGAACTTTACTGACGTATAGCTCACCCTCTGGGTTTTGAAGTGCGTTAGGAAATTTGGAGCTATAATATCTCAAGTAACTTTAAGAAATAAATTTTTTTGGGGAACAGTAGAAATACTAATTTTTAGAGGGACTATATTGAAAATATTCTTTAAAAATGGACTTTATTGCAAATATTATTTAATGAAGGACTATTTTAGAAATATTATTTGAAGAGGGGTTGTTATGTAAATATTTTTCTTTGAAGAAGGGCTACTATGTAAATATTATTTTATAGAAGGACTAATATGCAAATAATAAAAATAAGGTTAATTTATTATAATAAATGAGAAAAAAATCTTATTTTGAATTTAAAATATGTTAGAAATATTTTACGCAATTTGAAAACGTAACAAAAGTATTACGCGATTAAGAAAATGTGAAAATATGATTATGTGATGAAAATCTACAAGAAAGATCTTGTTGGACCAATGTGTGAACCCTGAATATGAGATGATGAATTTGGACTGAAAATGGTGCATTGTAGATGCATTGGAAAGGTCCGATGGACTGCATGAGACTAATTGTAAGGAGAGAATACACATTTTGAGTGGGTGCGATATGTGTTGTGTAAGTCACTTGTTGACCTTGGGGGCATTGGGGTGCTGCGGGTTGCTTATAATGGACAGTTGGTAATTCTTCTGTACCATGGGTTAGACCGATGCAACACACCGATGATCCTAACCGAGATACTATTCTTAATCAAGATCTGATAAAGACTGTCGTGTATATGCTAGATGTGCAAATACATATAGCACGTGGCCTGAGACATGTTGGTACAGACAGATCTTTTTGATCACTCTCTTCGACCTGAGTTTTAGCTCCATGGAGTAGGAAATTGAGTTTATGTACACATGCATAATATTGAGTATTGATATCGGTGTGATATTTGTACTGTTGAATATTTGGAAAATATTGAGGGCATTATCGTAATTATTATTTATGATAATCTAAATTGTTGAATATTTGAATATTGTTGAGGGCATGATCATAATTATTATTTAATATATCTGTTGTGATGATAAATAATGTTGATGATATAATTATAATTATGATATGATGTATATGTTTGGTATATTGTATGTGTTATCTCCATGCTACCATGTTGGTATTGGCGTAGGTGATCTCACCTCTTTGTATGCCTATTTTGTACTGTATTTATATTTGTAAAAACGTTGAGCAAGGAATTGAACAAGAAAGTGAAGAGGAGCAGATTTCTGTGGAGGAAGCTGAATTCTAAGAAGATGGCGATCCACAGTTTCCTAGGATATATGAGGTTAAAATTTCGTGGAGGACTAGAAGCATGGCATATTGACCTAAGTAGAGCGTGTATTTACTATATAGGGGACTTGAAGATTACCCTAAGTAGGCTTTATCAAAGGGAAACCTTATTTAAGTGTAAATATTTATGTACCCTTAGAGTTTCCATTGTCCATTAGGCAGTACTGGTGAACTTATTACTGTACTCCTAGCGAGATTAGTATCGTGTTGTCTGAGCAGACACCTGTCTATAGAACTTCACGTCAAGTTGGATTCCTACCTGCTGAAGAATCTGAGGAGGACCCGTCTGAGGGTTCTGCTATTTAGTAATACTTGGGTAGTATGTTAATTTTAAATAATGTTCATATACTCTAAGAACTTGGTCTGTAAATATTTAAGTATGACAGTACTAAGACTTGTGTACATATGATGTAAATTATTTGTGATGATGTTGTAATATTTTTATTTTCCGCTAAGTTTATCATATTGATGTTAAAAAATTTTACAACTCGTATTTACATTACAAAGCATATCTTATAATGAAGGGGTAATTTGGTAATTAAGTAACATAGATGTGATACCCTACGGTGTTACAAATTGAGTTTGTAAAATATTTTCACAATCTTTTGCAAAACACTTGATTACCAATTTTCGTTGGAGCTATTGATTGATAGAGATGAATGGATAGAGAAGATTGAATTGTTAGTCATGGCAACCATCACCCAAGAAGGGGGTGAATTGGGTGATCACAAATTTTTAAAGTAACTTTGAGAAATTATACATTTTGATTACTCAATCAACACATGTAGCGAAATAAGTCTAACATAGATACACGTATTGTAGATTACTTAGATATAACTTTGGTTATAGGATAAATCAAGCAAATAAGCTAGATATCAAGTTCTCAAATCAAAACATCAAGATGAAAAGATATGCAATAAATAAATATGTTATACCAAATATTGAAATTAAAGAGTGTAATGAGGAGAGAATCAAACTCAAGAATTTATCCTAGTTCAACCACCGACCACTTGTGACCTACATCCAGTCCCCAAGCTTAACTTGAGATTTTCTTCACTATCTCCTAGACTTTACGGGTATTAGGAAAACCTTTGTACAAGGAAGAACACTCCTCACACCTTGAGATACCTCACCCTTGTGCTAGAGCCTCTAACTCTTCAAGCTTCATCGGTACTAGAAAAACCTTTACATTAAAGAGCCATCACAACACCTTTGGGATACCTCACCCTTTGTGTTTGAGCCTCACTACAAGGGATACCTCACCTTCTTACAATGATTTGAAGATGAAGAGAAAGATTAAAAACTCTCACAAGAGTAGATATATAACTTGAAGAACAAAGGAATAGAAGGATTTTACAATAAAGAGCACAAAATATGATTTTGATGATTCAAGGATCAAATCAAGTATTCTAGAGTTATAAAAGCTTCAAACAACACTTATATATAGAGCCCAAGTGATAAAATAGCCATTGGTAGTGTTTAAAAATGTTTTCATATGAAAACTAGTCATTTATAGCTGTTAGGAACGTTTCAGACTCGTGGTAATCGATTACATGGATGTTATAATTAATTACATGGTTCTCAGAACACGTTCTAGGCTTTCTGGGTAGGATGTAATCGATTACAAGGTTCATGTAATCGATGACATGACCTCTGTTTGCTAAAAACATGTTTACAACATTCTGATGCTTAGAAAATGACTTTAAACACCTATAACTTCTTCATATCTCATCCAACAACAACAACAACAACAACCATGCCTTTTCCCACAAGGTGGGGTCGGCTACATGGATCAAACGACGCCATTATGCCCTATCATAAATCAAGTCTTCAAAAATGTCATACAAATCTAAATCTTTTTTAATCGTTTTACCTATAGTCTTTCTTAGTCTCCCTCTATCTCTAACTATTGAGCTATCCTCCATCTGATCCACTCTTCTTACAGGGGCTTCTAAGAGTATTCTCCTTATATGTTCAAATCACCTAAGACGAGATTCTCTCATCTTTACCACAATAGGTTTCTTCATTTCTCATATGTTTTAAGCAAATGATCACTCATTGGAAAGATATTTGAGTCTATTTTCATAAGAAATAGTTTCATAACTAAAATCAAAATATTTAAAAAATTATGATCAAAATAGTAACTAAAGGTCAACTTTTCAAAAACTCAAACTTGGCTATTTTTCATAGTTTTGAACTACCACCATGACTAGGTTTTCAAAACATGTTTGTTGGGCATTTAGCATATAAGAACCATTTGTAAAAATTTAAAAACATATTTGAGTTCTTTTCATGTAAAACCTCTATTTTTACATTGGAGGAAGCTTAAAAGGAAAATATACCAATCCTAGTCCTTAGACTTCTTGATGTAATCCAACCTTCTAAAAAATTCTTCTATTCAAATCTTGCAAATGCTTAAAACATCTTATCATTCTCATTCTTCTTGAGTTTAGCATAATTGTGATCTTTTGCTTTCTTATTACAATGCTCACTCTTGGTACTTGGACTATCCTACAAAGTATTGCTCACTTAAATAAACATAGTTAGTCCAAATTCATAATTCAATATCTTCATATGCATGATTTATAAATGTATAACTTTAGTTAGTCTAACATGCATATAAGACTTTCATAGGCACATCCAAATAAGACATTTCTCAATTACTAATAGATATGCTCTATATAGGATGCAACAAAGAATATTTTGCATATTTTCATTTAAATAGAGTCAAATCTAATATTAATTTAATACAACTTATATGACACATTATTGGATATATTCTATAAAAGATGCTATAAAGAATATGGATTATTCTTATATGAAATATAACAAGATGGAGTACATGATCATGTATAATCTAATATAATCTATTAAGCACATCTATGTAGCATAAACATCATTTTTTTGTCTTGTATTTGTCATCATCAAAACTTAACATATTAAACCATTGGAGCAAACTTATTTTTACAATCTCCCCTTTTTTGATGGTGACAAATCTCTAAAAAAAATATATGTTGAGCAATATAGAAGAATAAATATTCGTGTAAACATATCGAACAATAAGCACAAGAACATATTTTTCTTTCCAATTCTCACTCCCCCTATTTGACATCAACAAAAAGGCTTAGGAAGGAAAAATAATATTTTCTCTCCTCCTATAGATAAAGCTCATGTTGCAAAAAAGAGTAAGATCATCAAAACTAAAAGCTTCTTCAAAAACATATTTATCTACCCTTATTTGATTCTACATATGATTCAATAATATAGAGATGAAACAAGCATGCATTCAAGATGTAAAAGATTATTCATACAAAACTTGTCATATTTTGATATATCAACATATAGCATATGATATTATTAAAATACTCTATGTAATCAAACAAGGATATAAGCCAAGAGATATAAGCAACTTAAGAGCTAGGCTCCCCCTCATTAAAGCACAAGATCGATAAAGAGAAATATGTATGCCAAGACCATGTAAGAACATTACCATAAAGTAAAGTAAGACAAAAGATATTTATTCTTGATCCATCAGTCAAAAACCATTTTAACATTTCTCCTCATTTCAAAAAGAATTTCATAAGAATACATTACATTTTTAAAAGTATTTTAGAAGAGTTAAGAGGTTTTATATTAAAAACACATTCCTTGAGAGTGAACAAAACCAAGTTAAAAGAAAAACTGAAAGTACATCTCCTCTCTTTCTCATTGAATAAGAGCCTTGAGAAAATAAAACACTTTGAAGAACAAGGTTTATCTTTTGAAGTATGAAGATGGACTCTGTAGAACATTTCAAAAAAAATTTTTGGAAACTTTCTTAAATATTCTCTCAAGATTTAATAAAACTTTTCAAAGCAAATGAAGAGAGTACTACATTTATAGCACATATCCAAAGATTTCTAAATTTTTAAGACAAATAGGAGGTGAAAATACTTTCAAAGTCTTAAGGCAAGTTCAAATAATTCTCAAGGATATGAAACTTGAAAAACTTCTTTTAAATATAATAAGAGATTTTGCTTTAAAAAAAACATTTTAATCAAACCACAAATTCTTTTCAAAACAAGAGCATGATTCTCATAGGTATTATACCACTAAGAAATCATAAATCAAGAGAATCATAAATATCAAACATTCACCTTGATGAAATATGCTATAAGGATCAAAGTATGTATAGAACAAATATCATCCACCCTATATGCAATGACAAAAATTAGCAAGTTAATATTCAATTAGGCTCTTTGTCAATGTTAAGCATACTTCTTATGTAAAGAAAGCATTAAATCATTTTAAGATCAAATTATCAATAAGTTTCATACAATTCATAGCATATAGAATACCACAATAGCTTAGGGATAGAGATACTTATTGAGAGAGTGATGCTTCTTTAGAATATTCTTCATTTATTGATCATTTGAGTTTGAGCTTTCTTCCATCGTGTATTCCATTCCATTGCACTTGAAGAAAGTTTCCTCATGTCCTTCTTTATTCAACTCTTCTCTTTATCCATTTATGTTTGACATTTCAATATTTGATGGCTATATTTGAAACACATAGAAACACTTGCTAAACTAACTTCAAAAGTTATCTAAATCATAAGCTATTATCAAATATCATTTAAGCCCATTTACAAGCATAATTTAGGTTGATATATACAATGCAAAATATGTACCATATTATCAATCATGCAATGTTAGCTCTAACAAGAACAAAAGAAGGACATATGCACTTGAATAAAAAACATATTTAAGCATTTTAAGGCATAATTCAAGTTTATCAAGAAACATTTGATCATCATCAAAACATATATAAGCATTTTAGGGAAAACAATGATCATGTAAGATATGTAATATCAAGTAAGGAATGTGAATGCTTATGTCTCTAAGGCATGTCAAATGGTTTTTGATGATAACAAAGACAAAAGCAAAGATCAAGTGCAATAGTGAAGATCAAAAGCAAAAGGAAAAATCAAGATCAAAGAAAGAAGACAAGAAGGTTTATTTAGTTATAAGACTAAGGACACTAATGTTAAATGCTCTCAAGATTTCTCAAATGATTTTTCAATATATGATTTCAAAATAAATGGGAAATTTCAAAGATAAACATGGCTTTCAAGAAAACTTGTGTTTCAATCTTAAAACTAACACTCTTAAAAAGATTCATGTTTAAACAATTGTCTCAAGGTGTTAGAAATGACTTACAAGCTTTATTGGACTTGAAAAATGTGTTCAATGGACAATGTAATCGATTATACGACGTTTGTAATCGATTACACAGCAAACAAAAGGCATGTAATCAATTACATGATCAATGTAATCGATTACAAGCAAGTCAGAGGCCATGTAATCGATTACACAATATATGTAATCGATTACATCAAGCCCAGAAAAGCATGAACACGTTCAAAGAGTCATGTAATCGATTACATAGATATTGTAATCGATTACACAGTAAGTCAGAAGTCATGTAATCGATTACACCAAGAATGTAATCGATTACACAGCAAGTCAGAAGCCATGTAATCGATTACACCAAGAATGTAATCGATTACACAGCAAGTCAGAAGCCATATAATCGATTACACCAAGAATGTAATCGATTACACAGCAAGTCAGAAGTCATGTAATCGATTACACACAAGTCAAAAGCCATGTAATCGATTACACCAAGAATGTAATCGATTACACAGAGCCCAGAAAGTCAAGAACACGTTGGAACAACATATGTAATCGATTACCTGAGCTGAGTAATCGATTACAAGAATCCTGACAATGTCCAACAACTATATTTAATGCATTTAATGCGTGCCCAGAAAACCTCAACGACTCTATTAAATGAGAAACTTATAAATACCAAAGTTGGGTCTTTATTTGAGGTTGACCTTGAACCAAAAATTGATTACCAATACGTCCAAACGTGAATCAATCCTCAAATCATTTTCTTGCTCTATTTTCTGTCAAAAACGTGAAAAATCTTTGAGAGCATATTAGAGCTTCAATTTGTATTCATCTGCTCTATTGAGAACTTCATTCTATCTATCATTATTGCTTTGTAAAGAGGGTGAGGCATCCCTCCAAAAGTGTAAAGGGTGAGGTATCCCTTAGTTGAAGAGACTCAAGCTCCAAGGGTGAGGTATCCCAAAAGGGTTGAGTGCTCAAGGTTGTAGTGGTTGTCAAGTACCAATTGAAGCTTGAAGATATAGTGGAAAATCTCAAATTGTTGCTAGGGGACTAGACGTAGATCACAAGTGGGGATCGAACTAGGATAAACGACTGTGTTTGTTATCTCTAAACCCTCCTCTGTTTATTTTGTATGTTGTTTTATTGATTTTCTTGGATACTGTCTCCGTAGACTATTTCTGTTATAAGTAAAAGTGTTTATCTCGTCCTTCTAATTATTTCTAATCATTCAATAGCTTCAACAAAAATAAGTTATCAAACGATTTATGAAAGATTTGCGAACTTAATTTTCATACTCAATTCACCCCCCTCTTGAGTATTGAGGCCACTTGGTAACAAGGAATTCTAGTATGCACACATGTCAATCAAGAACAAAAAGTCCCTTATTGTAATGAAAGAATTGAAAAATCATGGAACTATAACTTTTGGAACCATTTATGATTCATTTCAAGATATACTTCATTGTAAAAATCATTGAAGTTCAAAGACAAGTTCAAGACACAAAATAAATCATTTACTTCTTATTTTCAAGATATGAACATATCAAACAATTTCAAACATGAAGACATATAACTTTTAATTTTCCAATCTCCAAGTAAGTATATAAGATAATTAAGCATAAAAAAAAGGATTAGAACAATTTATGAGCATGTGAATTTTCATATTTTAACAAAGAGAATTAGTCACAAGCTCAAGAAAAAATGTATTACAATAAAACATGTTATTCCAAATAAGGTGTGTACTTATCTAGCATGTTAGCATATGTAAAGACACTTTCATAACACAATGCTAGAGAAATACAACTTAAGGCATGTTAAGGTATAAAACAAGTCTCTAGCTCTCTAAATATCATATGATATTCAATTTGAAACATAAATAAGGATAAGAGATTAATATCACCAAAAATGTACTCTTTGGGTTTTTGTAGGTAACTCCAACTTCCATGCCTCAAGGCTCCTTGAGAATGTTGTGGTTCTCCATGTCATTCTTTTTATGTTTTCGTCACTCTTGGAGAACTTGGACCATTTCAAAATTTTTGAATCTCAAGTAGCATAGTTGTATTTCACTTCAATGCATGCTTGAGCTAATAGTCACCCTATAACATAATTCATAGTACTTTATTTAGTATCCACCAATGTTGGATCCATAGGTGTTAGTCATTGATTATTAATCCATTATGCTCTCAAAAAGATCAATTTTCCTATAATATGTAAATTGAGCACAATAAATTGAATAATCAATTACCATTAAACACATAGCCAATAGCATGCTTACTTTCATGATATATAGACAATTTAAATTATAGAAAGCATACATAGTCATAGAATACCCTATGATCAAGAAATATGTAGGATAATGAGCAAGGGGTGTAACAAGAATGAACATAATCATGTGCTATGTATAATATTTAACTTTTACTAAGTACATATGATTCTATCCATTACCTAAGGCCTATAAGGAATATACCTCATATTTATTATCTTTTAAGTGAATGTGCATAAGAGGTAAAAGCTTTTGATACCTTGACTTTGGTAATCAAGGGAACTCTTTTCCTTACCTATTGCTTCTCTTTTGGTGTTTTGAAATTTATAAGTTCTACATTTTTTACTTGAGAAACTTTGGTTGAAGTCATCTTTCTTCTTTGACCAAAACTTCTACCATTGGGCTTTGGAAGCATTCTCCTTAATGATTCTTCTTTCCTTTGACCAATTAATCCATCCTTTTGAAAAATTTTCTGCATAATTGAAATACTATGAAGACATTTTGATACACACTTCATCTTGGGTCCTTGAATGTTAGTACTAGGGCCTTTAAGATATTTAGGAACACATACCATACAATTTCTCATATAATAATTTCTTCTATAATTGTATAAATGAGAAATATGTCCTAGATAACCACAAAAATTGCAAACAATTAAATTTAATGATGGTTTGGTCCTTTGAAGATCATCTTTTGAAAACTTAAGCCTTTTGTTATTATTACATTCTATACTATTTTTGCCATAAGCTTTGCTTTAATTTTTATGTGGAATAACATCAATTTTATTCTCATTAACAAGCATGGAATGTATGCAATTAGAATCATTAGCTTTGAAAAATTCAAAATATAAGTTCTTAACTTGATTTTCTAAATCAATGCACTTTTCACAAGAAGTTAATGTTTCACATTTCAAAGGCATTTCCTCATTAAGAAAAGCATATTCATTTTTCAAAGTCTCAATTTCATTTTCAATGAAAGATATGTCTTCCAAACAAGATAAGTTTTTCTTTTCTAAATTCAACAAACTATCATACAATTCATCATATGCACATTGTATTTCATAATAAGAAGGACTATAATCTAGTTTAGCATTATTTTACCTCAAAGTCATTTTTAGTCATATAGGAAGTAGTCTTAATTTCTAGTGTACTTGGTTATTTAACGGAATCACCTTTTTTCTCATCAATTTTGTTTTGCTTTGCCTCTTCTTCAAATTGAGCTTCATCATCACCAAGAGGCATTTGACTTCCTTCAATAGTTTGAACATAGTTTTGAGGATGTTTTTCATGACAAGCTTCCTTCAATAACTTTTGTTCTTCTTGCTTTCTATATACAACTTTATACACAAAATCATTGTTAGCAATATAAAGAGCATCAAGGGTGTTGAAATTTTTTTTAACACTAAAGCAATTCTTAATTTTAGCATAAGCTTCATCATTCAAACCACTTCTCAAATTTTGCATAGCTCTAATGTTCGAAGAAAAGAATTTCTTGTCATAAGCATTCCAAGTTTGTTTTGAATTGCAAGTAAATCCATCAAGCACAATATCCCATAAATCAAGATCAATAGATTGCATATAAAATTTCATTCTGGCATTCCAATAAAAAAAATACACACCATTAAAGAATAGTGGTTTATCAATTTTAAAACCTTCCATTTTGAAAAGCTTTCAGTGGTTGCTAACAAATAAGGATCTTTTACTCTAAGCAGTTAAGCTTTCAACAGAGCACGAAACTCTGATATCACTTGTTAGTTATAGCATCCATCACCCAAAAGGGGAGTAAATTGGGTGATCACAAATTTTGAAAGCAACTTTGAGAAATTATACATTTTAATATACTCAATCAATACATGCAACAGAATAAGTCTAACAGAGATACAACTATTGTAGATTACTCAAATACAACTTGGTTTATAGGATAAATCAAGCAAATAAGTTAGATATCAAGTTCTCAAAATCAAAACATCAAGATGACAAGATATGTAATAAATAAATATGTTGCACTAACTATTGAAATTAAAGAGTGTAAGGAGGAGAGAATCAAACTCAAGAATTTATCCTGGTTCAGCCACCGACCACTTGTGACCTATATCCAATCCTCAAGCTTAACTTGAGATTTTCTTCATTATCTCCTAGACTTTATGGGTGCTAGAAAAATCTTTGTATAAGGAAGAGCACTCCTCATACCTTAGGATAGCTCACCCTTGTGCTAAAGCCTCCAACTCTTCAAATTTCATAGGTGCTTAAAAACATTTACATTCAAGAACACTTACAATACCTTTAGGATACCTCACCTTTTGTATTTGAGCCTCACTACAAGGGATACTCACCCTTTGTGTTTGAGCCTCATTAAAGGGATACCTTACCCTCTTACAATGATTTTAAGATAAAGAGAAAGATTAAAAAATCTCACAAGAGTATATATACAACTTGAAGAACAAAGGAATAGAAAGATTTTGCAATAAAGAGCTCAAAATATGATTTTGATGATTCAAGGATCAAATCAAGTGTTCTAGAGTTGTAAACGATTCAAGCAACACTTATATAGAGAGCTTAAGTGATAAATTAGCCATTGGTAGTGTTTAAAAATGATTTCTTATGAAAACTAGTCATTTATAGGTGTTAGGAACGTTTCAGACTCTTGGTAATCGATTACATGGCTCTTATAACACGTTCTGGGCTTTCTGAGCAAGATGTAATTGATTATAAGGTTCATTTAATCGATTACATGGCCCTGTTTGTTGAAAACGAGTTTATAACATTCTTTTAGAAAACGACTTTAAACACTCATAACTTCTTCATTTATCATCCAACAACAACAATAACAACCAAGCATTTTCTCATTAGGTGGGGTTAGTTACATGGATCAAACGATGTCATTGTGCCCTATCATAAACCAAGTCTTCAGAAATGCTATACAAATCTAAATTTTTTTTAATCATTTCACTTATAGCCTTTCTTGGTCTCCTTCTACCTCTAGCTATTGGGCTATCCTCCACCTGATCTACTCTTTTTATAAGGGCTTCTATATGTCTTCTCCTTACATGTCCAAACCACCTAAGGCAAGATTCTCCTATCTTTTCCATAATAAGTTTCTTTATTTCTCATCCATTTTAAGCAAATGATCACTCATTGGAAAGATATTTGAGTCTATTTCCATATGAAATAAGTTTCATAACAAAAATCAAATAATTTTAAAGTTATGATCAAAATAGTAACCAAAGGTCAACTCTTCAAAAACTCAAACTTGACTATTTTTCGTAGTTTTGAACTACTACAATGACTAACTTTTCAAAATTTATTTGTTGGGCATTTTAGTATGTAAGAACCATTTGTAAAGATTGAAAAATATATTTAAGTTCTTTTCATGTAAAACCTCTATTTTTACATAGGAAAAAGCTTAAAAGAAAAATATACCAATCCTAGTCCGTAGGCTTCTGGATGTAATCCAAGCTTCCAAAAAATTCTTCTCTTCAAATCTTGAAAATGCTTGGAACATCTTATCATTCTCATTCTTCTTGAGTTTAGCATAATTATGATCTTTTGTTTTCTTGTTGCAATGCTCACTTTTGGTACTTGGACTATCTTACAAAGTATTGCTCACTTAAACAAGCATAGTTAGTCCAAATTCATAACTTAATATCTTCATATGCGTGATTCATAAATATATAACTCTAGTTAGTCTAACATGCATACAAGACTTTCATAGGCACATCCAAATAAAACATTTATCAATTACTAATAGATATGCTCTATATAGGATGCAACAAAGAACACTTTACATATTTTTATTTAAATATAATCAAATTCAATATTAATTTAATATAACTTATATAACACATTATTGGATACATTCTATAAAAGATGCTATAAAAAATATGCATTATTCTTATATGAATTATAACAAGATGGAGTACATGATCATGCATGATCTAATATAATCTATTAAGCACATCTATGTAGCATAAACATCATTCATTTTGTCTTGTATTTGTCATCATTAAAACTTAACATATTAAACTATTAGGGCAAACTTATTTCTACATGAATGCTTTCACTCACAAATGAATAACCCAAAACAGAGAGTGTTCAAGCAAGCATGTAAAATAAATACACAAATGTAAAGGAGTTGAGTTTAGAAGATCAAACACAAGGTTTATCCTTATTCAGCCACCAATCCACTTATGACCTATGTCTAGTCCTCAAGTAATCACTCAAGATTTTCTACTATATCTTCAAGTTTCAACAGGTGCTTACAACCTTTACACAATAGAGCACTCACCACACCTTGGGATACTTTATCCTTTGTGCTTGAGCCTCAACTTCAAGGGATACCTCGCCCTTTATAACTTTGAGGAATACCTCACCCTTTTTACAGATTAATCAAAGTGTAGATGAAATGAAAACTCTCTCAAGAGTGGATAATACAACTTAAAGCTCAATGGGTATATGGTTCACACTTTAAAGCTCAAAATAGAGTATATGATGAAAAGGCTATGAAAGCTCGTATTAATGCTCAACTAAGGTTTTCAGATTGATTTTCTAACCTCCATAAGTGCCCAACAACTTGTATTTATAGCCCATTAAAGATTAAAGTCGTTGGGTGCTTGGTTGGGAGCATTAAATGCTTCATAACTAGCTATTAATTCTATTTCTGGTATAAGCTCTTATTCGAATAACAGCTTTGTTATTCGAATAAAGCTTCAAATAGCACGAAGGCAATTTTACCTCTAGAACGTGTTACTCGAATAACACTTACATTATTTGAATAACCCTTTTAAAACCTATTTTTTAAACACGTGTTATTTGAATAGCAGATATGTTATTCAAATAAACCATTTAAAATCTAGTTTCTGGAAAACGTGTTATTCAAATAATAACTTGGTTATTCGAATAACCCATGTGTGCCCAAGCTTATTTTGAATCCTTATTCAAATAAAGCATGGCTTTATTCGAATAAAGCTTAACTAGATGGATTTCTTGGTTTCTTTGACTTTGGTTATTCGAATAAAGAAACCCTTATTCGAATAAGCCATTTGAAAATCATTTGATATAGCTTTTAAACATTGCCAATTGATTCCAAATGATCTTATAAGCTTTTGTGCACTTAATGGTAGTTTCTTTAGAAACCAAAAACCATTTTGAAGCCTTGAAAACATATGTGCTATTTGGTTTCTTTGAAATACATTTTGTAGAGCATTAGTGTGAACCACTTTATACCTTTACATAATGATCTAAGTCCTAAAGCTATTCTTGAAGGTTTTGGACTTGATCTCGCAACATCTTTATGTTTGTTATCATCAAAACAAGTCTTCATAGGTCAATAGCCAATTTCCAAGAAATTCCCTCAAGGTTGCTGAGGTCCAATATGAGTTCAGCCAAGAAGTCCGAGAGCGCTTGAGCCTTATTTGCTAGTTGTGGCTCGTACACGATTCCTAACTCAGAAAGCTCGATGGACCAGGTGATAATTCTTCCTGTTAGATCTGGCTTGTATAGTATCTGATGGATAGGTTGGTTCGTCCTCATCACCACAAGATGACATTGAAAATACTATCTGAGTCTTCTGGCTGTGGTGATAAGTGCGAAGGAAACCTTTTCAATTTTCTGGTAGCAGAGCTCTAGGCCCTACAACACCTTACTTACGAAGTAGAATAGCTTCTACCTTTTTGATGTCTCTCAGATCAATACTAAACTTACAGTCTCTTCATGAACTAAAAGGTACAAGTATAGTGTCTCACCAGGATCTGGTCTTATTAGTATAGCATGAGAGGACAAAAGATTCTTCAATAATGTAGAGGCATCCTCACACTCTTAAGGCCACTCAAAATCTTTGCCCTTCTTAAGCAATCTGAAGAAGGGAAAAGATTTCTAAGTGACTTTGGTAAAGAAACATATGAGGGCCACAATTTGACCTACTAACTATTGCACTTGCTTGATGTTCTACGGGCTACGCATGATGAGCACCGCTTGATATTTATCTGGGTTCGCCTCAATCCGCGAAGAGTCAGCATGAAGCATAATAATTTACTTGCTTGGACCCCGAATGTGCACTTCTTCTAGGTTTGCTATATGTGATTCGGTCTAAGGGGTCTTTACTATTATGTCATCAATGTACACCTCTAGCATTTTCCCCACTTGGCCTTCAAAGACCTTATTCATCATTCTCTGATAGGTGGCTCCAATATTTTTTAGTTCAAAGGACATAACCCTGTAATAGTGGCTTGTCTTGTTAGTAATGAAAGTAGTCTTATCTTTATTTCTGAAGTACATCGAGATATGATTGTATCTGGAGTATACATCCATAAAAGATAGCAAATAGAAATCGAAGGAAGTGTCAACCGGCTTATCCACATTGGGAAGTGGGTACGGATCTTTAGGATAGGCTTTGTTCAAATCCATGTAGTCCACACATATCCTCCACTTCCCATTGGATTTTTTCACCAGGACTATGTTGGACAGCAATGTTGTGTAAGTTATCTCCCTAATGAAGCTGACACTGAGCAGCTCTTTGATATGTTCTTTGATGACCAACTGTCTTTCTGGTCTAACTTTCTTCTTCTTCTTCTAAGAGACTGACCTTGCATCCTTCCTTATAAATAGGTGATGGCAGATGAAGGCGAGGTCAAGCCCAGGCATGTCGGAGGGTGTCCAGGTGAAGAGGTCTTTGTTTGTCTCTAAGAACTCAATTAGTTGTCAACTCTCTTCGTCCTCCTGATTTGCTCCAATCCTGGTGACATCTCTCGGCTTGCTACCAAGTTGCAGCACTTTAGTTCACCCTCTGGCTAGGGTTTGGTTCCCTAGATTTCTTTATGAATATCTAACTCGGTCATGAGGATATTAACTTAGTCCAGAATTAGGCTAGAGATGATGGCTTTTGCTTTCTTGGGCATCCAGCTAATCTTGAGGCTCTCGTTGTAGCACTTACGTGCCATGATCTGATCCCCCTTGACTGTGATGACCTCATTATTCTTGTTGAGAAATTTTATGGCCAAATGGGTACTAGATACCACGGCACCTAATGCATTCAAAGCAGGACGACCCTGATGTTATACGCTAAGGGGTAGTCCTTGACCAGAAACTTGACCTTGACCGTCTTGAAGAGTTTAGTGCTCTTAGGGTCAAGTAAGTCTCAAAATACTTCCTAGAGTGATTTTTTCACCAGTGAACCCAGTAAGCTCGACATTATAGGGAGCCAACTCTGAGCAATTGACTTCTACCTTTTGGTACAAGTCCATAAACATAATATCAGCTAAGCTCCCTTGGTCAACGAAGATGCGCCGGACCTCGGTATTAGAGATTATTCTCGAGATAACTAGCGAGTGATTTGGGTGCGGAGTGGGAGATACTCAACATTCTGTGCTCATCTCCTAAGACTCCGGGTCCTTCTTTTTTGGCGTGGAGACAAGCTTCGCCATGGGCTGCGTCTTTTTTTACTTCATCCTCTACAGCGTCCATTGTTTTAGACATGGCTAATGTACTGGTCCAATCGTCATGCCCTAATTAGTGACTCAATAGCATCACAAAGTTGGAAACAATCTTCAATGTCATGGTCATAACCCTTGTGCTATGAACAATGTTTGGTATGATCTTTCTACACATGTTTCTTCAGAGGAATTGGCCTCTTAATACCTCAGAACTCGGTTTGAAACACTTCCCTCATAAGTGTTATGTGCGGAGTGTTTAGAGGAGTGTAGCTAGAGTATTTGGCCCAGGGTAAATCATCCTTAAAGGAGTTCTAAGGCCGAGAGTTTTGGTTGCCTTCTGGTGAGAGGGCTCACCCTTCTTTAGGCTCCTTTTAGTCTTAGTAACCTCCTCCAGATTTATGTACTTTTGGGTCCGCTGGCGGAATTCTTCCATGTTCTCTGGCTTTTTCTTCGACAAAGACTAAAAAAATTGCGAGTCTGTCTAGAGGCCTCTTTTGGCATAGTGGAAAGCAATTCTCTCATCGTAATTTTCCACATTGATACACAACATATTGAACCTCTTAAGGTATTCGCGAAAGGGTTCGTCACGCCCTTGGCAAATCTCATAGAGAGATTCAATAGATTTGGGTTATTCCTTGCTAGTAGTGTAGTGGAGCAAGAAACGATGTTTGAGGTCCTTCCAGTTGAAGACAGATCCCCATGGTAAGGTCACGAACCATTTGAGGGCCGCTTTCTTCAAGGAAAGGGGAAAACATGACATAGTAATTGAGAGGATCCCCCGTGGAAACTCATAGATTAGACATAGAGGTATATGTGCTCTTAAAATTCTGTAGTCCTGTCATAGAGCTCCACGTTGACAAGAAACTTGAAGTTTCTTGGAACTCTATACTCCATGAGCTGGGAAGAGAAGGGCTACTCCTGATCGTCGAGGTCTGAGTTGTTATTAATAACATTAGACATTTCAACATCAGAGTGTGGCATTCTCCTCTGGTCATTAGCCACATTCTTCCTTCCCTCATCATGGTGTGGTCTGGGCTGACCTTCCTGCACAGATCATTCCAGATTTTCTAATTTGCGATACTGTTCTTCCAGCATCACAGCTTATTGTTGCACCAAGTCTAGAAGGCGATTTCTGGATGCATTGGATTGAATCGTGCCCTCTAGACGGGACACATGATCATCAACTTCTTCACTGGTGCATTAGGATTTTGGGCCCATTATCATCGGCTCCATTAATACAGTGACCATGCCGATCCCTCACAGAGGTCCTTAACGATGGGTGAAGGCTTTCATCAGAAAGCAAGGTTTCATGCCAATCGCGTAGGTCCCTAGTTCCTCGTGGCAGAGATTTTAGCAGCTGGTGGTGGGACAGGATGAGGAGGATGGTGTGCCACTAGTCCTCACCTTCAGCCTACGGTGGTTGGCGCATCATCTACTCTCCTAGAGTTCTATCTCGTGTTTACCATAGTTGAATGAGAAAAAGAATTTAAGGTTTCCCATGGACAGTGCCAATGTTCAGTAGTGGATACTGAGTTGTACCTGGATAGGCACGTTCTGGTGTTTTCCTCCTTGCGTAGTAGCGGAGCTTGCTGAAATGAGGGGGTTGGTGGTGCAAAGACACTCTAACGCTCAAGTCAAGCCGTGTGCAATTAGGGTTTATGCTAAAGAGCAATAGATACCTGTTAGAGGTGATTGAGCTTGATATTTATAGAGGTTGGATAGGGAGATACGTTTCCTTAATAGTTACAGAGGATCCCTATAAAATTAGAATGTTGATACAACAGTTATGCGTAGTCAAAGGTGGTTATGAGCGCTATTATTATGCAAAATCATGATTGGCAGTTATAGATACTCATAGGATTTATCCACTATGCAAATCTCGTGATAATGTGGTGCTACCTAATACCATGATTCGATATCCGTTGTGCTGGGATCTCAGCGGTGTACTATGAATTCCTACTGGGCTGTCAACGATGGACTCTGGATGGATGCATGCTAGGTTGACCAGGATCTCAGATCATGGTCTAGAACATCAAGCTAACTTTATTGGAATGAGCCCACATTTCATATTTCGTCCTAACTATAGCAAAAGACATATTTGTAGGCTTTATAGACTTGTTCTCAATGAGAGCATCATCAATATTAGAAACAACTAGAAATAGTTTCACAGATTCTACCTAATCCTCATAATTCATCCCATTTTGTTTTGTCAAAGCATTTATTTCCTTGAAAATTGATATATTAAAGAATA
The DNA here is from genome assembly GCA_029884595.1 of Ormosia semicastrata. NCBI lineage: Eukaryota > Viridiplantae > Streptophyta > Magnoliopsida > Fabales > Fabaceae > Ormosia > Ormosia semicastrata. The sequence goes on along the minus strand of JAQQTO010000042.1, from coordinate 22,289,789 downwards.
TTTTATTTTTCTTCAAACACATTACTATTATAAAATTGAGCAAATAATCACAATGATGCTCTCCCATGTAGTTGAAATCCTTCCTAAAGGTCTCGAATTACAAGACATGAGCAGACTCCTACAAACATTAAAATCATGTTCCTAAAGCTAATATGAGAGGATACTAAAAATCCTACGGACACAACCTTTAATGCCTTTAACAAATCACTATAAATTATATTAAAAATTATGTCCCTAAAGCTAGTATCAAGAAGATACTAAAAACTCTAAGGACATAACTTTTAAGCCCATTAACGAATCACTAGGAAATATATCAATGAAAACAAATTGATAGAGTAAGTGCATCATCAACATAATCCCCAATGTACCATTATGGAAACATTATTGACAAAATGACACCTTAATATAATTTGTCCTACAAAGGCGAACTCACAATCATGCAAAGTGCCCTAAAGTAGTATAACAATCTTTAAAACATAAACTCTCATAATTAAATTGCATAAAATAATAATAAGATGTGACAATATACAACATATTATGTAACATTTTGTGTACAAAAGGCACTAGAAATTATTTAAGTGATCAAATAGTATTAAGTTTGAAAATACAAAATATAAAACATGCAAAAATATTATCACAAACATGCATGAAAAATTTCAGATCAATACTCAAGAGTATCATACAATTTTCAATATTATGCAATATTATATACACACAACATATCATCAAAATTATTTAAATAATCAAATGACACCAGGTCCGAGAGTGTGTAATATATATGATGTATAGTAGTATCATAATAGTGCACAAAAAACTTTAAATCCAAAAGTGGAGAGAATCACATGTTCTTTACTATTTTAAATATAAAAAAATATAAATAAATAATCTCAGGCTCCAAAAAAATAATTAAAATTAATCAAAAAATAATAGAAAGCTTGTGGAGCTTAGTGCAAAAAACAGAATTGAAAAATAAGTTTTCTACAATTAACACTCTCCTGCGATCTCTGAATATGAGAGTGGGCATGCGAAGAGATTAGCTTCTTTCCTACCTGGACTACGCAATTGGGTGTTACCCAGTTTGCGGTGTGATGGGTCTTCTGTGACATCTCTCTAGTTTCTAATCTATTTTACACGATTCTTGCGTCGCAGGATTCAAAATTCAAAGATCTAGAAAACTCCTCTATCAATTTTGAATTTTTTCCACAAACAATTCTAAGTTATTCAAGCTAAATCTGAAGGGATTTTGCGGTATTTTCACAATTTCTCCATTAATACGCATCAATTTTACGCAATATTTGTGTTTATGAATCTAGAAAAACAAGATCTATGAGAACCCTATACTAATTTGTATAATTTATCAATAGAATTTTTGAATCACAAAAATTAGGATTTTTTAGTGTTCTTTGAAGTTTTTCGTGAAATTCTCTTTGGATTCTAATCTGTTTGATACAATCAATACGTCACTAGACTAAGAAAATCTTAATCTACAAAAGCCCTCACTTAAGATTTTGAAATCAATTGAAGAAAATAAATTTGAATTTCACAAAAAGGATTTCAGGTTTCCTTTTATTCATGTCCTTACAAATCTTTTCCAAAATATTAAAATTGTTAGGCATAATTAGGATTAAAGTGGCCTTTTACCAATTGTTGGAATTTTAGTTCAAAACTAAAATATAATAATTCAAAAATTCCTTAGATCAATTTAACCCCAAATTATGGCGTGCACAAATAATATAAATTGAGTCATAGGGTTACCTTGAAAAGATGATAATGAGGCAATCATGATTAAAACGATCACGAACAATGAGGGAGAGAAGAGTTATTTCTATCCTACAGTAGTTGCTCACGCGTCAATCTAAATGGGGCAACCGTATGTACTAAAGTGGTTAAAAATAGGGACCTCTCTCTCATATATATAATCACATAAGAATGGGCTAAATTTATCTATCATGGTAAGTCCATACATAAGAACTAATAACAAAATTCACTTATGAATAGTACTTAATTGTAACAATATTGATTACTATTTAGACCACTATAATATGCTCTAATTATTTTGATATCCAATTAATATGAGTTTTATAAAATATAATGTTACTTATACTAATCCATAAAACTTATGTTAACAATTCAAGTTATCAACCTAATCAGCATTTTGAGATAAAGCATCGACCACTTCATTAGACTTGCCCTGCAAATACACTACCTTGTCGTCAAACCCCATGAGCTTGATAAGGAAATGATATTGTTCAAGTGTTTGAATCACCTAGTTTATAATTTTTTTTATGCTTCAGTTGTCGATTATAATTAGAAATTGTCCACTGAGCAAGTAGTGCCTCCATTTATTCACTACTTGAGTGAGCATAGAGCTCTTGAACATAAGTTATGGTAGCAACCATTCTTGGGGTCGATTTCTTGCTGAAAAAGGCCGTAGGGTGATCATTCTTGGATAACCCTGCATCAATTCTAGAATTGGAGGCATCAATCTCCATTTGAAGTTAGGGAGAGCATGTACTAGCCTTAGACATATTTTCTTTCAGCCCATTAATGGCATGTTGTGCCTCGGTAAACCATGTAAAGGCATCCTTCTTGAGTAATGAAGTCAAAGAGGCAGCTAGTTGGGCATAATGGTGAATAAACATCCGATAGTATCCTATAATCCAAGAAACCATTTTAAATATTTCAAGTTCCTTGGCTCTGGCCATTGCATCATGGCTACTATTTTGGAGGGGTTATCCTTGACACTAGTTTATATAACAATATGGCCCAAATAATCAATTTGGTCTTGACAGAATGTGCATATGCTCTTTTTAGCATAGAATTGATTATTAACAAAGTATTACAAAACCTTCTGCTAGAGGATTACATGATCTTAAAGGCTAGTACTATACACAAGGATATTGTTAAAGAAACAGTGACAAACCTTCGTAGAAAAGGTTGGAAGATATGGTTCATCATGCTTTGGAATGTAGCCAAGACAATGGTTAGCCCAAAAGTCATGACTTTAAACTCATAATGACCTTTGGTGTATGCTAAAAGTAGAGCCCGATACAAGGTGAATCTTGTGGTTTACTAGTCTTGTAGGAGGAAAGGCACTTGGTTCTTTCAAACCATGTTTAAATTTATGGAGTTTTACTAAATTGGTAAAGGAATATTGCAATTGGAATCTACCTATTGGTTATCAAGCAACTAAAGCTGGAACCAAGATGCCTTACTCTTAGCCAATGTTAAGAGCTTGGTCTGCATAGAGTTGAGTGACTACAATGGTATTCGCGTATATCCCCCTTCGGTAATATAATTTAATCCTTCCATTGAAATTGCATGGTAAAAGCATCATATTCACTCAATATGGGACCTTAGGCCCTTTACCAGTGCACCCAAAGACTAAGTCAATGCCCATCATATCTAGGACGAATAAATCCAGATCAAAATAATGTCCTTGTATCACAATAGTCTGTGTATTTCCTGTTGCACAATAGATGCTCTCCACTACCAACATTTGACCTTTAAGTCTCTAATGCTTGCACGTGGTAATATGAGTTTTTCACAAACAAAATCTCTACACAAATTATGTGTACTACCGCCGTCAATTCAGATTCTAAGTTGGTGATTAGCATAGGAACCTGATACTCCATTAATAAAATATGCTAGCTGTCCATCGAAGGCTTTAAGGATGATTTTTGGAATGACCTTATGCCACTACTAGAAAAATTACATTTAGAGACAGATAAATTTCATCTTTAAATTGATAAAATTTATCTCTAAATATTTAGAGATGAAATTAGAGACAGAACTTGGTTCATCAGTAAATATTGCATTTTTGATTGTTAAAGACGGAACATTTAATCTTGTTTCTAAATTAGAGATAAAAAATTTCTGTTTTTAAATAAAAAACTCCGCCTCTATTTAGAGACGGATTTTGTCATTTTTTTTTAAATATTGTAATAATTAAATTATAGATGACACTATTCCGTCTGTGATATTAACATTTTTGTCTCTAAATAATCCAAAATCCAATTATCAAAAAAATTTCAAAAAAAAGTAGAGACGAACCTGTTCCGTCTCTAATTCTATCTCTAAAAATTAGAGATGGAAAATGGTCGTTCCTAATTTTCCAGAATTATCTTTTTAATATACCTTTAGTTTTATAACTAACTATGATGCAATTAATCATCACAATAAGTCATATAACATAAGAAATCACAATTTTTTAACATTATCACAATTTTCTGTACCAAAATGCAAAGTAATAATTAATTATCATAACAAATATTTAAATAATAACTACAAATATTTAAATTGTCAATGAAAATATAAAAATAAAACTAATCACAGATTTGGGTTATCATAATTCATAACATCGTCACTCATCTCCTCATCATGATGGCCATCCTCTTCTCTACGTGCAGGATGGAAAGGTTCAGACTGTGAAGCTGCAAGTGATGACATTCCAAATTGACTATCCTCTTCTCCTATCAGGACCCACCCTTTTATCCATCCATTTCTGATGCTCAGGAACTTCCATTTTGTTTCTAATTTAAAAATAGATAGGAGGCATGTCAATCAAAATACATCAACCCACTATCTAAATAAAATTTAAATAGTTAGACTGAAATTAAACAACCTACTTCAAAGATAGATTCTTTTTAAACCATAAAGCGAAGGAAGGTTAAGTTATATTGTCACCAACTTTTACTATAAGGCAGACCTTACACAGAGATATCAAAACTAAAATACTACCGAATAAAATAAAATCAAAATGGCTTATGTGCAACCAAATAAATCAAGAAAAAATAAAGAGATTTGGACCATAATTTGCAGTTGACCAATGTAGTTATCTAATCTCAATTTGCTCAATCTAACAACTCAAAACTTTACCAAACAACAAGACAATAAGTACAAACCTTGTGTCAATGAAGATCATGTAAAGCACAGACCAAAAAGAACATTTATTGTACAATTGGTTATCTCTGAAACAGTATAATTTTTTTTTCTCACATTTGTGTCCAAAAATTCTACAGACTAGAAGCAATAAATTATCTAAATTTGTTTGTCATAGATCTTCACAAAATACAACCAATATATTCATTTAGCAAACAGAGTTCAAAGTAAACATAATTCTTTGCATTCAAATAAAACATTCTTACCTCTTTAAGTTAGGAAAAGAGCACTTGAGTTACTAGCAGTCTGACACAGGTCACAAAGGCAATGCACAAGTCACTTCACTATCACATGATAGCAATTTGCAAATAAATAACACAACATCCAACTAATTATAACAGTAGCATTCAACTTTCTTGCAACCCATATGATTTTAGGATGCAGTTTTAAAAAGGAGCAAACTCATGCAAAGTCCTTGTATAGATTTCACCAAAAAAATGAAAAAGTCCCTGTATAGAACGAGTTGAGAGAATGAGATACATAAAAGTTAAAATTAAAACAAATAAAATAAAAGAGTAAAAGACAGAGAAAGCAGGAATATGGGAATATGGAACATTCAAACACCTTAAAAGTATTGATGACATTCCACACAATTGTATAATTGATTAAAATGGTTGTAAAGGTTAAAATTGAGACTACACTGTATAGCATGTTTACTTGCATAAAGTACAAAATAATGTACCGGATAGTTTTCAAGAATGTATCAATGAACAAGGACTTGAAAGCTAGGAACATCATATAAAATGTAAATTGAAAGTTTAGGCAAGAATCATATATTAAAATACAGGTATATGTCTACATAAATCATAACCTAAGATTTGTACTTTAATCTTATGCAAAGATAAACATGCTAAAAAAATAGACATTTATGTCTATATTATATAACAAGTCTAATGTACTATATTAACTATTGTTTATTTCCATACCTAACAAGAAATTGTGTCTATATCAAAAATCAGAAAGAGACAAGATCTCAAATGTATGAAGACTGCTACTTAACACCAGTCTAAACTAATGGGAAAAGTCACTTCAGCCCTCAACTGCCCAAGTTAAGCATATGAATGTGTACCTGTCACATGTAAGTGATTTATCTAAAAGTTCCTCCTAATTTGCAATCAACTGCTTCTGCAAGGTTTTCTTCCAATTCATTAATTTCGCAAACATAAAAGAACTGAAGATACTATTAAAGTTCCTCCAAAGTCAATGACAACATTAAAAGACAGACTCATGCAAAAAGCAGAGAAGAATAATGTTTCTATCATTTAGCAAGAAAAAGACCTTGCACAGGTTACAACAAAGAGCCTAGATAAATAATAAATTCAAGTATGCTTTCACAAACACTAAAAGAACAAATGAACTCACTTAAAGCAATGCTCGGATAGCCAATTTCACAGTTTCTTGCCCAGAAGTTTCTTTATAGTTCTTCTCTAGGAACTCCTGAATAGAATTTGAGTTTCTTCTAGTTGCATTAGCTTTCCAAGCTGAAAATGTATCAGAAGCATCTATTTAGTACCTAGATAGTGTAGCAGTGTATGGATCAAAGCCAACAATCAAGATTGAAAGGCCAAAGCGTCACACATCACCATTTTGAGTGTACTTCTGCTGAAGACCTGCAATATAACGAGTTATGTACTCAACAATGACTGGATCCTCAACGGTAAGCGTAATCAAAGGGAAAGGGATCTACCCTTAAATTCTAACCATCAAAATCACAAACACGTATTCAAGCCCTTAAGGCCTAACCAAAATTTAAAAAAAAAAATTAAAATAACTACCAAATTGGGGGATCTGAATGAACATGATTTAAACACTCTTTTTACTATGAGTTTCACAAATTACAATATGCAAATCTGCTCAGTGATAAATATCAAATCCAGAAAATTTACCTGCAACAACACTATTTATATGCTTCCTTGGAATCAATTGGGCAGAATCCTGCCAAGTTCGGTAGAAAGTACCTAATTGACACATACAATAACTTTAATCTTGATAACATCGATAATAAGAGTTAGGGAACTTATGTGGTAATTAAAAAAATTAGTATTTACATCAGTAAAAATAACATCTTTGACACAGTAAGATGACACAAAGGGCATCTACATGTACAATAAGAATTATATGATAGTTGGTGTTACAAAGGCATCTTTTTGTAGTATGTGTATCAAGCACACAAGGACCTCGTTAACTTATTTGTTAATTGATATTCTTCTTCTGAGAACAATTATGCTATATTGGTATGCCTTGTACTCTTAAAAGCCCCACTATATAATTAATTTTCACTTATACTAGTTATATTAAATATAATTAATAATTAACAATAAATGAAAACTATAAAAGTTAAAATATATAAAAGTTAATAAATATGTAATTAACAATAAATGAAAACCATAAAAGTTAAAATATATAAAAGTTAATAAATATGTAACACCTCACATTCATGAGCCAAAACAAATCTATGAGCTAGAACACATAAAGCAATCTTATATATACGTGTTAGATCCTCATCCCAATGCAAGGGCACTTGGGTTTGCTTGCTCTCTTCTTAGTGCTCTAATACAACAACTTCACACCTAAGAGAAGCCCATTTCTAGAGGTTAGTTAAATACCAAACAACATTCACAATCCAAATTCAAAATCAAAAGGCTACTAGCTTTAGTGAAGCTTATTCGTGAGCTAACTTGCTTTATTAATGATATAAGAAAGTGTATGAAATATATACAAACTGATCTTGCTCAACGAGAAAGAAAACATAAGAAAGCAAACTTTGAAAATTTACTTGAAATCAAAGCCAACATGAATAAGCCAAAAACACATCTTTGTGTGTGTGAGCTCAGAGGAAAAATTGGATATCACAAATATCTTATTAAACCATGGTTGCAAATTATAATAAGCATAACATAACCCATTCTCGTGGATCACATGATGGAGCAAGTTGTATCAGAAAATGGATCATAAATGAAGTACACTGGCCATGGCACTTGGAGCTGTGGCACTTGGGGCAGGGACACTGACTAAGGCACTTTGTATTGTGACACTTGGAGCAAGGATAACACTAACCATGGCACTTGGGGCTGTGGCACTTAAAGTATATGATACACTAGCCAACCACACTTTAGACTTTGGCACTTGGGGCTGTGGCAATTTGGCACTTGGAGCAAGGAGGATCACACTTACCCTGACACTTGGGCTTTTGGCACTTGAAGCAAATCAAGACACACTGACCAATTAATTTCGTGGGGACTTGGTAAATAGACCAGAGGGTCAGTAGTATTGAATGAAAGAAACCATGCCATATATATAGAGAGAGAGAGTCTGGGCCTCACAAAAGTTGACAAATTAAACTAAATTAAATGGTTCTCTTTCACATAAGTGTAGCAAGCTATGGTTTTCTTTCAGGAAATTGATCAAACAACTAATATGCACCAGTGTAGTTCTGACAAAGTGATTAAAGGGTTATAATGACTGGTATATATAATGTAATATAACATAATACAATTACTAGAGATTAAAGTGTAGAGCAGTATCACTATCAAACAATCCAAACAAATAATAGCACCCATAAACCTAAAATCCACACAAACACTTCTAAAATGAAGAAGAGAAATGCTACAAGTGTGAGAGAAATGAAAGAGGCGTACCTAAACTGAAACGAAAGGAAGAAGCGAGCACTGTATAAGATAAAACTGTAAGTGTGACCACCGTATGAGAGAGAGAGAGAGGAGCGAGCACTGTATAAGAGAAAATTGTAAGTGTAAGCACCGTATGAGAGAGAGATGTCATCCTTGTGAATGGCTTTGAGGGCGTACCAAACTCAGATCTAAGAAGAATGGTGGCCAACTGGTAGAACTGTGGAGCACAAAGGGCAGTGCACGACTGGGACAAGCGTGGAGCGCGAATGGTGGTGCACGGTTGGGAGAACCGTGGAGTGCAATGAAGAGAGCAGAGGAGAGATTTCAAGGATGCGCGGGTCTAATTTAGGGAAAAATAGGTTTCAGAGAGGCATTTTATTTTGAAAGAATTAGAGATGGATTGTATCCATCTCTAACTTTTATAAAAAAATAATTTTATTAATTAAATTATGAGTTATTTAGAGATGGAATTGATTAGAGATGAAAAATTTAGAGATGGGTATATTCTATCTCTAAATTCTGTCTCTAAATCAATTTAACATTTTAAAACTCAAGATTGACCATGCAAAAATGGAAATAGAGATGAAAAATTTTGAGATGGATAATTTTTATCTCCAAATTTTGTCTCTAAATTATAAAATTTATTTTTTTGTCTCTAAATCATCAAATTCATCTCTTTTTTCGTCTCAATTAAAGATAAAATTATGTCTATCTCTAAATTTCGTATCTAAATCCAATTTTTCTAGTAGTGGGTGAATCCTCATGTTGTTCTTCTTCCAGTGTAGTATTGTCAATGTCTCTGTTTATCTCATCCATCTCCTCTATACCGTAAATAGTAGTGGTTTATTCAGTTATGATTGGGATTGTATAATAGTAGCATAGTCATTTTTCTTTCTTGGTTTTAATTTATGCAGCTGATAACTTTTGTATTTGGGGTTTTTGGTGATGGAGAACCATATGTGAGTGTGGTGTGTGAAAATGGGAAGTCCCACATTGAAGAATTTAAAGAATGAGTGATGGTTTATAAGCTTTAGATGGGCCAAGACCAATCTGTTAATCTTTTGGTCAAGATGGCCCCATCCAAGATTCATGAATGGTATCAAAGTTGAGGAAAAAAGGATAATCCAATTGTGGCCCAACTATGCTCAAAGCTGAGGACATATGGAGGATCCTATTACGGCTTAGCTGGAGTTCAAGTGGAGTCTATGGGTGCCCCAATGTCAAAAAGAAAATGATGAAAAAATAAGACAAAAAAAAGTGATGATCACTACAAGAAATTCACGTATTATTGGAGGATATATCAACTAGAATTTTTTGACAGCATTTGGTTTTTGACAAGCGTTTTTCCATAAACTTAGTGAAGAATTATAAGTTCATTAAAAACTTACCAATAGATTAATCCTCTAGAAATATTATTATTTTTGAAGAAAAAGATCCACCAAAAATTTGCCATAAACTTCATGGCGAATTAAAAGTTTGCCAAAAACTTACTGACAGATAAATCCTGTGGAAATACTGTTATATTTTTAAAAAAATTAAATAACTATCTCTCAGCCTCCTAATTTGCGCTTATCACTTTCAACTACCAGTAGCTTTTATCCACTATCGACATGATATTTGTGAAACACTCAACTTAAACTAAGGAGGCAGTCAAAGACTTGTTATCATTAGTGGATAATGTTTTATGTGTTGTGGCTTTCAGTCTACGGCACTCAGCTTCAAGCTTAGCCACCATCTTTATACTCTCTAAATGTTGCTTGCTTGTTATTTCAGTAGCTTAGGTACTCAAGTCCCTCTCAATGATCTTGAATTCCAGTTCCTCTAGTCAAGATTATAGCTTACTTTTAAGACTTGAATTCTCTTTCTCCACATACATAACCCTTTGGTAAACATTAGAACGAATTGATGTAGCAGCATCTGCTTTAGCTATTCTAGAATTATCCCATATATAAACCAAGGATCTCCTTGATTTTCAAGCATTAGCATGTCGATTAGTTACAACAATGCTGGTGGCCACTGTGAATTCCTACCATTCCCCTAGTCACTAACTTCCATTTCTGACATGTGCCACCCAGTCTTGAGTGTTATCCCTTTGATGCTTCCTCCTTATCAACTTAGATGCCTCGATCTGATCTTTTTATTTTGCTTTCAAATGTGCAAGTTGGCATGCTTCATATCCACACAAGTTTGGAAAATAATTTTTTAAACATCACCAATTTTTGCCTCTCTTTTCTATGTTTCACAAAAAATTCTTTTAATTTCTTGATAGAAGCAGGTGATGAACTCAAAGGCTCCTCACAAATGATGTATGGTGCGGTATGGGACCCTTCAATCTTTGTCTCAAATGATTTTGAAGTGATCATTTCTAAGCACCCTATCTATAAATAAAGCATGTCAATTGTAACACCCTAATACGAATTATCGTAAAATAAATAGAATATTTCAAAATAAATCACATTAAACATGTCACTTCTAAAAATGTGAAAAATAAAAACTCATAATAACTTGTATAGTTATTATAGAGAGTCACAAATGTTAAAAAGGTCATATATACAAATGTCACTGGACAACAAGCCAGACTATATACATAAGTTTTTACAAAAACCTAGAAATATACAAATATACAATCTGATTCAAAAAGAAATAAAGCTACTAAACTAAGCATTCTACTTCTTCTTTTTGTTGTCCTTTCCCTTTTTAGGGATTTCACCTGGATTTACATGGAACACACAGGGATGAGAAATAACAATTTGTCAATATAAGCATACCAAGACCAGCAGTTAATCATTTGAATCAACTGAATACAAAAATACACTCTATGTAAAAGAATATCTAATAAACAATAATATCAAAGAATCGCTCATACAATTCTAAGATACTATCGAACAAATAACCAAACAAGCAATCGGTCAAGCCATGACAACTGCCCATACAATTATCAACCATGCAATGTTTTATGTTATAAAGTATGATTATGCTCAAACAAAGTCCAAGTATTATGGATGTGTAACGCCAATACAGGTTTTAAAGTTTGAAAACATAAGCTACTTACTTATTTCCCAGAAACCATTGTTTCTTGTATATACAGAGCAGGATAAGCCTATAAGCATAAACCCGCTTGGTAATAGGTAAACATTTTCCCCTCACCGTGTAAGAGTACTATTGCCACCCCCATATCGGTAACCCTGATCATGGAAGCATAAATGCAAGGAGAATTTAGATCCAACACCTCATTCTCAGGTCATATGATTGTGCACACCATCTAAGGTCACAATACATAGGAAACAAGTAAATACCAGGTTTGAAAACTAAGGATTCAAGCCACATATTAAACACTAGAACATAGGAATCTTAGCCTCACTTATCCAACAAAGTAGCAAGAACCATGTCATTAGCATTCTCACACCTAGAACCTCACATCATCACTTCACAAGTGATTTCCAAGATAACCTCATGTTATGCAAGGTTTTAAATATAACCCTAAGGTATTCTAGACTCAAAGATTGCCTAAGGCTTCACAACCTTTCATATATGCTAGGTAGTCATTCGCTCCAAGAATTACTCCCATTAGTGCCTCAACACACTTAGGAAAGCATATATAAGTGATCTCATCACTTAGGAAATTTCAAAACATCAAAAACACAATTTTGGAATATCCTGGGGCTCAAGCTGCGACACAAACACGGCCACGCCGCGGCGCCTTGCTCTCGGGTTTCAATGCTGGAACTGCCATCCAACACACGCCATGACGTGCCAAACCTTGCTCCGCAACGCAAGTAGCAGAAACCAAGTTTTGCAAAATTCTGCAGAACCAAGTACTGTTCCATTAGAACAAATACGAAATTTGATCACTTCAAATTCGTTTCTTGGTGATTTCAAGTCTCAAACAAGTTCACAAACATGAGGGAAACATAAAACACTAATTCATTTCATAAAAAAATAGGTCAAAATACTACATCACTCCTTCAAACCCCTAAAATCAACACTTAAAGCATTTTAAGTCCAAATGGAGAATTTTCAGTTTCTAATCCAAACTCTTAGCATGAACAAGTCATAAACCACATTTAAAACTTATCCAAGCAAAAAAATCACTTAAAACACCACAAGAACTTATTTTTGGGCATATTAGACCTCAAATAGCCTAAACATGGAGAAATGAGAAAAGATGAAGTTCAAGCTCAAAAACCCCTACCCTTAAGCTGCCTTGATGCTACCTTGAAGTTGTAGAACTGATCCTCAACCTCAAACCTTGGATTTCCCCTTCTTCTTGTGCCTCTTGCTTTCCTTTTTCTCCACTTGAGCTTCCCCCCATTCAGTTGTTTCTGTTTCAGCTGTGAAGAGAAGAGAGAAAAGTGAGTAAAAAGAGTAACAAAGTCACATAAAAGAAGTCCAAACAAGTGGCTGTAACTGTGGATTGTTTTAGGCCTTTAGTTATAACACTAGTACTTCCCGATCTGCTAAAAATACTAAACTTTAGCTATATCAAGTTTTTCAAGTTCCAACAACTTTAAAATAAATACTAAGATTCATTTAAAAAGTTATTTCACCAATATCATAATTTTTCATATCTGTGACTAGTCAATCCAGTATTAAAATACACAACCAGTATGCCTAAAAATACCAAACGGACTCCGATTATTCTCAAACTTTGACCACATCACATAAAACATATTTGTGACTTAGAAAAAAAATTATCCACATTTATTTCCATTAACTAAGCCATTTAAGCTAATATCTGGGTTATTTTATGCTACTTTTCACCTTTCGGCTTGTAGCAAAGTGGCTAAACTAACTCAGATTGCCATAAAATTAACCAGGCATGTTAAGCAAGTATTAAGCTACCTTTGTAACTAATTACAAGTCTAACATGTTGAAGAGGATGTTACATTTCTCTCCCCTCCTTTTTAAAATTTTGTTCCTAAAATTGCTTACCTCATATAAACAATTGCAGGTAATCTTGTTGCATGTGGGACTCCAACTCCCAAGTCGCCTCCTCAAAGCTAACACCATCGCAAAGCACCTTCACTAGAGGAATCTTCTTACCTCTAAGTTCTTTGACCCCTCTGTCCACAATCATCATCGGCCGCATAGCATAAGACAAATCCTCTCTTAATTGCATAAATTCATTTCTTATGACATGTGAAGGATCTGGATTGTACTTCCTAAGTTGTGACACATGGAAGACATCATGAAGGTTTGACAAATTAGGTGGAAGTGCAATTTGGTAGGCTACGGGTCTAATTCTCTTTAGGATCTGGTAAGGACCAATGAAACGGGGGTTCAACTTCCGTATTCTCAATGCTCTATCAATCCCCGTTGTAGGAATGACTCTCAAGAATACATAATCTCCCTCACTGAACTCTAGAGGTCTTCTCTTTTTATTAACATAGCTCTTCTGCCTACTCTGAGTCATAAACAACCTATCCTAGATTATTTTAATCTGATTTGTAATCTGCTGCACTAACTCAAGACCTAGAATAGTTTTATCTCCAACCTCATACCAACACAAAGGGGACCTACATTTCTACCATAAAGAGCTTCATATGATGTCATACTTATGCTAGTATGGAAATTGTTGTTATAGAAAAACTCCACTAAGGGTAAGAACTTATCCCAACTCCTTTTCTTCTCTAACACACATGCTCTTAGCATATCCTCTATGGTTTGAATAGTCATTTCCAATTGACTGTCAATCTGTAGATGATATGATGTACTTAAACTAAGCTTTGTTTTGAAAGGTTTCTGCAAGGCTCCCCAAGATCTAGATGTAAATCTAGGGTCTCTATCAGAAACTATACTAAGAGGTATACCATGCATCCTAAGTATCTCCTAAAAGTATAACTGGGCAAGTCTATCCATGGAGTAGTTAGATTTAATAGGTATAAAATGGGCAGACTTGGTTAATCTATTGTGATGTTATCCCATTTCTACTTAGGGATTACCAAAGATTGAAGAGCTTCAGAGGGTTTTTGGTGTTCTATCTTGACCTTCTGACAAGTTAGGCTCCTAAACACAAACTCGGCTATGTCCCTCTTCATACCAGACCACCAAAAAAACTTCTTCAAATCTTGATACATCTTAGTGGCCTTGGGATGGATAGTGTACTGACTACAATGAGCTTCTTCAAAGATCCTTTCCTTGATTCTGGATTCACGAGGAATGCAAAGTCTACCTCTAAACTTGATCATCTCATCATTCGTCATATCAAAATCTCCAAGATTACCTAAAAAGATCTACTCACTTACATAACTAAGAATCTCGTCTTCCTTTTGAGCTTCCAAGATCTAAGTCCCAAAGTCACTCACTATGTCTACTCGACTCACACTGAGACTATGTGGTAACACAGCTATCGAAAGAATCATGTCTCTAAATCTCTCAAGAAGTTCACTATCTTGGATCATCATTTGGGACACATGTAGGGATTTCCTACTCAGTGTATCAGCCACCACATTGGCTTTACTCAAATGGTACTTTAACTCAAAGTCATATTCTTTAAAAAACTCCATTCATCTTTGTTGCCTCAAGTTCAGCTCCTTCTGATCAAATAAGTACTTCAAACTTTTATGATCACTGAACACCTCAAATTGAATTCTATACAAGTAATGTCTTCAAACCTTTAGGGCAAACACTACTGCAGCTAACTCCAAATCATGAATAGGGTAGTTCACCTCATGAGGTCTCAACTGCCTTGATGCATAGGCAACAACTCTCCTATGTTGCATCAAAACATAACCCAAACCCATTTTTGAAGCATCATAATATATCTCAAAGTTCTCCAAAGGATTCAGAATTACTAACACCGATGTAGTAGTCAACCTCACTTTTAGCTCTTGGAAATTGTCCTCATAAGCTTGAGTCCATTAGAAAGAACTACCTTTCCTAGTCAATCTAGTCATGGGTAGCGTTAATTGAGAAAAAAACCTTTATGAACCTTATATAGTACCCCACTAGGCTTATGAAGCTTCTGATCTCAGTCACAATGGTAGGTCTCTCCCACTGCAACACTGCATCAACCTTGCTTGGGTCCACAGAAATCCCACCCTGAGATATCACATGTCGCAAAAACTATATCTGCGAAAGCCAGAACTCACACTTAGATAGTTTGGCAAACAACCTATTCTCTTTACGGGTCTCCAACACTATCCTCAAATGTTGTTCATGCTCCTCCATTGTCTTAGAATAGATCAAGATATCATCGATAAACACCACAACAAACCAATCCAAGTAGGGTCTAAAGATCTGGTTCATGTAATCCATGAACACCGTGCATTTGTTAACCCAAAAGACATCACAAGGTACTCATAATACCCATACCTAGTTCTAAAAGTTGTCTTAGGGATATCTTCTTCCCTAACCCTTATTTGATGATAACCAGACCTAAGATCAATATTCGAGAAAATCGCAGCTCCTCTAAGTTGATCCATTAGATCATCTGTCCTAGGAAATAGATACTTATTTTTAACAGTCACCTTGTTCAACTGTCTATAGTCCACACAGAGCCTCATGGTACTATCATTTTTCTTCACTAAAAGCACAAGTGCTCCCCATGGAGAAACACTCGGCCTAATGAATTGTTTATCCAAAAAATTCTCGATTTACTTCTTGAGTTTCGCTAACTCTAGTGGCGCCATTCTATAGTGTGCTATAGAGATAGGTCTCATCCCAGGCACTAAGTCTATATAAAACTCTATTTCCCTCTTGGGTGGCAACTCCACTATGTCACTAAGGAAAACTTCAGGATATTCGCTCACCACTGGTATTTCACTTAGGCTTTGCTCAACCTCAGCACTTAGTGAAAACAAGAGAACATATCCTAGAGATCCCTCCTCCAAACAAAGATTAACCTGGTTCACATTGAGATACACAGACTCGGATGGAACGACTCTGGTAGGTATATCTGACAAGAAAACCAGGGATTTTTCTGAACAATTCAACACCACATGGTTGGCGGACAACCAATCCATGCCAAGGATGACATCAATATCTACAAGAGATAAATAGATAAGGTTTATACTAAAAATCCTATCTTCTACCATTGCACAATAATCAAGACAAACTTTGGATGTCGTAACTAGTTTACTGGTAGGCGTAGATACAGATAAGTCATATAAAAGTTCAGACACAGGTAAATCCAACTCATTCACACAATTATTCGAAACAAAGGAGTGGGATGCTTCTGAATCATACAACACAGTTAAAAGATGATTGTGAATAATACATTTACTTTCGATAAGATCGGAAGACTGAGTCACCTCTTCACCACCTAAAGTATAAACTATCCCTCTAGCTTATGGTTTCTGGGTAGGCACAGCTTCTTTCTTTGATGGACAATCCTTCACAAAATGCCCAAGTTGTCCACAAACATAGCATACCAAGCAAGGCTAGTCTCCGTGCTATTTCCCACACTTGGAACACTTAGGTTCCACCAACTCATTCTAAACCTACTTACCATTGTCCTGAGTAAAGCTAGATTTAGAAGATCCTTTCTTGAACTTGTCATCACCCCTCTTCCTCTTTTGAAGATCTTGTGACTTAGGCTCCATTGAAAGCTTCTTAGAACGCCCTTCGATTATTCAACACTTGTTGATCAAAGTTTCAAAGTCTCAAATTTCAAACAGTTGGATGGCATTCTAAATGTCTTCCCTCGATCCTTCCTCAAACTTTACACACTTCCATTATTCATCTGGGTTAAGTTTGATGTAAGAAGAGAACTTAGACAATTCATTGAATTTGACCACGTATTGGCCAATAGACATATCTCCCTATTCCAACCTGAGAAATTCCATCTCTTTGGCATTCTGAAGGTTTTGTGGAAAGAACTTCCTCATAAATGAACTTCTGAAGATTCCCCACGTCAAATGAGTCCTTGACACCTTAAGAGCTCTCTTGGTATCCACCCACCAATCCTTTGCCTCACCCTCCAGCATGTACGAAGCAAAAAGCACCTTATGCTCATTTGAGCAAGTCATAACAGTAAAAATCTTCTCCATCTCTTTGAGTCAATCCTCAGCCCTGATTAGGTTGTACTCCCTGTTAAAAGAAGATGGATTTGATTTCCTGAAGTCCGAGAGGTCTTGGAAAGTCTGATTCCTCCCAACTACCTCTTGGTGTGGTTGCCTCTAGTGGTGTGGTGGTGGTGTAGGTGGTTGATGTTGAATAGTACTTATTCTCTCAATCATCCTTGTTGTCGCAGCTGATTGCTCTCTTATAGCTTCAGTTGTTGCGGTAATTTGCTCTTGCATAGTTGTGGCAGTAGTTGTTGTTTGCTCTATCATTGCTTCAACCATGGCCATAAAGGCTCCAACCATATCAGGGCCTTCATTTCCAGAGTTCCTGTTCCTGCTCCCACGCAGATGCCCTCGTGCTGCCAAAGTTTTCTGTAAACATAGAACAATACATATTGAGGTAGTTAATCCCAATATCATGTAATCATGCAACAATAACTAAAACAGACATATCAAAGGCAAGTTATACAATTCAGTTAAACATTTTACACAAGAGACAAAAGAAATGCACAACACACAGAGGAACTCCTAAACATGCTTAAGTATAGTCAGTCCACACCTCGACTCAACATGATGAACTGCTTTGATACCATAATGTAACACCCTAATATAAATTATCATAAAATAAATAGAATATTTCAAAATCAATCACATTAAGCATGTTACTTCTAAAAATGTGAAAAATAAAAACCTATAATAACTTGCATAGTTATTATATAGAGCCACGAATGTTAAAAAAGTCATATACATAAACATCACTGGCTAACAAGTCATACTATATACATAAGCTTTTACAAACATCCAAAAATATACAAATATACAATATGATTCAAAAAGAAAAAAAATGCTAAACTAAGTCTTCTGCTTCTTCTTTTTGTTGTCCTTTCCCTTTTTAGGACTTCACCTGGATTTACATGGAACACACAGGGGTAAGAAATCATAATTTCTCAATATAAGCATACCAAGACTAGTAGTTAATCATTTGAATCAATTGAATACAAAAATACACACTATGTAAAAGAATATAGGATAAACAACAATATCAAAGAATCACTCATACAATCCTAAGATACTATCGAACAAGCAACTAAACAATCAATCGGTCAAGCCATGACAACTGTCCATACAATTGTCAATTACACAATATTTTATGTTATGAAGTATGATTATGCTCAAACAAAGTCCAAGTATTATGGATGTGTAATTCCAATGCAGGTTTTAAAGTTTGAAAACACAAGCTACTTACTTATTTCCCAGAAACCATTGTTTCTTGTATATATAGAGCAGGATAAGCTTATAAGTATAAACCCGCTTGGTAATAGGTAAACACTTTCCCCTCATCGTGTAAGAGTACTATTGGCACCCCTATATTGGTAACCCTGACTATGCAAGCATAAATGCAAGAAGAATTTAGATCCAACACCTCGTTCTCTGGTCATATGGTTGTGCACACCATCTAAAATCACAATACATAGGAAACAAGCAAATACCATGTTTGAAAACCAAGGATTCAAGCCACATATTAAACACTAAAACATAGGAATCTTAGTCTCACTTATCCAACAAAGTAGCAAGAACCATGTCACTAGCATTCTCACACCTAGAACCTCACATCATCACTTCACAAGTGATTTCCAAGATAACCTCATGTTGTGCAAGGTCTTAGATATAATCCTAAGACATTCTAGACTCAAAAATTGCCTAAGGTTTCACAACCTTTCACATATGCTTGGTGGTCATTCTCTCCAAGAATTACCTCCATTAGTGTCTCAACACACTTAGAAAGTATATATAAGTGATCTCATCATATAGAAAATTTCAAAACATCAAAAACACAATTTTGGAATATCTTGGAGCTCACGCCGTGGCACAAACACGGCCATGCCACGATGCTTTGCTCTCGGGTTTCAATGCTGGAATTGGCATTGAACGCGCGCAGTGGCGTTCCAGACCTTGTGCCCCAACACAAGCAGCAGAAACTAAGTTCTACAAAATTCTACAGAGTCGGGTACTATTTCATTAGAACAAATATGAAATTTGATCACTTCAAATTCGTTTCTTGGTGATTTTAAGTCTCAAACAAGTTCACAAACATGAGGGAAACATAAAACACCAATTGATTTCATAAAAAAAATAGACCAAAACACTAAATCACTCATTCAAACCCCTAAAATCAGCATTTAGAGCATTTTAGGTCCAAATGGAGAATTTTTAGTTTCTAATCCAAACTCTTAACATGAACAAGTCATAAACCACATTTAAAACTTATCCAAGCAAGAAAATCACTTAAAACACTACTCAAACTCATTTTGGCTTATTAAATCTCAAATAGCCTAAACATGAAAAAATGAGAAAAGATGAAGTTCAAGCTCAAAAACCCCTACCTTCAAGCTGCCTTGATACTACCTTGAAGTTGCAAAACTGATCCTCAACCTCAAACCTTGGATTTCCCTTTCTTCTTATGCCTCTTGCTTTTCTTTTTCTCCACTTGAGCTTCATCCCTTTTAGTTGCTTCTGTTCAGCTATGAAGAGAAGAAAGAAAAGTGAGTAAAAAAAGTAACAAAGTCACATAAAAGAAGTCCAAACAAGTGGTTGTAACCGTGGAGTGTTTTAGGCCTTTAGTTATAATATTGGTACTTCTTGATCTGCTAAAAATACTAAACTTTAGCTCAATTAAGTTTTTCAAGTTCCAACAACTTTAAAATAAATACTAAGATTCATATAAAAAGTCATTGCACCAATATCATAATTTTTCATATCTGTGACTAGTCAATCTGACATTAAAACACACAATCAGTATACCTAAAAATACCAAACGGACTCCGATTATTCTCAAACTTTAACTACATTACAGAATACATATTTGTGACTTAGAAATAAATTATCCACATTTATTTCCATTAGCTAAGTTGTTTAAGCTAATATCTGGGTCATTTTAAGCTACTTTTAACCTTTCGTCTTGTAGCAAAGTACCTAAACTAACTCAGATTGACACAAAATTAACCAGGCATGTTAAGCAAGTATTAAGATACCTCTATAACTAATTACAAGTCTAACATATTGAAGAAGATATTACAGCAGCAGCACACGTCAAAGGTACAACAATAACTCAATGAACAAGAAGGAATCCAAATGCAGAAACCATACAACATAATGAATAAAAAATAACCCTTGAATATAGTGAAAATAAAGTGGTGGGGAAGATGAAAAGAAAATCACTTCAAGAGAGAAAGTGAAATCCATAAAGTATACTAAAAAAAAAGGTATTGTTGATACATTGTCAATTTGTAAGCACCGTGGTTAGGAATGGAGGCTTCAACATTATTTGGGATAAGGTAAAAAGAAAGGACCTATACCCACCATCCATCATTTGTGAGGAAACTATGAGTTTGCCACCTACTGCTACTAAAATATGGAAAGAAGTCTTTGTGAAACATTGAAAGGTGAAACAAGTATTGGTGATGTTTAGGAACTTATTTTCCAAACTTTTATGTGGATATAAAGTAGACCTACTTAGACATTTGAAACCAAAATAAAAAGCTCTTATAGAAGCATCTATGATGAGGAGGAGGAAGCAACAATGGCAATACACTCAAAAGTAAGTCAAATATGTCATAGGAATTTAGGTTGGTGACTAGTTCTAATACAGGACAACTCAATATTATTGGCCTCCATTGTCAGTTTTCAAGTGGTATTAATTACTTGGAGAAGGGTAGGAACTCATTGGCTACAAGCATTTTTGTAACTAATCGCTATGCTAAGGCTAGAAAATCAAGTGGTTCCTTGGTTTATATACGTCATGAAGGAATCAAAAACTAAGAAGTAATGCTCTGCCCCATGATAAGAAGTTGGAAGGAAGAAATATTGCTTTGAAGAATAGTATGCATGCTAAAAGTCTTACTAGGGTTATATTCAAGGTTGGTGAGAAATATAATGGCATGGAAGATATAGATAATTATTATAAGAAAGTTGTAGATATAGATATAAGAAAGATAATTGAAAACTAGTTTGAGAAATAATGAATAATTATTTAATGCAAGTCATTTAACGAAAATGAAATAAAAGTTTGTTAGAGAAGAAAACTAGCATATAAGCAATAGTGGCAATATATTCACTCTCAATATAAATATATGTATAAATCACAATGTTTAAAATTATAAACATAATAGAACAAAAAATTAAAAAATATATTAAAAAGCTGCAGAATTCTGTAGAAAATGTGCACTTGCGCCGCGGCGCTCAGAAGACTACGCCACAGCGTGAGAACTTAACCTGCAGAATTCTGCAGGAAAATGGTTTTTGTTGCCATTTCTGCTTCAATATGGCCTCTAACACTAACAAAATGTGCCTACAAACTTAAAACACAGAATGTACAACTAAAACATAACAAAAACACAAAATCAAACTATAATTACATATTTAAGCAAATCAACAACAAAAACATAAAAACTTGAAAATAAAACTATTTACAATCAACAAAACATAAAAACTTGAATTAGAACTAAGTAAACTCATTGTCAATATTAGCAATATAGAAATAATGCCTTATCTCCGGCAATGGCACCAAAAACTTGTTTGTCCCAAATAGGCTGCAAGTGCATGGGTCATTCAAGTAATAAAGTGAAAAGTAAAGATCGTTCCCTCGAGGATAAGTTTACTTCCAATGCTGAGTATTAACCAATAGCTTACCTAATTCTATTCAAGAACATAAAAAAAATTAGGAAAAGCATAAATAAACTAAATCTAATCTACAAAAGCAATAAAGATAATGATTTAGAGATCTAGGGAATCCTTCTTCACCTCCTATTTCATACTAATGACTTGCAACCCTTATTGTAACACCCCAAAAATTTGTTTGTTTCATAATATATACTCATTTTATAATATTTGTGATTTTTGTGAATTTTTTCAGAATTATTTGAATTATTTGATTATTTTAATATATTCCTTAATTTGTGTGCGCACTAAGTGGGGCCAAAAAAATGAAATATTTTTTCGAGACTGGAAAACATTGGACTGTGGAAACGATGATGGGGGATCTTATTAAACTCGATGCTGGACACAGTTTACGAAGTTTTCATTTTTTGAGATTTTATGTGACAGATAAAATTTAGGTACACTCTATTGTCCATTAAATAATAAATACCGGTGTTGTAAACTGTAACTTTTATCCATTGGGTAAAAGCTTGTAATAAAAATTTAGTAGATTATTTTTATCTAGTCACTTTTGTGATATCATCTAAATGACATCATTATATGACATCACGATTTGACTTTTTGAGAAAACATGAGAAGCTTCTCAAGGAAGCTTTGGGAGAAGCTTGAAAAGGAAGCATTGCTACTTCTCCAAAGGGTGCACGATTTTGGAGGAGGAAAAGATGACAAGGTTGTCATCTTTTTACAAAAGCTTTCAACTTTCACATTTTCAAAAGTTTCTATCGCTTTCTCTCTCTACTTTTCTTTCTCTCTCAACTTCTCATTTTCTCTTCTTCCTCTCCTCTCCAACCTCATGGCCACCACTATAGCTCCACCATCTCATCTTCTAAAATTCTAATAAACCATATTTCTTGAATTAACATTCTTTCCCAAGGCCATTTGGTGTGAAGATCTTGGTTTTCTCTCATTTTCTTCTCTCTTTTTCTCTCCCTACCTCACGACTACTTCACCAAACCCACCATCTCATTTTCTTTGATTTCACTCATCTACATGCTTGAATCTACACTTCCTTCTAAGATCATTTGGAGTGAAGATTTTGGCTTGTTCATTAATTTTTCCAAGTGCTTTTTCAAGTTAGGGTTTGTAAAGCATTATGGTGAAATTCCTCCACCTTCATCTTTCTCTCTATAAGCCACGGCCAAACCCCAAAATCCATCACCCAACCTTCCATAATTCAAGATAATCTTAGATCTTGAATCTATACCTCATTCTAAGATACTTTTGTGTGGAAATAAATCTCTAGTTCATCCATCTTCAAGCATTTCTTTGAGCTTGCTTCAAATCTCAAGTTTAAGAGTCTTAAGGTAAAGTTATTGAACTTTCTATCTTGCTTCATTCTAAAGGATGTAAATCCATACTTTGATCTATGATAATCTTATTCAAGCCCTGGATATTAATTCTTGTTTGTTTGCTTTGATTCTAAGAACCTCTTGGGGGAGAAAGTTTGCTACACAAGGACATACAAGGAGCTAGGAGGCTACACTTAAGGTAAGAGGGAGATTAACCTCATCAACCACTCATGGTGGTGAGGAACAAATGGTTGTATTGGGAGTGGAGAGTCCACGTGAGGATTCATCCACTTGACTATGTGACTTTTGATTTATGTTTGTTTAATTTTATATTATTATATGATGTTATTGTATACAAAGATGATTGTGATAGCTTAATGGATATATGTGATGATGTGATTTTGATAGTAAGCATGAACTTAATTAATTGTGATAATTGAAGTATGTGGCATGCTTTGATTATGTTGTAAATGAATGATTTTTGGTCCCCTTGATCTCTTGAGGCTTATGACCTTCTTGGCCTAGGAAGAGGTATCCATGATAAAAATATTTATTGATTAAGGACTTAGATGATTAAGTGACAAAAATATGATTCATGAGGTTACAGGTTGAAAGAGGAAGGAAACAAGTTTTTACCATTGAAAAGAATTGATTTTGGCCATAATATTTGATAATTGGATGAAAGAGTGAATTGGAGACCTAAAATATTTGATAATGAGATGGTAGAGTAATTAGGATGGAAAGAATTTTATTTATAAATTGAATAGTGAAAGTTTTAGAAAGAACAGTAGAAACTATTGTTTAAGTGAATTGGATGACAAATTAGGGTTAGAGGATTTATAAGTAAAAGAGAAGATATTCATAGTGTCATAATTTGAGGAGTAATAATTTTTAGATATACAAATGGAAATAATTTTGGGGATAATTGGAATAATAGAAAATGATTTATTAGTGGTGAATCTAGTTGACTTAATGATTGAGAAATTTAATTAAGGATTCATAAGATAAGAATAGAAAAGAATAAATTTTATCATTTAGCAAAAGAGCGATTTTCGATTTTGAGAGGAAAAACAAGCTTGAGGAAAGGAACAGTGAAAACTTGAGAGACTTAGAGGAAAAAGGAAAAGAATTGTGAGGTTAAGACAATGTGGTTCCTTTTAAGTTTTAGTGAATGATATGAGGAAAGGTCACTCGAAGAACTTAGTCAGAAGAATTTGGTGATTAGGATTGATTTCTACCATTTTCTTGAAAGTGTACAATTAAATCCTAATGGTGAAACAATGGTTCTATATGCTAAAGAAAAATTTGTCAAAATGCTTCAAGTGAATTGATAATAATAACTCTTGAATTTGCATGACTAAGATACTTTGTGAAAGAATGCATTAGCATTGTGCTTTTGGGTCGACGTACTAGACCCAAGTGGATTGTGGATTTAGCATTTGTGCTTTTGGGCCAATGTACTAGACCTGAGTGGATTGTGGAACCAAAGTATTAGACCTGGGTGGATCATTGGTATTATGTAATTATATGGACAGTTATATAATATCATTGATACTAATGGTATTAGACAATTGTATAGGCGGTTGCTTTAATACCATTGGGAACAGTATAACACTGGTTTGATTTCATCGTTCATGCATTGAACATATATAGTCAACTTTTGTGCCTAGGAGTGAACGAGAACTTACAAGATAAGTGTGGTCCATGATGGATCTCAGGGGGCGTCCGGGGGAGGTGATCTACTTAGTGACCTGTTGTCACATTGTATACCCCTGGCCGTGGACACTGTTGCAATGCACAACGAGAACCCGACAAGCACTATCCTTTTCGTGGTACGACATAGACTGTCTTTTGAGGGGGGACAGATCTTCTGGAACGTTCATCTCTGAATTGTTAGCTCCATGGAATAAGAACTGGTTACATTGTGCATAAGGATGGTCAGCATACATATCATGTATATGCATAGTCAATATACATCTTATTGTGGTATAGTCAGCGTTTATTTCTTTTGATGTACCTTGCTGAATCATATATTAGTTGACAACATGACAATTCCTATTGATTTATCTTATATCTGTTGATCTATCTTATACCTATTGATTTGTCTTATTCCTGTACTACTATGATTATACCTGTTATTTCTTGATATCATTGTATATGAAAGGCATTATTGTCTTTCATTGTGTTTCTTGCTGCCATGGTGGTATTGATGTAGGGGATCTCACCTCTTCTATTGTATTATTCTGTCTGTTTCTATTTTTGTACTTATGATGGAAAAGACCGTGATGGCGGTGAGGCAAGATCTGCGAGGTTTCACTAGGCTGCAGTTCCACGGGAGCATCAGAGCGTGGAGTGTTCAGTAGGACACGGGGCGCATTCGGTATGACGGAGATGTCACTTTGCTTTGGAGTAGAACCCGGCATGAGGCAACTACATTTACCATGGATGCAGTTGTTCACTTGGAATTCTACATGCCCCTTGGGGAACTTTAGGATGATTGGAGAGCTTCCTCTAGGGAGGACTCTGTGGAGTCGACTGCTTGGACTCCCGTCCATAGTGGCATGCCCCGACTAGGGGCTTTATCTGTTGGGGATCCCGAAGGGGATCTAGATGAAGATCGGGTGTAGGACCCTGTTCTTCAGGTGTTTGGACTTAGACAAAGCTCAATCTTCATTTGGTAGTTATATGTAAATATTTACTTTTTGAAGTACTTAAATTTTATGCTTTTGGAACATGAGATGATGTACTTAAAGATGTAGTAAACTTTGTTTTATAAAAAACCCTCTATTCAGTTCTTATGACTTGAGTCTTTTATTTATTTCGGTAAGCTTATGTTATCCATTAAAAAAATTTTTAAAACTCGTATTTTATAATATTAACTATTTTACAACTTCATTAATTTTTAAATTAAAGGAGTTGGTCTAAAATGTAATGCCTCCCGGAAGGGGGTGTTACACTTATAAGTAACATCAATGAATTGTTAAGTTAGCTTGAGAATCTGATTTAGTTAAAAGCTTATATCTAGGTCAATCAACCATAGTTTCATTTACCCAATTCACTATGTTTCCATGAGAACTAGTACAAACTCCACTCTTGAATGATCTATTCTCAATCACACACTATACATGACTAAAAGGTATATTTCAATCCAGTTAGCGAATTAACTCATCCCGCCATTGGAATAGAATCGAACATGCATCAACCATGGTTCGTACATTAGGAAAACATGCACAAATTGATGCATGCACAAATTGGTTCGTACATTTGGATTGATGCATGCATCCTCTGTTTTAAATCCATCTTACATTAGAAAAATCATCAAGTTAAATACAAATTATAAATCCACTTAATCATTTAACGAATACGCACAAATTGCTCAATAGCATATAGAGAAACATCCAAAGAAAATTTAACCAATATAAGCATAAAATCTCTCATATATGCATAATAACAAGGATATAGCATTTTATGAAGCACAATTATGGGGCACAAATAACTACATTTCATAGAGTTATCATATATATATATATATATGGCATAATCTTTAAAACTAATTATCGTACACTATTTTTAATTAATTTATCATTTATTTACTTATTTATTAGATAATTATAAATTATTTATTAATTTTCTATTTTTAAGCAACAAAAAAAGGCAATGGCAATATTTACTAAGCCAAACAACTCGAGAGCTATCTATTGCAAAACAATTGCCCTTTTACTTTGTTTTTCAAGCATTAGCATATGATTAGTTATAACAATGCTTGCGGCCAATAAGAATTTCTACCCTTCCCAATGTAATCAAAATCACTTGAAAACCGACAATGAATGCCAATAACATTCAGTTTAGTCCTATTTTCAAAAATAGTCACCAACTTCCATTTCTATGACATGTCCCACCTAGTCTTGACTGTTACACCATTGATGCTTCCTCCTCATCTACATGGATGCTTCAATTATAGCATTTGATTTTGCTTTCAAATGTGCAAGTTGGTATTCTTCCTATCCACACAATTTAGGAAAACAATTTCCTAAACATCACAAAAATTTGCTTCTCCTTTCTGTGTTTTATGAAGACTTGCTTCCATTTCTTGGCAAAAGTAGGTGATGAAGTCGGAGGCTCCTCACAAATGATGTATCGTGGGGTATGGGACCCTTCTTCAAGCTTTGACCCAAATAATTTTGAAGCGATCATTTGTAAACACCTTATTTACGAATAGAACATGTCAGCAGTACACATCAAAGGTACAACAATAACTTAGTGAAACAAGAAGGGTTCCAAATGTTGAAACTATACAACATGATCAAGAAAAAACAACCCTTGAATGTGGTGAAAAATACAGTAGTGGGTTAATGAAGAACAAAATCACTTCATGAAAAAAAAGTGAATAATACAGAAAAAAAGGTATTACTGATACATTCTCAACTTGTAAGCAACGTGTTTAGGAAGGGAGGCTTCAACATTATTTGGGACAATACGTGAAGATAAGACCCATACCCCACCATCCATCTTTTTTGAGGAGCCTATGATCTTGTCACCTATTGTTGCTAAGAAATGGAAGGAAGTCAGTGATAAACACTAAAAGGTGAAGCAAGTATTAGTGATGTTTAAGAACTTGTTTTCCAAAATTTTGTGGGTATATAAAGCAAACCGACTTAGACATTTTAAAGCAAAATCAAAAGCTCTTATGGAAGCATCAATGGCAAAACACTCAAAAGTAGGTTGGACATGTCATGGACTAAACTCAATGTTATTGGCCTCCATCGTTGGTTTAAGTGGTATTGATTACATGGAGAAGGGTAGGAACTCATTGGCCACAAGCATTGTTGTAATTAATCGCTATGCTAATGCTAGAAAATCAAGTGGTTCCTTGGTTTATATAGGTCATGAGGGAATCCAAAAGTAAGAAGTAATGCTCTACCCCATGATAAGAAGTTGGAAGGAAGAAATATTGCCTTAAAGAATAGCACGCATGCTAGAAGTCTTGTGAAGGCTATATTGAAGGTTTGTAGGAAATTTGATGGCATGGAGACAACATCATATTGGTTCTCCATTTATTGGAAACGTGAAATTGGTCCTTTGATAATAATTAAATGTTGTCAGTTCCATTCATGAGCCAGTTCGACGACATAAATTATCATTAAAGGACCAATTTAATGTGTTTATAAATGAAAAACTAACCTAATAACACATAAGTCTTTATAGTACCGAAATAAAGATTTACTCTATTAATAATGAAAAATAATTTTAAGAGGAAATATCTTAACAATTTGGTAATTGAATTTTGGTGATCTAGATAAGTAAGCTATTAATGACACACATTAACAAAGTTTATTATTTTTAAAATTAATTAATTATTACAATTAACAATGAGATTTGTATACATAGATATTATTATGATAATAGAAAATAAATTTAAAAAGTAATGAATAATTATTTAATGAAAGTCCATTTTAGAAAATGAGGAAAAAGTTCAATAGAGAAGAATGACAATATTAAAATGGGAAATCTTATAAGTTATAAATATTTTAAAAACAAATAATAGATATATTAAAATGGGAAATCTTAGAAGAATGGCAATATTAAAAACAAATAAGATATATAAGTAAGAAATTCTTATAAGTTATTATCCAGAGGTAGAGGTTCATTTTATATCGGTTTTCTTTATATAATCATAAAATTTATGAAATATTAATAATAAAATAATGTCAATGCAATATGAATGCAATGCTTATTACTTTGGCTGTTAGGCAAAATATTCTGCGATTCCCCTTTGCATATGGGGAAACCTTTATCCTCTGAAGGGAAATGACCCACCTCCTGGGGGGAATGACCATCCTCTTACGAGATAGTCTTTTTGTTAGACATGAGCCAATTCATTCTCAGTAGTCATACGTGCTACACAATGCTTATTCAAGTAAGGTGAATTCTTTCATTGCACATCATTGATAAGGACCTTACTCCTCTGGTAAGATACACTTATCCATCATTTTGGGAATGCATACTCTTTTCAATGAACAGTTATATAATCACTATCACATCATATATCATATTCATACAACTACTAAGAGCATCATATGGCATTATCACAATCCTAATATCATCATATCAACACAATAGCCAAATCCAAGTATACATCATCATATAATACAATTAGGGCCCGTTTGATACGAATGATAGGATAATGCCTGATAGTATTAGACCTAATAGTATAAGGCCTGATAGTATAGGACCTAATAGTATAAAGCTTAATACGTAAGAGTTGAGGATATTGAGGTGTTTAGAATTGTAATGAAAAAGTCTTTATAATAGTTTATACACCAAAACTCTATTAAGTCTAATCTCTCCCTCTAAGGTTTGATTAAGTTATCCATCATTTTAATGTATAAGAGGAGTTCGATGGATAAGCTTATACAATACAGTATTTACACCAAACAACTAATAAAGTCATAATGTATTGTATTAACTTATCCTGTCATGTCTAATACAACATGCCAAACAAGCTCTTATAGTTCCAACATATAATCTCAAGCACATACATAGGCCTAATTGAGATAACTTGGAAATCAAGTAACACATCTTTCATAACTCTTTATCTTGCATAAAAGCATTGTCTTATAACATCTAACTTCCCTACAAGGATACGACCTCAAGGGTTGACTTGATACTCATTTCTCATTAGTCCTAGGTCAATTATGCTTTAACTAACCTCAACAGACATCTCATTAGTCTTTATCATCATTAAATACCTCAACCTAGGATTAAGATTAACCCTGGTTATCGGGTACAATTAAGGTCATCCTAGCCCGAGGCCAGTCTAAGGCCAGAGGCCACTTGGGCTTAGCCATGACCCAACCAACTCAACCTTGACTTTGGTGCTCCTAGGGTTCACAACCACCCTGGACCACTAAGGTTGGCTATAGTGGTGGCCTACACTGCGAGTTCCACCAACATCAAAACCCCAAATCTTGAAGCTCCTCACATGGTGGCTCTTGTGATGGCTCTTGGTGACAACCACCACCACACTTCTGTTATGATTTGCTTGCCCGAAGGTGGCGGCCACCACCTCCTAAAACACCAAAAATAGCCACATAACCATAAAACCCTCATTCCCTATCCAAAAGTGGTGGCCACCACCACCTTTGAACTTCTATCACTACCACCATAGGCGACAGTTGCCACCTTATTTCACCATAAAAACATCAAACAGTACTCCCTCTTCCACCTTGAGCCACCATTGTGGCTCCCAAGGCCACCATAGACCACTATGACGATCATCAAGGCCATAGCCAAGGATGGCCTTCCATGGCCATCCAAGGTCTCCATGGCTTCCATCAAGCTCCCAATCCATTGTTACCCAAGTGGCTTCTATACTCAAGAGGGGGCATGAATTGAGTAATTAAAAAATCTTCAAAAAATTTTCACAAACACTTTAAAGATAATTTTCGTTGAAGCTATTTATAAAATAAAATGAATGAACATGGAAGATAGAAAAAGTTCTAGCAAATTCAATAAGCCAATAAAAAGGTTTAATCGAATATATATATATATATATATATATATATATATATATATATATATATATATATATATGAAATTAAAGTGCAAATATAGAGAGAAGAGTTCAGAAAAGCAAACACTGAGATTTATCCTGGTTCAACCACCAACCACTTGTGACCTAGGTTTAGTTCTTGAGCATCCACTCGAGATTTTCTTCACTATCAATGCAAGCTTTCAACAGGTGCTTACTACCGTTACAAACCTGAGCACTCCTCACACCTTGGGATACCTCACCCTTGTGTTTGAGCCTTGACATCAGGGATACCTCACCCTGACAAATTTTTTGAGGGATACCTCACCCTCGTTATAATCAAAAGGGAATAGAAAAGAAGAAACTCTCTCAAAGAGTGTGTATTACAACTTGAAGCACTAATGAAACTCTCTGAAAATATCTCAAGAATTTTAAAATAGAGCAAAATTTGGGAAAAAAGTGAAACACAGATTAAGAGCAATAGAAGGATGTTTTACAGTTGTTGTTATACACAAAAGATGACCTAAAAACACTTATTTATAGTGTTCTCAAGAAAAGACCCTTTAGGGTAATTTATGGTCATAATAAAAGCTCAAAAACTTACAGTTGCGCACTTTCAGTTGTGATGTAATCGATTACAAGGATGATGTAATCGATTACATTGTTCTTGAACTCAGTTCTGGGTTTTCTGGGTTGAGTGTAATCGATTACATGCCCCATGTAATCGATTACCAAGTTTCTGGAAGCAATGTAATCAATTACAAAACTTATGTAATTGATTACCAAGCCTCTGGAAGCAGTGTAATCGATTATAAACCTCAGGTAATCGATTACAAAGCTTCTGACTTTTGAGAAATGGTTTCCCACATGTTTGTAATCAATTTACCAGGTCTTTGTAATTGATTACTAGCTCCCAAAGAAGTTGTAAAATGATTACTAAGCCTAAGGATAAACTTACAAACATCCTTGAACCCATTCCTAAGCCTAATTTAGCTTTGTAAACATTGAGATTTCAGAAAACTTGGATTGTTAAAGAAATAAGCTTGTTTTTCATAAATTAAGGCTTTAGAAAACCAATTAAAAAGAACTCTTTTTAGAAAAACATTGAGATAAATAAGAGAGCATCTTACATTAGTATTCTAAGTTCTAAAAACTATACCAGATTTGTTGCCTTTAGACCTGGTCTTCGACTTGGCTTTGTTATCATCAAAATTCACATGATCTACACAACATAAGCATTCACATTCTCTCCTTTTTTTTTATGATAACAAACCAACAAACAAAAACAAGAGAGCAATATATGTATGTATAAGTCAGAAACAAAAAAAATCACTCTCCCCCTGAGATTATGCAAAAAGATCACTCTCCCCCTGAGTTTATGCTGAAAGATCAAAGGGGTTTAAAAAAAATATGTCAAAAGAAACATTGTCATGCACTCTCCCTTACTCATACAATTATGAAATATCTCTCCCCCTTTTGGCATTATAAAAAAGCTATCAAAACAATGAACGACATAAGCACAAAAGAAGACGGGCAGAGTTTCAATAGCAGGATAGCATAACCAGGATTACCAGCTAGAATATCAGACCATCAAAATAGCAGATAATATATGATTAACAAACCAAGCAAGATATCCAATAGATAGTCAAATAATATACTAGTCATCAGTTCAGTCTAGATAGTAATCAGAGGATCAGAGTGTGTGAACAACATAGTTATAATAAGCACAAACATATATAAAATACTATAAGAGTACTAATGAATTAGACAAGAACAGATTATAATAAGAAGTAAACATCATGACTAAGTCACCCCGTCATCACTATGTAGCCTTGCTGTCATTGATATCCTTAGCATCAAGATCCTCAGCTGGAAGTGTCACATCATCATCACCAACATTAAGAGTAGGATCATGACACTTGTCGAGATTATCAAATTTAAATCAATTTATAACCGATTTACCAAAACTACTTGTAGCATAAGGTAACACCGGGTCGAGCCCGTAGATCACTCTAATTATGAAGTCAGATTAAGAGGTTAATAAACAGGGGGGAAAAGTTTTGCAAGATTAAACAAAAAAGAACAATTAAAATGAGTAAACAAGATTGAGAAAACAACCAATCCAAGAGAATTAACAAATCTTGATTTTATTCCATCCTTGATCTTTATAAATCCGTTCAACTATCAACCAAATCTTTGGTCTTAGATCACATCAAGACGTCTCTCAATGATCCATGGATCTTCTATTAGAAACGCTTCTAAAATTCAATTAATTAAGGTTAGACAAATTAAGCATCCATCCAAAACCCAAATTAACTTAAAAACCAAGATCCAACCAAGCTAAATATTTCATCAAACATCTTTGATAAATTATATAACCTCTGAATTCATCTCTTGGCATATGATAATTACGCAATTAACATATGCAAAATCCCAATCAAATTAAGCATTAAATCAGAATTTAAACAAGAGAAGAAAAGAAAGAGAAACTTGATTAATAGATGAACGTATAACGATTAAAACAAGATCTCAAGATTAATCATTAAGATTGTCAATCTCTTGGATTGATTAAAGAAGTTTAGCTCTCCATAGCCATCACCATTGGAGAACCTTCAAGAACCATACAAAAAATGAAAATAACAAAGAGAGAGGAGGAGAGGAAGAGAAGAAGAGAATTCTCCAAAATGAAACACTAAAACTTTAATTATAACAACACTACTACATAAAAGCTCTACATTTACAATGATCTGCATAGCCTCCCTTTTATAGAGGGTTTAGAGGTACAAAATGTCAAAGGGGGCGGAGTCATGGTGGTTGGTGGAGTAGGTGGAGTAGTTGAAAATGTTGAATGACTTTTGGTGAGTAGAAAATTTCAGCCTATTCTTTGTCTCCGAAATCATGCTGCTCTGAAGTCATTGCATTCGTCATTTTTGAGCCAAGTGGTCTTCACGAAGATTGTAGGTCTGGATCTTAGCTTTCAAATGGCTTTGGTTTGAGTCCAATATCGTTTCTATAGCTCCAGATGTGTTCAAATTACTGCACACTGCTCAGGTCCAGACGCAGCTTCTCTGTTCTGACTTCCAAGCCCAATATCACCTCCAAGGAGTCTGAATCGGAAAAAATGTACAACATGAAAGTTGTATATCTGAGTCTTAACTATCAATCATCAAAATTTCAGCCCATTATACAACTTTCACCACGAGCAGTGTAATGCACAGTACATAAAGGTCATTCTGCCAGGAGCAACACTTTAGTTCTTGATTCAATGCCAATTTGAGCCATCCAAACGTATGATTAAGTCTTTGATGTCTTCATGAAGATTGTAGAGCTCTCTCTCATCTTTAAAATGACATAAGATTCACCTTAAACATCCACCTACAGCCCAAGATATGACCCAAATACAAGATTAGTGTAAGACGTAAATCATGCTGAAAAATTCAATTAAATCTATTTTGAGTTCAAAACATACAAAACATAACCAAACTTAATTTATTAAGTGCAAGGAGAGTGTAAATGACTAAAAATGAAGGCTTATTAATGCATCAAATATGTGAACATCAAATTCCCCCACACTTAGCTTTTTGCACTCCTGGGCAAAACACACAAAAACAAAATGAAAACAGACTCAAAAGTTAAACATTCTAAAAAACTCAATATTTAAGAACGAAGAGCAATTAATAATTCAAGTAATCAAAACATTCATGAGGTAACACATCTTCACATCTCAAATCAACAAGCAAGGAGACTTCAATTGAAAAGCATGAGTAAAGAATGATAGATCCTTACAGAATTCACTCTCAATCTCTCAAGTGTTTAAAAGGTAGGTATTACACTCAATTCAACTCATGAAAATTGCACTACCATAAGCTTGCTTATCTTCTACTTCTCCACTACTCGAACACATGCACACACAAATCATGAGGACTTTATTCAAGGTTGTAATGGGGTCAAGGTAAAGGAGAAGGTAATATGGATATGACAAGTTAAACACCAAAGAGAATAAAAGAACATGAAAGTTTGAGTTCAATTATCGATCATGAAAGTTCATCCCAACTTCATCTAATACAAATTCCCTTTACATATTATTTTCCATTCCTTTATTGCCTTGTTGACCCTTTTTTTTTTTTTTTATATATATATTTTTTTGAATTTTTTTATATGTATATATATTTTTTTTTTTTTTTTCTTCTTCTTTTTTTTTTTTTTTTTTTTTTTTACAAAAAGAACATCATAAATATATTTTTCAACCATTCTGCATACACACCCCACACTTATTCATGAACTCATCCAATGACAAAGTCAATGTTATCTTATTCCCTAAGACTAAGTAAGAACAGGGTTTTTTTTTTTTTTTCATTTAAGAAACATAATGAGTTCGAAACAAAGAATAATCAAATAAGCTCAAAGGGGTTAAGCAAGGGGAAATATGCAAGGTTGGCTGTTTGGTTAAACTAGCTAAATAAGAAAGAGGGCCTCAATCATGTTCATGCATGCAAGTGAAATGTAGCTTCAAAAAGAATCAAAGCAAGTTCTAGAGTGATCATTAACATGAGTGAAAATCACACAAGAAAGAAGAGAATGGCATAAATGTTGAATCCATCCATTAGGCTCAAAATCTCACAAGGTATGCATCTATCAAACTCAATTCATCAATTCAATCATCCATCACCAAGCATATCAGTTCAAGAAGGAAGAAAAGTTATTCAATCATGCAATGAACCCTTTTTTTTGTTTTTTTTTAACAACAAAACAAAAAAAAATGCTAAAATCTCTTCCCCACACTTAATATAACATTGTCCTTAATGTGAAAGAGAGAGATAGAAAAGAGCAACACAACCTGATAAGAAGTGAATCAACGCCAAGCAGGAAAAGAAATACACTGTCAGTGCCACATCAGACCTCTGCCACCAATTAAGATGCGTCTCAAGAGTAGAATTACTCCTTACTCTGCCATCCTTAACCGGTTAGAAAATTACTGAAAAACATATAAACACAATAAACATATTAATACATACATACATTTTTTTTTTTACACAACTCTACACATGACAAACATAAACACACTTACTAAAATTTTTTTTTTTTTGGTCACACAACTATCCTTCCCCCCAATCAGATCATAACATTGTCCTCAATGTTAAAAAATAGAAAGGAAAAAGATAGAGGATAGTACCTGTTACTGCAATTACGGAAAAGAGAAACCTCACACAAATATAAAAAACAAAGTACGATGAATAAAACTAAAGATAAAGGAAAGTCATAGATGAAGTGTCAGGTCACACTGTTGTTTCTTGCTGCCTCCCTTGTTGTTGTCTCGCTTCTTTCTTGTCTCCGACCAATCTATCCGGGCTTGTCATTGGATCAGTTCATAAACAAAGGCTTCCAATTTATCAATTAACTCATCAACAAGGGAAGCCGAGATAAGGAGTTGTCTTGCGAAGGTGTGACAAATTTACGTTCCACAACATGATGTCAACAAAAGATAACAAATTATCAAAGAAATTATTAACATTCAACAAACCTATGGGTTTATGGTGGATGTTCGGTTGGGCCCAAGAAACAATTTGAAAGACTTCTTCCAAAGTACCAAAACCACCGGTAAGGCTATGAAGGCATCAGAGTTTTCAAGCATTGCCGTCATTCGTGCATGCATAGATGATACTTGAATTTCCTGTCCAATTGTCTTTCCAATAAAGTTCCTTCGAGTTAAAGGTTCAGGAATGACACCTAAAACGACCACCTCTTAGAAATGCGAGACAAAGGTGAGACGCCCCCATTAACCCAAGGCAACCTCCCCATATACTACACGAATGTTCCTCGCAGAGTAAGTGTTCTACCAAGAGTGGTTGTCGCGTTGACACCGACACTAAACTCTTCCCATAATGTGTCCCACAAAATACACGAGATACTAACAAGTCTACGAACGAAGAAGAAGAAGCTCCCTCCATCTCTACACTCACACTCTCTCGTGAATGATTAAGAGTTGCGGAAAGTGAAGAAAATGGAGTGTTTAAATAGGAAAGAGAATAGAAAAAATAATAGCTCCTATATGAGTAGGTTGGCTGTTGTCAGAAAACTTTTGAATTTATTTTTTTTTTTTTTGCTTTTTGTTTTTTTTTTTTTTTTTTTTTTTTAAATAATAAATGCATAAGATAATATATACAGATTGTTGTGATTGTGGCTCACATCTTCCTCTCGGTTTTACGTCCGAAACACTTGAACGCCTTCTATGAGTCGGGGATAGACTTCCCATCCAATTTTCTTATAAACGGCAAACGGGGTCTTTTAGAGTCGATTCCCAAGATCGTAGCGTTCTTTTTCATCCTTGAAGAGATTCCACAAACGAAGAAGTTCACGATGCACCAATCCACAAGAATGCGTCTCAAGAGTCAATAAGATATCATCTAATGACTCCTTACTCAGTCCATTCTTAATGAAGAAAATTTTATCTTCTCTATTTGCGGAAACCATCCCCAAAGTATGACATCGCGTATTGCAATTCCATCGTGCACACTTGTAACAAACGTGCATTCTTTTTGCTCTTCTCTTTTTCAAAAATGAACTTTTACCGAGACCAGGCATGTATCGGACAAATGAATCGGAAGATTCACCGCTAAACGAACCTTTGCTTCGATTATCCAAATGTATATCTTCGGGATGCCCTTGTACATTAACGGTCTCAATCTCTCACACCTAGCTTTGTAAATTTTGGTTAGAACATTTTTATGAACAGAAAGGGAAATACTTTTTTAGATTTGAAAGAATGACATCCATTTTGAAAGAGAAGAAATCGATTATTATGGGAAATCGAAAGACAAACCGACTCGAGAGTCACGAGTACCGTTATCCGCCGTTTAACCGAGAATTGAAAGAATTGCAAAAAGAAGAAACAAATTAAAATAAATTCTACTCATAACAAGGATTAGAAAGGAAGATGGATTCTACCTCAACACTTGATGTTCCGAGAAATGGTTTGAGTCTTTTTGCTTTATAAAATTTGTTTTTTATTTTTTTTTTTTTTATTTTTTATTTTTTATGCATCATTTATTGATTCCATAAGTCATGCAAGTGCAATTTGCGTAACTTGGAAGCATCATTTTTCTTTCGAAATGGACCCCAATTTTTGACAATGTTCGCAACTTTTGTAAAAAGTATAACGCCTTTGAATAATATGGCCAATAAAATCCATACTTAAGATTTTGCAAATTGTTTTCTTTGAAGAAAAATGACCTCCACATGCTTCTGAATGACAAAATTCAATGACACTACTTACCTCATTGTCGGGTACAAATCTCTAAAGGATTTGATCAGGACAATAATTGAACAAATATGGGTCAGCACAATAGAAAAAAAAATTTTTTTTTTTAACTCAAACAAATTTTTTTTTTCCATTGAGGCGGTATCTTACTTATCAAGTGGGGTAGACGACTTCTTGCAAGTGGACCTCCTCCAAAATATCCTCTTGAGCTCCCTCATAAAATGGTTTGAGGCGATGTCCATTGACTGTGAAAGCTTTTGTAGTAGTCTCACTTGTAACCTGCACAGCACCATAAGGAAAAATCTTAGTAACAACAAATGGACCAAGCCACCTAGATCTGAGCTTTCCGGGCATGAGTTTGAGGCGGGAGTTATAAAGGAGAACTTTTTGACCAATCTTAAATGTTTTTCTCATGATCTTCTTATCATGGAAGGCTTTAGTCTTCTCTTTATAAAGTTTGGAATTCTCATAAGCCTCCAGGCGGATCTCCTCCAATTCCTGCAACTGTAGCTTCCGCTCCATGCCTGCTTGATTGAGGTCCAAGTTACACCTTTTTACTGCCCAAAATGCACGATGCTCAATTTCCACTGGCAAGTGGCATGCTTTGCCAAAAACAATCCGATAAGGAGACATCCCAATCGGAGTCTTATAAAGGCAGATCCTATAAGCCCATAAAGTATCCTCAAGCCTTTTGCTCCAGTCCTTTCATTAGGTTGAACTGTTTTCTGAAGTATCTGCTTGATCTCTCTGTTGGAAACCTCGGCTTGCCCATTAGTCTGGGGATGATAAGGTGTAGAAACTCTATGCAAGACTCCATACTTTTTCATCAAGGCTTCCATGCTTCGATTACAGAAATGTGAACCATGATCACTAATGATGGCTTTTGGGACTCCAAACTGCAGAAAATATGTGATCTAACAAAATCCACAACAACCTTGGAATCATCAGTCCGAGTGGCTTTTGCCTCCACCCATTTAGATACATAATCCACAAAGCAAAATGTAAACAAAACCAAATGACACAGAAAAGGACCCATAAAATCAATACCCCAAACATCAAATATTTCACGAACAACAAAGGTTGTTGGGGCATTTCATTCCTACGAGAAATATTCCCTGTTCTCTCGGCATTGTTCACAAGATTTACAAAACAAATATGCATCACGAAATAGAGTGGGCCAATATAATCCGAGTCCAAAACTTTCCTAGGCATACAGTAGGTCCAAAATGTCCCCCACAGGCAAGTGCATGACAAAAACTAAGAACAGAATCAAACTCATGATCAGGAATACATCTCCTAATGACTTGGTCACTACAAAATCTCCACAAATAAGGGTCATCCCACACATAATATTTTGATTCACTTTTCAGTTTATCAATCTGTGCCTTAGTAAAATGTGCAGGTAGTGCTCTAGCAACCAAGAAATTAACCAAATCTGCAAACCAAGGGATGTTACCTTGCATCTTGAAAAGTTGTTCATCAGGGAAGGCATCATGGATAGGAGAAGAATCTGCCTCTCTTTCAATCCGACTCAAGTGATCTGCCACCAGGTTCTCTGTTCCACTCTTATCTCTGATATCAATATCAAACTCTGTAAGAGCAACATCCACCGAATCAACCTTGGCTTTGCATCGGGCTTTTCGGGAGAAACTTCAAAGCTGCGCATGATCTGAAAATACAACCACTCTAGAACCAAGCAAATATGATCGAAATTTATCTAAAGCAAAAACAATTGCTAAAAGTTCCTTTTCGGTTGTAGTGTAGTTGGCTTGTGCAGCATCTAAAGTCCTCGAAGCATAGGAAATGACATGAGGTACTTTGCCGACTCTCTGTGCAAGGACAGCTCCCAATGCATAATTAGAGGCATCACACATGAGTTCAAATGGGAGTGTCCAATCTGGTGGTTGGATGATAGGAGTGGTGGTCAAAGCTCCTTTAAGGAAATCAAAAGCCTCTCTCGCACTTGCCATCAAAATCAAAAGCAACATCTTTATGCAACAAGTTAGACAGGGGAAGGGCCTTTTTGCTGAAATCCTGAATGAACCGCCTTTGTAGAAACCTGCATAGCCAAGAAAAGAACGAACCTCTCGCACGCAAGAGGGGTAAGGCAATTGGGAAATAACATCAATTTTAGCAGGATCTACTTCTATACCCTTCTGAGAGATGATATGGCCTAAGACTATGCCCTGTTCTACCATAAAATGACACTTCTCATAATTAAGAACAAGATTAGTCTCAATGCATCGATGCAAGACTCTATCCAGACTATCTAAACATGCATCAAAGGAAGAGCCATAGACAGTAAAATCATCCATAAACACATCCATGCAACTCTCTAAAAATTCGAGAAGATCTTGACCATACACCTTTGAAAGGTTCCCGAGCGTTGCCTGACCAAAGGGCATTCTCCTGTATGCAAATATTCCAAATGGACAGGTGAAAGTGGTTTTCTCTTGGTCTTCTGGGGCTATATGAATCTGAAAATAGCCCGAATATCCATCCAAGAAACAGTAATGTGACTTGCCAGCCAGTCTCTCCAACATCTGATCAATGAAAGGCAATGGAAAATGATCTTTCCTAGTGGCCTGGTTAAGCGCCTATAATCAATGCACACCCGCCAACCGTTCGGATTCTTGTGGGTAGGAGCTCATTGTTCGATTTGCAATTACTTGTGACTCAGTTTCTTTGGAACCACTTGCACCGGGCTTACCCATTTACTTGTCGATATGGGATAAATAATGCCACCTTGTAGCGACTTGGTCACTTCCTTCTTCACTACATCCGAATCGGGGATTTAGTCTCCTTTGGGGCTGCCTCACGGCTTGGTACCTTCCTCCAATAAAATCCTATGCATACATGTGGAGGGACTAATACCAGAATGTCTGCAAGTGTCCATCCGATGGCCCGCTTATCTTGCTTCAAAACCTGCAGGTAATTTTTCTTCTTGTTCAGGTTGCAGATTCTTAGCGACAATCACTGGCAGCTTCTCACCATCTTCCAAATATGCATATTTAAGATGGTCTGGCAAAGTCTTTAGCTCTAAGGATGGGGGATGCATAATAGAAGGCAGCAAGCTATTTGAAACAAGCAATTCAGCCGCATTAAATTCGACATACTCCTGACTCTCATTTTCACATGTTGCATCATTTAAGTCAGCAGCTACATCATCACTCACAACTGCATAAATCTCAGCACATGCAGCACATGGTTCAGTATCACAGTTAACACATATATCACAAGTGACAGAATCCAGAAAGTTAGCAATATCAGGGAATTCAACACTCATATCAGCATAAGTATCATCAACCAGCATTTCAATCACATCAACATGAAAAACTGAATGCTCCTCAAGGGGATGTCTCATGGCATCAAAAATGTTAAACTGTACCACATCTCCACCAAATTCCATAGAAAGGGTGCCAGGATACACGTCTATCTTGGTTTTGGCTGTTTTGAGGAATGGTCTTCCTAGAATTAATGGAGCATGATTTGTTGAAGACTCATCTTCCATGTCCGAATGTAGAAGTCCGCCGGAAAAATTAGCTCATTTACTCGCACCAACACATCTTCCAAAGACTCTGCGGGGGTGAGCGATAGTCTGTTTGCTAGCTGAATCACTATACCAGTAGGGTGTAAGGTGCCAATGTTCAAAGACTTATACACTGACGTAGGCATGACATTAATAGAAGCACCCAAATCTAGCATTGCATGGTCAAACCTGGAATTACCTATAGTGCAAGGGATTGTGAAAGTTCCAGGATCTTTACATTTCTTTGGCATGCTTGGGTGAATCATCGCAGAAACATTTCTGCCCATACTGACTTTCTCAGTACCCTTAAGTCTTCTCTTGTGAGTACACAACTCCTTGAGAAATTTGGCATACTTGGGAATTTGTTTGATTGCATCTAGGAGGGGAATATTGATTTCCACCTTCCTGAAAGTCTCCATGACTTCCTTCTCTGTTTCTGTTTGCGCTATCTGCTTGGACTGTGTCACTCTGTTTGGAAAGGGTAGTGGAATGTTCAAGTCAGAATTACCTGCACATTTCTTCTGGACTGGGGCATCATGCGAATTTTGTTGTGTCTGATCAATCTCTGGCTGCTGCAATGGGAGCTCTGGTTGTGGCAGACTAGGACCATCAATTTCTTTGCCACTTCTCAAGGTAATGGCACTTACATTGCCTCTTGGGTTGTTGACTGTTTGTGAAGGCAATTGGTTCGATCCTTGGCTTTTCAATTCACTCACGGTGGTGGCCAGCTGCCCAATCTGAGTTTGCAGGTTCTGAATGGTGGCATTGACATTTTGTTGGAACTGAACATTATTTGTAGCCATCTGTTTCATCAAATCTTCTAATGATGGCTCGGATGGAGTGGTTACTGGACTTGGCAACATGAGGGGCTGCTGCACAGGTGGCTGTACAGTTTGTTGCTGTCTGAATGCAGGTGGTTGGTATTTGTTGCTAGGACCTACAGCTTGGTATCTAAATTGCTGCTGCTGTTGGGGTTG
The DNA here is from genome assembly GCA_029884595.1 of Ormosia semicastrata. Lineage (NCBI taxonomy): Eukaryota > Viridiplantae > Streptophyta > Magnoliopsida > Fabales > Fabaceae > Ormosia > Ormosia semicastrata. The sequence continues at coordinate 22,246,914 of JAQQTO010000042.1, read as the reverse complement.
TTGTTGTTGACTAGAATTCCCATATCTCAAGTTAGGATGGTCCCTCCAGCCAGGGTTATAAGTATTAGAAAATGGATCATATCTTGGTTATTGGGACTGGTGATATTGAGGTCTACTAGGAAAAATGCCACCGCCGTAATGGCGATGTTTCGGAAACGCGGAACCACCATCCTGAAGTGTGGGGCATGAATCAGTAGGATGAGATGAGCAAGAGCAAATGCTACACACCCTGCGGCTCTTGTACAGAACCTGGTACATGTTGTCCCACTGCTAATTGCCTCACCAAAGAAGTCAATTCATCAAGTCTATGTTCCATTCTCTGTTGATCTACATGAGACGATTGAACTTCATTAACTCCTCTGGTTGAGGTAAGGACTCTTGTGCCAAATTGTTGAGCATTGGCTGCCATATTTGCTATCAAATCTCTTGCTGCAGTAGGGGTTTTATCCACCAATGCACCTCCAGATGCGGCATCCACCATACTTCTATCCATCGACAGCAAGCCCTCATAGAAATATTGAATCAAGAGGTGATCACTAATTTGATGGTGGGGACAACTCGAACACAACTTTTTGAATCTCTCCCAATACTCATGCAAGGTCTCACCACCATTTGCCTTATACCACAAATGTCTTTTCTAATGGCAAATGCTTTCTGGATGCAAGGAAGAACCTCTCCAAGAATAATTTCTTCATATTATCCCAACTCGTGACGAACCTGGTGAAAGGTAGAACAACCAATCCTTGGCTACATCAAAGAGAGAAAGGGAATGCCCTCAACTTGATATGCTCCTCGGAGATTCCATGTGGCTTCATGGTTGAACGGACCACATGGAACTCCTTTAAGTGCTTATGGGGATCTTCACCGTAAGACCATGAAACTTGGGCAACAAGTGTATCAATCCAGATTTTAACTCGAAGTCGATCAAGATTAGGATATTGAATGCACAAAGGTGGTAAGTTACATCAGAGCGAAAGAAGTTCTTTAAGGGTCCTATTTTTTCTGTTATCGGCCATGATTTTAGAATCACCTAAGTTTTCAAGTGCACTTTCAGATTCAATGTCACAACTAAATTCGACTCAATTCTTTCACTTAGCCTATGAGTTCTAATCAACCTATGCAATGTTCTATCAATCTCGGGATCAAATTCAAGCAAGATATCAGGATTAGACCTAGTCATGCATTAATCAAAACATAAAAATAAAATAAAATAAAATAAGTAAACAAGTAAAATACACTAGATAACTCTAAAAATATACCAAAATAAATCTAATTGACTAATGAAATGATTTTTAAAAATTATAAGACTTGTACAGCATGAAAACTACACAAAAATGAAACTACAAAATGTAATAAAAAATATTAAAAAATTGAAAAACTGGTCTAAACGATGGATTTTGGAAAAAACAGGGGTGACCTCACAGTTTACTGTGAGCCTTGTTTATTAGGCCGTTTTCCTTCAACTGACCAAGTTTCAGCTCATTCTGGGCACATTTTCTGTAAATACGAAATTCTGCAAAATGACCCGTAATCACCCGTTTTCTCCTAAAAATCACCAAAACACAGCAACACAAAGGTTAGTGAGGGATTAGTAGTTAAATATACTCTTAAAAAGATTGAACAAAATTAGAATGATTCCCCGGCAACGGCGCCAAAAATTTGACACTTGTCGAGATTATCAAATTTAAATCAATTTATAACCGATTTACCAAAACTACTTGTAGCATAAGGTAACACCGGGTCGAGCCCGTAGATCACTCTAATTATGAAGTCAGATTAAGAGGTTAATAAACAGGGGGAAAAGTTTTGCAAGATTAAACAAAAAGAACAATTAAAATGAGTAAACAAGATTGAGAAAACAACCAATCCAAGAGAATTAACAAATCTTGATTTTATTCCATCCTTGATCTTTATAAATCCGTTCAACTATCAACCAAATCTTTGGTCTTAGATCACATCAAGACGCCTCTCAATGATCCATGGATCTTCTATTAGAAACGCTTCTAAAATTCAATTAATTAAGGTTAGACAAATTAAGCATCCATCCAAAACCCAAATTAACTTAAAAACCAAGATCCAACCAAGCTAAATATTTCATCAAACATCTTTGATAAATTATATAACCTCTGAATTCATCTCTTGGCATATGATAATTACGCAATTAACATATGCAAAATCTAATCAAATTAAGCATTAAATCAAAATTTAAACAAGAGAAGAAAAGAAAGAGAAACTTGATTAATAGATGAGCGTATAACGATTAAAACAAGATCTCAAGATTAATCATTAAGATTGTCAATCTCTTGGATTGATTAAAGAAGTTTAGCTCTCCATAGCCATCACCATTGGAGAACCTTCAAGAACCATACAAAAAATGAAAATAACAAAGAAAGAGGAGGAGAGGAAGAGAAGAAGAGAATTCTCCAAAATGAAACACTAAAACTTTAATTATAACAACACTACTACATAAAAGCTCTACATTTACAATGATCTGCATAGCCTCCCTTTTATAGAGGGTTTAGAGGTACAAAATGTCAAAGGGGGCGGAGTCATGGTGGTTGGTGGAGTAGGTGGAGTAGTTGAAAATGTTGAATGACTTTTGGTGAGTAGAAAATTTCAGCCTATTCTTTGTCTCCGAAATCATGCTGCTCTGAAGTCATTGCATTCGTCATTTTTGAGCCAAGTGGTCTTCACGAAGATTGTAGGTCTGGATCTTAGCTTTCAAATGGCTTTGGTTTGAGTCCAATATCATTTCTATAGCTCCAGATGTGTTCAAATTACTGCACACTGCTCAGGTCCAGACGCAGCTTCTCTGTTCTGACTTCCAAGCCCAATATCACCTCCAAGGAGTCTCAATCGGAAAAAATGTACAACATGAAAGTTGTATATTTGAGTCTTAACTATTAATCATCAAAATTTCAGCCCATTCTACAACTTTCACCACGAGCAGTGTAATGCACAGTACATAAAGGTCATTCTGCCAGGAGCAACACTTTAGTTCTTGATTCAATGCCAATTTGAGCCATCCAAACGTGTGATTAAGTCTTTGATGTCTTCATGAAGATTGTAGAGCTCTCTCTCATCTTTAAAATGACATAATATTCACCTTAAACATCCACCTACAGCCCAAGATATGACCCAAATACAAGATTAGTGTAAGACGTAAATCATGCTGAAAAATTCAATTAAATCTATTTTGAGTTCAAAACATACAAAACATAACCAAACTTAATTTATTAAGTGCAAGGAGAGTGTAAATGACTAAAAATGAAGGCTTATTAATGCATCAAATATGTGAACATCAGATCACCAGCACCAACACCAGCTGGAGATGAAGAGGTGGAACATAGGAGGTGGTAGCTTGCCCAGCTTGATGACTTGGATCACCCTCGAGCATAGTGCATATGTAAGTAACGTCTTGATCTGAATGAATAACATGCTCCTCAAGGCGATGAACAGAGGTACGCAGATCGCGAAATTGATAGTGGATATGTGTATGAAGACTGCGGATCTCCTAAAGCAAAAGCTGCATGAGAGGCTCAGCTGGACTAATCAATGGAGGTTCATCTTCAGCATCCTCGTTATCTCCCCGGGGTATGTTCCCAGCAGCCTCGTGATGCAGATAGTACCATGTGTCATCATATTTCTTCAGTTGGAGCTTCTTTAGGGTGTATAGGTTGATGGACTCTGGTCCGTTAGAGCTATCATCCTTAGCCTTTCCAGACAAGGGAATATGGAAATGTTCCAAGATCACAGTGATGAGCATGGCATAGGGCAAAGGATTAGGATCCTTCCTAGTGTGCAGCATGTGTTGAATGACATAGAAGGCCCAGTTAATGGAGCAGACTGTGTTTATGGCCCATAGAGTGAGAACATCATCATGCAGGACTTATGAATAATTGCCTCCTCTGGCAATCAAGGCCCTAGCTAGAATGTAGTGCAGGACTCTATTTTCCATAGTAAGCCCTGTAGCCTTACCCTCTAAGCGGGTGTGTAATCTATCTGCACCAAGGAGTTCAAGGAAGACTTATACTCATACTCATCTCCCCATTTATTAGTGCTAGAGAAGTTAGTACCATCAGAGCTTAAGCTAGTTGATTGATACCACAAACTAGGATTAATGATAATTTTTTACTTCTTCACTTCAGAGATCAGATAGCCATTCTCATATTTTAAATTTACATAAAATACTCTAACTAGATCAGGGTAAATGTCTTTCTTAATGCTAAGAAAAGAGATCAAGTCTAGATGCTTAATCAACCTAAAACATTGTAAAGGTTCGCTAGCACAGAATTCTGTAGTGATGTACCTAGGCTGGATAATTTTACACAGATAAAACGCCTTACAAAGGTTTCTGCTTGTTTGGCGGTCCTGAAGTGCGCAGATAGATCAAGTCCAGGAATGGTGAGAGGAGGATCCTGTGAAGATGAAGCACTAGCCACCCCTGTTCGTGGCTTTTTAACTTTCGGTGAGGATTCTTCCATTGGGTTGAAATGGGGTGAAATGGATGGAAGGAAGGTGAGGGGAATGGTATTCAAGAGTGTTTGGGTTAAGAAAATGGTGGAAAAAGTGAAGAAAATAGAGGTTTGTGGAGGTTTGGTTCATGGGACTTAGAGAGGGAAGAACACAAATGGTGATGAGGCTATTTTTGGTGAGAAATGGGTGATGGGTTTTATGGAGAAGTGATTTTCAAGTGATTTGGAGGTTAAATTTGGTGATTTGGTGGAGAAAACGTGAAGCAATGGAGAGATTTGGGATTTGGGTACCACGGGAAGAGAGAGAAAGGGGAAAGCTTTGCGGTTATGGCTGCTCGTGCGTCAAGAGACCCTTTAAAACCTCATTGTAATCGATTACAAGGGGGTTGTAATCGATTACATTTCTAGGAAATTGTGTAATCGATTATAATATGTATGTAATCGATTACGTCCATTCTGTTTTTGTGTTTTGCACCTTCCAAAACCTTCGTAATCGATTACAGGGTGTCTGTAATCAATTACAAGCCTTCTGAGGTTGTATCTCATACTTTAAATAAGGCAAAAACTGATCCAAAACTCTTTCAAGTATTTCCAAACGATTCTCAATCTGATTCCAGATCATCTTGCAACCAGAATTTTGTCCAAACTCAGTTCAACTATTGTTCTTGCTAAAACTAAACCTGTACCAAGGATCAAATCATCATAATTGAGGTTCTCCAATCTTCAAAAAAAATGGGACTTTAGCATAGAGCAGAGAATATCTTGAGCAAGTAGAGGACTTAGTTATGATGGAGTACCTACAAAACAAACTTAGGAAAGCCTTTAACGCTCAAGTCAGCATCGAATTCAAGAATAAATATAAGGCAATAAAGCAATGCAAAAAATAGATTATGCAGCAAAAATTAAAGACAAGATTGATCTAAGATGCCAAGTTCTCGTCTTATATGAAAGAAAGTATCTTTAGGTAGTGATTTTGTGAATATGTCAGCAAGTTGATTATTTATTTCAACAAATTCTAAAACACAATCACCCTTTTGTATATGATCCCTTATAAAATGATGCCTTATCTCAATGTGTTTAGTTCTAGAGTGCAGAATGGGGTTTTTAGTCAAATTGATTGCGCTAGTATTGTCACATCTTATAGGGATGTGATCAAGCTAAAGGCCAAAGTTTAGAAGTTGTTGCTTCATCCATAATATTTGAGCACAACAATTTTTGGTTGCAACATATTCAGCCTCAGCAGTAGACAATGTTACACTATTTTGTTTCTTGTTGTGCCAAAAAACTAAAGAGTTTCCCAGCAAATGGCATGTCCCACTAGTGCTTTTCCTGTCTAATTTGCATCCAGCAAAATCAGAATCGGAATAATCAATAAGACTACAAGTGGAACCTTTGGGGTACCATAAGCCCATTTGTGAAGTGCCAACAAGATATTTCATGATACGTTTTATTGCACTTAAATGCGACTCTTTAGGATTTACTTAGTATCTAGCACATATGCATATAATAAACATAATATCTGGTCTACTAGTAGTGAGATAAAGAAGGGATCCGATCATTCCTCTGTACTTAATGATTTCTATGGAATTACCTGCCTCATCCTTGTCCAAGTAACATGAGGTGCTCATAGGTGTATCCATATGCTTTGAGTTGTCCATTCCAAATTTCTTGAGGAGCTCCTTGTAATACTTGAATTGGCTAATGCAGTTCCATTTCTTGTTTGCTTTATTTGAAGCCCAAGAAAGAAATTGAGCTCTCCCATCATGGACATCTCAAATTCACTTTGCATAAGATTTACAAACTCTTTACAAAGTGATTCGTCAATAACACCAAAAATTATATCATCTACATAAATTTGTACAAGAAGTAAATTATGCTTTTTGTTCTTTATAAAAAGAGTTATGTCAACCTTTCTTCTTGTAAAACCCTTTTTCCAAAAGAAATTTACTCAACTTTTCATACTATGCTCTAGGAGCTTGTTTCAAGCCATACAACGCCTTTTTCAATTTAAAAACATGGTTGGGCAAATCATGCAACACCCACCGTAGGGTATCACATTTAAGATTAATCCTAATATAACTTACCCAAGTTGTAAAAGAATTAATCTTGTAAAAACATTAATTTTAAACTTTCATTTACGGAATAACTTAAAATAAATAAAATAAAATAAAACTGCAAATACAAATTGTAACTGAAATAAACACACCATAAAATATATAGATATTACAAACCTTGTTTCTAAATAATTTACATAAACATTACACTCCAAAAGATAAATATGTACAACATGTATATTAAAACATAAACTATCTTACTAAAACTTTTAAAGACTAAGGATTTGGGCCCTCGGAAGGATCCTCCTCCTCAGTATCATCAACGAACCCAGGCAGGTACATCACTCGCCTGACAGAGGTTCTAGGTGAAGACACTACAAAGTCTCCCCGTGGTGTATAAATAGTACCACCCCAGAGTTCTCATATTGGCATCGTGAACTCAAGATGCACAAATGCATGTTAAGTCAAAACACGAATCCCATCACAAGTTCCACTCAGATTTAAAGTTAAGTCAACAAAATGCTCATTATCTAAATTCAACCTCCAAGCGTCAATTCCACCATGGAACTGTACTCGGACAAAACCCAGCACTTGGCGCCTTACCACCATCCAAACAAACAAAGTAAACTATTACTGATGATAAGTACAATTTCCAGCTTCCTCATCTCCTTGGTCTTCAACAAACATACACAATAAAATAGATATAACACAGCAAAGAGGTGAGATCCCCTACATCAATACCAGTATGGCAGTATAAGAAATGACAGTAAATATATAGATATAGTATTAGCTCATTGAATCATTTTATCACATCATAGATAAAATATCAGATAAACATAATTATCATGTCAATATGTTGACCAACTATGCATATGCACACAGACCCATTCCTACTCCATGGAGTTAATCACAATTTCAGAGAGAAAGATAGGGAGTACATGTCTGTATATCGTCAGCCTCAAATCATGTGCCAATATATTATATCAATATGCGCAACTTGGCTCATACAAGACACTCTCAACCAATCACGAAAAGAGTAGTAACTCCATCAAGATCGTTGGTGTGTTTGCATAGGATACCACAGCCCAAAGGTGCTACCATCTGGCCACATATGACATTCCACACCCTGACGTCTCCAAGATCATTGAAGATCTTAACTACACAATTCTCACCTGCACGAAGGTGTAAATTCAATCTCCTAGGTATACTGCCTTAACCAATTAAGCTGACACATTTTTTAATGCATGATGTATGATTCAAACACACATGCAACCATCATTCTCACAGTATTTCACATACACATGTCATCTCTTGGCAGTTTCACTGTTCAACATACCCGGGCCCACCACAACAGCCCGACAGCAACCTGCTGTTATTTCCAATTTCGTAAACATTTTATCACATTTTCACAATTGTAGAACATTTTTCTTACGTTTTTAAATTATGTAAGTATTTTCCAGCGTTTTTATAATCGCAAAAATATTTTCAAACGTTTTCTAAATGGCGTAGGGATTTTTAAAAATTTTCTCAATCACATAAGAATTTTAAATCATTTTCTTAGTCTGACAGCTTAAAAAAATCACTATTTTAAAAAGAAGTGACATTTCTCTAATATTTTTCACATAAAATAATTATTTAAGCTTTATTTACCATATTTTACTATTAAAATTCTTTAAGTAGCATTTTCCATTATTTCTCATAAAATTACATTTCTTTGATTTGATTTGGATATTACAGCTCGAAATTTTCTAACGCGCTTCAAAACCGAAAAGGTGAGCTATACGTGAGTAAATTTCAAGTTTTAAATTTTATCTTACCTTATAACCTGATTATACCAAATGAATTCTAAAATTAATTCATTTTGTTTTTATTTCTAAAAGAAAACTCATTAAATTGAGTTCTTGTTACTTAATTACCTAAGTCTACACTTAGGAAAATGAATTTTTGGATCTAGATATCAAAAATTGGCATGTTGGCTGAATTTCATTATATGCTTCATAAATATATTTAATTATTTTCTATCACCTTACTCTTTGCAAAAATCTTTACTCCAATTTCTTATCATTAATTCATTGAATCCATGATTGAGAAAATAATTAAAACATTTTGCTTCAATGGTGGTGTTGAGGCCGTGAGCCTCTAGGATTCTTTGGAACCTTCATACACTTCCTCATCATGTGAAACACATCCTACTATATACAATATTCAACATACTTTCATAATCACATATTCAAGCATATTTTCAAAGCTATAAAGCATACCAATCAAAAATCATTACAAACAAAGCAAACTTAAACCATACAAGTGAATAAATCCTTATGGATTTTTCACCACAAACAATTCTATTTCCTCACCACCAACACATGGTTGATGAGGTTAATCTCTCTCTTACCTCAAGGAAGACAAAAACCCTTCAAGTTGATTTTCCTAGGGATTTCGTGAGCCTCTAAAGAAAACCCTAACAAACTTAAACCAAAACAAAGTCACAAACAAAGCTTAAAAATAAGAAACCATGGATCAATCATGGTTTAGAAACTTAAGAATCAAACTTAGGAACAAGAAACAAGAACTTTACCTTGTAAAGTAGAAAACCTTAACTTGGATTCAAGGTATTAAATGGAAGAACTAGGCTAGGTTCATAACATGAAAGGTCTTAGAATGGTATATAGGTAAGGAAAATGAGTTTGGATGAAATTATGGAAGCTTGGATGTGGGTTTTGGGTGTAGAGGCCGTGAGCTTCAAGAAGAAGAGAGAATGAAGTTTTTTGTTGTTCTTGGATGAGAGAGAATGGAGAGAAAAGGTTTAAGTCACAAAGTGATAGAAATGAAATGAAAATATCCTATTTCTCAAGTGCATGGTCGTGTAACTGCATAGATAGGAAGACTAAAACTTGTTCACCAAGATAGAAATTAAGCACATGGCTTAGGTCATTAAATGGTCATCCTTTGGTCATAATAGATGACTAGATTTGTTCAAGAACACCCTAGAACCACCTAGTGGCCGTGGAGCACATGGAGATATGTAACTAAGTTTTCATTTCAATTAGTTTCTAGTTACACTTAGTTTAGTTAGTTAGTTCACTTAGTTACATGGTTAACTACTTAGTTATAATCTTAGGTCATGCATTGTCATGCATTCTATAAAGCTCTAGAATCACCTTGAAATCATGAACTCTAAGGATTAGCAAACTAAGTTTGTTCCATTTAGTTACTACTTAGGCTTTAGGTTAACTTAGTTAGGTTACTTAGTTTCTTAACTAACTAGTCTAGCCATTATTGTTGACCTCATCCTATTGGCTTAGAAAATTCAAGCCATTAACATTAACCAAGTCCTATTGGTTCACCAAATTGTGAGTCACACAGACGTTTCCCAGTCTATTATCCAACGAATAAAAGATACAGGATCTATTACCCAATTGGCAGAAGCTACTGCTCGTAAATTAGTAGATACAGTCCAATAAATAATAAAACACAAAATATTTTTATTTCACAGATAAATTCTAAAAATTAAATGATCGGGTAATGTATCTCTCGAATTCGGGTTTAGTAAGCTCCCCCGGCTCCGAATAAATCGTCAAAGATTTTTCCCAACCTGAAAATTATTATTTTCTTGACTCGGAGTAAATCACACACAATGATCAAAAATAGTCACAGAATAGTCAAAATAAATTTACAGCACACAAAAATCATAAAACGGTACAATTCATACATTACTGAGAAATAATAAATTTTAGGGTGTTACAACTCTCCCCCACTAAAAAGAATTTTATCCCCGAAATTTATCATACCTTAGAAAAATTGAGGTGTTCGGCATCATCGTCCGTACAGTGCTTTATAAGGTGTCATCCCTATACTTGAATGAAAACTGTTGTTATAGGTGAATTCTACCAAAGGTAAAAATTCATCCCAACTCCTTTTTTTATTCTAACACACAAGCTCTTTGCAGATCCTCCAATGACTGTATAGTTCTCTCTGTTTAACCATCAGTTTACGGATGATAGGCATAACTCAAATGAAGTTTAGTCCCCATTGTATCACGTAAACTTTTCCAAAACCTTGATGTGAACCTTGGATCTCTATCGAAAATGATACTAGAGGGCACACCGTGAAGTCTAACAATTTCACTAATATACACCTGGGTCAACTTCTCCACTGAACACCTGATATTGATTAGCAAGAAGTGAGCAGACTTTGTAAGCCGATCATCAACGACCCATATAGAATCATGACCTTTCTTAGTCTTTAGCAATCCAGTAACAAAATCTATTACAATACTATCCCATTTCCATTCTGGAATAGTTAGGGGTTACAGCATACCTGCTGGTCTTTGATATTCAACCTTTGCCTTTTGACACACAAGACAAGATGACACGTGCTTAGCAACATCTCTTTTCATTCCAGGCCACTAAAATAATCGCTTCAAGTATTGATACATCTTGGTTATTCTGGGATGTATACTCAACCTGCTGGTGGGAGCTTCATCTAGAATCGCCTTCCTAAGATCGAGATCATTCGGTATACAAATCCTACCTTTGAACCTTAAGACCCCATCAGATCCTTCCTCAACCGTTGCCACACGACCTTGCTTCAAGAATTCCCTCTCATTTTGCAAAAATTGATTATTTTCCTACTTTTCTCGGATTTCTTCTAGCAAATCATTTAGAATAGTGACCATATTCAAACGAATTCTTCCTAGCGCTAATTCTACCGATAGCCACATATCTCTAAATTGCTCTATCAATTTTTCCTCTTTGATCATCATAGTAGAAACACTGGGCATCTTCCTACTCAAAGCATTTGCCACAACATTCGCCTTTCCGGGATGATATTGAAGCTGAAAGTTGTAATCCTTTAGAAATTCTAACCATCTTCTCTGCCTTATGTTCAACTCCTTCTGATCAAATAAATGCTTCAAACTTTTGTGATCACTGAAGACGTTGAACGTAGCTCCATATAGAAAATGTCTCTAAATTTTCAATGCAAAAAAAACTGTAGCTATTTCCAAGTCATGCGTTGGGTAATTCTTTTCATGTACCTTCAGTTGTCTTGAAGCATACACTACAACTTTTCAATTTTGCATCAATACACATCCTAATCCTTAATAAGAAGCATCACAATATACTTCAAAAAATTCATTCGGATCCGGTAGGATCAACACTAGTGCAGTAGTCAATCTTTTCTTTAATTCTTGGAAACTCTCTTTGCATTCATCTGTCTAAACAAAAGCTTGATTCTTCCTTGTGAGTTGTGTAAGAGGTCCGGCTATCTTGGAAAAACTTTCAATAAACCTTTGGTAATATCCAGCTAATTCAACAAAACTATGGATCTCTGTCACTATCTTTGGCCTTTCCCACTAAAGAACCATTTCCACCTTCGCTGGATCCACCGCAATTCCTTCCTTGGAAATCACGTGACCCAAAAACTGCACCTTTTACAACCAAAACTCGCATTTTGACAACTCTGCGTATAATTTTTTTCTCTTTTAAAATTTGGAGAACTATGCTAAGATGTTCAGCATGCTTCTCCCGACTTTGAAAATATATCAGAATGTCATCAATAAAAACAATGGCAAATCTGTCTAGGTATGGATGAAAGATCCTATTCATATAATCCATGAATATTGCAGGAGCATTCGTCACTCCAAAAGGCATCACAAGATACTCATAATGACCATAGCGTGTTCTAAAAGCTGTCTTAGGTATATCCTCCATCTTGACATGAATTTGATGATAACCTGATCGCAGATCTATCTTAGAGAAAACAGTTGCTCCTTTCAATTAGTCCATCAAATCATCAATCCTTGGAAGTGGATACTTATTCTTTATTGTAACCTTGTTTAACTAGCGGTAGTCCATGCACAAACGCGAAGATCTATCCTTCTTTTTGACTAACAACACCAGTGCTTCCCATGGTGAAACACTAGGTCTTACAAACTATTTTTCCAACAGTTCCTCCAATTGCTTCTTTAACTCTGCTAATTTTTACGGTGACATCTGCTACGGTGCAATTGATATAGGACCTACTCCTAGTATAAGATCGATAAAAAACTCTATCTCTCTTTCCGGTGGTAATCTGGGTACCTCATTAGGAAAAACTTCAGGAAATTCATTTACAATAGAAATAACATTCACATCCTTCTCACTCTTGACTTCTAAGGAAGATAGCTGCATGTATCCTTGGGCTCCATCCCTCAATAAAGATTTGACTTGTTTAACAGTCAAAAATCCAGAAACCTCATTCTCAGGAAATACTAACCTCTTTTTAGAACAATCTAACAAGATATGGTTAGAAGATAACTAATTCATTCCTAAGATTATATCAATATCGGTAAGAGGCAAAAAAATTAAATCAACAGAAAATACTCGATTATTGATAGTAACAAGGTAATTTAGGCATATTTTAGAAGTACTAACATGCTTGGCAGTTAGTGTAGAAATAATCAATTGAAAGTTCAAAGAACACACAGGCAATCCTAAACGATCCATACAATCATATACAATAAACGAATGAGCTGCACCTGAATCATATAGTACAGTTAAAAGATTACTTGATATGACACCTTCTCCCTTGATAATATCTTCAGACTGAGAGGCCTTAGCTCCGTTCATCGTATAGACTCGTCCTCTAGCTTGCAGCTTAGTAGCACGAACGTTACTTACTGAAGGCTCCACATTCGCTTGATAGTCTCTCGAGATGTGACCAGGCTTTCCATATCTAAATCAAATTATTCCTTTGATCGTGCAGTCCCTTGTCATATGGCCCTTTCTACACTTCAAACACCTCGTTGGGGGTGCCACAGTCTGACCAAAATAATTGCTACTTGAACCTCCTCCATGTGGTTGATGTTGTTGTTGCTGGCTTCCCAATGGTCGAGAATATGGTTTCTGCTGAAACTGGTTGTTGTTATTGCTTCCTCCCCTTTGGAACCTAAATGGTCCAAAGTTACGGCTCCTTGTATCTCGCGATGGCTCTAATTCTTCAAGTTTGCAATACATATCCATCAATGATGAGAACTGGTTCATTCACATTGGAAGTATCCATTTCTTCAATTCAACTCTTAAACCTTCCTCAAACTTGCGACATTTCCAAACCTCATCCGGCTGGATCTGGAGATACCGTGAAAACTTCTACAAACTCTCAAACTTTGCAGCATATTCGTTAACCGTCATCCCACCTTGTCATAACCCAAGAAATTCCATCTCCTTGGCATGCCTTACACTATCTGAAAAATATTTTTCCAGAAATACTGCGCAGAATACCTCCCATGTAATTTCCCTTCCTTCAGCTTGTAGTACTCTCTAAGTTGCTTTCCACCAATTTTCACTGTCTCCCATCAACATGAATGTAGCATAAGTCACTTTGTGGTCGTCCGTACATCATAATCCTTCAAAAATCTTTTCTAGCTCTTGGATCCATAAACTTGCCTTCTCCAGATCAAACTCACCTCTAAAATGTGGTGGATTGTTTCGACGAAACTCAGACAAATTCTGGGCTTCTGCATTTGCTTCTTGTTGTTGTGTAACTCGTTGATTCTGTTGCACAATCATGTCTGCCATTCGCTGCATTGCTTCAGTAGCAGCAGTCATTGCGTCATCGTCACGCCCCGTATTCATATGTGTACCTCTGCCACGAGACATAGTTTTCTTCACAAACAACCAAACAAAACTTAATAAGAGTCAGGCGTAACCTTTTGGAAACCAAAACACAGAGAATCACACAACACAAGCAAAACAGACCTAACCACAAAAACCCAAAAGACTCTAACCGAGGCTCTGATACCAACTAATGCAACACTCATCCTAGGGTATCACATTTAAGACTAATCCTAATATAACTTACTCAAGTTGTAAAAGAATTAATCTTGTAAAAACATTAATTTTAAAATTTCATTTGCAAAATAAATGAAAATAAATAAAATAAAATAAAACTACAAATACAAATTGTAACTAAAATAAACACACCATAAAATATATAGATATTACAAACCTTGTTCCCAAATAATTTACATAAATATTACACTCCAAAAGATAAATACGTACAACATGTACATTAAAACATAAACTGTCTTACTAAAACTTTTAAAAACTAAGGATTTGGGCCCTCGGAAGGATCCTCCTCCACAGTATCATCAAAAAACCTAGGCGGGTACATCACTCGCCTAACAGGGGTTCTAGCTGAAGACATTACAGAGTCCCCCCATGGTGTATAAATAGTACCACCCCAGAATTCTTGTATTGGCATCGTGAACTCAAGACGCACAGACACATGTTGAGTCAAAATAGGAATCCCATCATGGGTTCTACTTAGATTTAAAGTTAAGTCCCCGGTGTAAACAAAACGCTCATTATCTAAATTAAACCTCCAAGCGTCAGTTCCACTAAGGAACTGTACTCGGACAAACCCAGCACTGGGCGCCTTGCCGCCATCCAAACAAACAAAGTAAACTGTTATTGTTAGTAAGTACAATTTCCAGCTTCCTCATCTCCTCGGTCTTCATCAAACATACACACTAAAATAGATATAACACAACAAAAAGGTAAAATCCCCTACATTAATACCAGTATGGCAGTATAAGAAATGACAGTAAATATACAAATATAGTATTAATATTATCATATCATAGATAAAATATCAAATAAACATAATTATCATGTCAATATGTTGACCAACTATGCATATGCACACAGACTCATTCCTACTCCATGGAGCTAATCACAATTTCAGAGAGAAAGATAAGGAGTACATGTCTGTATATCGTCAGCCTCAAATCATGTGTCAATATATTATATCAATGTGCGCAACTTGGCTCATACAAGACACTCTCAACTAATCACGAAAAGAATAGTAACTCTGTCAAGATCGTCAGTGTGTTTGCATAGGATACCATGGCCTAGAGGTGCTACCATCTGGCCACATATGACATTCAACACCCTGACGTCTACAAGATCACTAAAGATCGTAACTACGCAATTCTCACTCACACGAAGGTGTAAATTCAATCTCCTAGGCATACTGCCTTAACCAATTAAGCTGACACATTTTTCAATGCATGATGTATGATTCAAACACACATGTAACCATCATTCTCATAGTATTTCACATACACATGTCATCTCTTAGCAGTTTCACTGTTCAACATACCCGAGCCCACCACAACAACCCGATAGCAACCTGCTGTTATTTCCAATTGCATAAATATTTTATCGCGTTTTCACAATCGCAGAACATTTTTCTTACATTTTCAAAGCGTAAGTATTTTCTAGCATTTTTATAATCGGAGAAATATTTTCAAACGTTTTCTATAGCGCATAGGGATTTTTAAACATTTTCTCAATCACGTAAGAATTTTAAATCATTTTCTTAGTCTGACAGCTTAAAAAAATCACTATTTTGAAAAGAAGTGACATTTCTCTAATATTTTTCACATAAAATAATTATTTAAGCTTTATTTACCATATTTTATTATTAAAATTCTTTAAGTAGCATTTTCTGTTATTTATTATAAAATTACATTTCTTTAATTTAATTTGGATGTTACATACTCGAAATTTTCTAACGCGCTTCAAAACCCAAAGGGTGAGCTATGCGTGAGTAAATTTCAAGTTTTAAATTTTATCTTACCTTATAACCTAATTATACCAAATTAATTCTAAAATTAATTCATTTTCTTTTTATTTATAAAAGAAAACTCATTAAATTGAGTTCTTGTTACTTAATTACCTAAGTCTACACTTAGGAAAATGAATTTTTGGATCTAGATATAAAAAATTGGCATGTTGGCCAAATTTCATTATATGCTTCATAAATCATATTTAATTATTTTCAATCACCTTGTTTGCAAAAATTTTTACTCCAGTTTCTTATCATTAATTCATTTAATCCAAGATTGGAAAAATAATTTAAAACATTTTGCTCCAATGGTGTTGTTGAGACCGTGAGCCTCTAGGGTTCTTTGGAACTTTCATACACTTCCTCATCATGTGAAACACATCCTACTATATACAATATTCAACATACTTTCATAATAACATATTCAAGCATATTTTCAAAGCTATAAAGCATACCAATCAAAAATCATCACAAACAAAGCAAACTTAAATCATACAAGTGAATACATCCTTATGGAGTTTTCACCATAAACATTCCATTTCCTCACCACCAACACATGGTTGATGAGGTTAATCTCCCTCTTACCTCAAGGAAGACAAAAACCCTTCAAGTTGCTTTTCCTAGGGATTTCGTGAGCCTCCAAAGAAAATCCTAACAAACTTAAACCAAAACAAAGTCACAAACAAAGCTTGAAAATAAGAAACCATGGATCAATCATGGTTTAGAAACTCAAGAATCAAACTTAGGAACAAGAAACAAGAACTTTATCTTGTAGAGTAGAAAACCTTAACTTGGATTCAAGGTAGTAAATGGAAGAACTAGGCTAGGTTCATAACATGAAAAGGTCTTAGAATAGTATATAGGTAAGGAAAATGAGATTAGATGAAATTAGGGAAGCCTTGGATGTAGGTCTTGGGTGTGGAGGTCATGAGTTTCAAGAGGAAGAGAGAATGGAGTTTTTTGTTGTTCTTGGATGAGAGAGAATAGAGAGAAAAGGTTTAAGTCACAAAGTGATAGAAATGAAATGAAAATATCCTATTTCTCAAGTACATGGCCGTGTAAGTGCATGGATAGGAAGACTAAAACTTGTTCACCAAGATAGAAATTAAGCACATGGCTTAGGTCATTAAATGGTCATCCTTTGGTCATAATAGATGACTAGATTTGTTCAAGAACACCCTAGAACTACCTAGTGGCTGTAGAGCACATGGAGATAAGTAACTAAGTTTTGATTTCAATTAGTTCCTAGTTACACTTAGTTTAGTTAGTTAGTTCACTTAGTTACATGGTTAACTACTTAGTTATAAGCTTAGGTCATGCATTGTCAAGCATTCTAGAAAGCTCTAGAATCACCTTGAAACCATGAACTCTAAAGATTAGCAAACTAAGTTTATTCCATTTAGTTACTACTTAGGCTTTAGGTTAACTTAGTTAGGTTACTTAGTTTCTTAGCTAACTAGTCTAGCCATTATTGTTGACCTCATCCTATTGGCTTAGAAAATTCAAGCGATTAACATTAACCAATTCCTATTAGTTCACTAAATTGTGAGTCACAAAGACTTTTCCTAGTCTATTATCCAACGAACAAAAGATACAGGATCTATTACCCAATTGGCAGAAGCTACTGCTCGTAAATCAGTAGATACAATCCAATAAATAATAAAACACAATATTTTTATTTCACAGATAAATTCTAAAAATTAAAAGATCGGGTAACGTATCTTTGACGATTTATTCGGCCCAAAAATTATTATTTTCCTGACTCAGAGTAAATCATACACAATGATAAAAAATAGTCAAAAAATAGTTAAAATAAATTTACAGCACACAGAAATCACAAAATAGTACAATTCATACATTAATGAGAAATAGTAAATTTTGGGGTGTTACAAATCATAATTTTCAAAGCTGGGAGGTTGTTCAACATACATCTCTTCTTGAATAAAACCATTTAAAAAAGCACTTTTAACATCCATTTGGTATAATTTGAAATTCATGATGCATGCATATGCAAGTAACATTCTAATGGCCTCTAACTTAGCTACAGGTGTATATGTTTCTTCATAGTCTATGCCTTCTTCTTGATTATATCATTTAGCTTCAAGTCGAGCTTTATTTTTAGTTGTTAAACCTGCTTCATCAAGGTTGTTCCTAAAGACCCATTTGGTGCCTATAATTGGATGATCATTGGGCCTTGAAACTAATTCCCAAACTTGATTTCTTTCAAATTGGTTTACCTCCTCTTGCATGACCAAGATCCAATGTTCATCATTAAAGGCCTCATTTATGTCCTTAGGCTCAATTTGTGAAATGAAGCTATGTGGTTACATGCATTTCTAATTGAGTTTCGAGTACTTACACCTTTGGATACATCGCCTATTACTTGGTCAAGCGGATGGTATCTCGAGGTTCGCCACTCCTTGGGTAGGTCCATGACTTATGAATTTGCTTACTTTGAGGGGTCCTCTTGGCCTTCCTTTTGCTTCCTCTCTTCTTTCTCCTTGTTGTCCAAGTGTGTTTTTGCCAAAATCTCTATAACATCATCAATAACCAAATCTTTTCTCAGTCCATTTAGATTAGTTTCATCAAATGCAACATGAATGGACTCTTCAATAGTCATAGTTCTTTTATTATAAATCCTAAAAGCCTTATTATGATTTGAATAGCCAAGAAATATACCTTCATCAGACTTAGAATCAAACTCTTCCAAGTTATCCTTTCCATTTTTTAAAACAAAACATTTATATCCAAAAATATGAAAATGTGAAACATTTGGCTTTCTTCTTTTGTATAGTTCATAGGGGGTTTTCTTTAAAATTGGCCTAATTAGGGCCCTGTTCATTACGTAACAAGTGGTACTTACCGCATCTGTCCAAAACTACTTAGGAAGAGAAGCCTAATTGAGTATAGTTCTCGCCATTCTTCCAAAGATCAATTTTTTCTTTCTACAACTCTATTTTATTGTGAAGTTCTAGGGACAGAAAAATTATGCTCAATGTCATGTTCATCACAAAAAGTTTCGAAATCATGATTTTCAAACTCACCACCATGGTCACTTCTTATGGATGTAATATTAAAACCTTTTTTATTTTGGATAACTTTGGCAAGTTTCTTAAAGGCTAGAAATGCGTCATTTTTATGAGTTAGGAATAAGGTCCATGTAAACCTAGAAAAGTCATCTACAATCACTAATGCATAGTAATTTCCACCAAAGCTCATTGTTCTAAAAGGACCAAAAAGATTCATGTGCAAAAATTGTAAAGGTCTAGAAGTTGAAATAACATTTTTAGCTTTGAAAGAAACCTTTACTTGTTTTCCCTTTTGACAAACATCACATAATTTATCTTTTCAAATTTAAGCTTTGGTAGTCCAATTACTAGTTTTTTAGAGACTGACTTATTTAAGTGATCCATGTAAATGTGTTTAATTCTTCTTTACCAGAATCATGAGTCATCCTCTTTACTCATAAAACATTTCGCATCATTTGAGGATATATTGTCAAGACTAATCATATAAATATTATTTACTCTATGACCAACAAATTTTACTTGCTTATCATCTTTTTCTTCAATTATGCAACAATGTGAATCAAATATAACTCTATTGCCTTTATCACATAATTGACTAATACTAAGCAAGTTATGTTTAAGTCCTTCAACTAGCAAAACATTATTAATAGAGGAAGAGGGAATTCTACAAACTTTGTCGACTCCAAGAATCTTTCCTTTGTTATTATCTTCATAGGTTACGTGTCCATGTGTCTTGGGAGAAATGAAGGAGAACTTAGATTCATCTCTAGTCATGTTCTTGGAGCAGCCGCTATCAAGATACCAATTTGAGCTCTTGGCCTTCAAGCACACCTACAACACAAATTTAGTTTTTAACTTTTGGTACCCAAATTTTCTTGGGTCCTTGTGTGTTAACTTGTGACATTGTACTCTTGAGAATCCAAACCATTTTAGTTCCCACTTTAGTGTTAATATTCTTTCTTACATTACATGTTGATGCACTATGCCCTTTCTTTCCATAATGAAAACATTTGATGAAAGGGCTACTTGAAGTACTTATAGGAACAAATAAATTTTTGAAAAATTTTGTTTATTTTTGGGGTTATATCCTAAACCTGCTTTTTGAAAGAAACACCTTTGTTTTCTAAGTAAAACATTTAAATTATCTCTACCAAAAGTAAATCTTGTAAGAGTGTTCTTTAAATCTTTAATTTCTTTTTCAAGAGTTTGACATGATAAACAAGAAGTACATGTTGATGCATGTAAGGAGCATGTTATGCAAGAAGAGTTAGCATCAATTAATCCTAATGTTTTATTCTCAATTTTTAATTCTTCAATTTCTTTGTTTAAGATACTAATTTTATTTTCCAAAAAAAGATATTATTTTCTTAGATGAAGAAACTAACTTTGTGAGCCTTAGAGATTCATCATGTAATTCTTCGAAGGTGCCTTGCAGTTCATTACAAGAAGGAGATAAATCAATGTTAGAAGTTACCTCCATATCACTTTCATCGTCTTCTTCTCCTCTGGCTATAAGACATAGGTTAGCTTCTTCATTGTCCGAGCTATCCATGGAATCTATGTCGTAGTCGTCCCATGCTATGTAGGCTCTCCTTCTTTTTTTCTCCTTTGAAGGTCTCTTTTCAAATCTCTCCACCTTCTTTTGATACACAGGACATTCTATTTTCATGTGTCCTGATTTTCTGCATTCATAGCATGTGAGAATAGACGAAGTACCTTCTCCTTTGTGATGAGTCTTCTTTGGCGGGAAAGGTTGTCTTCTTTGATTTCCTTTCTTTTAGAGAAATTTTTTGAATTTCTTTACCAGGAGACTAAGGTTTTCTTCATTCAACTCAAAGTTCTCCATGTCATCTCCTTCATCTTCATTGTCATCGTTAATGGTTGAGGAGGTAGCTTTAAGTGCAATCCCCTTCTTTTTCTTATTATATTCCTCACTTTGGTCAAGCTTGTTGAGTTCCAATTCATGCTCTTGAAGTTTCCCAAAGAGAGTGGCAAGAGTCATGGTTGCCACGTTTTTTGATTCTGAAATAGCTATGACCTTGGGCTGCCAAATCCTGCTCAAACATCTTAAAACTTTATTAATAAGATCATCATTAGAAAATGTCTTACCTAATGATGCAAGATGATTTACAATGTGGGTAAAACACTTTTACATTTCTTGAATACTTTCTCCTTAGTTCATTCTAAATAATTCATATTCACGGGTTAGAGAATTGATTCTCAACCTCTTAACTTCATTAGTACCCTCATGGGTGACTTGCAAAGTGTCCCACATTTCTTTTGCAGTTTTATAGTTTGAAATTCTAAAAATTCATCATACCCCAAAACAGTGGTAATGATGTTTTTGGCTCTTAAATTATATTGAACCTTTTTCTTGTCCTCATCAGTCCAATCACTTCTTGGTGTCTTAGTTTTTACACCATTGACCTCATGTGTGGGCATAAAAGCACCGTTTTTAACAACATCTCATACATCTAGATCAATAGCTTCAATGAAAATTTTCATTCTTTCCTTCCAATAGGCATAACTATCCTCATTGAAAAAGGGTGGTCGATTTATGAAAAATCCTTCTAAAAAAAAAACATTTGAAGAAGCTATGTTTTCTTGAAGCTGCTAAGTTCTTTACACAAGAGCCTAACTCTGATACCACTTGTTACCCAAGTGGATTCTATACTCAACAGATGGATGAATTGAGTAATTAAAAAATCTTCAAAAAACTTTTGATAAACACTTTAAAGATAATTTCCCTTGAAGTTATTTATAAAATAAAATGAATGAATAGGGAAGATAGAAAAAGTTCTAGCAAATTCAATGAGCCAATAAAAAGGTTTAATCGAATATATATATATATATATATATATATATGAAATTAAAGGTGTAACACCCCAAAAATTATTTATTTTATCATAGATAATCATTTTATAATATTTATGATTTTTGAAAATTTTTCTCGAATTTTTCGAAATGTCGAATATTTTAATATATTTCTTATTTTATGTGCACACTGAGCAGAGTCAGTTAAACATCCTAGAAATTGTTTGTTTTCTGATGAATAGTCTTTTTCTAATATTTGTGATTTTTGAGAATTTTTTTGGAATTTTTTGGAAACGTCGAATATTTTAGTATATTCCTCATTTTAAGTGCATACTGAGCGGAGCCGAGATAACGAAACATTTTCCCATAGGTTGGTAAACCTTGAACTATCAATGTGTCGTCGGGGGATCTCACTAAACCCAAGACCAGGCACAGTTTACGAAATTTATATTTTTTGAGGTTTTATCTGATAAATAAAATCACTGTATCGAAAAATTTTTTGATGAATAGTAAATACCATTTTCATTAACTGTAACTTTTGTTCACTAGGAAAATAATTCTAGCAGAGTAATTAATCATCTGTTCCAGAGTGTTCATTTAGGACACAACCTTACTTTT
Organism: Ormosia semicastrata; assembly: GCA_029884595.1. Taxonomy (NCBI): domain Eukaryota; kingdom Viridiplantae; phylum Streptophyta; class Magnoliopsida; order Fabales; family Fabaceae; genus Ormosia; species Ormosia semicastrata. The sequence goes on along the minus strand of JAQQTO010000042.1, from coordinate 22,224,315 downwards.
CATTTTATCGAGAAACGTGCAAAGCTTCTCAAAGAAGCCTCAAGGAAGCTTCTAGGAAACTTCCTCCCAAGCTTCTCAAGGAAGCTACTCACCCCTCTCTCCTCCCTCTCACCTCACGACTGCTGCACCATATGGGGGGGGGGATTTGGGTTTCACATAATTAATTATATCACATTAATTTCAAAAACCTAAAAACATCTTTCACTTCTCTCTTTACCTTCATCTTCCTTTGCATTTTCTCCTCCTTCTCTCTAGAAGAGGCTCACGGCCAACCCCTCTCCCATGCCTCCACCATCACAAAAATTCCAACTAATTACATTTTCTTCATCTTCTCCATCATCTAAACACTTCTCTAGTTAGTGGTTTCTTGAAAAGCTTTCACCTTCACCATTTTCTTCAAGCTTCAAGCTTAGGGTTTTTGGGTAAGGTTCTTGATTCCTCACTCTCTTTTCCCCATTTTTATTTTTATGGTCTCCTTTTTGACCATCTATATCTTATTTTTTAAGCATTGGTGTTATCTTGATGAGATTGAAATTTCTAGGGTTTGGTTGGGTATGAATCCAAAAAATTGCAAGGAGCTTCAAGGGGTTCTCTTGTTTTCTTATCTTTGGTAAGAGGAAGATATTCCTCCTCAACCTCTCTTGGTAGTAAGGAATCTTGTTTTGTGATTGATTATGAGAAAACCCTATTGGCGGTTATTTTTTGTTTGTATGATTTGTATGATTACATGTTGTTGTTAATTTGTTTAAGTTATTTGACTTATTGGTTATGTATATTGATATACTTGGATGGATTGGAACACTTGAAATGGAAGAAAATGACCTAGATTTCCTCTAGGGGGCTCACGATTTTGGCGCCAAATTTAGGGTTCTTGGTGAAAATTTATAACAAGTGAAAGATATAGCTAATCAAGTGGACAACATGTAATTGATGGATTGAAAATTTGGAATCCTAAAACTTAGTGAGGCTCATGGCCTCTAGGGTTAAGAATAGCCTAATCATGTAACTTCATACAACTATGATATTTAATTAATCAAGTAAATAAATAAGAGGATTATGTGATGGAAGGAAATTAATTAGGTAACCAAATAGAACTCTTTGAACTTTAAGAACAAATGAGGATGTGTGAGACTTGGTAAGACTTAGAAATGATCCTTTAAGTGAAACTTAAATAATTTGGGCAATTAGAAATTAACTTAGGATTTCATTAGTTAGAAGGAACCAAGAATAATATTTTACCATAAAGACTTAGAGTAATTTTAATTAAAAAAAGAACAAGAGAGTATGAGTAATGTGATTGGCGAGTATCCCATGAAGAATGTGTTTTAATGATAACAAACTTAAAGATGTTGCAAGATCAAGTCCAAGACTCTCAAGACCGTCAAGTATAGCTTTTAGGACTTCAATCAATTTGTAAAGGTATATAAAGATTCACAATTGCTCAATCTTACATTTCAAAATAGCACACAAGTTTTCAAGGCTTCAATATGGTTTTTAATTTCTAAAGAATCAACCATCTCGTGTCCATAAGCTAACAAGATCATATGGAATCAAGAGCGTCCTTTAAAAGAGGTATAAAATATGTTTTTCATGTATTATTCGAATAAGGGGTCCCTTATTCGAATAACACAAGTCAGAGATTCCAAATAATCTTTCAGGAAAAGATTTATTCGAATAAGCCCTGTGTTATTCGAATAAATAGTTCAAAAAATTATTTGGCATGAATGAGTTATTCGAATAACAAAGTGTTATTCGAATAACACATCTCCAGGAAATCATTTTATTAAATGGTTATTCGAATAACAGATTCGTTATTCGAATAACAAGCCTTTCCACAAAACCATATATTTAAATGGTTATTCGAATAACAAACTAGTTATTCAAATAACAAGATCCCAGGAAATAAAAAATTCGAATAACATGAGTGTTATTCGAATAACATGTTTTCCCAGAAGCCATATATTTAAGTGGTTACTCGAATAACAAAGATGTTATTCGAATAGCACATTACAGAGGAAAACACGCTTGTGCTATTTAAAGTTTTATTCGAATAAGGATTCTCTTATTCGAATAAGAGAGTTTTCCAAAAACAAAAATTAACGGATAGTTACGAAACATTTAATGCTCCAACCACCTCCCAACGGCTCTAAACTTCAATAAATTATAAATAGAAGTTGTTGGGCATTTATGAATGTTAGACAATCAATCTGAAAAATCTTAGTTGAGCATTAAAAATGAGTTTCCATCTTTTCTCCATTAATACTCTATTTCTGAGCGTAAACTGTGAATCCTATACCCATTGAACTTCCATTTCTATCATCTGCTCTTTGAAGAGAGTTTCTACCTATTCAATCTTTGTATAATTTCTAGAGAGGGTGAGACATCCCTCCAAACTGTAAAAGGATGAGGTATCCCTTGGAAATAGAGGCTCAAGCTTAAGGGTGAGGTATCCCAAAGTGTTGAGTGCTTAAGGTTGTAAAGGTTATCAAGTACCCATTGAAGCTTGAAGATATAGTGGAAAATCTCAAGTAGCTGCTTGGGGACTGGACGTAGATCACAAGTGGATTGGTGATCGAACCAAGATAAATCATTGTGTTTATTTTCTCTAAACTTTTCTCTTTACTTTGTGCATTATTTTATTGAATTGCTTGTATATTGTTTCCTTTGGCTATCACATTTATAAGTAAAAGTATTTATCTCATCTATCCAATCATCTCTAATCATTCAATAGCTTCAACGAAAATTATTTATCAAACGATTTGCAAAAGATTTGCGAACTTGTTTTACATACTCAATTCACCCCCTCTTGAGTATTGAGGCCACTTGGTAACAAGTGGTATCAGAGCTAGACTCTTGTATAAAGAGCTTAGCAGCTTCAAGAGAAGTGATGGCTTCAAATGATTTTTCAAATGAAGGTTCTTCTATAAACAGACCTCCTTATTTCAATGGGAATGGTTATGCCTATTGGAAAGAAAGGACGAAAATTTTTATTGAGGCTATTGACTTAGATGTGTGGGACGCCGTTGAAAATGGTACTTTTGTTCCAACATAAACTAAAGATGGTATGAAAATTAATACACCTAGAAATGAATGGACCAATGATGATAAAAAGAAAGTTCAATATAATTTGAAAGCCAAGAACATTATCATCACATCCTTGGGGTATGATGAATTCTTTAGGGTGTCAAATTGCAAGACCGCAAAAAAAATGTGGGATACCTTACAAGTAACTCGTGAAGGTACTAGTGAGGTTAAGCGATCTCGAATAAACACTCTTACTCATGAATATGAATTATTTAGAATGAACCAAGGTGAGAGTATTCAAGATATACAAAAGAAGTTTACTCATATTATTAATCATCTTATCTCATTGGGAAAGACATTTCCTAATGAAGATCTTATTAATAAAGTCTTGAGATGCTTAAGCAGGAATTAGCAACCCAAAGTAGCGACTATTGCGGAATCAAGAGATTTATCAACTATGTCTTTAGCCACTTTATTCGGGAAGCTTCAAGAACATGAGCTGGAACTAAATAGGCTCAATCAAAATGAAGAGCATGATAAAAAGAAGAAGGGAATTGCACTCAAAACCACATCTTCTATAATTGAAGATGATGATGAAGATGGTGAAGAGGATGCTGAAAATGTTAAGCTAAGTGAGGAGAATCTTAGTCTCCTTGTGAGAAAGTTTAGAAGATTCTTAAAGAAAAAGGAATTTCAAAGAAGACCACCTTTTTCTCAAAAGAAAGTGTATCACAAAGAAGAAGGATCCTCTACTCCTCCAAAATGCTATGAATGTGGAAAATCAGGGCACATGAAGATGGAGTGTCCTATGTATCTCAAGAAGACGGAGAAGTTTGAGAAAAGACCTTCCAAAGAAAAGAAAGGAAGGAGAGCAAACATAGCTTGGGAGGACAATGACTTAAGCTCTTCCGATAATTCAGAGAATGAAGAAGCCCATCTTTGTCTCATGGCTCAAGGAGAAGAAAGTGGAGAGAGTGACACCGAGGCAACTTCTTCTAACTTAGAATCTCCACCTTTTTATGATGAATTGCAAGATGCCTTTCAAGAATTGCATGATGAATCTTTAAGGCTCACAAAAATAGTTTTATCTTCTAATAAAATAATCTCCTTATTGGTAAACAAAGTTTCTATTTTAAACAAGGAGACAAATGAACTTAAGATTGAAAATGAGACCTTAGGACTCATTGATGCTAATTCATTATGCATGACTTGTTCCTCACACGATAATACATCTATATCACTACCTTGTTTGTCATGCAAAGCTTTTGAAAAAGAAATTGAAGATTTAAACAACACTCTTGCAAAATTCACTTTTGAAATAGACAACTTGAATGTGTTGCTAGGGAGACAAAAATGTGTTTTTCAAAAAGTCGATTTGGGATTTAATCTAAATAACTATCAAAAGTCTTATAAGAATTTCTTTGTTTCCTCAAAAACTTCAAGTAGTCCCTTTGTCAAATGTTTTCATTGTGGTAAGAAAGGGTATAGTGCATCTACTTGTAATGTTAGAAAGAACATAAATACCAAGGTTGGAATTAAAAGGGTTTGGGTTCCTAAAAGCACCATGCCTAACTCTAACACACTAGGACCCAAAACAATTTGGGTACCAAAGGTTAAAATTTGAATGTGTGTTGTAGGTGTACTTGAAGTCCAAGAGCTCAAGTTAGTATCTTGATAGTGGTTGCTCCAAGCACATGACCGGTGATGGCTACAAGTTCTCCTCCCTTACCCACAAGAAACATGGTCATGTCACATATGGTGATAACAACAAAGGGAAGATTCTTGGAATCGGCAAAGTTGGTAAGATTCCTTCATCATCCATTGATAATGTTTTGCATGTTGAAGGACTTAAACATAATTTACTTAGTATTAGTCAACTATGTGATAAAGGCAATAGAGTTATATTTGATTCTTCTTGTTGCATAATTGAGGGAAAGGATGATAAGCAAGTTAAGTTTGTTGGTCATAGAGTCAATAATATATATATATGATTAGTCTTGATGATATTTCCTCAAATGATGCTAAATGCTTTATGAGTAAAGAAAATGATTCATGGTTATGGTATAGAAGAATTGCTTACATTCACATGGATCACTTAAACAAATTGATTTCTAAAGAACTAGTAATTGGTTTTCCAAAACTCAAATTTGAAAAAGACAAACTTTGTGGTGCATGTCAAAAGGGAAAACAAGTAAAGGTATCTTCTAAAGCTAAAAACATGGTTTCAACTTCTAGACCTTTACAACTTTTACATATGGATCTTTTTGGTCCTTCTAGAACTATGAACTTTGGTGGAAATTACTATGCTTTGGTGATTGTGGATGATTTTTCTAGATTTACATAGACATTATTCTTAGCTCACAAAAGTGATGTTTTTCAATCATTTAAAAAGCTTGCTAAAGTTATCCAAAATGAAAAAGGTTTTTGTATTGCATCCATAAGAAGTGACCATGGTGGTGAATTTGAAAATTATGAATTTGAAACTTTTTGTGATGAACATGGCATTGAATATAATTTTTCTGCCCCTAGAACACCACAACAAAATGGTGTTGTAGAAAGGGAAAATCAATTTTTAGAGGAAATGGCAAGAACGATGCTCAATGAGGCCAACCTTCCTAAGTACTTTTGGGCGGATGCAGTTAACACCGCTTGTTATGTTATGAATAGAGCCCTAATAAGGCCAATTTTAAAGAAAACCCCATATGAATTGTACAAAGGAAGGAAGCCAAATGTGTCATATTTTCATATCTTTGGATGTAAATGTTTTGTTTTGAATAATGGAAAGGATAACTTGGGGAAGTTTGATGCAAAATCTGATAAAGGGATATTCATTGGCTATTCTATACATAGTAAGGCCTTTAGAGTCTATAATAAAAGAACTATGACCATAAAGGAATTTATACATGTTGCATTTGATGAAACTAACCCAAATGAGTCGAGAAAGGAGCTTGTTGATGATGTTGCAGAAATCTTAGCAAAAACACACTTGGAAAATCAAGAGAAAGAGTCCAAAAAGCAAGAAGAGAGACTCATTGATTACTCATGGCAAAAGGATTCAGAAAACATGGATCTACCCAAGGAATGGAGGACATCAAGATATCACCCTCTCGATAAAGTGATAGGTGATGTATCAAAAGGGGTAATCACTTGAAACTCACTTAGAGATGCATGTAACCACTTAGCCTTTGTCTCTCAAGTTGAGCCTAAAGACATAAATGAGGCCATTAATGATGAGCATTGGATCTTGGCCATGCAAGAAGAACTAAACCAATTTGAGAGAAATCAAGTTTGGGAATTAGTTCCAAGGCCCAATGATCATCCTATAATTAGCACCAAATGGGTCTTTAGGAACAAACTTGATGAAACAGGCTTAATAATAAGAAACAAAGCTAGGCTTATAGCTAAGGGTTATAATCAAGAAGAATGCATAGACTATGAAGAAACTTATGCTCCCGTAGCTAGATTAGAGGCTATTAGAATGTTACTAGCATATACTTGCATTATGAATTTCAAACTCTATCAAATGGATGTCAAAAGTATCTTTTTAAATGATTTTATATAAGAAGAGGTGTATGTGGAACAACCTCCTAGTTTTGAGGATTTTGAATTACCCAACCATGTTTTTAAACTGAAAAAGGCCTTGTATGACTTGAAACAAGCTCCTAGAGCTTGGTATGAAAGATTGAGCAAATTCCTTTTAAAAAAAGGTTTTTCTAGAGGCAAAGTTGACACTACCCTTTTCATAAAACATAAAATACATGACATTCTTCTAGTTCAAATCTATGTTGATGACATTATATTTGGAGCTACTAACTACTCTCTTTGTAAAGAATTTTCAAATATTATGCAAAGTGAGTTTGAGATGTCCATGATGGGTGAGCTCAATTTCTTCCTTGGTCTCCAAATCAAGCAAACAAGAGAAGGAACTTTCATAAGCCAATCTAAGTATTGCAAAGAGCTGCTCAAGAAGTTTGAAATGGACAATGCCAAGCATATGGCTACTCCTATGGGCACTTCATGCTATTTGAACAAGGATGAAGGAGGTAAATCGGTAAAAATTACTAAATATAGAGGTGTGATTGGCTCACTCCTTTATCTCACTGTAAGTAGACCTGATATAATGTTTAGTGTATGCATGTGTGCTAGATATCAAGCTAATCCTAAAGAATCAAACCTAAGTGCTGTTAAAATAATAATGAAATATCTAATAGGCACATCACAAATGGGTTTATGGTACCCTAAGGGTGCCTCATGTAGCCTCATTGGGTATTCCGATTCTGATTTTACTGGATGCAAAAATGGATAGGAAGAGCACTAGTGGGACATGCCACTTGCTTGGAAGCTCACTAGTTTCTTGGCATAGCAAGAAGCAAAATAGTGTGGCATTGTCCACAGCTGAAGCTGAATATGTTGCAGTTGGGAGTTGTTGTGCCCAAATCCTTTGGATGAAACAACAACTCTTGGACTATGGTCTTGAACTTGATCATATCCCCATAAGATGTGATAATACTAGTACAATTAATTTATCCAAAAATCTCATTTTGCATTCTAGGACTAAACATATTGAAATAAGACATCATTTCATTAGAGACCATGTTCAGAAGGGTGATTGTATGCTTGAATTTGTAGAAACCACTAAACAACTAGCTGACATCTTTACTAAGCCCTTAGCAAAAGAAGCATTTTTCTATATAAGAAATGAACTTGGTATATTAGATCAATCATGCATAAATTGACTATTTGCTGCATAATCCTAAAATTAAAGCATGTTGTTTTCTGCATAATCATTCCATTTTGCTGCATAATCTCTGATTCCTTAATGATTATTAAATCCAATACTGACTTGAGCATCAGAGATTTCCCCTAAGTTATTTTGCAGGTGCTCCTTAATGTTAAAAGACTTCCAAGCAACTCAACACCTTCATAATTTCACAAAAAAAGGGTGTAATTCTTGGTAAAAGTAGTATTTTTGCATAATTGTGTGATTTGAATCATAATATGATTAGAATATATGCTTGCATGATGATTTGAACTGATTTAAGATGTTCTGGAATTGATTTGAATGGTTTAAAATTAATTATATGTTGTTTGGATTTAAATTGGCATGTCTTTAAACCAAATGAATGATAGAAAATTGATCCTTTACAAATTAATGCGTAAAACTATTTTTTATTGCATGCCCTATTCGAATAAGAAGTCCATCATTCGAATAAAACCTCCTAGTAAAGCCTAGTTAATTTTCTAACATGTCTGTAATATTCGAATAAGGATTCCCTTATTCATATAACACCTCACAAAATGTGTTATAAAATCTTAATATCAACTGGTTATTCGAATAACCAACTGGTTATTCGAATAAAGCATGTTAGTGACAAAAACCATTTTCATATTATTCAAATAACAAAGTATGTTATTCGAATAAAGGATGACAGAACCCCACAACGTTTGAGCTACTACGCTGTTATTCGAATAATAACATTATTATTCGAATAACGCTTGGCAGTGAGCCAAGACGCTTCAGGAACCACTTTGTTATTTGAATAACACCACTGTTATTCGAATAACACGCGAGTTATATAAAGGATTTCACGAGGTTCCTCTCTCATTTCATATGTTTTCTTTTCCCCCTTCTGATTTTCTCTTCTTCGTATCACACCCATCTACTCCTTCTCTCCATAACCCACCAATATTCCACCATGGCGTCTTCTTCCAAACGCCCACGTAGCAAAACCGCTCCCACTAACAACCCCATTGATCTTCGCAGGCTTTCATCCAATAACGACGATCTCAAATGCTTCAGGGAAGACTTCTGGACTAGGGACATCATTCAGCCCAAGTATATGGATCGCCAATTCTTTGAAGATGATGGAGGATTTGATTTCCTCGATGATCTCTCCCATCAGGGCGTGCTAGATCTCTGCAGCTACAAGGACTCCATTTTCCCAGATTTAGTGAAAATGTTTTACTGCAACCTGAAGTTGGATGGTCCTAACCTCTTCTTTGAAGTTAAGGACCAGGAAATTGTCATCACTCCAGCTGATTGGATGGCATTCTTCAAACTAGAAGCCACGGGTGCTGCTGTGGAGCCAGATAGCAGACCGTATGTTAAGGCATACAAAAGATAGAAAGTTGTGTCGCTACTGGTGAAGCCTGGAACAGTTGAGCCGAAGGTTAGTCTTAAGAGTGGAATACTTAAAAGCCAAGAAAGGCTTCTTCACTACTCATACAGGTATATTCTTGCTCCTCGTGGCAGTAACTATGCTTATCTGACTGAGGATGATATTTTTCTTCTTTGGGTGTTGAAGAAAAATTAGAAAATCAACTGGCCAAATTTCATTGGGAAATACATGATGAAGGTCAAGACCACCAAGAATTCTAACTTGCCATATGCCCTTCTTATCTCAGCTTTTTTAAAGAAATATTCACTGCTCAGGAAAACTGAACGGATAATGGAATTGAACCACTTCAACATCTTTGGGGAATTTACTCTGAAGAAAATGAAGATGGTTCCGGACAGTGTTGGAAGCTGGGTATACCCTGATGAACTGGAAGAAGCTGCAGCAGATGAAGACATTGAAGATGCCCCTGTTCCTGCTGATGACTCTGTTCCTGCTGATCAGCCTACTGAAGCTCCTGCTCTTGCTCCAGTAACCTTGGAAGGCATTATGACCACTCTACTCGATAATCGTGCTTACATGGAACACACATTTTCTATTCTCTTCGATAGAATAGAAGGTGTTGAATGCGAGATTGCTGCCCTGCAAGTTGCACCTCCTGCTCCTGCACCAGACTCACCTCCTCCTCCACCAGACACTTATTTTTGATGCATAGGAATTTAGGTTTTTAGATCTTTGTTTTTGATGTTTTTGCAGTATTTTTGGCTGCCTTCATCTGAACTTGTATATCCTTGGCCATGCTTGCAATAAATGAATAAAGTATTATTTAGCTTCCTTGCTGACTTCGCACTTTCTAAGCCTGTTCTTGCTTTGCATCTCTTACTAAATGTTCGTTGAATTCCTTGCTAAATGTTATAAAAGCATGTTTGTGAATACTGGGTATATGCATATCTTGCCCCATCTTTTTGATCATGACAAAAGGGGGAGAAGAACAAGCTAAAGTTAACATTATTAAATTGTACTTAAAGATAATTACATTTGACAAATTTTTGGTTTTGGAGATTGTGTTGAGAAAAGATAGATCTGAAAGACTAATCTAAAAAGGATCAAGAGACTCCAAAAGAAAGGGGGAGCTGCGCTTGTCTCTGATAATTTATGCTCCTCTTACAAACTAGAGGGGGAGTAAGTCTCCTTGATTAATTCTGTGAGTTCCAATTTACAAATGAGCTAACTCTTTTCTCAATGGTTGTTTGTCATCATCAAAAAGGGGGAGAATGTGATTAGCGAGTATCTCATGAAGAATGTGTTTTGATGATAACAAACTTAAAGATGTTGCAAGATCAAGTCCAAGACTCTCAAGACCGTCAAGTATAGCTTTTAGGACTTCAATCAATTTGAAAAGATATATAAAGATTCACAATTGCTCAATCTTACATTTCAAAATAGCACACAAGTTTTCAATGCTTCAATATGATTTTTAATTTCCAAAGAATCAACCATCTCGTGTCCATAAGCTAACAAGATTATATGGAATCAAGAGCATCCTTTAAAAGAGGTATAAAACATGTTTTTCATGTATTATTCAAATAAGGGGTCCCTTATTCGAATAACACAAGTTAGAGATTCCAAATAATCTTTCAGGAAAAGATTTATTCGAAAAAGCCCTGTGTTATTCGAATAAATAGTTCAAAAAATTGTTTGGCACAAATGAGTTATTCGAATAACAAAGTGTTATTCGAATAACACATCTCCAGGAAATTATTTTATTAAATAGTTATTCGAATAACAGATTCGTTATTCGAATAACAAGCATTTCCATAAAACCATATATTTAAATGGTTATTCGAATAACAAACCAGTTATTCGAATAACAAGATCCCAGGAAATCAAAAATTCGAATAGGTTATTCGAATAACATGAGTGTTATTCAAATAACATGTTTTCCCAGAAACCATATATTTAAGTGGTTATTCGAATAACAAAAATGTTATTCAAATAACACATTACATAGGAAAACACGCTTGTGCTATTTAAAGTCTTATTCGAATAAGGATTCTTTTATTCGAATAAGAGAGCTTTCCAGAAACAGAAATTAACAGATAGTTACGAAACATTTAATGCTCCAACCATCTCCCAACGGGTCTAAACTTCAATGACTTAAAAATAGAAATTGTTGGGCATATATGAATGTTAGACAATTAATCTGAAAAACCTTAGTTGAGCATTAAAAATGAGTTTCCATCTTTTCTCCGTTAATACTCTGTTTCTGAGCGTAAACTATGAATCCTATACTTATTGAACTTCCATTTGTATCATCTGCTTTTTGAAGAGAGTTTTTACCTATTCAATCTTTGTATAATTTCTAGAGAGGGTGAGGCATCCCTCCAAACTGTAAAAGGGTGAGGTATCCCTTGGAAATAAAGGCTCAAGCTTAAGGGTGAGGTATCCCAAAGTGTTGAGTGCTCAAGGTTGTAAAGGTTATCAAGCATACATTGAAGCTTGAAGATATAGTAGAAAATCTCAAGTAACTGCTTGGGAACTGGGCGTAGATCACAAGTAGATTGGTGATCGAACCAGGATAAATCATTGTGTTTGCTTTCTCTAAACCTTTCTCTTTACTTTGTGCACTATTTTATTGAATTACTTGAATATTGTTTCCTTTGGCTATCACATTTATAAGTAAAAGTATTTATCTCATTTATCCAATCATCTCTAATCATTCAATAGCTTCAACAAAAATTATTTATCAAACGATTTGTAAAAGATTTGCGAACTTGTTTTACATACTCAATTCACTCCCCTCTTGAGTATTGAGGCCACTTGGTAATAAGTAAGAATGTTAAATAATTCCATAATATATATCCTAAAAACGTAATATACTATTTAAGGGTTTAATTATATTGATTTTGGGTCCATGAGTTGACCCAGAATATGATGATGCTTATCTTAGCCGAAATATGGCATGTTATGAAAAGCATATTTTGCTGAATACACGTTGTATACATGCATTGAGTCATCATGCATTGTGAAAGTCCGTTGGACTATTATTAAGGCCATGTTGCCTAGGAGATTGAACACACCTTTGTAAGGGTGCGAGTAGACTAGTGTAGGTCATACTGTTGACCTTGGGGGCGTCGGGGCGTGGGCATCTCACAGTGGACAGTTGGTAGCCCCACTAGACTGTGAGATAAACCGATGCGAACGCACCGATGATCTGGATGTGACACTGTCCTATATCGTGATCTAGCATAGAATGTCTGCACAATGCCTTGATGTGCACGTGGATAAACTGATGAATTATAGCACTTCGGCCACGGCAGCCGAGTTGCAGACATGTCTCCTGATCTTTCTCTCTGACTGTTTGTGTCTAACTCCATGGAGTAGGATTTTAATGTTGTACACATGTGCATAATGAGTCCATATATTATCTGGTATTTGATTCTTATTATATATTGAAACTGTTACTTTACTAATGTATAATTTTCTGGAACTGCTTAATTATTTAATTACTGTTATTTAATGCTTATTATTATTATTGTTGATCTTGAAATGCTATGTGGGCGCCTTATGCCATTTTGTTTCTCTACTGCCATAATTGGTACTGATGGTAGGATATCTTACATTTTTCCTATATTTTTATTATTTTCTATCTCTATATTGTGTCCCATAGAAGACATCGGCAAGGAGGGTGAAGCTCCTGAATTCCCCGGCTTCTGGCCCGATTGCGACTAGCACCTACTATTGGATCATGGCGGCACGCTCACGCGGATTTTTAGGTGATGTGCATTTGACCTTCCTTGGAGGGCCAGACTGCTGGCACATCAACCTAAATTTTGATCGCTGTGTCTACCTGGGAGACGTGTCGATCTCGCTGGCTTGGGGACGTCATGAACCGCCGATCTTCACTTGCAGTGTCAGTCTATGTTTGGAGTTTTATTTGCCCATCAGGGAGATGTGGGGTGATTGTTATTACACCCCACAGGAGGATTCTTTTGATTCCACTACTCGGGCTCCGGCCCATAACTCGGTGGCTCCACTAGAGGTTTCCTCGGATGAAGAAGATCCTGAGGAGGATCCCGAGGAGGATCCTGACACGGTTCCTCCTCATCTTAGGGATTGATACTATCAATAGCTACTGATGGCTATCAGGGTATATTTTGGGGGCCTGATGTGTCATTATTTTGGTAGGGTGTATATTTATGATCTCTTGAGGCATACATGTATAACTTTGCTTTTTGTATATTCAAGCGCTGTAATCAAACAAGTTTAATATAATGATATATCATTGTTCATGTATGTTGGTTTGATGTATGCTTTATTTCTATTTTACTATTCATTGTAACTATGTCTTATCACTATTTTTATTGATTATAACAAAAGAAAATATGCTCTCTAATTTAATCACACGATTACAATCATGTAAATCTATATTTATATAAAGAACCGAGTCTTAATGTTTATTTTTATTTTTTGCATTGTAAATGACAATGTAACGTTCCCTCCCAAAAAGGGGCGTTACATTAAGTTAGTATCAGAGCCTCGATTTATGTTTCTTTGGAATTTATGATTGAGTTTGTCTTGTTTGTGCTGTGTGAATCTCTGTGTTTGGTATTCCTAGTGGATGCAACTGACTTTCCTTGTATTTTCAGCTAACCTGGTTTGAGATAAGCAATATGGCGAGTGGTGGAGATATGGCAACTACTATAAAGGCTATGCAAAGGATGGCTGAAGTCATCGCACAATAACCTAAACGAGCTACTCAATAACAAGAGAGAGTTGCTCAACAACATGTTGGGAATCGTGGTTACATCACGCAGCGAAAAAAATAGGATTCCCACCAAGGATCCATGCGAAAAGCCATAATATGAGTTTTTAAATTATTTACCTCTTGAAGCGTGATCAAAAGGAATGATGTGAATCACCAACACCGTAATAGAAATGATGTCTTTGCGATATCCACACGAATAGACTCACGAACGTCCAACGTCCGCAAAGAGGAGCCTCACGTCTCTCACACAGTGCTAGCTGCGAAAAGAAGAGAAGAAACCTATCGCTCTCTCACTCACTTTTCTGTAGGTGCGGCTAGGGTTCTGTAATTATATATATTAGTAGTCCCTTAGTAGTACTATTTATAATAGTGACTTTCTTAAGTGAGTGTGAGCAGCAGTAAGGTAAGCTGTGCAACCCTAGACCCATCTGTTATGAGTCTGGCCCATATTTGAATCTGAGTCCAACTTGGATCCATTGCTCCAATTTTAGTCTGCTCTATATGTGTGACCCTGCAAGTTCTTATTATGTTAGCAGTAATATTAAAATCCCATTTTAATATTACAAGCAGTGAGTGGTATCTAGCAACATATCGTTGCTACCCAAGTAATAAGAATGTCAGTGATTTGACATAACTTTTCTGTGACTAATGTTTCTGTGTCGTTTAGTCCCTTTGTCAAGATATCTAGATTGAACACAAGGCATGGAATGCGTCACCCTTGTATAGTCCAATCTTTCATTTCCTAATACTCGAGTAGACTTTGTAACAACAAATGAGATCAATATCTCATATTGACTCATTTGAGCATGGCCATGCATTTCGCAGTCTCACTCAATCAGGGGGCCCGAAGATATCGCTCCTGTTATGTAGAAGTGACAAATCCCATCTAGGTCACTCACATCCCTCTGCATGATTTGCGGTATGTCCAATAACCAACTTTATAATCACCTTATTACAGATGACGTTTGATGGTATTAAAACACACAACTTCTTATGTAGGAGTCGTAGTGAGTTCAGGTCAAAGGACCACAGACACCATTATCACTATAAGAATCAGTTATGACACTCAAGTAACGATCCATGTAATGTTCTCATGGTGGGTCAGTCCAGTACATCATTACTCTAATATGTACCCATGTAAAGACTTGATATCTCATATCCATGACCAGTGAGATGTGGTCATCATACTAGTCTCAATATATTATTGTTGTCCTATTTAACAATAATACTTGACTAGGGACATTTAAGAATAATGTTGTAACCAAAAAGGATCTCACGATCAAGTCATCCACTTGATGTCCTATGGCATCAAACTTACTATTCTAAGGACTTTATTATGTTTATCGAAAGGAACACAATAAATAAAATGCCTCATATATAAAATAGCATAATAGAATGTATGTAAATGCAGAAAATGTATTGGCCTCTAGGGCATACACTAACACAACAAGAGATGGCTGCTCAACAGCTCGAAGCTACTGCTGACGCTCAGAACTTGGCGGAGTTTCGTCTCCACAATCCTCCCCAATTCAAAGGAGAGTTCGATCCAAATAAAGCCTGTCTATGGATCAAAGAGCTAGAGAAAGTCTTCTGAGGCAAGAATTGCACCGAGAATAAGAAGGTGACTTATGCTACCTTTATGTTGGTTGGCAATGCTGAGAACTGGTGGTGCAGGACGCAAAGGATGCTGGAGGCTGAAAATCGCGAAATCACTTGGGATTTATTTAAGGATAAATTCTTGGATAAGTACTTTCCCGCAAGCGCGAGACACGCGAAGGAGATGAAGTTTCTCAACCTAAGGCAAGGGAACATGACTGTTAGTGAATATGCAGTGAGATTTGAAAACTTGTCACAATTTTCAACATACTTTCAGCACCAACCGAACGAAGCCTGGAAGTGTCAGAAGTTTACAGAAGGACTGAAATATGAAGTGAAGAAAGCTGTTATCACACTGAAAATCAATGAGTTCTCGGAGCAACTAGATACGTGCTGTGAAGTGAAAGCTCTCGAGCAATCTAGAGATACAAGGAGCAGGAACTTTGGACCTACAAGGTTCCAAAGGGGCGGTGGCAACAGTTCTAATCGCTTCTAAAAGAAGCCATATTCCCGGCCAATGGGAAATCAGCAACAGACAGCGGGTGGAAGTTCTGGTGAAGGTTTTACTGGGAACTGGACCGGCCAAAATGTGGCGTATAACTCAAAATGCCTGAAGTGTAGGAAGGATCATCTCACGAGGGATTGCACTATAAAGGGGATTATTTATTTCTGATGTGGTAAACCTGGCCACGTATCCCGAGACTGAAACCAAGCGAAAGTTGAACCTTCAGTCAATGCTGCAAGGGCCAACAAATTGCATGCAGGAGGACGGGTCTATACTATGAGTGAAGCCGAAGCCTCCGAGTCAGAAGAGTTAATTCAAGGAGAATGCACCATAGAAGGTAACCTTTTAACTGTACTATATGACTCTGGGGCAACCCATTCTTTCATATCTTATGACTGTGTGCTACGACTTCGTTTACCGGTGTCTACCATACCGTTTGATCTGACTGTTTCTACCCCCACTAATAAACCAGTAGTTACTGCCAAAGTCTGTTTAAATTGTCCCTTGATTGTTGAAGGTCGAATCTTTTCTATCGATTTGATCTGTCTACCCCTTTCTCAGCTAGATATAATTTTAGGGATGGACTGGTTGTCTTCCAACCATGTTCTATTAGATTGTTCAAGAAAAACCATAGTTTTCCCTGTGGATGAGAATTCTAGATACTTGACGGTCAATCAAGTACAAGCTCTCTTGAAAGAAGGAGCTCATGGATACATGCTACTGTCTTATTTGAAAGTCGAGAGTGAGGTTGATGTGAACACAATTCTAGTGGTGAATGAATTTCCCGAAGTCTTTCCGGAGGATGTACGTGGTCTACCACCGGCGCGAGAAATAGAATTTGTTATTGACCTTGTATTGGGAGCTGGTCCCGTGTCTATAGCACCTTATAGGATGTCACCAACAGAATTAGCTGAACTTAAGAAGCAGCTAGAGGATCTTTTGGAAAAGTAATTCATCAGACCAAGTGTGTCACATTGGGGAGCACCAGTACTGCTAGTTCGAAAGAAGGATGGTTCATCAAGGTTGTGCATGGACTACAGACAGCTAAACAAAGTGACAATCAAGAATAAATATCCACTCCCAAGAATTGATGACTTAATGGACCAACTGAAGGGAGCAGCGGTATTTTTAAAAATTAACCTACAATCTGGGTATCATCAGATACGAGTGAAGACGGAGGATATACCTAAGACTGCTTTTCGTACCCAATACGACCATTACGAGTATCTTGTGATGCCATTTGGTATGACGAATACGCCTGCTATCTTCATGGACTACATGAACAGGATCTTTAGTCCTTACTTGGACAGGTTTGTTGTTGTCTTTATCGACGACATCCTGATATACTCTCAAAATCAAGAGGATTATGCTGAACAGCTCAGTATAGTTCTCCAAATTCTGAAGGAGAAAGAACTGTATGTCAAACTGTCAAAATGTGAATTTTGGCTAGAAGAAGTTAAGTTTTTAGGTCATGTAATCTCGAATGATGGGATTGCGGTGGATCCATCCAAAGTAGAGGCAGTGCTATAATAGGAAAGGCCTAAGTCGGTGATGGATGTGAATGCTTATGTCTCTAAGGCATGTCAAATGGTTTTTGATGATAACAAAGACAAAAGCGAAGATCAAGTGCAATAGTGAAGATCAAGCGCAAAAGGAAAAATCAAGATCAAAGAAAGAAGACAAGAAGGTTTATTTAGTTATAAGACTTAGGACACTAATGTTAAATGCTCTCAAGATTTCTCAAATGGTTTTTCAATATATGATTTCAAAATAAATGGAAAATTTCAAAGATAAACATGACTTTCAAGAAAACTTGTGTTTCAATCTTAAAACTAACACTCTTAAAAAGATTCATGTTTAAACAATTGTCTCAAGGTGTTAGAAATGACTTACAAGCTTTATTGGACTTGAAAAATGTGTTCAATGGCCAATGTAATCGATTATACGACGTTTGTAATCGATTACACAGCAAACAGAAGGCATGTAATCGATTACATGAGCAATGTAATCGATTACAAGCAAGTCGAGGTCATGTAATCGATTACACAATATATGTAATCGATTACATCAAGCCCAAAGCATGACCACGTTCAAAGAGTCATGTAATCGATTACATGGATATTGTAATCGATTACACAAAAAGTCAAGTCATGTAATCGATTACACAAATATTGTAATCGATTACACAAAGTCAGAAGCCATGTAATCGATTACACTAAGAATGTAATCGATTACACAGAGCCCAGAAAGTCAAGAACACGTTGGAACAACATATGTAATCGATTACCTGAGCTGAGTAATCGATTACAAGAATCCTAACAACGTCCAATGGCTATATTTAATGCAATTAATGCATGCCCAGAAAACCCCAACGGCTCTATTAAATGAGAAACTTATAAATACCAAAGTTGGGTCTTTATTTGAGGTTGACCTTGAACCAAAAACTGATTACCAATACGTCCAAACGTGAATTAATCCTCAAATCATTTTCTTGCTCTGTTTTTTGTCAAAAACGTAAAAAATCTTTGAGAGCATATTAGAGCTTCAATTTGTATTCATCTACTCTACTGAGAGCTTCATTCTATTTATCATTATTGCTTTGTAAAGAGGGTGAGGTATCCTTTAGTTGAAGTGACTCAAGCTCCAAGCGTGAGGTATCGCAAAAGGGTTGAGTGCTCAAGGTTGTAGTGGTTGTCAAGCACCCATTGAAGCTTGAAGATATAGTGAAAAATCTCAAGTTGTTGCTTGGGGACTAGACGTAGATCACAAGTGGATTGGTGATCGAACCAGGATAAACGACTATGTTTGTTATCTCTAAACCCTCCACTGTTTATTTTGTATACTGTTTTATTGATTTTCTTGGATACTGTCTCCGTAGACTATTTCTGTTATAAGTAAAAGTGCTTATCTCATCCTCCCAATTATTTCTAATCATTCAATAGCTTCAACAAAAATAAGTTATCAAACGATTTGTGAAAGATTTGTGAACTTAGTTTTCATACTCAATTCACCCCCCCTCTTGAGTATTGAGACCACTTGGTAACAAGTGGTATCAGAGTTAGACTCTTGTATAAAGAGCTTAGCAGCTTCAAGAGAAGTAATGGCTTCAAATGGTTTTTCAAATGAAGGTTCTTCTATAAACAGACCTCCTTATTTCAATGGGGATGGTTATGCCTATTGGAAAGAAAGGATAAAATTTTTTATTGAAGCTATTGACTTAGATGTGTGGGACGCCATTGAAAATGGTGCTTTTGTCCCAACACAAACTAAAGATGGTGTGAAAATTAATACACCTAGAAATGAATGGACCGATGATGATAAAAAGAAGGTTCAATACAACTTGAGAGCCAAGAACATCATCACAACATCTTTGGGGTATGATGAATTCTTTAGGGTGTCAAATTGTAAAACCGCAAAAGAAATGTGGGATACTCTACAAGTAACTCATGAAGGTACTAGTGAGGTAAAACGATCTCGAATAAACACTCTTACTCACGAATATGAATTGTTTAGAATGAACCAAGGTGAGAGTATTCAAGATATGCAGAAGAGGTTTACTCATATTGTTAATCATCTTATCTCATTGGGAAAGACATTTCCTAATGAGGATCTTATTAACAAAGTGTTGAGATGTCTAAGCAGGAATTGGCAACCCAAAGTGACGGCGATTGCGGAATCAAGAGATTTATTAATAATGTCTTTAGCCACCTTATTTGGAAAGCTTCAAGAACATGAGCTGGAACTAAATAGGCTCAACCAAAATGAAGAGCATGACAAAAAGAAGAAGGGAATCGCACTCAAAGCTACTTCCTCTACAATTGAAGATGATGATGAAGATGGTGAAGAGGATGGTGAAAGTGGGGAGCTAAGTGAGGAGAATCTTAGTCTCCTTGTGAGAAAATTTAGAAGATTCCTAAAGAACAAGGGATTTCAAAGAAGGCCACCCTTTCCTCAAAAGAAAGCATATCACAAAGGAGAAGGATCCTCTACTCCTCCAAAATGCTATGAATGTGGAAAATCGGGACACATGAAAATGGAGTGTCCTATGTATCTCAAGAAGACGGAGAAGTTTGAGAAAAGGCCTTCTAAGGAAAGGAAAGGAAGAAGAGCATGTATAGCTTGGGAGGATAATGACTTAAGCTCTTCTGACGATTCGGAGAATGAAGAAGCCCATCTTTGCCTCATGGCTCAAGGAGAAGAAAGTGAAGAAAGTGACACCGAGGTAACCTCCTCTAACCTAGAACCTTCACCTTCTTATGATGAATTGCAAGATGCCTTTCAAGAATTGCATGATGAATCTTTGAGGCTCACAAAAATGATTTTGTCTTCCAATAAAATAATCTCCCTGTTAACAAAAAAAGTTTCTACTTTAACCAAGGAGATAAATGAACTTAAAATCAAAAATGAGACCTTAGGACTCATGGACGCTAATTCATTATGCATGACTTGTTTCTCACATGATAGTGCATCCATATCATTACCTTGTTCATCATGTAAAGCTTTTGAAAAAGAAATTGAAGACTTAAACAACACTCTTACAAAATTCACTTTTGGAAGAGATAACTTAAATGTGTTGTTAGGGAGACAAAAATGTGTTTTTCAAAAAGCTGGCTTGGGATTTAATCCAAACAATCATCAAAAGTCTTATAAGAACTTCTTTGTTTCCTCAAATACCTCAAGTAGTCCCTTTGTCAAATGTTTTCATTGTGGTAAGAAAGGGCATAGTGCATCAACTTATAATGTTAGAAAGAACATAAACACTAAGGTTGGAATAAAAAGAGTTTGGGCTCCTAAAGGCACCATGCCTAATTCTAACACACAAGGACCCAAGACAATTTGGGTACCAAAAGTTAAAACTTGAATGTGTGTTGTAGGTGTGCTTGAAAACCAAGAACTCAAGTTGGTATCTTGATAGTGGTTGCTCCAAGCACATGACCGGTGATGGCTCCAAGTTCTCCTCCCTTACACACAAGAAACATGGTCATGTCACATATGGTGATAACAATAAAGGGAAGATTCTTGGAATTGGCAAAGTTGGTAAGATCCCTTCATCATCTATTGATAATGTTTTACTTGTTGAAGGACTTAAACATAATTTACTTAGTATTAGTCAATTGTGTGATAAAGGCAATAGAGTTATATTTGATTCTTCTTGTTGCATAATTGAGGGAAAGGATGATAGGTAAGTTAAGTTTGTTGGTCATAGAGTCAATAATATATACATGACTAGTCTAGATGATATCTCCTCAAATGATGCTAAATGCTTTATGAGTAAAGAAAATGATTCATGGTTATGGCACAGAAGAATTGCTCACATTCACATGGATCACTTAAACAAATTGGTTTCTAAAGAACTAGTAATTGGTCTTCCAAAGCTCAAATTTGAAAAAGACCAACTTTATGATGCATGTCAAAAGGGAAAACAAGTAAAAGTCTCTTTTAAAGCTAAAAACTTAGTTTTAACTTCTAGACCTTTACAACTTCTGCACATGGATCTTTTTGATCCCTCTAAAACTATGAGCTTTGGTGAAAATTACTATGCATTAGTGATTGTGGATGATTTTTCTAGGTTTACATGGACATTATTCTTGGCCAACAAAAATGATGCTTTTCAATCATTTAGAAAACTTGCCAAAGTTATCCAAAACGAAAAAGGTTTTTGTATTGCATCCATAAGAAGTGACCATGGTGGTGAATTTGAAAATCATGAATTTGAAACTTTTTGTGATGAACATGGCATTGAGCACAATTTTTCTGCCCCTAGGACACCACAACAAAATGGTGTTGTAGAAAGGAAAAATCGATCTTTAGAGGAAATGGCAAGAACTATGCTCAATGAGGCCAACCTTCCTAAGTATTTTTGGGCCGATGCGGTCAATACCGCGTGTTATGTTATGAATAGAGCCCTAATAAGGCCAATTTTAAAGAAAACTCCATATGAATTGTACAAAGGAAGGAAACCCAATGTGTCATGTTTTCATGTCTTTGGATGTAAATGCTTTATTTTGAATAATGGAAAAGATAACTTGGGGAAGTTTGATGCAAAATCTGATGAGGGAATATTCATTGGTTATTCTATTCATAGTAAGGCCTTTAGAATCTATAATAAACGAACTATGACCATAGAAGAGTCCATACATGTTGCATTTGATGAAACTAACCCAAATGAGCCGAGAAAGGAGCTTGTTGATGATGTTACAGAAATCTTGGCAAAAACACACTTGAAAAATCAAGAGAAAGAATCCAAAAAGCAAGAAGATTCAGAAATTGTGAATCTACCCAAGGAATGGAGGACTTCAAGATATCATCCTCTTGACAAGGTGATAGGTGATGTATCAAAAGGGGTAATTACTCGAAACTCACTCAGAGATGCATGTAATCACCTAGCCTTTGTCTCTCAAGTTGAACCTAAAGACATAAATGAGGCCATTAATGATGAGCATTGGATCTTGGCCATGCAAGAAGAACTAAACCAATTTGAGAGAAATCAAGTTTGGGAATTAGTTCCAAGGCCCAATGATCATCCAATAATTGGCACCAAATGGGTCTTTAGGAACAAACTTGATGAAACGGGCTTAATAATAAGAAATAAAGCTAGGCTTGTAGCTAAGGGATATAATCAAGAAGAAGGCATAGACTATGAAGAAACTTATGCTCCCGTAGCTAGGTTAGAGGCCATTAGAATGTTACTTGCATATGCTTGTATCATGGATTTCAAACTCTATCAAATGGATGTCAAAAGTGCTTTTTAAATGGTTTTATACAAGAAGAGGTGTATGTGGAACAACCTCCTGGTTTTGAAGATTTTGAATTGCCCAACCATGTTTTTAAACTGAAAAAGGCCTTGTATGGCTTGAAACAAGCTCCTAGAGCTTAGTATGAAAGGTTGAGCAAATTTCTTTTAGAAAAAGGATTTTCTAGAGGCAAAGTTGACACAACCCTTTTCATAAAACATAAAATGCATGACATACTTCTAGTTCAAATCTATGTTGATGACATTATATTTGGAGCTACTAACAACTTTCTTTGTAGAGAATTTTCAAATATTATGCAAAGTGAGTTTGAGATGTCTATGATGGGTGAACTCAACTTCTTCCTTGGTCTCTAAATCAAGCAAACAAGAGAAGGAACATTCATAAGTCAATCCAAGTATTGGAAAGAGCTGCTCAAGAAGTTTGGAATGGACAATGCCAAGCATATGGCTACTCCTATGGGCACCTCTTGCTATTTGGACAAGGATGAAGGAGGTAAATCAGTAGAAATTACATAATATAGTGGTATGATTGGCTCACTCCTTTATCTTATTGAAAGTAGGCCTGATATAATGTTTAGTGTATGCATGTGTGCTAGATATCAAGCTAATCCTAAAGAATCACACCTAAGTGCTGTTAAAAGAATAATGAAATATCTAATAGGCACATCACAAATGGGTTTATGGTACCCTAAAGGTGCCTCATGTAGTCTTATTGGGTATTCTGATTCTAATTTTGCTGGGTGTAAAATGGATCGAAAGAGCACTAGTGGGACATGCCACTTGCTTGGAAGCTCACTAGTTTCTTGGTATAGCAAGAAGCAAAATAGTGTGGCATTGTCTACAGCTGAAGCTAAATATATTGCAGCTGGGAGTTGTTGTTCTCAAATCCTTTGGATGAAACAACAACTCTTGGACTATGGTCTTGAACTTGATCACATCCCCATAAGATGTGATAATACTAGTACAATCAACTTGTCTAAAAATCCTATTTTTCATTCTAAGACTAAACATATTGAAATAAGACATCTTTTCATTAGAGACCATGTTCAAAAGGGTGACTGTATGCTTGAGTTTATAGAAACCACTAAGCAACCAGCTGACATTTTCACTAAACCCCTAGCAAAAGAAGTATTTTTCTACATAAGAAATGAACTTGGTATATTGGATCATTCATGCATAAATTAACTTCTGCTGCATAATCCTGAATCTAATGCATAACCTTGCATTTTTCTGAATAATCACGCGAAATTGCTGCATAATCTCTGAATTTTTCATTATATTTGAATCCAATACTGACTTGAGCGTCGGAGATTTCCCCTAAGTTGTTTTGCAGGTGTTCCCTCATGACCAAGACTCACAAGCAACTCAATATCCTCAAATTTTCACCAAAAATGGTAAAAATCTTGGTAAAAATAGTAATTTTTGATAAATTACGTGAGTTGAATCATAATATGATTAGATTATATGGTTGAATGATGCCTTGAATTGATCTAAGTTGTTTTGAAACTAATTTGGATTGATTAAAGTTGATTATATGCTGTCTGGAATGCAAAATTTGAGTTAAAGAGTACTGGTAATCAATTACAATGCCTTTGTAATCGATTACACAGGTTTTGTCACGCATGTAATCGATTACACACCTTTTGTAATTGATTACAATCAACTCAGAACTCAAGTAATCGATTACACCAAAATGTAATTGATTACACACCCACCAAAATTCTTGTAATCGATTACACACTCAATGTAATCGATTACACAGAGTGTTTTAAAAGGTTTTTGACGCGCGCAAAACTCATTTTTTTTTCAGAACCTGTTCATCTTCTTCGTCCTCCTCCTCTCTGCCCCACGCACCTAAACCTCTCAAACCTCAAAATCTCTCATTTCTCACTCAAATCTCCATCGAAATCCCTCATTTTACCTCTCTCAATCTCGAAATCCCTCTCCACACAACTCATCTCTCAAAATCTCCTCACATCCCTCACCCAAATCTCCCCACCTTCTCTCACGAACCCCATCTCCGTTTCTCTAACCTAATTTCATCCCTTTCTCTCTCCTCACTCATCCCCAACCATTTTCACTCCTCCCACTCCACTCCTACTCCTCAATGGCTGAATCTTCTCATTGTTCAAAGCGCCCAAGAACAGGGGCTGCCATTGCAAGGTCTTCTGGTGGTTCTTCACGTAACATATCCAGCCTGGACCTCACGAGGCACTTCTCCACTGTGAAGCGAGCTGAATTGTTCCGGAAGAACTTCCAGCTTCGCAAGATCATCTCTTCCAGGTATCTACCCATGACCTTATGCGAGAGTGAACCATTAGAGAGCTTTAGGACAATAGAAAACTTAAGCTTGCTGGGATTCCTGAGCATAGAGAAAGTCATCTATCCTAATCTTGTATGTGTCTTTTATGCGAACCTGAAGGTTGAGGATAACTATATCATTTCTGAAGTGAAAAAGCAACAAATCAGGTTATCAATGGCAGAGTGGTATAGGCTGACAAAGCTCACTCCAGATAGAGCTCAGTTCTGTGGGAATGCCAATGTATGGGGACATGAGTTTGAGCACAAGGCTGCTCTTCTCTCTTTGATTAGGACTGGCTACCACCCCCCGAATGATCCTAAACGAAGAATTATGGCTACTGGCCTCACCATGGAGAACAGGGTTCTCCACTATCTTTTGGTCCGTGGCTTGATTCCCAGGGGAGGGAATTACTCCCAAGTCCTCAAGGATGATGTGATTGCATTATGGGCAATGACTACAGGGAGGCCTATTAACTGGGGTTATTATATCTTAGAGCACATGCTGGACGTCAAGAAAAAGAAGAACTCTGCTCTCCCCTTCGCCATGTTGGTAACCACTATACTTGAGCACTGTCGCATTTCGCTGGCTGAAGAGTCTAAGGACACCAGCTCCAAGGGACCACAATCAATTGGGCTGCATACTCTGAGGAAGCTCCAGCTCTATAAGGTGGATGACAGATGGCATTACATCGCTCATGGCACTTTTGGCCATATCCATCACGACCCAGATAGTGACGAGGATGAGGAGGCTCAGCATCCTGCTCCTGCCCCTGCTCCAGCTCCCACTCCTACTACTCTTGATCTCCTGCTCCAAGAAATGCGCAACCTGAGCGCTAATGTAAACACACGCATGGATCATATTGAGCAGAAGATTGACCATCTTGAGCTGAGGATGGACTACTCTGATCAGGAACTTGCCTCCATTTGATCTCTCCTGGGTGGACCTCCTATTCCTCAGAGCACTGCTGCTGCACCTCGCACATCCCCTGCCTCTCCAGTTCCCCTCTCCTTCGCTGGCCCATCTGGAGTTCCTGCTGATGATGAGGAGCCTTTGGACTCTAACGATGATCTTATGCCCAGCGATGACAATGATGATAACGATGATACTGCTGCGGATCCAGAAGATGATATCTTTTGTGACAGCGAGGCCACTGACAGTGATCATGGCTCCTTGCCTTGATATTTGTTTTGATAAACACCATGTATTTATTTTGTTTTGACTCTAATTATATTTCATTGGTATACAGTTATGGTGTTCTTTGATTATTGGGTATACTGGCTGTGAAAACATTACTTTGTCTATGGCTGATTAATAAAATATGAACTTGTTTCCGCTTTGAATGTTTAGCTGTTTGTCAATATTGCATGAACTGGTTGATATCCTTAGCATTGTTGTTTTGGCAAAATTTAGGGAATCATGAACTATAGCTGTTATGCTGTCCAATTTTTTAAATGCTTATGTCTTTTTTATAATGCCAACAGGGGAGAAAATAAGAAAAATAAGGAAAAATGAAATAAAGGTTGTATGAGTAATTAAGGCTGCATAAGTACGGGGGAGTTATTGAGCTTTTGCGCTCTTAAGCTTTTTATATGAAATCTAACCCAATATCATGCATAAACTCCGGGGGAGCATTGCGCCTAAATGTCTATTATATAAAATTGCAAAAATTCTTTCTTTTTCCTATGATCAGTTTGTCATCATCAAAAAGGGGGAGAATGTGAATGCTTATGTCTCTAAGGCATGTCAAATGATTTTTGATGATAACAAAGACAAAAGCGAAGATCAAGTGCAATAGTGAAGATCAAGCACAAAAGGAAAAATCAAGATCAAAGAAAGAAGACAAGAAGGTTTATTTAGTTATAAGACTTAGGACACTAATGTTAAATACTCTCAAGATTTCTCAAATGGTTTTTCAATATATGATTTCAAAATAAATGGAAAATTTCAAAGATAAACATGGCTTTCAAGAAAACTTGTGTTTCAATCTTAAAACTAACACTCTTAAAAAGATTCATGTTTAAACAATTGTCTCAAGGTGTTAGAAATGACTTACAAGCTTTATTGGACTTGAAAAATGTGTTCAATGGTCAATGTAATCGATTATACGACATTTGTAATCGATTACACAACAAACAAAAGGCATGTAATCGATTACATGAGCAATGTAATCGATTACAAGCAAGTCAGAGGTCATATAATCGATTACACAATATATGTAATCGATTACATCAAGCCCAGAAAAGCATGAACACGTTCAAAGAGTCATGTAATTGATTACATGGATATTATAATCGATTACACAACAAGTCAGAAGTCATGTAATCAATTACACAGATATTATAATCGATTACACACAAGTCAGAAGCCATTTAATCGATTACACCAAGAATGTAATCGATTACACAGAACCCAGAAAGTCAAGAACACGTTGGAACAACATATGTAATTGATTACCTGAGCTGAGTAATCGATTACAAGAATCCTGACAACGTCCAACGACTATATTTAATGCATGCCCAGAAAACCCAAACGGCTCTATTAAATGAGAAACTTATAAATACTAAAGTTGGGTCTTTATTTGAGGTTGACCTTGAACCAAAAACGGATTACCAATACGTCCAAACGTGAATCAATCCTCAAATCATTTTCTTGCTCTGTTTTTTGTCAAAAACGTGAAAAATCTTTGAGAGCATATTAGAGCTTCAATTTGTATTCATCTCGCTTCTTGAGAGCTTCATTCTATCTATCATTATTGCTTTGTAAAGAGGGTGAGGCATCCCTCCAAAAGTGTAAAGGGTGAGGTATCCCTTAGTTGAAGAGACTCAAGCTCCAAGGGTGAGGTATCCCAAAAGGGTTGAGTGCTCAAGGTTGTAGTGGTTGTCAAGCACCCATTGAAGCTTGAAGATATAGTGGAAAATCTCAAGTTGTTGCTTGGGGACTAGACATAGATCACAAGTGGATTGATGATCGAACCAGGATAAACGACTGTATTTGTTATCTCTAAACCCTCTCCTATTTATTTTGTATACCGTTTTATTGATTTTCTTGGATACTGTCTCCGTAGACTATTTCTGTTATAAGTAAAAGTGTTTATCTCGTCCTTCCAATTATTTCTAATCATTCAATAGCTTTAACAAAAATAAGTTATCAAACGATTTGTGAAAGATTTGCGAACTTAGTTTTCATACTCAATTCACCCCCTCTTGAGTATTGAGGCCACTTGGTAACAATGGAGATTCGTAGCTTCGTAGGTTTAGTCAGATATTACCGGAGGTTCATTGAGGGATTTCCCAAAATCGTGGGACCTCTTACTCAACTCACGAGGAAGAACCAAGCTTTTGAGTGGACCGACAACTGTGAACAGAGTTTCCAAGAGTTGAAGAGACGGCTAACTACCTCACTAGTTTTAGTGCTACCTGGTCCGAATGAGCCCTTTGAGGTGTACTGTGACGCTTTATACCAAGGACTAGGATCTGTGCTTATGCAACATGGAAGAGTAGTGACTTATGCTTTAAGGCAATTGCGAGTGCATGAGAAGAATTACCTGACGCACAACTTAGAATTAGCGACTGTGGTTTTCGCTTTAAAGATATGGAGGCATTTCCTCTATGGAGCGACGTTCAACATCTTTAGTGATCACAAAAGCTTGAAATATTTGTATGATCAGAAGGAGTTGAACATGAGGCAGCGGAGGTGGCTAGAGTTCCTGAAAGACTATGATTTCCAACTTCTGTATCACTTTGGCAAGGCAAATGTCGTGGCAGATGCCTTAAGCAGAAAGATGATCAGTGTCTCTGCCTTGATGATCAAGGAAAAGGATCTAATAGAGCAGTTCAGAGATGTATAGTCTTTTGTGGAATTAGAATGGGGAAAGATCCGCATGAACATGGTTACTATCTCAAGTGAGCTAATGGAGGACATACGGGAAAAGCAGAAGGTCGACAAGTTCTTGTAAGAAGTGAGAGAGCTAATGAAGCATGGAAACAAAACTGCATTTGCGGAAGGAACTGACGGAATTCTGAGATTTCGAGGTAGGGTCTATATTCCCCGTGACCAAGAACTTCGAGAGTACATTCTCGATCATGTTCACACAAGTTAGCTGAATATGCATCCGGGCATAACAAAAATGTATCAAGACTTAAAAAAGTTGTTTTGGTGGCATGGAATGAAGAGTGACATCACTAGACGTGTATCGACTTGTCTAGTTTGTTAGAAAGCTAAAGTGGAACATCAAAGACCCGCATGATTGCTACAACCATTGTTTATTCCTGAATGGAAGTGGGACAACATTACAATGGATTTTGTGGTGGGTTTTCCAAGGACAAGAAAAGGACATGACTCGATTTGGGTGATTGTGCACCGACTCACGAAATCAGCGCATTTCCTCCCGATCAACATAAGGTACAAACTGGAGAAACTGACCCAACTGTATATTGGGGAAATTGTTAGACTGCACAGTGTGCCTACAAGTATTGTTTCGGATAGGGATCCAAGGTTCACTTCAAAGTTCTGGCAGAGTCTACGAGAATCATTAGGGACAAAGTTACGTCTAAGTTCTGCTTATCACCTACAAATCGATGGTCAATCGGAGAGAACAATCTAATCATTGGAAGATTTGCTTAAAGCCTACACCATAGAACAGACTGGATGTTGGGATGATGTTCTACCATTGATAGAATTCACCTACAACAACAGTTATCATTCAAGCACAGGGATGGCACCCTATGAGGCTCTGTATGGACGGTGATGTCGGACACCTTTATGTTGGTACCAAGACGGTGAGCTCCTCACTATTGGACCAGATGTTATACAGCAGACGACTGAAAAATTAAGATGATTCAGGAGAAGATGAAGACGGCTTAGAGCTGACAAAAGAGTTATGCAGACAAAAGAAGAAAACCTCTTAAGTTTGAGGAAGGTGATCATGTATTTTTGAAAGTCACACCTACGACTGGGGTGGGCCGGGCCTTGAAATCTAGAAAACTTACTCCAGAATTTCTTGGACCATACCAGATTATTCGCCGAGTAGATCCAGTAGCCTATCAAATAGCCTTACCCCTTTCTTCTCAAACATTCACAATGTCTTTCATGTGTCACAACTACGAAAATACATTCCTGATCCAAGTCATGTCATAGCACCAGACATAGTACAACTAAAAGAGAACTTAAC
Organism: Ormosia semicastrata; assembly: GCA_029884595.1. Lineage (NCBI taxonomy): Eukaryota > Viridiplantae > Streptophyta > Magnoliopsida > Fabales > Fabaceae > Ormosia > Ormosia semicastrata. Next base: position 22,194,080 of record JAQQTO010000042.1, on the reverse strand, counting down.
CTATCAGGCACCTCCTGTAAGAATTGAGGATAGGAGGATAAAGCAACTAAGAGGCAAGGAGATCTCATTGGTAAAGGTAATCTGGAACGAAACAATTGGAGATGCAACATGGGAGCTGGAAGACAAGATGAAGGAGCAACACCCACAACTATTTTAAGGTATGAAAATTTTGAAGACGAAATTTCTTTTAGAAAAGGAGAGTTATAACACTCCAAAAATTATTTATTTCATCATAGATAATCATTTTATAATATTTATGATTTTTGGAAATTTTTCTGGAATTTTTCAGAAACGTCGAATATTGTAATATATTTCTTATTTTGCGTGCACATTGAGCAGAGTCAGTGAAACACCCTAAAAATTATTTATTTTGTGATGAATAGTCATTTTCTAATATTTGTGATTTTTGAGAATTTTTTTGGAATTTTCTGAAAATGTCAAATATTTTATTATATTTCTCATTTTACGTGCGCACTGAGCGGAGCCGGGATTACGAAACGTTTTCCCTAAGGCTGGTAAACCTTGAATTGTTGACGTCTCATCGGGGGATCTTACTAAACCCGAGGCTGGGCACAGTTTATGAGGTTTACATTTTTCAAGGTTTTATCTGATAAATAAAATCACTGTACCGAAAATTTTTTTGATGAATAGTAAATACCATTTTCGTTAACTATAACTTTTGTTCACTGAAAAAATAATTCTAGCAGAGTAATTAATCATTTGTTCTAGAGTGTTCATTTAGGAGACAACCTTACTTTTTCACTTTATCGAGAAACGTACGAAGCTTCTCAAGGAAGCTACTCACCCCTCTCTCCTCCCTTTCACCTCACAGCGACTGCACCATTTTGCAGGGGGGATTTGTGTTTCACATAATTAATTATATCACATTAATTTCAAAAACCTAAAAGCATCTTTCACTTTTCTATTCACTTCTCTCTCTACCTTCATCTTCCTTTGCATTTTCTCCTCCTTCTCTCTAGAAGAGACTCATGGCCAACCCCTCTCCCATGCCTCCACCATCACAAAAATTCCAATCAAATACGTTTTCTTCATCTCCTCCATCATCTAAACACTTCTCTAGTTAGTGGTTTCTTGAAAAGCTTTCACCTTCACCACTTTCTTCAAGCTTCAAGCTTAGGATTTTTGGATAAGATTCTTGATTCCTCACTCTCTTTTCCCCATTTTCATTTTTATGGTGTCCTTTGTGACCATCTATATCTTATTTTTCAAGCATTGGTGTTATCTTGATGAGATTGAAATTTCTAGGGTTTGGTTGGGTGTGAATCCGAAAATTTGCAAGGAGCTTCAAGGGGTTCTCTTGTTTTCTTCTCTTTAGTAAGAGGAAGATACTCCTCCTCAACCTCTCTTGGTAGTAAGGAACCTTGTTATGTGATTGATTGTGAGAAAACCCTATAGGGGGTTATTCTTTGCTTGTATGATTACATGTTGTTGTTAATTTGTTTAAGTTATTTGACTTATTGGTTATGTATATTGATATACTTGGATGAATTGGAACACTTGAAATGGAAGAAAATAACCTAGATTTCCTCTAGGGGCTCATGGTTTTGGGGCCAAAATTAGGGTTCTTGGTGAAAATTTAGAACAAGTGGAAGATATAGCTAATCAAGTGGACAACATGTAATTGATGGATTGAAAATTTGGAATCCTAAAACTTAGTGAGGCTTACGGCCTCTAAGGTTAATAATAGCCTAATCAAGTAACTTCGTACAACTGTGACATTTAATTAATCAAGTAAATAAATAAGAGAATTATGTGATGGAAGGAAATTAATTAGGTAACCAAATAGAACTCTTTGAACTTTAAGAACAAATGAGGATGTGTGAGACTTGGTAAGACTTAGAAATGATCCTTTAAGTGAAACTTAAATAATTTGGGCAATTAGAAATTAACTTAGGATTTCATAAGTTGGAAGGAACCAAGAATAAGATTTTACCATAAAGACTTAGAGTAATTTTAATTAAAGAAAGAACAAGAGAGTGTGAGTAAGAGTGTTAAATAATTCCATAATATATATCCTAAAAACATAATATACTATTTAAGGGTTTAATTATATTGATTTCGGGTCCATGAGTTGACCCAGAATATGATAATGCTTATCTTAGTCGAAATATGGCATGTTATGAAAAGCATATTTGCTGAATATATGTTGTATACATGCATTGAGTCATCATGCATTGTGAAAGTCCGTTGGACTATTGTTAAGGCCATGTTACCTAGGAAATTGAACACACCTCTGTGCGGGTGCGAGTAGACTAGTGTAGGTCATACTGTTGACCTTGGGGGCGTCAGGGCGTGGGCATCTTATAGTGGAGAGTTGGTAGTCCCACTGGGCCACGAAATAAACCGATGTGAAGGCACCGACGATCCGGATGTGACATTATCCTATATCGTGATCTAGCGTAGAATGTTTGCACAATGCCTTGATGTGCACGTGGATAAACTGATGAATTATAGCACTTTGGTCACGACAGCCGAGTTGCAGACATGTCTCTTGATCTTTCTCTCTAACTATTTGTGTCTAGCTCTATGGAGTAGGATTTTGATGTTGTACACATGTGCATAATGAGTCCATATATTATCTGGCATTTAATTCTTATTATATATTGGAACTATTACTTTACTAATGTATAATTGCCTGGAACTGCTTAATTATTTAATTACTGTTATTTAATGCTTATTATTATTATTATTGATCTTGAAATGCTATGTGGGCGCCTTGCACCGTTTTGTTTCTCTACTGCCATAATTGGTAATGATGGTAGGATATCTTACCTCTTTCCTGTATTTCTATTATTTTCTATCTGTATATTGTGTCCCATCGAAGACGTCGGCAAGGAGGGTGAAGCTCTCGAATTCCTTGGCTTCTGGCCCGATCGCGACTAGCACCTACTGTTGGATCATGGCGGCACGCTCACACGATTTTTAAGGTGATGTGCGTTTAACCATCCTTAGAGGGCCAGACTGCTGGCACATTAACCTAAATTTTGATCGCTGTGTCTACTTGGGAGACGTGTCGATCTCGCTGGCTTGGGGGCGTCATGAACTGCCGATCTTCACTTGCAGTGTCAGTCTACGTTTGGAGTTTTATTTGCCCATCAGGGAGATGTGGGGTGATCATTATTACACCCCACAAGAGGATTCTTTTGATTCCACTATTCGGGCTCCTGCCCATAACTCGGTGGCTCCAATGGAGGTTTCTTAGGATGAGGAAGATCCTGAGAAGGATCCCGAGGAGGATCCTGACACGGTTCCTCCTCATCTTAGGGATTGATATTGTTGATAGCTACTGATGGCTATCAGGGTATATTTTGGGGGCTGATGTGTCATTATTTTGGTGGGCTGTATATTTATGATCTCTTGGGGCATACATGTATAATTTTGCTTTTTGTATATTCAGGCGCTGTAATCAAACAAGTTCAATGTAATGATATATCGTTGTTCATGTATGTTAGTTTGATGTATGCTTTATTTCTACTTTACTATTCATTACAACTATGTCTTATCACTATTTTTATTAATTATAATAAAAAAAATATGCTCGCTAATTTAATCACACGATTACATCTAAGTAAATCTATACTTATATAAAGAACCGGGTCTTAACATTTATTTTTATTTTTCGCATTATAAATGGCAATGTGACGTTCCCTCCCAAAAAGGGGCATTACAAATGGTGCAAATATAGAAATAAGAGTTCAAAAAAATAAACACTGAGATTTATCCTAGTTCAACCGCCAACCACTTGTGACCTACGTCTAATTCTCGAGCATCCACTCGAGATTTTCTTCACTATCAATGCAAGCTTTCAACAGGTGCTTGCTACCGTTACAAACCTGAGCACTCCTCACACCTTGGGATACCTCACCCTTGTGTTTGAGCCTCGACAGCAGGAATACCTCACCCTTACAAATTTTCTAAGGGATACCTCACTCTTGCTACAATCAAAAGGGAATAGAAAGGAAGAAACTCTCTCAAAGAGTGTATATTATAATTTGAAGCACTAATGAAACTCTCTTAAAATATCTCAAGAATTTCAAAACAAAGTAAAATGTGGGAAAAAAGTGAAACTCAGATTAAGAGTAATAGAATGATGTTTTTCAGTTGTTGTTATACACAAAAGATGACCTAAAAACACCTATTTATAGTGTTCTCAAGAAAAAAACCCATTGGGATAATTTATGATCATAATAAGAGCCCAAAAATTGACTGTTATGCACTTTTAGCCGCGATGTAATCAATTACAAGGATGATGTAATCGATTACATTGTTCTTGAACTCAGTTTTGAGTTTTCTGGGCTGAGTGTAATCAATTACATACCCCATGTAATTAATTACCAAGTCTCTGGAAGCAATGTAATCGATTACAGAACTTATGTAATTGATTACCAAGCCTCTGGAAGTAGTGTAATCAATTATAAACCTCATGTAATCAATTACAAAGTTTCTGACTTTTGAGAAATGGTTTCCCGCATGTTTGTAATCGATTACTAGGTCTTTGTAATCGATTAAAAGCTCCCAAAAAAGCTGTAAACTGATTACTAAGCCTAAGGATAAACTTACAAACATCCTTGAACCCATTCCTAAGCCCAATTTAGATTTGTAAACATTGAGATTTCAGAAAACTTGGATTGTTAAAGAAATAAGCTTGTTTTTCATAAATCAAGGCTTTATAAAACCAATTAAAAAGAACTCTTCTTAGAAAAACATTGAGATAAATAAGAGAGCTTCTTATATTAGTATTCTAAGTTCTAAAAACTATACCAGCTTTGCTACCCTTAGACTTGGTCTTCGACTTGGCTTTGTTATTATCAAACTTCGCTCAATCTTCACGACATAAGCATTCACATCCATCAATTCTTATCAAGACAACAACCACAAGCAAGAAGCAAGGGAGAAAAGATTGAATAAAAGCCAATGACCCCTACTTGGTCACTGGTGGTTAGTGGGTTGGGCATGGGTGGTGTTTTTTGGTGGTGCAACTTGGACATGAGGTAAGGGACGACAAGATAGCTTCTTCTCATTAAGAATTTGACGCATGCAACGACAGCAGCTCCTCCCAAAGCCGATGGTGTAGCTCTCTCTCTCACTAGAACTCATTCCCTATCTCTTTCTAGGCTCTCAAAGATGGTGGGAATGAAAGGAAATTAATTTATTAGGTTTTTAAGTTAGACTTGTGGGTCATTGGTGGTTTGGAGGGTTAAGACCGCATGGTCTCCTAGCTTGACAGCCATGGCAAGCTGCCTTGATAGCTTAGCTGCTAAGTTATCGAAGTAAGGCTAAATCAGGGTGTAAAACCCTAGATAGTCATGATAGACTTGTATATGGTTATATAGGTAGCCTAACACTAGTTTGTCATGCCTGTAAAATTTTGTAGTCGTTTGAGCACGTTTAGTCACTTTGCTGCAACACTGTATGTAAAATATAGTTGTTTTTAGCCCTGATTTTGACTTAAACTGCTTAGTTAATGGAAATAAGTGTGGAGAACTTGTTTCTAGGTCACAAATGTGTGGAAGTAGATGTGGTTAAAGTTTTAGAATTATCAGAGTTAGTTTGACATTTTTAAGCATACTAGTTGTGTGTTTTAGTGTCGGATTGACCCCCAGTAGTTATGAAAAATTATGGAAATGGTGAAACAATATTTTTAATGAATCTTAGAATTTATTTTAAACTTGTTGGAAGTTAGAAATCTTAGTTTGGTGAAATCCAAGCATTCTTAGTAGATTGGTGTTTATTTGTGTAGTCACTTAAGTGACTAAAGGGTTGCACGACTAGGTTAGTTCTGCCTTAGCCTTTTTAAATGACCAAAAGTGAGACTTTTCTCTCATTTCTCTCTTCTCTCTCATGGCTTCAACAGGGGAGTACCAACGGAAATCCAACAAAGGAGCTTTGGGAGATACATCTTCAAGCAAAGAGGAGGAAGAGTTTAGTGGAGGAGAAGAGCTACTTTCAAACTTCTTTTCTGGCCTTTGAGGTAGGGGGAAACTTGGTTAGATAACTTGTATTCATTTCTTTTATGTTTGGTTCTTGAGGAACTTAATGAAGAAATGAAGGTTTAAGAGTGATTTTTGTGATTCTTGAGTTAAATCTTGATGTGGTTAGTAAGGTTGAGTTAGAAATTGATTTGTGGATGTGTTAGGATGAATTTTTCATCTTTTGAATGCTTTAATTCCCTTTAGGTCAGTTTTAGGGGTTTAGGTTGAATGTTAGGATTTGATTCCCAAAGTGGTTGAATTAAATGAAATTGAAGTGGTATAAGAGTTGATTTGTGTAGTTGAACCTTGTTTAAGGTTAGAAAATCACTTAGAAGTGAATTTGAGTGATTAGAAGATCACTTGTTCCCAATGGAACAGTGATCATTTCTGCAAAATTATGCAGAAATTGATTCTATGTGTAAGCGCTTAAGCACTGAAGAGCTGGGTGCTCAAGCACCTAGTGCCTAGGAAGAACTTGTGAGGCGCGTAGCCCGCTTGACTGCATAGCGCGTTTGAGTGCGCAGAAGTTGAGCGCCTGAGCGCCCAGTGCTAGACAGAACAGAACAGAGCCCTTATTTGGGGAAATTGAAGGGGATCACTTGTGTGATGCTTTCTTTTATGCTTCTTAATTAGTAGTGAGACTCTTTTAGGAGTATTTGATGAAGTGTGTGAGTGAAATGAGTTTGAGATGCATATAAATCAATTGTGATGCTAATTATAGAAGGTAATTAGTGATTGTTTTTCATGAGATGTTTGAGAAACATAATGAGGTGTGTAATATCCTTTTTATGTTATTTGACTCATATTGAGGTGAGTAATATCCTCTCTATTATTTTTGAAACATAATGAGGTGTGTAATATCCTTTTATATTGTTTGACTCATATTGAGGTGAGTAATATCCTCTCTATATGTTTGTTGAATAGTGAGGTGAGTAATATCCTCTCTATTGTTTATGAAGCACATTGAGGTGAGTAATATCCTCTTTGTGTTGTTTGAAGCATATTGGGGTGAGTAATATCGTCTCTATGTTGTATGTAATAAGGTGAGTAATATCCTTATTACATTGTTGAGTAAGGAGGTAAGCAATATCATCTTTGCTTTGTTGACCAGTGGAGGTGAGTAATATCCTCTATTTGTTTTGATAGATAGTGTTGGTGAGTCATATTCTCACTATTCCTGATAAACCATAACATATCATAAGATATCCTAGAGCAGTTGAGGTGGGTAATATCCTTAATACGTCTGATGGCTCATGGCATCTTAAAATTTCATTCATTCCTAGGACTTGCATAGACATACACATTAGACATAATTAAGCATAGCATGATGATTATATGGGCGATTGTTAATCATAACATAATCATACACTACAATTGTATGGGCAATTGTGTGCTTCTATAATTGAAGTGTTAACTTTATAGTTGAATAATTTGTATGATTGTATAAATTGTTGGTATTGGAATACTTCTACTGAGATCTATTTTCTCACCCCGATTGTGTTGCCATGTAAATCTAGGTACAAGTTCTTCAAAAGGGAAGAAGAATATGTATGAGGACTAGCATAGTATAGATGTTGTTTTGAGCTGAGCTTATATATGTTTTATATTTGCTTAGTTGTTTTGAGTTATGTATAACAGTATGCCCTTTTGAGGCTATGATGTATATATATAACTTTTGTTATCATGGCTTTCCATATTTACTCATTGTGCATGAGTGATATGCATTTAGTTTGTTGTTTTATGTTAGAAGTAGCATGGTCAATATTGATTATTCTTTTATATGACGATATATCTGGATAGTAAATATTGGGATGTTACACAGTGTCATTTCAGGTTATGTCGAGTTCTAGTTCGAGTTCTAGGTAGAACTAAACTATCTTGGGGTTCATAAATTGGAACCCATATATGTCCTAGGTAGCATTTGGAACCTCTAATAGTCCTATGAAAACCCTATGACCTCCATGTACTAACCATAACTGTTAAAATTATACTAACATATCTTGAAACTCATTATTTCATGTAATTTTATTAATTCTAATATTAATTTATTTTAGACACTCATCATTACTCTAAAACTTCTAAACCAATAAGATTACATCTTAGTGTCTCACTTTTGTGCATGAAATACCATTGGATCACTTGTAATTAGTACTTAAATATAGTATAATTATATCTAATTAACATTTAATTAATATAATTATATTTTTAAACTCATATATAATATCTTTAAATATCATAATTATTTAAATGAATTATTTTCTTAATTAATTAGTTAAATTTCTAATTAATATTTAATTAACTTAATTTATATTTAATTAAAAAATCTAATATTTATAAAAATCCAATTAAGCCTTAATAATTACAAATAATCCTATTTATAATTATTTTTGCTAAAACTCTATTTATTCATAATTATCTCATATTTTAAATAATTATTCTAATTATTCGTATGAGATAACATACTTGCTAAGTTATCTACCTACATGCACACATAACATAGATAGGCATGCAAAAACACAACAGCAACTACCAAGCAAACTAGAAGGGAAGATGTTACACTAGATCTATGATGAATTTAATTTCTCTCTCAGGGGCTAAGTTACTGATATCTTTTGGGAAAACCTCCGGCAATTCCCTCGCCATAAGAACGTTATCTAGGCTTGGTTCAACTTTAGTTTCTAAAGGAAATAAGAGAACATAACATTGAGCACCTTCTAAAAGACAATGATTAACCTGGGAGGCATTCAAGTATATGGATTCAAAGGATTTTGAAACATTTGAGGATTCAAATAAGAAGATAAGAGATTTATGTGAGTAATTTAACACAACATGGTTAGTAGACAACCAATCCATTCCCGGAATAATGTCAATTACAATGAGAGCCAAACAAATAAGATCAAAAGTGAAAAGGCCTATTTTCTACTTGAATAGAACAATCCAAACAGGCATGGGAAGTTATTAATGGCTTTCCTATTAATGTTAATATAGATAAATCACATGCAGGTTTTGACACAGACAAATCCAATTTCTTCACACATTCAATAAAAATAAAGGAGTGTGAGGCTCGTAAATCAAGAAATATAGTTAAGAAATCATTTCCAATTAAGCATTTGCCTTGTATTAGATTAGGAGATTGAGTTTTCTTTTCTTCTCTCAGAGTAAACACTCCCCCCTTAGTCTGTGATTTGGGGTTAGGCTTTGCTCCTTCTTTTTGGTTATATTCCCAATACTTGTGGCTGGGCTTTCCACATCCATAACACACATTTGTTCCCATCAGACATAGCCTGGTACCATGATTCCTACCACACTTGGTGCAAGTTGATCCATTGCACTATGTTTGAACTTGCTTTCCTCTATCTTGGTGATACTTGGGCCTAAACGAACCCCTCTTATGCTTGTCATCAGTCCTCTTTATTTTCTGTGAGCTTTGACCTCCCACTTCAACTGGTCCTCGCACATCCCTCAATGATTCTGCACTTATTTACTAGGATAGGGAAGTCCCTGATCTCCATAGGACCCACTGCTCTTAGCAAGTCCTCTCTTAACCTTCCCTCAAACTTTATGCACTTCTAGTGCTCATTAGGGTTATGTCTAAACTAAGAGGAGAACTTAGATAAATCATCAAACTTGGCCACATACTGGTCCACAAACATATTTCCTTGCTCCAGTTTCAAGAACTCTAGTTCCTTGGCATTTAACAGGTTCTTGGGAAAGTACTTGTCTAGGAACGTGGTCCTAAATAGTGCCTAAGTAATCTAGGTCCCTGCTGCTTCCAGCAGCCTCCTAGCATCAGTTTACCAGTATTATGCTTCCCGAACTAGCATATAGGAAGCAAAAGTGACTCTTTGATCATCTGTGCAATTCATGACCATGAAGTTCTTTTCCAATTCCATCAGCTAACTCTCGGTTATGACATGGTTATACTGACCTCTAAAGGTTGGAAGTCTACCCTTTCTGAACTCAGAAGACCATGAAAATTAGGATTTCCAATAAGTGCCCCGATTATCAAGATCTACATTGCCTCCAGGATTCCAAGGTCTGCTTGGTTGGCTTGTATTTGGTCTAACATTTTGTTGGTTATTTGGCTTTGTTCTCTCATAACTGCTACTATTTGTTTGAAAGTTCCCATAAACTCTACCATATCATCAGTAGAACAAATTTTCTAGGTGGATGCCAAAGACTCCTATAAATATAGAATAATAAATATTGAGTTTATCAATCTTGATATCATGTAAACAATGTAACAAAAACTTCTAACAATCACACCTCAGGCAGTTATGCATTTCTAAACTACACAAAAATCTCATCTTCATGATAAAAAAAAATCACAATTGCATAACACAATAAGGGAACTCTAACTAGTTCTAGCATAGTCAATCTATTCCCCAAGACTATTCAAGATGAACTACTTTAATACCACCTAATGTGATGCCCCTACCCTATATCGTACACCTTACACTCCTCAAGGCAAACCAGATAGGATAAAGTTCACCACATGTTCTCTTCTAAGTCCTATTACCAGTTTAACTACGTTCCTTACTTATTTTAACCATCTTGCATTTCAAATTTATTTGATTCTTTTTTACATGATTCGTCGAAATACTTTAACCTTTAAATTCATTTTATCTTAAACTTTAAGATCTTTAACTCTCAAGGTAAGCTAGGCCAAAAGCCCTCGATAAGCATGTATTGGAAATCAATTCTAAAGAATATATCTACTATCTTAAAGTGAGTCCTAACTGCTAAAACTCTAACTTTGGCATCAATTCACATACACATAAGAAGAAGTAAAAGATATTAGCCCTTAGGGCCTTCCATTATACATTATTTATCAGTTATATAATGCCAAAACATAAACATAGGCTTTAGTTCCTATGAGTACAGTCATCCAATCAAACAGTACAACAAGTCATACATATCCAAAATAGATAGACATCTATATTAGAAACATGAACGTCAGCTCAAAATATATATGATCAAAATATTATCTATAGATATCTATCAGTTAGTCCTACCCTACATCTTCCTACTTTACATCACAAACCCACCAAGTCCATCATCAAGTGCACTTGGAGTATACATAATGTGGACATGAATCAAACCCAGGAAGGAATAGTTGTTGGTCGCAAAGGAGTACACCCAATTCCCCTTCCCCCAATGAACTCATAGAAGATACTAAGTAGACGTATAGTCAAACTCTAGAATTATCATGGAAAATAATGGGGGTGAGAATTGTAAAAATTCTCAATAAACTACATGAATAGTATCATCATAATAAATCCAGCTACCTCAGACTGAAAAGTAGTTTATAAAGATAAGTTGAAAACATATAAATTATTTATCATGAGGCAGAGGTCCATTTTTAGCTAGTTATCTTCATATGATCAAAATCACAATCTATTAGTATTATAAAAGAGTGTCCATGCATAATTAAATACAATGAATAGTATCATCATAATAAATTCAACTACCTCAGACTGAAAAGCAATTAATAGATATAATTTAAAAACATATAAATTATTTATCATGAGGCAGAGGTCTATTTTTAGCCAGTTTTCTTTATATGATCAAAATCACAATATATTAGTATTATAAAAGAGTTTCCATGTAGAATTATATATAATGGTTGAGTCTAGTTTTTCAAACAACTTTTATGTTATTCCCCTTTCTTTCTTTTTCTAGTAAGGCAACCTTTGTCCTCTAAGGGGAATGACCCACCTCTATAAGATAGCCTACTTGTTAGATATGAGCTAGCCCACTCTTAGTAGTCGTACGTGCTACATAGAACTTATTCCTAGCAAGGTGAATTCATGTCCTTGCTCTCTATGGTAAGGTAAACCTTACCCTTTTATTAAGAAAGCATACTTGCATGAGCAATTGTATAATGCATATTATTTCACATTTCAAAAGCATAAAAGCTACTCAGAGCATCACAAGGCATTAACAACAGTTCTCAATTTATCATAATAACGCAACAGCCAGTACAAGGTATACATGAACATTTAATTTATTACAGTTACTAGCACGCAACTTCATACACATACTTAATGACTTATTGAGTTAACTTGGCAACCAAGTAGCTTACCATTACTAACCCTTAACCCATAAAATTGCATCATCATTATCATATAACCCCTACGAGGTCATAACCTCTAAGTTCAACTTGACACTCATTTTTCATTAATCATAGATTCATTATGTGTTAAGTAACTTTACCAAACATATCATTAACCTTTAAAGGTGTCTTATTCCTCGTCCTAGGGTTGTGGCCAACCCTAGTAATCGAGTGCAACTTGAGTCACCTTGGCATAAAGCTAATCTAAGGCTAAAGGCCACCAAGCTTGGTCGTGGCCTCCACTACTCAAACTCAACTCAACTAAGTCATATGGTGGCCCTCCATGGCCACCACCACCTTTAACCATCGTGGATGGCCGCCTCTAGGTTGCAACCACCACCACAAAACCCTAGCCAATACAACCCCACTAATCAAAAGCTTCCTTCAACCTTGGCTTATAATAGCCATCCACAACCTCTACCATCTTTCATCTCTATGATTTGGTCACCTCTAGGTGGTGGCCACCACCACCAAAACTTATAGAAAACCAAGGCTTTTCAAAACCCCACTTCACTATTGCAAGGTAGTGGCCAACCCAAGGCCATCACCACCACTTCCTCCATAGTTGGCTGCCCTAAAATTGTAGCTAACTCAACCAAACACTTTATTACTATAACTTCCTCCTCATAACCATTTCCCCTTCAAGAAAATAGCCACCTTGTGGCCAAAAGGAGGGACCAAGGCTGCAACCTGTCATGGTCTCCATGGCCTTTCCATGGCCAAAGGGGTCATCAAATCTCATCCAATCACCTATTAAACATCAAACAACAAAGAAAAAGGAATGATTAGAATCAAGGACCCTTACCTTGGCTCCTATGCTCATGGTGAATAGTGGTTGTGGGTGGTGGATTGTGGTAGTCCTTAATGTAACTCAATGGGAACCAAGATGTTGTTGATGGTGGTCATGTCCTTGGCTTGAATCTAGTGGCCAATCTCATATGCAAGTCTTATGGTGGCTCTTTCTCCTCTTTCTTCCTTCTCTACCCCTTCACTCTTTACCCTTCTTGCTCTCCTTTTTTTTTCTCTCTCTCTCTCTCTAGCCGCCGGTGAATGTGTGAAGTGAGGTGAGGATGACTCTTATATGTTAACTGAGGTGAGTGGGAGGGGTGGTGAGAGTGTTGAGTGTTGTGGCTGTGTCACCATAGGAGGTGGCCTAGGTAACTTGGTCATTAAGCTATCGCCATAGGGTTTAATTTAGGAGCATATCGAGTAGTTCTGAGTCTTAGATAGTGTTTTAGGTAGGGTTTAGTTACCTTGAGGTTTATTATTTAGGACTCATATACACCCCAAGTTGCATTAGGGTTTTTTAAAAGTCCCATGCAAACCCTATAACATTCGTGCACTAACCCTAACTACTAAAATTTGAACCAAGAACTTTAAGTTCATCCTATTGCATGAAATTTAATAATTTAAATTTCAAATCACTTTAAAGTCCTCATTATTATTCTAAAATTTCCTAAGCCACTAAGAATGGAGCTTAGTGCTCCCTTTTATCTCATGAAATGCCATTGGTTGATTTCTAATCATTACCTTAGTATAATATTCTTATGTCTAATTAATCTTTTATTAAGTTAATTGTATCATTAAGCTTTAATTCATATCATAAATTATTTTAATTACTTAAGCTTATTATTCTCTTAAATTAATTTTTTAATTTACTAATTAATCTCTAATTAATTTCATATCTATTTTTATTTAATTTTTATTATTCATAATAAGCTAATTTTTATCATAATAATTATAAATAGTCTTATTTATAATTATTCTTGCTAATCTCTATTTATTCTTAATTATCTCATATTTTAATTAATTATTCAAATTAATTCTATGAGATAACTTGTTCGCTAAGTTATCTGCCTACAAACATATATAGCAAAGACATGCATATAAAATCACAACAGCAACAACTAAGTAGCTTCTGTAAGCAAGATGGAAAGTAATATGATACAAGAAAAACTGACCCTTCCTTAAAGAATAGAGGATTGGGATGTAGTGGTTGTTACATCCCCATGGTTTTTTCTGGCCTACCATTGCAAAGGACTACGTGCAATATGCTAGAAGCTGCCAAGCCTGTTAGAAACATGGGCAGTTACAACATGCAACATTTTCCCACTATTGAGCTCAATCTTACTATCAGACTTTGGTTGTTCGCAGATGGGCAATAGATTTCAATGGAAATATCTACCCTCCTTCATCAAAAAAGCATTGCTTCATCCTCGCAGCTACTGATTATTTCACTAAGTGGATCAAAGTTTTACCTTTGAAACGTTACTCGAAAGGAGGTAATTGAGTTAATCAAAGAACATATCCAGTTCAGGTTTGGAATTCCGCAAACAATTACAACCGACCAGGATACCATGTTTACTGGTGATAAAGTGTTAGCTTTTGTGGAGCAATTTGGAATTAAAATGTCGTACTCTTCTCCCTACTATGTTCAAGCCAATGGCCAAGAAGAAGCTACTAATAAGATCATTATCGGGTTGATCAAAAAACATATTGAGGATAAACCAAGGAATTGGCATGAAACTTTATTGGAAGTAATCTGGGCATATAGAACTTCCAAGAGAACTGCTACTATAGCTACACCTTTTAAGCTAGCCTACGATCATGATGCGATAATACCACTTTAGATAGCCTTATAGTCTATACGAGTAGCAAACCAAAATGCTCTCAACTCAAAATAATATATTCAAGCCATGCATATGGAGTTGCACAAAATGGATGTAGATAATCTTTTGGCGTTAGAAAGAATTTGAGCTAAGAAGTTGCAAGTAGCTTCGAGCCACAACATAAAAGTAAAGCCACGTAAGTTCAAAGAATGGGACTTAGTCTGCAAAGTTGTTCTGCCTATTGGAGCAAAAGAACAAGGGTTTAGAAAATGGTCAGCTAACTGGTAGTTCATTTCCAAGTTAATCAGTGTTAGTCATGGTTGCTTATGATTTGATGAATATAGATGGCAAATAACACACAAAAGCATTAACAACAAATACTTAAAATTTTATTATCCTTTCATGTGGGAGGAAGGGAATAGACCTTAAAATCTAAAGTAAAAGTAGGCAGTCGAATATACATAATCAAAAATAATAGCTACTTACCAAAAAGCAAGTCTAAATCCTCAAAGAGTAATCCATGACTTCGATTAACACTAACTCACATATAAACCCTAAGTTTCATGCTTTCACTTTAAAGTATCCTCCATGTATGCATGTCATTTCAATATCACATATGCACAACCCCTTCCTACTCATAGCATATATATGCAGATAAGATTATAAACATGTATTTATAAATCAACTTATGTGTCACAAGATTGTTATCCTCTCTCATTCCACTTTAACCTATGTAACACACCCTAAAAAATCATAAATAATTGCACACCTCTCACAATTTTTCATATTCTTTTTTTTTTATATTTCTTTAATGAGGAAATACAGTGTAAGAGACTTGAATTAGTGACCATGCACCTCCTCCATACATCATAACCCTATACTCCCTACTAAATCATCCCTCACTTTATTCAAAAGAAAAAAAATTTCGTGTGGTCATTCTTTGATTCAAATTCTTTTCAACTTAATGATTTTCATTACATGTTACTAAAGATATGATGTCAAAAGGGATTAAAACAACCATGAAGATATATAAGCTTTCATTGCGCATTCAGTTTATAATCTTTCTCTATATATGTAGTACTAATCCTAATCCAAGATTTTATATATGATCTAATGAAAATTAATGCCTACACCTGAGAAAACAAAGGGTTCAATATGTAAGAATAGTCATATGTAATTTCAATGAACCAAAGTCTTTTCATGTTCCATTCAGTCATTAGATGGTTATCTCAAACACATAGTTTATTGAGATCCAAAGTTATCTCTTGATTGGGCAAGAAAAAAAAATTCGTAAGTTAAGCATAATCAAGTTTTACCCAAACCCACAAGCAACTAAACAGCACACATATAGGCACTAGCAATAAACATTAACAATGTAAGGAAAAGGAGCAATGGGTCCAATTAAGCATTTCCATGAAAAATGAAGGGTCGTAATGTTTAAAATGATGACCACCCCCCAAACCTAAGACGAACGGTGTCTTCACTATTCAACAATAATAAAACAAGAAAATTAATGAAAGATAAGAACAAAAGGAAAAGAGACTCCCTAAGGTGAGAGGTGAGCGGATGAAAGTAAGAGTAACCAAGCTTAGCACACAACTATGGTTCAAGCTCCAAAAGATCTGCAAAAGAATGCCAAGGAGTGAGAACCAAAATCCAAGATATGAAAGCACTATATGCATTATAATATTTTATCTATATATATATATATATATATATATATATATATATATATATATATATATATATATATATATATATATATATATATATATATATATATATATATATATATATATATAGGAACCTATGTCTAGGCATGGGAATTCCATACTAAAGCCTAAGCAAACCATGTTGAGGCCTAAGGAAAATCATGCCTAGGCCTAAAGAAATCACGTTGTGGCTTAAGAAAGCCAAGCCTAAATTGTCTTAAGAAATTGGTGCTCTTCTACACCTATGCCTGGAATTTCCTGGCCTAGGCATGGTTTTCTCTGTGATGTGTGACTAAGAGAACTCGAAAGAGGCAGGCCTAGGCATGGAAATTCCAAGCCTTGGCAAGGTTCATCAGTTGCATAAATTTGTAGCATTTTGCTACAAATTGCCACCAACTCTGCCTCCTTGCCACCACTCCGCACCATTGATCCTACAAAACCCACCTAAGACACTGTTAAACAATTGAAAACACTGAAAATTGTATGTAAAACATAAAATTACCATACTAAGAATGCCACACCCAAACACACACTCAATCATAAAACTAACAATAAAGCAAAAACACCCAAAAACTTAGAGAGAGGGTTCAAAAAACTTAAGTTGCCTCTCAAGAAGCGCCTTATTTATAGTCTTGGATGGACTTTACCTTATGAAAGGTTCATGGTGGTTTGAATTGTGAGGGTGATGTTGCTCCTATGACTTTGTCAGAGTATGGAGTCATGCCATGATTAATATCCTTTGAGGTACCCCCCCAAGGCAATGTTATGCCCCAAATGTGACTTTTGAACTTAAAAGCTCCTAAGATGAATGACTCATTGTGGACTTGGGTAAGTACTTCTCAAGTGGAAGGGAGGGATTCTTTTAGACATGTAGATGATCCCCTTTTTTCCTCTAGGGAGTGCATGGCATCAACATAGGTTAGTGTAGAGGATATGTATCCTATAAACACATTGATAACAACTTGGTCACCATCCCCCCTTAGAATTAGCTCACCCTTCAGTACATCAATCAAAGCACCTGTTGTGGCAAAAAATGGTCCCAAAAATCAATGGCATAGTAAGATCCATATCCATATTTACTATAATGAAGTTCATGGGAAAATTAAATTTATCAACCTTGACAAACACATCTTCCACCACACCTCATAGGTTTGAATATGTCTGATCTGCAAGTTGCAAGACCACGAAGGTAGGCTTAGGATCCCCCAAACCTAATTGCTTATATACAAATAGAGGCATAAGATTGACACATGCCCCAAGGTCACAAAGTATATTTCTAGATAACTTCCCACTAATGGCATATGAAATTGTAAAGCGGCTAGGATTCAAGATCTTTGGAGGAAGTTTGAACATTAAAATGGAACTATACTCCTCCGACATCATTACAATCTCACAATTCACCAACTTTCAATTCTTAGACAAGATCTCCTACATGAACTTAATGTATCGGGCATTTGGACTAAAGCTTCCGTAAATGGAATGTTAATATGAAACTTTCCAAAAGCACCAAGGAACTTGCAAAACTCTAAATCCAGTTTATGCTTGACTTGCAGGTTGGGGAATGGAAGAGGTGGAACAACCGGCTTGTCTTCACTCTTCTTACATTCCTTTCCCATATTCTCAACACGCTTTCTCTCATTCATCATTTCTTTGTTATCGGAAGGCTCTTTTGTGCTCTCAAGTTCCTTAGTAACTAAGTTACCGTCAATCTCCTTGCCATTTCGGATGGTTATGGCTATGTATTACTCCCTAGTGCCACCCTTGAGGTTGTTGAGTATGTCACTTGGGAATGTCCCTGGTTGCCTATTATTCAAGGCTTGAGCAAGTTCACCTATTTGTGTTTCCAAGGTCCTCAATGATGTTGCTTGGCGTTGTAGCATGGCTTCATTTGAAGTAAACTGTGCACCTGTTTTGGCCATAATGTCTTAGTGGCTACTAATAAATTGAGAAAATATCTTCTCTAATTTGAGAATCTTGTCTTGAGGTGAACTTCTTTTATTAGAAACCTGGGGGAACCAATGGTGCATTGTTGGGTTCAGAGGATGAGGAACCTTAGGCACTATGACCCCATAAAAAGTTAGGATGATTCCACTAACTTAGGTTGTAGGAATTACCAAAAATGTTGCTATAGCTAGGTTGGCAAAATTGCCTAGCATACTGCACATTCTCCAAACTCACAGTGTAATTCTCCATGGAGTGGGGTTCCGCATAAGTTTCAAAAAGACTCTGAACCCCAGTTGCCATTGAACTAACTACCATATTATCCAATTTCATTGAAAGTGTCGCCATTTAAGTTGAAAGGGAGGTTATAGCATCAACCTCATGTACACCAGCCACCTTCCAAGGGGTGACTCTTTCTGCAGACCATTGGTAGTTTTTGGAGGCTATTTCCTCGAATGGGTTATAAGTTGCATTAACTTATTTACTCATAAGTGTTCTGCTAGCTATCGCATCTAACCACTATAGAATGTATGGACAAGCATACATTTAGCAATACCATGATGTGGGCATCTCCGCAGTAACTCCTTGAATCACTCCCAGACCTCAAACAAAGTCTCTCCCTTGATCTTCTTGAAAGAAGTAGTATCATTCCTCAACTTCATCGCCTTCATAGGCAGAAAGAACCTAGACATAACTTGCTTGAAAGCTCATCCTAAGTGGTGATAGAATTGGGAGGTAAAGATCAAAACCAGTTCTTCGCCATATCCCTAAAAAAGAATGGGAAAATCATCAGACAAATAACATCTTCAGATACCCCATTGTACTTGAAGGTATCGCATAACTCTAGGAAGTTGGCTAAGTGAGCATTGGGGTTATCGTAAAGCAAATTTGCAAACTGTAGGGATTATTGAATCATCTGAATGATGGTCAGCTTGATCTCAAAGTTGTGAGCCTAAATAGCCAGCCTCTGGATGCTAGTCCTCATATCCCTAACATTAGAGGTAGCAAAATCCCTCAAAGCTCGCTCTGGATTTTCTTCACCTACCATATCATATGCTTGGTCAAAATCAAAAGCATGTGCTTGAACTCGACCCCTCAACAATCTTCTAAATGTTTTCTCGATCTCTGGATAGTAAGCAAAATGAGTCACACTTAGAGTTCTTAGCATACACAAAGAAAAGTACCTAAAAAAGACAAGAAAAGAATGCTTAAGTCAAAAAGCCAGTAATCAATAAAAAGTAATACAAATACTATTTATAGATCCCCACAACAACGCCAAAAACTTGTTAGTGGCTAAATCGCAAGCATACGGGCCGCAGAAGTAATAAAGGCTGAATAAGAAAGTATCATCTTCATGAGAATTTGGAAGAGTGTTGTATTAGTGAATTATAAATTACCTTATTTAGTGATAACTTTAGGAAATGAAGTTATTTCACATGAATTTAAATGTATATGAGCATGCTATCCTTAAGTTTTATAGGCCAAAGGTTCAATTCATGCATGTCTTTAATGATTTAAGCTTGTTAATTCAAATGATTGAGAATTGAATCTTTGAGGATTTTATTTAAAGAATTTGGATTGATCATGATTTGATGGACTTTGGCATTGTCTTGATGTAGGTATTCAAGAAGGAAAGACCTTGGAAAGGATGAGGAAAGCGAGGATAAGCTCAAATTTGGAAGAAATCAAGAAAGGAGAAGTTGCTGGAAACCCAAGCCTAGGCTTAACAAACCCACGCCTAGGCTTAACAAATCCAAGCCTAGGCGTGGCACTCTCAGGTTTTCAGGAATTTCAGAAAGAGACACTCACGGCTAGGCGTGGAAAAGTCACGCCTAGGCGTGGCTAACATCTGACAGCACGTGTTTCATAACTATGCCTAGGCGTGGAAAAGACACGTCTAGGATTGGAAAAAATCCTAGTCCGTGAAATTAGCCTTTGATATCTGATATTTGGGACTTGAAGGGGATCTTCTAGTTTTTACCAAGCATGAACTTTATAGAGAAAGGGAGAGAATGAGAAAACCTTGGAAGATTGAGGTGATTCAAGTGAAGAATCAAGATCAAGGAGGAAGATCAAGCATTGGATTCTCACCATTCTTGATCATTCTTTCCCTTTTCTCTCTTGATTTGTAATTTGATAGGTTTCATAACTCCATTAGTTTTCTCTTCTTTCATGATGTGTAACTAAACTCTAATCTAGGGGCTCTCTAGGATCTTGCTATGGATTTGAATATCTTGTAAATTTGTTGAGTTTCTATCAATGAAATTAGTTTTGTTCTTCCATATCTATGTTTAATGCTTGTTGTTGATTAGCCATCAATTGTATGATTTTTGTATTCCAATTGAACTAGAAATAGGGTGTTATGAATATAGATATGATATGGTTGATGTATGTTCAATTACATTCTATTGGGTTGAGTGTATTAATTAGCTAATGGGATGGACACATACCCATTAGTCATGTATAGCAAGTGTTTGATAATTGGTCTCAATGAGTGACTCTTATGCTAAATCACATGGACACATAGTGGTTTAGCTAGGTTTCATATGGGTAATTGTCCTAGACATAAGCCTTTACCAATTGCTTGTTTTTAGCTAGCAAAATCAACTTGTTGTTAGGTACTTGTGAATTTGTAAATATTCATTAAAGTAGTAAGTGAATAGGGACCCCTAGGCTTTAATCATTCTCATCTTTCTCTTGTGGAATTGGTATTTGATACTTTCTCACTTTGTTTCTTTTAATTTGTTGTTTTGATTCCAAATACTCTCATAATTCGTTTGCTTGGATAAGAATTTGTGAAAATTAGTTAAATTTCACATTACTCTAATTGTCAATCCCTTGGGACACGATACTCTACTCTCATATATTACTTGTTGACCCGTGTGCTTGCGGATTCACACAAATAAGTTTTTGGCACCGTTGCCGGGGATTTAATTTAGATTTTTTGTTATTTCTTAATTCAATTCACAACTCTTATTTCAAGTTTTGTTTGTTTGTTTTTTTTTCAGGTACTTGGCTCTTGTACGCGAAGGACTCAAAGCGTATTTTGATTTCCTTAAGATCTTGAGATCAGGAGGAATTTTTATAGATTGCTAAGAGAACGACTAGTACAAGGGAAGACACTTGAATTAGATAGTGAATCAGAGATCGCAGAAGAAGTGAATGCTAAAAGACTCTTGAGGGAGTATACCACTCCAAATACTAGGGATATTCGATCTAGCATTAAAAGACCACACAAACTTTTAAGATCAAGCCTGCTATTATCCAGATGGTTCAGAATAATTTACAATTTGTGGATCTTCCCCGTGAAGATCCCAATGCTCATCTAGCCAACTTTCTAGAGATTTGTGATACTTTCAAGCACCAAGGAATGACTGATGATGCAGTTCGATTGAGACTTTTCTCTTTTTCCTTGAGAGATAGGGCCAAGGCATGGCTTCAATCATTACCTGAACATTCCAACACTACTTGGGAAAAGCTAGCTCAGAAATTTTTAGACCGATTCTTTCCTCCTATGAAGGCAATGAAGTACACGAATGACATTTTGTCCTTTAGGCAGTTTTAAGGAGAGACTTTATATAAGGTATGGAAGCGATTTAAAGATTTGCTAAGGAAGTGCCCCCACCATGGCATAGCAAAATGGATGTTAGTACATACTTTCTACAACAGCTTGACAACCTCCATTCGATCTATAATTAATGCAGCAGCTGGAGGGACTCTCATGAGCAAGACTGTAGACACTACCTACAACCTTTTGGAGGAAATGGCCACTAATAACTATCAGTGGCCGGTAGTGAGGGTTACTCTTAGGAGAGTGGTAGCCGATATACATGAAGTTGATGCTCTCACATCACTTTCAGCTCAAGTACCAGCACTATCTAAGAAGTTTAACACCATGGCAGTTAATTCAGTGGCGAGCAGAGCTAATAACTTAGCTGAGATTTATGATCATTGTGGGGACCGTCACTCTACTGCGAATTGCACAGCTAGCCTGGAGAGTGTGCTATATGCCAATCAGTTTCACCCAAGTAGTCACAACAAAGCTTTTGGTAATACTTACAACTCTACTTAGCGGAACCATCCTAATCTTTCTTGGGTGGAAATTCTCAAGGTCCTTCTTCTTCCTATCAGCCCAGAAAGCACCCTGTGCCCCTCCAAGTTACCAACAATAGAGCTCTCCTTAATCCCAAGGTTTAACTTCAACTTCTAATTTGGAGAAGATGTTTACTCAGTTCATGACTAGCCAACAAGAGTATATGACTAAAATTAATTCAAGGTTTGCTTCCCATGATGCCTTGATGCAAAGTCAAGCGTCTTCCTTGAGGAATCTTGAGACTTAAGTTAGTCAACTAGACCAAGCTCTAAACAATAGGCCCCAAGGCACTTTTCTAAGTGACACCATTAATAATCCAAAAGGTGCCCCTCTTGAGCATTGCAAGGCCATATCATTGAGGAGTGGGAAGGAAATTGAAGGAAATTCAAAGATCAAGCTACTTGAGAAAGAAACTATGGTGGCATAAGATGAAGTGATTCTGAGCAAAGAGGTGGAGAAAATTGAGGAAATTGCAAAGGGGAAGGTTGAAGACAAGAAGAAGGAGGACAAGCCATATACACCACCTCCACATTTCCTTAACCGGTTAGCTAAGCAAAAGCTTGATGCTCAATTTCAAAAATTTCTGGAGATTTTCAAGAAACTTCACATTAACATACCATTTGTTGAGGCTCTGAAAAAAATGCCTAGTTATGTGAAGTTCATGAAGGACATCTTGTCCAAGAAGAGAAAGCTTGGTGAGTTTAAAACTGTTGCTTTCACGGAGGAATGTAGTGTTATCTTGCAAAAAAAACTTCCTCCCAAACTCAAAGATCCCGGAAGCTTCACCATTCCTTGCACCATTGGTGAGAAATTCTCTGGTCGGGCTTTATGTGATTTGGGAGCCAGTGTAAATCTTATGCCCTTTTCAATATACCAAAGATTAGGTTTGGGGGAGGTGAAGCCAATTCTAGTTACTCTACAATTAGCTGACCGTTCTCTCAAGTACCCTAAAGGAGTTATAGAAGATATCTTGGTCAAGGTGGACAATTTCATTTTCTCAGCTGATTTCATCATCCTGGATATGGGGGAAGATAGAAATGTCTCTCTCATCCTTGGAAGACCGTTCCTTGCAACTAGAGGAACCCTCATTGATGTTCAAAAAGGGGAGCTTACCATGAGAGTGCAAGATCAAGAGGTAACCTTTAATATTTTCAAAGTAATGAAATTACCTCAAGATCTTGAAGAATGTTCATATGTGAATGTGCTTGATGGGACGGGAACTACAAGAATTAGTACAAATGTCCCGTGTAACCCTTTTGATGCTTCTTTGCTTTTTACATGTGAAAGGGGAGATGAGGAATTGAGAGAGCTCAAGTTATTACCATCTCATTTGAGCTATTCCTATCTTGGTGACAAAGCTATATCTCTCAGTTACCATTACAGAGAAAGTCCAGCCTAGGACTATAAATGGGGCGCTTCTTGGGAGGCAACCTAAGTTCTTCACCTTATCTTTATTTTTCTTTATTGATGTTTTTATATTCCTAGTTTAGTTATGTACCTTCTTTTGATTCTGTTGAGTTTTTGATTTCTTGATTACGTTTGATTTTGTTTACCTTATCTTTTTGGCTTTGCATTTACCTTATCTTTTTGATGAAGTAGTTTTGATGGATTTGAGAGAGCTTGTTTAGGATTAGTGGGCTGCCTGAAAATTTATACTAAATTGATGAGTATGCTTAATGGTATTTTGAATTTGTGCATGCCAGTATGCTGATTTGAGTATTCGATGATTGTGTGGATCAAAGATGTGCCTCATTGCATGGGAAATCACATGTAGAAATTCAAATGTTGTGCTTACACTTGTCATCATAAATGTGTGTGAGTGTATTTCCCAATTGTATGTGTGGTGGACCTTGGAATATGAATGAAATATATGATTGGAGAAAATTTATGAATGGCATGTGTAAAGTCAATTTGCATCTTAGAGGCTTGTCTAATTCCCTTTCAAGGCAAAATTCTAGGCGATGCATTTTTGAGGAAATGACTAGGGCAATTCTTTGGACCGATTGGGCCTTTTTCAAGCCAACCTTAATTGAATGAGTTCTCTAGTACCTTCTTTGAAGCCTAGTGTGCATGTGTGTGGCCTAATTTTTCTTTCTTAAAACCCACAATCTCCACCCTTTCACTCCTGCTTGTGTTAAGAAAATCTCTTACCCTCATTACAGGTTCTTTGTTGAACACATGATTGGGCATTTTTGTTGGTGTGAGTCAAAGTATTTTGCATGATACTAGGAAACTAAGATCTATTTGGAACAAACTCTTGTTCAAAATGAAAAAATAAAGTATTAAAAAAAAGAGAAAGAAAAATGTGTGAGCTGCACAAAATGCAGCCCCCTTTTGCAAAGAAAATAAACATGTGCATAAGTTTTTCTAAAAAAAAAAGAAAAAGAAAAGAAAAAGAAAAAATGGGATAAAGAGAGTTGATTTTTCATATTGGATCTTTTTGTACATTTTGCATGCTTGACTTGATTCAATGGAAGTGTGTGATTATGTGTTTAATATTTGATTTTAAATCATTTTCCTTCCTTCTTAGCCATTACCCTTAGCCTCACATTACAAGCTTAAAAGACCCTTATGATCTTTAATTATGTATTGCCTACATTAGTAGAGAAAGGGATGAAAGACATTCCTATGATAGTGCATGTGCATTTTACAAATTCGTCCATCTTGCTCTTCAAGATTAGGAAAGGGTTTTAAACACATTAGTTTAGGAAATCATTCATGTACAAAAATTACATTCAAGGTTAATCATGATAGTTGAAATTTTTCTTGCATGTGTGGACCTTGTTGAGAGGTTGAGAAGTGATTTCTAAGGGTATGAATGATGATTGAAAGTTGGTTATGTTCTAGTTCAATTTGCTCCATGATTTTTGTATTAAATTGTGTTCATTCTTCTCTTACTTGGCTTAGTTTGCTCGAGGACTTGCAAATATTTAAGTTTAGGGGTGTGATAACTTTAGGAAATGAAGTTATTCCACATGAATTTGAATGTATATGAGTATGCTATCCTTAAGTTTTATAGACCAAAGGTTCAATTCATGCATGTCTTTAATGATTTAAGCTTGTTAATTCAAATGATTGAGAATTGAATCTTTGAGGATTTTATTTAAAGAATTTGGATTGATCGTGATTTGATGGACTTTGGCATTGTCTTGATACAGGTATTCAAGAAGGAAAGACCTAGCAAAGGATGAAGAAAGCGAAGAGGATCTCAAATTAGGAAGAAAGCAAGAAAGGAGAAGTTGTTGCCAAACCAAGCCTAGGCTTGACAAACCCACGCCTAGGCATGGCACTCTTAAGTTTTCAAGAATTTCAGACAGAGACACTCATGCCTAGGCGTGGAAAAGTCACGCCTAGGCATGGAAAAGTCACGCCTAGGCGTGGCTAGCATCTAACAGCATATGTTTTATAACTATGCCTAGACGTGGAAAAGACACGCCTAAGCATGGGAATAATCCTGGTCTGCGAAATTAGCCTTAATATCTGATTTTTGGGACTTGAAGGGGATCTTCTATTTTTGACCAAGCACGAACTTCATAGAGAAAGGGAGAGGAGGAGAAAACCTTGGAAGATTGAGATGATTCAAGTGAAGAATCAAGATTAAGGAGGAAGATCAAGCATTGGATTCTCACCATTCTTGTTCATTTTTTCCCTTTTCTCTCTTGATTTATAATTTGATGGGTTTCATAACTCCATTAGTTTTCTCTTCTTTCATGATGTATAACTAAACTCTAATCTAAGGGCTCTCTAGGATCTTGCTATGGATTTGAATATCTTGTAAATTTATTGGGTTTCTATCAATGAAATTGGTTTTATTCTTCCATATTTATGCTTAATGCTTGTTGTTGATTGGCCATCTGTAACACCCTCCTTAGGGCGTCACACTTCGTGTTACTCAATTATCATATCACCCCTTCGTTATGAATCGTGCTTGTAATATAACTACGAGTTGTAAAATTTCTTGGTGATAGTAAGATAAACTTAGCGGAAATTAAAACATTACAGCATTCTTACAATAAAATTTTACATTATATATATATAAGTCGTAGTACTGTCACACTTTAATATTTACAAATTGGACATCTAAAAATATTTACACATTAATTAAATTACATAATGCCCAAGTAACTCTAAACATGCAGAACCCTCAAACGGGTCCTCCTCAGACTCCTCAACAGGGGAGGAATCCAATTTGACACAAAATATACAATACTAACCATACCGGAGTACGATAGTAAGCTCCCTATTACTTGTTTATGTGAGAAATACATTTTCCAACAAGCTCGACGCACTATGCCTCCTGGTTCCCATAAACCTTACGAAAACTCAGTATCTCCATCTCTTTAGAATTCAACTTCCTTCTCGAAAATCTGATCTTCCTTGCGTTCTCACTCAACGTCTTGCTCAATCTCTTTACAATTATAAATACAATACAGAAATAGACAGACAAAGAGGTGAGATCACCTACGCCAATACCAGTATGGTAGCAATGAAGATAAACACATACAAATTCTCATACCATACATCATACATATTTACAATTATATCATCAATATCATTTATCTAACACACATCATTTATCATCATAATTCATACAATAATTCATAATTACATCCATGTCCTTATCAATATTCACTTATTCAATAATTCAATTATCAAAAATCAATAATTATGAAAATACCCTCAGTATCTCTGTATATGCATCTAGACTTATGTACCTAGACTCAATTTTCCTACTCCATGGAGCTAAAACTCAGGTCGGAAGAGTGATCGAAAAGAATCATACGCACAACATGCCTCGGACCACGTGCTCATTCTCTTTGCTCATTTAGCATTTGCTCATTTAGCATTTGCACATCTAGCATATGCATCACGGTCTTTTATCGAGATCTCGATTATGGATAGTGTCTCGGTCCGGATCATCGGTGTGTTGCATCGGTCTAACCTACGGTACGAAGCTTTATTCTCTCGTCCATTGTAGGCAACCCGCACCCCGATGCCCCCAAGGTCAACGAGTGACCTACACTACGCACATCGCACCCACTCGGGAGGTGTGTTCTTTCCTTCTTTCAAAGAATCGGTCTTATTCAAATTTATCGGACTTTTTCAATGCACATTCAAATGCACCTTTCTCGATTAAATTCATTCTCTCATCTTCTCAATTCAATTTTATTTATCTCATATTCGGGGTCCTCATATAGGCCCAATAATATTATTATCTTGTAATTTCATCGCGAAACCATATTTTTTCGCATTTTCTCAAATCACGTATCAATTTTTCATCATTTCTCAATCATGTGAAATACTCTTCACACGTTTAAATCAAGAATACTAGTTTCCTCGCTTAACACCAAAACTCAACTTCATTTTTCATATTTGCATTATAATCCTCATCCAAATAATATTTTCACAACAAATCCCTCATAAAAGTCATATTTACGAAATAGTCCCTTAAAAAATTCATATTTTATGAAATCATCCCTCATAAAATTCATATTTACAAAATAGTCCCTCAAAAATTCATATTTACAAAATGGTTTTTTCATAAAATTCCTTTTTACGAAATAATCTTTCATAAAATTCATAATTTACAACATAGTCCCTCATAAAAATCCTATTGACGAAATAGTCCTTCATAAAATCACATTTACGAAATAGTTTCTCATACAAATTATATTTATGAAATAGTCCCTCAAAAACCATATTTACTAAACAGTCCCTTATAAAAATCATATTTACAATATAACCATTCAAAAATCAATAATTACAACATGTCCCCATTAAACACAAAATTACAATATTGCTCTATAAAATCATAATTTGTATTGTTTCTCCAAAATCATTTCATCTTCTTTGTATTCGACTCTTCCAAATTCAATTCCTTTTCTTTCAAATTCTAAATTCTCGCTTTAATCCATCATATTATTCACATTCTAATTTACACATACACTTACATGCATTCGGTTTCATACATACCAACATTTATCAAAACAATAAACATATTATCATACATGCAATCATAATTTCAAAGCCATAAATACCACAATCACAAACATAAAATCACCAACAACACAATCACAACTAAAGAAGTAATTAAACAATAAGTGAATAAACCCTTAGGGGTTTTTCACCGTTTACACAACCATCTCCACACCACCAAAACTTGGTTGGTGAGGTTAAATCTCCCTCTTACCTCTTGAAGAACCTCCAAAGCTCCTTGTATGTCTCCTTCAAGCAAACTCCCTCCACCAAGAGCTTCTTGGAAACCAAAGAAAACATGCAATATTAACACCTAAGGCTCTAAACTAAAATAATCATGGATTAAAATCATGATTAGAACTTTGAAATGAAGAGAAATATGAAGATTAAAGAATCCTACCTTCAAGGCTTCAAACTTGAGCTTTAAAGAACAAGATAAAAAAAATAGATGATTTAGGCTTAGGTTTTAACTACAAAATGTCTTGAAATGAAGTAGGAAAGCAAGAAATAAGGTAGTTTAGAATTATAGAAGAGTGATTGATGGAAAGAGGGTGGAAGGCCGTGAGGTTGGAGAAGAAAAGAAGAAGGAAATTTGAGAGCTTTTTCTATTTGGAGAATTTTGAAGAAAGATAAAGAATTTGACTATGCATGGTCGTAAACCATTTTGAGAGAAAATGAAGTGAAGTCTTTGGGTGAGAGAAGGTGAATTTGTGAGGATGAAATGGAGAGAAAAGGAAGAAAAATGATGCTCAGGTTCGTGGGATTTGAGAGAAAAAGATGAATACTATTTTTGATGTGAGAGAAAATATAATTTATGAGAGTGAAATTATGAGGCGGTTGCCGTGGGATAAGCTTAAATAAAGTTTAGAATTTACATGAAGTAAAATATCTTATTCTAAATGCACGTGGCTGATGTCATTCATTTGACTTTCAAGGTTCTTGGATTGTTCAAGAACCTTGTAGAACCTCCTTCAAGCTGCTACGTGGCCGACGTAGAACCCCTCCAAATTGCTGCATGAACGTGAGTTTCCAAGGAAATTTTTGACAAACAACGACATAACAAAATTCGGTAAGATGGGAGAACATCATTTCCCCAAGAATGGTTAAAATCAAGTGTTGTCGGATGAGAACTCTGTCGAATGGTGATTAATCAAACGAAAATAAAAGGCTGTCGGATGAACTTGAAAAGGTCAACAAATATCCTAATTTGTCGGACAGG
The DNA here is from genome assembly GCA_029884595.1 of Ormosia semicastrata. NCBI lineage: Eukaryota > Viridiplantae > Streptophyta > Magnoliopsida > Fabales > Fabaceae > Ormosia > Ormosia semicastrata. Next base: position 22,164,422 of record JAQQTO010000042.1, on the reverse strand, counting down.
TGTTGACGTTGGAGAAATCTTCCAATTGTCGAATCGACGAAATATTATATGGTCAGAAGGTCAAATTCGATGGATTTTGACATTAGATAAGTTTTTCTACTGAAATCAGGAATTCTTATTCGGCGGTCGTTAGCACCATAACTCGACGAACATTATCATTCAAATTCGACGGACATTGGTATCCCTACTCGATGGATATTGACATTTTCACTTAACTGATACTAGCATCCTCACTCGACAAATTTTAACTTGGTACTTAATAATTAAAAGATCCAATTCGACGGATTTTAACATGGTACCAAATAGTAAGAAGATTAAACTCGACATATTTGGATAGAAGTCCAAATTCAATGGATATGACATTGTCTTAAAAGATCCTATTTCGACGGATTTTGGTATTGTTTTAAAAGGTATATTTCGACGAATATAAACATCTTCAATTTGACTTGTGAAATCATCCAACAAGATTTAGGGAAAAGGAGAACCATATTGTTCTTAACTGATTCTTTGCTAACAGAACGTCCATTGCTTTGTCGAACCTGAGGACTTCTCCCATGGTTTGAATAGATGGTCTTCTGTCGGAAAGATGGTCTTGGTCGGAATAGATGGTCTTTGTCGGAAGAGGCAGCCATAACAGCCAAAATCTTTGATTTCTGATTCAAGAATTGAGAATCAGTTTCATCCAGTCTTGAGGTATTTTGGGTTCTGTCGAACTACCGATTGATGTTGTCGGGAAATGCTCTGGAAGTGTCGGATTCAACTCACTATTTAACTTATGCTTGCATTCAGTAATTAAATCCGACGGGATCAAAATGTTAGGAAAATTTCTTCTAGTGTTTGGATCTTGTCCAAATTCTGTCGATGTCAAGACCTTCAAAAATCTTGAATTGTCGAAATAGACTTGTCGGAAATAGACTTGAAATGAAAATAGTTAGAGGAAATCTTGAGGAACTTCTGTCGGGTTGGGATCCTATCCCAAGAATTTTGATCGAATTGGGAATTCCATAATTTTGGTCGGTTGAGTATAATGGCAAATTAAACTATACCGGGTCAAAATAAGTCATAGTAATAACAACTATGCATCAAGCAATATACATTTATCAGTAAAATAGAATTATTTTACAGATAAATTCTAAAAATTAATAGATTTTTTTCTGTGTTACTCAGATTCGGGTTAAGTAAGATCCCCCGTCTCTAAATAATCAGACAAGAATTTCCCCGGCCCGAAAATTATTATTTTCTTGACCAGGAGCAAATCACACAAAATAATTACAAATAGTATCGGAATAATCAAATTATTTTTATAATGCACAGAAAACACAAAGTAGTGTAATTCTGTCAGTTCTTGCAACATAGTCTAAAAATTTGGGGTGTTACACCATCAATTGCATGATTTTTGTATTCCAATTGAACTAGAAATAAGGTGTTGTGAATATGGATATGATATGGTTGATGTATATTCAATTACATTCTACCATGGGCAATGTAGTGCCATCTATCATCGACTTTGTAGAGCTGAAGTTTTTTCAAGGTATGCAAGCCGATGGACTGTGGCCCTTTTGAGCTGGTGTCCTTGGACTCCTCAGCCAAGGAAATGTGACAATGTTCCAAGATTGCTTCACCAGCATAGCAAATAGTAGAGCAGAGTTTTTCTTTTTCTTCACATCCAACATGTGCTCAATGATGTAGAATCCCCAGTTAATGGGTCTCCTAGTGGTCATTGCCCATAAGGTCACCACGTCATCCTTTAGAACCTGAGAGTAATTCCCTCCCCTAGGAATCAACCCCCTGACCAGAAGATAGTGGAGTACTCTATTCTCCATGGTTAAGCCAGTGGTCATGATTCTCTTTTTGGGATCACTGGGGGGATGGTTTCTTGACCTTATCAGAGAAAGAAGAACAGCCTTATGCTCAAATTCATGACCCCAAATTTTAGCATTTCCATAGAAATTTGCTCTATCAGGAGTGAGTTTGGTTAGCCTATACCATTCATGCATAGTGATTTTGATATGTTTCTTTTTCACCTCAGAAATTAAATACTCATCCTCATACTTCAGATTGGCATAAAATACCCTCACTAAATTTGGATAGATGGCCTTCTCAATGCTAAGGAAACCCAGCAGTCCTAAGGATTCAATGGTTCTAAAACTTTCCAGGGGTTCACTCTCACAGAAAGCTATAGGGAGATACCTAGGGGGTATTATCTTCCGTAACTGGAAGTTTTTCCTAAATAACTCAGCTTTCTTTACGGTGGAGAAATGGCGAGTGAAGTCCATGCCAAAAATATTTCGTGGAGCTGCACGTGAGGATTCTCCAATGACAACCCCTATTCTTGGGCATTTTGAATGGTGAGAAGGCTCTGCCATTTGATGAGGAAGAAGATAATGGGATGAAGGGAATGTGTTTGGAGATGAGTAAGTGAAGAGAGGAATGAGAGAAGGATAGTTTAGAGTAGAGAGGGAGAGAGAGGTGATGGGGAGATTTGGGTGATGGATTGTGATGGGATTTGGGAGATAGGCTATGTAGAGAGGGGATTTTCGAGTGAGAGGGAGGTGAAATGGAGGGATTTGGGTGAGATTTGAGTGAGAAAAGAGGGATATGGAGGTTGGGTCTTCGTGGGAGCAGAGGAGCAAGATGAAGAAATTGAAAGGTTTCTGACAAATGAAGCCTACATGTGTCAGAAAACCTTTTTAAAACCCTGTGTAATCAATTACATTTGTATTGTAATAGATTACAAGCCTTCTGTTACTTATGTAATCGATTACATTTTTGGTGTAATCGATTACCATGCTTCTAGGGAACCTTGTAATCGATTACATTTTTTTGTGTAATCGATTACCTGAGTTCTGGGTCTATTGTAATCAATTACCATAGTTGTGTAATCGATTACACACTTGACAGAACCTTTGTAATTGATTACAAAGGCTTTGTAATCGATTACCAGCATACTAAAACTCAGATTTTGCATTCCAAACAGCATAAAATCAATTTTAAACAATTCAAATCAGTTTCAGAACATCTTAAATCAATTCAAATCATCATGCAAGCATATAATCTAATCATATTATGATTCAAATTACATAATTGTGCAAAATTACTACTTTTACCAAGAATTACACCTTTTTTGGTGAAATTGTGAAGTTGTTGAGTTACTTGGAAGTCTTTTGACATGAGAGAGCACCTGCAAAATAACTTAGGGGAAATCTCTGACGCTCAAGTCAGTATTGGATTCAAATATGATTAAAAAATCAGAGATTATGCAGTAAAAGATTACAATTATGCAGAAATCAACATGTTATATATCAAGATGACATATTATGCAACAACTAATCAACTTATGCATGATTGATCCAATATGCCAAGTTCATTTCTTATATAAAAAAATGTTTCTTTTACTAGGGGCTTAGTGAAAATGTTAGCTAATTGCTTAGTGGTTTCTACAAATTCAAGTATACAATCACCCTTTTGAACATGGTCTCTAATGAAATGATGTCTTATTTCAAAGTGTTTGGTCCTAGAATACAAAATGGGATTTTTGGACAAGTTAATTGCACTAGTATTATCACATCTTATGGGGACGTGATCGAGCTTAAGACCATAGTCCAAGAGTTGTTGCTTCATCCAAAGGATTTGAGCACAATAACTCCTAGCTGCAACATATTCAGCTTCAACTGTAGACAATGTCACACTATTTTGTTTCTTGCTATGCCAAGAAACTAGTGAGCTTCCAAGCAAGTGGCATGTCCCACTAGTGCTCTTCTTATCCATTTTGCATCTAGCAAAATCAGAATTGGAATACCCAATAAGGCTACATGAGGCACCCTTAGGGTACCACAAACCCATTTGTGATGTGCCTATTAGATATTTCATTATTCTTTTAACAGCACTTAGATGTGATTCTTTAGGATTAGCTTGATATCTAGCACACATGCATACACTAAACATTATATCAGGCCTACTTACAGTGAGATAAAGGAGTGAGCCAATCATACCTCTATATTTTGTAATTTCTACAGATTTACCTCCTTTATCCTTGTCCAAATAGCAAGAGGTGCCCATAGGAGTAGCCATATGCTTGGCATTGTCCATTCCAAACTTCTTGAGTAGCTCCTTGCAATACTTGGATTGGCTTATGAAAGTCCCTGCTCTTGTTTGCTTGACCAATGAAGAAGTTGAGCTCACCCATCATGAACATTTTAAACTCACTTTGCATAATATTTGAAAATTCTTTATAAAGAGAGTTGTTAGCAGCTCCAAATATAATGTCATCAACATAGATTTGAACTAGAAGTATGTCATGCATTTTATGCTTTATGAAAAGGGTAGTATCAATTTTGCCTCTAGAAAAGCCTTTTTTCCAAAAGGAATTTGCTCAATCTTTCATACCAAGCTCTAGGAGCTTGTTTCAAGCCATACAAGGCCTTTTTCAGTTTAAAAACATGGTTGGGCATTTCAAAATCCTCAAAACCAGGAGGTTGTTCCATATACACCTCTTCTTGTATAAAACTATTTAAAAAGGCACTTTTGACATCCATTTGATAGAGTTTGAAATTCATGATGCAAACATATGCAAGTAACATTCTAATGACCTCTAATCTAGCTACGGGAGCATAAGTTTCTTCATAATTTATGCCTTCTTCTTGATTATAGCCCTTAGCTATAAGCCTAGCTTTGTTTCTTATTATTAAGCCCGTTTCATCAAGTTTGTTCCTAAAGACCCATTTGGTGCCAATTATAGCATGATCATTGGGCCTTGGAACTAATTCCCAAACTTGATTTCTCTTAAATTGATTTAGTTTTTCTTGTATGGCCAAGATCCAATGTTCATCATTAATGGCCTCATTTATGTCTTTAGGTTCAACTTGAGAGACAAAAGCTAAATGATTACATGTATCTCTAAGTGAGTTTCGAGTGATTACCCGTTTTGATACATCCCTATCACCTTGTCAAGAGGGTGATATATTGATGTCCTTTATTCTTTGGGTAGATCCATGATTTCTGAATCCTTTTGCCATGAGTGATTAAGGAGTTTATCTTCTTACTTTGTGGACTCTTTCTCTTGATTTTCCAAGTGTGTTTTTGCCAAGATTTCTGCAACATCATCAACAAGCTCCTTTCTCGGCTCATTTGGGTTAGTTTCATTAAATGCAACATGTATAAACTCTTCTATGATCATAGTTCATTTATTATAAACTCTAAAGGCCTTACTATGTATAGAATAGCCAATGAATATTCCCTCATCAGATTTTGCATCAAACTTCCCCAAGTTATCTTTTTTATTATTCAAAACAAAACATTTACATCCAAAGACATAAAAGTGTGACATATTTGGCTTCATTCTCTTGTACAATTTATATGGGATTTTCTTTAAAATTGGCCTAATTAGGGCTCTATTCATAATATAACAAGCGGTGTTAACCGCATCCGCCCAAAAGTACTTAGGAAGGTTGGCCTCATTGAGCCTAGTTCTTGTCATTTACTCTAAAGATCGATTTTTCCTTTCTACAACACCATTTTGTTGTGGTGTTCTAGAGGTAGAAAAATTATGCTCAATGTCATGTTCATCACAAAAAGTTTCAAATTCATGGTTTTTAAATTCACCACCATGGTCACTTCTTATGGATGCAATACAAAAACCTTTTTTGTTTTGGATAACTTTGGCAAGCTTTTTAAATAATTGAAAAGCATCATTTTTGTCGGCAAGAATAATGTCCATGTAAACCTAGAAAAATCATCCACAATCACCAATACATAGTAATTCCCACCAAAGCTTGTAGTTCTAGAGGGACCAAAATGATCCATATGAAAAAGTTATAAAGGTCTAGAAGTTGAAACCATGTTTTTAACTTTAAAATAGACCTTTACTTGTTTTTCCTTTTGACATGCATCACAAAGTTTGTCTTTTTCAAATTTGAATTTTGGAAGACTAATTACTAGTTCTTTAGAAACTAATTTGTTTAAGTGATCTATGTGAATGTGAGTAATTTTTCTATGCCATAACCATGAATCATTTTCTTTACTCATAAAGCATTTAGCATCATTTGAGGAAATATCATCAAGACTAATCATATATATTATTGACCCTATGACTAACAAACTTAACTTGCTTATCATCTTTTCCCTCAATTATGCAACAAAAAGAATCAAATATAACTCTATTGCCTTTATCACATAATTAACTAATGCTAAGCAAATTATGTTTAAGTCCTTCAACAAGTAAAATATTATTAATTGATGATGAAGGGATCTTACTAACTTTACCAATTCTAAGGATCTTCCCTTTGTTGTTATCACAATATGTGACATGACCATGCTTCTTGGGGGCAAGGGAGGAGAACTTGGAGCCATCACCGGTCATGTGCTTGGAGCAACCACTATCAAGATACTAACTTGAGCTTTTGGTCTTCAAGCACACCTCTGTGTCGCTCTCTTCACTTTCTTCTCCTTGAGCCATGAGACAAAGATGGGCTTCTTCATTCTTTGAACTATCAGAAGAGCTTAAGTCATTATCCTCCCATACTATATATGCTCTCTTTCCTTTCTTTTCTTTAGAAGACATTTTCTCAAACTTCTCCGTCTTCTTAAGATACATAGGACACTCCATTTTTATGTGTCCCAGTTTTCCACACTTATAGCATTTTGGAGGAGTAGAGGGTCCTTCTCCTTTGTGATACACTTTCTTTTGAGGAAATGGTGGTCTTCTTTGAAATCCCTTTTTCTTTAGGAATCTTTCAAACTTTTTTACAATGAGACTAAGATTCTCCTCACTTAGCTCAACATTTTCTACATTCTCTTCACCATCTTCATCATCATCTTCAATTATAGAAGAGGTGGCTTTGAGTGTAATTCCCTTCTTCTTTTTATCATGCTCTTCATTTTGATTGAGCCTATTTAGTTCCAGCTTATGTTCTTGAAGCTTCCCAAATAAGGTGGCTAGAGACATTGTTGATAAATCTCTTGATTCCGTAATAGCTGTTACTTTGGGTTACCAATTCCTGCTTAAACATCTCAAGACTTTACTAATAAAATCCTCATTAGGAAATATCTTTCCCAATGAGATAAGATGATTAACAATATAAGTAAATCTCTTTTGCATATCTTGAATACTCTCACTTTAATTCATTCTAAACAATTCATATTCATGAATAAGAGTGTTTATTCGAGATCGCTTTACCTTACTAGTACCTTCATGAGTTACTTGTAAGATATCCCACATTTCTTTTGCGGTCTTGCAATTTGACACCCTAAAGTATTCATCATATCCCAAGGATGTGGTGATGATGCTCTTGGCTCTCAAATTGTATTGAACCTTCTTTTTATCCTCATTGGTCCATTCATTTCTAGGTGTATTAATCTTTATACCATCTTTAGTATGTGTGGGAACAAAAGCACCATTTTCAACGGTATCCCACACATCTAAGTCAATAGTTTCAATAAAAATTTTCATCATTTCTTTCCAATAGGCATAACCATCCCCATTGAAATAAGGAGGTTTGTGATATGTGAAATCCGCAAGTGCACGATTTCGTTGTCAAGTAATAAAAGGATCGAATCCACAAGGACTGTGTCTATGAATACCAATTAATTAATTAATTCAATTAAATTAAACAAAAGGGAATATTATTGTTGATTAAGAAGAACGTAGTAACAAAGCAATTAAATAAATAAAAATCAAAGTGCATAATTTAGAACAAAAATAGCAAGTTATCAAGAAAGGTATTCAAATTCAAGAAATCTTCCAAGATTGGGGTACCACAATGATACAAGACAAATCCTAATTGACAACCCTTTTATTAAATCTGAAATTCAATTGAACGTGAATTACCCTAAATTAGTTAATGTTCTTTCTCATGATACAAGATCCATGCCCAATTAAACCAATTCCTACTCTCATGGTAATTGAATTTAAATTGAACCCATTACCCTTTGTGGTAATTCATTGAATCCTCGAAAGGCTAAAACTACTCTCGTGATTTAGACCTTAAGTTCAATTCTTATTGTTCCAACACTTAGGTTCACCTCTCAGTACGTCCCTAAATGCCAATGAGATGCAAATAAGTGGCTAGTAAATTCACATGAATAAGAGTAATAAGGATTGAATCAAAGAACATTCAAGATTAATAAAAGGGGAAACAAAGTCAATTAATCATTATCAATGTATTAAAGGGCATTGTCCAATCCTAAAAACAAAGAGAACTACTCAGTCATGGAGAAGAAAGAATCAGAAAATATGTTCAAGAACATCCAAACCCGTAATAATGGAAGAAGAAAGGAGAAAGATGAAGGTCCAGAGCCTCTAATGTGCCTCCTCAAAACCAAATTAGCACCCCTAAACTGTATTCAGAACATTTATTTATAACTTAGGATTTTAATTGGCTAAAAAGCCCTAAAAGAAATAAAAATAAAAACTTAAAAACTGCTGCGCACTGCGATCCACAGCCATGGATCATTCCATGGCCAGGCTGTGGATCACTCTGCCAAAAAGCCACTTCTGCATCATTTGAGTTCCACGGCCATGGATGGTTCCACGGCCTGACTATGGAACTCTCTGGAATCTTTTTTTTCCTCCTTCAAGTTGCTGCTCGATCCATGGCCGTGGTTTAATCCACGGGCAAGTCGTGGATCCTTCTAGATTGATCTTTTTGCACCTTTTTGCTATCTATAAAGCTCCAACTTCAATCATGCAAGCTTTCCATCCATTTGGAGGCCAATTGAGCACCAATCCTACACAACAACAATACAAATACCGCAGTTATCTGAACTAAGGAAAAAACAAACCAAAAGGGAAACTAAAATGCCTAAAATGCCCAAAGAATGCATGCAAAACAAGAACAAAATATGATGTTATTTCACACACATCAAATCCCCCCAAGCTTAAGATTTTGCACTTCCCCAAGCAATAACTAAGGCTAAACCAAGAAGTAGGATCAAGAGACAATAATGAATGAGGAACCCGAGAAAATAATTATCCAAGCAATAGGTTAAGGCAAACCAAGAATCTGAAAGGTAATCAAAATCAAGTCCAATTAGAGGCTAATTTCTCAGAAATCATGCATCCTCACTGATTGAATTAAGTTCACTTCATTAACCACACTCAAAGTGTTTAAGGGTGAAAACCATACGCTCAAAATCCTTCAAAGAAAACGCACTTCCATATGCTTGATAAGAAACTAGATTTCCACTAATAATCAGCATGCATGCAAAAATCAAAAGGTCTTTCAAGGGTTGTAATGGGGTCATGGGAATGATATTAGGTAAGGTAAAGAAAGGAAGGTATGCACAAAGGGCTAACCAAATTTTCAATAAGCACCAGAAATACAATAGAACATAAATGGAGCAAAGGTAATTTTTTTTTCAATCAAAAACATAACTCTACATTTCAAAGCATTTTCTTCCTTAATTTTCTTTTCAAGTTTTCATCTCATGATTTTTTTTTCTTTTATTTTCCTTTCTCTCTTTTTTTATATCAATTTTTTTTTCAGTTGAGAAAGAGAAAGCTCAAATACATATGATTCCCATCACAACTTTCAAACCCAATTTGCTCCATTTAATATTCTAAATGATTATTAATAATGTTTCATCATAGGCATCAAGAAAAATAATTATGCAATAAGCTCAAAATGGACAACTAATGGATGAAAGTATGACAATTTCAGAAGGCCAGAAAAATACCTAAGATGCCTTAATCACATTCAAGCATGCAAACAAAAATTTCACCTCAAAATGATTTCAAATCAAGTTCTAGAGCACAAGATCAATGAAGAATTATCACTCAACACAAAGAATAGGAGCAAAAATAATATAGTGCATAAATCTCATGTAGTTCAAAACTCACATTTAGAGGTTCAAAATTCAATGAGAAGCACAAATTCAGAGAATATATGTTAATTATCAACTATTAAGAGATCACCTTTACTATCAATTAAAACAATGCATGTTACCTACCACAAGAATCAACAAATTGGGTCCAAATCCATACCATCTCAAAATCCTCAAAAGAGAGGGGCACAAGTTCAACCAAAAAGCCGAGAGATGTGATGGTGTGAAAATGCAATATGAAAATGCAATGCAAAATGAGAAACTAATTATCTAAAATGAAAATGAAAATACCCCCCCAAGCTTAAAACTTACATTGTCCCCAATGTAACAATCTATAACTAGAGAAGGGATAAAAGAAAAGAACTCACTACGGTGGTGGAAAATCTTCTGGTGTTCAATCCATGACCATGAAATTTTTCATGGGCTGGGTGTAGAACTTTTTGACTTCACTCTCCTTCCAAATTGAGCTTCAAAAAGGGTCAAACCTAGATAAAATCCATGAGATAAAGATCAAACCAACAATCCAACACACAAAATCAAAAAGAAAAAAAAAAGAAATTTAAAGAAAAAAAAAAAGAAACTTGGGTTGCTTCCCAAGAAGCGCTTGTTTAAAGTCATTAGCTTGACTTTGGTCTAGTTTCTGTGCTCAGGTGACGTCAATGGAGTAGTGCTCAGTCCCCACTCCTTCAAAGTGTTTCATTCTCTGACTATTTATCATGAAAGGCTTATGACCTTCTTTCTTTACCTCAAGCATACCATAGGATAAAACTCGAACAATCTCATATGGTCCTGACCATTTCGACCATAACTTACTAGGACAGAAACGTAGAAGCGAGTTATGGACAAGAACTTTATCCCTAAGTTTAAATTCACGCTTCTCGGCACACTTGTCATTCTGCTTCTTAGGTCCTTTCTTGCAAGGCTTGGACTTCTCAAATTTTATGGAACCCTTGGGCAAGGTCTTTTCTACTAAAGCATCAGTCACTGATTCCTGTACACTTGAAAGCACAACACTATCCACAACATTAGTAGCATCAATGCGATTACATGAATTTGAGAAATTAGAATTATTTTTAGATTTAAAAACATCAAAAACTACTTCCTCATCATTCAATCACAAAGTCAATTTCTCTTCATGGACATCAATGATCGCCCTTCCAGTGGCAAGGAATGGACGCCCAAGTATGATCGACATTTTAACATCAGCTTCCATGTCAAGCACAACAAAATCCACCGGCATATAAAACTTACTAACCTTAATAGGAACATCCTCCAAGATGCCTATGGGATACTTGACAGACCGATCCACCAATTGAAGTGAGATAGTTGTGGATTTTAGCTCACCCACTTCTAACTTTTTACACACAAAAAGGGGCATAAGACTAACACTAGCCCCCAAATCACATAGAGCTTTATCAAAATTCGTGTTGCCAATCAAATAGGGAATAGAGAAGCTACCTGGATCTTTTAACTTAGGAGGTAATTTATTTTGAATTAAAGCACTACACTCCTCAATTAAAGTTATTATCTCATATTCCTCAAGCTTCCTCTTATTAGACAAGATGTCCTTAAGAAACTTAGCATAGGTAGGCATTTGTTTCAACGCCTCAGTGAAGGGTACATTAATGTACAATTTCTTAAGAACCTCTAAGAACTTCCCAAACTGCCTATCTAACTTCGCCTTAGCCAATCTTTGAGGGAAGGGAACCAGGGTTAGTAAGGTTCAAGGGGTACATACTTAGACACTTTCTCAGTAGTTTCCTCTTCTTCTAATGGCTGTGTCTTAGTCTTTTTATCCTCAATTCCCTTATCTTTTTCACTCTCCCCCTTACCCGAGGAATCCTCTAATTTCTTTTCACTCCTCAAACTCACAGCTTTACAATGTTCATTGCTTGGGTTGACTACAGGTTGACCAGGAAACTTACCTTACTGCCTATGAGAAGTGCTTGCTTGTTGGGCAATCTGGGTTTCTAACATCTTATTATGAATAGCTGAATTGTCAACCTTAGCTGACAACTCTTTAATTGCCTCAGTCACAACTTGCCCATGGTGCCTAAACTCCTTATTTTGCTTAGACTGACTCTCAACAAAATTCTCAAGAAGAGACTCAAGTCTAGATTTTTGTACCTATGGGATTCTAGAAGAGGGTTTAGCATTACCTTACCCAGCTTGGTACTGACTATCCAGGTAAGAGAAGTTAGGATGTGACCTCCAACCAGGGTTGTAAGTTTGAGAATATAGATCATTCCTGCCCTTTTGGTTGAAGTCATGGAAATTGTGATATGATTCCACTTGCTCCATCGGTGCACCATGTGAGGATCCAATTCCAACTTGGCATTCGGCACCTATATGTCCCTATGCTCCACAAATCTCACAAAATTTGTTAGAGGCACCTATGGCATTAACATGACCTTTCTCAAGCATGTCAAAATGTTTATTCAAAGAATCAAATTTTGACATAATTAAATCAACACCATCTACCTCAAACTTACCTTCCGAGAGATTTCTCAGGTCATGGCCTCTTTCATTAGCCCATTGGTGACGATTTGAAGCTACACTCTCAATTATCCCATAAGCTTCTGTGAGCCTTCTATTCATCAAAGCTTCACCAGCTGCGGAGTCAAGAGACACCTTCGAAGAATATTCTAAACCATTGTAGAAGGTGTGGATGATCAACTATTTCTCTAACCCATGGTGTGGACAGGCTTCCAGCAAAGCCTTATATCTATCCCAAGCTTCTAATAATGACTCGCCATCTCTCTGAACAAAGCTTGTGATTTGGGTCCTTAGATGAGCAGTCTTGGAAGGTGGAAAGAATTTGTCCAAGAAAGCTTGCTCCAATTGGTTCCAAGTAGTTATCGTCTCAGTGGGAACAGACTTCAACCAAGCTCTAACTCGATCTCTCAAAGATAATGGAAACAGGCGGAGACGAATAGCATCAACAGAGACGCCTTCAATCTTGAGGGTCTCATAGAACTCTACATGATCGTTCGGGTCCTTTGATGGCAATCCCCCAAATTGGTTCTACCTTATCATAGATAGTAAAGCAGGAGGTATGGTGAAGTGCCTAGCTTCAATGTCTGGCCGAGCAATTCTAGATCGCAAATCCCAAGCATTAGGGGCTGCATATTCTTTTCGCAGTTTATTATCTTCAGCTGCAGTCATGACAAGTGTTGGTTCAGGTATTTCTCTTACCCTTTGCCTTTGTTGTCTTCTCCTTCTACGTAAAGTTCTTTTAATTTCAGGATCTGCTTCAATAAGAGTCCCGGAGCGTCTAGTACTTTGCATAAACAAGAGAAACCTGCAGAGAGTCAAAGAGAATTCAAGAACGTAAGAACCAGATAAAATGAAAAAGGTTTAAAATAATTAAATTAAAAACTAAACTGATATTCAAGAAAACACAGTCCCCGACAACGGCGCCAAAAACTTGATGTGTGAAATCCGCAAGTGTACGGTTTCATCGTCAAGTAATAAAAAAATTGAATCCACAGGGACTGTATCTATGAATACTAATTAATTAATTAATTCAATTAAATTAAATAAAAGAGAATATGATAGTTGATTAAGAAGAACATAGTAACAAAGTAATTAAATAAATAAAAATCAAAGTGTAGAATTTAGAACAAAAATAGCAAGTTATCAAGAAAGGTATTCAAATTCAAGAAAGCTTCCAAGATTGGGGTACCACAATGATACAAGACAAATCCTAATTGACAACCCTTTTATTAAATCTGAAATTCAATTGAAGGTGAATTACCCTAAATTAGTTAATGTTCTTTCTCAAGATACAAGATCCGTGCCCAATTAAACCAATTCCTACTCTCATGGTAATTGAATTTAAATTGAACTCATTATGCTTTGTGGTAATTCATTGAATCCTCGAAAGGCTAAAACTACTCTCGTGATTTAGACTTTAAGTTCAATTCTTATGGCTCCAACACTTAGGTTCACCTCTCAGTACGTCCCTAAATGCCTATGAGATGCAAATAAGTAACCAGCAAATTCACATGAATAAGAGCAATAAGGATTGAATCAAAGAACATTCAAGATTAATAAAAGGGAAAATAAAGTCAATTAATCATCATCAATGTATCAAAGGGTATTGTCCAATCCTAAAAACAAAGAGAACTACTCAGTCATGGAGAAGAAAGAATTAGAAAACATGTTCAAGAGCATCCAAACCCGTAACAATGGAAGAAGAAAGGAGAAAGATAAAGATCCAGAGCCTCCAATGTGCCTCCTTAAAACTAAATTAGCACCCCTAAACTGTATTCAGAATATCTATTTATAACTTAGGGTTTTAATTGTCTAAAAATCCCTAAAAGAAATAAAAATAAAAACTTAAAAACTGCTGCGCACTGCGATCCACGGCCATGGATCATTCCACGGCCAGGCCGTGGATCACTCTGCCAAAAAGCCATTTCTGCATCATTTGAGTTCCACGGCCGTGGATGGTTGCACGGCCTAGCCGTGGAACTCTCTGGAATCTCTCTTTTCCTCCTTCAAGTTGCTGCTCGATCCATGGCTGTGGTTTAATCCACGGGCAGGCCGTGGATCCCTCTAGAGTGGTCTTTTTACACCTTTTTGCTATCCACAAAGCTCCAACTTCAATCATGCAAGCTTTCCATCCATTTGGAGGCCAATTGAGCACCAATCCTGCACAACAACACCACAAATATCGTAGTTATCTGAATTAACAGAAAAACAAACCAAAAGGAAAACTAAAATGCCTAAAATGCCCACGAATGCATGCAAAACAAGAACAAAACGTGATGTTGTTTCACACACATCAGTTTGTTTATAGAAAAACCTTCATTTGAAAAACCATTTGAAGCCATCATTTCTCTTAAAGCTGCTAAGCTCTTTATACAAGAGTCTAGCTCTGATACCACTTGTTACCAAGTGGCCTCAATACTCAAGAGGGGGGTGAATTGAGTATATAAAACAAGTTCACAAATCTTTCACAAAATGTTTGATAATCAATTTTCGTTGAAGCTATTGGATGATTAGAGATGATTGGATAGATGAGATAAACACTTTTACTTATAAATGTAATAACCAAAGGAAACAATATTCAAGCAATTCAATAAAATAGTGCACAATGTAAAGAGAAGGGTTTAGAGAAAACAAACACAATGATTTATCCTGGTTCGATCACCAATCCACTTGTGATCTACGTCCAGTCCTCAAGCAACCACTTGAGATTTTTCATTATATCTTCAAGTTTCAATAGGTGCTTGACAACCTTTACAACCTTGAGCACTCAACACTTTGGGATACCTCACCCTTGGAGCTTGAGTCTCTTCAACTAAGGGATGCCTCACCCTTTACACTTTTGGAGGGATGCCTTACCCTCTTTACAAAGCAATTTAGATTGATAGATTGAAACTCTCACAAGAGTAAATGATTACAAATTGAAGCTCTAATATTCTCTCAAAGAATAACTCAAGCTTTTCACAAAAACAGAGCAAGAAAGGATTTGAAGATTAAATCTCGTATTGAAGTATTGGCAATCAGTTTTTAGTTCAAGGTCAACCTCCAATGAAGTCCCAACATTGGTATTTATAAGTTTTGTAAGTAAAGGAGCCGTTGGGACCTTTTAGCCAAGCATTAAATGCCATTAACATAGTCGTTGGACTTTGTCAGATTGCTTGTAATCGATTACACAGCAGATGTAATCGATTACATTATTGTTCCAACGTGTTCTTAGCTTTCTGGGCTCTGTGTAATCGATTACATTCTTGGTGTAATCGATTACAAGGACTCTAACTTGCTTTGTAATCGATTACAATATCCATGTAATCGATTACATGACTCCTTGAACGTGTTCTTGCCTTTCTGGGCTCATTGTAATTGATTACATTACAGGTGTAATCGATTACAAGGCCTCTGACTTGCTTGTAAACGATTACAATGCTCGTGTAATCGATTACAAGGCCTCTGTTTGCTGTGTAATCGATTACAAACATCATGTAATCGATTACATTAGCCTTTGAACACATTTTTCAAGTCCAATTAAGTTTGTAAGCCATTTCTAACACTTCAAGACATTTGATTAAACATAAATCATTTCATGAGTGTTAAATCTAAGATTGAAAATAAAGTTTCTTTAAAAAACATGTTTAGCTTTGAATTTTCACACTTATTTTGGAAATGATATATTGAAAAACCATTTGAGAAATCTTGAGAGCATTTAACATTAATGTTCTAAGTCTTATGATTAAATAAACCTCTTGACTCCTTTCTTTGATCTTGATCTTTTCTTTTGCACTTGATCTTCATTTTTGTACTTGATCTTCATCTTTGACTTTGTTATCATCAAAAACCATTAGACATGCTTTAAGAACATAAGCATTCACAGGTTTCGCATAGGTAATTGTCCTAGACATAAGCCTTTACCTAGTGCTTGTTTTTAGCTAGCAAAACCAACTCGTTGTTAGGTACTTGTGAATTTGTAAATATTCATTAAAGTAGTAAATGAATAGGGACCCTTAGGCTTTAATCATTCTCATCTTTCTCTTGTGGAATTGGTATTCGATACTTTCTCGTTTTGTTTCTTTTGATTTGTTATTTTGATTCCAAATACTCTCATAATTCGTTTGCTTGGATAAGAATTTGTGAAAATTGGTTAAATTTTGCATTACTCTAATTGTCAATCCCTTGGGACACAATACTTTACTCTCATATATTACTTGTTGACCTGTGCACTTGCGGATTCACACAAACATTTAGGCTTAAGCTAAAAGAATTGATGGACAAAGAGAGGAAAATACAAAGAATAAAATCCAAACTAGCACACCGAAATAGAGAAATAATAATGGCTTAAAGTATAACATCCTCCCTAACATATTAGCTTTAATGTTTGTTATAAAAGCTTATTGACACTTATAGGAATTACCTGTTAATTCTAGTAATCTTCTAAGCTAGTTTGGATAAATTACTATAACACAAAACATGAAAAATAGATCAAAACTTAACATAAATTGCTTAGATGATAGAAATAAATATGAAAAATTTATTTCTAGACTATAAATAATTAGAATGAGTTGTGGTAAATTTTGGAGAATTAACTAAATTAGTTTGACATTTTTAATAATATAGGATAGATGTTTAAAGGCCAAATTAAATAAGAAAGTAGCTTAGAAAATCATGAGATTTTATGGAGATGTTAAATAGAGGATGGAGATTATTTTGGGAATGATTACAAGTTAAGGTAGATACCTATATACATATAAGTTTAATTTCTTAAGTTTATCATAACTTAAGGAAGAGTAATAGAGCTTAGTGACTATCAATGGTGTGTGTAGATAATTATTAAATAATGAGAATAGGGATTAAAAGAAATTTTAGAATTTTCTATAACACCTATGAAAGTTAGAAAATTCATCATTGAAAGATCAAAATATCTCAAAGAGATAAATCCCTTTCATTGAACCAAGACATCACAAAAGTCTTTGTCGTTATCTTTTCTCTCTCAACCGCCTTTGACCACCAAAAACACACAAACTCACGTTTCTTTTCTCACTTTTCCTCGGTTAGCAGTAGAAGAAAGAGGATAAGAGATAAAGAAGAAAGAAAAGAGGAAGAAGATGAACAAAGAAGGAAACAAAGGAGGAACAAAGAAGAGGAAGGAAATACCATCCTTGAGGGAAGCTTAGGTAGGGGTTTTTGTGCAGCACTACCTTTCTCTATTCCTTTTCTAGTTCCTCAAACTTTGTATGAATGAATTGGTTGATGATTTCTTATGATTTTTATGATGTATTAGTTGTATTTACATGCTTGAGATTGATAAGTTTGAGGTTATATATATATATATATATATGATGAGATTTTGATGATATGTTGAAGGAAGGATTGGAAAGAAATGCAAGTTATTGTGATTTAAAACTGATTCTGGTTTGTAAAAGCATAGGATAATCGATTATCAGCATGTGATAATCGATTATCAATTTCTAAAAAGTCATGTTCGTGAGTAATAATCGATTACCCAGAGGGGGCTAATTGATTATCCACTTCCAAAATGCTATATTTTACGTGATAATCAATTAGACCTATATGCTAATCAATTATCCACTTCCAGAATGACATGTTCGAGAGTGATAATCGATTGCCCAAAGGTGTTAATCGATTATCAACTCACAGAATGCCACTACTGAACAGTGATAATCGATTACGTAGAGGGGCTAATCAATTATCTACTTCTAGAATGCTATATTTTAAGTGATAATCAATTAGACCTATGTGTTAATCGATTATCCACTTCCAGAATAACATGTTCGTGAGTGATAATCAATTACCCAGAGATGCTAATCGATTGTCAACTCATAGAATGCCACTACTAAACAATGATAATCGATTACTAGAGAATAATAATCGATTATTAGTCTCATGTTTTAAGTAAATGGAGTTTTATTCTATACAATATGAAGAGATTTGATTAAGTTTACTAAGTGAAGTGACTTAGATTATGAATATGCATTTGATAAACTATTGAAATGAGGATAACGTGCACTAGATATATTTATTGATGAGATAAATTGAAATGTACACTTGTCATGTTTATGAGATGTACTTAAAATTGATTCGTTCCTTTACAAAGATAAAGTTGAGCTAGTAGTGAGTGATAAATTATGAGTTACTCTTTTAAAATGTTAAAGTTGAGTTAGAATTGAATTGACTTGTAAAGTGCTCAAAGCTAAAAGACATTGGACATGATCCTCGAATAGGGGTGACCATTAGATGTTATTCCCTTATGAAAGGTAGCCCATTGATTGATTTGGTCAATGATTGATATTGGAAATGGTCCTCGTACCTAGGCTTAATCCAAGATGTTGGGTAGTTGACGATGAGACATGCCCTCTATACCTGGGGTGATCCTAGATGATTGATAGTGTGAGGATGTGACATTCCCTCCCTATCTGTAACACCCTAATACTAATACTGATGACATGCCTAGGATCATACCTTAGTAATTAGCATTAGTGTTGTCACTTTAAAACCAATAACAAGTTTATAAAAATAAGTATAACTTATACAAAAATATGAGCCTGATACTGGTGTAATTGTATACATATATCAAAATGACCTTTAGACAAATACATACTTCATGATACAAATGTACATTATGTGCCTCCATGGTAAAGTTTATACAAGCCCTATATGAAGCTTTATCTAATAATTACAATTAAACTATCCATCTTCGATTCCAATCTTCTCCTCTGCGTCCTAATGACTTTGAAGTTCTTGAAAATAATACAGAAATATAAAACGTGCGAGGGTGAGAATTCAAATAATTCTTAATAGTATTATGAAAACTTGACATCGTAATATTTCTAGTTGTTTCAGAGAAAAACACATCTTTTGTTTAAAACTCATTATATAGATATATATAAGTTAAAAAGGTAGCAAACTGCTAAATCTATTCCTCTCTCTTCTCGAAACAGAGGTTCAATTAATAACCTTTATAAAAATTCTTTGTATAACCAAATATCATATCTAATTATATAAAATATCCATCATACTAATCAATTCATCACAATGAAACATAAAATAACAAATCAAATTAGTTATTGTATTGATCCACAGCTAAACTTAATTTTTATATCATATATCGTAGTTATGTCTTTACCATTACTCATCACTCTTTACAAGTTATATATATAACTTCATATCTCTTACTTCATAAAATACATGCTTTATCTATATTAATATTTCATTCCTTCTAGATACTTTCAAGTCAGACATTCACCTTGGTCCTCATTAATTTAATTCTAGAAAAACAAGACAGTTGCTCATACAATTATCATTTTATGCAATGCATTAATGATGTATGAGTATGCCTAATGAATGTCCTAAAGTATGCTTATACAAGTTTGGTAAAAACATTTTATTTAGGAAAACACATGTTACTTGCACATTTCCAAGAAACCTTTCTTCCAGGAAGCCCTTTTGTTCCCTGTATATCTTAGGTAAGAAGGGGTAGGAAGCCCTTTTGTTCCTTACCTCATTGCACTACCTAGTATAAGTGGTCTATTTCCCCCCACAACAGTGAGGTTACCTATTACCACTTTAATACCTTACTCTAGGTATGAGCACCCAGAACTCTGGCACTAGGAGCTCCTTTGGCTCAAGCCATAAGGCCTTTCATACATAGAATAACAAGCAACAAGTTTGAGAACAAAAATATGCAAAAATGTTTAAAAATCATTCCTTCATTCACTTTTCACATAATCTTGCTTTTTCTTGCATGATAAGGAAGCAAAACCTCAATCATCAAAATTTCCATTCATACATTATATTTTACGCTTGTAGAGAGGGAATAACTCACTCAACCTCAATCTACCCTTATCTTGTCTTTATTTTGTTTCCCAATATTATGCTTGTCATCCTTACTCATTAACATGCATATATCAATATGTTTCTCAACATCATTCACAACATATTAATTT
The DNA here is from genome assembly GCA_029884595.1 of Ormosia semicastrata. Taxonomy (NCBI): domain Eukaryota; kingdom Viridiplantae; phylum Streptophyta; class Magnoliopsida; order Fabales; family Fabaceae; genus Ormosia; species Ormosia semicastrata. Next base: position 22,144,155 of record JAQQTO010000042.1, on the reverse strand, counting down.
CATTCATTCTAGAATCATAGCATATTGTCTTTCATAAAATAATATACCATTCTATTGTTTCATATAAGATACTTAATCATAGCATATGCTTCACATCATTGCTCATCATATAAATACATACAAATGTTATTCATTACTTTTCACATCCATAATTTATACATAATCATTTCACAATTCTTAGAATTCATAATAAACTCATGCATATTCTTGCTTTGCATAGCATCTCTTATACTTATATTCATCTAGAGTATCATTAAGTAACATTAAATAGCATTATCAATCATGTCTCCAAGAAATAAAATGACATAAAATTTTCTAACCTATTCTATTCTGCAACCAGAGCTCAAGCGCCAGCCTTCCAGTGCTTAAGTGTTGGTCGCACACTCAGGCACCCCATAATGGGAGCTCAGATGCCCAGCGTGCATCAGAACGCTGAAAGTATCTGGGCAATGGGCGCTTGACAACCAGCGCCTAAGCGCTGGCGCCCAAAAACTGATGCTTTGTTTCTGAATCTTTCAATCCAAATTCAAATTTTGCTAACTTTGTTCCCAAAAAGTTTCTAATCTCATCAAAGATTTCTATACCATCTAAGACATCCTTACATAATTTCATAACAATTTTATTCAAACACAAACTTATGGAAATTTCATCCAAATCCAAACCCCATCACATATTCAAGTTCAATATACAACATTCAATTTTTCTCATTCTATCCTATAACTCATATTTTTCACTCAAGTTATCAATCTTCAATAGTTTAAAGAAAACAAGAGGTAGAGGATGAGAAAAATAATGAAAGCAACCCAAACAAAGAAAGCAACCCCCTACCTTTCCTCCTTAACTTCTTGATCTTCCATCCTCCTTCTTTTCTTGTTTTTCCTCTTCTCCCTTGGCTCCTTTTCTCTTTCTCTCATTTCTCTCCTTTGGTGGCTGCTGAATGGCCATGCGTGAAAATGAAAACAAAATGAGAAGAAAGAAACAGTTAAACAAATAAAAATGAAGAGAGAAAGATAAAGGCGGTGGGGAAAAGAAAATAAGAGAGAATTCATAGTGGAACTTCCGTATCTGCTACATACACTTCATTCTTTCAAAACCATATTTTCCAACTTCCATAAGTGTTCCCAAAATTCACAAGTTTCAACTAAATTCTTATATCCTGACTTTCATAATTTTTCATACACTATTATTTACCGAGTAAACTGCACTATTTCTCTTAAATTAAATTGAACATATATAGTAAGTAAACATACCTGCCTTAACTTATTTTTCATACCAAAATATTTTCCATATTCCACTTATCATCTCCAAGCAATTTTATAATTTTCCAAGATGTCTAGCTATTTTATTTGACCTTTAAACATTTTCTCAGTGTTATTAAAAATATCAAACAAATTCATTTGGTCCTCCAAAATTTACTACAACTCATACCAATTATCTTCATCTTGGGAATACGTTTTCCCATATTTATTACCTTCATTTTATCTATTTATCTCAAAATATGAGGTATTATTCACTTTCAGTGTTATAGAATTATGCTCAATCTTATCCAAAATATTCCCAAAATTATTATCCAGTTTGTACTTATAATATTGAGTTTCTATAGCACTACTTAGGATTTGTTAGATCAAGGAGGATGTTACACTATTAGGATAGTATGAGGATGAGACATTCCCTCTCTACATGTGATTCTAGATGGATGATGCAACATTCCCTCACTAGATTTGGCCAAAGTTATCTGGGGTAGTGTTGTGTAATGACATACTGTTACGTATAGGCTGAGTGCACCTGTCTAATAAGCAAACTATCACCAAGTGATTGGTATTGTGAGGATGTGACATTCCTTCCTTACTATGGTAGTGTGAGGATGCGATATTCCCTCCCTACCTATTTGAAACAAAAGGACAAAAGTCTAGGGAATATGCTTAAAAAGATGATAATTAATGAGCACTAGATAATGACTTATGCTTAGTTAATCAGATACACATCATTATGAGTTTATTATTTATATCAATCATAGATCTGATATTGAATGTTTGCACTGTGGAGAAATGTAGATATTCTAGAGATAGTGAGATATAATTTGTACTTTATTTATTCTTGATGGAATCTATGATTTATTGATAATGTATTGAGACTAGTTAGATTATTTGAATATATATGTTGTTGATAAATGTTTAAATTGAATTTCTGCCTTGGGAATAGAAAGGAAACCTTTTGGCTTTAGCCACCTTTCTATATGATATTTCAAGTAATGAGTTGATTTCCTGAAGCAGCTGGAGTTACTATGATGACACTTTATATTTTAGAATTAGTGAGAATTTTTAGAATTCTCACCCCTTGTATGTTCTTTCCATGATAATTGCAGCTCGAGATCCACCTTTGGAGTAGGAGCGAAGATGCTAATATAGTATAGAACTATTTACCATTTTGACCATTGCTTTGTACTTACTAATATACAGTGATTTGTATATAGTTTACATGTACATATGCCTATAAAGGCTTGGTTTGTACCACTTGAACACTGATATACAAGATAGTATGGAATATCAATGTTAGTATGATTTATACATATCAAGTGTATAACCAGATATTTTATATGTATATTATATTCGGAGATTTTATAATCCTCACAAGGCTCAATTTACTAATAAAATTACTATATTTATTTATCATTAATCAATAATAATATAGTTGTGCTTGATTCTAAATACTTTTGTGTAATCCGGATATACTTATAGTATTAGTATTGGGGCATTACATAAAGAATAAGGGGTCTTTCTTCACCCAATACTTCACTTGGATACATGTAAATTCTGGAAGTTCCAATTAATGCTTAGGTTTTGTTAGTGATACTGTTTTTTAGTTAAATGTCTATTTCTAGGTCAATTAACCATTTGTCATTGCCTAACCCACTATGTGTCCATGTGAATTAGCAAATTTTCAATCATTAAAAACAAGTATTGAAAACATGTTATGCAAGGTCAATTGGTATGTGTCCATTGGCTAATCAATACACCCAACCCATGCAAGTGTAATTATACAAGCATCATTCATACCATATCTATATTTCCACATCCCTATGCTTAGTTCATTTGAAAAAACTCAATTCATGTAATTGGTGGCCAAGCAATCACAAGCAATAAGCATAAATATGAATGAACAAAATTATATCATTAACATAAAAACATCCAACAATTACATATTATCTAAGATCCATAGTGGGATCCTAGTTACAAACTTAGAAGTCTATAGAAAAGAAAGAAACAAGAGATAGTTAGAAACCCATTAAGAAACAAGAGAAATTAAGAAAGGGAAGAGAAGGAAAAACTAGGATGGGTGATCCTTGGTCTTGATCTTCTCCTTAAGTTTGATCTCTAAGCCTCTAATAGGTCCTTTCTTTAGATCTCACAAAACTCACAGCTTCTCCCTCTAAAAGGGGCTAAGTTTAGAATAAAACCTCATTACATGTAAATGGGTCTTAAGACATAAAACACAACTCAAATCTGGGTCAAGCTACCCTAGCCTAGGCCAGGAATTCTCATAATAGGCATAAGATGCTCCATGCCTAGGCTAGGAAACTCAAGCCTAAGCATGGAACATGTAACGCCCTCAGAAGGGTGTCACATTTAAAACTAATCCTAATATAACTTACGCAAGTTGTAAAAGAATTAATCTTGTAAAAATATTAATTTTAAATTTCATTTACGAAATAAGTGAAAATAAATAAAATAAATAAAAACCATAAGTACAACATGTAATTGAAATAAACACACCAGAATATACATAGATATTTCAAACATTGTTCCCAAATAATTTACATAAATACACTAACTCTCGAAAAGTGAAATATACAGTATGTACATCAAAACAAAACTACTAAATCAGAACCTCTAAAAACTGAACTAAGGATTCAGGCCATCTGAAGGATCTTCCCATAACAGGTTCCACTCAAGTTTAAAGTTAAGTCCCCAGTGTAAACAAAACGTTCATTCTCTAACTCAAATCTCTAAGCATCAGTTCCACCGTGGAACTGTACTTGGACAAAACCCAGCACTTGTCGCCTTGCCGCCATTCAAACAAACAAAGAAAATTGTCACTGATGGAAAATAGAATTTCCCATCTCTTCATCTCCTCAGTCTTCATCAAACATACACAATAAAATAGATATAATACAGTAAAGAGGTGAGATCCCCTACATCAATACCAGTATGGCAGTATAGAAAATGAAAGTAAATATACAGATATAATAACAACACCTAAAGTTATACTATTGCATCACAAATAATATATCAGATAAGCATAATTATCATATCAATATGCTGACCAACTATGCATATGCACACAGACTCATTCCTGCTCCATGGAGCTAATCACAATTTCGGAGAGAAAGATATGGAGTACATGTATGTATATCGTCAGCCTCAAATCATGTGCCAATATATTATATCAATGTGCGCAACATGGCTCATACAAGACATTCTCAACCAATCACGAAAAGAGTAGTAACTCCGTCAAGATCGTCGGTGTGTTTGCATAGGATACCATAGTGTAGAGATGCTACCATCTGGCCACATATGACATTCCACACCTCGACGTCTCCAAGATCATTGAAGATCGTTACTACGCAATTCTCACCTGCACGAAGGTATAAATTCAATCTCCTAGGCATAATGCCTTAACCAATTAAGCTAATACGCTTTTTAATGCATGATGTATGATTCAAATACACATATAACCACAACAGCCCAACAGCAACCTGCTGTTATTTCAATCGCGTAAACATTTTATCATGTTTTCACAATCGCAGAACATTTTTCTTATGTTTTCAAATCGCGTAAGTATTTTCTAGCATTTTATAATCGTGGAAATATTTTCAAACGTTTTCTAAATCGCGTAGGGATTTTTTTAACATTTTCTTAATCGCATAGCAATTTTAAATCATTTTCTCAATCTGATAACTTAAAAATCAGTATTTTGAAAACAAGTGACATTTCTCTAATATTTTCACATAAAATAATTATTTTGGCTTTATTTACAATATTTTTACTATTAAATATTCTTTAAGTAACATTTTCCATTATTTCTCACAAAATTACATTTCTTTGATTTAATTTGGATATTACAACTCAAAATTTTCTAACGCGCTTCAAAACTCAAAGAGTGAGCTATACGTCACTAAATTTCAAGTTTTAAAATTTATCTTACCTCATAACCTAATTATACTAAATTAATTCTAAAAATTAGTTCACTTTCTTTTTATTTCTAAAAAGAAAACTTATTAAATTGAGTTCTTGTTACTTAATTACCTAAGTCTACACTTAGGAAAATGAATTTTGGATCTAGAATATCAAAAATAGGCATGTTGGCCAAATTACACTATATACTTCATAAATCATATTTAATTATTTTCTATCACCTTATTCTTTGCAAAAACCCTTAATCCAATTTTTTATCATTAACTCATTTAATCTATGATTAGGAAAATAATTTAAAACATTTTGCTTCCTTGATGGTGTTGAGGCCGTGAGCCTCTAGGGTTCTTTGGAACCTTCATACACTTCCTCATCATGTATATCACATCCTACTATATACAATAATCAACATACTTTTATAATCACATATTCAAGCATATTTTCAAAACTATAAAGCATACCAATCAACACCATCACAAATAATGAAAACTAAAACAATCAAGTGAATAAATCTTTATGAATTTTTCACTGCAAACAATTCCATTTCCTCACCACCAACACATGGTTGATGAGGTTAATCTCCCTCTTACCTCAAAGAAGACAAAAACCCTTCTTGTTTGGCCTCCTATGGATTTTGTGAATCACCCCAAGAAAACCCTAACAAACTTAAACCAAACTAAAGTCACAAACAAAACTTAAAAATAAGAAACTATGGATGAATCATGGTTTAGAAACTCAAGAATCAATTTAGAAACAAGAAACAAGAATTTTACCTTGTAGAGTAGAAAACCTTAACTTGGATTCAAGGTAGTAAATGGAAGAACTAGGCTAGGTTCATAACATGAAAAGGTCTTAGAATAGTATATAGGTAAGGAAAATGAGATTGGATGAAATTATGGAAGCTTGGATGATGGTTTGGAGGGATTTGGCTGTGAGCTTCATGAAGGAGAAGTTGAGAGGTTTTCTTTGTTCATAGAAGAGAGAGAATGGAGAGAAAGACTTAAGTCACAAAGTGTGATAGAAATGAAATAGAAATATCCTATTTCTCTATGTGCTTGCCATGGAGTGCTTCACAAAGGGAGTCAAAGACTTAGCTATCAAGCTTATGAGTAGTACATGGCTTATGTCATTAAATGATCACTCCTTGGTTACATTAGATGATTAATTTGTTCATGAATATCTTAGAAGCACTAGGTAGCCATGGAGCACATGGAGAAAAGGTAACTAAGTTTTGATTCATGTAGTTCCTAGTTACACTTAAGCTAGCTTAGTTAGTTCACTTAGTTACATGGCTAACTATTTAGTTATAAGGCTTAGGTCATGTATTGGTCACACTAATTGAATCATGTATTCTAGAAGACTCTAGAACCTCCTTGAAACCGTGGAACTCTAAGGAGTAGAAAACTAAGTTTGTTCCATTAAGTTACAACTTAGGCTTTAGGTTAACTTAGTTAGATTACTTAGTTTCTTGGCTAACTAGTCTAGCCATTATTGTTGACCACATCCTATTGGCTTAGAAAATTCAAGCCATTAACATTAACCAATTCCTATTTGTTCACCAAATTGTGAGTTACAAAGACTTTTCCCAGTCTATTATCCCACGGACAAAAGATACAGGATCTATTACCCAATGGGTAGAAGCTACTGCTCGCAAATCAGTAGATACTGTCCAACAGATAATAAAATGTGAAATATTTTTATTTCACAAATAAATTTTAAAAGGTAAAAGATTGGGTAACGTATCTCTCGGATTCGGGTTTAGTAAGATCCCCTGGCTCTAAATAAATCATCAAAAATTTTTCCCGACCCAAAAATTATTATTTTCCTGACTCGGAGTAAATCACACACAAAGATCAAAAACAGTCACAGAATAGTCCAAATAAATTTACAGGACCCAGAAATCACAAAATAGTACAATTCAGACATTACTGAGAAACAGTAAATTTTGAGGTGTTACAACTCTCCCCCACTAAAAATAATTTCATCCCCTAAATTTATCATACCTTAGAACAATTGTGGATATTATTCCCTCATCTTATCTTCCATCTCCCACGTAGCATCTCCTGTTGTTTTATTCCAGATCACTTTTACTAATGAAATTTCCTTTCCTCTGAATTACTTTACCCTCCTGTCTTCAATCTTAATAGAAAGTGTCTCATACGTCAAATTTTCTTTCAATTATACCTCATCGGGCTGAATGACATGAGAGGGATCAGGAATATACTTTCTTAACTGGGACACATGGAAAACATTATAAAGGTTAGAGAGAAAAGGCAATAAAGCTATTTAGTAAGCAACTGGACCTATCTAACAAAGAATTTGATAGGGTCCAATTAATTTAGGAGTGAGTTTTCTGGATTTTATAACCCTTCCGATGCCAGTCTTACGTGCGACTCGCAAAAACACATGCTTACCTTTCTCAAATTCAAAAGTTCTTCTCCTTTTATCAGCATATCTTTTCTGTCTACTCTGAGTTACCCTCATTTTCTCTTGAATCATTTTCACCTTCTTCGTCGTTTGTTGCACCATGGTCATACTCTCTCCATTTTGATACCAACACAAAGGTGTTCAGCATCGTCGTCCATACAGCGCTTCATAAGGTGCCATCCCTATACTTGAGTGAAAACTGTTGTTATAGGTGAATTCTACCAAAGGCAAGAATTCATCCCAACTCCCTTTTTGTTCTAACACACAAGCTCTTAACAGGTCCTCCAGTGACTGTATAGTTCTCTTCGTTTGACCATCAGTTTGCGGATGGTAGGCAGAACTCAGACGAAGTTTAGTCTCCATTGCTTCATGTAGACTTTGCCAAAACTTTGATGTGAATCTTGGATCTCTATCAGAAATGATACTAGAGGATACACCATGAAGTCTAACAACTTCACTAATGTACACCTGGGTCAATTTCTCCATTGAATACCTGATATTGATTAGCAAGAAGTAAGCAGACTTTGTAAGCCGATCAACAATAACCCATATATAATCATGACCTTTCTTAGTCTTTGGCAATCCAGTCACAAAATTCATTGCAATACTATCCCATTTTCATTTTGGAATAGTTAAGGGTTGCAACATACCTTTTGGTCTTTGATGTTCAACCTTTGCCTTTTGACACACAAGATAAGATAACACGTGCTCAACAACATCTCTCTTCATTCTAGGCCACCAAAATAATTGCTTCAAGTCTTGATACATCTTGGTCATTGCGGGATGTATAATCAACCTGTTGGTGAGCTTCATCGAGAATCACCTTGCTAAGATCAGGATCATTCAGTATACAAATCCTACCTTTGAACCTTAAAACCCCGTCAGATCCTTCCTCAACCGTTGCCACACGACCTTGCCTCAAGAATTCCTTTTTGTTTTGTAAAAACTGATCATCTTCCTGCTTTTCTCGAATTTCTTCCAGCAAATCATTCAGAATAGTGACCATATTCAAACGAATTCTTCCTAGCGCTATTTCTACCGATAGCCACATATCTCTAAATTGCTCTATCAATTTTTCCTCTTTGATCATCATAGCAGAAACACTGAGCATCTTCCTACTTAAAGCATCTGTCATAACATTCGCCTTTCCAGGATGATATTGAAGTTGAAAGTCGTAATCCTTTAGAAATTCTAACCACTGTCTCTACCTTATGTTCAACTTTTTTTGACCAAACAAATATTTTAGACTTTTGTGATCACTGAAGACATTGAACGTAGCTCCATAAAGAAAATGCCTCCAAATTTTTAATGCGAATACAACTGCAGCTAATTCCAAATCATGGGTTGGGTAATTCTTTTCATGTACCTTCAGTTGTCTTGAAGCATACGCTACCACATTTCTATTCTGCATCAATACACATCCTAATCCTTGATAAGAAGCATCACAGTATACCTCAAAAGACTCGTTCGGATCCGGTAAGATCAACACTGTTGCGATAGTCAATCTTTTCTTTAATTCTTGGAAACTCTCTTCGCACTCATCTGTCCAAATAAAAGCTTGATTCTTCCTTGTGAGTTGTGTAAGAGGTACGACTATCTTGGAAAATCCTTTAATAAATCTTTGGTAATATCCAGCTAATCCAACAAAACTCCAGATCTCAGTTACTGTCCTTGGCCTTTCCCACTGAAGAATCGTCTCCACCTTTGCTGGATCCACTGCAATTCCTTCCTTGGAAATCACGTGACCTAAAAACTAAACTTCTTCCAACCAGAATTCACATTTTGATAACTTTGCGTGAAGATCTATCCTTCTTTTTGACTAATAACACTGGAGCTCCCCATGGTGAAACACTAGGTCTCACAAACTATTTTTCCAACAGTTCCTCCAATTGCTTCTTTAACTTTGCTAATTCTGACAGTGACATCCGATATGGTGCAATTGATATAGGACCCACTCCTGGTACAAGATCGATATAAAACTCTATCTCTTTTTCCAGTGGTAATCCGGGTACCTCATCAGGAAAAATTTCAAGAAACTCATATACAACAGAAATAGCATTCACATCCTTCTCACTCTTGACTCCTAAAGAAGATAGTAGCATGTATCCTTGGGCTCCATCCCTCAATAAAGATTCGACTTGTTTGGAAGTCAAAAATCCAGAAACCTCATTCTCAGGAAATACTAAGGTCTTGGTAGAACAGTCTAACAAGATATGGTTAGAAGATAACTAATCCATTCCTAAGATTATATCAATATCGATAAGAGGCAAACAAATTAAATTAACAGAAAAAGCTCGATTATTAATAGTAACAGTGCAATTCAGGCATATTTTAGAAGTACTAATAGGTTTGGCAGTAGGTGTAGAAACAATTAATTGAAAGTTCAAAGAAGACACAGGCAATCCCAAACGATCCACACAGTTATATGCAATAAACAAATGTGTTGCACTCGAATCATATAGTACAGCTAAAAGATTACCTAATATGACACCTTTTCCCTTAATAAGATCTTCAGACTGGGAGGCCTCAGCTCCGCTCATTGTATACACTCTCCCACCAACTTGCGACTTAGCAGTACGAACGTTACTTACTGAAGGCTCCACCTTCGCTTAATCACAGTCCCTCGAGATGTGACCAGGATTTCCACATCTACCATAAATTATTCCCCTGATCATGCAGTCCCGTGTCATATGACCCTTTCCACACTTCAGACACTTCATTGGCAGTGCCACAATCTGACCAAAACGACTGCTACTCGAACCTCCTCCATGTGGTTGATGTTGTTGTTGCTGGCTTCCTAATGGTCAGGAATATGGTTTTTGCTGAAACTAGTTATTGTTATTACTTCCTCCCCTTTGGAACCTAGATGGTCCAAAGTTACAACTCCTTATATCTCGTGATGGGTCTAATTCTTCAAGTCTGCCACATATATCCATCAATGATTGGAACTAGTTCATTCGCATTGGCAGCACCCCTTTCTTCAATTCAACTCTTAAACTTTCCTCAAACTTGTGGCATTTCCAAACCTCATCCGGATGGATCTGGAGATACCGTGAGAACTTCGACAAGCTCTCAAACTTTGCAGCATACTCATTAACCGTCGTCCCACCTTGTCGTAGCCCAAGAAATTCCATCTCCTTAGCATGCCTTGCACTATCCAAAAAATATTTTTCCAGAAATACTTCACAGAATACCTCCCACATAAGTTCCCTTCCTTCAACTTGTAATACTCTCTGAGTTGCTTTCCACTAATTTTCACCGTCTCCCATCAACATAAATATGGCATAAGTCACTTTGCAGTCGTTCGTACATCCTATTCCTTCAAAAATCTTTTCCAGCTCTTGGATCCATAAACTTGCCTTCTCCGGATCAAACTCGCCTCTGAAATGTGGCGGATTGTTTTGACAAAACTTATACAAATTCTGGGCTTCAGCGTTTTCTGCATGTTGTTGAGCAGCTCTTTGGTTCTACTACACAATGACATTTGCCATCCTTCGCATCGCATCAGCTGCTGCAGCCATGCCTTCATGATCTTGTTCATTATCCACGCTTGAACCTCTTCCTCGAGCCATTTTACTCCTTTGAAATTAAACTAAACAATGCAAAATCAAAGTCAAATTGCAATCACTTCAAACAATATTTGTCTCCTTATGGAGACCAAACACAGAGAATCACACAACACAAGCAAAACAGACCTAACCACAAAAATCCAAAAAACTCTAATCGGGGCTCTAATACTAACTAATGTAATGCCCTCAGAAGGGTGTCACATTTAAAACTAATCCTAATATAACTTACCCAAGTTGTAAAAGAATTAATCTTGTAAAAACATTAATTTTAAACCCTAACACATGGTTGATGAGACTAATCTCCCTCTTACCTCAAGGAAGACAAAAACCCTTCTTGTTTGGCCTCCTATGGATTTCGTGAATCACCCCAAGAAAATCCTAACAAACTTAAACCAAACTAAAGTCACAAACAAAGCTTGAAAATAAGAAACCATGGATCAATCATGGTTTAGAAACTCAAGAATCAATTTAGAAACAAGAAACAAGAATTTTACCTTATAGAGTAGAAAACCTTAATTTGGATTCAAGGTAGTAAATGGAAGAACTAGGCTAGGTTCATAACATGAAAAGGTCTGAGAATAGTATATAGGTAAGGAAAATGAGATTGGATGAAATTATGGAAGCTTGGATGATGGTTTGGAGGGATTCGGCCGTGAGCTTCATAAAGGAGAAGTTGAGAGGTTTTCTTTGTTCATAGAAGAGAAAGAATGGAGAGAAAGACTTAAGTCACAAAGTGTGATAGAAATGAAATAGAAATATCCTATTTCTCTATGTGCTTGTCGTGGAGTGCTTCACAAAGGGAATCAAAGACTTAGCTATCAAGCTTATGAGTAGCATATGGCTTACGTCATTAAATGATCACTCCTTGGTCACATTAGATGATTAATTTGTTCATGAATATCCTAAAAACACTAGGTAGCCTTGGAGCACATGGAGAAAAGGTAACTAAGTTTTGATTCATGTAGTTCCTAGTTACACTTAAGCTAACTTAGTTAGTTCACTTAGTTACATGGCTAACTATTTAGTTACAAGGCTTAGGTCATGCATTGGTCACACTAATTGAATCTTGCATTCTAGAAGACTCTAGAACCTCCTTGAAACTGTGGAACTCTAAGGAGTAGCAAACTAAGTTTGTCTTTTTAGTTACTACTTAGGCTTTAGGTTAACTTAGTTAGATTACTTAGTTTCTTGGCTAACTAGTCTAGCCATTATTGTTGACCACATCCTATTGGCTTAGAAAATTCAAGCTATTAACAATAACCAACTCCTATTGGTTCACCAAATTGTGAGTCACAAAGACTTTTCCCAGTCTATTGTCCAACGGATAAAAGATACAGGATCTATTACCCAATGGGTAGAAGCTACTACTCACAAATCAGTAGATACTATCCAACAGATAATAAAATACAAAATATTTTTATTTCACTGATAAATTTTAAAAATTAAAAGATCGGGTAACGTATCTCTCGGATTCGGGTTTAGTAAGCTCCCTAGCTCCAAATAAATCGTCAAAGATTTTTCCTGACCCAAAAATTATTATTTTTCTAGCTCGGAGTAAATCACACACAAAGATCAAAAACTGTCACAGAACAGTCAAAATAAATTTACAACACCCAGAAATCACAAAATAGTACAATTGAGACATTACTGAGAAACAACAAATTTTGGGGTGTTACAGAATATGTCTTCCATGTTTCCCCTTTGGCAAGTAATTTTCCTGGCCTAGGCTAGGAAAACTTGTCTTAGGCTAGATGCTCTCTAGTTTTAAAATTCCTATTAGCTAAGAGTGCCAAGCCTAGGCCAAGAAATTTTTGGCCTAGGCTAGGTTCCTTATTCCCAAAATACGCTTAATTTTCTTCGTTTGTTCTCCAACTTAGCTCCTAATCTCTTACTTGGCCCTTCTTCCACCTCCTTGATCCAATTAAACCTGTAAAACATCCTAGAAAATTACATGAGTTTCTCAATTTAATGCACGAGTTCAAGTTCTAATTGTTAAGGGACCAAGCATTTGTCAAGTTAGCACAAAAAGCGTCGTGAGCTCACATTCTCCAATTTGAACATAAAACTTATAAAATCATGGGAAATTAGGACTAATGATCTAAATTAATTCACCAAAGAGAGGAGTAATAACTCCATTTCTTAATGTTATCAAGTTTACTTTGTTTTGTATTTCAGGATACCATTTACTTCCTTGTTTTTCAACTTTCTTTCGTGTATTTTGTTGGATTCAAGTTATTTAATGCAATTTAGTGTGCTTTACATTATATAAGTTGTTTACTTTGAATCCATATTGTTGAGGACTTTCTTTAGTACTTCAAGAACCCACACTAAAAGGCAAGTTCCCCCTTTTGAGAGTTTTATAAGGCGAATCTTATACTACATTGGAACAACAGTGTAAGTGTGGAGTTTTATTTTTACTTCGCAAGCAAAAACTAACCTTTGCTTTTACTGCACCAACAATTGCTAATGTTAATCATGTCTCTTTCTTGGGTCATCTTCTCCACTAATACAAGTCATCATGAATAAATGACTAATTAAAATTGTGGTTACTCCATGTGTCCATCCCATCAAATTTTCATCAAACCGTTAATATAACCCTAACAAGAATTTCAGCATCCATGGCTCCATCCTATTCTTCAAAGAAAGACTTCCTCCTCCCATTTTTTTATAATGAGGCACAACATTACTTCTTATATTAGAATCCCCTCCATGACCTATATAAACCAAGTATCCACTTGATCTTCTAGCATTAGCATATCGATTAGTTACAACAATGCTTGTGGCTCATGAGAATTTGTACCCTTCCCAATGTAATCAATGCCACTTGAAAACCGACAATGGAATCCAATAACATTCAATTTAGTCTTGTGTTGAAACTAGTCAAGACCTGGCAATAAAATCCATTAATTTTTAATTCATCTAATCCATCTATATTAAAACCAATCCAATCCATCCAATCAAAATGATATATCTTATTGGATTGGATCTAATGGATTAAATTTAATTATGGATGGTTAGTAATCTAACTAAAACATGTATTGGATATCCAATTAAAAACCAATCCAATGGATATTCAATATATATTATGTTTTTTTAGAGAGAGAATTTTTTTTAGAGAGAGAAACATATTTTAGAGAGAGAATAAAAATTTTTAGAGAGAGAAACTATTTTTTTAAATGAGTGGTTTGGATATCCATCCATTAAATTGGGTTATGGATGGATTGGATAATATTAAGTATTTTATAATGGATCTTAAATAGATTAATGGTTTATTTTGAATCCGTCCATTATAATCTGATCCAAAATCAAATCAATCCATCCATTTGACACCCCTCACCGACTTCCATTTCTATGACATGTCCCAGCTAGTCTTGAATGTTATCCCATTAATGCTTCCTCCTCATCAACATGGATGCTTCAATCAGAGTTTTTTATTTTGCTTTCAAATGTGCAAGTTGGTATGCTTCATATCCACACAAGTTTGGAAAACAATTTCCTAAACATCACTAATGTTTGCTTCTCCTTTCTTTGTTTTATAAAGACTTCCTTCCATTTCTTGGCAAAAGCAAGCGATAAACTCAGATGCTCCTCACAAATGATATATTGTGGGGTATGGGACCCTTCTTCAAGCTTTGTCTCCAATGATTTTGAAGCAACCATTTCTAAACACTATATTCCAAAGAGTGCATGTGAGCAAGTGATTTAAGTTGTTTTCTTTAAAATTTATGTGAATGTATTTAAAAACAAAAGATAAATATCTTCCCAGAACATACATTTATTGTTACTCTAAGAGTATGTAATAATTTCTCATTAAAATGAGAGTAATTAAATTTTGGTGGTCTAGATATGTAAACTATTAATAACACTTGTTAAAAAAAAACATTTATTGCAAAATTAACTAATTATTATAATTAATTATGAAAATTGTAGATATAAATATAAGAATGATAATAAACAACTAGCTTAAGAAATAATGAATAACTATTTAATAAAAGTCATTTTAATAAAATGAAATAAAATTTTGTTAGAGAAAAATGACAACATATACTGACAATATTCACTTTTAATATAAATGTGTAAATTACAAAATTTTAAATTATAAACAAACTAGAGAAAAATGAAAAAAAATAACATGATATAATTTTTAAAAATAATTATTGTGCATTATTTTAGTTATTTGATTGTTTATTTACTTATTTATTATACAAATACAGAAAATTAATTAATTTTCAATTTTTATGTCAAAAAAAAGGGACATTGGTAAGATTTACTGATCCAAACGACATGTCGCGTGAGGCGCATGTCCCACATGGTTTTTTTAAAAAACAAAAAAAACTTTTTTAGACTAGTGCTAATGAAACACGTTCAAATTCGAACAGCATCGTTTCGGGTAATCATCAATGAGTTGCTGATGATGTCTCTTTCCTGTTTCTCTTTCTCTCTCTTCTGGAAAAACAAGGAACTGAAACAAGTGTTGGCATAAAGCTGATCCCAAACACATCAACATGGACATTCTTCAATCCCCAACTCTTCTTCGATTCTTCCCATTAGAAAAACCCACCACCACCTTCATCCAACTCGGTTTTCATCCTCGTTATATCCGAAGCACAATAGCAGTTTCACCCACCTCACTCACCTCACTCACCTCACTCACCGACCACCACCAACTGTTCGACGAAATTCCCCTATGGGATACCTTCGCTTGGAACACCCTCATTCAGACCCATCTCGCAAACAATGACTTCACTAATGTTCTCTCTACCTACATCCAAATGCTTCAACGTGGTGTTCCCCTTGATAGGCGCACTCTTCCTCGCGTTGTTGATGCTTCTCGCCTCATTGGTGATTTGTTCATTGGCCAACAGCTCCATGGCCATGCTCTGAAACTCGGGTTCTCTTCTGACCAATATGCTATAACCGCATTGATTGAGATGTATGGCCATCTGGGTAATGTTGATATGGCTCAAACAATCTTTGACAAGTCCCTTCATAAGAATTTGGTTTCTTGGACACTGCTTGCAAGGTTGTATATTGTTGGAGGAAAGCCAAGTTTGGCCCTTGATTTGTTTCATCAGATGTTGGAGCATGGGGTGGTTGTTGATCCTGTGGCGTTGGCAACCGCGTGTAATGCTTGTGGAATGATGAAATCTCTGCAGCATGGTAAGAATGTGCATGAGATTGCTAGGAAACATGGGTTGGAGTTTGATGTTTTAGTGAGTAACTCGCTGTTGAAAATGTATATCGATTGTGATAGTATAAGACATGCTCGATTGGTGTTTGAGCAGATGCCTTGTAAGGATGTTATTTCGTGGACATCGATGATCCGTGTTTATGTGAAGAAATTAGGAGGATTCAATGAGGCTTTCAAACTGTTCCGGCAGATGAACTTGGATGGATTGAAACCGGATTCACTGTCAATCTCTAGCATTCTTCCTGCATGTGGAAGAATCGCTTCACATAAACATGGTAGAGAAATTCATGGCTACTTGCTTAGAAACGGGATTCACTTTAACCTGAAGGTCAAGAATGCACTTATGGACATGTATGTGAAATCAGGAGCTATCACTTCTGCTTCAAATGTTTTTGCTGAAATGAAGGAAAAAGATACTATTTCATGGACCATGATGATATTGGGATATAGTTTACATGGACAAGGAAAGCTTGGAGTTGATTTGTTTAAACAGATGGAGAAAAACTCAAAGGTACAGCTAGATGACACCATCTATGCTGCTGCCCTTCATGCTTGCAGCACTGCACGCGTGGTTGAGGAAGGAAAAATTTACTTTAACCACATTAGGGCGCCCACGGTAGCACACTGTGCTCTGAAAGTGGCTCTGCTAGCACGGTGTGGACTCTTTGATGAGGCGAGGATCTTTATCGAGTTAAAGAAGATTGGAAAGCATCCTGAGGTACTGAGAAAACTGCTAGAAGGGTGTAGGATTCATGGTCAATATACTCTAGGCAAGCAAGTCATTGAGCAGCTTTGTGAGTTGGAACCTCTAAGTGCTGAGAACTACGTGCTACTTCTGAATTGGTATGCAGGCAGTGCAAAATGGCACATGGTGGACAAGTTAAGGGAAACAATTAGAGACATGGGTTTGAAACCCAAAAACGCTTATACTTGGACATTGTTCAGGAAGAAAGTTCATGTATTTGGAACTGGGGATGTAACTCATACAAGATCAGGGAGAATATATTCAGAATTACAGGGTTTCATGGAGGAAATGAGAGCCGAAGGACTTGAACCAAATTGGGATTTCAGTCTCCATGATGTAGATGAAGAGAGGGAGTGCACTCAGATTGGGCACAGTGAACTCTTGGCACTTGCTTTTGGGCTCATCAGTTCACAGGCTGGACCTATCCGTCTTGCAAAAAATTCTCGGGTGTGTCATGGTTGCCACGATTTTGCAAAGTTTGTATCCAAGATGATGAGAAGAGAAATCATCCTCAAGGACCCAAATTTCTTTCATCATTTTAAAGACGGGCTTTGTTCATGTGAAGACTTCTGGTGATTATCTTCTGACCATAGATTCATTTTTTTGAGTTCATCATTTTGATATTATAGAGCTAGTTCTCTATATGGATCGCACTTATTTGCGAGAATTGAAATCTCCATAGTAGATGGTCGTCATAAAAATTACTCTCTTTTTCTTTTTAAAATTGTGAAAGCGTTTATTTTTTTTAAATTTAATTAACTATTTCTCGTAAGCTTACACCAAAAGTCCAAAACTAACTAGAAACAATGCGGTCAAATGGACTACCGCTCAAATCCGCCAGAAAAACAAATGAAATAAAAGAAGGCATGGACTGGAACAAATGGAATCCCCGAGTGCAAGCAGGCCCAAACTTTGCAAGTCTATCAGCAGAGGCATTAGCTTCTCTAAATATATGTTGAATATGAACTTGCCACTTCATTCTCAAAAGCATTCGAATTGGAGCCAGGATCCTCTCCAGTACTGGAGGGTCCAGTGTTTTTTTTACATGTAAAAATCATACATACATTTTATTATATATTATTTTATTTATAATATATATTTTATTATATTTTATTTTATTTATAACATACATCTAAATCCAGTACTGGACCCTCCAGTACTGGAGAGGATCCGGACTCTTCGAATTGATTCCACTACAGGAGCACATGGATCACACCCTTTTTTTTTTTTGGTCTGATCACACCAATTATTTACCAGCCGCAATAGGCATCTTGAGTCTGTTTCAACAATAATCCGCGATGACCCATCTAGTGCCCCAGTTGAAGGCCCATTAGCAGATCCCAAGCTTCTGCCATTATGATTGTGCAACAGCCCAAATTTGCTGAGAATGCAGCAAGAAAAGCTCCATCTTCATTCCTCGAGATTCTACCGCACGCAGCTTTATCAGCTTGCACCAAGACTGAAGCATCCACATTTAACATGAGATAAAACTAACCCGCTTTTCAGATGCATCTGTTATTTAAATTAGCATAAATTTACACTTTAGCAAAGTCAATAATAATAAAAAAAGAAGTAACTTTTATACAAAAAGTGACAAGTCTCTCACCTATGCAGGTGAATTTACATAAATATAAAAGTCAAGCCCTTTTTATATTCATTACAAAATGTATTTTTCTGAAAGTCGTAACCCGTAATGCTGTTTAGACTCTACATGTGTCAAAGTATTACCTTGATTTTCTGCACTTTTTTATTATAATGACAACACGAAAACTTCAACATATAAACTCTTACTGGTTAATCAATAAGTCCGTCATCACTAACTCTTAATGAGCAATTTATTTTTTCTCCTACAATAAGTATAAATTCCTCCTCAAGCGATCTTAAGAGCACATTACATCGTTTTAGTGCATTTAAAAAAATGAATTTCAAATGCTACCCAAAGTTCAAACCCAAATAATCACGATAAAATCTACACCTCATTGACCACTAGACCAATTCCTTGCTTCATAACATTATGTTATTTTCATACCTCGCATTATTTCCATTCTTGTGCAGAATTGACTTAGTTCTTACACGGGAAACCCATTATTTGAATCATATGTTCGCCTTTTTTTTATAAGAAAAAATAAATGAATAAACAATATAAAAGGCAAAATAAAAGATTAGGCTATTAGCCCACAGTTGAAAAATAGCTCTACATTCGCTTTATTAATAATAATAAGCTGTATAGAACTTAGAGAATATTAACAGCATTCTATTTTTTCAATAGTATTGGTGTTCTGCTATTCCTCATTCAGTGTTGTGCTATTTCTCATCTATTTTCTTTGTTTCAGATGCAAAAACGTTTTGGTTATCGCACTCCCATGAAACTTTCCTCCCAATCAATGTACTACGTCAATGACTATTTTTGATTAATATTCCTTTTTCCCTATAATCGGCATATTATCCTGCTCTGGGCCAAATTATTAAACCCATTTCTACTAATTATTTGTGGTTGTTTGAAGAAGGGGAGTGGATATTCCAACTGCTTCCTATAAAACAAAGCTGCTGCCTACGATATGATACATGCACAAACATGTTAGACAACAAACTTTAGAAAGAGACGCTAACCAAACTAAAAGACAAACTACAATTTCTAAGCCATTGTGTATTGAGTGGTCATCACACTGCCATCAACAAGACATGTAGCCACAAATCCACCTGGATATGAAACGAAAATTTGATGCTTTACTTCCTATGTTTTTTCAATAGAGGTTCTGACTGAGCATCGCCCTGCCAAATTTTAACATATAAATGGACATTAATATCAACCAAAAAAAAAAAGAAAACAGCAATGCCCTGTAATGACAGATTTTGGGTTAAACTAATGTAAATTGTACCAAGAAAATGGATTCATACTAATAAGTCGTTTTTAAATTACAACGATATTTGTATCATACATCTACAGACGCTGAACCCTTTTAACAGAATTATCAAGTCAGCAGATTGAAAACTAATTTAGCCCTCCTGTGATACAGGTGGATGGTTAATTTGGTTAATACCTAACTTTTAAAAAGACATTTGTTTCGTGTTAGCAATCTAATTTATTGACATGGCACTTTATAAGTTTATATTTGTAAAGAAAATATAACCATCTTACCCTTTAATTTATGAGTGCAAACTAAATACAACTCTATGAGTGTGTTTAGAATGTAAAAAAAATGAAAAATGATTTGATTTGTTAGTCAAATCTAATTAAATATTGTGTTTAGAATGTTAAAAAATAAAAAAAAATAATTTTATTTCTAAAATCTCATAAATTTAATTCCTTTTATTTTATAAATTTCATCAAATTTGATAAGATTTATTAAGATTTAATTTGATTTGAAATGAATAGTCTATTTTACCCTTAATAACTATTTCTAACCACCTTTCATAAGAATAAAAATATAAAAAATAATAAAATCAAATCAAATCAATTCTCATTTTAATGAATTCCAAACACACAATTTAATTTCTAAATCAATTCAAATCTCATTTTTTTAATAAGTTTCAAACACAATTTAATTTCTAAATCAAACCAAATTAAATCAATTCAAATCAAATAATTTCCAATTTTAATTGATTCCAAACACTGCCAATGTAAACATAAGTTCAACGAGAAGCACATTGCCTACGGATTAGAAGATATTCAAGTAATAATTCAACCCCTAATCATTTAGGTTATTCAAAAAATCACTTTCATAAGCTACTTGCTGCTAGGTCATAAGTTTTCCAAGGTCAAGTTTTAGCTCCTTAGGGGCAGTAAAGAATGGTTCTATGGATCAGGAGTAGGATTAGACATGAATATTCAAAACAGGCATTTTTAAGTGCCCAAAATATAGTCTTATGAGTTATGATGCGATGATGTAATATTATTGAGTCAAATGGCCATAATATCAATATCTGAAATCTGTGATACACATTTCTGTGATATTTGCCATCAATGCCATGTTTCCTCAACAAAAAAGCTTGTTCACAATCCATACTTTTCTACCACCTTGTCCATCTGTCTCCATCTTCCTATTCTGACTGAAATTTCCTTTTAAAAACGACCTTTGCTCTTCCTCCCTAGCCTCTCCCTACTTCATTCCTAAGATTATGTTTGTGGCATCTTCTGAAAGCATTCTAGAAACATCTTCCCACTAGCAATGTTATAAAAATATTTCTTCAACGAGAAGACATGTTTTATCGGAAAATCCTTGTTGGCTTTCTTTATAGGCCGTTTTGTATCATTCAAGCTACCACTGATATTTCACTCCAGGAACAAGACACGTATTTTCTGAGAACTCATCAAGTCAAAGAAACCTGCTTTTGTAAAATCTTTACAGCCCTCCTTCGAGGGATTTTTTTTCTCATTCGATCTATCAATATATACTTGACTCTAATAACAGTTTGAAACAAATTTGAATCTTAAATAATAAATTTTAAAGTTCCTAGCTAATGCAAGATGCACTAGCTTCACTAGCAAGCATTGTTTTCAAAACAATATCCATACAAAATACTGAAGACATTCTATCTTATGTACCAACTCTACAAAACTCTAGTCATTGTATTAATTTCATACTCAAACTGATGGTGAGCATCTAAATTTAGTTCATAGCAATATTTGTCTCTCTTGCTTTCATGTGATCAATTGAATAGGTTAAGCATTTGCAAGAAATTATAACTGCTGTATAATAAGACAAAATTAGAAAGGAGGCAAAAAAAAGTACAATTCAACTTCTTCTGGCATAAAGGAAAAAGAAATGCTAAAAATTAAAAAACTTTACAACTTCACTGTAGAATAGTTTGTTTGGCATTTTTTATAAAGCTCAGGTGTGTCCTTCATACTTAAGCAATTATTTTAATTAACTCGAGAGGCATTGGCAGAAGTAAGAAGGGTGTTAAGATATAATAAAGTCATTCACGTGTCTTCACCTAACAACTTAAGCTTTTGAGAGAGTTAGTCCTTGACATGGTATCAAAGCTTTTATGACCAAATGGTCTAAAGTTCAATTCTTGCCACCCCATTCTTCTAAATAAAAGTTGAATTTCAGCACATGGTAAAGATGGGACATATGCATTGTCGGGGGTGTGTTAGAGATATAATAAATTATTCATGCACCTTCACCTAATAACTTAAGCTTTTGGAAGAGTAGATTCATGACAAAGGGCAAAACTGTAAGTGTTATGTTGTGCCCTTCAGGGTATTCATTTGGAGTCCAAAAATATCATGGCCTCTTTTGTTGTGCTCAGCAAATGGTTTTCTTCAAGGGAGTTTCCCTATAAGATATGCAGAAGCATTAGAGAGCTTTTATTTTATTGATGATTGATGAGATTGGTTGCTTTGCCTTTTAAAATTAAATAAATAAATAAAATAAAAATAAAAATACCATTCTTTAAAGGGAAATAGCATATACTCATCATTGCTGGTAACATTTCTGTCCTCTTCCTAATAAATTATAAATATTCTTTTTTTTTTCTATCCATAAAAGCATTACACATTAACTATAGGACTGTACCAAGAGTCAACTTTGAGTCCATATCTTTTTACCTTGGTCTTGGATGTGCTTACTGCGCACATCTAAAAGTCGGTGTCACAATGCATGCTTTTTGCAGATGATATAGTCCTAGTTGGAGAGTCGAGAGAGGAAACAAATGAGAAACTAGAGCTATGAAGACGAACTTTGGAAGAACATGACTTTCGTCTAAGCAGGAGTAAGACAGAGTATATGGAATGTAAGTTCAGTAAGAGGCGTGTTAATGCTAGTTTAGCAGTGAAAATTAGAGATCATACCATATCACAAATCACATAGTTTAGGTATCTTGGATCTATCATACAAAATTATGGAGAGATAGAAGGAAATGTAAACCATAGGATTCAAACTGGATGGATAAAATGGAAGAGTGTTTCAGGAGTTATTTGGGATAGAAAAGTGTCTCTCAAGCTTAAGTAAATTTTACCACACAGCTATAAAGCCCGCGATGTTGTATGGTACTGAATGTTGGGCGGTAAAAAGTCAATAAGAACATAAGATCAATGTCACGGAGATGAGGATGTCGCTCTGGATGTTTGGCCATACAAGATAAGATAGGATTAGGAATGAATGCATTAAAGAAAAAGTAGGGATAGTATCTATTGTGGAAAAGATTGAAGAATCTCGCCTTAAGTGGCTTTGACATGTAAGGAGAAAATTCTTAGAAACTCCTGTAAGAAGAGTAGATCAGATGGAGAATAACCCAATAGTTAGAAGTAAAGAAATACCAAGAAAGACTATAAGCGAAACGATTAAAAAAGATTTAGATTTGAACAGCATTTCTGAAAACTTGATTTATGATAGGACATAATGGCGTCGTTTGATCTATGTAACTAACCCCACCTAGTGGGAAAAGACTTCATTGTTATTGTTATTGTATAAAAGCATTACACATGTTACGAAGTTTCTCAATCACTCTCTATGGTTATCTGACGAATTTTACAATGCCGCTGATGTGAATTTGGACTGAATAGTTGATGAATTATTATCGTACACACACCATATAAGAAAATAAAAGAAAAAGAAGCCTCAGATAAATTATAATAATTTTATAACTCATGCATCCTGTACACAGTGATAACAGGAACAGGACACTTACAGCGCAAGAAAGTTGCTCACGAATATAGGCCATTGATCGTAACATAGCACCCAATGTATCCCTGGACACCTGAAACTTTACGTCCGACTCACCAGAAGTTGTCTCAGTATCTTGAAGCTGAAACATTTTCCAGGATTTCATTTAACAATTCTAAAAGCTGGTCAAAGTACAGAGACAAAGAATCAAAGAACCCCTTTTCAGAAAGTGGGATTGACACGAGTATAATATAATACAAGAGACATGATATAATGGATGACAAGTTCTCTACATTTGTTTTTATCATTATCTTTCTTTCTATTCTGTAAGGGAGGGATGGGGCACAGGTCAGTGAGAACTAACAATATTCTTATTTAGACCATAGTCGTCAAATTGCAATATGTATTGGGAATCGGGAGACCTTTTTCCAAATTGTGAATCCCGAACTCTACACTATTGTAAGATATAACAAATTGATAAAAAACTTAAAAAAAATATATAAATATAAAAAAGATATGTGCATAAAAAAATTGCCCATAGTGTTAATTTTAACCAAGTTCAAGAAGATTAATATCACATATGAAACTTGACCAACTGAAGCTAAGACGAACCATGAATCATATAAATCACAAATAAGTTAATAAATTTATGATTCATTAGTAATTAAGTCTTTACATGATGCAGAAAATATTAAAAAGATGCAAAACTCAACAAAGTTGCACAGTAACATGAAAATGGCTCATTTTCTTTTATAAAGAAATATCACAGTGATAGGACAAAACAGATTGTTTTCTGCCTTCAATTAATTTTCATATGATTCTGGGTAGTCTTTTAAAAGGAATAAAAACAACAACAACAACTAAACTTTTTCTCACTAGGTGGAGTCGGCTACATGGATCAAACGACGCTATTGTGCCCTATCATAAACCAAGTCTTCAAAAATGTCATTCAAATCTAAATATTTTTTAATTGTTTGACCTATAATCTTTTTTGGTCTTCCTC
Organism: Ormosia semicastrata; assembly: GCA_029884595.1. Lineage (NCBI taxonomy): Eukaryota > Viridiplantae > Streptophyta > Magnoliopsida > Fabales > Fabaceae > Ormosia > Ormosia semicastrata. The sequence goes on along the minus strand of JAQQTO010000042.1, from coordinate 22,119,417 downwards.
TACTTCTAGCTATTGGGCTATTCTCCACCTGATCTACTCTTTTACAGGAACTTCTAAGGGTCTTCTCTTTACATGTTCAAATCACCTAAGGCGAGATTCTCCCATCTTTTCCATAATAGGTGTTACCCCTACTTTCTCTCTAATGCATTCATTCTTAATCCTATCTTGTCTTATATGGTCACACATTCAGCGCAACATCCTCATCTCCACGACACTGATCTTATGCTCTTGTTGGCATTTTACCGCCTAACATTTAATACCATACAACATCGCGGGAATAAAAAATTTGGATAAATAACTTTTTTGGTCCCTACAATTTCATTGAATTTTTAAGTAGGTTCCTATAGTTTAAAAGTTTTTAATGGAGTCCCTATACTTCTAAAAAAATTTAAATAGATCCTTACTAGCTGACGGCAGTTAGACTCTGTCCATGGATGTTTACAATCATCTACAAGCCAATCTTTGTTGTTGTTATAGGTTTTGGGGACTAAATTGAAAAGAAATTATAATTAGTGGGGATCTAATTGAAAACTTATTTAAAATATAAGGACCTATTTAAAAAATATTAAAAGTATGGAGACTCAATTAAAAACCTTTAAACTATACGGACCTATTTGAAAATTCAACAAAACTATAGGGATCAAAAGAGTAATTTAACCAAAAAAATCCAAAATCATGGGGTTTTATCAGTCAGGTCACACAGATACAGGTCTGATCCATCACAAACCAGCTGAAAAAAGAGTTTCAATTGCATTTTGCAAATTGCAAAATCACGAGAATCATCCACAAAGGATCGAATTTGACTGGTTCATGCAATACCATCTCAATTCTGGTAGGTTTCTGATTCACCCGCTGATTTATATAATTGCATATGTACATTGGATCAAGTTGTATGATTCAAATCGAGAACCATATGATTTTGATAACTTGATATAAACCTATTAGTGACCGAAAAATAAACACATTTCAAACTATTTCCACAAGGATTTGTCAAAAAGAAAAGGGTAACACATCCACATTGAATAAAATTACTACTCCGCATAGCTGCCAGTTTCCTCGAAATATGACTCGACCATGAGATAAATTAAGGAATAGCCTCTCTATTTCGCCAACTGTATGTTCTTTATATTTAAAATAAATTTGATGAAAAAACCAATTATAGGATATTAGTGTCAAACAAATGAAGTTTTATGCTTTAACAAAGACATTAAAATTTATCAGCCTTAATTAGCATATCCTAGAAGGCTACATTCTCAAAGAAATCAAGAAAATTAAATAATTTTAACACTTTTCTAAATAGACAATATGAATATGCTCCGCATAACAATATTTTCAATAGTTAATCCCATTGCCCTACACCATCAACCTCCTGAAAAACAATTAACAAATTCTGTTCCCATGTCATATATTGAATATTTAACTTATTAAATTCTCTTCCTTAGTAGCCAAATCAATAGCAAGGACTCTTCATCATAAATTCTCACTTTATAAATTGTAAATGAACACATGTATATCTTTCTTAACCCCTCCAAAAACTTATTACAAACAAAATTGCTTTAAGGAAGTTGTATCACAGATGTTTAAAGCAGCATTAATCTCTGCTTTTATAGTACTAGAACAATAAAGCAACATAACTTATAAACAGTGAATATTTGAGAAGGATAAGTCTAAAAATTAAAATCACATACCTTGAGATTTATTACAGCAACCTTATTAGCGGGCGTTGAGAGCTGTTCACTGATGTAGGCCATAGACTTCAACATTGGTTCCAAAGAAACTCTTGAGAGCTGAAACTTAACCTCAGATTCTGTTGACGGAGTCCTACTATAATGTTGTAACTGCAACGTTGATGTTTGAAATATGTTAAAGGACTTCATCTCCTCACTGGTTGTTAAATATGTTGAGAGAGGGCAAAAGGAAAGTACTTTGCCAAATTAAAGGCTACAGAAGATATTTATACCCAAAAAGGGCTTGGATTAACCGGGTCCAAGAAACTTCCCATGCAAATAAAGCACTGATATTAAAACCAACTTTAAATTATATGAAGAATACTACTATAGGTCTTTCCTTGTTTGAGGTTAATATGAGCATACCTTCAGATTGATAACAGCTACTCTATTCCCTGGAGTTGAGTTTTTGGTCTCCATTACCCACGTCATTGATTTAAGGCATGGAAGAACCACCTACATGAAAGAACCCAAGGACCACATCAATGCCATGCAATCCTATTCCATCAAAAAAAAGAAACAGAAAAAAGATCTATGTTCAAGTACCATATTTTCAGATGGACCATCATCTCGATGAAGAGACACCGGGGCCATTCTTGGCAAATTTAGATCAGCAACTGATTGAACAGGAGCACCAGCATCATTAAGATTAAACTTCCTTGTTATTTCATCTTGCTGTGGCCACAAAAGAGGAGTTGTATCCAAAGTTGAAGTAGCAGTTTTCCTATCATCATAAGCAGTCCCTCTGACCTGATTAGTAGGAGGTGCAACTTTGGCAACACTTCTTTTCACACCAGCAACCTTCTTTACACCATCTCTAAGACCACTCATTGCAGCATTATAAGTTTCCACAGTAACTGCCCCTTCCTCAGCATATCTGATGGCTTCCCGGCATAGACTGCTATACCTTGATGTCAGAGACTCCTGTCCATGTGATTCACCAGCACATTCATCCGATCCGACATTGCTTTTTGCATTCCTTGTCCACCGTTTTAAGATGTAATGTGATGGTAATGTAAGTACATTTGTCACAGTGAAAACGGTTAAAACATGCCTGCAAAGAATGCCTGAATACTCAAACATTTGGCAACTACAGTTCGCTCTCAACTCAGAATGATTTAATGTGACAATATATGCCTTTTGGTCATCCTCAAATTTTGCAACCCTAAATGTGCTATTTGCACCGTCTCCTTCAATTCTATTTGCAGTATAAACAAAAGTTTCAACTAGTTCTTCTTGAAACTTTGAAAATATTTTTCTTGTATAAAGATTAGCAGCCTGTTTCTCCATTGGTGAAGGTGTCCTCAAAACAGGTGTGGTGCAAATTGTCTCAAAATCTGCTTCTATTTCCTTTTCAATCCAGCTCTCTAAAGCTCTTTCATACTGCCTAAAGAACAATGGCAATGTCGTCTGTTGGTTGACATAACCATCAAAAAAAGAACCACCAAATCCTTGATTAGGAGATATTGCAGCAAAAAAAGAATCACGGAAGTACGCTGGAACCCATTGAGCACGAGCATTATACAATGACTGAAGCCAATCGTTTCTTCTGAGTTCATATTTATCAAGGATAGAATTCCAAGATGACTCAAACTCCTCAACGGTTTCTGTCAGGTTAATACAATTATAAAGTTCAACCTGAAAATTTGGATGTGCAAGACATACATGGGCCAACTTTTCATGACCTTCTCGCAAGACATGCCACTTGCTAATACAGTGGCGTGCTTGTGGGAAAACTTGTGAAACTGCTGTCTGTATGGCTCTGTCTTGATCAGTAATTATAGAGACAGGCTGGCGATCATTCATTGCTGTCAGAAATGTCTTAAAGAGCCACAAAAAAGATGCCTCAGAATCATCCAAAAGAAGTGCACAACCAAACAAAACCATCTGGCCATGATGGTTTACCCCAGTAAAAGGAGCAAATGGCACTCTGCATTGATTTACTCTGTAAGTTGTGTCCAGATGAACTGCGTCACCAAAATGACTGTAAGCTGTCCTTGATCTTGCATCTGCCCAAAAGACATTAGACATATGATTGTCTTCATCAAGTTGTATTGCATAGAAGAAACCAGGGTTCTCAGCCTGCATTTTCTTAAAATACTCCAGCAGATTATGAGCATCCCTCCCTAATGTTCTCTTTTGAAAAGGTGGCCTAACAGTATAATTCATCAATGTGGAATTCTTAACTGGTTGACTTGGTTCAGCAGCAGCAGCAGCAACATGAATATTCCTGATCCCACGAGTATTCTGAGTAATGCGATTCCCATCCATAGATACATACATGACACCACTTGGAACAAGTCCCACTCCTTGATAAGTTTCAGGCATTGTCCTTCCAACACTGGAAAAATGCTTACGTGGCCTAAGATTGTGCAACTTACTGGAACTCAACATGGAATGACTATGCTCCTTCACAAAGTTTGTTACAACCCATTTATTTTGACCCTTCAGCTCAATCCTAATCATTGCATCACAACAGTCAGTAAGCCTTTTTTTAAAACCTTCCCTACCACACACAAACTCCCGATACATATTTGCTCCAGCAGCTTTAGAACGACTACGTGGGCCAGCTTTGGAGCTGAAACCCACGCGTCTAGCATACTCATCGTAGAAAATCTTAGCAACATCTTCGGAATCAAATTCCATACCCACATATGGCTCATTAATCCCATCCTCGACATGAGATCCAGAGTTTTCAGCATTATTAACTTCACCATCACTAGGTTCTGCATCCCCATCATCTGCCATAGCTTGATGACCACTTCCTTCTTCCACATTTATCACTTGAACATTCATTTGAAACAATTTATACTGCTAACTTATTGTGCGCCTATTTCATAGGTAAATCATATATGTACTGATCATCGACTGAATGCAATCCTATCAAATAGAAAGTAGGTGTCATCTAAGTTGCCTAGGCTCCAAGTAAATTCAAAATTAAAAAATACAGTTCAAGAAGATTAAAAAATGATCTTCAAACACTGCTCAAAACTTCTTTATTAAAACGCCACTATCACTTCCTCTGCACGTGTTGAATCATTTTATCATTGTATATTCTCCACAATGAAATGGAGCAAAACAAAGAAAAAGAACTAATGAACTACCATAAGTGAGCTTGTTCAGATAAAAAATTTACCAAATTAAGCCTGTATGAAGTGACATCAAATTATTCTGTCTGATTATAACCCAGTCTTCTATGTGTTTAAATTGTAAGTTATCAATTCAAAACCGACCGTTATCATAAAGCAGGCACAGGTCCACAAGGAATCTTATATATACCCAAACTAAACCAATAACACAAGACTTCAATGTCAAATAAGTGCAAGCTAAACATCATAACTACAACTCAGAATTTTAGCAATCAATTAATCACCGCAATTCAAAATTCAATTTTAAAATGTGTAAAAATTGCAAAAAACAAAAAACAAAAAAAAAAACAAAAACAAAAACAAAAACAAAAATAAAATCAGTGAAAAGGAAACAAAAAAATACTTTCACAAAAACAATCCTATACAAACTAATGAAGCTCTTGACACAAACGATTATGTCCTACTAAAACGAACAAGATTGAAACTTGAAAATTAACCCAGAATCAGGAACGTTCAAAGAATTCATTCACCAAACGATTTTGTACAAATTAACATGGAAAATTGGACACCCTAACTTACAGCCATGACTATAAACCCCAGAAATTATTAGGAGCTGGCGACAAATTGATTCACAAATCTTCCAATTTCAGAGTTGAAGAATCCCAGAAAATCTAATTCGTGGGAAGCACTTCTTCTCCGAACGGTGGTGGGAACGAGCGTGAATAGTGAGGTTCAGGAAAGAAACGACCGTGTTTTGCACGTGGTTAGGGTTTCTCCACCACCGGGAGTTGCAGCGACGAGAGAGAGAGAGAGAGAGAGAGAGGGAGACGGAAGAGAGTGTGAGTGCGTGTCACACAGATTCGATGTGACATAAGTACACACGCGTGATATGTGCCGTCTGATCTAAATCGAACGGGCAGGATTGGTTTAGACCAAACTCCTTTAACTTTTATCAAAGTGGGATCTGAGTTCGACTTGTGTGTTTTGTGGTGGGATTTGCCAAGTGCATGACCTATGTCTGTGGGCTCCTTAACACACTGTGCATCTTCTTTTCTTCTTGTTGTCGAGAAATCAACCATAATATCACTTGTTTTGTTTTCACTTTTTTTTAAGAGTGTGAGGTGTACACATATTCTCGTGGAACTAATCCTCATTCAGCATCGATTTGTCATTAACTAGAGCTGACAAAACAGGTTCAATCCGTCAGGTTAACTCGTTAATCTATTATTTTTTTGCAGGTTAAGTTTAAGAATTGAACCCATATTCTTTTTTCAACCTGCATAACCCGTCCCGCATAACTCGCGAGTTAAGCGAAGCGGGGACGGGTTGGCCCGGCGAGTTGGTTCTTTTCTTTAAATAAAAAAAAATAAGTAATATTATAAATAAAAAATACTTTGATGTTATATAATTTATATTTAAATATTTAATTAGACTATTTTAAAAATTATTTTTTAGATATGTAATTTGTAATTTTTTATCATTATTATTTATTTTTTTATAGTATTTATTGATTTTTTATATTATTTTTTTTTATTTTTAGGCGAGTTAAGCGGGTTGGCCGTTAACTCATCTACTTTTTTCTCATTTTATTTTTATGTAGGTCAACCATGCCAACCCGCTTAAAAAGCGGGGTGGGTTAACGCCTAACCCATTTCTTAAAATCGGCCAACCCATCCCGCCCGCATTTTAGCGGATTGAGGCGGAGTACGGACGAATGCAAATTTTTTGCACTTCTAGCCTTAACTACAAAATAATTTCGGTAGGCCACCTCTTGTGTTTATCAAATATGTTATTTATATTAGAGGTATTCACAATTTGACTTATCCAAATGACTTGTTTTTAACTTAAACTTAATTTAAATGGATTCAGGTTTTATGAGTTAGATTCAATATATTTTTAGGTCAAGTTAGAATTATGTTTTGGGTTTCTCAACTTATTCTGATGTTACAAAACACATTAAAATTTATATTTTTTTAATAATTAGTGATAAATTATAAAAAATTTAACTTAAATTAATACTTTTTACATAACATTATAATATATTTATGTTGATATAAACTATTTCGAAATATATGTGATAAAACACCACATACTTTTAATTTTTTACTTTTAAAATTGTATGACTTAGCTATACAAATGTTTATATTTATACAATTCATTTTATTTTTGGGTCAATCCGATCTTGACTCGATCATTTATCGGATCATGATCAGGCCATATCAAAATTTAAAAAATTAGCTTAATCAAAATATCGAGTCAAATTTGGGTCAGAGTAAACTCATCCTAACCCACCCCATGAACACCTCTAGTTTAGATAATACCACTTGCTATTGAATAAGTATTGCATGAATTTACTTTCAAAATTCAATAATGAAAAGTATAAAATTATCAAAGCTTTTTGCCATCATAAAATTCTTTCTTATTATTGTGCTGGATATATTTACTCAAGCCAAAATTAATTGGGCCGAACCCTTAACCTTGCAGCTTATATTCGGGCATATGAATAATTGGCCGTAGCATATTGTCATTGTAAGCTATAAATAGGAGCTTCCACCAACTATATAAGTGTTGGTGAAAAATAACATCTTTTCCATTTATTGATTTTGAGTAAGTATCGAAAGATTATTTTGTGACTCCACAAATCTGATTAGAATCAATGGTAACAAAGTTATCAAGATGATGTTGTTCGATTTAGGAGTTGACGAGAAATTGTTTTGATTTGTCATCGAAAGATGTTAGATTATAAAATTAGTATTAGTTTCGATTTGATAATAAAGTGTTACTTTTGATTTCATAATTAAGAATTTCGAATGGATCCTGGAGATCGAAAACTTCAGCAATTGTTGTTGTAATGGAAACTCGAAATTGACAAAATAAATCTTAATATGAAATCGAGATCATTTTGGCTTCATATTAGGTATTAAGGTTTTGATTCAATATTAAAATCGAGATTTGAAAAGTAGTAACACTTAGCAAATTCTTGAAGAAGAATAGAAGATTTCGACTAGATGGAAAACCAAAAAGTGGTTAAAGATTCAAGTTTGAATTCAAAAAAGAAGATTTTTGAATTTAAATTAGAAGTTAACAGTGGTTACAAATGTTAGATCAAGACAACACAAGGATTGATGGTTAAGATTAAGCAGTTACTTATAGTATGAGGATTGTTGACAAAGATTTGGTGGTTATTAAACAAAGATTACCAATTATTTAGTAGTTATCTTTGTTTCAGACACATGTCAAGATCTTGAGAAAAAGGTAGTTACTCAGGAAGTCTATAAATACCAAGAGGATGGAAACATTTATGGGTTGAAAATTTATTACTCTCAAACACTTATAAACTCACACTCTCACATCCATTGACATTTCAAGCAACAGCATACAAGTCTAGTACACTATGTTTCCATCCATTTTCAATCATGTAGTATTTTCAGTTTCAATGCAATTTTAAAAACAGAGTTCATTTTACATTTCCAATCTTTACTTTTTTTGCAAATTCTCTTCTACTCCTTATCAAGTGAGTCTTTCAAGGGTCATTTGAGTTCTTTTATTGCTTTCATTTATTTGCTTTTATTATTTTTCTGCAACTTTACTTTCTTGCAATTTATATACTTGTACATTTACTTTTCATTGCATTTACTTTAATTTGCTTTACTTTATATTGTTTACTTTAAGTCTTTTACATTACTTGTCATATTTATTTCAAATGCACTTTTATTTTAGTCATTTACATTTAATTTATTTTCATTTCATTTGCATTAATTTCATTTTTCTCAAAAACAAAGCCTTTCTGGCTATCAAACTTATTTTTCATTTAAGTTAAACATATGCATAAAACTTTTGATTTTTAATCTACATAATTGTCTTGAATTCAAAATCATTTACATCATTCCTTTAAGATACTAACTTAGACTAGAATCCCAAGAGGAAGCGATTCCCTTCCCCGAATTGAGATCAAGAATCAAACTTTATCCATTGGATAAATGGTTTACCATAGTCTAATTAGCTATTTTCAAAATATTTTGGTAAACAAATTGGCATGCCTGGTGGGACACGTCAATTAAGTAAAGATCTTAAGGGATTTTGTGAAGTTTATGCACTTAAGAAGTGGTAGAATATTGCTAAATATGTCTGAAAACACATCTTTGAGTGCTCAAAACCCTCAAACAGAGAATAATGGAGCCAATGGCAGTAGAGATATTATAGTCTCTGCAAATTTACCACAAGCCTTGGAGCCCGTGATCAGTGAAATCACAAAGGCCCATGTTTTTCGAAATTAGAAACTAGAACTCTCGGGGTAAATAGAACTACACCCTTATATGGGCTGCCTCTTGGGTTCACTCCCCAAAATGTCACATAAAACATAGGTACTGCCCAAGCCATATATACAAGTCCTATACCTAACGTTTCACTAAGAAGCCAAATGGTATATGGCGGTGGCCAAGTTGCAGGAACAAGTACCAATCGAACTAATAGTCAAAATATGAGAATACCAGTATTCCCTAACATGCCCAGAGATATGTCTTCAATTCCTTCAAGGAATACGAATACAAATTTGAATAATATCAGGCAACAGATTGATGAAAGTAACTATGAGATGGTCCATATGCTGACTCAGCAAATGACTACCGTAATAACTCCACTCATAGAGTCAACCAATAATACCTATACCACATTGGCTAGACAAATGGGTAAGATTGCAGATGTTTTTGGTAACCCAGAGGACTCTGTAGGTAATTAAAGGGTAAATAATCAGCCTATTTATCAAGAGAATGTCCAGTTGGTAAATAATCCAAATGTTAATAATATAGTTGAGGATAACCAGCCAAGGGAAATTCCACATGGCCCAAATGTAGGATTTCAAATAATTAATCGAAATCAAGATGCTGATAACCTCCTAAAAAGGATTAGGGTTAATAATCTTAGGGGCAACAGAATATTAATCAAGCAGTTGAACAAGTACTTAATAGATATGGGTTTAATGTGGGGCATGCAAATAGACCCTATTTTGTGTCAGTTTTTCCTGAATTTATCCAACAAGCAGAACTGCCTAGAGGATGGAAAGCGCCTAAGATTTCTAGCAAATTTGCTGGGGAAAGTGGAGAATCCACAGTAGAACACATTACTCGATATATAACTAAGGCAGATGATGTAGCCATAAATGAATAATGAAATATTTCCCTAGCTTCCTAACTAAGAATGTCTTTACTTGGTTTACAACTCTTCCACTAAATTCGATTCACTCTTGGAACCAGTTAGAAAGAAATTTCCATGATCAGTTCTTTAGAAGAGAGACAAAAGCAAGTCTCGTAGATTTGTTTAACACTAGAAGAGGACATTAGGAGTCCATAGATGATTAATTAGCTAGGTTCAAGCAAATGAAGGCTAGATGCTTCACCGTTATTCCCGAGTCTGAAGTAGTCAAAATGGCTACTGGTGGTTTAAATTACTCCATTTGAAAGAAACTAATAAACCAACAACTCCTTGACATGTCTTAACTTGCTGGTAAAGTAAGGCAAATTGAGCAATTGAAACTTGAAAAGGAAAGACTTAGGAAAAATCTGAGAAAAGAAAAAATTACTTATGTCAAAACTCCTGATAGCAAGGATAAGTATTTTAAGCAATTGAAAGATAATAAAGTAGCCTATGTCGAAATCGATGAAGGTGAGGACGATGAGGAAAATAAGGTTAACATAACAGAGTTAAAATTTGGTCCTCCTTATACTTGTTTATCTTTAATTCCTAATCGAACTAAGGATAATATGAAGTCCTCTACTAGGCCAATATATACTTTCGACATTTTCAAAGTTGATTTAATATTTGATATCTTATTAAAAGATAAGCAAATCAAACTTTATGATAGACATAAAATCCCTTTAGCAGAAGAAATAAAAGGTCAAAAATATTGCAAGTATCATAATGGATATGATTATTCAACAAACAATTATATACGTTTCAGGAATTTGATTCAAAAAAGCATAATGGAAGGAAAATTAAAGTTCGAGAATAAGAAAAGCATGAAGGTGGATGTTGATCCATTCCAAGTGAATGCCAACTATATAGAGCCAATTGCCTTCACAGAAGTCAATATGGTAGAAGTAGGGAAATCCTCTCCTGGCCTCACTAACTATAGCCTCAATGCATTCAAAGCCACGGAGGAGGAAGTTTTCCCTAAGGCTGGGGAAACCTTAGTCGAATTCCTCCTGAGGAAGAAGGAGGAGGAAAAAGAAGTATCCTTTTGCCCTAAATGCAATGCTGTCTTCGACAGACTGGCTGCCAAGTCTTACTAGGTAGCTTTGAAGTAGAAGCAGAAGGAAAAAAACCCTTGTAGGAGCCTTCATCAATATCAATAATTAATCAACGAACCACAATGTTGTGGTAATGCAAAGGCCAGAGAGTAACAGGAAGGGGAAGATGAGGGTTCCCCCTTCCAATGTGGCCCCTAATCAATGGGTTAGAAACAGTTCACAACTTCACAAAATCCAGAACAGGCCATTCTGGCCAAAGTTCAAATATGGGATAAATCCTTTTGGTGGAAGACCAAACACCTGGTTTTGAGGAGAAGGTTCAAACTCGAACCAGGGTTTAAGCCCATATTTTTCCAAGTCTCAGTGGCGCAAGGCACAGAGACTTCAATAACAACAATTATAGCAACATGCATTGGCCATGCTACAACAGTAACAAAGGTCATATGCCCAGTTGGTCCAAGGACCACCCTTGAAAACAGAAAAACAAAAACCTCCAAGTCTAATGGATAAGAATGTTATCATAAATTCATTCAAATCTAGGTTCAAGGATGATTTAGACACCATTTTTGTTGTCAATGTAGTGTATTTTCTTCCTTATAATTTTTCCATTTCAAGTGACCAAGAAGTGGATCAGCAGGAGAATTTTCAAGATAATTTGGAAGAGACCAGTTGATATATGGTCGAAAAGGATACGATCGAAGTAATGGAGAATTCTGCAGTCTTCAATACTTCCTCTCTCGAAATGAAAAGTCATTCGTGCCCATTGTTTATCAAAGCAACAGTAAATGGTAAATTAGTGGGCAAGGTGTTGGTCGATGAGGGAGCTGCCATCAATCTTTTGCCTAAAAATTTACTAAGAAAATTTGGCAAAACAGAGACTGACTTGTTGCCACACAATATAGTGGTGATAGATTTTAATGGAAGGTCCTTCACATTAGAAGGGGCTATTATTCTTGATGTTAAAGTGGCTTCAGTTATGAGGTCAACTTTGTTTATAGTTGTTCCCTCGAAGGCCAGTTACAATCTGCTTTTAGGGAGAGAATGGATTCATGTTGTGGGTGCTATCATTTTGATCATCCATCAAAAGATGTTCCTGTGGAATCAGCTAGGGGAACTCGAGATTATTGAGGCTGATGACACCCTACATCATGTAAATCAGAACTATGCAGATCTACAAATATATATGCCTGGTATCAGATCATTCTGCATTTAGAATTCAGTAATTCTCGATAGGAAGGGGGTTGAGATGTTGGCCTTCACCTCAACAGGTTTCTCTGTCATAACAAAAGCTGATTCATTTCAGTTTCGAAATTATAATGATTCTAGGGCGTACAAATGCCTATTTAACATTTCAGGCCAATTATATTCGGCCTTAATTTGTAATAATGGAGGTTAAGAGCCACATGGCTCGAATTGCAGCTTATATGGCTGAAAATTGCACGAATAATGCAATTTCGAGTCAAATGACTTGAATTTCAGCCTATGTGGCTGAAAAACTTGGTGTTATTAAAGACACTAACTTTGATTGTATTTATGATTACTCTTCTTTAGGATTTGAACAAGCCCCTCTGTCTTCTGATATTAAAAAGATAGAGGTACAAGATCCTTCAGAAGAGGTTAATTTAGGGGATGATATAATATATAAACCTATATTTATAAGTAAACTAATAAATCCAAGTTTTAAGTATGAGTTTGTTCATTTGCTCGAAGAATATAAAGATTATTTTGCATGGGAATATGAGAAAATGTCTAGGCTTAGTCGAGATTTGGTGGAACATAAACTACCAATTCAAGTAGGACAAAGACCAATCAAGCAAGCTCCAAGAAGATTTGTGTAACGCCCTTACTATTTTTACCATTAGTGTATCCGGATTTACGCCAGAGTAACACTAGTAAGCACATCACTTAAAAATTTACTACAAAAATTTGAAATATATTTTTCTTAAATATACGAATATATGAGCCTGTATGGGTGAGATAATATATATATACTGAAGGATGTCTATACAAAGAGTACTTTATAGTACAAAAATATACATCAACTGCCTCCAAGGCATTGTTCATACATTTCTTTATACAAAATGCTAAGTCCAAAAATAAATAACTTCTTCTGTCCATGTCATTGTGTTGCTGATGCTGAACCTGAAATTTATCATGGAATACATACATATAATGGGGTGAGAATATTAATTCTCAGTAGTTCTATTATGAAAACGTGTCATCGCAATAATTCCAGTTATTTCGGGGGAAAATATATTTCTTTGAAATTTAATTTTGAATACATATACATATTATTATATTTAGAAATGTGGCAAAATGCCAAATCTGGTTCCTTCTCTTCCCGAAACAGAATTTCATTTACAAAAATATTCTTTATCAACAATACAAATTCTAAACATATGTAGTTCCAGTAATTGTACCAAGCATACAAACATTCATGTTCAAATTCAATACAAATTTCAATCACAAATAACTTCTAGAAATTTGTCTCTAAATACCAATTTTGTAGTACCAATCTCATTCAAATATTTAGATACACTTTCAAGTCATATCATGACAACAAATACAACTCAAATCTCAGTGTTCATTCCAATTACTCGCTATCCCACAAAACCCATATCTCAAGCGCCACAAGGGTGGGAGCCACCTCATATAGCTCGGGTTCTATATAATCATGGTAGGAAGTAATTCAGGGTCTCACACTATCACTAGTATCATATGAGGGAATTAATAGATGAGGATTATACTGATACTGATAATATGAGGAATTTATACCAAAACACAAGATCCCCCTTCCTCACGAGAGGTCATCTCCATGGTTGGAATCTCGAATACCCTGCCCTCATACAGGATCATCTTTGAATCCACTATACTAAGTGAACCAATGGTTCATATATATTGAAGGATACTGAGTGGGAAAGCATAGACAATCACCTCCCCATTCAAGGATAATTGCCCCAGTTCTCATTCTCAATTCAAATTCAATTTCTGATTCTTTGAGCACTGATTATTCATACTTTCAATCAATATATCATTCTAGCTCAACCATTTTAATTCAAGGGGTAATAAATTCTTTAATGCATAACTAAAGCATAATATTATACTCTCAAATTACAATTTCAAATACTAGCTCAACCTTAATGACTTAAGGAAACAATGCAAATTCCAAATTCTCATCTTAGCTCAACTTAAGTATTCAAGGAGCAATACCACTCCAAATACAAGCTCAACTTGATAAATCAAGGAGTATTAAATTCTTTATTACATATTCAATACACAAATTCTACATTATCCATTACACTTCAAGAACTTTAACAAGTAAACTTTATAAATAAAATTTACACATCAAATTCTTAGATATTGTATGCAATACTTTCTTGGAATTACTAATCAACATTTTAAGTCACAATATCATACACTAATATACTAAAATTTTAGTCTCAAAGGGGTAGCATTTTGTCAAGACCTTCAAGCATTATTCAAGCAACATAATCATGCATTATTACTTCAAAATTCTGGCCATAAAAGGGCAGCACCCTGCTTAACCATTTATCACCATTTTAGTCACAATTTCAAGCACACAGACATCAAGTTTCTAGTCTTAACAGGAAGCAATCTGCCTTAACAATTCCAACCATGTAAACTACACATTTCAATCACTAAAACACATAAATTCAATTCAAAAAATAGGCAGCAAACTACCATAACTATTCAACCCAAATCCACAATGAAATCTCATCTTTCTTGCTATAACCAACAACACAATTTCAAGACAAGAATTAATAGAATATATAGAATAAATTCAAATAAAAATTCTCCATTACACTAGCCGTAGTTGTGAGCTCTACAAGCTCCATCATCACCCAATTAAATTTAAAATCCATAGAACAAGAACAATAAAAAGGTATGAGCTATAACACAAATCCACAAAAGATTTCTTTTATTTTGGCTGGCTGTAGCTCAAAATAAAAGAGAACCAGAATTTTTGTTTCAGTATCAATAGAAAAACAAGAGAAGTTTGAAGGCAAGAACCCCTACCTCACTTCCTAGCTTTGTTCCCTTAGTTTTCCTTAGTTTCCTTCCTTTTTCCTTCACTTTTCCTTCTTCCTTTCTCTCTTCTTCCTTGCCGCTGCTGGTCTAATTTCTGCCACTGTTCCCATTCTATTTTGCCATGAGAAACAATAATGAAAGACAAAGAAGAACAAGTTGGGTGTAGGTGAGGATGAGTGGTTGAAATTTGGAAAATGAAGGCTTGAAATGGGTAGCCATAGGAGAGCTTTTTCTCCCCTGTTTTTGGTTCAAATTTTGACGCAAGAAGAAGAGAAAAAGTGACAAAATTGTGGGGGAGAAAGAGGGGAAATTTTTGGAGAAAGAGGGAGACGGTGGGTGAGAGAAATGAATACAAAATTTCATACTGAAACTTTGGTATTTGCTACATACATTTTAATTTTTCCAAAATTGAGTTTTTAAGTATTTATAAGTATTAGGAAAAATTTTAGAACTTATCTTAGTCCTCAGATCCATTTTTTCATAATTTTTCATGTACTGCTATTTATCAATTAAGTTTTATTACTCAGTCTCAAATTAAATTAAATCGAGGGATTAAGTAATATACTTACTGATACTTCTCTTGGTTAATATTTATACCAAAATATTCTCCATATTTTACTTGTCAACTTCATGAAGTTTCATAATTTTCTAAGCTTCTTTGATGTCCCTGCTATTTCTCAGCAGTATCCTTAAAAATACCAAACTAGCTCTGTTGCTCCTCTAAAATTTTCTACAACTCTTATTAATTATTTTTAGCTAGAAAATAAATTTTTCATATTTATTTACATCATATCAACTGATTCAGCAAATACTTTAAGTATTCAATTATATTCATTATTGTAGAATTACGCTCAAATAAGTTCAGAAAATTATATGAATTAATAGATAATTCTTACCAGCTAAACTGAGCTTCTATAACTTTGATTAGAGCTATTAGGTTAGGGAGAATATTACAATTTGCACCTGAAGTGGTCTTGAAGATCAAAGAAGAAATTAAAAGGTTACTAAAGGCAAAGTTCATTCGAATTGCCAGGTATGTTAACTAGATTTCTAATGTTATTCTTGTTATGAAAAAGAATGGTAATTTAAGAGTATGCATTAATTTTCAAGATTTAAATTTTGCTACTCCTAAAGATGAATATCATATGTCTATTACTGACATGTTGATTGATTCAGCCTCAGGTAATGAAATTTTAAGTTTCATGGATAGCTATTTTGGCTATAATGAAATTTACATTGCAGAAAATGATGTGTCAAAAATAACTTTTCGATGTCCTAGAGCAATTGGCACCTTCGAAGGGGTAGTCATGCCATTTGGATTAAAAAATGTTGGTGCCACATATCAAAGAGTTATGAATACCATTTTCCATTATGTTATTGGTAAATTCATGGAATTTTACATTGATGATGTAATGGTAAAATCAAGATCAAAGCAGGAACATCTCTCGAATCTGAAGCAATCATTCGAGAGAATGTGGAAACATTGATTAAAAATGAATCCTATTATTGTGCTTTTGGTGTTTTTGCAAGAAATTTCTTGATATTCCTGGTTCATAAGAAAAGAGTAGAGGTAGATCAGAACAAAGCTAAAGCTATTTCGGAAGCATCACCTCCTTCGAATAAGAAGTAGCTCCAGTCTCTACTAGGAAAAATTAATTTCCCAAGAAGGTTCATTTCGAACTTATCTGGAAAAACCAAAGTCTTTTCTTCACTCTTGAAACTCAAAGATGAAGAAGAGTTTCGATAGGAAGAAGAACATCAAGAGGCATTCGATCAAATCAAGCATTGTTTGGCTAATCTTCCAGTAATGACGCCCCAGTGCTTGGATGCCCTTTGAAGTTGTATATTTCAACATCGAATAAAACTATTGGGTGTATGTTAGCCTAGGAAGATGAGAATGGAATCGAAAGAGCCATTTATTATCTTAGTTGAGTTTTGATAGTTGCTGAAACAAGATATAGTGCAATCGAGAAATTATTTTTAGCTTTGTATTTCTTTTGCACTAAGTTAAAGTATTATGTAAAGCCACATGATGCACTTGTTGTTTCGAAAACTAATATAATAAAGTATATGTTATCCAAACCTATCTTGCATGGTAGAGTAGGAAAATGGGCTCTTGTTTTAACCGAATTTTCTTTAAAGTGTGTATCACAAAAGGCTGTAAAAGGTCAAGTGTTGGCAGACTTTTTGACTGACCACCCTTGTGTTGACATCGAAGAAAAAGATACCAACTACGTTGATTTGAAACCATGGAAGTTATATTTCGATGAATCAAAACACAGTGGAGGTGTGGGTCTTGGGGTTCTAATTGTTTCACCAATTGAGATTCCAACTAAATTTTTATTCGAATTAAAGCATGAATGTTCAAATAATGAAGCTGAGTATGAAGCTTTAATAGCTGGCTTACAAACTTTAATTTCACTCAAAGCCAAAAATATTAAAGTATTGGGTGATTCCCAATTAGTTATTAAGCAATTGACTCGAGAATATAAATGCATTAATCAGAATTTGTTTAAGTACTTTGCTTTTTCAGCAAGATTATTGTGTGAATTCGATGAAGTTATATTACAACATATTCTGAGGGAAGAAAACTATGAAGCCAATGAGCTTGCCCAAATAGCTTCAGGTTACAAGATTTCGAGTTTAACTTTGGTTAAATTAATCAAAATTAGAGAAAAGTTATATCCATTCGAGAATTTAGAAGTATGCCTAATTGAGGATATGAATGATTATGATTGGAGAAAATCAATTG
This sequence comes from Ormosia semicastrata, assembly GCA_029884595.1. Lineage (NCBI taxonomy): Eukaryota > Viridiplantae > Streptophyta > Magnoliopsida > Fabales > Fabaceae > Ormosia > Ormosia semicastrata. The sequence goes on along the minus strand of JAQQTO010000042.1, from coordinate 22,101,554 downwards.
TTAATTATTTACAAAACCCAAACATAGCAATCGAAAGGAAATTAAAAAACAAAGCTTTACATTATGTTATAATGGGAGATTCACTTTTATAAAAAGTCAGCAGATGGAAATTTATTGACATGTCTAAGTGAAAAAGAAGCATATACAACTTTAGCAAAAGTACACGAAGGTATTTGTGGTGCTTATCAAGCTGGTGAAAAGATAAAATGGATATTGCGCAGGCAGAGAGTTTATTGGCCTACAATGGCTAAAGTTTGTCATTTATATACTAAGTCCTGTGAGGAATGTCAAAAGCATAGAAACATTCAACAAGTTCCTGCGAGTGAGTTACATTCGATTATAAAACCTTAGCCATTTTGAGGATGGGCCCTCGATCTAATAGGCCAGATTCATCCACCATCTTCTAAAAGGCACAAATATATATTAGTTGCCATCAACTATTTTACGAAATGGGTTGAGGAAATTCTTTTGAAGGATGTTACTTAGCAAGATATTATTAATTTTGTTGAAGAAAACATTATTTATAGATTTGGTATCCCTCAAACTTTAACTACTGACCAAAGCACTGTGTTTACTGGACGTTATATTACTAAGTTTGTTAAGTCAAGGGATATCAAATTACTTACTTTGACTCCTTATTACACTCAGGTTAATGGGTAGGTCGAAGCAGCCAATAAGATTTTAATTAGTTTAATTAAGAAACATGTTGGTTGAAAGCCAAGGAGTTGGCATGAGACTTTGAACCAAGTTTTATGGGCTTATCAAAATTCTCCTAAGGAAGCTATTAGTACAGCAGCATATCATTTAGTTTATGGTCATGATGTTGTCTTACCAATCGAAATTAATCTTCAGTCAATTAGGTTACAACGTCAAGATGAAATTCATACTCAAGATTATTGGGATTTGATGTTTGATGAACTAAATAAATTAGATGAGGAAAGATTAATTGCTCTTAAAAATTTGATTCGACAAAAAGAAAGAATTGTAAAATTCTATGATCTTCAAGTTAAGAGAAAAAAGTTTGTTATTGGTGATTTAGTCTGGAAGGTTATTTTACCTATAGAGAAAAAATCAAATTCATTTGGGAAATGGTCCCCAAATTGGGAGGGTCAAATCAAAAATGTTTATTTTGATATGGTTTATTCGATTACTAATGTTAATTCAAATGAAAAGATCACTTCAATAAATGGTAAATACTTAAAGACATACAGACCAACTATTCATGAAATCAAAATTTTATTATAAAAAAAATCATAGTTTCGATTCAAAAGTAATCGAAATTTGAACTGTCATTACAAAATATACAAATATTTATTGAAGCTTTGAAAACAAAGAGGCACAAGCATCTACAATTCTCTTCTTTTCCTCGAAGGCTATTTCGAAGGATGGAGCTAAGTTCTGGATAGCTTGCTTCACTTGATTGCCTTCATTAGTCCACCGTTCGTAGGTTTCATTAAGAGCTTGTTCTTGACTTGCACAATCCCCAGCCAGGGCTCGAAGTTCACCTTGTTGTTCTTCAAGCAGTAGCAGTTCTTATTTAAGTTCAACAATTCGTTCTTCATTTTGATTAATATTTTACTGAGTCGATGAAAGAATAGAAGTGAGCTTCGAGCATTTCTTTTTTACCTTAACAACATTTACCATCAATTGATTCTTTTGTTCGAGCAATTGCTGGTTGTTGGTGATGACTTGATTAATGCTGAGAAGCTTGATTGGCAAGTCCTTTGTAAGGTCGATTAACTTCTGGACCGCTTATTAGGCATTCGAATCCAGAATGTGCTTGTTTTGAATTAGTTGGTCAAGTAAGCCTAGCATTTTTTGTTTTTTTCTCTTTAGCAGCCATAACTTGGTCCAGCCCAATGCTTGAAAGATCAACCAGTTCTTTTAATAGCTGGGGGTAGAAATGCTTTGGACCTCCACTTCTAAGTGGGCTGTCGAATGATGAGACTTCAAGGATAAAGATCATTTAGATAAAATATCTTCCAAACATTTCTGGATGTCATCCCCATCGTCATCATCATCAATGCATATGGTTTCCACTTCTTCCTCGAAAGAGATTTCAGTTTGAATTGATGGAATTTTGGCAGTAGAGGGTGCAGCCTCAGAAACCAGAATGGTTTCAATTGAAACTGGGATTTCGGTCTCAGTAGGAATATTTTCAGGTGTAGGATTGATTTTTTCCTGCATCAAAGAAAATTAGCAATGAAGGTTTGCTTATGAAAATTCTAGTCCATGTTTAATGATTTGAGTTTAAAAAGTAAACTTGAACATCTGTCTCGATGAAAGGGACCTTGGAATTGGGTCCATCTTCAGAAACTATGTTTTCCTGAGGAATGTAGAGATAAGGTTAGAATAATTTGAGACAAGTAAAAAACTGAATAAATTTATTAAATGTCAGACGTCAACATTAGTTTCGATGGGGATATCTTGAGCCTTAGTGCTGGATTCTTTTTTGACTTGAACCTTGGCATTGAACATTCCGTCAAAGCGAGAACTCAAGGCTGAAGTTGCTTTTGGCCCAGGGGTGAGTTAGGCTGGAAGGGGATTCGAATCCTTTGGATGAGAAGGGATAGATGAAGGAGTCCTAAATCTTCTTGAAGATATGGGAGTGGACTCCCTATGCTCTTTTGGAGAAGATTCTTGTTCATAATTCAAAAATATTAGTTGTACGATGAAAAAAGCTTCAATGAACGTGTAGGAGAAGGAAAGCGCAGATCTTTGAAACCATTTAAATAGGGAATTTTCAAAAGTAACTGAAAGGAGAGGAAAGAGAGAAACGTGCAGACCCCATTAAATGTGACATGATGAGAGTACAGCTGAAGCCGTTTTGTCCATTATGGCTCATCATGAACTTTGTAACTCCCTAAAAAGTGCAGGCGGTTGGATAGTGGGGGAGTGACCACGTGGTAACTAAAAAGGTTAGTGGAGATTTGAGGCAAAATTACATATTTTGCCATCCGACTTTTCATTTGCATGGCTCAACTGACAGGATGATTTCAAATGTGAAGTCAGTTGTAATCGAAAGGGAATGCCCAGAAAGAATAAAATATTTATCTCTCAAAACTTCAAGAATAAATATTAGGGGCATCTATTGGTGAAAAATAACACCTTTTCGATTTATTGATTTCAAGTAAGTATCAAAAGGTTACTTTGCGACTCTACAAATCTAATTAGAATGAAGGGTAACAAAGTCATCAAGATGACGTTGTTTGATTTGGGAGTTGATGAGAAATTGTTTTGATTTGTCATGGAAAGATGTTAGATTATAAAATTAGTGTTAGTTTAGATTTGATAATGAAGATGTTACTTTTGATTTCATAATTAAGAATTTTGAGTGAATCCTAGAGATCAAAAACTTCAGCAGTTGTTGTTGTAATGGAAACTCAAAATTGACAAAATAAATCTTAATATGAAATTGAGGTCATTTTGGCTTCATATTAGGTATTGAGGTTTTGATTCAATATGGAAATCGAGATTTGAAAAGTAACTACACTTAGAAAATTCTTGAAGAAGAACAGAAGATCTCGACTAGATGGAAAACCAGAAAATGGTTGAAGATTCAAGTTTGAATTCAAAAAAGGAGATTTTTGAATTTAAATTAGAAGTTAACAGTGGTTACAGATGTTAAATCAAGTTAACATAAGGATTGATGGTTGAGATTAAGTAGCTACTTGTAGTACGAGGATTGCTTACACGGATTTGGTGCTTATTAAACAAATATTACCAATCATTTAGTAGTTATCTTTGTTTCAGATATATGTCAAGATCTTGAGAAAATGGTAGTTACTTAGGAAGTCTATAAATACCAAGATGATGAAAACATTTAGGGGTTGGAAATTCATTACTCTCAAACACTTATAAACTCACGCTCTCACGTCCATTGACATTTCAAGCAAACAACACGCAAGTCTAGTCCAGTATGTTTCCATCCACTTTCATTCATGTGCCATTTTTAGTTTCAATGCAATTTTAAATACAAAGTTCATTTTACATTTCCAGCCTTTACTTTCTTTGCAAATTCTCTTCTACTCCTTATCAAGTGAGTCTTTCAAGGGTCATTTGAGTTATTTTATTGCCTTTATTTATTTGCTTTTATTATTTTTTTGTAACTTTACTTTCTTGTAATTTATATACTTGTACGTTTACTTTTCATTGCATTTACTTTAATTTGCTTTACTTTATATTATTTACTTTAAGTCTTTTACATTACTCGTCATATTTATTTCAAATGCACTTTCATTTTAGTCATTTACATTTGATTTATTTTCATTTCATTTGCATTAATTTCATTTTTCTCGAAAACAAAGCCTTTTTGGTTATCAAACTTATTTTTCATTTAAGTTAAACATACACATAAAACTTTCGATTTTAAATCTACATAATTGTCTTGAATTCAAAATCATTAACATCATTCCTTTAAGATACTAACTTGGACTAGAATCTCAAGAGGAAGCGATTCCCTTCCCCGAATTGAGATCAAGAATCAAACTTTGTCCATTGGACAAAGGGTTTACCATAGTCTAATTAGCTATTTTTGAAATATTTTGATAAACAATAAGTGATTCAAACTCTCTCTAGATTCACTTGTTCACCTCAAAACAATGTTGACTTGAGTGTTAAAGTGGACCATGGTTCAATCCCTCCTTTTCTCTTGCAAGAACCTGACTTCTAAGACAAATCTGCTACTTAAACTTGGAGCTTATACATCCCCACCAAGGCTACATCAACCTTGAAACTCATGCCTCTTCGTACTCGACCTACCACCTACCTTGGAATAAAATATTTGCGTTATTCATGAGAATAGATTAAAACATTACCACGACCCTCAACTAACTAAGCATGATGTCCACAAGAAACTAAGCTAGGCATAAAACCAAAATACCAATTCCACTATCAACTAAGTCTAGTAAGCATTCCACACCCTAAAAGGCCTCAACATTCATTAGACTGATGACTAAGATCACCTCCTTCAAAACCAACAACTAGAGCAACAGGTACAAGAGCTACATGTGACAAGATCTAGCCATTACAAGCTAGGTGTTTGTGGAAAACGCAAAGCAAAAGGAGACCTCAGCAACCTATGACTTCTCCAATGATGTACCACTTTTCAACATGCACATTGGAAAACCTAACCCATATGCAACATTTTCCAAACCACATGCCACCTGATGCGTGAGGATATAGTGATTAAAATTTAGATAAAAATCAGTTATCAGACCCACCAGAAAATAAAAACCTTACAACTAGTTGTAGTTAGTAAGGGTCGATCCACAGAGAACCAATTCAATTAACACTATTAAACAATTCCCAATTTAGACTATGATTGACAATAAACAGTAAATAGGGGGGCTTTGGAGTTTTGATGAACAATGAACAGCTTCAAAGATAATAACAATAAATAAACTGAAATCAACAATATAAGAAAATTGGTTAAGAGATTGAATCCACCACTAGATTTATATGATGATGTAAACCCACATATCCTTTTATTCCAACATGTTCAATTATGTTTTTACGCAATTGTGAGAGTAAAATCTCTGTTTTCCTTAAGTGTTGGCTAATTTAGCAACCGCTCAAATCAACTCCTAATCACTGATTAGTCATAAAGCAACCGCTCTTACAACTATCCAACAATTGCATTAAGATTTAGAAAACCAATCACACTAAGATCTAATCACACACCGGGATTAAATTACTTAGAACATATATTTCTCTAGATCTATTACCGCAACCGCATATAATAAACCCAGATCTACCACTTTTATAACTGGTAAATAGTACAAAGATAATTATACCCACATGAACATCATATATTCCGCTAGATCTACTACCACAACCGCGCATAATAAACCCAGATCTACCACTTTGAAAGTGGGAACAAGTACAAAAACCTTCATACCAACAATAGATTCAGAAATATATGAATAAAAACATAACTGTATTGAAATAATCAAATATGCAAGATTCACAACATCAATACTAGTGGTTTCATCACCCCCTTAACCAAGGGAGGTTTAGTTACACATAACTAGAAAGAAATCACAAGAAAAACTGAGAAAGAACAATATGATAAACAAAGTGCAGAAGAAAAACTAAAGCAAACGAGTTTCTGAGGATTGAGGATGATGGATCTCTGATTGCTCGAACCCGAGACTCCAATCTTTGATCCAAGACTCCCCTCTCCTTCTCCAAGGAGTTGCAGCTGCTCTCCTAGGTTAGAACTTTCTTCAAAACGTGCCAAGAGTGTCAATATATAGGCCCCCAACACAAACTTCGCGCAGAAGTTTCAATAATTGAGTTTCTGACATGAATACACGGCAGTGTATGACACTGCCTAGAGGATCAAAATCTACTATTTTTAATTGCAAAGTCAAAGCCATACACGGCCTAGGCCGTGTATTCTCACACGACCGTGTATTTTTTTATGCAGCCTAGGCCTTGTAATCTGACGCAGGCCCTGTAATTTGACTCTGGCCCTGTAATCTGACTTCCAAGCTCAATATGACCCATTAGACCTCTGAATCTGGAAAAGTGTTCAACATGAAAGTTGTAGATTTGGATCTTAACTATTCAAAATTTCAGCCCATTTGACAACTTGTAGCTCAAGATATGTCATGAACAGTACGCATAGGTCAAGCTATCAGGATCAGTACCCTAGTTCTTGCTTCAACTCCAATTTGAGTTATCCAAACATGTGATTGGGCCTTTGAGGTCTTCATGGAAGTAGTAGAGAATTGTCTTAGCTTTCCTACAAGACCAAAATCACATTAATCAAATATTTGAAACTCAAATTATAGCTAGTTTACTAAACATTGTCAAAGAGATAAATTAGGGCTAATTCATGCAATAATTCCTTCAATGATCCAATTAGGCTCAATATCATAAAATGTGTCAAAATCAAATTAATTAAACTTAATTGAACCTTAAGAAGCCTAGTGACTGAAAAGCATAATTCAATTATGAGTGCTAATGAACACATTTAAGCAAAGTTTCACAGTGATGTTCCAATTAGGGTTTGATATCAGAAACTAAGCTAAATGATGACAATTAAGCACAAATGGAGTTCAATGAATCAATTATAAGGCGATTAAAATATAAGAATAATCAACAGATCAATTACCCCCACACTTAGCCTTTTGCACTCCTGGGTAAAAATATACAGTTCAACACAATTTCACAACAAGCTAAGCAAATGCAGAATAATGAGCAAAGACCTTTGTGCATTTAGTTTTCAAAGCATTTAAACAATTCAAAATTCCCTTTCTTAGCAATCCAAGTTGACAAGCAAAATCAATCAAATTTCAGGGTTCAATCAACATGATAAATCCTCACTGAAATGCTTTCTCACTCAAGTGTTTTAGGCTTGTGTTTTCACTCAACCAACTCATGAGAATATGCTTTACCATAAGCTTGTCAAGCCTCTACTTCTCCACTACTCAGATCACATGCAAACAGAGATCAAAATGACTTTATTTAGGTTGTGATGGGGTCAGGGTTAAGGTATGATACATCAAAGATAGACAAAGCTAGACCATAGGAACTAGAAGAGCAAAATGGAAAGATATTCAATCATTACACAGAATTTCCGAATAGCCTTCAAATTCAAGTTCCTATTCTATACCTTTTCCTTTTTCTGACTTTTTTTTTTAAATATATACACACCTTACATCCTATTCACAATGATATTTTGCCAGCATGAGACTTTTATATACAAACATAGCTAGGCAAATACATCATTAATTCAAATACCCCCACACTTATTCAAAAACCAATTTCCATTATAATCATAAAGCTCTTCTACTCCCTAAGGTAGGGTAGTAAAATGATTTATTTTTTTAAGGTTTAAATTGAGCTTAGATAGAAGGAAATAGGGTCAATTAGGCTCAAAGGGGTTAATCAATGGATAAGATGCAAGGATGGCTATTTCGCCAGTAGTTATTTAAAAGAAAATACCTTTATCATTTCAAATGCATGCAGTGGTCATTAGAAGTTTAAAAGAGAACCAAGACAAGTTCTGAAAAGCACAATAATCATGAGTGGAATCACACAATCAAGGATCCAAAATGGCCTAAAGTTAGCCATTTACAACAAAGTCCAAAAACTCACTAGGTTTCAATTCATCATTTTCAATTAAACCCTTTAATTTTTTAAAATCTCACCTGACAAAATCGATAACCAGAAAGTTCATTCGATCAAGCTCAAAGGTTTATTATTATTATTATTTTTTTCAAAAATTTGGGGCAATTGCTCAATAATCACAACACTTGAAAGCTTATCAGAAACTTAAAGCCCAATAGAAAGTATCCACAAGAAAAATGACATAATTAAGATCACATGCACTCATTCCAAGAACGGTAATTTAGTTCAATCAGTCATTCAATCCTCAGGAGAACAATTCAAAACATCAAAATATCCACAATAGAACATCAAAGTATCCACACCCCCACACTTAAACTAGGCATTGTCCTCAATGCTACACACATCCAGAAAAGGAAAAATAATGACAAAGAGAATGCTACACACATCCAGAAAAGGAAAAATAATGACAAAGAGAATGCTACTCACATCTAGAAAAGGAAAACAACCAACAAAGCTATCACATAAACACACAAAATGAAAAACATTAACTAGTAAATCAACGACCAAATACATAGTTTAAACCAAAGATCAAGACTATATAATACAATACAGTGGAATGTGCATCATAATGGAAACTACAGGGGTACATAAATGGGGTATGGGAAAACTCTACATGACTTGATTAGCACTGAGATTATAGGAAAACTCCTATGGATGATGATGTTCTTTGAAAAATAATAAGAAATCAGTTCAAAAACACAGGTCAGGGTCTTTTAACGTCAGATTCCCAAGACTAAAACTCATCATGCTTGAGGGGATTCCCAAAAATCGATGAAGTTCATAAGGCACCAATTCATAAGAATGTGTCTCAAGAGATTGACTCTTTACTCAGTCCATTATTATGAAATGCAATTTAACTTTCAATTGAAGGAAATCATTCCCAAAGATCATGATTCAGCATTCAGAAGAACAAAACAACAATTTACAAATGAACTAATTCCTATAGTTGCGCTTGGTTTCCACTGTACTTAATCCACACAATTATCAATCAAACAATCCATTCAAACACACAATTAATCAAACCAAACACAAGGTTCTCCAAAGATTCGCATACTCACAATCAACAAACAAATAAAGACATAATCTAAGAAACTAATAAAAACACAAAATAAAAGGGATAAAGAAAGCAAATCTGGTTGGGTTGCCTCCTAATGAGCGCTTAGTTTATTGTCCTCAGCCGGACATTGTGATACTCTCATTGATCTTTATAATGTGGATGGTAAAAGGTCAACACTTTCACTTCCACACTTTTCGGAAGCTCATAGAAAGACTTGAGATGATGTTTATTGGCATTATCAAGTGAGGTAGGTGAAAAGACTCCACCAAGATCCCATTGGTTGAAACATGAGGACCAAGCCATAGTTAAGACAACATGATAGCTTTCACCGGGGTCCCATTGGTTGAAGTGTGATGACCGAGCTGTAGTTAAAACAATATGAGAGCTTTCACCAGGATCCCATTGGTTGAAGTATGATGACCAAATTAACTTTGCAGCATAATGACTTCCACCAGGGTCCCATTGGCCCTTATTTTCCTTGGCTTCGCCACTGAAAAGTAATATGTGCACTTCATCAGCTTCATGTGCATTGTTTCTACTGAACGATAGCCCAAAAACAAGGTCCACTTCAGTAGTGACCGTCATCGGATGCTTTTCTTCCTTTTCTAAAAATTCTTCCCTGCCCTGTAATTCCACCTCCCTTTGGGTCTTAGATTCTACTTTGTAAACAAAATCATCAACTTTCAACTCTGCAGAGATCTCAGCACGACTAGCACATATGATATCAGGACATGAGTGGCAATGAATATAATTATTGAAACGAATAAAATCAGGAAATTCATCACATAACTCATCATGTTGCTCCTCCACTACATTAAGAAGGGGTTCGGGATTACTTACCTTGGGGGTTTCAAAGTTTTTCCCTTCGTCATTTACCTGTTTAGGCTCTTGGTCTTTCTCTGTAGTGGTTTGTGGAAGAGAGGTGGGTTCATCCAACGTCTTTCCACTTTGCAATGTGACAGCACCAGGATCTTCCATCACGTCATCTTCAGGTTATGAGGGAAGTCCTTCAGAATTTAGGCTCTGCATATTGCTGAGTTCTATGGCTAACTACTCCAAAGAGTTTTGCATGTTATTGATTGCGGCCCTTGTTTCTTGTTGAAAACTCTTTATATTGGCCCTTGTTTCTTGTTGGAACTGTATAGCATTAATGGCAAATTGTCTTATTAGTTCGTCCAATGAAGGTTCAGGTTGCCAAGGATTTTGAACTTGCTGTTGTCCTGGAAGGAAATGTGTTTGCCTCTGCTGAAATTCTGAAAGTTCATAGGCTGGAGGTTGATTCTGAGATTGCTGTCCATAACTCAAGTTAGGATAGTCCCACCACTCTGGATAATATGTATTGGAGTAGGGGTTGTAGTTTTCAGAAGGTTTAGAATATCCCCATACTGCCTCTACCTCCTCATTTGTGTCCACTAGGAAAATGGGACACAAATCAGTGATATGTCCAGGTGATAAGCAAATCCCACAAGCATCCATGATCAATGGACATCAACACCTACAAAACACTTACAAAGAAAGAATCAAAAATAAAAAAATAAAAACAAAAATAGAGTAAAAATAGGAAATAAATTAATAGTGTCATTGAAAAATTGGTTCCCCGGCAACGGCGCCAAAATTCTGATGCGTGAGGATATAGTGATTAAAATTTAGATAAAAATCAGTTGTCAGGCCCACCAGAAAATAAAAACCTTACAACTAGTTGTAGTTAGTAAGGGTCGATCCACAGAGAACCAATTCAATTAACACTATTAAACAATTCCCAATTTAGACTCTGATTGACAATAAATAGTAAATAGGGGGTTTTGGAGTTTTGATGAACAATGAGCAGCTTCAAAGATAATAACAATAAATAAACTGAAATCAACAATATAAGAAAATTGGTTAAGAGATTGAATCCACCACTAGATTTATATGATGATGTAAACCCACATATCATTTTATTCTAACATGTTCAATTATGTTTTTACGCAATTGTGAGAGTAAAATCTCTGTTTTCCTTAAGTGTTGGTCAATTTAGCAACCGCTCAAATCAACTCCTAATCACTGATTAGTCATAAAGCAACTGCTCTTACAACTATCCAACAATTGCATTAAGATTTAGAAAACCAATCACACTAAGATCTAATCACACACTGGGATTAAATTACTTAGAACATATATTTCTCTAGATCTATTACCGCAACCGCGCATAATAAACCCAGATCTACCACTTTTATAACTGGTAAATAGTACAAAGATAATTATACCTACATGAACATCATATAGTCTGCTAGATCTACTACCACAACCGTGCATAATAAACCCAGATCTACCACTTTGAAAGTGGGAACAAGTACAAAAACCTTCATACCAACAATAGATTCAGAAATATATGAATAAAAACATAATCGTATTGAAATAATCAAATATGCAAGATTCATAACATCAATATTAGTGGTTTCATCACCCCCTTAACCAAGGGAGGTTTAGTTACACATAGCTAGAAGGAAATCACAAGAAAAACTGAGAAAGAACAACATGATAAACAAAGTGCAGAAGAAAAACTAAAGCAAACGAGTTTCTGAGGATTGAGGATGATGGATCTCCGATTGCTCGAACCCGAGACTCCAATCTTTGATCCAAGACTCCCCTCTCCTTCTCCAAGGAGTTGCATCTGCTCTCCTAGGTTAGAACTCTCTTCAAAACGTGCCAAGAGTGTCAATATATAGGCCCCCAACACAAACTTTGCGCAAAAGTTTCAATAATTGAGTTTCTGACATGAATACACGGCCGTGTATGCATACACGGCCTAGGCTGTGTATGACACTGCCTGGAGGATCAAAATCTACTGTTTTTAATTGCAAAGTCAAAGCCATACACGGCCTAGGCCGTGTATTCTCACACGGCCGTGTATTTTTTTATGCAGCCAAGGCCCTGTAATCTGACGCAGGCCCTGTAATTTGACTCTGGCCCTATAATCTGACTTCCAAGCTCAATATGACCCATTAGACCTCCGAATATGGAAAAGTGTTCAACATGAAAGTTGTAGATTTGGATCTTAACTATCAACCAACAAAATTTCAGCCCATTTGACAACTTGTAGCTCGAGATATGTCATGAACAGTACGCATAGGTCAAGTTGTCAGGATCAGCATCCTAGTTCTTGCTTCAACTCCAATTTGAGTTATCCAAACGCGTGATTGGTGTAACACCCTCCTTAGGGCATCACATTTTCGACTCCCGACTCATAATCTGAAAAGAAGTTCGCACAAAGTTTGAGTTATAAAAGATGAGTTTCAAAATTTCTTCTTTACTGAAATGTAAATTTACTGAAAATATTAGGTAATATTGAAAATCATATTTCAACTATTCATTATGCAATATTGACACCAATTAATATCACAATTTAAAGAGAAATATAAATTTAACAAACTTATTTTTTTTAACAGTAGCAAACCCCATGACAGGTCCTACTTAATAGCACGGTACAACACTAACATTAAATCTTAACATACTCGTTCCTTCTCTTGTATCAACTTGATGCATCAAAACTTTACTCCTTGTCTACCCGACACATCTTCGAACTTGAGACATCCACTTTTCAATGTTTCCATCAATCTCTGAGTATCTACCACTCGTTATATCTAAGACAACTCATTCCTTCTACTGTATAATTTTAACAATACAGATAAAGCAAAATAATCTAACAAAGAGGTGAGATCACCTACACCAATACCAGCATGGCAGCACAGAGATAACACAAACAACAATATCATACAGATAGATTATACCACAATTATGATCATGTCATCAACATTAATCAACTATCATTATCCAATCATTTATCAATTCAATTATCATAAACAATAATTATGATAATGCCCTCAGCATTATCATCATCATCATCAAGTAATCAAAATAATTGTCATAACCAATAACCAATATTCCTCAATTAATATATCACACAGATATAAATGCTGAGATTTATGCATATACACAAAAACTCAGTTTATCAAAAACAACTCCATGGAGGTTTTCACAATTTTGAGAAGAATGCTCTGGTTAATTGACAGCCTTAGCCCAAAGATAATCTCCCAGTCGTTGAAAAGAATCATGTTCTTGTCGGGTATCGTCAATGCGTTGCAACGGACTGCATCGCCAAGTGGCACAGGGTACTCACCAACTGTCCACTAGTCGACCACCGCGCCTCGACGTCCCCAAGATCCATCATAGACCTCACTATCAATTCTCATTCCCTCTTCAACCACAAGGGCCATAATAGCTATTAGCTATATTTTATACAATGCACGAATATATCAGTGCAAGTCCAACCCCAAAGGGCCAAATCTTTTCAATTTCATTTGTTCAATGTAATCATATGCTTCAACGCATATTTTTCCAATGCACTATAATGCACCAAATCCAATCACAGACATATCTTTTCAATGCATATAAAATACATCAAAAGCCAATCGTAGGCAAACTCGTCATTTTCTCACACAGTGTTCATACACTGTTTTGGCAGTAATCATCATGTTATCATGTTTTTTATAGTCATAAAACACTTCTGCCGTATTTTCACAATCGCGTAACAATTCTGTTACGTTTTTACAATTCAAAAATATTTCTGTTATATTTTCACAATACCATAACACTTCTTTTACATTTTCACAATACCGTAAAAATATTCTATCATTATTTAATCACATAGTAATTTTTCAATAATATTTTCAATAGTGTAGAATATTTAAACGCTTTCCAAATCACGTAGAAATATTTTAACATTTTTCAAATTGCGTAGAAATACCTTAACATTTTTCAAATCTCGTAGAAATATTTTACTGATATTTCAAATCGTTTTAAGATACATAAAATATTTTTTAACATTTTACAATTACGTAAAATATTCCTCAATATTCCAAACATTATTTTGGACTTAAATAAATTAATCTTAATTTCAACACATTCTTCAAATTGCGTAGCTTGAAAATCACATTTTTAAGATACGTAAAATATTTTTCATCACAATTTCAATACAGAAAATATTTCTTAGCCTTCGAAAATTCTTTTTTAACTTTTCTCAAAATAATATAACTTTGTATTTTATTTTTCATATTTTTCTTATTCAAGAAAATCTTTTTCCACATTTCTTAATTCAAGAAATGGTTTTCCAAAATATAATTCACAAAATCACTTTTCCATTGATATAAATCAACATTTCAAAACTTAACATTTTCTAACGTACTTCAAAACTCAAAATAAGTTATACGTTAGTAGATTTTCATAATACCACTATATTCTTCATTTTTCCCAAATCATTTCCAAACACAACCTTCTTCAAAATAAATTGAAGTTTGAAAACATTTTCGTTTACAAAAACTTAATTTCTCAAGTGATTAAAATGCTCTGATTTCCTTTTCAAATTTCTTGTATTAAATCAATTATATTTTCACTTAGAAAATTACTTTATTTCATCAAAATTTAGGCATTATAAGCCTTCAAAAATGTGGACATGACTATTGAAAATTATCAAAACATTTTTCCTTCTAAATTGATATGATTTTACACAAACAAAACCATTAAAATTTTATTTTCAAAACTGAAGTACCGATGGTTATAAAAAAACCAAACCCATTTGTTCAAATCCTTTTTCACTTTCTTTACAAATCCCTTTTCACTTTCTTTGCAAATCCTTGCTCACTTTCTTTACAAATCCTTAAAATTAATGTTTACCCGTTTCATTCAAAACTCATATTTAGAAAAACACTTAGGATCTTTTTACACAAAATAAATTAATAAAAATTCCTCAAAGACCGTATTCTTGTTTTCTTGAAAAACAAACCCTTTGTTTATTTTCCATACTCTTCAAATCATTCATTTTTATTTTTCATGAAAATATTAATTTGTGAACACCTATTTTGAGGTGTCTTGGCTAAAATTCTCATTGTCCTAAGGACCCAAAAATCAATTCCCTTGTTCTTGAAAAATTTCAACATGAACCATAATCAAGGGCATCAAAAACTGAACCCTCTCCTTTGGCTATTGGAGCTAAAAATGGAATTCCTTTTCATCACCACATCATGACATACACATATATATATTTCATCATAAATACTATAAGCATGCCATATACTTATCATGCACAATATAAGCATATCATCAAAGCCATAAAATCATATAAAGCATATCAAACATAAGCAATTAAATCAAAGCTCATAAACACACATAAATTATTACATGACCATGGATTGAAATCCTCACATGGATTCACCATTCATCAAATATAAGACCATCTCTCACCACCATACTTGGTTGGTGAGATGGATCTCCCTCTTACCTCTTGAAGATCCTCAAAAACTTCTTGATTTGCTTCTTTTTCCAAGTCCTTCACCACCAAAGGCTTCTCAAATACAAAACAAAATACATAGAAATTAGTATACTAAGCTTGATTAAGAGGAACCATGGATCAAACATGGTTTAGAACATGAAAAAGAGAGAAGAAATGAAATTTCCTTACACTTCACCTCAAAAACCCAATAACTTTGATCTTGAAGAAAGTCCATGAAGATGAATGATTTAGAGAAAGTCTCCAACATGAAAGTTGCTTAGAATATCATGTAGATTCAAGATCTATGGTTGGATTAAATTAAACAAACTTGAAGGGTGGTCTTAGGGTGGTTGACCGAATTCCTCACAAGAAGAAAAACATAAGCTTTTTGATCTTTAATTTGAAGGACAAGGTTGTAGATGATAGAATTTTAAGAAGCTCCTAACATAAAAGTGTTTTGGATTGATGAGAGGATTCAAGATATCTAGCTAGATAAAATTATGGAAGATTGGAAGTGGTTCTATGGGTGGTGACCAAATAACTCAAGAAAGGAAGAAGGTGAAGTTCATGGTGTTGTTCTTGGTGTTCTTGACAAATTGGAAGAGAGAGAAGAGAGAGAATGAATTAAGTGTTATAAAATGTGATAAAAAATAAAATTAAATGGCTGAATTGAAGTGGGCAGCCGTGTGAATGGGTGTGTAGGAGAAATAGAATTGTTTATTCAAGGCAATTAAATATTACATGATGTTCACATGGCTCCCACATGTCCTATGTCACATAATGGCTATCACTTGGTCATTTAGATGGTTCAATAATTGGCTAGAAAGCCAAGTTGACCGTGGTATTTTGGAAAAGGGTGAGATAGTTTATTGTCTCACAAAGTAATAGAATGAAATAAAAAAAAAAACTATTCCTTCTATGCATGGCCGTGTAGTCACTTGGATAGAAAAGTGCAAAGCTTATTTTGCAACATAGAAACATAAGCACATGGACTCACATGCTTAAAGTCATTAAATAATCATTCTTTGGTTATTAGAAAAGTCATGAATCTCCTAAAAAGTACTATGCAACCGTGGAGTTCAAGGGGCAATTAACCAAGTTTTAATTCTATTTCAATTCTTAATTACTCCTTAATTAAATAATTAATTCATTTAGTTTTCTTAAATTAGTTTAGTTAGGATTTTATAACTATATTTTAATTATTTAATTATATTCTTATGGTCATGTCATATTTCTAGATAATTGAATATTTATCTAACTTCTTGAAATTGACAAAGAAAGACCAAGAATGAGTAATAATGATAGTCTTCCACTTTGCCATCCTCTTAAGGCACCAAAAACCGTGCCCCCCTCCAAACACTCTCCTAAGGATGCAAACAAATCAATAATGGTCAATAATGATGTAATATTGACCATGACAAGTAATAATGGTTATCAAATCACCTTTAGCTCTAAAATACTACAAAAACCGTCCCCTCCTTGCATTATGCATGCAATAATATTGTCATCTTTTTCAAGCCATTATTTGAAGCATTCCTAACCATTGATTAATTCAATGGTTAGGATTTAGGTAGACTTTTGATTTTTAGAAGATTAAATCTAGGCCATTGAATCTTTCTCCTTTAAATCCTAGCCATTAGATGTGTCTCCAAAATAAAGGGTCAAGACTACTCCTTCTTACTTTTAATCCAAGGGTTATACTTAGTCATAGCCTTTTTAGAAGACCAAATCTCCACCATTGATTAAATCCAAATCCAATGGTCATAAATGGTCCTTGTTACTTTATAAGACTAAATCTCCCCCATAGATTAAATCTAAATCCAATGGTTATAAAGAGTCTCTGTCACTTTTCAAGACCAAATCTCCACCCTTGATCAATTCTAAATCCAATGGTTGTAAATGGTCATAACCACTTTTTATAACCAATTTTACACTGTTGATTAAATCTACGGTTGATATTGAAGCCTTCCTAACTATGTTTATTCTCACACCATTGATTAAATCAATGGTGATTATCTAATGCTTCTTTATTAAGTTTGTTTCTTAACCGTTGATTAAATCAATGGTTAATCTTTAAACTAAGTATTCTCATCCAAGGGTACAAATCAAGTCAAGCCCTCTTTGTTGATTATGCTGTATAATTTTTATTATTTTTATCTGCTATAACCTTATAAATAATATTTTTACTGTATTTTTATCACCTGATAAATAAATACAGTACAAAATACAGTAAAAGAAAATTATAAAATCTATTTCTAGATTCAGGTTTAGTAAAATCCCCTGTCTCCGTCTAAACAGTACAAATTTTTCTATCCGTAGAAAATTTTTTCACTTTCATGGACCACACTGGGCCCACGTATGGCCACACAGGCCCACATACACCCCTGGGCCCACAAACAGCGGTAAAAATTTTCATAATCATACATAAAATCACAAAAATTAGAAAACACACAAATATCAAATCAGATCACGTAAAATAATTAAAACCTAATGGTAAAAATTAAATTAAGTAAAGTTTTCCACGACCCGAAAATTTTTATTTTCCTGACACAGAGTAAATCACTCAAAACGATCAAATACGCTGATGAAATAATCAAAATAATGTTACAGCATCCAAAAATTACTAAACAGTAAAATTCTGTTAACTGTCAATTACTGTTTACACGATAGGAAATTTTGGGGTGTTACATTACTCCCCCTCTAAAAAGAAATTTCGTCCTCGAAATTTAATAACCATGATTTCACACCCTCAGAATAATTATGAACGTTACTCATTTATCTTATTTTCCAATTCCCATGAAGCTTCCTCTCTTACATCTTGCTATACTATTCTAACCAACAAAATCTTTTTGCTGATGTTCAACTTCTCCTAATCAAACAAATATCTCAAACTCCTATAATTACTGAAGATGTTGAATGTTACTCCAGAAAGAAAGAATTTCCATATCTCTGATACCAACATAACGACAACCAATCTTCATTCATGCCTAGAATAGTTTTTCTCAGATAACTTCCAACTAATGTAATGTATTACTTAAAATTTCCTTATTTTCGTATCACTACATATTCTAGATTTTTGTTTTTAACAAGAAATGTCTCACTAATCGAGTTCTCCTTTCCACAGCACTATACCAAATACTATGACATAGAGTTAAATAGGAATATCGTTTCTTGTTCGTTCAATTGGAGGAGATGAAAGAAAGCATCATGGAAGATAACAAAACGAATCGAACCTGTTATCAAACATATCCAGCAAAGAATTGGATATAACCCGATTTTCAAAAATGAATTTTCTCTGGATTACTTACACTCTGTTGAAATAATCTCATTGGATATGGTTGGAAAATAACCAATCCATTTTCAAAGACCACGTCTGTTTATGAAACAGATCAAACTAACACAAAAATTTTGAACAACAGATCAAACTAATACAAAGATTTGATCCGCAACAACAATTTGAATAACTTGAATAGCTCGATCAGCTAAGAATAAAAACAGAAGTAAACAAATCAGAGGATAACGAATAACTCTAATATATAATTGATCTACTCAATCATATGTCATAAGGGATAGGTCACTCACAGAAATATTCAGTATGGTTTATAGGATTAGCTCCAATGACACAATCTCCATTGTTTAAATCTTCCGCTCAGAACACTCTCGTTCCATTCAGAGTAACAACTTCCCTTACTATCTAAAATTTTACTAATAGAAAACTCTGTTTTCAAAAAGCATAATCTCTGGGAAAATGTGTCCAACTTTTCCACAAATTGTTTTCTTGACTTACATTCCTTCTTTAAGTACCTTCTTTCACATCACTTACTGCTTTTGGTTTCCTCAATGGTTGTAAATACATCTTCCATCGAAATCAATTACTTTCTCAATATCCTAAAAAAATACCAAGTTCCAAAATTACGAAATTTTATATTCCAAGACTGATTCTCTTCCATCAGATCCTAAACTTCAACTTCCAATTTCCACTGAACAGCGGTCCTTTATTCGTGCAGTCGTCTTTCCACATTGCTCCCGTTGCTCTCGAGCTGCAACTGCATTATTAGTAACTTGTTTCACTTCCACATAAGTATAACTATCCCGAGCCATTCCTTTTTTTTTTTAGGCGTGCAGATCGAAATATAATGGATCTAATATCCATTATAAATAACATTATTTCCATTCGAAAAACAAACACAGAGAACACAACACAAGCAAAATAGACCTAACCACAAACCCCAAAAGACTCAAACCGTACTCTAATACCAACTAATGTAACACCCTCCTTAGGGCATCACATTTCTGACTCCCGACTCATAATCTGAAAAGAAGTTCGCACAAAGTTTGAGTTATAAAAGATGGGTTTCAAAATTTCTTCTTTACTGAAACGTAAATTTATTGAAAATATTAGGTAATATTGAAAATCATATTTCAACTATTTATTATGCAATATTGACACCAATTAATATCACAATTTAAAGAGAAATATAAAATTAACAAACTTATTTTTTTAACAGTAGTAAACCCCATGACGGGTCCTACTTAATAGCACGGTACAACACTAACATTAAATCTTAACATACTCGGTCCTTCTCTTGTATCAACTTGATGCATCAGAACTTTACTCCTTGTCTACCCGGCACATCTTCGAACTTGAGACATCCACTTTTCAATGTTTCCATCAATCTCTGAGTATCTACCACTTGTTATGTCTAAGACAACTCATTCCTTCTACTGTATAATTTTAACAATACAAACAAAGCAAAATAATATAACAAAGAGGTGAGATCACCTACACCAATACCAGCATGGCAGCACAGAGATAACACAAATAACAATATCATACAGATAGATCATACCACAATTATGATCATGTCATCAACATTAATCAACTATCATCATCCAATCATTTATCAATTCAATTATCATAAACAATAATTATGATAATGCCCTCAGCATTATCATTATCATCATCCAAGTAATCAAAACAATTGTCATAACCAATAACCAATATTCCTCAATTAATATATCACACAGATATAAATGCTCAGATTTATGCGTATGCACAAAAACTCAGTTTATCAAAAACAACTCCATGGAGATTTTCACAATTTTGAGAAAAATGCTCTGGTTAATTGTCAGCCTTAGCCCAAAGACAATCTCCCAGTCGTTGAAAAGAATCGTGTTCTGATCGGGTATCGTCAATGCGTTGCAACAGACTGCATCGCCAAGTGGCACAGGTATTCGCTAACGTCCCTTCACTGGTCGATCATTAACGCTCGACGCCCCAAGATCCATTATAGACCTCACTATCAATTCTCATTCCTCTTCAACCACAAGGGCCATAATAGCTATTAGCTATATTTTATACAATGCATGAATATATCAGTGCAAGTCCAACCCCAAAGGGCCAAATCTTTTCAATTTCATTTGTTCAATGTAATCATATGCTTCAACGCATATTTTTCCAATGCACGTATAATGCACCAAATCCAATCACAGACATATCTTTCCAATGCATATAAAATACATCAAAAGCCAATCGTAGGCAAACTCGTCATTTTCTCACACAGTGTTCATACACTGTTTTGGCAGTAATCATCATGTTATCATGTTTTTATAGTCATAAAACACTTTTGCCGTATTTTCACAATCGCGTAACAATTCTGTTACGTTTTTACAATTCAAAAATATTTCTGTTATATTTTCACAATACCATAACACTTCTTTTACATTTTCACAATACCGTAAAAATATTCTATCATTATTTAATCACGTAGTGATTTTTCAATAATATTTTCAATAGTGTAAAATATTTAAACGCTTTCCAAATTGCGTAGAAATATTTTAACATTTTTCAAATCGCGTAGAAATACATTAACATTTTTCAAATCTTGTAGAAATATTTTACTGTATTTCAAATCGTTTTTAAGATACGTAAAATATTTTTCAACATTTTACAATTACATAAAATATTCCTCAATATTCCAAACATTATTTTGGACTTAAATAAATCAATCTTAATTTCAACACATTCTTCAAATTGCGTAGCTTGAAAATCACGTTTTTAAGATATGTAAAATATTTTTTATCACAATTTCATTACAGAAAATATTTCTTAGCCTTCGAAAATTCCTTTTTAACTTTTCTCAAAATAATATAACTTTGTATTTTATTTTTCATATTTTTCTTATTCAAGAAAATCTTTTTCACATTTCTTAATTCAAGAAATGGTTTTCCAAAATATAATTCACAAAATCACTTTTCCATTAATATAAATCAACATTTCAAAACTTAACATTTTCTAACGTACTTCAAAACTCAAAATAAGTTATACGTTAGTAGATTTTCATAATACCACTATATTCTTCATTTTTCCCAAATCATTTCCAAACACAACCTTCTTCAAAATAAATTGAAGTTCGAAAACATTTTCGTTTATAAAAACATAATTTCTCAAGTGATTAAAATGCTCTGATTCCCTTTTTAAATTTCTTGTATTAAATCAATTATATTTCCATTTGAAAAATTACTTTGTTTCATCAAAATCTAGGCATTATAAGCCTTCAAAAATGTGGACATGACTATTGAAAATTATCAAAATATTTTTCCTTCTAAATTGATATGATTTTACACAAACAAAATCATTAAAATTTTATTTTCAAAACCGAAGTACCGATGGTTATAAAAAAACCAAACCCATTTGTTCAAATCCTTTTTCACTTTCTTTACAAATCCTTGTTCACTTTCTCTGCAAATCCTTGTTCACTTTCTCTGCAAATCCTTAAAATCAATGTTTACCCGTTTCATTCAAAACTCATATTTAGAAAAGCACTTAGGATCTTTTTACACAAAATAAATCAATAAAAATTTCTCAAAGACCGTATTCTTGTTCTCTTGAAAAATAAACCTTTTGTTTATTTTCCATACTTTTCAAATCATCCATTTTTATTTTTCATGAAAATATTAATTTGTGAACACCTATTTTGAGGTGTCTTGGCTAAAATTCTCATTGTCCTAAGGACCCAAAAATCAATTCCCTTGTTCTTGAAAAATTTCAACATGAACCCTAATCAAGGGCATCAAAAACCGAACCCTCTCCTTTGGCTATTGGAGCCAAAAATTGAATTCCTTTTCATCACCACATCATGACATACACATATATATATATTTTATCATAAATACTATAAGCATGCCATATACTTATCATGCATAATATAAGCATATCATCAAAGCCATAAAATCATACAAAGCATATCAAACATAAGCAATTAAATCAAAGCTCATAAACACACATAAATTATTACATGACCATGGATTGGAATCCTCACATGGATTCACCATCCATCAAATATAAGACTATCTCTTACCACCATACTTGGTTGGTGAGATGGATCTCCCTCTTACCTCTTGAAGATCCTCAAAAACTTCTTGATTTACTTCTTTTTCCAAGTCCTTCACCACCAAAGGCTTCTCAAATACAAAACAAAATACATAGAAATTAGTATACTAAGCTTAATTAAGAGGAACCATGGATCAAACATGGTTTAGAACATAAAAAAGAGAGAAGAAATGAAATTTCCTTACACTTCACCTCAAAAACCCAATAACTTTGATCTTGAAGAAAGTCCATGAAGATGAATAATTTAGAGAAAGTCTCCACCATGAAAGTTGCTTAGAATATCATGTAGATTCAAGATCTATGATTGGATTAAATTAAACAAACTTGAAGGGTGGTCTTAGGGTGGTCGACCGAATTCCTCACAAGAAGGAAAACATAAGCTTTTTGATCTTTAATTTGAAGGACAAGGTTGTAGATGATAGAATTTTAAGAAGTTCCTAACATAAAAGTGTTTTGCATTGATGAGAGGATTCAAGATATGTAGCTAGATAAAATTATGGAAGATTGGAAGTGGTTCTATGGGTGGTGACCGAATAACTCAAGAAAGGAAGAATGTGAAGTTCATGGTGTTGTTCTTGGTGTTCTTGACAAATTGGAAGAGAGAGAAGAGAGAGAATGAATTAAGTGTTATAAAATGTGATAAAAAATGAAATTAAATGACTGAATTGAAGTGGGCAGCCATGTGAATGGGTGTGTAGGAGAAATAGAATTGTTTATTCAAGGCAATTAAATATTACATGATGTTCACATGGCTCCCACATGTCCTATGTCACATAATGGCTATCACTTGGTCATTTAGATGGTTCAATAATTGGCTAGAAAGCCAAGTTGACCGTGTGGTATTTTGGAAAAGGGTGAGATAGTTTATTGTCTCACAAAGTAATAGAATGAAATAAAAAAAAAAAGCTATTCCTTCTATGCATGACCGTGTAGTCACTTGGATAGAAAAGTGCAAAGCTTATTTTGCAAAATAGAAACATAAGCACATGGACTCACATGCTTAAAGTCATTAAATAATCATTCTTTGGTTATTAGAAAAGTCATGAATCTCCTAAAAAGTACTATGTAATCGTGGAGTTCAAGGGGCAATTAACCAAGTTTTAATTCTATTTCAATTCTTAATTACTCCTTAATTAAATAATTAATTCATTTAGTTTCTCTTAAATTAGTTTAGTTAGGATTTTATAACTATATTTTAATTATTTAATTATATTCTTATGGTCATGTCATATTTCTAGATAATTAAATATTTATCTAGCTTCTTGAAATTGACAAAGAAAGACCAAGAATGAGTAATAATGATGGTCTTCCACTTTGCCATCCTCTTAAGGCACAAAAAACCGTGCCCCCCTCCAAACACTCTCCTAAGGATGCAAAAAAATCAATAATGGTCAAGAATGATGTAATATTGACCATGACAAGTAATAATGGTCATCAAATCACCTTTAGCTCCAAAATACTACAAAAATCATCCCCTCATTGCATTATGCATGCAATAATATTGTCACCTTTTTCAAGCCATTATTTGAAGCATTCCTAACCATTGATTAATTCAATGGTTAGGATTTAGGTAGACTTTTGATTTTTAGAAGACTAAATCTAGGCCATTGAATCTTTCTCCTTTAAATCCTAACCATTAGATGTGTCTCCAAAATAATGGGTCAAGACTACTCCTTCTTACTTTTAATCCAAGGGTTATACTTAGTCATAGCCTTTTTAGAAGACTAAATCTCCACCATTGATTAAATCCAAATCCAATGGTCATAAATGGTCCTTGTTACTTTATAAGACTAAATCTCCCCCATAGATTAAATCTAAATCCAATGGTTATAAATGGTCTCTGTCACTTTTCAAGACCAAATCTCCACCCTTGATTAATTCTAAATCCAATGGTTGTAAATGGTCATAACCACTTTTTATAACCAATTTTACACCGTTGATTAAATCTACGGTTGATATTGAAGCCTTCCTAATTAAGTTTATTCTCACACCATTGATTAAATCAATGGTGATTATCCAGTGCTTCTTTATTAAGTTTGTTTCTTAACCGTTGATTAAATCAATGGTTAATCTTTAAACTAAGTATTCTCATCCAAGGGTACAAATCAAGTCAAGCCCTCTTTGTTGATTACGCTGTATAATTTTTATTATTTTTAATTGCTATAACCCTATAAATAATATTTTTACTGTATTTTTATCACCTGATAAATAAATACAGTACAAAATACAGTAGAAGAAAATTATAAAAACTGTTTCCAGGTTCAGGTTTAGTAAGATCCCCTGTCTCCATCTAAACAATACAAATTTTTCTATCCGTAAAATTTTTTTTCACTTTGCGGGACCCACTGGGCCCACATACACCCCGGGCCCACAAATAGTAAAAATTTTCATAATCACACATAAAATCACAAAAATTAGAAAACACATAAATATCAAATCAGATCACGTAAAATAATTAAAACATAACGGTAAAAATTAAATTACGTAAAGTTTTTCCCGATCCGAAAATTTTTATTTTCCTGACATGGAGTAAATCACTCAAAACAATCAAATACGCTGACGGAATAATCAAAATAATGTTACAGCATCCAAAAATTACTAAACAGTAAAATTCTGTTAACTGTTAAAATTACTATTTACAAGATAGGAAATTTTGGGGTGTTACAATTGTGCCTTTGAGGTCTTCATGGAAGTAGTAGAGAATTGTCTTAACTTTCCTACAAGACTAAAATCACATTAATCAGATATTTGAAACTCAAATTATAGTTAGTTTACTGAACATTGTCAAATAGATTAATTAAGGCTAATTCATGCAATAATTCCTTCAATGATCCAATTAGGCTCAATATCATAAAATGTGTCAAATCAACTTAATTAAACCTAATTGAACCTTAAAAAGCCCAGTGATTGAAAAGCATAATTCAATTATGAGTGCTAATGAACACATTTAAGCAAAGTTTCACAGTAATGTTCCAATTAGGGTTTGATATCAGAAACTAAGCTAAATGATGACAATTAAGCACAAATGGAGTTCAATGAATCAATTACAAGGTGATTAAAATATAGGAATAATCAACAGATCACCACCACTACCCTATTAGATAAAAATGATGTTTACCTACATGTATGATCTTCATTTAATTCATCATTTCTGTGAATGCTTATTTCATGAAGGTTTTGATGATAACAAATGTAACATCCTAATACAAATATCTAGATATATCATATACCAAGATATATAAAGATAATCAGTAATAGAGACGTCACTTCTACATATTACATACTAACATATATTCATAATCACAACTGAGTAATTATAGAAAGCCTTGAGAGAATGCGAAAAACTTAAAACTCATACATATATATACAATACTAGCCACAAAAGGACATATTGTAATGCATATTACTTAAAACATACAAAGCAAATATAAACTTTATACATCAGCTTTGTCTACTAAAGCATATAAAAATTATACTAATTTTCATGCTTCATCTTTTTTTCTTTAACAGGGTCTGTACCTCTGTACCTAAATTTATATGGAAGAACAATTAGGGTGAGAATTACAATTCTCAGTAAAAGCAATTCAAATACTAACTAGCTATAATATTGTATAAATAAATATAACAATTGTTATAACTACAAACATAAGAATTTTCTCCACTAATTCACATAATTGTACGTTACTAAGTAGTGTGATATGATAATAGCCTAATTTTTATAATTTTTTATAAAAATAAATATTATTATATCTCATTATATTTGATTTTAGTGATTTTATGATATTATTAATTTATTTATTTAAAAAAATCATTAATTTAACAATTGTGATAATTGCAAGAGATTTGTTAAAAAAGTCTTGGACAATAAAATAATGACAATTTGGTGTATGAGAACGTGAATAAAATAAATTGAAGCAAGAATTTAGGGACTTCACGTTCTTTCTCCTGATGGCTTATAATATGCTAAGAACAAGTGCTTCATGGGGCCATGGTTAAGAAGTTTACGTTGCTAGTCTCTCGATGCAAGGAAGAGGAACATAAAATAATTGAAGGTTGGGCCACAATCAATTGAATAGCTAATTGAACCTCATTGTGAAGTTGCCTACAAATTGGGTTATTAAGTTGTTGACCCATAATTAAAGCCCAATATTAGTGATCCATGGCACCAATTAAAAGCAAGAAATATTGAAAGAAAGAATTCAGCAGCAATGTGAAGCAACAGTTGAAAAGCTAATATTAGGCCAAAAGTCAAGTTGTTGGGCCCACGGTTTGTAAAGAAAACAGACCTAATTGAAATCTATAAAAGAAGGTGGAGACAACAGAATCGAAGGACGACCAGCACAGCGTAGCGCCGCGGGAGAGGAGAGAAACGAAAGTGAGCCGTTGCAGTGAAGAGAAGAACAGTTGTTTGCAATGGAGAATATTAGCAAAATAATTTTGTTATATTTTAATTTGCTTATGTCTTACTAAATTCTATGTATTAACGATATGATGAAATATTGATTATTCTGGTATTGTTATATTGAATTATTATTACATAATTTTAAGATTTAATATTTATTGATTCTATTTTTCTATCAGATTATATAAATAAATTTTTAGATGAATTCAGTTATATTTTTTCATATTTTATAATTTATTTGTATTATCCAGTGTTAGTGGTAATTATTAGATATCAATTATAAATTTTTTAGGGATACATTTGATTATTTAATAATTTATTATTAATTGAGAAAATTTTATTATACATTTGATTATTATTTTTAGTGTTTTATTGATAGATTTTTTGTGAGCATATGTTTTGCCGCTAGATGTTCATGAGATAAATTATTTGGATATGATAATTTAACATAGTTAATGTTAAAATTAATCTTGATAGATTCTAAACCTTAGTCATTTTACATCTGGTAAAAACTTCATCCATAAATTTGTTTTCTTTTAATTTGCTTTTTATTTTAGTTATTTATTTAATTTTATTTTTACATCTTTGACTCATCAATTTGTGTAACTAGATTAGAAAGAATTTTTCAATACTTAAAATTAATTCTAAGTTTTTGTGAAATCGGCATCATACTTTCTCAACTATACTTTGGTACGACTCGTGCACTTGCGAGTATTTTTAGGCCTTTTAAAAAAGTCACAACATGATCTAAACTGATAGCCTACATACCGTTGGATATAGACAATTGCTCATACAATTGTAAATACCAATAGTAACAGATAATACCCATACAACTGTCTATAAATGCAAGGAGAATGATATGCAATATGATTATGCCTAAGCAAGATCCTAAAGATATGTTTGTGCAATGTTTTGTTTTGAAATACATGCAGAGATTTATTTTCAAAACAAAGAAGTTCATTAAGAAGTCGTTCAGTATATTATCCAGTGATAAATAGAGAAAAAGTTTATCCTCACATCACACGTATCCTGGCACGCTGAGAAGTTCGGGCTGAATCATTGTTCAAAAGAACCTTACGGACTCCCACTTATCTCTCTTAGCCTTGGCATTATCGAGATTTCAATGTTATGTCTTTATTCAAAAAAGTCTTTCAGATACCCATCTATCTCCCTTGACCTTCATGAATGAGCATAAAAGGATACTTACTAAGATCAATATCACTAGACCATTTTCATAGACATATATACTTATATATAAATACCACCTCATCACTCATAACTCTTAAGTGATCTCTATGCAACACTATGTTACTGAGGTGTTAAATACTCACCTATGGCAAACCATTACTCATGGTTGCACTAAGGTTCTCATAGCTTTCACACACAGACTAGATTAACTAACTAGTATGTGAAAAGAGTAGTGTTATATTTACCTTTTACATAAACACCACCTTAACTTTCCTATAGACTCAACTCATCCTAGTGAAAGAGTCTATCTTAACAAATACCTCATTCAACGTTGCTTAAGGAAACAAATGAGCATTTCTTTAGAACTTTGCATACTTAATGAATGTGACAAGCTTACAAGCCAACATTCATCCTATTGTGTATTCTATAATGCACAAAGTCCCATCTAACTAGAGACTTAGTACATAACATCCCCTCTTCGAAACTAAAAACACAACTTTGTCTCCACTCAAGTGAATCTAAATCAAGAGTGGTTCTTACTTGCAACTCTTTGTTGCTTAAGGTTCTAATTACCTTCCCAATGTAATCCACTACTCTTGGATATCGTAAGGCTTATACCTTCCTTATTCATACTAGAGTGAACCCTACAATCCATCCTAGTATACTTGCCTCCATTGCACCACCTCATCACATCTTGAGTGATATCTAATGCAACACTAAGTTGCCTAATGATAACACTGTATTTTATATATTTTGTAATCCTCTCACTAGTCTTCTTAAGGTTCAATTAGGCTTAATTAAGTTGATTTTGACACATTTTATGATTTTGAGCCGAATTGGACAATTAAATAAATTATTGCATAAATTAACCGTACTTATCTCTTTGGCAATGTTTAGTAAACTGGCTATAATTTGAGTTACAAATATCTGATTGATGTGATTTTGGTCATGTAGGAAAGCTTAGACAATTCCCTACAACTTTGATGTTGAACACTTTTCCAGAATCAAATTTCTTGGAGGTGATATTGGGCTTTGAAGTCAAAATAGAGGAGCTGAAATCGGGTCCAAACACTCTGTAGTAATTGGACCATATCTTGAGTTCTAGGCATGATTTTGGACTCAAACTAAAGTCATTTTAAAACAAATATCCAGACCTACAACTTTTATGAAGACCACTTCTCTCAAAAATGAAAAAATGACTGGACGCACGGCCTTATGCAATTTGTGTATTTACTCAATTATTATTTAAAAAAAAAAAAAAAAAAAAAAAAGAAAATAAACAAACATCATGGATGACGTTTAAGACTTAATTGTTAAGTTTGATAATTGTGGCTCCTGTAGCCACAGTGGAAACAAATTGCCTATAAAAAGGCAATCAATTGCATTTGAATAAGGAGACATTCGGGGGAGGGGGAAACTCTGGGCATATTTCCAGAGGAGGAGAGGAGGAATTCCCTCCTCTCCTCAGTCTCCCTTCACTTTTCCTTTCTCTCTATTTTTCTCTTTTTTAGTTTATGTGTAAATAAATTTTAGTCTACTTGGGTCAAAGTGTGAAGTTCTTGGTGATAAAATAAGGTTAGATTTATTCCTCTCTTGTGCTTTAATGATTTATATTTTTAAGTATTTATTATGCGTGTTATATTTTGTTTCTGATAATTTAGAAACTACCATTGTAAAGAGGAGTTCTTGATTTATTATAGACAAAATATTGGCACAGTAAATGCTTTAACCCATTTACAAGTGGTGGTAATAATTAAAGGAAACATAATATAATTATGTATATTATTTTAATGACTTTTCTTAAATGATGTATTTTTCAAGCAGTCATTATACGTATTGTATTTTGTTTCCAATCAATTTAGAAACCCTCATTGTAAAGTGGAGTTCTTGATTTGTTGTAGACAAGAGATTGACACAATGAATGCTTTAACTCATTTACAAGTGTTGGTGTTAGAAACTCTCATTGTAAAGTGGAATCTTGATTTGTTGTAGACAAAATATTGGCACAATGAATATTTGATCCAATTTATGAGTGATAATATTAATAAATGATTAAATGAAACATAATATAATTACGTATATTATTTTAATGGACTTTTAACGTTATATTTTCCGATTGGAATCTCCATGTTGCGAGGATTCTAATTGAGTTATAAAAAGAATTAATCTTACATTTCCTTTATTTACCGAAAGTGGATCTTTTTATCTAAGTAAATAATTTTTACCGTAGTCACAAAATATTTACTTCACCTTAATTTTCAACAATTCCCTGTGGATCGACCTCGGACTCACCGAGAAATTTATTACTTGAGGCAACTTGCACTTAGGTTTGCAAATGCGACAATTAAAAAGTATGCATCAAGTTTTTGGCGCCGTTACCGAGGACTTGTTTTAAAGAATAAATTTCTGGTGTAAATATTTTTGTACATAGTAAAAAGTAAATAATGTGTGAATAGTGTGTGAATAGTAACATAGAATAATAGTAAAAAATAAAAATAATAAATAATAAGTTTAAATAAATAGTGTGAATAATATAAATAGGGTAAATAATATGTGAATAGTATAAATAGTAAAAAGTAAAAAAATATAATAATAATATAAAAATAAAAATAATAAAATAAAAAAATATGTGTGAATAGTATAAATAGTAAAAAAGTAAAAAAAAAAAAGTAAAAAAAAAGTTTATATATTAAAAAAATTGAAAATTAAAAAAAAAAAGGTGGTCACCGTGACCACCCAAAAAAAAAATAATAATAAAAAGTTAAGTATTTTATTTTCTTTATACATATTAACTTAGTGGGGGTAACTATCCCTTTTATTTTCTGTACATACTAACTTTGTGGGAGAAATCTCTCCCTTTTAATTCTTGTACATACTAACTTTGTGGGGAAAATTCTCCCTTTTATTACTAACGTACTAACTTAGTGGGGGAAAACTTTCCCTAATCTCTCTATAATCTGCAATCATTAATGAAATAATCTTTCTTCTTCTCTTCTCTCTCTCATTTGAGCAAAAAATCGGCTTACTACAGATTCTCTAGTTTTCATATTTTAAATTTACTTTTTGTACTTTATTTTTTGTATTTTATTTTTGTACTGCACTTTATTTATTTTTGTTATTTATTTTCTCATTTATTTTTGTTATTTATTTTTTTTGTCCTTTATTTTTATTTACTAACTTACCAACTTTCTTACTAACTATCTAACTTTTCACTTTACCCGCTTCGACATTTTAATTTATCTCGCATATTAACTTTTTATTTTTATTTTTTTTGCTTATTAACTTATTTGGTGGTTGGTTTATACCACACATTTGTTAATATTTATTTACTAAGTGTTAATATATATATTTGGTGGTTAGTTTATTATCCCACCTTTATTATTATTTTTATTTGGTGGTTGGTTTCTACCACACCATTTTTAATTTTTTATTTGGTGATTGTTTTATTCCACACCTTTGTAAAATTTATTTGGTGGTGGTTTATACCACATCTTTGTATATATTTTTATTTTTCTTATTTTTTCTTTTCTTTTGTCTTGTGTGTTTTTAGGGTGAAAACGTAACTTGATTCAATCGACATGTATTAAGATTGGAATTTTAATCAATTTCTTTTCTACTCAATTTGAGTGCCTATTATGGTTTATAATGCTTTTATGAATTGGCCACTCATAAATTGATCTAGTGGGTATATGTGTAACCCGAAATGTTTGCATATGACCTAGACCATAAATAATAAAGTGCCATGATTTATAATCATCTAGAAATGGATGTTATAGGTTGTATGGGAGAACTGTGGTATTTTTCCATGAGAATCCATAGAGTAAAAGTCATGCCTTTAAATGTTTTTAAATTACTGATTCTCCCCATCAATTGAATGATTAGAAATTGATTAGAAGGAAGGTCCCAAAGCTACTCTATTGTCTATGATAGATTATTGAATCAAGTGAAGTCTAATCCCTAATATTCTAATTTCATGTGTTTTCATTTCAAAATAAAAATACGAAAAAAAAATAAAAAAAAATAAAAAAAAATAAAAATCTTTATTTTTTTTCTTTTTCCTAATATTTCGTGTGTCTTAGTATTTGTTTTTCTTTTTCCTCTTAAGTGTCAACTTAACTTTGACAATTTGGTCACTTGTTGATTTTCTCAACAAGTTTTTACAAATCTAGGTTGACAAGGTGGATTTTGTTGCTTCAAGAATTCAAAATGAGCCTAAAATTTTGTTGTTGATTTGTCCATACTTACAATAAGCTCACCTTTTGAAATCATACCTATCAATGATCCTTTTCCTGATGAATTTTTAATTTTCAATTTTATGGTTTGATTTGTTAATATTATCAATTTTCTTGTAACAAGTCAAGTTGTTCTTTGGGGATGGTTTTCGCAAATAGAAAAGATAGAATATTCTTCATGAAGAATGGACTGAGTAATGAGTCATTAGGAGATATCTTATTAACTCTTGAGACGCATTCTTGTGGAGTTGTGCATAGTAAATTTACGAATTTGTGAAATCTCTTCAAAGGCAACTAAGCGCGTTACAGTCTTGGGAATCTGACTCAAAAAGACCCTGTTTGTCAATTTATAAGAAAATTGGATGAGAAGCTTATCCTTGACTCATAGAAGGCGTTTAAGCCATTACTGGACGTAAAACCAGAGAAAGATGTGAGCTACAATCACAACTACATGTATATATTTTCTTATATAGAATTTAAAAAAAAAAAGAGAGTAAGAAGTGGTCCGAAGGAAATGTTGCGTGAAGTAGTAAGAAAAGCAAGCCAGTTCAGACACTCCAATTGTTTAAATAATTGCAAGCTTTGGTTTTGTTCATCGTACTTTGTTTCTGTTTATATTTACATGAGATTTTTATTTTCAGTAATTGCGGTAACAGGTACTATCTTCTATCTTTTTTCTTTCTATTTTTTAATATTGAGGACAATGTTTTGATCTAGTTGGGGGAAGGATAGTTGTATGACTAGTTGTGTAAAAAAATGTATAAAAAAAATTAGTAAGTGTGTTTTTTTTTTGTCATGTGTAGAGTTGTGTAAAAAAAATGCTTAAAAAAAAATTGAAAGTGTGTTTATGTTTGTTGTGTTTATACGTTTGTTAGTAATTTTCTAACCTAAACCAGTTAAGAATGGCAGAGTAAGGAATAAATTTTGCTGTGATTGTAATTTTACTCTTGAGATGCATCTAGATTGGGGTAGATAACTTTGTTGTGTGGAAGTAGCAAATGGATTCAGGGAATTTGCATGATTGAGTTAATTATCTTCTTTCTTAAATATCATATGCTTGGTTATGGATGTTAAAATTTTTGTGGACTGAGAATGATGGATATATGCCTTGTGAGATTTTGAGCCTATCGATGAATGGATTGAACATCTGTACCATTCTCTTCTTTCTTGTGTGATTTTTTCTCATGAAATTGTTACTCTAGAACTTGCTTTGATTCTTTTTGAGATTACATTTTCACATGCATACATAAACATGATTGAGGTAAATTTTCTTGAATTAACTACTTTGACCAAATAGCTAACCTTACATATTTTCCTTTACTTAACCCCTTTGAGCTTATTTGACCATTCTTTGTTTCTAACTCGTTACATGCCTTAAATGAAAAACTATGTTCTAACCCAACCTTAGGGAATAAGAGAGCATTGACTTTGTTATTTGATGAGTTCTTGAATAAGTGTAGGGGTACATGTGCAGATTGGTTATATAAAAAAAAAAAGTGCTGGCCAGCGAATTCTTGGAAATAACAGGAATAGAAGGAGAATGTTCAAGCCTAACAATGAATTCAACTTACCAATTGATCTTTAACAAAACATTAGTCAAATATTGGTCAATGCCCTTTATGAGAAAAAAAAAAAACAAATAGAGAAAGAATTAAGAAAATCTTTGGAAAGTTAGACTGAATGTTCTCAAACATCTTCTCCACTCTAACTGTAACATAATGCTCTTCTATTCTCTTTGGTCTTTAACTTATCTTATCTATATTACTTCCACCTTTACCTTGACCCCATTATAACCTTGAATAAAGTCCTCATAATTTGTGTATATATGTTGTTTTTGAGTAGCGGAGAAGTAGAAAACAAGCAAGCTTATGGTAGTGCAATTTTCATGGGTTGAATTGAGTGAAATACCTACCTTTTAAACACTTGAGGGATTGAGAGTGAATATTGTGAAGATCTATCATTCTTGATTCATTCTTTTCAACTGAAGTTTCCTTGTTTATTGGTTTGAGATGCGAAGAAATGTTACCTCATGACTGTTTTGATCCCTTGATTGTCTAGTTGCTCTTCTTGAGTCATTGAATCCCTTGATTGTCAACTGAAGTTTCTCTTCATTCTTTATTCCTTGATTTTTGTCTTTTGTGTTTTGCCCAGGAGTGCAAAAGTTAAGTGTGGGAGAATTTGATAACACTGTATTTTATACATTTTGTAATCCTCTCACTAGGCTTCTTAAGGTTCAATTAGGCTTAATTAAGTTGATTTTGACACATTTTATGATTTTGAGCCAAATTGGACAATTAAATAAATTATTGCATAAATTAATCGTAATTATCTCTTTGGCAATGTTTAGTAAACTGGCTATAATTTGAGTTGCAAATATCTGATTGATGTGATTTTGGTCTTGTAGGAAAGCTTAGACAATTCCCTACAACTTTGATGTTGAACACTTTTCCAGAATCGGATTCCTTGGAGGTGATATTGGGCTTTGAAGTCAAAATAGAGGAGCTGAAACCAGGTCTAAACACTCTGCAGTAATTGGACCATATATTGAGTTCTAGGCATGATTTTGGATTCAAACTAAAGTTATTTTAAAGTAAATATCCAGGCATACAACTTTCATGAAGACCACTTCTCTCAAAAATGAAAAAATGACTAGGCGCACGGCTGTGCATTCACTCGATTATTATTTTAAAAAAAAGAAAAAAAAGAAAAAAAATAAAAAAAACGTCATGGATGACGTTTAAGACTTAATTGTTAAGTTTGATAATTGTGGCTCCTGTAGCCACAGTGGAAACAAATTGCCTATAAAAAGGCAATCAATTGCATTTGAATAAGGAGACATTCGGGGGAGGGGGAAACTCTGGGCATATTTCTAGAGAAGGAGAGGAGAATTCCTCCTCTCCTCAGTCTCCCTTCACTTTTCCTTTCTCTCTCTTTTTCTCTTTTTTAGTCTATGTGTAAATAAATTTTAGTCTACTTGGGTCAAAGTATGAAGCTCTTGGTAATAAAATAAGGTTAGATTTATTCCTCTCTTATGCTTTAATGATTTATATTTTTAAGTAGTTATTATGCGTGTTATATTTTGTTTCTGATAATTTAAAAATTACCATTGTAAAGAGGAGTTCTTGATTTATTGTAGACAAAATATTGACACAATAAATGTTTTAACCCATTTACAAGTAGTGGTAATAATTAAAGGAAACATAATATAATTATGTATATTATTTTAATGACTTTTCCTAAATGATGTATTTTTCAAGCAGTTATTATACGTATTGTATTTTGTTTCCAATCAATTTAGAAACTCTCATTGTAAAGTGGAGTTCTTGATTTGTTGTATACAAGAGATTGACACAATGAATACTTTAACCCATTTACAAGTGTTGGTGTTAGAAACTCTTCTTGTAAAGTGAAGATCTTGATTTGTTGTAGACAAAATATTGGCACAGTGAATGCTTGATCCAATTTATGAGTGATGATATTAATAAATGATTAAAGGAAACATAATATAATTACGTATATTATTTTAATGGACTTTTAACGTTATATTTTTCGATTGGAACCTCCATGTTGTGAGGATTCTAATTGAGTTATAAAAGGAATTAATCTTACCTTTTCTTTATTTACCAAGAGTGGATCTTTTTACCCAAGTAAATAATTTTTACTGTAGTCACAAAATATTTACTTCACCTTAATCTTCAACAATTCCCTGTGGATCGACCTCGGACTCACCGAGAAATTTATTACTTGAGACAACCTGCACTTGGATTTGTAAATGCGACAATTAAAAAGTGTGCATCAAATTTTTGAAAATGGATGTAGAATACTTTAACCCATTTTTAATTGATGCACAGTAAATTAGATTAATAAGTGATAACATTGTATTTTATACATTTTGTAATCCTCTCACTAGGCTTATTAAGGTTTAATTAGGCTTAATTAAGTTGATTTTGACACATTTTATGATTTTGAGCCGAATTGGACAATTAAATAAATTATTGCATAAATTAACCGTAATTATCTCTTTGGCAATATTTAGTAAACTGACTATAATTTGAGTTACAAATATCTGATTGATGTGATTTTGGTCTTGTAGGAAAGCTTAGACAATTCCTTACAACTTTGATGTTGAACACTTTTCCAGAATCGGATTCCTTGGAGGTGATATTGGGCTTTGAAGTCAAAATAGAGGAGCTGAAACTGGGTCTAAACACTCTGCAGTAATTGGACCATATCTTGAGTTCTAGGCATGATTTTGGACTCAAACTAAAGTCATTTTAAAGCAAATATCCAGGCCTACAACTTTCATGAAGACCACTTCTCTCAAAAATGAAAAAATGATTGGACGCACGGCTGTGCATTTACTCAATTATTATTTAAAAAAAAGAAAATAAAAAAAAGTCATGGATGACGTTTAAGACTTAATTGTTAAGTTTGATAATTGTGGCTCCTATAGCCACAGTGGAAACAAATTGCCTATAAAAAGGCAATCAATTGCATTTGAATAAGGAGACATTCGGGGGAGGGGGAAACTCTGGGCATATTTCCAGAGGAGGAGAGGAGGAATTCCCTCCTCTCCTCAGTCTCCCTTCACTTTTTCTTTCTCTCTCTTTTTCTCTTTTTTAGTCTATGTGTAAATAAATTTTAGTCTACTTGGGTCAAAGTGTGAAGCTCTTGGTAATAAAATAATGTTAGATTTATTCCTCTCTTGTGCTTTAATGATTTATATTTTTAAGTAGTTATTATGCGTGTTATATTTTGTTTCTGATAATTTAGAAACTACCATTGTAAAGAGGAGTTCTTGATTTATTGTAGACAAAATATTGGCACAGTAAATGCTTTAACCCATTTACAAGTGGTGGTAATAATTAAAGGAAACATAATATAATTATGTATATTATTTTAATGACTTTTCTTAAATGATGTATTTTTCAAGCAGTCATTATACGTATTGTATTTTGTTTCCAATCAATTTAGAAACCCTCCTTGTAAAGTGGAGTTCTTGATTTGTTGTAGACAAGAGATTGGTATAATGAATGCTTTAACTCATTTACAAGTAGTGGTGTTAGAAACTCTCCTTATAAAGTGGAGATCTTGATTTGTTGTAGATAAAATATTGGCACAGTGAATGCTTGATCCAATTTATGAGTGATGATATTAATTGATGATTAAAGGAAACATAATATAATTACGTATATTATTTTAATAGACTTTGAATGTTATATTTTTCGATTGGAACCTCCATGTTGCGAGGATTCTAATTGAGTTATAAAAGGAATTAATCTTACATTTCCTTTATTTACCAAGAGTGGATCTTTTTACCCAAGTAAATAATTTTTATCGTAGTTACAAAATATTTACTTCACCTTAATCTTCAATAATTCCCTGTGGATCGACCTCGGACTCACCGAGAAATTTATTACTTGAGACAACCTGCACTTGGGTTTGCAAATGCGACAATTAAAAAGTGTGCATCACCTAAGGTGCTACATCCTTTCCTAGGGCAATCCTTCACTTTTAGGATGCTCTAAGCCTAAGCTTTCTCATTTATTCTAGGTGATAGTTCCTCTATTGAAATATCCCTATTTGTGCCTTAACACTTCTTAGGAAACACATATATAATGATTCCATCTAGCTAGGAACTTGAAAACATAAAAAACAACTCTATGTTGAAGTCTGTGATGGGTGCCTAAGCGCTCTCTTCTTGAGCATCTGGGCGCTCACTAGGCAGGGAACAGCCTTGTGCTATCGCACGCCGCGCGCCTAAGCACTCTGGTTTGAGCGTCTAAGCGCTCTGCGCTCTGATGCGCATAAAAACTTACTAGGGATTGAGCGTCTAAGCACTTTGATCTGAGCACCTAAGCGCTTTGCGCCCTGCTACATGAACATTCATCCCTTGTTACACGAGCATCTAGGCACTCTGTGTAGAGCGTCTGGGCACTCTCTGCGTGACAGCAATTCTGCAAAATTTCTGTAAATTGTTTTAACTGTTCTAAAACTCTCATCTTAACTTCCAATCATCCAAGATCGGTTTCCTTGTGATTCTAGCACCAATCTAGGCCTCTCAACTTGTTATAACTCTTATACAACCTATGGATTCTCTTAGGCATATATTTAGGTCCAAAATCATATATCTCAAACCATTGTCCAATTCTTAAATCCATGGATCCTAATGGTTGATCTTGAGACATAAATGACTATCTTACACTTACTAAGCTTAAATTATCCTAACCTAGTCCTTGGAAACAAGAACTAAGCCAAGAACATGGATTTGGCTATTCAAATCCCTATTTCCATTCAAAATCTCTAACTTCATTCAATGAGAATCAAAGAGGAGAATGATGAATAGAAAACCCCTTACCTCTTGAAGAAGATGAAGATCTTGAAACTTGATCCTCTTGCCCTTACTCTTCCTCTCCTCCTTCTCCTTCTTCTTCCTTTCCTTTCTCTCCTTTAGTCCCTTATTTCTTTTCTTCTATTTTTCCTTGTTTTGTAGCTTCTGTTGCCTTTTAACAGAGAGAGAGAGAAGTAAGAGAATTACCATTATATCCTTTAAGATATTTTGCTAGAACTTCCTTTTTTACTAAGAACACTTGAATTATACTAATTCAAGTTTTCCAGCTTCCAACAACTTTAGAATAAATCATAAGATTAATCTAAATTGTTGTTCCATCATTTTCATGATTTTTCATATCTGCTAGTAGTTAATTCGGCATTAAATGCACAACCAGTATGCCTAAAAATACCAAACTAACTCTGATTGTCTTGAAACTTTAACTGCATCTTACTTAGCTCATTTGTGACTTATAAACAAGATTTCTATACCTGTTTCCCTCAACTTAACCTTTTAAGCCCTTATCTGAGTCATTTTAAGCTACTTTTTAACTTCTGTGTTGTAACTAAGTGCCTAAACGAACTCAGATTGTCACAAAACTTCACAGACATGTTAAATAAGTAATATGGTACCTTTTGTAACCATATTCAAGTCTAACATGTTACTAAGGGAATTACAACAAAAGTAATGACAAAGACCAAGTCCAATGGAAGCTTCAAGGCAATAGATTTATTGGACTTAGGATCTTTCTTGTGAGAATTGCTATTTGATATCTCAATAGGCTCAACTTGATTTTGAAAAGCTCATTATGAAATCCTTAAGTTGGTGGTTGTTGGTTTTGAAAATTTTGGGTTATTTTGCACAAAATTATGTTTTGAACTTGGGTTATGAAAATCTTGTTTAAATCCTTGAAAAATCCAAGTTTTAGTTGTTGGTAATCTTTATAAAGCTTGTTTGTATTCAAAATTTGGTTTTAGAATGGTTGTAATCCATTACTAGTAGTTGGTAATCCATTATGGGAGTTCGTAATCCATTACGAGCATAACAAAGAGCTTGTAATCGATTACTACTCCCTTATAATCCATTATGACCCTTCAAAAACCCATTTTCAATAAGTCAAAAGCATGGTAATCGATTACGATGCCTCTATAATTGATTACAGCACCTGGAAACTTGTAATTGATTACAACATGTTATAATCGATTACTAAGTGTCTAAAACACCCAGAACTCATTTTTAAAGCATCGTAATCAATTACCATAACCTTGTAAGCAATTATAATACTTCTAAAACCAACAACGACTAGTTTTTGGTGCATTAAATGCTTCACCAACTCTCTCTAACGGCTCTATTTCATTGATGGACTATAAATACAAGTCTTGGGACATTTAATGCTATCTTCTAAACATCTAAAAACCTACTCCCAAGTATTAAATCTGAGTTATAATTCTTTCAACATTTTTGCTCTATTTTTAAAGTCTTTGAGATATCTTTGAGAGCTTCATAGTGTTTCAAGTTGTACAATCTGTTCTTTGAGAGAGTTTACTCCTTTCAGTCATTATTGTAAATACTTGTGAGAGTGGAAGATTCCCCTAGGAATCAAAGAGGCTTCTACACATAAGGCGGATGATCCTATACGTGTAAGAAGGGCTCAAAGCTTGTAAAGGTTTCTCAAGAACCTATTAAAGCTTGAAGAATAATGAAAACTCTTGGGTGGATGATCCTAGGGACTAGATGTAGATCACAAGAGTGATTGAACCATTATAAATCTTGTTTGCATTCTTCTTTACCCTTATCTATTTATTTTCAAGCTTGTTTATTGACTTTGCATACTTGTTGCTTCATCTTCTACTCATCTACTTTCTTTAAAACTTGTGTGAAATCTTTTTGTTTTCATAAATCCATTCACCACATAAGAAAATAGCTTCAACAAAAATCAAAAGGGGCTTGTCTGCAAATTTTTTTGAAAAACTCAATTCATTCCCCCTCTTGAGTTTTGAAATCACTTGGTAACAAATGGTATCAGAGCTTAACACTTATTTAAAATGCTTAACAGCTTCAAAAGGAATGATGGGTTCTTTTTTTAACTAAAGGTGCCTCAATCAACAGGCTCCCTGCTTTTAATGGCACAGAATATACCTATTGGAAAGAAAAAATGAATTTTTTTTAAACTATTGATCTTGATGATTGAGATGCTATTGAAAATGGCCCCTATCAAGATTGTTGAAGGTAGAGAAGTCACAAAACTAAAGGTTGAATGGACTAATGAGGACAAAAATAAAGTTTAATACAATGCTAGAGCTAAGAACATCATCATTAGTACTCTAGGATATGATGATTATTTTTACATTTCTAATTGCAAAATAGTACAAGAAATGTGGGATGCTTTTCAAGTTATCCATAAGGGAACTAGTGAAGTGAAGAGAGCTAGAATTAACAATCTCATACATGAATATGAGTTATTTAGAATGAATCAATGAGAAAGCATACAATATATACAAAAGAAGTTAAGGAATTGAGGTTAGAAAATGAGACTCTTGGATTAATTGATGTTAATTCCTCATGCTTAACTTGATCTTCTAAAAAAAATGCTCATTCTTCATCTTCTTCATGTCATTCATGTTTATCTTTGGAAAAATAAGTTGAAGATTTGAAAAATATGCTTACTAAGTTTACCTTGGGAAGGGATAACTTGAACATCTTACTTGGCAAACAAAACAAGGATGGATTGGGTTACAATCCTAAGAAACAACAAAAGTTTTATAAGAACTTCTTTATTTCCTCAAGTATATCAAGTAGTCCTTTTGTTACATGCTTTCATTGTGGAAGGAAAGGTTATAGTGCATCCACATGTAGCATTAGGAAGAATACATATGTTGGTCAAAAGAAGATATGAGTTCCAAAGGGCTCTTTGCCCAAAACTAAAACATCAGGATCCAAAATGGTTTTAGTACCTAAAACCAAAACTTGAACATGCTTTGTAGGTATGCTTGAAGGCCAATAGCTTAAATTGGTACCTTTATAGTGACTGCTTCAAGCACATAACTGGTGATGGATCCAATTTTTCCTCTCTTGCTCCCAAGAACCATGGACATGTCATATATGAGGATAATAATAAATGAAGAATCCTTAGAGTTAGAAAAGTTAGTAAAAACCCTTCTACCTCAATTGATAATGTTTTGTATGTAGAAGGAATCAAATATAACTTACTTAGCATAAGTCAATTATGTGACAAAGGAAACAGAGTTATTTTTTACTCTAATTGTTGCATAATTGAAGGTAAGGATGACAAGCAAGTTAAGTTTGTTGGTCGTAGGGTGGATAATATCTACATGATTAACCTAGATGATATAATCTCTCAAGATATTAAATGTCTTATGAGTAAGGAAAGTGATTTATGCCTTTAATATAGAAGAATTGCCTATATTCACATAGATTATCCAAACAAATTGGTTACAAAAGAACTAGTAATTGGACTACCTAAACTCAATATTGAAACAAATAAACTTTGTGATGCATGTCAAAAGGGAAAACAAGTAAATATCTCTTTCAAAGCTAAAAATGTTGTTTCTACTTTTAGACCTTTACAACTTTTGCACATGGATTTTTTTGGACATTCAAGAACTATGAGCTTTGGTGGGAATTACTATGCCCTTGTGATTGTGGATGATTACTCTAGATACACATGGATACTATTTCTTGCTCACAAGAGTGATGCTTTTAATGCATTTAAAAAACTTGCCAAAATTATTTAAAATGAGAAAAATTGTAGCATTGCATCCATTAGAAGTGATCACGATGGGGATTTTGAAAATTAAGAGTTTGAAATATTTTGTAATGAAAATGACATTGAGCATAATTTGTCTGCTCCTAGAACTCTACAACAAAATTGAGTAATTGAAAGGAAAAATAGATCTTTAGAAGAATTGACTAAAACTATGCTCAATGAAACAAACCTTCCTAAGTAGTTTTGGGTGAATGTGGTAAGTACCGCTTGTTATGTAATGAATAAGACCCTAATAAGGTCAATATTAAAGAAAATCCCTTATGAATTATATAAAGGAAGGAAATCAAATATTTCTCATCTTCATGTCTTTAGATGCAAATGCTTTATTTTGAACAATGAGAAAGATACCTTGGGCAAGTTTGATGCAAAATCTGATGAAGGTATTGTTCTTGATTATTCTCTTAGTAGTAAAGCTTTTAGAATTTATAATAAGAGAACTATGACCATAGAAGAATCTATATATGTTACATTTGACGAGACTAATCCCATTAGATCGGAAAAAGGTGATGTTGATGATGTTGCAGAGATTTGACAAATACTCACTTAAAGCACAAAGAGGAAGAACAAAAGAAAGAAGAACCAAATGAGCAAACACCACCACAACAAGAGGAGAAATAATCCAATGATCAACCAAAAAGAATGGAGAACTTCAAGATACCACCCCTTGACAAGGTTATTAGTGATGTATTGTAACGCCCCCTTTTTCGGGAGGAGAACGTCACACCAAACATACGTAACTCAAAAGAAAACTATTAAGACTCGATTTTTTTTTTCTATAGGTATTAACCTGTCCATCAATAAAGTATCCTAACTTAGCAATTCTCTTTTAATTATATATATATATATTTTGTAAGTGGAAAAATATACACTTGGCGGAACTCAACATGAATATCAAACCATACATTTATATAGAAGATACATACTAGATGTATATTTAGTTACATAAGTCATTAAATACATCAATAATTTTAGCAAAAGAAAGTAAAAGCTTTACATGCCCCAAAAGGTTATACAGACAGCCACCAAGGCTACAAAAAGTGTTATGCCCCCAACAAACTACTGAGAAGGAACCTCAGAGGGGTCCTCCTCAGGTTCCTCCATAGGATCCTCCTCGGGAGAGAAAATCCTCATAGGAGCAACAGATTCACGAGCAGGAGCTTGTGCAGAAGATAGGAACAAATCCTTGTGTGGGGTATACTCACGGTCACCCCACACCTCACGCATCAGCATGTAGAACTCCAGCCATACAGAAACGTCAAAAGAGAAGACAAGTGGATCATAATGACCCCAAGCTAAAGATACAGTCACATCTCCCACGTAGAAGAAGCGCTTGGTGATCAAGTCAACGTGCCAACAGTCAATGCCTCCATGGAACCTCAGTCTGGCATATCCTAGGAAACCTCGCCGAGATGCCATGGTCAAACAGAAGACTAACTCGCCCCAAAACTAGGAAACTTAAGCTCTTCCTCGCCTCGGTCTTTTAAGAAGCTTAAATATAAACAGAATAGCAGAATATAGAAAATAGGTGAGATATCCAACATCAATACCAGTTATGGCAGTAAAGAACCAGGAATGACGCAGGACGCCATACAACATAGCAAACATAATAAACAACATTAGGATTCAAATGATAAGCAATTTAATAATACAGATAGTCATAACATTATTAAATGAAACAGTTCTATAATCATATATATTTTTATGCCAGATAAATATGTTGACAGACTATGCACATTCACACGGTACCAAAATCGTACTCCATGGAGTTAGACACAACATTGGAGAGAATGATCAATGAGACATGCCTGTATCTCATCAGGCTAAAATCAAGTGCTTTTAATATCAACAAATTGCGCAACATGGCTTA
This sequence comes from Ormosia semicastrata, assembly GCA_029884595.1. Classification (NCBI taxonomy): domain Eukaryota; kingdom Viridiplantae; phylum Streptophyta; class Magnoliopsida; order Fabales; family Fabaceae; genus Ormosia; species Ormosia semicastrata. The sequence goes on along the minus strand of JAQQTO010000042.1, from coordinate 22,056,851 downwards.
TACAAGGTATTCTTCACAAGATCGCAATATAGGACAGTGTCTCGGTCCAGATGATCAATGCGTTTGCATCGGTCTGTCCCAAGACACAAAGGAGCTATCAACTGTCCATTGTGATATACCCGCACCCCGACGCCCCCAAGGTCAACAAGTGACCTACACTAGTTTATTCGCACCCGCACGTAGGTGTGATTCATCTTCTAGGCATACAGCCTTACAAATAAAGTCCAACAGACTTTCACAATGCATGATTATTCGATGCATATATGTGTGTATATATATAGATAGATAGATAGATAGATAGATAGATAGATAGATAGATAGATAGATAGATAGATAGATAGATATTCAATAATAGTATGACTTGTCCATGATTACACGTCACATTAGACCCAATCAATTATCAACAATCCTTGGTCCTACTTATGGTCCCACAACAAGTCATTATCCAAATCTCAAGGGTGAAAACATACTTTTCCTATTTAACTCCTCTGGGGAAATTCTCTAGTATTTTTCATTCAATCTTTATTACTCTTAATTAGATAAGTCATTTCCTTTGTTTTAGTTCACACTCACTTAGGGTAATTATTTTGAGCTCCTCACAACCTCACCCACACTCATGTTCTTTTTTTGTCCAAAAATTTCTCTAAGCTATAGGATAAAGTTTTATTCTTTATTCTTTCCATATTACGAATTCCTAATTAATTATCTAACCACCTAATTACCTAAGTTTTAATTAATATAAAATTTTTATCAATGGTTGTCCTAGGTGGCCGTGACCTCCCAATGGCTAGGAACCTAAAATTCTCATCACATTATTAATTACTTATTACTTGATTTCTTAAGTCCCAAAGTAGCACAAAAATTCCATCATGGATCCACCAATGGCCTCATGGCCGTGAGCCTCCAAGCATAAGGGATAATAATCCATTGCTTTCCATATACACATCTAAGCGTTCAAAGCACTCTATTCCATCAAGTTATACAATAGCAAGTATTAAAGTCATACAACATAACCAATCACAACATTACCAAAGAAAATCATACACAAAGTGAGCAACCCACACACGGATTCCTCACCATCACCACAAAAATGTGTTCCTCACCACCAAGGTAAGTTGAAGAGGATGATCTCCCTTTTACCTCAAGAGACAACAAAAGAAAACAAGCTCTTTGATGTTCCTTTGAAATTTTCATCCACCACCACCAAGAAAACCCTTGGATAGTCAAACTCACGCAATCAACAACCAAAGCTTGAAAAAAGGAGTCATTGATCACAAAGGTGACCAAGGATCACGAAAATGAGAAGAGAAAAGATGAAAGTCAAGAACTTCACCTCAAAGTTTCAAGTTTTAGGGCTTGGTAGAAAATGATGAAGATGGAAGAATCAAAAGATGACCACCAAAGAGAAAAGTTTCAAGATGATGAGAGGACTCAAGAATCTAGGTTGGATTGAGCAAACAAGCTTGGATGGCCAACAATGGTGTTAGGGCCGTGATAGTGAAGAGAAAATAGAGAAGAGAAAGTGTGAGAGAGAAAGGAAAAAGTGAAACTTTGTTTTGAAATGAAAAAGTAAAAGTGAATGTGTGGTAAAGAGAAAAGATGACAAATTTGGTCATCTTTTCCCCCTAATGGTCGTCGGGTTCACAAGGGAGGAGAGAGAGAAGTGGCTTCCTTGAGAAGCTTCACACAATTTTTGAAAAAGTCAAAGGTGATGTCATGGTGATGATGTCATCTTGGTGATGCCATTAAAGTACTCTCTAGAAAAGATGACTAACACTCCACTAAAGCTATTATCTAGTGGACAAAAGTTACAGTTAGTAAAAATAGTATTTATCGCCTAATGGATAATAAAATGTATCGCGATTTTATTTATCAGATAAAATCTTGAAAAATAAAACTTCGTAAACTGTGCCCAGCCTCGGGTTTAGTAAGATCCCCCGTCGACTTTTCTACAATCCGAAGTTTTTCGCCCTCAGAAAAAATAATTTATTTTCCCAGTCCCGCTCAGCGTGCATAAATCAAGGAATATATTAAAATAATCAAACAATTCAAATAATTCTAAAAAAATATAAAAAATCACAAATATTATAAAATGAATATATATCATGAAACAAGCAAATTTTCAGGGTGTTACAACTTTCCCTTTCTAAAAAAAAATTTCGTCCTCAAAATTTTCATACCTCAGAATAGATATGGATGTTGTTCCTTCATCTTGTCATCTAACTCCCACGTCGCATCTCCAGTTACGTCATTCCAAATCACTTTTATTAATGGAATCTCCGTTCCTCTGAGTCGCTTCACTCTCCTATCCTCAATCTTTACAGGAAGTGTTTCATAGGTCAAATTCTCTTTTAATTGTACTGTATCCGGTGCTATGACATGATTTGGATCAGGAATGTATTTTCGCAATTGCGACACATGAAAAACATTGTGAAGGTTAGAAAGAAAAGGTGGTAAGGCTATTTGGTAAGCTACTGGACCTATCCAACAAAGAATTTAATAAGGTCCAATGAATTTTGGAGTAAGTTTTCTAGATTTAAGAACTCGGCTGACCCCAGTCGTGGGTGTGACTTTCAAAAACACATGCTCGCCTTCTTCAAACTCAAGAGGCTTCCTTCTTTTATCCGCATAGCTTTTCTGTCAACTCTGAGCCGACTGCATCCTTTCCTGAAACATCTTAACCTTCTCTGTTGTTTGCTGCACAAGATCAAGTCCGATTGTAAGGTGCTCCTTATCTTGGTACAAACACAAAGGTATTCTGCACTGTCATCCATATAGAGCCTCATAGGGTGCTATCCCTATGCTCGAGTGAAAACTGTTATTGTAGGTGAACTCTATTAAAGGCAAAACTTCATCCCAACTTCCAGTCTGTTCTAGAGTACAAGCTCTCAGTAGATCTTCTAGCGATTGGATCACCCTTTCTGATTGACCATCGGTTTGAGGATAATAAGCAGAACTCAATCGAAGTTTCGTTCCCATTGCTTCTTGAAGACTCTGCCAAAACCTCGATGTGAATCTCGGATCTCTATCGGAGATAATACTGGAAGGCACACCATAAAGTCAAACAATCTCGCCAATATACAATTGAGCTAACTTCTCCATCGAATACCTTATATTGATCGTTAAGAAGTAAGCAGACTTCGTGAGCTGATCCATAATTACCCATATCGAGTTGTAACCTTTTCGGGTCTTTGGTAATCCAACCACAAAATCCATCGCGATGCTATCCCATTTTTATTCAAGAATAGCTAGAGGTTGCAACATTCTTGAAGGTCTCTGGTGTTCAACCTTAGCTTTCTGACAAACCAAACAAGACGACACGTACTGGGAAACATCCCTCTTCATTCTGTGCCACTAGAATAACCGCTTCAAGTCTTGGTACATTTTAGTCATTCCTGGGTGTATACTCAACTAGCTCGTGTGAGCTTCATCAAGAATTAATTTCCTCAGCTCCGGATCACTAGGCACACAAACCCTGCCTTGGAACCTTAGAATATTGTCATGTCCTTCCTGAACTGTTGACACAATGTCTCACTTCATCAACTCCCTCTCAGTTTACAGAAACTCGTCATCTTTCTATTTCTCTCGGATTTCTTCCATCAAATCACTTGAGATAGTAACCATATTCAAACAAATCTTCCCCAGTGTTAACTCCACGGACGTCCACATATTCCAAAATTGTTCTATTAATTTCTTTTTCCTTGATCATCATAGCAGAGATACTTAGCATCTTTCCACTTAAAGCGTTTGCCACCACATTTGCCTTTCCAGGATAATATTGGAGTTGAAAATCGTGTATTTCAAAAATTTTAACCACCTCCTTTGCCTCATGTTCAGCTCCTTTTGGTCGAACAGGTACTTCAAACTCTTATGATCACTGTAGACATTGAACGTTGCTCCGTACAGAAAATGCCTCCATATTTTTAAAGCAAACACCACGGCTGCTAACTCCAGGTCATGCATAGGATAATTCTTTTCATGTACTCTCAGCTGCCTTGAAGCATAAGCCACCACTTTCCTATTTTGCATAAGCATGCATCGTAATTCTTGATGTGAAGCATCACAATACACTTCAAATGGCTCATTGGGATCAGGTAGAACCAAAACTGGTGAAGTAGTCAGTTGTCTCTTCAATTCTTGAAAACTCTTTTTGTAATCATCGGTCCATACAAAGATTTGGTTCTTTCTCGTAAGTTGAGTGAGAGGTCCTGCTATCTTAGAAAATCCTTCAATGAATCTTCGATAATAACCAGCTAATCCCACGAAGCTACGGATCTCTGTCACAGTCTTCAGCCTTTCCCATTGCGGAACTACTTTAACTTTTAACAGATCCACTGCAATTCTATCCTTCGAGATTACATGACCCAAAAACTTAACCTCTTCTAGCCAAAATTCACACTTTGACAACTTGGCATACAACTTCTTCTCATTTAGAATCTAGAGAACTATACTGAGATGTTCAGCATGTTCTTCCTGATTTCGAGAATAGATCAGAATGTCATCGATGAAGACGATGACGAATCTGTCTAGGTAAGGATGAAAGATCCTATTCATGTAATCCATGAATATGGCAGGTGCATTCATCACTCCAAACGGTATCACAAGGTACTCATAATGTCCGTAATGTGTATGAAAAGTCGTTTTAGGAATATCCTCTACCTTCACTCAGATCTGATGATATCCCGAACGTAGATCGATCTTAGAGAAAACAGAAGCTCCTTTCAGCTGATCCATCAAATCATCTATCCTCGGAAGTGGATACTTGTTCTTGATCATGACCTTGTTCATCTGACAATAATCTACACATAAGCATGAAGTTCCATCCTTTTTCTTGACCAACAGCACTGGCGCTCCCCAGGGTGACACATTAGGCCTGACAAACTGCTTTTCTAGGAGTTCCACCAACTGCTTCTTGAGCTCAACTAATTCTGACGGTGACATCCTATAGGGTGCTATGGATACAGGACCAGATCCAGGCACAAGATCAATAGTAAACTCTATCTCCCGCTTAGGTGGTAAACCAGGTACCTTATCAGGAAAGATTTCAGGAAACTCATTGACTACCGGAATAGTCTTCACATCCATATTGCTCTCGACTTTTAAGGAAGACAATAGCATGTATCCCTGAACTCCTTCTTTCAAGGAAGTTTGAACTTGGTTGGCCGTAAAAAATCTAGAAACTTTAGCCGTAGGAAAAACTATGGTTTTACTGGAGCAGTCTAACAGGATATAGTTAAAAGATAACTAATCCATTCCTAAGATCACGTCTATTTGAGAAATGGTTAAACAGATCAAATTAACAGAAAAGATTCGACCTTCAATAGATAAAGGATAGTTTAAACAAACATGAGTGTAACAACAGGTTTAGCAGTAGGGGTAGAAACGCTCAAATCAAAAGGTAAAGAAGACACAGGTAAACCTAATCGACGCACACAGTCATAAGCAATAAAAGAATGGGTCACTCCTGAATCATACAGTACAGATAAAAGATTACCTCCTATAGTATCATCTCCCTTTATCAGATCTTCAGATTGAGAGGCTTTTGCTCCACTCATCGTGTAAACTCTGCCTCCTACCTGAGGTTTTGTAACTCGTGCGTTGTTGACAGAAGGCTTCGCCTTAGGTTAGTTGCAATCTCGAGAGAGATGTCCAGGCTTTTCACATCTGAAGCAGATAATCCCTTTGATTGTATATTCCCTTGTCGGTTGATCCTTTCCACATTTTATACACTTTGGTGAAGATGTCAGGGTCTGACCAAATCTATTGCCACCAGAATTTCCACTAGAGCCTCCATCAGGTGATTATTGTTGACTTCCCGGTGGTCGGGAATAGGGCTTCCTCTGAAATCGGTTGTTGTTGTTTCCTCCCCTTTGGAACCTAGATGGTCCAAAGTTACGGTTCCTTATCTCTCGTGATGGTTCTAATGCCTCAAGTTTGCAGCACATGTCCATCAAGGCTGACAACTGATTCATTCTCATTGGTAGTACTCCTCTATTCAATTCCACCCTTAGACCTTCTTCAAACTTACGACATTTCTACACCTCATCAGGCTAGATTTGAAGATATCGTGAGAACTTTGACAAGCTCTCAAACTTTGCAGCATACTCGTTAATAGTCATCCCACCTTGTCATAACCCAAGAAATTCCATTTCCTTGGCATGCCTTGCACTATCCGAAAAATACTTTTCTAGAAATGCATTACAGAATACTTCCCATGTAATTTCCCTTCCTTCCGCTTGTAGGAATCTCTGAGTTCTTTTCCACTAATTTTCACTGTCTCACTCTAGTATAAATGTGGCAAAAGTTGCATTGCGGTCGTCAGCACATCCCATTTCTTCAAAAATCTTTTCCAGCTCTTGAATCCACAAACTTGCCTTTTTTGGATTAAACTCGCCTTTGAACTGTGGAGGATTGTTTCAACGGAATTTAGACAAATTCTGAACATTAGTATTCGCCTTTTGCTGTTGTGCTACTCGTTGATTTTATTGCACAATAACTTCTGCCATTCACTGCATAGCTTCAACAGCTGCAGCCATCGCCTCACTATTGCGTTCCACGTTGACGCGTTCTCCTCTACCTCGTGCCATTACTTTTCTCCAGAATCAACTAATCAAAACATAAGGAAAGTTTAGATGTAATCTTTCGGAAACCAACCACAGAGAATCACACAACACAAACAAGACAAACCTAACCACAAAACCCAAAAGAAAACTCATACCGGGGCTCTAATACCAAACTAGTGTAATGCCCCCTTTTTTGGGAGAAGGACGTCACACCAAACATACATAACTCAAAAGAAAACTATTAAGACCTGATTTATTATTTTTTCTATAGGTATTAACCTGTCCATCAATAAAGTATCCTAACTTAGCAATTTTCTTTTAATTATATTATATTATATATATATATATTGTAAGCGAAAAAACATATACTTGGTGGAACTCAACATGAATATCAAACCATACATTTTACATAAGATACATACTATATGTATATTCAGTTACATAACATAAGTCATTAAATACATCAATAGTTTTAGCAAAAGAAAGCAGAAGCTTTACATGCTCCAAAAGGTTATACAGACAGCCACCAAGGCTACAAAAAGTGTCATACCTCTAACAAACTACTGAGAAGGAACCTCAGAGGGGTCTTCCTTAGGTTCCTTCATAGGATCCTCCTTAGGTTCCTTCATAGGATCCTTCTCAGGAGAGGAAATACTTATAGGAGCAACAGATTCATGAGTAGGAGCTCGTGCATAAGATAGGAATGAATCCTCATGTGGGGTATACTCACAGTCACCCCACACCTCATGCATCGGCATGTAGAACTCTAGCCATACAGAAACGTCAAAAGAGAAGACAGGTGGATCATAGTGACCCCAAGCCAAAGATACAGTCACATCTCCCACGTAGACAAAGCGCTCAGTGATCAAGTCGACGTGCCAATAGTCAATGCCTCTGTGGAACCTCAGTCTGGCATACCCTAGGAAATCTCGCTGAGATGCTATGGTCAAATAGAAGACTAACTCGCCCCAAAACCAGGAAATTCAGGCTCTTTCTCGCCTCGGTCTTTTAAGAAGCATAAATATAAACAAAATAGCAGAATACAGAAAAGAGGTGAGATATCCAACATCAATACCCGTTATGGCAGTAAAGAGCCAAGAACAGCGCAGGACACCATACAACATCAGGATTTAGATGATAAGCAATTTAATAATACAGATAGTCATAACATCATTAAAAGAAACAGTTCCATAATCATATATATTTTTATGCCAGATAAATATGTTGACAGACTATACAAGGTAGCAAAATCCTACTCCATAGAGCTTGACACAACATCAGAGAGAATGATCAAGGAGACATGCCTGTATCTCATCAGCCTCAAATCAAGTGCTTTCAATGTCAACAAATTGCGCAATATGGCTTATACAAGGCATTCTTCACAAGATCGTGATATAGGACAGTGTCTTGGTCCAGATCGTCAGTGCGTTTGCATTGGTCTGTTCCACGGCACAAAGGAGCTACCAACTGTACATTGTGAGATACCCGTACCCCGATGGCCCCAAGGTCAACAAGTGACCTACACTAGTCTATTCGCACCTGCACGTATGTGTGATTCATCTCCTAGGCATACAGCCTTACAAACAGAGTCCAACAGACTTTCACAATGTATGATGACTCGATGCATATATATATATATATATATATATATATATATATATATATATATATATATATATATTCAATAATAGTATGACTTGTCCATGATTACACGTCACATTAGGCCCAATCAATTATCAATAATCCTTGGTCCCACTTATGGACCTACAACAAGTCATTACCCAAATCTCAATGGTGAAAACATACTTTTCCTATTTAACTCCTCTAGGGAAATTCTCTAGTATTTTTCATTCAATCTTTATTACTCTTAATTAGATAAGTCATTTCCTTTGTTTTAGTTCACACTCACTTAGGGTAATTATTTTCAGCTCCTCACAACCTCACCCACACTCATGTTCTTTCTTTGTCCAAAAATTTCTCTAGGCTATAGGATAAAGTTTTATTCTTTATTCTTTCCATATTACGGATTCCTAATTAATTATCTAATCACCTAATTACCTAGGTTTTAATTGATACAAAAAATTTATCAATGGTTGCCCTAGGTGGCCGTGACCTCCCAATGGCTAGAAACCTAAAATTCTCATCACATTATTAATTACTTATTACTTGATTTCTTAAGTCCCAAAATAGCACAAAAATTCTATCATGGACCCACCAATGGCCTCACGGTCGTGAGCCTCCAAGCAAAAGGGGTAATAATCCCTTGCTTTTCATATACACATCCAAGCATTCAAAGCACTCTAATCCATCAAGTTATACAATAGAAAATATTAAAGTTATACAACATAACCAATCACAACATTACCAAAGAAAATCATACACAAAGTGAGCAACCCACACATGGATTCCTCACCATCACCACAAAAACATGTTCTTCACCACCAAGGTAGGTTGAAGAGGATGATCTCTTTCTTTCCTCAAGAGATAACAAAAGAAAACAAGCTCCTTGATGCTCCCTTGAAATTTTCGTCCACCATCACCAAGAAAATCCTAGGATAGTCAAACTCACACAATCAACAACCAAAGCTTGAAAAGATGAGTCCTTGATCACAAAAGTGACCAAGGATCACAAAATGAGAAGAGAAAAGATGAAAGTTAAGAACTTTACCTCAAAGTTTCAAGTTTTAGGGCTTAGTAGAAAATGATAAAAATGGAAGAATCAAGAGATGACCACCAAAGAGAAAAGCTTCAAGATGATGAGAGGATTCAAGAATCTATATTGGATTGAGCAAACAAGCTTGGGTGGCCAACAATGGTGTTGGGGCCGTGAGAGTGGAGAGAAAATAGAGAAGAGAAAGTGTGAGAGAGAAAGGAAAAAGTGAAACTTTGTTTTGAAATGAAAAAGTAAAAGTGAATATGTGGTAAATAGAAAATATGACAATTTTGGTCATCTTTCCCCCCCAATGGTCGTGGGGTTCACAAGGGAGGAGAGAGAGAAGTGGCTTCCTTGAGAAGCTTGATGCAAAGCTTCCTTGAGAAGCTTCACACACTTTTTGAAAAAGTCAAGGGTGATGTCATGGTGATGATGTCATCTTGGTGATGTCATTTAAGTGCTCTCTAGAAAAGATGACTAACACTCCACTAAAGCTATTATCCAGTGGACAAAGGTTATAGTTAGTAAAAATAGTATTTATCACCCAATGGATAATAAAATGTATCACGATTTTATTTATCAGATAAAATCTCAAAAAATAAAAATTTCGTAAACTGTGTCCGGCCTCAGGTTTAGTAAGATCCCCCGTCGACTTTTCTACAATCCAAAGTTTTTCACCCTAAAAAAAATATTTTATTTTCCTAGCCCCGCTCAGCGTACACGCAAATTGAAGAATATATTAAAATAATTAAACAATTCAAATAATTTCAGAAAAATTCTAAAAAATCATAAATATTATAAAATGAATATATATCATGAAACAAGTAAATTTTTGGGGTGTTACATGTATCACAAGGGGTAATAACTCAAAACTCACTTAGAGATATATGTAATCATTTGACTTTTGTTTCTTAAGTTGAACCTAAAGATATAAATGAGGCCATTAATGATGAACATTGGATCTTAGCTATACAAGAAGAGTTAAATCAATTTGAAAGGATTCAAGTGTAGGAACTTGTTCTAAGACCCAATGATCATCCTATTATTGGCATCAAATGAGTATTTAGGAACAAACTTGATGAAATGAGAGTATTAATAAGAACTAAAACTAGGTTGGTTGCTAAATGTTATAATCAAGAAGAAGGAATTGATTATGAAGAAACACCCCCATTGCTAAATTAGAGGCTATTAGAATGTTACTTATCTTTGCATGCTGCATGGATTTTAAACTTTATAAAATGGATGTGAAAAGTGCCTTTTTAAATGGTTTTATACAAGAAGAAGTGTATGTTGACCAACCTCTTAGTTTTGAAAGCTTTGAACTGTCCAACCATGCTTTTAAATTAAAGAAAGCTTTATATGGCTTAAAACAAGCTCCTAGAACTTAGTATAAAAGGTTAAGCAAGTTTCTTTTAAAAAAAGGTTTTTCTAGATGAAAGGTTTACACTACACTCTTCATTAAAAAGAAAAGGCATGACATTCTCCTTATGCAAGTATATGTTAATGACATTATATTTAGTGCTATTAATGAATATTTGTGTAAGGAGTTTGTTGATCTAATGTAAAGTAAATTTGAGATGTCAATGATAGGTGAACTCAACTTATTCCTTAGCCTACAAATCAAAAAAATGGAGAATGAAACTTTTGTCCATCAAGAAAAGTGTTGTAAGGAGCAACTCAAGAAATTTGGAATGGAAAATGTCAAAGAAATGGCCATACCTATGAGTACATCTTACTATTTGGACAAGGATGAAGGAGGTAAACTTGTAAAAATAACTAAATATAGAGTTATGATTAGTTTTCTCCTTTATTTTACAACTAGCAGGTTTGATATAATATTTAATGTTTGTATGTGTGCAAGATATCAAGTATGTCCTAAAGAATCTCACCTAAGTGTTGTTAAAAGAATAATAAATTATCTTATTGGCACAACACAAATGGGCTTAGGTACCCTTAGGGTGCCTCATATTGTTTGGTTGGTTATTCTGAATCTGATTTTGCTAGTTGCAAAGTGGATAGGAAAAGTACTAGTAGGATATGTCACTTGCTTGGAAGTTCTTTAGTTTCTTAGCATAGCAAGAAACAAAATAATATGACATTATTTGTGGCTAAAGCTGAGTATGTTGTAACTAAAAGTTATTGTGCTCAAATCTTTTAGATGGAGCAATAACTTCTAGATTATATACTCCAGTTTGATCACATCCCTATAAGGTGTGATAATACTAGTGCAATCAACCTAACTAAGAACCCAATCTTGCATTCAAGAACCAAACATACATAAATAAGGCATCACTTAATAAGAGATCATGTTCAAAAAAGAGATTGTATGCTTGTGTTTGTGGAAACATCTAAGCAATTAGTTGATATATTAATCAAACTTTTGCCTAAAGAAAGTTTCTTTTACATAAGATGTGAACTTGGTATAATTGACTTTTCATGTATTGAATGATTGTTTATGTTTGTTGCATAAATTTTCTTGTTCATTTTACCTCATGAATCCTATATTGACTTGAGCGTCAAAGGTTCCCCTAAATTTGTTTTGCAGGTACTCTCATCATGATTAAGTCCTCCAATTTGCTTAGGAAGCATCTTGCTGAAGTTTGCTAAAGTTTGGTTGGAAAAATATCAAGTTTACTAATGTGGTAATGGATTATAAGATCTTTAGTGAATGAAAAATTCAGTTTTTGCTCATAGTATTTGATTACATGGGGTATATAATCGATTGCAAAGCCCCGGGAATGTATTTAAAGAGAAGGCAGCAGCATAATAATCGATTACCAAGAAGCAACCCAGAAATGAAGAACACATCATAGTAATTGATTACCATAGTTGGTAATCAATTACAAAAAGGCAGCGGCCTCAAAATTGATTACAAACTTGTTGTAATCGATTACAACATACTTTTACAGTCGTAAATGCTCATTCTTCTTCATCTTCAGCCATTGTTCTTCTACACCTCTCTCTAAATTGTTCCCCTCTTGTTCTCTCATCCAAATCCAACCTAAATCCTCACCATTTCACTCCAAATCACTCCTAAGTCATTCCTAAACACTTCCTCACAAAACCCCTTATCTTTCCACAATCAAAACACCTAAATTCTCTAAAAATATTTCTCTCACTCAAAACCCCAACTCTATTCTCTCTCTAGAAATTCATACTCTAATCTCCATTAAAATCCTCCTTTCTTATCCCAATCAAGTGAAAAACACTCTTTCTACCATAATCCTACCAACCCACTCACTACAAACCCCATTCCTAATCATAATCTCAAAGTCCCAAAATCTTACTCCCAAAAATCCCAAAATATTCATCAAATTCCTCTTCTACCATCTCCAATCCTTCCCAAAACACTCCTTCCATTACTCCAATCTCTACCCCACACCAAAAACATCCAAACATGGCTGAATCATCCAAGGGCACAAAAAGGCAAAGAATAGGGAAGGCTATAGGCAAGGTTCCACAAGCACCTCTTCTGGCATTGGATCTCTCTCGTTTCTTTAGCACTCCAAGACAACTTAAAAACTTTCAAAACAAATATCAAATTCGAAAGATCATACAACCAAGGTATTTGGATAATATCTTTTTCTCAAATCAGTTGTTTCAATGTTATAAACTGATGCAAGGTCTTGGTCTGATTACATTTTTTAGTATTAGGAGAGATATATATCCTGATTTAGTAAGAGTTTTCTATGCAAATCTACAATATAAAAATGTTACTTTGTTCACTAGAGTAAAAAAGGTGAAAATTGTGATCAATCATGAGATGTGGACTAAACTGATTGAGCTGAAATTTGATGGTGTAAACTTTACTGGTAGTGGTGATGCTTCTATTTGAGTTAATGAATATGAGTATAAGACTGCTTTGAACACTTTGATTTGGTTTGGTTATCATGCAAAAGATAAGGTTATGGCTAGTGGTTTAACTTTTGAGAATCGTCTGTTGCACTATATTATAGTTAGGGCTCTTATTGCAAGAGGAAGAAACTATTCTCAGGTACAATCAGAAGATGTGTTGATCCTTTGGGCTTTGAACAATAGCAAACAAATAAATTGGGGATATTTTGTCATCAAACACATGCTAAAGAAAAAAAAAAGGCAATCATCCTTTACCCTATGCATTGCTCATTACCAAAATTCTTCAGTAGTTCCATGTTCCATTCATCGATAAGGTCAAAGATCAAAGCAAAGATGGTCCTGAATCTATTAATAAGCACACCCTCACTAAGATAAAAATGAAAAAGGTTGGTGATGAAAGGTTCTATATAGATCATAGTGTGGATGGTAACATTGCTTAAGGCAATGAGGATGAAGAAGAAGAAGTAGTACCAGAAGCACAAGAAGGTGCTCCACCACCAGTCTCCATGGCTTAATTACTCCAAAAGATACGAAGCCTACACATGTATGTTGTTGTGAGCATAGGAGGAGTTCATGACTGGGTGAATCAATTTAAGGAAACTATGATCCAGTGCATGAATCACGTAGATCAAGAGTTAGCCTTCATCTGATCTATGATAGAGGGTGCTAAGATTGAGCGAACTTTCATTACTATTGCCCCCACCACTTCTGCTGCCCCTCCTCTGACTCCATTAGCGCATGATGATGATGATGGTGCTGACGATGAGGATGCTGACAATGGGGAGATCGAGTGAGGAGCTAGGATTTAGTCATGATGAGCTTCACAGTTTATCTGTGTTTTATATTTTTTTTCTAACCCTTAGCCTATATCTTGACCTTGTTGATACACTTGATAGTTTAGTTCTGATCTTTGGGCTGATAACTTTGGATGTTATTCTCTTGTTGACTTTATTATGATGTTGGGCTATTTATTCTATGATGGCTCTGCTTAGTTCTAATACTTCAGGCTTATTTCATGATTTCATTTCTTTTTTATAATGCTAAAAAGGGGAGAGTATGAATTACATGAGTAAGGGGGAGAATTAAATATGAATTGCATGGTTTGACATGCATGACGTAATGTGGAGTGCTTCACTTTTATCTCTGATCATTCTATATGTGTTGCTCTTTACCCTTGTTGGTTTGTCATCATCAAAAATAGGGAAAATGTAAATGCTTATTTCATGAAGGTTTTGATAATAACAAAGCAATGACAAAGACTAAATCTAAGGGAAGCGTCAAGGCAATAGATTTATATGACATGATGTAGATCACAACGATGATTGAACTAATATAAATCTTGTTTGTACTATTCTCTATCCTTATGTCTTTAATTTCGAGCTTGTTTATTGGTTTTGCATACTTGTTGCTTCATCTTCTACTCATTCACTTTCTATAAAAACTTGTATAAGATCTTTTTGTTGTCATAAATCTATTCACCACATAAGAAAATCACTTCAACAAAAATCAAAAGGGGTTTGTTTGCAAAAAGTTTTGAAAAACCCAATTCACCCCCTCTTGAGTTTTGAAGCCACTTGGTAACACCTTCCAAACATTCTCCTTCTCAAGTGTGAGTCTTTATATATGTGTGACCCCTCAAGTAGAAGCGTTTTGAATATTTAATAATGTTAGCAAGGACACACTCCACCAAACCTAGCCCACCAAGAGCAATGTTACAACCTAAGTATTTATGCTCTTTAATGGAGTGTGTGTCCACCAATACTCCATAACACAAGGTGGGCACAAACACATTTTTCAGTGGAGCTGCGCCTTACCACTCCACTATGACTTTCATGGTTCATAGATACTTTTTTCTCAATAGGAGAAACAACCATAAGAACACCAACTATCATCTCCAAATACTCATCCTTGTCAAACCATTAACTCATCTACATATAGAGTAAGGTTAAGATAAGCCAACTCAAAAGCAAATTATAAGTCGTTACGCCACCTTTTAAAGTTTTAGCAAGTTAATTCATCAACAATGGTAATATTGCATAAAGCCTTTCAGGAATACCTTAGCTTCAGAACTAGGTTGGTCAAGGTATCAATATTGTATACAAAATATGATACTTTGCTAGGTCAAGCTACTAGTTTCTCAACCTTTGGGAACTAGGTTCGATTTCCATTGACTCCAATTTGAGTTTCATTTCTTTTGAAGTTTCTTCCAAATAATAGGCCACAAGGAAGCGGCCTAGCAATGGTGTAACAGCCTAATATTTGCTATCCAAATATATCGTCATATAAATGAATAACCCAATACCGGTCATGCTACTACTAACATACAACATCTAACCCATATCATTTATACACAATGAGTAAATACGGAGAGCCACGATAGCAAAAGTTATATATATATATACATCACGTCCTCAAAGGGTATACTGTTATACATAACTTCAAACAACTAAGCAAATATAGAACAATATAACCTCAGCTCAAAACAACATCTATATTATGCTATTCCTCAAACATCTTCTTCTTCCCTTTCGAAGAACTCGCACTTGGATTTACATAGCAACACAATCGGGGTGAGAAAACATATCTCAGTAGAAGTATTCCAATACCAAAGATATATATATATATATATATATATATATATATATATATATATATATATATATATATATATATATATATATATATATGTACAAACAGATAATATTCACAATTATCGAGTTGACACTCCAATTATAGAAGCAACAACTTCTCATCTCAACAACACGCAATCACCCATACAATTGCAATGCAAGAAAATGTTATGATAGTAACCGCCCATACAATTGTCATGCTATGATTAATTATGTTTAATGTGCATATCTATGCAAGTCTTAGAAATGAATGCAGTTTCAAAATGTTATGAGACCTCAGAAGTATCGAGGACATTCTCCACCTCAACTACTCTAGGACATATTATGATATGTCATGGTTTATCAGGCATAGTGAGGATATAACTCACCAACACTATCCATCAAAACTAACAGAGGATATTACTCACCTCTACTAATCAACAAAGCAAAGAAGGTATTCCCCACCTCCTTACTCAACAATGTAATAAAGATATTCATCACCTCATTACACATAATATAGATGGGATATTCCTCACCAATCTATGTTTCTCAACAACACAAAGAGGATATTATAAACCTCAATGCATTTATCAAACAATAAAGAGGATATTCCTCACCAATCTATTGTTCAAACATCTCATGTAAAACAATCACTAATTATCTTCTATAATTAGATCACAATTGATTTACATGCATGATCACAAATGTGAAACACAATGATGTCAAACACTATAATAATTAGTATACCAATTGATTTACATTCGTCTTATTTCAAGCATGAACAACAATGATACTAAGTACCACAATATTTGACACCCTCAATTGATTTACATTCATTACATAAACACTTTATTAAATACTTATAGTAGTACTTTAATACTCTTAGAAGAGCAAATATGAGAAATTCCCACACTTGGAAAACTTATTTTCTCAATCCAACATAATATACAATATGTATATACTCATGTCGAATTATTCCACATAATTGGCACTACGAATCTATATGATTCATCACGTTCACACTTCATTAAATACTCCTACTAGTGTCTCAACACCCCTTAAGAAGCATAAAAGAAAGTATCACACAAGTGATCCCCTTCCATTTCCCAAAATAAGGGCTTTATTCTGTTCTGTTCTACATTAGGCGCTCAGGCGCTCACAAACTAGCGCTTAGGCGCGCTACACCATAACAATTTCTTCCTGGACACTAGGCGCTTAGGCACTTGCTCTTCAGCGCCTAGGCGCTCAAACTCAGAATCAGTTTATGCATAATTTTACAGAACGATCATTGTTCATTTGGGAACAAGTGATCTTATAATCACTCAAAATCATTTCAAAGTGATTTTTTAACCTCAAACAAAGTTCAACTACACATAGCAACCTTTAATCCACTTAAATTTCATTTAATTCAATACTTTTGTGAATCAAAATCTAATCTTGACCTAAAATCCAAAAATAACCTAAAATGGGAATTAAGGCTCGAAAAGATGAAAAATTCATCTAAACATCCATAAATCAGTTACAAACTCAATCATACTAACCACAACAAGATTCAACTTATAAATCATCAAATCACCTCTCTAACCATCATTTGCTCTTCAAGCTTCTCTTGAACCAAAAGAAAAGAATGAAAACAAGCAAGTAAAATAGATTTACCCCTACCTCAAAGTCTTGAAGATGAAGCCAACCTCCACTTGATTCCTCTTCCTTGATTGTTGATCCTCTTCTTTAGTCTCTTTCATCTCTTTTCTTCTCCTCCTTAGTTCTCTTTCTCCTTTTCCCTTTTCTTCCTTCTTGTTTACGTTTTCTCTTCTCTTCTTTGTTTCTCAAATATCCCAGTCGTGGGATATTTAACAAGGGAGGTATAATTTGACTTCTCTTGGATAAGTACCAAAACCCCAATATGCTAAAAACACTCAGATTTCACCAAAATCGATTTCGTAGCTTCCAACAGATTCAAAATAAATCCTAAGATTCATTAAAAATTTTGTTTCACTAAAAATTGATATTTTCGTATTAGCTGTGGGCTAATTCAACACTAAAACACACAACTAGTATGCTTTAGAATGCCAAACTAACTCTAAAAATTCTCAAACTTTAATTGTAGTACAATTCTCACATTTGTGACTTGGAAACAAACTCTCTACTTTTATTTCCATTAACTAAGCAGTTTAAGCCACTTCTGGAGTAAAGATCAATTATATTTCTCACATAATATTACAACAAAGTGCCTAAATATACTCAGAAAGTAACAAAACTACACAAACATGTTAAGTAAATATTAGGCTACCACTGTAACTATATACAAGCCTAACATGATTTTCTAGGGTATTACATTCTCCCCTCCTTTTTAGAATTTTGTTCCCAAAATTTGGTTTACCTTACATATAAAGTTCTAACAACTGACATACAACCACAAATATAACCAAATGTTAAGAAAACAAAATTACTAAACATGTACAACCATGTACTCACCTTTTCCTAAACCAAGAGTTGGTGATGCCTCCTCGCCTCGTACATTGTAGACTCTAACCCTAGCGATAGGTCTAGCATCTGCATTGTCTTCTTCCTCTTGAGAATAATTCTTCGCATAGTATCCCAACTTGCCACACTGAAAACACCTGATTTGGTCAATCGTACAAACCTTGTCCTCGTGATACCTACCGTACTTGTTACAATTCTCTTGCCGATCTTCCCTTTGAACATTCTAACCTTTCTCTTGTGGGTGACTGGATTTAGGACTACCTTTTCCATATCCGCCATCCACTTTCTTCTTCTTCTGAAGATTTTGTAAATTCTGCTCTGCCTAAATTTGGAGATTTTTAGGCTCCACAATTCTGTACTTGTTCACCAAGGATGGAAAATCCCTGATTTCAAAAGGTCTCACAACCCTTCTTACATTTCCTCTCAGCCCAGACTCAAACCTGACGCACCTCTAGTTCTCATCCGGATCTCGCTTAAACTGAGAAGAAAACTTGGACAACTCATGAAATTTTGCCTCATATTGTCCAACTGTCATGTCCTCTTGTTGAAGACCCAAAAACTCCCTTTCTTTATCATCTTGTAAACTCTTTGGAAAGTGTTTCTCCAAAAAGGTCTCTTTGAACACACCCCACGTGATCAAAGTCCCTGCTGTCTCGAGCAGCCGCTTGGTGCTTTGCCATCATTGCTCTGCTTCCCCTCTTAGCATGAAGGAAGCAAAAGAAACTTTTTGCTCTTCAAAGCAAACCATGACCTCATAGATCTTCTCTAATTTGGTCAACCACTCTTCCACTTTAATCAGATCATAGTCACATCTGTATATCGGAGGATTCATCTTTCTGAATTCTGAAATGTCGAGAAAATTTTGATTTCTCCCGACTGGTACCTCTTGTATTGGAGGTGGTACTTGCTACTGAGGTACCAACCTTTCTAAAACTCTAGCAGTCACTACTGCCTGCTCAGTCTGCTGCCTCATGGCATTGGCCATCGCCATCAAAGTTGTGGCCATCTTTGTACCTTCATTACCAAAGTCTCTATTCTGGCTCCCACGTGGTCACCCTCGTGTTGCCATAGTCTTCTGTAAACACAGAATAATCCATATTAAGTTAGCTAGGCTCAATATCATGTAACCGTGTCACAGTAGCTAAAGCAAACACCTCAAAAGCAAAACATGCAATTCCACTCAAACAATCACATGTAAGAGATAAGAAATTGATAACCATCACCACACATGCATAAGCTTAGTCAGTCCATACCCCGGCTCAACAGGATGAACCAAGCTCTGATACCAAAATGTAATAGCCTAATATTTGCTACCCAAATATATCGTCATATAAATGAATAACTCAATACCAGTCCTGCTACTACTAATATACAACAAATTCTAACCCATATTATTCATACACGATGAGTAAATATGGAGAGCCACGATAGCGAGATATATATATATATATACACACACACACACACATCATAGCCTCAAAGGGCATACAATTATACATAATTTCAAACAACTAAGCAAATATAGAACATATATAAGCTCAGCTCAAAACATCATCTATACTATGCTATTCCTCAAATATCTTCTTCTTCTCTTTAGAAGAACTCGCACCTGAATTTACATGGCAACACAATCGAGGTGAGAAAATATATCTAAGTATAAGTATTTCAATACCAGCATATATATATATATGTGTATGTATATGTACAAACAGATAATATTCATAATTATCGAGTTGACACTCCAATTACAGAAGCAACAACTTTTCATCTCAACAACATGCAATCGCCCATACAATTGCAATGTATGAAAATGTTATGATACCAACCGCTCATACAATTGTCACGCTATGATTAATTATGTTTAATGTATATGTCTATGCAAGTCCTAAAAATGAATGTAGTTTCAAAATGTTATGAGACCTCAGAAGTATTGAGGACATTCTCCACCTCAATTACTCTAGGGCATGTTATGATATGTTGTGGTTTATCAAGCATAGTGAGGATATAACTCACCAACACTATCCATCAAAACTAACAGAGGATATTACTCACCTCTACTGATCAGCAAAGTAAAGAGGGTATTTCTCATCTCCTTACTCAACAATGTAATAAGGATATTCATCACCTCATTACACATAACATAGAGAGGATATTCCTCACCAATCTATGCTTCTCAACAACACAAAGAGGATATTATAAACCTTAATGCATTTCTCAAACAATAGAGAGGATATTCCTCACCAATCTATTGTTCAAACATCTCATGCTAAACAATCACTAAATATCTTCTATAATTAGATCATAGTTGATTTACATGTATGATCACAAATGTGAAATACAATGATGTCAAACACTATAATAATTAGCATACCAATTGATTTACATTCATCTTATCTCAAGCATGAACAACAATGATACTAAGTACCACAATATTTGATACCCTCAATTGATTTACATTCACTATACAAATACTTTATTAAATACTTATAGTAGTACTTTAATACTCTTAGAAGAGCAAACATGAGAAATTCCCACACTTGACAAACTCATTTCCTTAATCCAACATAATATACAATATGTATATACTCATGCCGAATTATTCCACATAATTAGCACTACGAATCTATATGATTCATCACGTTCACACTTCATTAAATATTCCTACTAGTGTCTCAACACCCTTTAAGAAGCATAAAAGAAAGTATCACACAAGTGATCCCCTTCCATTTCCCAAAATAAGGGCTCTATTCTGTTCTGTTTTGCATTGGGAGCCCAGGCGCTCACAAACCAGCGTGTAGGTGCACTACACGCGTAACAATTTCTTCCTGGGCGCTTAGGCACCTGCTCTTCAGCGCCTAGGTGCAAACTCAGAATCAGTTTCTGCATAATTTTGCAGAAACGATCATTGTTCCATTGGGAACAAGCGATCTTACAATCACTCAAAATCACTTCCAAGTGATTTTCTAACCTCAAACAAAGTTCAACTACACATAGCAACCTTTAATCCACTTCAATTTCATTTAATTCAACATTTTTGTGAATCAAAATCCAATCATGACCTAAACCCCAAAAATAACCTAAAATGGGAATTAAGGCTCCAAAAGATGAAAAATTCATCTAAAAACATCCACAAATCAGTTGTTAACTCAATCATACTAACCATAACAAGATTCAACTTATAAATCATCAAATCACCTCTCTAACCATCATTTCCTCTTCAAGCTTCTCTTGAACCAAAAGAAAAGAATGAAAACAAGCAAGTAAAATAGATTTCCCCCCACCTCAAAGTCTTGAAGATGAAGCCAACCTCCACTTGATTCCTCTTCTTTGATTGTTGATCCTCCTCTTTTGTCTCTTTCCTCTCTTTTCTTCTCCTCCTTGGTTCTCTTTCTCCTTTTCTCTTTTCTTCCTTCTTCTTTACATTTTCTCTTCTCTTCTTTATTTCTCAAATATCCCAGCCGTGGGATATTTAACAAGGGAAGTCTAATTTGACTTCTCTTGGATAAGTACCAAAATCCCGATCTGCTAAGAATACTCAGATTTCACCAAAACCAATTTCGTAGCATCCATCAAATTCAAAATAAATCCTAAGATTCATTAAAAATTCTGTTTCACCAAAAATTGATATTTTCATATCAGTTGTGGGTCAATCCGGTACTAAAACACATAACCAGTATGATTTAGAATGCCAAACTAACTCCAAAAATCCTCAAACTTTAACTATAGTATAGTTCCCGTATTTATGACTTGGAAACAAATTCTCCACTTTTATTTCCATTAACTAAGCAATTTAAGTCACTTCTGGAGTAAATAACAGCTATATTTCTCACATAGTGTTACAACAAAGTACCTAAATATACTCAGAAAGTCACAAAACTACACAAACATGTTAAGTAAGTATTAGACTACCTCTATAATCATATACAATCCTAACATGATTTTCTAGGGTATTACAAATGGTGGCCTATAAGACCATTAATAGCAAAAAAAAAAAACAAATAAATATAAAAAGAAAGGAAATGAAATGCAACCCATAAAAAAGATGCCCATCAGCAATAGCTGCCTACCTGCCGATTAGCACATCCTAAATGAAAACCCTACTTAATAAATAAGAAATAATGCAATAAAATACAAAATAAAAACACTATGTTGCTCGCTTGTAGGGAAACGAGGAAGAGTTGATTTTTGCCATAGGTTTGTAGATCTGTTCATTTTCTCTTTTTTTTTTCTTGAATGGATTTTTATGAAAAATAATTAATAACCTTTAAAACACAATACCGCAACAAATTATTCAAGATTTAATTGAAAAGAAAATCAAAACTTTCCATAATTCATGGTAGAATAGCTATGACATACCAAAAATTACAAATTTAAATTTTTTGTTTTCATATCATAATATATGCATACATGGTATCAATTGATTAGTCATATCATATATTATAATAACCCTATGGTTTCATATGCAATTGAAATCAATAGACAATGAAATCAAAAGAAAATCAATTCAAATAAAAAATAATAAATTTGTATAATTATGCCACAAATCCAAGGTTCTGGTACCACACGAAAGAATAAATTAGAAGTCATATATGAATTTAGAACATCGTAGATATCATGGATGAGATAGATGCATACCTATATTGGCTCAATCCATGACCTTTCGGAACTAGGTTTGATTTCTATTGACTCCAAAGTGGGTTTTATTTCTTTTGAAGTTTCTTCCAACGTAGTGGTGGCCCATAAGACCATCAATAGCCAAAAAACAAATAAATATAAAAAAGAAAGGAAATGAAATGCAACCCATAAAAGATACCCAACAACAATAGCTGACTAACTATCGATTAGTACATCCCAAATGAAAACCCTACCCAATAAATCAGAAATAATGCAATAAAAGAAAAAATAAATAAAAGCATTATCTTGCTCACTTGAAGGAAGATGAGGAAGAGTTGATTTTTGCCATGGGTTTGTAGCTCTATCCATTTTTTTGAATGGATTTTTTTTAAAATATAATTAATAACCTTTAAAACACAATACCACAACAAAGTAGTCAAGATTTAATTGTAAAGAAAATGAAAACTTTCCATAATTCATGGTAGAATAGCCATGACATATCAAAACTTATGAATTTAAAAATTCTTTATTTTCATATCATAATTTATGCATACATGGTATCTATTGATTCATCATATCATATATTACAGTAATCCTAATGTTTCATATACAACAGATATAAATAAATAATAAAATCAAAAGAAAATTAGTTCATATAAAAAATAATAAAATGCATAATTGGGTTATAAACCCAAGGCATATATGAGTTTAAAACACCGTAAATATCATGAATGAGATAGATTGCATACCTTTCTTGACTTGATCCATGACCTTAGGGAATTTGGTTCGATTTCCATTGAATCCAAAGTGGGTTTTATTTCTTTTGAAGTTTCTTCTAAATAATGGGCCACAAGGAAGCAGTCTAGCAGTGGCAGCCCATAAGACCATCAATAGCCAAAAAAATCATAAATAAATACAAAAAAGAAAGGAAATGAAATGTAAACCTAGCACATCCCAAACAAAAACCCCACCCAATAAATTAGAAATAAAAGAAAAATAAAAGCACTATCTTGCTCGCTTAAAGGGAGACAAGGAAGAGTTGATTTTTGTTGTAGGTTTGTAGTACTTTCCATTTTTATTTTTTTGAATGGATTTTTATGAAAATAATTAAAAACACATTACAACATCAAATTAGTCAAGAATTATTTGAAAAGAAAATGAAAACTTTTCATAATTCATGGTAGAATAGTCATGACATGCCAAAAATTACGAATTTAAATTCTTTTTTTTTCTTATCATAATATATGCATACATGTTATCTATTAATTAATCATATCATATATTACAATAACTCTAAGGTTTCATATTCAATCGAAATCAATAGACAATGAAATCAAAAGAAAATTAATTCATATAAAAAACAATAAATATGTATAATTGGTCATAAATCCAAGGCCGTTACCACACACAAAAAAAAAATTAGAAGCCATATATGAATTTAGAACACTATAGATATTATGGATGAGATAGATCACATATCTATCTTGTCCATGATTCTATTGTATATAGTCTTTTTTTGGAGTTAGGTCTTCCTCTCCATCTCTAAGTCATTATGCAACTTTCAATGGATAAAGCTCACTTTCAATTAGAAGTGAAGCTGACTTAGCTTGTATAAATATATATATATTTGATGTTAACCCTAGTAGGCCGCCTTCCCATCATACGTTATTATTAGATTAGGCTTACACTAATATCTACTTGACATATAAGCCCAATAAAGTGTAATAGGCCAAAAAATAAATAGGTCATAAAACCCATGACCTTAATTTGTCTCCCAAATGGATTGTGACTAATAGCCCATTTTTATTAAGAAAAAAAAACCCAACATACTACCAATTAGTGGCAAATTATAATAGAAAATATTTTAACATTATTTGCTTGTTGCACCACTTTGCCATCTTAGGATCCTTCAAGCACCGTAAACTCACTTTAGAACACACTAATAGGAGAAGCACCATTTTTTTCTTATTTTCTAATCTTATCATGATTTCATGTTACTTAATGTAGCAATTAGGGAAAGCATATGCTTTGAATGGATTCTTAGAAAATTAGGTAAGTTATGCTTCTGTTAGACATATTCTTGAAGAATTCACCTATTTAAGTGTGGTTGTAATGCCACAACTTATGGAATTGTGCTTTTTTCTCTAGAACATTCAATCATTAAGATACATGTGTAAATCGTGACCCTATTTAAGAACTCAATAAAAATTTCATATGATGTGTATGATGAATTGAGGGTTAGGATAAAATATCCTAGTTTAAGACACAAGTTCAATATGGTTCTTTTGAATAAATTTTCTCATAATTAGTGAGGTTCAAGTCTAAAAGACACCTTCACTTATTGCATTGTAAAAGACTGGTTTTGTGTTTCTTAAATTTCAAATCATATTAGAGATTTTTGGTTTTTGTTTAATTTTAAATTATGTTTAACTAAAAGAATCCATAATATATCTATGAGAATTGTAAGACAATTAACTGCTAAAAAGGAACATCCTTCTATTGTTGAAAAGATACAACCATTTATTGCAGAAATATACATCTCTTTGGAACATGTCTATTGATTAATGGAAGAATATGGGTCTTACTATATGAAAGAACATATCTATTGATTAATGGAAAGAAATGTCTCTTGGATATATGAAAGAACATGTCTATTATTGAAAAAGCCCATTGGAGATGTTTCACTACTTATTTATCCATCCTTAATAGTTTCAAAAATCATTTTCCACTCTCCAAAACTTTATTTTACCTCCATTCTTATTAGTTTAGGAGAGTCTAGAATGTCGATGAGATCTTTTTCCATGGGCATAGCTTTTCTTCCATCATTTAAGCGATAAACCAAAATGATGGGCTTGACACCATATATTGACCCAAAACCTAAAGGCATTATGGTTCATAGGTACTTCTCCTTACATGGTCCTCACTTTTTTCCATTCCTACTTGATGTGGGACTTCTTTCACTCATGCTTGAATTCTTAGCAATCTCCTCCTCAAGTGTGAGTTCTCCACACAAACATACTCCCTTTTGAGCAAAAACCTTTTTTTTTAATGTTTTTTCAAGTATTTTGATGGTTTATTTTTCACCTAGCCTCGTATCATCAGACCTTATTTTTCACCTAGCTTGGTTTCTAAGAGCTGCATATACCTATTCCACATAGCTCACTTTTTCCAAGAGTCATTTGCCCTTCGCTAGAGTGTGCACTTGCCAATTCTCCACAAAATAGGTAATGGCAGACCCGTGTTTTGGAGAATTTAGTAAGCGCACACTCCGGTAAAGAGAAAATGGCTTTTGGAAAGCAGGCTATATGGTATTGAGATATACAACTCTTGGAAATCAGGCTAGATGAAAAAAACAAGGCTTGATGATACCATCAAAATACTTGAGAAAAAGAAAGGCTTTCACTCGATAGGGAGCATACCCATATGGAGGACTCACACTTAAGTGAGTGATTATTAGGAATTCAAGTATGAATGAAAGAAATCCCACATCGAGAAAGAATAGAAAAAGTGAGAATCATATAATTAGAAGGACCATTGAACGTAATGCTTTAAAATTTTGAGTCAAGATGTAGTGTTAAGTCCACTATTGTGGTTTCTCACTTAACACATGGAAGAAAAGATATGCCCATAAAAGAAGATCTCTTCAATATTAAAAAAATTATTAGAAGCCTCATATGAGGCGATGGTAGTAGCCTAAAAGGAAAAGAATTCCTTGGCTTTATAAAAGTATTGTGGCCTATGCTAGTTTACCAGAGTGAAGATCATATGGTGAAATTAACTCCAATCTTAATGAAATTTTATAATATTATTCCTAACACTATAAGCTATATTTTGTATGGTCAATTTTTCAATTTTCCTTCAAGATTGACATTGTCTCCCTCAATTGGATTATACAAATCTTTGCAATATAGCATGTCTTCTATTTTGGACTTTCAAATTAAATAATTTGAAGAATTCAGTTTGATCATAGTACCAGCACCAATATTGCCCTTCATTTAATTGCACAAGAAATAACCAACCAAAGCTACTTATACCACTTTGTGAGCTTTCTCCTCTATGGGTTAAGCGTGGAATCACAATAGTGGCTCCCCTAATCCCAACACACGGTATCTGAGTCGATGGTTCAGCTCCTGGAACAAGTATTAGAGACAATAATTGATGCTCTCATAGTTGTTGCCCCCATTGAGAAAGAAGAGCTATGAACCACCAAAGCTTAAGTGGAGTGTTAAGTATTAGTCATGGCAACCATCACCCAAGCGGGGGTGAATTGGGTTATCACAAACTATTAAAACAATATTAAAAATTAAGCATTTTGAAGCACTCAATTAATAAATGCAACGGAATATACATAAATTAAGTTAATATAGAATATAAAGAATGTAAGGAAGAAAGAATCAAACTCAAGGATTTATCCTGGTTCAACCACCCCTTGTGACTTGTATCTACTCCTCAAGTAAACCACTCGAGATTTTCACTATTACTTCAAGTTTGAACAGGTGCTTGAAACCTTTACAACCAAAAGCACTTAACACACCTTTAGGATGCCTCACCCTTTGTGCTTGAGTCTCAAAATAGGGATACCTCACCTTTTACAACTTTTGAGGGATACCTCACCCTCTTCTTTATCAAGGGATACCTCACTTTTTTTCTCTAAAGGGATACCTCACTCTCTTTACAAGAAATCAAAGAAAGATAGAAATATAAACTCTCAAAAGAGTAGATTATACAAGTTCTCAACTGGTATAAGGATTTATCACACTTTAGCTCATAAAACAAAGAAATATATTCAAGGCTGTTAAACTCTTATTCAATGCTTAACCAATATGTTTTAGATTGATTTCCTAATCTTCTTTAATACCCAAAGACTTGTATTTATAGCCCAATGCAATAAAGATCCCTTGGGGAGTGGTTAGAGCATTAATTGCAAGTGAACTAGCCATTAATTTCTGATTCTGGAAACGAGTTTATTCGAATAACACAATCCCTTATTTGAATAAATGTGTTTTTAGCATAGTAAGAAATTGATTTTTGAAGCATGTTATTCGAATAACAAAAACAAAAGTGTTATTCGAATAAACTATTTAAAAAACAAAGGGCGCGTAGCCTATTGAAGCTTCTTATTCGAATAATGTCATGTGTTATTCGAATAAAGCTTGATGAAATGAAAATCTTGGCATCTTGACATTGGTTATTTGAATAGGAAAACCCTTTATTCGAATAAACCTATTTGAAAACACTTTAATTAACTTTTAAAACTTGCCAAATGTTTCCAAATATTCTAACAAGCTTTTAGGCACTTAAAGACTATTTCTTAATAAACCAAAAACCATTTTAAAGCCTTGAAACCATGTATGCTATTTGGGTTCTTAAAAAATAAGTTTAGAACTTAAGTGTGAATCCTTTTACCTTTACATAATGATCTAAGTCCTAAAACTATTCTTGAGAGGTCTTGGACTTGGTCTTGTAATCATTTTCATGTTTGTTATCATCAAAACAATCTTCAATGACCAATAGCCAATTACATTGTCCACCTTTTTGATGATGACAAACAACCATTGAGAAAATAGTTAGTTTTATAAACTAAAATCCACAAAGTTGTTAGATAGACTTACTTCCTATCTTTTTCGTAAGAGGTGAATTTAATTTAGAGATATGCGCAACTCTCCCTTACTTTTGAAATCCTAAGATCCGTTTTAGATTAACCTGTCTTTTCTCAACAAAGAACTCAAGTTTTTCCTCCCCCTTTTGTCGTGATAAAAAAGATGGGCAAGAGAAACCATAGAACTAAAGCATATAATATACATTTAATTTTAAGATATAATTTTTATTTAAGGCTGCAAGTCCAATTATATTATGAGAAAGAGTTCTAATTATAAGTTCAGTAACAATTCAACAACAATTCAGCAAGGCCAAACATTATGCCAAACTCATAAGAAAATAAGCATTCAAAATAGAGTGCAAAAAGATATATTCATTCATTCATAAAAAAGAAGCAACCAATTACATTTGTATATTCATCAAAATAATTAGTCAATTGCATTTACATTTTCAGTCAAAGATAACCAACAAAAGTGTACAGCCCTTCATGTAACATGTGTCTATTCTAATAGAATTAACTCTTTTCGAATAGATGCATAGGAAGAACAAAAACTTAGCTTTCTGCCAAGTGCTATTCGAATAGACATTTGGTCTATTCAAATAAATCTATACAAAACCATAAACCAAACATTTCTGCTAAGCATTATTCGAATAAGCCTTGCCTTTATTTGAATAAATGCATTCAAAGAAAAAATTCCAGAGGCTACTGGAAGTATCTATTTGAATAAGAGCAGCCCCTATTCGAATAAACACATCAAAAAACACAGTTTAACTAGTCCAAAGGATTAAGAATAGTCAATGATCAATTAATCACACATTTTAATATGCATCCATGACAATTAAGAAATTCAATCATGCATGCCAAATAATAATAGAAAGTAATGATCACAAATCTTAATTCTTACATAGGCATTTTAAATCAACCAAGGATCATGTTAGAAAGGGATAAAACCAAGATAAAAGATATCTAACACAAACACTTATTTTAAGTCATGATTGATAAAAAATTCAAGCTCAAAGATGTTATCATCCAACATGTCATTTTAAACAAGGAGTGTACTTATCTAGCATATTAGCACATGTAGAGATATTTTCAAGATATAAAGCTAGAAAAATACTACTTTAAAGCAAGTTAAAGCATAAAACAAGTCTCTACTTATCCAAAGGTTGCAAGTCCAAGCTTCTTGGAGACAAAGAGGAGGACATAGAGTTATTTTCGAACTTGTGCTTGGAGCAGCCACTTTCAAGATGCCAAAGTCAGCTCTTGGCCTTCAAACACACTTACTACACACTTCAATTTTTGACTTTTGGTATCCAAATTTTATTGGGTCCTTGTGTGCTAGTGTTTGACTATTAATCCATTATGCTATCATAAAGATCAATTTTTCCATAGAAAGTAAATTGCGAACAAGTTAAATAACCAATTGTTATTAAGCACATAACCAATAACATGCTTAATTTCATGATATATAGACAATTTAAAACATAGAAAGCATACAAAGTCATTAAATACCTTATGATCAAGAAATATGCAAAATAGTGTAACAAGAATGAACATAATCATGTGCTATATATGATATTTAACTCTTACCAAGTATACATGATTCTATCCTTTACTTAAGGTCTACAAGGAATATACCTCATATTCATTGTCTTTTTAAGTGAATGTGCATAAGAGGTAAAAAAATCTTAATACCTTAGCCTTAATAATCAAGAAAATACATTTTCTTACTCATTACTTCTCTTTTGTAGTCTTGAACTTTATAAATTCTACATTTTGTACTTGATAAGTTTTGGTTGAAGCCATCTTTCTTTTTTGACAAAAACTTTTACCATTGGGTTTTGGAAGCATTCTTCTTGATGATTCCTTTTTTCTTTGACCAATTGATCTATCCTTTTAAGAAACTTTCTACAAAATTGAAATATTAGGAGGACATTTTGGTTCCCACTTCATCTTGGGTCCTTGAATGCTAGTACTAGAGCTTTTAAGACTTTTATGAACTCACACCATGTTATTTTTCATATAATGACTTCTTCTATAATTGCCCAAATGAGAAATATGTTCTAAATGACTACAAAAATTATAAATAATTGAATTCAATGATGGTTTGGTCCTTTGAAGATCATTTTTGGAAAACATAAATCTTTTGTTGATTTTACAATGTAAATTATTTTTGCCATAAATTTTTCATATGAAATAACATTAATTTTATTCTCATTAACCAGCGTAAAATCTAAGTAATTAGAATTATTAGCTTTAGTAAATTTGAAAGATAAGTCCTAACTTGATTTTCTAAATGAATGCACTTTTCACAAGAAGTTGATGTTTCACTTTTCAAAGACATTTCCTCATCAAGAAAAGCATATTCATTTTTCAAAGTTTCAATTTCGTTTTCAATGGAGGAAATGTTTTCCAAACAAGATAAGATTTTCTTTTCTAAAAGCAATAAGTCATCATATAATTCATCATATGCACATTGTAGCTCATCATAGGAAGGACTATAATCTAGTTTAGGATTATTTACCTCAAAGTCCTTTTTAACCATATAGGAAGTAGTCTCAATTTCTAGCATACTTGGCTCTTTAAGGAAATCACCATCTTCCTCATTGTTGTCCATCAAGGATTCAAGAACATCTTCCTTCTCAATTTTGTTTTACTTTGCCTCTTCTTCAAATTAAGAACCATCATCACCAAGAGACATTAAGCTCATTTCCTTACTTTGAACATGTTCTTAAGGATATTTTTCAATATTGTCTTCCTCTAGAGGCTTTTGCTCTTATTGCTCTCTATATACAACTTTATGCAAAAAATCATTATTAGCAAGATAGATAGCATCAAGAACATATTATATATCTTTAGCACTAGAGCAACTCTTAATTTTAGCATAAGCTTCATCATTCAAACCACTTCTCAAAATTTGTATAGCTCTAATGTTCAAGGAAAAACATTTCTTGTCATAAGCATTCGAAGTTTGTTTTGATTTGCAAGTAAATCCATTAAGTACAATATTTCACAAATCAAGATAAATAGATTGCATATAAAATTTCATTATAACTTTTCAATAAACAAAATGCACACCATCAAAGAATAATAGTTTTTCAATTTTAAGATCTTCCATTTTGAAAAGCTTTCAATGGTTACCAATAAATAATGATCTTTAACTCAAAGTGATTAAGCTTTCAATAGCGCACAAAGCTTTGATACCACTTGTTAGTCATGGAACCGTCACCCAAGAAGGGGGTGAATTGGGTGATCACAAACTATTAAAACAACATTAAAAATTAAGCATTTTGAAGCACTCAATTAATAAATGCAGCGAAACATACATAAACTTAGTTAATAAAGAATATAAAGAGTGTAAGGAAGAAAGAATCAAACTCAAGAATTTATCTTAGTTCAGCCACCCATTGTAACCTACATCCAGTCCTCAAGTAAACCACCTAAGATTTTCACTATCACTTCAAGCTTGAACAGGTGCTTGAAACCTTTATAACCAAGAGCACTCAATACACCTCAGAAATGCCCCACCCTTTGTAATTGAGCCTCAAAACAGGGATACCTCACCATTTATAACTTTTGAGGAATACCTCACCCTCTTCTTTATCAAGGGACACCTCACTCTTTTCCCTAGAAAGATATCTCACTCTCTTTACAATCAATGGATACCTCATCTTCTTTACAAGAAATTAAAGAAAGATAGAAAAATAAACTCTCAAAAGAATATATTATACAAGTTGAAGCTTAATGGGTATAAGGATTGATCACACTTTAGCTCATAAAACAGAGAAATATATTCAAGGCTGTTAAACCCGTATTCAATGCTTAACTAAGATGTTTCAGATTGATTTCCTAACCTTCTTTAATGCCCAAAGACTTATATTTATAGCCTAATGCAATAAAGATCTGTTGGGGAGTGGTTGGAGCATTAATTACAAGTGCACTAGCCGTTAATTTATGATTTTGGAAACAAGCTTATTCGAATAACACAATCCCTTATTCAAATAAATGCGTTTTTAATACAACAGGAAATTGGTTTCTAAAGCATGCTATTCGAATAACAAAAGATTGATTCGAATAAACCATTTAAAAAACAAAGGACGCATAGCCTATTGAAGCTTCTTATTCGAATAATGCCCTGTGTTATTCAAATAAATCTTGATGAAATGGAAATTTTGGCATTCTGACTTTGGTTATTCAAATAGGGAAGCCCTCTATTCGAATAAACCTATCTGAAAACACTTTAATCAACTTTTAAAACTTGCCAATTGTTTCCAAATATTCCAACAAGATTTTAGGCACTTAAAGGTTATTTTTTAAGAAACCAAAAATAATGTTAAAGCCTTGAAATCATGTGTGCTATTTAGGTTCTTGAAAAACAAGGTTAGAACTTAAGTGTAAACTCTTTTACCTTTACATAATGATCTAAGTCCTAAAATTATTCTTGAGAGGTCTTGAACTTGATCTTGACATCATCTTCATGTTTGTTATTATTAAAACAATCTTCAATGGTCAATAGCCAATTACAGTAAGGCATGACACCGATCAAAAAATGGGTCTGCCATTGCCCATGCTGTGGAGAATTAGTAGGCGCACACTCCAACAAAAACCAATTGACTCTTGTAAAAAATGAGATATTTACGACTCTTTAAAACTGGTCTAGGTGCAAAATACGATCTTATGATACCGTCAAAATACTTGAAAAATACATTAGAAAATGGCTTTAGCTCAAAGAGGAGCATACTAGTGTGGAGGACATACACTCGAGGGGCAAATTGTTCAAAAATCAAGTGTAAGTGAAAGAAGATCCACATCGAATAAGAATGGAAAAAAGTAAAGACTATATAAATAGAAAGACTCATGAACCTAATGTCTTAAGTTTTAGGTCATGATATAGTGTTAAGCCTAGTATTGTAATTTTTTTCTTAACCCATGAAAGAAAAGTTATGCCAATGTAAAAATATTCTTAAGTGTTTTGTTATATCTTGAGAATAGGACATCATCAATTAGCATTTACACCAAGATAGTGATGGAAATCTACTTTAAATACCATACTTGTTTTAATTTTCCTCAAACTAATTTTTTCAATAATTTAAAAACCAAACCGGAATGGCCAGTTCAAAACATGAACCGGCCATGTCAATGGTTCAGTCACCTTCTAGAAATCATTAGAGCTGTTGAATCAGTAAAACCAGCTAAAATCGGATTAAACCAATAATGTAACGCCCCTTTTTAGGAGGGAACATCATATTGTCAATTACAATGCGGAAATAAAATTATATAAGTTAAGATCCGGTTCTTTTTAATATAATATAAATTTACTTGATTATAGACATGCAATTAAATTGGCGAATTTTTTTTCTTTTTATTACAATAACAGTAATTAATAAACATAGTGACGAAACATAAATAGAAATAAAGAGCAAAAATTGAGGGAAAGCATACATTGGAATTAACATTGCATATTCATATATATATATATTTATCAAACTGTTTGGTTACAAAGCCTAGTATACTAAAAAGCAAAACTATACCTGGCCCAAAGGATCATACATATACATCCCTAAGATATCAAAAATATACAGCCTACTACAAAAGACATCAGGCCCCCAAAATAAAAACACTGGCAGCCATCAGTAGCTACCAGCAATATCAGTCCCTCAGATGAGGAGGGACCGTATCAGGATCCTCTTCAGGATCCTCCGCGAGGTCATCCTCGGGGACCTCCTCGGAGTCTTCCTCATCTGAGGAAACCTCCATAGGAGCCATAGAGCCACGGGCCGGGGGTTGTGAAATCAAAAGAGTCCTCCTGCGGGGTGTAAAAATGGTTACCCCACATCTCTCAGATGGGCAGATAAAATTCCAAACGCAGACTGATGCAATAGGTAAAGATCGGCGGCTCATGATGCCTCCAGGCCAAAGCGATCGACACGTCTCCTAGGTAGACACAGCGGTCAAAATTTAGGTTAATGTGCCAACATTCTGGCCCTCCAAGGAAGGTCAAACCTACATCACCTAGAAATCCACGTATACGTGCCTCCATGCTCCACAGTAGATGCTAATCATAATCAGGCCAGAAGCCAGGGAAATCGGGAGCTCCAACTTCCTTGCCGTCGTCTTTGATGGAACACAATATACAGATAAAAATAACAGAAGTACAGGAAAAAGGTAAGACATCCTACCATCATTACCAATTATAGCAATAAGAAACAAAATAGCGCAAAATGCCCACATAGCATATTTTACGGCAATAAAAGTAATAAACAGTAAGTAGCAGTAATAATCAATCAGGCAATTATATATATCAGTAATATAACAGTTCTAATTATAATAATAATAAATTCCAGATAATACATGGACTCACTATACACATGCATACAAAGTCAAAATCCTACTCCATAAAGCTAGACACAAACGGTCGGAGAGAAAGATCAGGAGACCTGTCTGCAACTCGGCTGCCGCGGCCAAAGTGCTATAATTCATCAGTTTATCCACATGCACATCATGGCATTGTACAGACAGTCTA
Organism: Ormosia semicastrata; assembly: GCA_029884595.1. NCBI lineage: Eukaryota > Viridiplantae > Streptophyta > Magnoliopsida > Fabales > Fabaceae > Ormosia > Ormosia semicastrata. Next base: position 22,021,951 of record JAQQTO010000042.1, on the reverse strand, counting down.
CACTAGATCACAATCTAGGACAGTGCCCAGTCAGGATCGTCGGTGCGTTTGCATCGGTTTGCCCTACGGACAGAAGAGCTACTAACTGTCCATTGCGAGGTACCCGCATCCCGACGCCCCCATGGTCAACAATATGACATACACTAGTCTACTCGCACCCGCACTAATGTGTGTTCAACTCCTAGGCAACTCAGCCTTAACAACAGTCCAACAGACATTCACAATGCATAAAGACTCTATGCATACTCATGCATGATCATCATTATATGTTATTTCATAATAACCCACAATTGACCAAAGTAAGAATCAGCACATCATTGGTCACTCACATGGACCCACAATATCACAATATTATAATTAAATATATTAATGCATTTTTAAGGTATATTATGAATTCTTACTTAAGGTTAGCCTTTCTTACAAGGTTCGACTCTAAATGAATTCTCATAATTAATTAAATTCTCTAATGTAATTTATTCTCATACACTTAGAAGGTTATTCTAAGATCTCAAAGTCTCACACTCTTTTGTTCTTACCCTAATTAAATTTATCTTAAGTCTTATTGGTTCTTTAAAATTTATAAATCTCAAAGTGTATCCAATTCTCCCAATTTGTAGATTTTCTATCCTATTACTAATAATTTAATCACTTGATTAATTAAGTTTCAAGGTTACCATAATTGCACAATTTAGCCCCAAAAAGGCCCTAGAGGCCGTTGCCTCCCTAGGGGTTGAGTTCCCAAATTTGTATTCCATTAATTACCTAATGTACACTTGATTAAATTATGAATTCCAATTGTTACCATTGTTCACAAAGAACCCTAAAATTTGGACCCCAAAATCGTGGCCATCCAAGAACAAGCCCAACATTATTTTCTTTCATTTCATGCATTTCAATCCATTCAAATATATCAATATACACAACTAATCAACCAAACAACTTAAACAAATTAAATACAACACATAATCATGCAAATCAAGCAAACAAAGAATAACCCTCAATAGGGTTTTCTCAAAACCAATCACAAACAAAGTTTCTTAATGCTAAGAGAGGTTGAGGAGGAGTATCTTCCTCTTACTAAAGTGGAGAAAACAAGAGAAGCCCTCCAAGAGTTCCTTGCAATTTCGGATTTGCACCCAACCAAACCCTAGAAATTTCAATCTCATTAGAATAGCACCAATGCTTGAAAAATAAAGCATGGATGGTCACAAGGAAGACCATAGAAATGAAAATAAGGAAAGGGAATGAAGATTCAAGAAGCTTACCCAAAAAACCCTAGGCTTGAAGCTTGAAGAAGATGGTGAAAATGATGGATTTTCAAAGACCCACCAACTAGAAAAGTGTTTAGGAGATGGAGAGGATTAAGAAAATGGGGTTGGATGAAAATTTTGTGATGGATGAGGGGGAGAGGGGTTGCTGGACATGAGCCTTGGTAGAGAGAAGGAGGAGAAAAAGCTTGAAGAAGATGAAGGAGGAGAGAGAAAGTGAATAGAAAAATAAAGGTGATAGCTTTTTTTAGGTTTTTGAACTTAATGTAGTATAATTAAAATTGTGAAGCACAAAATTTTTCCCCCCTAAAGTGGGCTGCAGCCGTGAGCTAGGAGAGAGAGTGAAAATTGGTTAGCTTCCTTGGGAAGCTTGGAGGAAATTTCCAAGAAGCTTCCTTGAGAAGCTTTGCACAATTCTCAATAAAGTGCATAGTAGGCTTGTCTCCTTAATTAAATACACTTGACAGATGATTAATTACACTGTTAGAATTATTTTTCCAGTGAATAAAAATTACAGTTGATGAAAATAATATTTTATTGTTCATCGGACAATTTTATGATACAGTGATTTTATTTATCAGATAAAACCTTGGAAAACGCAAACATCGCAAATTGTGCCCAGCCTCGGGTTTAATAAGATCCCCCATCAACCCGTTGACAGTTCAAGGTTTACCAGCCTCAGGGAAAACATTTCGTTATCCTGACTCCGCTCAGCGCGCATGCAAAACGAAAAATATACTATAATATTTGACGTTTTCAGAAAAATTCACAAAATTTTTTAAAAATCACAAATATTAAAAAATGACTATTCATCACAAAACAAACGATGTTCTGGAGCGTTTGACTGACTCTGTTCAGTGCGCACGTAAAATAAAGAATATATTAAAATATTCAGTATTTCCGAAAAATTCTAAAAAAATCTCCAAAAATCATGAATATTGAAAAATGACTATTGATGATGAAACAAATCATTTCCGGGGTGTTACACTGACTCTGGTCAGTGTGCATGCAAAACGAAAAATATATTCACGTAAAATAAAAAATATATTAAAATATTCGACGTTTCTAAAAAAATTTAAAAAATTCTTAAAATTTATAAATATTATAAAATAATAATAAATGATAAAATAAACAATTTTTGGGATGTTACAAATAATCCATTCAAAGCGGTGTTGGCTTCCAATAACCGAATAGTTTGATTTTCCTCCTTAGTTTGAAGCCATTTTGTTGAGTTCACACTGCAATTCACGCATTGAGACAGGAGACTACCATTCACACTGGCCGCAATGCTATAGTTGACATTGTTCACCTTTCACCCACAAGGCTCAACTTACAGTTGGCCGCTGCTCCTTCATGCTAACAGACAGTGGGAGTGAAAGAGAAAGAAAACCATGGGCATGGTATAAACTATGGTGAGGGGAAAGGAAATGGAAAGAAGAGGAGAAGCCAGAAGTTTGAATATGAAAAGAAAGAAAATGTTGGAAAGGAAAGAAAACTATGGCCGTGGCTTGAAAAGAAAACAAACGTTGGTGAATGTGGGATGTCGTTAGTTGTACTTGAGGGGAGAGAGAATGTGATATTTTAATTATTTTTTTTAAACTTTGAGAATGTGATATTAGGATAAGATGAGATTTAAAATATAAAAAGTTTAACGATAGATATTATTTTTGAAGTAATTTTTTTAAAAAAAATTAACTTTAGTTGTTTAAATATAAATTAATATATATCTACAAATAAGATACTTTACTCTATATATATATATATATATATAACGTGCCCCGATTTGATCATTAATTTAATTAATTGAATGAATTAAATCATAACTTAAATAGTCTATCAATTCAATCTTCAATTTAATTTTTAAAATATTGAATTATTTTACAATTAAATCCTTCTTTCTTTTATTGTTATCTATGGTGTCTACATCGTGCGTTCTCCTCCATATTTTCATCTTTAATTTATTTACTATCTACTATTAATATAATTCAAAGATTTTGCAGGAAGACAAATTTAACACGTCACATTCTTCTTCTTTCAAAAATTTACAAGGACACATGTCCTTTTCTCATTTAAAGAAGTAGCTTTCACTACTTTTCGATATTAAAAGATATTTTAATATTAAATTTTTAATATACTAAAAAAACTACAAAATATTAAAAAATTAATATTTATATATTAATATTAAAACAAATTAATATTTAAATATTTAAAAATATTTAATGTTAAATTTTTAAAATATTTAAAAAACTAAAAAATAAATATTAATATTAAGTTATTTAAATATAAAAATCTTAACATATTAAAAGTTTAAAAATATTAAAATAATTAAAAAATTAATATTAAAATATTATATATATATTTTTTGCTATTAGGTAGTAGATCATTGGAAAACCTTATAGATTTTAATGAACAAGTAACCCATTACGAGAATTTACACACCCAAGCCCAAGCCTAGGCTCACACATACACACCAACATACACTCAAGCTCTTTCTCCCTTTTTACTTCCTATATAAAGAGTTAATTTTTAAGTGTTTGAACTATTTAAAAAATTACATACTTAAACTTAATACTAAGTATAGAGCCTAAAGATTTTAGTAATTTTTTTTACTGCTCTTGGAGATTTAATTTATGAGAGCACGTAGGACCTTGTCTAATAAGCATAGTATTTGTATGCCTTGAAGGTAAGTTTGTTTATTCTTTCTTTTCTTGAGTAATTATTTTTTTTTATATACTTGTTTTGTTCATTTTAGCTTTTTTATTTTTTTTGTTAGTTTGATTTATTTATATATTTATTAGTTCTTGATTTTTTAGCTATTTTAAATTTAATTCAATAATAAAGATGAATTAGTTGAGTTGTGACAACTTCTTAATCTAGCGACCTTTTGGTAAGCCGGCTAAGTTGTGACAACTTGTTGGTCTCAAAGTTAATTAAAACTAACTAAGTCACACTTATTTTTTTTAAAGAACTACATTAACTTTAAATTTCTCATTGTACTTAGGAGATACATAGGCCGAAAGTCAAGCAAAAATTAAAATTTCATGATTTAGTTATTTGTAAATTTTTTATTTTCTTTTTATTTTGTATTTGTCAATATTTTGATTTTGATTTATATGTAAATAGTTTTTTATTTTAAATTTTTATAAATTGATTTTTTATGCTTATTTTATTTTTAATTTGTTCTTTGACCTTGAATGTTTTAATTCTTGATTTTTTAAACATTGCTTGTAATTATTTAAATTGTCATAAATTTTTAATTGTAATTCCTTTTAATGTTAATTTTTATATTGTCATTGATTATTTGTTATTTTTGGGGGTAAATTAAATATTTTTAGGTTATTTAATTCTCACAATTGACTTTAGGATAATCGTCTTAAGACAAATGTATAGGGGTGGTGTGAGATTAAGTTCTCACCATTCCTTATGCATAACCGACTCCCGAATTTAATTTTGTTTGTGTAGACTAGTTTTTTGAAATATTTTTTAGGTTTTTCAACTTTTTCCTAAACTAATAAACTTGGTGGCGACTCCCCTAATTTTTATTTTGATTTTAAATTTTTGGTTGCCACCTGTCGTGTTGTGTAGACTAGTTTTTTGAAAAAAAAAATTAGGTTTTCCAACTTTTTCCCAACCTAATAAACTTGGTGGCGACTCCCCTAATTTTTATTTTAATTTTAAATTTTTGGTTGCCACCCATCACGATCATGGTCGTGACAGTTGGTGACTCCACTGAAGATGCTTAAAGAATCTAGCTTAATAAAGTTAGTTGTGCAAATTTTATAACCTTTACATATTTTTTTTACCCTATTCTTTTGTATTTTGTGATTATTAATGTTCTTACATTTTAATGTTATCTTATGTAATTTGTTTATTCTTGAACCTTAGGGTAGCTGATTTCTTATGATATTATAATTCTTCTTTTTCTTGCAAACAAATGGGTAGTTCATAGGATGATTGGATTTATCGGACACATTACTCATACATCTATGAGTCGGGCCCTATACCCGGGTTTGAGTGAAGCATAGGATAGGTAAAAGGTTATGTAGTGGTAGCTATTTTGGGTGTATGTTCTATTTGGTTATCAGAAAAATCTCATCTAGAGTGTGCCCCTTTCACATATGTCTCACACCTAATAGTTTACTTATTGTTGTAGTTAACATTCTGAATGGGATCTTAGCTTTGGAGCCCAAAGAACATTAAGGTCATAGAACCACCACTGAAAGCTTGCACTAGTAGAATTACTCTAGAGGTCATCCAAAAAGCTAGAAGCTTAAATTGTGTTTGGTACAAGTAGGTTTTTCTACCCTATGCTAGGCTTCAATTAAGAAACTTGGGGGCTCAATTTATCTCTTGTCTTTTATTGGTTGTCTTAAAAAAGATAAAAAGTTAAAACTTTTTTTTGTAGATAAGTTGAATTTGTTGTTCTTCCAACAATTGCTTCATTTCTCATTTGCACTTTTATTTTCTCTTCGCATGCATTTTTTTTAAAAAAAACAATATGCATTCATAATTTTCATAAATGTATTTGTTTAGTAGTGGATACTGAGATGTACCTGAGAAGACACGAATTGGTGTTTTCCTTCTTGAGCAGTAGCAGAGCGTGTTGAAACGGGAGTGGTTGGTACTTGCAAAAGGACTCCAACACTCAAGTCAAGTTGTGCACAATTATGATTTAAGCTAAAGAGCAATAGTTACATGTTGAAGGTAATTGAGCCTGATATTTATAGAGAGTGAACAGGGAAACATGTTCCCTTGATTGTTAAAGAGGATCCCTATAAAATCAAAAAGTTGATACTGCAGTTATAAGCAGTCAAAGGTAGTTATGAGCGTTATTATTACACAAGATCATAATTGGTAGTTACGAATAATTGTGTGATTTATCCACTGCATAAATCTCGCGATGTCACTGCTATCCAATGTTGTGGTTCAATATTTTTTATTCTAGGATACATTCAGTGGGCCACGAGTGAACACCCGCTGGGGTGTCTGTGGCAGACACCAGCCAGATGCATGCCGAGTAGACCTATGGGACTAGTCTCCGGGATCATGGTTCAAAATAGTTGCCCCCAACTTGGCACTTAGATAGAACAACTAAGTGTCAAGGTGGGAGTTTGATAAGAGCACACGAAACGCAAATGGACAAAGGGATCCTAATCAGTGTTAACGTCAGAACTAGCAATGTTTTTTCCAAAGGGGTGAGATCCATGATGTATCATAGTATGCTCCCGAGTGTAGTTCGCATGGTTTATTGAGTGTTTCTTGAAGAGGGGTAGGAACCTCTACTCTTAAGGACTTGATGTCTTTTAGCAGCCTTTACTCTACGATTTGTAGCAGTATGCGCTTGCTTAGGAACTGCTACTTTGAATTTATTGGAAATTGCAACTGTTTTAATAAGCATAAAAGTTTTTTTCAGCTCCTTTTCCCAACTGCCCCTGCCATCGTGGCCAGTTACAAAGGGGGGAGCATTAAAACGTGGTCTCAAACGTGCAACCAACTCACCTTTCCAGGGGCTAATCAGAATGCCTTATTCCTTCTATAAATAAGGGATGCTTATAGTGAGGTTGTCATTCGCTGAGAGCCATGTCTCTTTCTAAAATCTTCTTTCATTTCTTCTCAAAATTCCTAAAGGTGTTCCCTTTATCTCTGCATGTTTTTCTAGCAGAGGCCTTTCTTTCCAGGCGTAATGGCACAGTAAGGGCCAAGTAACTGCTCTGTGTGGCTTGGTCGCCACGTCTTCGAGTGACAGAAGCATTTCCTTCCAAGCATACGCGGCAGTAGGATAAAATCTTGCTCACTGGTAGGCTCATGACTTCTGCCTTAGTTCTTGTGAAGCATGGTTTCACCGCTCTCCATCATCCACTCTCTTAACTGCAATTGATACTAGTTAAGTTCCTTGGTTTCACCCTGGTGTGCAACTAGATGTGTGAGATCGTGAAGCCTTCTACTCATGTTTCTCAAGAAGAAGGATAAGGGTGCTCATTTCTGGAAGAACTATGGAGGTGGCCATGGTCAGTACTGGATCATCATCATCATCACTGTCACATCTGGCTTCCTTTCAAGCTTTGTCCTGTGGGGCATTCTTGTATTAGGGTAGTTTATAGGCTCTTTTTGTAAAGTTGACAATGTATAAAATGAGAATAAAAAGTTTGCTTTTTTAAATGTTTTATTTTTTATTTTGTTCCCTTCACTGAGATGAGTCCAATGTTCATCATGTAAAAATATGTTTAACCTTGTCATGTTGCCCCTAGCTTGGTGCTTGGCTAATATAGTTAAGTATCAAAGTAAGTCTCAATGTCCCCGAGTCACGGGATTCATGTTTTACATGAAGCCAAAGTCCGCAATGCCCCTAAGGGATCAAAAGCTCTAACTTGGAGGCGTCACCATGACTAAGTCACTTAACACTCGTGGACATGCCATAGTCCAGCCATGATCCACTTGTCAGGTGATTTGGTGGACATTCCAAGGTGCAACCAGGGTCTGTAGTATAAACTTGGATTGTTGTCATGTTCCGTAGAACAAATCTGTGCTCAAAACAACAAGACTTGCTTGACGTTTGGCTTTCTGAACAAGCGTCGCTTTATCTGGTGTGATAGTTGTGATTGTCCACTTAGCGTATTCTGACTGGGGGTCATCGTTAGGTTTCCGCGTAGTTCTGAGCGCCATAATGAGGATTTTTGAAATTCAAAGTGTTATGACAAAATTTCACCCTAAGCATTGCCTCTATAAATAGGAGCTGAGGTTGCCTTCTCTACAGTTTTTCTATTTCTCTACAGCATCCAATTTTATCCAGGTTTTTTGATAAAATAAAATAAAAAGAAAAAATAAACAGAGATAAAAAAAAGAGGAAAAATCACACACTCATTTCTTTTGCACATAAAAGTCCCACAATGGTAAACTGTTCACTTTACTAAAGTCCCACATAAGAGAGATTAAGCTCCTTCTCCCTTCCCACCTTCTATATAAAGAGTTGATCCTCAATTGTTTGAACTATCTAGAAAATTGTACACTTGGGCTTAATACTAAGTATAGAGTATATAGATTTTAATAAATTTTCTTTTGTTGCTATTCAAGATTTGATTTGTTAGAGTACGTAGGACCTTGTGTAATAAGCATAATGTTTGCATGCCTTGGAGGTAAGTTTGTTTTTTTTCTTCTCTTTTTTTATTAGTTTGGTTTATTTATATATTTATTAGTTCTTGATATTTTAGCTATTTTAAATTTAATTCAATAATAAAGAAGGGTTAGTTAAGTTGTGACAGCTTGTTAATTCCGTGACCTTTTAGTTTGTTCTCAAAGTTGATTAAAACAAAATAACCCACACTTATTTTTTTAAAGAACTACATTGATTTTGAACTCCTCATTGCACTTAGGGGATACGTAAGCCAAAAGTCAAACAAAAATTAAATTTTCATAATTTAGTTCTTTGCAAATTATTATTTTTTATTTGTAAATATTTTGATTTTGATTTATTTGATTTATATGTAAACAGTTTTTATTTATTGTAAATTTTTGTAAATTAATTTTTTATGCTTATTTTATTTTTAATTTGTTCTTTGACCTTGAATGTTTTAACTCTTGATTTTTTTACATTGCTTGTAATTATATAAATTGCCATCAATTTTTTAATTATAATTCCTTTTTTTGTTAATTTTTTTATTGTGATTGATTATTTGTTATATTTTGGGGCGAATTAAATATTTTTAGTTTATTTAATTCTCACAATTGACTTTATGGTAATCATCTTAAGACGAATGTATAAGGGTGCTGTGAGATTAAGTTTTCATCTTTCTTTGTGCATAACTGACTCCCGAATCTAATTTAGTTTGCGTAAACTAGTTTTCCAAAATGTTTTTAGAGTTTTCAGCCTTTTTCCTAACCCAAAAAGTTGGTGGTAACTCCTAATTTTTAAAGTTTTCCCTATAACTATAGGACTGCACCAAGGGTCAACTTTGAGTCCATATCTTTTTACCTTGGTCTAGGATGTGCTTACTGCGCATATCTAAGAGCCGGTGCCACAATGCATGCTTTTTTGTAGATGATATAGTCTTAGTTGGAGAGTCGAGAGAGGAAACAAATGGGAAGCTAGAGCTATGGAGACGAACTTTGGAAGAACATGGCCTTCGTCTAAGTAGGAGTAAGACGGAGTATATGGAATGTAAGTTCAGTAAGAGGCGTGTTAATGATAGCTTAGCTGTGAAAGTTGGAGATCATACAATACCATAAGTCACACAATTTAGGTACATTGGATCTATCATACAAAATGATGGAGAGATAGAGGGAGATGTAAATCATAGGATTCAAGCTGGATGGATGAAATGGAGGAGTGCTTCAGAAGTTATTTGTGATAGAAAAGTGTCTCTCAATCTTAAGGGTAAATTTTACCGCACAGCTATAAGGCCCGCGATGTTGTATGGTACTGAATGTTGGGCGGTAAAAAGCCAACAAGAGCATAAGATCAGTGTTGCGGAGATGAGAATGTTGCGTTGGATGTGTGGCCATACAAGACAAGATAGGATTATGAATGAATGCATTAGAGAGAAAGTAGGGGTAGCACTTATTGTGGAAAAGATAGGAGAATCTCACCTTTAGTGGTTTGGATATGTAAGGAGAAGACCCTTAGAAGCCCCTGTAAGAAGAGTAGATCAGGTAGATAATAGCCTAATAGCTAGAAGTAGAGGAAGACCAAGAAAGACTATAGGTGAAACGATTAAAAAAGATTTAGATCTGAATAGCATATCTGAAGACTTGGTTTATGATAGGGCACAATGGCGTCGTTTGATCCATGTAGCTGACCCCACCTAGTGGGAAAAGGCTTGGTTGTTGTTGTTGGTTGCCACCTATCGCGATCCCAATGGTGGCAGGATTTAATCCCAGGTGTAACGTCCTACTTCTTATTTTTTTTATTTTTGTTATTTTTTTATGTATATTAAAAACAATGTGTAAACAAATATCACAAAAGTACTTATCATTAGATACTATGAACAATACTTTACATGGTTATATGTTAGTTTATACATATAAACTATTACTTAGTTTAGGCACCTATATCCTAATAGTGAGGTTTACAAAACCTTCTTACGGTGCCACTGTGCCTCTATTTACATATTTTCAAGCATTAATATTTTTATAACTACTCGTCAAACAGTAAAATTATGAGAAACTGATCTCCAAAAGTGACTAAAAACACGTAGTCTCTGAGCTCTGGCCTATAAACTTGCTCGATACGAAAATCTACTAGCACTCTAATAGTTGACATTATTTGAAATGTTAAATCACAAAAGGGTGAGATAAAATCTCAGTAGGAAAATGTAAAAACAATTATACATTTACCACTATTTATCATTCTTTATTTCCATAACCATAACTAAGAGTCCAATCAATAAATCAGTAAAATAAATTGGAAAAGAGATAAATATCATAATAAAAAAGAGTATTAAATTCAAAATAAAATAACTCAATAACGAATGAGTAATTCACAATTTCAAATACTTAACCAAATATTCTTTTCACATCAATTCTCAAAATCTTCTTTTTGTCATCTCTTTGTCATCTCATTTCAATACTCTAAATAAAATGTGCATCTTTCTCTTCATTAGGGCGTCCCCCAATGCTCTCATCATAATCACAATAATTTGATTAATGTATCCCTTAATCCTCTCATCATGGTCACAATAATTTGACCAAGGCATCCATTGATCCTCTCATCATGGTCAAAATAAATAATTTGATTAAGGTGTCCCTTAATCCTCTCATCATAGTCACAATAATCTCTTGCACATTGATTCATTTTTATCTATGAGGTGATATTTCAAAAATACTTTCTCCACAGAACAACATAAAAATAAACTTGTATTAACACAAGTATCGTTATAGTATAGTAAGAATACCGATAAAGAACTTTAATAGAAATCAATAATTAACACATCTATTATGAAGAATAGCTCATAATAAAATTGGTAAGATGAAAGATTGATAAAAAAAGTTAAAAGAATAGCTCATAAAAGAATTAACTATGTTTAATGTCTCAATTCTAAAGTTTTCTATCAAATTTTATCAGAATAAGAAAAATTTTATTAGAATAAATCTTTTATCAGAATAAGGAAATTTTTATTCAAATAAAGCTTTTAGAAAATAGCTTATGAAGTGTTTTTAGTAGACTTTATTTGAATAAAACCAATGTTATTCAAATAAAGTAGTCAAAAATCACTTTCCAGACTTTTGTAATGTCGCTTTATTCGAATAAAGTTATTCGAATAAAGTAGTCAAAAATCACTTTTGCAGAAACCAGAATGTTACTATTGCATTAATATAAAAATAGAGGAATGTGAATGGATGAAAAAGGATGGAGTAGGAGGTATAGTTGGAAGTAATAGAGAAGAAAAGGTAGTGTTTTTGTCTTTTCCTACCTTTGCTATGGGTTTTAGCAAGTTAAAAGGGAGAGTTGGTTTGTGTTGAAATTGGAGAAGTTGAAGTAGCAAAAAAACAGGGGCTGTTTTCGTGGGTTGAGTGAGTGCGTTGTGTGATGAAGAAAGATGGGTGATGAAGTATTTATACAGCAAAACTTGAGCTTGCTTTCATTGGAAGATGATGTAAGGATGATGTTGAAATGCTCAACTGTCCAAACAAGATTCATGCCTTCAAAATTATCTCTTCCTGTAATCATGTCCTTGATCATATTTTTATCAAGTTTATCACATGTAAACTTCATCTAGGACATTTGTCTTCCTATACCTAATCATTATTCCAGAATTTTCTGAGTTTAAGGACGTTCATGGCTTACCACCTGTCATTATCAATCATTACCATGTTTCATAAACTCCGCATAATGACATTTGTCTTTGCTAATGTCATTTGCTGACTTGACCATTCATTTAATGCTTAGACACTTGTTCTTCTGCTTGGCCAAGTTCCAGGTTGATGTTTGATAAAGATGATCTCATTATTATTACTTCATTAATTCTTGTGTCATCATCTAGTTTTGTTGGAACTATGGAAATTGGAGGAAAGAAAACTAAGTTTTCCTTCTGCTGCTACGCAGCATGCTTACTCATTTATAGTAACAGTATAATTTTTATTGGAATGGTATTCTTTTTATTCTAATAACTAAAAATTCTCATTTACGAACACCAGTTAATATTCCAATATTGGTTTTTTTATTCGAGTAAGTGACCTTTATTCGAATAATGCATTATTATTTCCACATAGATACATTATTTTTTGTTAGTATTTTTAAGAATGTTACACTAGGACCTTGCAATCAACTTTATAAGTTTTTGTCAATTGAGTTAACTGGCACCCACTTTAAAATTTTAAATTTTCTTTGATAGGTACTTTTTTAATATTATTTTTATACACCTATAAGCACTTTTTATACACTTTATAATGGTAGTGTTATTATTGTTCCATTTCCAGTATAAATTTACCATAATTTTGGTTGGATATCTTTTTTACTATTACTTTGGAGTAATATAAGTTTATGAAATTTTTTGTTTTGATTATCTTCTAAATAAATATTGATTCTTTTGACATTGTGTTAACATTTTTAAATATTTTTTACATTAAATAAATTATTGCAGTATAGAGAGTTATATGCTATCAAATTTAATCATTTCAAATTGTTCAAGTTATTGAGTGCATGTTTCATGGTATAATTGTCTCTTCGATTAAATAAATAAATTATTACTTCTCCATAAAAGTGATGTTATTATTTTCTATTTAAATATTTTTTATTCTTGTCACACTAGATTAATAACTTTACATAAAAATATATTAATATATTCATGAGCTTGAGTATTTTATAAGAAATCATAGTAAAATTGAATCAGATAAAATTTATTATTGGCAAACTAAATTAATTAATTAAATTGTCATATTACTATATTTATCCATTTATATATATATATATGTTTTTTAAAAATTTAAAAACTTGAATACATACATTAATTGTACTATAGTGAAAACTTTACATGAAAATATAATAAAATTAATTAACTATAATTTATTATGAGAAAACTTAAAATTTATTAAGCATACTTTTAAAATTTTTTCATTCATATATATATATATATATATATAAATATCTTATATTTTATATTTAATGTGATTGAAAACTTTTTGTGAAAATATACTAATATTTACATCTATCAAACAAAATCTTTACAATAAAACATGTTTTACAATTGAAAAGCATGGATTTATAATAAAGTTTATTTCGTAAGATTGCTTAAGTGCAACTAAGTAAAATCTGTATTATATAACATGTAAGGTTTTATTGATGTTTTGAGTGAAATTATTTGCAAGAGTTGAGATAGACTTTGTAGACAAGTAAGGGATGAAACTTACCTCAACGAGCGCATTGATAGAGTAGATGTAATGGACAAGATATAGTTGTGCGTAAAAAAAATAAGATTAAAGAATCTAAGAAATCATATGTCAATAGATTTAATAAAGCATAAGAATATATAAAACCATATATTGTTAGGTATTAAATCCCTTCATATTGCTCTAGTTTGTAAGTACATGTTTCATGGTGATAATTTAAAGTTATATTATTATTTTATATTTAAATATTTTTTGTTCACATCATACTCCGCATTAAAATATTTTTATTTAATAAAATATATTTATGTAAAAATATGTTAATATATACGTGAGTTTAAATATTTTATAAGAAATTATAGTAAAATTCATTCAAATAAAATTTATTATTAGAAAAATGAATTAATTAATTATATTCTCAAATTATTATATTTATTCTATATTATTTTAAAAACTTCAATATGCACATTGCACAAGAATAAAAATTTTACATGAAAATATAGTAAAATTAATTAAATATAATTTATTATGTAAAAACTAAGAGATTATTAAGTATTTTTAATTTTTTTCCATATATATAATATATAATATTTAAATATTTTATATTTATATTTTCTGGAATTGAAGACTTTACATGAAAATATATTAATATTTACATCTATGATTAGTAAGATCATTTAAATGCAATTGAGCAAAGTCCATATCATATAACATCAATGTTTCATACATCTTTTGAGTTTTGTAGGAATTGAAATAATTTTTGTGGACAAATAAGACAAGAATTTGACCTCAACGGGAGCATAAATTAAGCAGATGTAATGGATAAGTTATAATTGTATGTCATATTGAAATAGATTGAGTTTGTAAAAGATAACATGATTAAAGAACTTAAGAAGTCATATATCAATTGATTAATTTAACTAATGAGTTATTTTATTTAGTTTACATAAATTGTATAAACTAAATGTATAGGTTACAAAATACTAAGGTACTTGAATGCATTAAGTATTACTTGGTTATATTGTTATCAACAATTTCAATTTTTAGTAGGTTTTCTATTTATTTGTTTTTTTCATGATTTTTATTTGTTATTGTAATATTTATCAATTTAAGATTATTTTGTTAGTATAATTTGGCATTAGGGATCAGCTTGATCTACTCTTAATAATGAGTTCATAAAACATCCAATTGAATAAACACATAAAATTAATTTTAAAAGAAACAAACTATTGAGTCAAAAATTAAAATTAGCTGAAATTATATAAATTAATTATTTATTAAAACGTCATATAAAAATATATATTTATTGTGAAGAGCTACATAACTCAATTACTATATGATGGAAAGAGCTTGGTTAATGAAAACAGTAAAGTGGTTTTGAATGGATCCTCTATAAACTTTACTAATTATAAATAAATCAGTTTCATCCTCATCATATGAGATATCATATCTTTAAATTAAGTATCTTTTCTTATTATTTTTTTTAAAATTCCTTAGTTGCACGAGTCCAAAAAGTTTGTTGTCTTAACAAATGTAAGATTGTTAGTTGTGCTCGTATCTTGACTCTTCCACAGGTCTTTAACTCCTTTCCTATCCTAGTTCTTTTCCGTTGCAATTTACAACGGAAATAACAACCTTTGTCGAATATGGTATAAAATCCACCCAATAAACTAAAAAGAAATGCTAGCAACATATATATATTTTTTGATATTCTTTTCAAAACTTGTTTTATTATTGATTCAAAAATAAGTGTTATTAGCATTCTTTGTTAGATTAAATGTCTCATGTGATGAATTTGTAACTTATTTTATTAGTTTATTAAGTTAATGAGCTAAATTCTTATTAGGTAAAAAGAAAAATGACAGTTTTGTAATTATAGTAACTACCAACTTGATAGAAGTTAGCAGTATTTAAGAAATAATTTTTGCGCAAAACTCAAGGTCTGTTCCTGATCGTCAGAGTTTCTTTTTTTTTCACTATCACTAAAGTAGAAGAAACATAAAGAAAAAGGCAAATGAATAAAAAATAAATTTTTGGATCTCTCTAACGTTCTTGGAATACAGTCTATCAATTATTCATAGATAAAAGTTATTATCTTCTTACACTCTTGTTTGTGAGAATCATAAATTCTAAGATTCTTATGCTTTAATGGTAGTTTTCTACATTAAGATTCTTAGAAAACTTACAAACTAACATGTGGTGTCAAAGTATGGTTATGAAATTTATAATTATCTAGACTATTTTTTTCCAATTTGTATGAACCTTAGTTATAAAAATTAGGAGTTTTTATCATATTATTCCACTGCACTGTCTAAGTAAATTTTATGATATATTATTGATTTTATGTCATATTATTAATTTTAATAATGAATCCTAATTAATTGTGTAAGTTAATGAACAATATATTGTTTTCGCACGCCACGGGTTAATTGTTCGTAATATTATATATTGTTCGTAAAGCTTGTTTGCAATATTTATATATTGTTTATTGTTTTTAAATCAACGACTTAAGAGGCATATGATTATTTTCAAAGTTCGTACATCAACGATGGAATGCTAAAGTGGTTACAATGCCAATTACCAATTATGAATTTTATTATGCTATTACAATCGTAAAGCTATTATGCCTTTATGGCACCAATTGTTTATAGCAATTATAATGATTGTTTTTGCAAATCAATGAAAATTTAGTATTTTTTAAAAAGATATACAGGATTTGATTTCTTATGCATAATGATAATATTTTTCAATTTGAAGCTATATTATGTAGATTTGTTAGTCACTAAAGTGATCAAATCCTTAAGTCAAAAATTAGTTTCAAATTGAATTATGTTTATAAATCAATTTGGGATGATATTATATAAGATTTATTAATCACCAAAATAGTCAAATCTTTAAGTTGATTTAATCTTAAATTGTATGAAAGTTATTTTAAAGAATATGTAGTATGTTATCAATTTGGAATGATATTACGTGAGATTTGTTAATCACCAAGGTGATCAAATCTTTAAGTTGAATTAATTCCAAATTGTATGAAAGTTATTTTTTTCAATTACCTATAGAATGAATGTTATGAATGACATGATGACTATTTGTGTATAGGTAAATTGAAGTTCATTGTTATAAGACATTTATGGATCACCCAAAGGTTGATTAGCTGCCCTTATAATAAATGGACATGATTGTTGATAATATAAGTACACTATTAGTTTTATTTATATATCTAAAGATAATAAATATTTCTAGTTAGTGCATATATCATTACCAAATAATGTTAAATTTTATTAGCATCATTATGTTGAATATGGTATATTGATGGATCACCTAAAGGAGAACATTGATATATATTGAATGCTTAAGTGATTTCATGTCTGAATCTATACAGTATCTTAATTTCTGACTTAAAATATTAATGTTAGACATGTGATCATTACGGTACCTATTACTGTACATTCGCATCTCTCATCTATTCCAATTTTTATGGATTTAATTTCTCTGAATGGAGTGAGTAAGTCCAGATTTATCTTGGGGTAATAGATTTGGATTTGGCTCTTCAAGTGGAGAAATTAGATGCTATTACTATTTTAAACATTGATGAAGAGAAAGTTCATTATAAAAACAGAGAAATATCAAATAGATTGAGTCTGATGTACAAGCAGATGAGTATGTCTAGCAATATTAAGTCAACTCTTCCTAAAACTGAGAATGCTAAAGAAATGATGAAGTTTGTGGAAGAGTGCTCCCAAACTACTAGCAAGTCTCTTGCTGGGACATTAATGAGTACTTTAACCACCATGAAATTTGATGGTTCTTGTACTATGTATGAGTACGTCATTGAAATGACAAACATTGTAGTAAGACTTGAGTCATTGGGAATGGAAGTGGATGAGAATTTTCTTATGCATTTTATGCTAAACTCATTACCGCTTGAGTATAGTCTATTCCAAATGAACTATAACACCATGAAATGTAACACCCTAATACGAATTATCGTAAAATAAATGAAATATTTCAAAATAAATCGCATTAGACATGTCACTTCTAGAAATGAAAAAAATAAAAATTCATAATAACTTACACAGTCATTATAGAGAGCTACGAATGATCAAAAAGTCATATATAGAACTATCACTGGCTAACATGTCATAAAGTATACATAAGCTTTTCTAAACAACCAGAAATATACATATATACAAATTGGTCCACAAAGAAACAAAACACTAATCTAAGCCTTCTGCTTCTTCTTTTCCTTGCCCTTACCCTTTTTAGGGACTTTACCTAGATTTACATGGAACAGACAGGGGTGAAAAATCATAATTTCTCAATATAAGCATACTAAGACTAGCAGTTATGAATGCTTATGTCTTGAAGCATATCAAATGAATTTTTGATGATAACAAAATCAAAGATCAAGATCAAGATCAAAAGAGAAAACCAAGATCAAAAGAAGGAAACCAAGAGGTATATAGATATAGGTCTTAGAATATCAATGTAAAATGCTCTCAAGGTATCTCAATTATCTTCAAATGATTTTTCAAAATCCTTTTAAATTAACTTATAATTCAAAGTTCATCTTTTTAAGGATATGTTGATTTCAATCTTGGATTTCATATTTCAAATGTAAATCTTGTCAAAATCCAAGCTTCTATAAGTAAGAATTGACCAATACACTTAATTGGGATTGAAAAATGTGTTCAAAGGACAAGGTAATCGATTACACATGTGTTGTAATTGATTACAAGCTAAACAAAGGCCTTGTAATTAATTACATTGAGCATGTAATCGATTACAAGCATGGCAGAAGCCTTGTAATCGATTACACTGAGGCTGTAATTGATTACACAAGGCGAGTAATCGATTACATCCTGCCCAAAAAGCCAAGAATACGTTCAAAAAGCCATGTAACCGATTACCAGTAATGTGTAATCGATTACCACTAGTCTGAAATTGCCCAACGGCTATATTAGGTGGTTAAATGCTGGGCATTAAAGCCCTCAACGGCTCCTTTGATGAAAAACACCATATATACTTGTGTTGGGGCATCATTAATGGCTGACCCTGAACTTGAAACATCTCTCTAACACTTTAATATGTGAACCAATCCTTGAAATCATTCTTACTCTATTTTTCTACAAATCTTTGAGATATCCTTGAAGAGCATTCTAGAGCTTCAATTTGTATCAATTACTCTTGTGAGAGTTTCATTCTATCATCTTGAAATCATTATAAGAGGGTGAGGTATCCCCCCATATTGTAAAGGGTGAGGCATTCCTTGTTTGAAGAGGCTCAAGCTACAAATGGTGAGGTATCCCAAGGTGGTGTTGAGTACTCCAATTTGTAAAGGTTACAAGCACCTGATTCAAGCTTGGAATTTAGTAAAAAATCTCGAGTGATTGCTTGAAGACTAGACATATGCCACAAGTGGATTGGTGGCTGAACTAGGATAAAGCTTGGTCTTTGTTTTCTCTAAACTCTACTATTTACTTTGAGCACTATTTTATTACTTTATCTGAATTCTATCTCTCTTGGTTAATTTATTTAAGAGTGAAAAGTTTATATCTCCTCTATCCATTCATCTCTAACAAACAATAGTTTCAATGAAAATAAGAATTCAAGTATTTTGTGAAAGATTTGTGAACTTTTTTTATAAACTCAATTCACCCCCTCTTGAGTATTGAAGTCACTTGGTAACAGTAGTTAATCATTTATAATAAATAATTCAACAGAACACCAAAAATGCATTCGATGTAAAAGAATATTCAATAATCAATAGTGTCAAAGAATCGCCTATACAATCCTAAGATACTATTGAACGAGTAACCAAACAATCAATCGATTAAGCCATGACAAATGCCCATACAAGTGTCAACCATGCAATGCTTTATGTTATGAAGTATGATTATGCTCAAATAAAGTCCACAAATTATGGATGTGCAATGCCAATGCAGGTTTTAAAGTTGAAAACTCAAGCTATTTACTTAATTTCTTAAGAACAGCGTTCCTTGTATATAGGATAGGCATCCAGCCCTGACACTACCTGGTGATGTGTGGACTAGTTTTCCTCACAACAGTAAGAGTACCGCTACCAACATACATCGGTAACCTTGACCATACAAGCAAACATGCAAGGAGAATTCAGATTCAACACCTCATTCTCATGTCATATGGTTGTGCACACCATCTAAGGTCACAATACATAGGAAAACAAACAAATATCATGTTTGAAAATCAAACATATGAGCCAAATATTTAAATACTAGCATAGAGTAATCTTGGCCTCACTTATCCAACAAAGTAACAAAAAATATGTCACTAGCATTCTCATACCTAGAACCTCATATCATCACTTCACAAGTGATTTCCAAAACAACCTCATGTTGTGCAAGGTTTTGGATACATTCCTAAGGCATTCTAACTCAAAGATTTGCCTAAGTTTCACAACTTTTAAATATATATGCTACTAGTTATTCTCTCCAAGAATCACCCCTATTTGTGCCTCAACACACTTAGGAAAGCATATATAAGTGATCTCATCAATTAGGAAATTCTAAAACATCAAAAACTCAATGTTAGAAGTTCCAGCAGCTCACACCTAGACATGATACACCCATGCTGCAGCGTGGTGATCTCTGTCTGTGAAGACTGAAAAACTGCGTCTTGCATGCCACGATGTGACACACCCTGCACCGCGGCATGAGAAGCAGAACCCAGGTTCTGTAGACTTCTGCAGACCCGGTACTGTTCCATTCATTTTTCTCACGAAAATCCAACTCTCCAAGTTAGTTTCTAGGTGATTTTAAGTTCCTAACAAGTCCACTAACCTGAAAGGAACATAAAACACTAATTAATTTAATCAAAAATAGATCAAAACACTAAATCACTCATCCAAATCCCTAAAATCAACACTTAGAGCATTTTAGGTCCAAAATGAGAATTTTTAGTTTCTAATCAAACTCTTAACATGAACAAGTCATAAACACCATTTAAAACTCATCCAAGTAAGAAAATCACTTAAAACACCACTAGAACTCAATTTGGTATATTAAACCTCAATTTAGCATAACATGAAAAATGAGTAGAAATGAAGTTTTAAGTATCAAGTACCCCTATCTTCAAGCTCCTTGATGCTGCAGATTGATCCTCAATCTCTAGCTTTGGATTTCCCCTTTGATCTCCTATTCTTTCTCTCGTATTCTTCCTCCTTTTCTCCTTTCTCTCTTGTTGTTTTTGTTTTCAGTCGTGAAGAGTGAGTGAGAACCAAGGGAAAAGATTGAAATATCAACAAGGAAAACTCCACAAAAAAGGCTAGTAACCGTGGCTAGTTTAAGGCCTTAAGTTACCACACTGATACTTCTCGATCTGCTAAAAACACTCAACTTTAGCTAAATCAAGATTTTCAGGTTTCAACAACTTTAAAATAAATACTAAAATTCATTAAAAAATCATTTCACCAATATCATAATTTTTCATATCTGTGACTAGTCAATCCGGCATTAAAACACACAACCAGTATGCTTAAAAATACCAAACAGACTTCTATTATTCTCAAATTTTAACCACATCATAGAATACACATTTGTGACTTAGAAATAAATTATCCACATTTATTTCCATTAGCTAAGCCATTTAAGCTAACATCTAGGCTATTTTAAGCTACTATTCACCTTTCGACTTGCAGCAAAGTGCCTAAACTAACTCAAATTATCATAAATTAAACAGACATGTTAAGCAAGTATTAAGCTACCTCTGTAACTATTTATAAGTCTAACATGTTGAAGAGGATGTTACATTTCTCCCCCTCTTTTTTTTTTTTAAATCTGTCCCCAAAATTGCTTACCTCATATAAACAACTGTGGGTAGTCTTGTTGCATATGGGACTCCAACTCCCAATTCACCTCCTCAAAGCTAACGTCATCCCAAAGCACCATCAGTAGAGGAATCCGCTTACTTCTAAGCTCTTTGACCCCTTTGTGCATGATCCTCATCAGCCGCATAACATAAGACAAATCCTCTCTTAACTGCACTAATTCATTTCTAATGACATGTGAAGGATCTAGATTGTACTTCCTAAGTTGTGACACATAGAATACATCGTGAAGGTTAGACAAACTTGGTGGAAGTGTAATTTTGTAGGCTATGGGTCCAATTCTCTTTAGGATCTGGTAGGGACCAATGAAACAAGAGTTTAACTTCCGTGTTCTCAATGCTCTACCAATCCTTGTTGTCGGAGTGACTCTCAAGAATACATGATGTCCCTCACTGAAATTTAGAGGTCTTCTCCTCTTATTAGCATAGCTTTTCTGCCTACTCTAAGTCATAACCAACCTATCCCGGATCATTTTGATCTGATCTATGGCCTACTGTACTAACTCAAGACCTAGAATGGTTTTCTCTCCAACCTTATACCAACATAAAGGGGACCTACACTTTCTGCCATAGAGTGCTTCATACGGTGCTATACCTATACTAATATGAAAACTATTGTTGTAGGCAAACTCCACCAAGGGTAAGAACTTATCCCAACTCTCTTTCTGCTCTAGCACACATGCTCTTAGCATATCCTCAAGGGTTTGAATAGGCCTTTCCAATTGACCGTCAGTCTATGGATAGTATGTTGTACTTAAACTAAGCTTTGTTCCGAAAGCTTTCTGCAAAGCTCCCCAAAATCTAGATATAAATCTAGGGTCTCTATAAGAAACTATACTAAAGGGTACACCGTGCATCCTAACTATCTTCTGAAGGTATAAATGGGCAAGTCTATCCATGAAGTAGTTAGCTCTAATAGGTATGAAATGGGCAGACTTAGTTAGTTTATCCACTACAACCCATATTACATCGAATCCTAACTGAGTTCTAGGCAAACCCATCACAAGATCCATTGTGATGCAATCCCATTTTCACTCAGGGACTCCCAAAGATTGAAGAGGTCTAGAGGGTTTCTGGTGTTCTATCTTGACCTTCTGACAAGTTAGGAGCCTAGACACAAACTCAGCTATGTCCCTCTTCATACCGGACCACCAAAATAACTTCCTCAAGTCTTGATACATCTAAGTGGCCTTCGGATGGATAGTGTACTGACTATAGTGAGTTTCTTCAAGGATCCTATCTTTGATTTTAGATTCACGAGGAATACAAAGTCTACCTCTAAACTTAATCATCCCATCATCCGACATATTAAACTCACCAGAATTACCTAAAAAGATCTGCTCACTCACATCACTAAGAGTCTCATCTTCCTTTTGAGCTTCCAAGATCCGAGTCCTAAAGTCACTCATTATGTTCACTTGACTTACACTGAGACTATGTGGTAACACAGCTACCGAAAGACTCATGTCTCTAAAACTCTCAAGGAGTTCACTTTCTTAAATCATCGTACAGGACACATGTAGGGATTTCCTATTCAGTGCATCAGCCACTACATTGGCTTTACCTGGATGGTACTTTAATTCAAAGTTGTAGTCTTTCGAAAACTCCATCTATCTTCGCTGTCTCATGTTCAGCTACTTCTGATCAAATAAGTACTTCAAACTCTTATGATCGCTGAAAACCTCAAATTGAACTCTATACAAGTAATGTCTCCAAACTTTTAGGGCAAACACTATTGCAGCTAACTCCAGATCATGAGTAGGGTAATTCTTTTCATGAGGTCTCAACTGCCTTGATGCATAGGCAACAACTCTCACATGTTGCATCAAAACACAACCCAAACCCATTTTTGAAGCATCACAATACACCTCAAAGTTCTCCAAAGGATCCGGAATTACCAATACTAGTGTAGTAGTCAACCTCACTTTAAACTCTTGGAAACTATCTTCACACGCCTGAGTCCATTTAAAAGAACTACATTTCCTAGTTAATCTAGTCAAGGGTAGCGCTACCTTTCCTTGCTTGGGTCCACAAAAATCCCACCTTGAGATATCATATATCCCAAAAAATATACTTATGAAAGCCAAAACTTACACTTAGATAGCTTGGCAAATAACCTATTCTCCTTAAGGGTCTCCAACACTATCCTCAAATGTTGTTCATGCTCCTCCATTGTCTTAGAATAGATCATAATATCATCAATAAAGACCACAACAAATTAATCCAGGTAGGGTCTAAAGATCCGATTCAAGTAATCCATAAACACTGTCGGTGTATTCATTAACCCAAAGGACATGATGAGGTACTCATAATGCCCATAACTAGTTTTAAAAGCTGTCTTAGGGATATCCTCTTCCTTAACCTTTATATGATGATAACCAGACCTAAGATCAATCTTTGAGAAAACTGCAGCTCATCTCAGTTGATCCATTAGATCGTCTATCATAGGCAACAAATACTTATTTTTAATGGTCACCTTGTTCAGTTGTCTGTAATCCACACAGAGCCTCATGGCACCATCCTTTTTTTTCACTAAAAGCACAGGTGATCCCCATGGAGAAACACTCGGCCTAATGAATTATTTATCCAACAAATCCTCAATTTGCTTTTTAAGTTCTGCTAACTCAAGTGGCCCCATTATATAGGGTGCTATAGAGATATGTCCCATCCCAGGCACTAGGTCTATAGAAAACTCTATTTCCTACTCGGGTGGCAACTTCACTATGTCACTAGGAAAAACTTCAGGATATTCACTTTCTACAAGTATTTCACCTAGACTTTGCTCAACCTCAGCGCTTAGTGAAAACAAGAGTACATACCCTAAAGATCCCTCCTCTAAACAGATATTAACCTAATTCGCATCGAAATACACAGACTCATATGGAACAACTCTAGTAGATATATTTGACAAGAAAACTAAGGATTTTTATGAACAGTTCAAAACTACATGGTTGGCAGACTACCAATCCGTTCCAAGCATGACATCAATATCTACAAGAGGCAAACAGATAAGGTTTATACTGAAAATCCTATCTTCTACCTTTACACAACAATCAAGACACACTATAGATATTGTACTTGGCTTACCAGTAGGTGTAGATATAAATAAGTCATATGAAAGTTTAGACACAGGTAAGTCCAACTCATTCACACAATAATTCAAAACAAAGGAGTGGGATGCTCCCGAATTACACAACACAGTTAAAAGATGACTGTGAATAATGCATTTACCTTTGATAAGGTCAGAAGACTGAGTCACCTCTTCATCACCTAGAGTACAAATGCTCCCTCTGGCTTGTGATTTTTGAGTAGGCGCAGTTTCCTTCTTTAATGGACATACCTTCATAAAATAACCAAGTTGCCCACACACAAAGCATACTAGGCAGGGTCAGTCTCCATGTTGTCTCCCACACATGGAACACTTTGGTCCCAAAAACTTCTTCTGAACCTGCTTACCCTTATCCTGAGTAAAGCTAGGTTTAGAAGATCCTTTCTTGAACTTGTCATCACCCATCTTCCTCTTCTGAAGATCCTACGACATAGGCTCCAAAGAAAGCTTCCTAGATTGCCTATCGATTATCTACACTTGTTAATTGTAATACCCCTCGATTTAATACCCATGACACAATCGTCATTTTACCACGGTCACTAAATTTTGGCGTGTTACAACTCAAATAATAAGTTTTCCAAATTTAATCATTTTGCATATAACGAAAATATGAGCCACGACTGAATAGTTACACATTCTGTCATTTTAAGAATATAGTTCGACAAGATATACCCAAGATACAACATATAAGACTAGTTAATTACTTTAAAACATACATATACTCAAAATAGCCCTTATACAGGTAATGCAAAAGAAAATATAAACTACCCACAATAACGCCACGACTAAGGAGTTGGGCACTCCATCGAATCCATTTCGGGATCCTTTCCCCAGTTCATCTGAGGACACAAAAGCAGAACAGTATGTGGTCTCACGGGTAGGCACCCTCGCAGCTAATGCCACAGACTCCTCGTCCTCTCTGAGGGCATGAATTAGATCACTCCATAGCTCCCGAATACGTAAGGCAACTCCAAATGCACCGATGTAGTGAGAACCAAGATAGGATCTTCAATTGCAGTCCTCTTCACGGTCAAAGTCAGATCCCCAATAATACTATTTATGCTCGCTGGCCCAGTTGACGCGTCAAGCATTGGCACCCTAGATGAACACAATCCTGACAAAAAATCAATAGAACCCCTTCTTGTTACCCTCGTCAAATGCAGGAGATCATACTAAGTATGGTCTAGGAAATTCAACCTCGTCCCCTTTGTTGGGGATTTTTGCGGATACATCACGCAGTGGAAAACAGGGATTCCCACCGAGGATCCATGCAAAAAAGTCATAATCCGAGTTTTTTTTTAATGATTTACCTCTTGAAGCATGAATCACCAACACCGTAATAGAAATGATGTCTCTGCGGTATCCACACAAATAGACTCATGAACGTCCAACGTCTTCAAAGAGGAGCCTCACGTCTCTCACACAGTGCTAGCTGCGAAGAGAAGAGAAGAAACCAGTCGCTCTCTCACTTATTTTTCTGTAGGTGCAGCTAGGGTTCAGAATTGTATGTCTTAACAGCCCCCTTAGCAGTACTATTTATAATAGTGACTGCCTTAAGTGAGTGTGAGCAGCAGCAAGGTAAGCTGTGCAACCCTAGACCCATCTCATTATGAGTCGGCCTATATTTGAATCCGAGTCCAACTTGGATCCATTGCTCCAATTTTAGTCTACTCTATGTGTGTGACCCTGTAGGTTCTTATTACGTTGACAGTAATATTAAAATCTCATTTTAATATTACAAGCAGTGAGCGGTATCTAGCAACACATCGCTGCTACCCAAGTAATAAGAATGTCGGTGATTTGACATAACCTTTCCGTGACCAATGTTTCCGTGTCATTTAATTCCTTTGTCAAGATATCTAGATTGAACACAAGGCATGGAATGCGTCACCCTTGTATAGTCCAATCATTCGTTTCCTGATACTCGAGTAGACTTTGTTACAACAAATAAGATCAATATCTCATATTGACTCATTTGAGCATGGCCATGCATTTCGCAGTCTCACTCAATCAGGGGGCCCGAAGATATCGCTCTTGTTATGTAGGAGTGACAAATCCCATCTAGGTCACTCACATCCCTCTGCATGATTCGCGGTATATCCAATAACTAACTTTATAATCACTTTGTTACAGATGACGTTTGATGGCATTAAAACACACAACTCCTTATGTAGGAATCGTAGTGAGTTCAGGTCAAAGGACCACAGACACCATTGTCATTATGAGAATCACTTATGACACTCACGTAATGATCCATGTAGCGTTCTCATGGTAGGTCAGTCCAGTACATCATTACTCTAATATGTACCCATGTGAAGACTTGATATCTCATATCCATGACCCGTGAGATGTGGTCATCAGTCTATGCACATACTAGTCTCAATGTATTATTCTTGTCCTAATTAACAATAATACTTGACTAGGGACATTTAAGAATAGTGTTGTAACCAAAAGGATCTCACGATCAAGTCATCCACTTGATGTCCTATGGCATCAAACTTACTATTCTAAGGACTTTATTATGTTTATCAAAAAAGAGCACAATAAATGAAATGCCTCATATATAAAATAGCATAACAAAATGTATGTAAATACAGAAAATGTATTGGCCTCTAGGGCATACACCAACACCCTTTACAGTCTTTAACCAAAAGTCACATAGAACAAGAATAGTATAAACAATAGGTGAGATATCCTACATTCATTACCAACAGGGCAGCGAAGGAAAATAATACGAATAACAAAATCATTCCATCCATGCAGATATTACAGATATTTTCAAGTTATCAATTTCATAGCCATCATCAGAAGGCATATATCACAATCATATAAATATCAACAGCACTATAACAACAAATATCCACTATAAATATATAACAAATATTTATGTCTCCACAATATGTATGTTGACCATGCCATGACAATATGTGAATTGACCATGCATATGCACAATGCGTATGCTGACCATCCTCATGTACAATGTACTCATTTCCTACTCCATGAAACTAGACAAAAACATCAGAGAAAATGATCAGGAGATATGTCTGTATCGCGGCTGCTGAGGCCTTCAAGTGCTAAAATTCTCAATTTATCAACGTGCACATCATGGCATTGTACAAGACATTCTACACAGATCTCGATATAGGACAGTGTCTCGGTCCGGATCATCGATGCATTTGCATCAGTTTGCCCTACGGACAGAAGAGCTACCAACTGTCCATTACAAGGTACTCGCACCCCAACGCCTCCAAGGTCAATAAGAGACCAACACTAGTCTATTCGCACCCGCACTAATGTGTGATTCAACTCCTAGGCAACATGGCCTTAACAATAGTTCAACCACCGTTATACCATTCCCAATGGTATTGAAGCAACCATCCATACAATTGTTCAATACTATTTTTATCAGTGATATTATATAACCGTCCATACGACTACATAGTACCACTGTTAACTAGGTTTCTTCTGATAATCAGTCCCATTTGACTCGCTCGTCTATCTGACATTTCTGGTTATAAAGGCGAACCACATCTAACTAAATCGTCCATTTGATGTTTTTTGGTTCGGTACTTCAGTTACATAATCACAATGTTAATGCATGCTTCAATCATGCTCATCATGTCAGACTGTATCATTCATGCCTCAATGCATATGGATTCAATGCATATATATATATATATATATATATATATATATATATATATATATATATATATATATACATATATATAGATATACATACATATATATACATATATATACATATATAGAATCACAATGATAGCATAACTTATTCAAATTCACATGCCATATAGAGCCCAATCATTCATCCAAAAATCTTTGATCCCAATTACAGACCCACCTCAAGTCATTATTAAAACCTCCAAGGTGAACACATATTATTCAAAGTTGCTACGAAATTATGCTTCAATTCCATTACATTCTTGCGTTAACTCTCTTAGAATATTTACTTTGAGTTCCTCACAACCCTCCTCACACTTATGTTCTTTCTTTTTCCAAATCTCACACTAAGTTGTATAATAAGGTTGTATTCATTATCCTTTCCACATTATGAACTCCTACTTAAGTGCCTATTCATTTAATCAGCTAAGCTCTAGCTTGTTACAAAGCCTTATCTCCAAGGGACTAGAAAAGCCAAACAATTCTTCACTATCCCATTTATACAGTTGTATCAAGTTACATGGCCTGGAGTACACGACCGTGTTAAATTACACAGCCTAGGCTGTGTACTCCTCTGGAAGTACCTGAAAACGTGTCTAAACTGAAAAGCTCGATTACACGGCCGTGTAACACTCTATCATGTGCGCTGAGCTATGTTCCTAGTAGGGAACACAGCCTGAGCCGTGTAAATCTACACAGCCCGTGAATCTACACCAAAATCCATAAAAATGAGCTTCTCCAAGCTTCCAAATCAAATGGGTACCAATCCATATGCATATTTGAACATTTAGACACATACAAATCCATCTAGATTCACAATATCAAGCATAGAAGATCATACAACACATTCAAATCTCAAACTTATTAAAAATCACAAACAAAGTGAGAAACCCACGTATGGATTCCTCACCATCAACACCAAAGATATTTCCTCACCACCAAGATTGGGTGAAGAGGATTATCTCCCTCTTACCTCAAGAGAAGACAAGAAAAGGAACCTTCTTGATGCTTTTCTTACAATTTTTCATCCAAGGCCTCCAAGAAAACCCTAAGATGGTGAAACCCAAGAAATCCAAAATCAAAGCTTGAAGAGGGAGTCCTTGATCAAAGTGGTGGCCAAGGACCACGAAAATGAGAAGAGAAGATGAAGATCAAGAACATTACCTTAAAAGCTTCAAGCTTTGGGCTTCAATGGTGGAAGAAGATGAAGGTGGATTTAGGGATTGAGCACTAAGGAGAAAAGTCTTAAGATGATGAGAGGAAGCAAGAAATGAGGTTAGTTTAACAAGATAGTGAAAATGGCCTCCCCTTGGTGTGGCTGCCATGGAGTAGAGAGGAAGAAGAGAGGAGAACACGCGAGGGAGAAGAGATAAATAAAGAGAGAAAAATGAAATGGGTTTGGAATAGGAAATGAGAAGTGAAAATATGATGACTTTTGTCATTTTTTCTCCTCCCAGTCGTGTAGCCCCAAATGAGGAGAGAGGAAAATGTGGTGTTAGGTAGGAAGCTTCCTTAAGAAGCTTTACATGCTTCTCGATAAAGTGAAGAGTGATGATGTCACTTAGATGCTATCATAAAAGTGATAAGATAGAAATAATCTGTTAGAACTATTATCCAGTAGACAAAAGTTACAGTTAACAGAAATAATATTTTATCATCCCACAGATAATAAAATATACTACGATTTTATTTATCAAATAAAATCTCAAAAAATAAAAATCTCGTAAACTGTGTCCAGCCTCGGATTTAGTAAGATCCCCCATCGACGTTTCTACAGTTCAAAGTTATAAGGCCACAGGAAAAATATTTCATTTTCCTAGCCTCGCTTAGCGTGCATGCAAATCAAGAAAATATTAAAATAATTAAATAATTCAGAAAATTCTAGAAAAATTCTCAAAAATCATAAATATTATAAAATAATTATTTATCATGAAATAAGTAATTTTTGGGATGTTACATTAATCAGAGTTCCAAAATCTCTAATTTCAAACGGTTGAATGACATTCTGAATGTCTTCCCTTAATCATTCCTCAAACTTAACACACTTCTAAGACTCATCTAGGTTAAATCTGATGCAAGAAGAGAATTTAGATAATTCATTGAATTTGACCACGTACTGGCCAATAGATATGTTTCCTTGTTCCAACTTTAGAAATTTCATCACTTTGGCATTCTGAAGATTTTGTGTAAAGAACTTTCTCAGAAATGAACTTCTGAAGATCCCCCATGTCGCATGAGTCCTTAATGCCCCAAGAGCCCTCTTTGTATCCACCCACCAATCCTCTGCCTCACCTTCCAGCATATATAAAGCAAAAAGCACCTTATGCTTGTCTGAGCAAGCCATAACAATGAAGATCTTCTCCATCTCTTTGAGCCAACCCTCAGCTTTGACTAGGTTGCACTCTCCGTTAAAGGAAGATGGATTTGATTTCTTGAATTTCGAGAGGTCTTGGAAAGTCTGATTCCTTCCAACTGCCTCTTGGTGTGGTTGCCCCTGGTGGTATGGTGGAGGTATAGGTGGTACTGGTTGCTGAGTTCCCAACCTCTCAAGCACTCTAGCAGTTATTGTTGCCTACTCTTTCATTGCGATGCAATTACAGTTGCCTGCTTTGTTTGTTGTGTCATGACATTAGCCATTGCCATCATGGCGGCTGCCACATCAGTGCCTTCATTCCCAGAGTTCCTGTTACTACTTCTATGTGGTCTCCCTCACCCTCTTGCTGCCATAGTTTCCTGTAAACACAGAACAATACATATTGAGGTAGCTAATCCCAATATCATGTAACGTGCAACAATAGCTAAAATAGTCAAATCAAGGTATTCATACAATTCAATAAAACATTTCACACAAGAGATAAAAGAAATGCACAACACAAGAAGGAATTCCTAAACATGCTTAAGCATAGTTAGTCCACAACCCGACTCAACAGGATGAACTGCTCTAATACCATAATGTAACACCCTAATACGAATTATCATAAAATAAACAGAATATTCCAAAATAAATAGCATTAGACATGTCACTTCCAGAAATATGAAAAATAAAAACTCATAATAACTTACACAATCATTATAGAGAACTATGAATGATCAAAAAGTCATATATACAACTATCACTGCTAACACGCCATAAAGTATACAGAAGCTTTTCTAAACAACCAGAAATATACACATATACAAATTAGTCCATAAAGAAACAAAACACTAATCTAAGCCTTCTGCTTCTTCTTTTCCTTGCCCTTGCCCTTTTTAGGGACTTTACTTGGATTAACATGGACCAGACAGGGGTGAGAAATCACAATTTCTCAGTATAAGTATACCAAGACCAGCAGTTAATCATTTATAATAAATAATTCAACTAAACACCAAAAATGCATTCGATGTAAAAGAATATCCAATAATCAATAACGTCAAAGAATCACCCAAACAATCCTAAGATACTATTGAATGAGCAACCAAACAATTAATCGATTAAGCTATGACAAATGCCCATACAAGTGTCAACCATGCAATGCTTTATGTTATGAAGTATGATTATGCTCAAACAAAGTCCACGTATTATAGATGTGCAATGCCAATATAGATTTTAAAGTTGAAAACTCAAGCTTTTTACTTAATTTCCCAGGAATTGCGTTCTTTGTATATACAAAGTAGGATAGGCATCCAGCCCTGACATTACTTAGTGATGTGTGGACTAGTTTTCCTCATAATAGTAAGAGTACCGCTACCAACTCCATACATCGGTAACCTTGACCATACAATCAAACACGCAAGGAGAATTCAGATCCAACACCTCATTCTCAAGTCATATGGTTGTGCACACTATCCAAGGTCACAATACATAAGAAAGCAAGCAAATACCAGGTTTGAAAATCAAACATTCGAGCCACATATTTAAATACTAGCATATATTAATCTTGGCCTCACTTATCTAACAAAGTAGCAAGAACCATGTCGCTAGCATTCTTATACCTAGAACCTCACATCATCACTTCACAAGTGAAAAGCAACCTCATGTTGTGCAAGGTTTTGGATACATTCCTAAGGCATTCTAACTTAAAGATTTGTCTAAGATTTCACAACTTTTAAATATATATACTATTGGTTATTTTCTCCAAGAATCACCCCTATTTGTGCCTCAACACACTTAGGAAAGCATATATAAGTGATCCCATCACTTAAGAAATTCTAAAACATTAAAAACTCAATGTTGGAAGTTCCAGCAGCTCACGCTTAAGCGTGACTCAGCCACATCGTGACGTGGTTGTCTTTGTCTCTAAAGACTAAAAACATGTGCCTTGCACGCCACAACATGACATAGCCTGTGCCGTGGTATGAGAAGCAGAACCCAGGTTCTGCAGAATTCTGCAGACCCAATACCGTTCCATTCATTTTTCTCACGAAAATCCAACTCTCCAAGTTAGTTTCTAGGTGATTTTAAGTTCCTAATAAGTCCACTAACCCAAAGGAAACATAAAATATCAATTGATTTCATCAAAAATGGATCAAAATACTAAATCACTCATCCAAATCCCTAAAATCAACACGTAGAGCATTTTAGGTCCAAAATGAAAATTTTCAGTTTCTAATCCAAACTCTTAGCATAAACAAGTCATAAACACCATTTAAAACTCATCCAAGCAAGAAAATCACTTAAAACACCATTAGATCTTAATTTGGCACATTAAATCTCAATTTAGCCTAACATGGAAAATAAGTAGAAATGAAGTTTAAAGTATCAAGAACCCCTATCTTCAAGCTCCTTGATGCTGCCTTGATGCTGTAGATTGATCATCAATCTCTAGCATTGGGTTTCCCTTTTGATCTCCTCTTATTTCTCTCTTGTTCTTCCTCCTTTTCTCCTTTCTCTCTTGCTTTTTTTGTGTCTGTTTTCAGCCATGAAGAGTGAGTGAAAACCAAGAGAAAAGATTGAAATATCAATAAGGAAAAGTCCACAAAAGGCTAGTAATTGTGGCTGGTTTAAGGCCTTAAGTTACCACACTAATACTTTTTGATCTACTAAAAATACTCAACTTTAGCTAAATTAAGATTTTCAGGTTCCAACAACTTTAAAATAAATACTAAGATTCATTAAAAAAACCATTTCACTAGTATCATAATTTTTCATATCTATGACTAGTCAATCCGACATTAAAACACATAACCAGTATGCCTAAAAATACCTAACGGACTCCGATTATTTTCAAACTTTAACCACTTCATAGAATACACATTTGTAACTTAGAAATAAATTATCCACATTTATTTTCATTAGCTAAGATAATTAAGCTAATATCTGGGTCATTTTAAGCTACTTTTCACTTTTCAGCTTACAACAAAGTGCCTAAACTAACTCAGATTTTCACAAAATTAAATAGGCATGTTAAGAAAGTATTAAGCTACCTCTATAACTATTTACAAGTCTAACATGTTGAAGAGGATGTTACATGAAAGATAAATAGAATGTGTATGAACTACACAATATGTTAGTTCAGGAGGAAACAAGACTTAAGAATCAAGGAAATCACTCTATCCATTATGTGAACCATCAAGGAGATGGAAAGAAAGCTTATATATGTTTCAAATAAATTTAATTGAAGTTCCCCATAATACTTAGTGGATTGATTATGGATGTACAACTCATGTTTCTAATACGATACAAATATTTCTTACAATCCAAACCATAAGCTTGAATGAGAAGTTCGTCTTCATGGGAAATAGAGTGAAAGTTCCAGTGAAAGGTGTCGAGGCTTACTGTTTAATCATAGACACTGGACATCACGTAAATTTATTTGAAACTTTTTATGTACCTAGTATTTCTAATAATTTAGTTTCTTTGTCTAAACTTGATGTTGTTGGATACTCTTTTAAGTTTGGTAATGAATGTTTTAGTTTATATAAGCATACCTATATGATGGGTTTTGGTATACTTTGTAATGGTTTATATAAATTGAATCTTGATAATTTATATGTTGAAACTTTTATAACCTTGCATCATAATATTGGCACTTAACATAGTTTAATGAATGAACATTCTGCTTACTTGTGGCATAAACATTTGGGTCACATTTCCAAAGAAAGAATGAAAATGTTAGTAAAGAATGACATCCTTTCAAATTTGGATTTCACTGACCTTAATATTTGTGTAGATTGTATTAAGGGAAAACAAACAAAACACACAAAGAAAGGTGTTACGACAAGCACTCAGTTTCTTGAAATTGTACATGCTGATATATGTGGACCATTTGATGTTAATTCTTTCAATAAAGAAAAGTACTTTATCACCTTTATTGATGCTTATTCATGTTATGGATATGTCTATTTATTGCATGAGAAATCTCAGGTAGTGAATGCCTTAAAAGTTTATGTAAATGAAGTTGAAAGGCAATTGGACAGGAATGTGAAAATCATAAGGTTGGATAGAAGTGATGAGTATTATAGAAGATTTGATAAAATTGGAAATGTATGGTTTATTGAGAATGGTGAAACCAATGGGAGAGAAGCTTCATGAAATGTGGAGGTTAAGGAAGTTAGAGTACAAGTTCCTTAAACTTGTGCTCCTACTTATGAAATTGTCGTTTCTCGTGTTGTTGAACCGAATAAAAATCAAGAAGAATAACAAATTAATGATCCTGAGGTTAACAATGAACATATAATAGAACAACTACAATAAATAACATTAAGAAGATCTCAAAGAGAAAAGAGATCTACTATTCCAAATGATTATGTGGTGTATCTACAACAGTCAGAAACCGACTTGGAAATTAATGACAATGATCTAGTTTCATTTTCACAAGTCATTAATAGTGATAATGCTGATAAATGGCTAGATGCCATGAAAGTTGAGCTTAAATCAATGGAACATAATGGTGTATGGGACCTTGTGGAATTACCTAAAGGGTGCAAGGGAGTTGGGTGTAAATGGGTCTTTAAGACTAAGCGTGACTCTCATGACAACCTTGAACGCTACAACGCTTGTCTTGTTGCCAAAGGCTTTACTCAAAAGGATGACATTGACTAAAAGGAAACATTTTCACCAGTTTTTAAGAAAGATTTTTTCAAAATTATCATGACATTAGTAGCTTATTATGATCTAGAGCTGCATCAAATGGATGTGAAAATTATCTTTCTAAATGGGAATTTAGATGAAGATGTTTATATAGATCAACTAATAGGTTTTTCAATTGAGGGGAAAGAACACATGGTGTGTAAACTAAAGAAATAAATATACATACTTAAGCAAGCTTCTTGGAAATTGTATCTCAAGTTCAATGATATTATTGTATCTTTCGAATTTAAGGAAAACACTATTGATCGGTGTATATATCTGAAGGTCAGTAGGATTAAGTTTATCTTTCTGATTCTGTATATTGATGACAT
The DNA here is from genome assembly GCA_029884595.1 of Ormosia semicastrata. Classification (NCBI taxonomy): domain Eukaryota; kingdom Viridiplantae; phylum Streptophyta; class Magnoliopsida; order Fabales; family Fabaceae; genus Ormosia; species Ormosia semicastrata. The sequence goes on along the minus strand of JAQQTO010000042.1, from coordinate 21,986,329 downwards.
CTTGCTTGCAACTAATGATCTTGGTCTATTAAGTGAGACTAAGAAATTTCTCTCTAATAACTTTGAAATGAAAGATATGGGAGAGGTAAGCTATGTGATTGGAATGGAAATATTTCGTGACAAATCACAAGGATTATTGGATTTGTCTCAGAAAACCTATTAATGAATAAATATCAATAAATATCTATATATCAATAAATATATAGAAAATGGATAAATGACCAGCAAATATAGTTCCAATTCAAAAAAGGGGACAAATTTAATGTTATGGCATGCTTTGAGCCCATTATTAATGAATTATGGTTGCAAAATTTTATTTAGGACTTGAAATTGTCGACAGTATTGTCAAGTCACTAAAGTTTATTATCTACAGCAATCTTCTTTTCTAAAAAATGACAAGTATTCTAAAGGTCCTAAGCAAATGGAATTGAAATACTCTTCCATTAAAGAAGAAGTTCAGAAATATAGAGTGTCAATATAGAGCATGTTAGCACCGATTTTATCATTGTTAACCCTTTGACGAAAGGATTACCGCCCAAAAAATTTAGTGGACATGTTGAAAGTATAGGCATTATTGTATATTATGTTAATGATTATGTTTAATGTACTTTGACACTCTGAGCTCATGAATAAATATGTTTCTGTCTCACCTATTTTCCTAGTTTGTATACATGATTGAATAGGAATGATGATAACATGTTCTGTATTTAATAAAGACATTATTGTTAGACCAATTATGTACTTCCCATTTATAGGTCATGTCAAGGAGTGGACTAATTATGTGGTACATGGAAGGGACTATATCGATTAAATGATATACGATCGCCATGACTCATGTTAGTTTATTCTTAGTCATGATAAATGATGTATCAAGTGTAAAGAAGAATTTAACTATATATATGAATTCATATTATTTTTTGATATACTTATCAAATTATAAAGAAGGTGATGTCACATGAGCCAAGTGGGAGAATGTTAAATAAAATGTCTCATGTGATAGGCTTGTGACTTATCTTATTAGTTTAATACGTAATTAAATTAAGTTAATGAGCTAAACTCTTATTGGGTAAAAGAGAAATGACAGTTTTGTAATTATAGTAACTGCCAACATGATGGAAGTTAATAGTATTTAAGAAATAGTTTCTGTAACATCCCGAAAATTGTTCATTCATTTATAAAATGTCATTTTATAATATTCTTGATTTTTAGGAATTTTTCTAGAATTTTACGGAAATGTCGAATATTTTAATATATTCCTCGTTTTGCGTACACACTGGGCTGAGAATTTCTGAGACCAGTGTAACACTCCGGAAATTGATTATTTCATCACCAATAGTCATTTCCTAATATTTGTGATTTATGGAAATTTTTCTGGAATTTTACGGAAATGATGAATATTTTAATATATTCCTCGTTTTGCGTAAATACGGAACAGAGTCGTGAAAACGACTGTAACGTTTCAAAAACTGGAAAATAACATGACGAATAATCGTTTTACAATATTTTCAATTTTTGAGAATTTTCTGAGAATTTTTCGGAAATAAAAAATATTTTAATATATTCCTCGTTTTGCGTGTGTACTGCGCGGAACTGAGAAAATGCGACATTTTCTCTGTGAATCTTGGACTATGGATAAGTCGATGGAGGATCTTACTAGACCCGAGACTTGACACAGTTTACGAGGTTCGCACCATTTTTCGAGAAATCTTAATGGATAAAATAAATTAATACGAATAAAAATTCATCTGTAGATTAATTAAATTTCGATTTCTATCAATCGTAACTATTATCTATGGGATAATAGTGTGTAATAAAAATCCTATCACATTATCCTAATGCAATCTACTTTATGTCTAATCCATTCACTTTAATTCAAATTTAATAGTATTTTATTCTAAGCTTCCATGACAAGCTTTGACCCAAGCTTTGACTCAACCAATTAGCTTCCTTTGGAAGCCAAAATTGACCTCCCAATCACACTCTCTTTTCACGTCTGCTGCTGTTTGGAAAAGGGGAGGAATTGGTTTTAATTAACCAAATATCACATTACATCATTTATTCACCCAAAAGCCTATTTCCTTCTTCATTTACGTTCTTCCTCTTCTATTGTCTTCTTCAACATTTCTTTCTTTCTCTCCCACTCACCTCATGGCAGCCCACTCTCCCATTTCCCCAACCATCACAAAAACAATACTTGATCATACTTTCTTAATCTCCTACTCATTCTCTTCAACATTTGTGCTTGGAGTTTTCAAGAAGCTTCCATCTTCAACCTCTTTTCAAGCTTTGAAGGTATGCTTCCATGGCTGGAAAAATTTCAGATTTGGACTCCATTTTCGTTTTCTATTTTCACCTTGATTTAATGGCTATCCTCTTCTTCATTTTCACACCATAACCTTGTTCTAACTCATATTGCATTTTCTAGGGTTTTTGGGGCCAAAATCCGAAAATCAAAAGGGGTTCTTGGAAGTGTTCTTGGTTCTTCTTCTTGGTAAGAGGAAGATTAATCCCCCTCAACCTCTTTAGCAACTAGGGACCTTGTATTTGATTTTTGGAAGAGAAACCACATAGTGGTTATTCTTGAATGTGCTTGTAAATTTGCTCACTTGATTGCTATCTTAGTTTAGCTTTGAGAAATGGATTGAATGGTTGTTTAATCATGTATGCTTGTGATTGGAATCCATGTTGGCTTGCTGAAAATTCTGGTTGCTGGACATGCATTGTGTGCCACGGTTTTGGGCTGTTTTGGCTTGGAAAATGCATGGTGAATGATGCTTAATTTTTGATCAATGCATGCTTAATTAAATCAAGTGGTTAATGTGGGTTTAAGTGGAACAAAATTCTGGTTGTGTGACTCCTAAGTGTGCCACGGTTTTGGCTGGAAAATGTGGGGAAATTATGTTAAAATTTTGATCAATGTAAAGCTTAATCAAGACAAGGAATTAAGGGCAAGTTAAGTGGACTAAAATCTGAAAATTTTGGCTAGAAGTCCCATGGTTCTTGGGGCTGTTTTGTGGGCTGAACTTGGATGGAATTTATGTCAAGAATGATGCTAGGTAAATTGAGTAAAGGAAGGACAAATTAATGAAAAGAAAATGGTAATCTAGTAACCCCTTGAGTGTCACGGTTATGAGGGCTTGAATGAGGGGAATGATGACTAAAATTGTGAGATACTATGACTTGAGTTAATCAAGAAATTAAGTAAAGGTTAATAGAAGATAATTTGTAACATTAATCCTTATAATGAATTATGGTTAAGACTTAGGAAATAAGCAAGAATTGGAAGGTAATCATAGTGATTAAATAAATTGGATCAAGTAACACTTAAATGGGACTAATCATGTGAATATGACTTAATTGAGACCTTGGGAAGGCCACGGTCTCTAAGTGAGATTTGGGATAAAATTCCATAACCCATAACTTGAATTACAAGTATTTAAAGAGTACAAGAAATTAAGGGTTTCATAAACCTTAATGAGCCAATGGGATAATTATTATAAGACTTGAGGTTACTAGAAGAAAAGCACAAGAGGGTGTGAAACTTGGAGGGTTTGGGAAATCCATAATGAACCTAAAATGTGCTTCTTGACTTTAAATTGATGCTATTCTGATGATGGGTTCTCTTGAATGCTAATTTGCATATTTGTACTCTCTTGGCCAATTATGGCATATTATGTGATGATTATCATATTTTGAATTATCATCATGACGCATAAGATTTTATGCATTGAAATGTCCTATGGACTGTTGTAAGGCCAAGTTGCCTAGGAGATTGAACACACCTTTTGTGCGGGTGCGAATAGACTAGTGTAGGTCTTTAATGACCTTGGGGGCGTCGGGGTGCGGGTTCCTCGCAATAGGCGGTTGGTAGCTCTTCTGCCTGTGGGGTAGACCGATGCAAACGCACCGACGATCCGGACCGAGACACTATCCTATATCGCGATCGAGCGCGGACTGTCTGTACAATGCCATGATGTGCACGTGGAAAATATATATATGTTTATATAGCACAAGGCCTCGGCGTAGAGATACGACACGTCTCTTGATCTTTCTCTCCGACTATTTTGTGTCTAGCTCCATGGAGTAGGATATTGGGCGTCCATGCATATGCATCACATTATCATACATTTATTTATTGATGTTGTTTTGTATACTATGAATGGTTGACTGCTCTTATTATTATGGACTGCCTGGATTTAACTGCCTGGATTTAACTGCCTGGATTTAACTGTCTGAATTTAACTACCTGGATTTAACTGTCTGGATATTATGACTTATTCATATTCCCTGTCGATGACTGCCTGACTGGTTATCTGTTTAGAAATTTATTTATTGCCTTTACATGCTACGTGGGCGCTATGCGCCCATTCGGTTCTTGGTTCTTTGTATTGGTATTGATGGTAGGATATCTTACCTCTTTTCTCGTATTGCTATTGTGCACTATTTGTATATACCTTATATTTGTCGAAGATGACGGCAAGGAGGTCGGTGCTACTGAACCTTCGAGCAGGTGGCCGTACCTCGACTAGCATTTGCTTGGAGATGGAGGCGACACGAGATGCCGATTCTCACCTGCCATATTCGACTAAGTCTGGAGTTCTATCTACCCATTCGTGAGATGTGGGGTTCTCGTTTCCACAACCCGCGTGAAGACTCATTTGATTCTACAGCTCGGGCCCCGTCCCGTGTCTCTGCTATTCCTATGGTGATTTCCTCTGATGATGAGGAAGATCCTGAGGAAGATCCCGAGGAAGTCCCTGAGGACGACCCCGAAGAGGAACCTGAAGAGGATCCTGACACGATTCCTCCTCACATGAGGGATTGACATCACTGGTAGCTACTGATGGCTGCCAGTTTATTTTGGGGGCCTGATGGTATTTTGTCTTATTGGTTGTATATTTTGTTATTCTGGAGTAGTGTTGATATGTAAATCCATAGGCAGGTATAGTTTTGCTTTTTGGATTAATTTCAGGCTTGTAACTAAAACACTGTTATATTTAAGTATATGTATGTATGTTATTCAGATGAAATTTCGTTTACTGTTTTATTTTACGGTAATTAACATTCTGCATTGTCATCATTATTATAAGAAAAAAAAATATACTGCTATTTTTACATATTAAAGTATCAGGTAATTCAACCTTTAATTAATCGAACCGAGTCTTAAGTGATTAATTATTTAATTTTCGTATTTTATTTTATTTGACAATGTGACGTTCCCTCCAGAAGAGGGGCGTTACAGTTTCTGCACAAAACTCAAGGTCTATTGCTGGCCGTCAAGGTTTCTTCTTCCCTCTCCATCACTAAAGTTGAAGAAGCATAAAGAAAAAGGCAAAGAAATAGAAAGTGAGTTTTGGGATCTCTCTAACACTCTTAGAATACAGTCTACTAATTATTCATAGATAAATGTTAGTGTCTTCTTACACTCTTGTTTGTGGAAATAATGAATTCTAATATCCTTATGTTTTTAATGGCAATTTTCTATATTAAGATTCTTAGAAAACTTACAAACTAACATTATTCTCCTAATAATTCTTTTAAGTGTATGAGGTGGGTTAATAGTAAAATAAGTATTGAAAAGAGTATTCAAAAGAGTGTGTTACTAACATTCTTCTAAACCAAATTAACCAATATAAATTCATATTTCAAAAAGAGAAAATAAACACCACAAATGGAGACTAGAAGGTTCTCCTAGACTATGTCAACTGCTAGACTAAATCAAACTGGTCATATTAAAAATGTCATCTTTTGGTGTGTTTTTTTACGTGAACTTTAGGTGTTCCTTTAGCACAAATATCTTTAGACAAATCTTTCAAAAAAAAAGTGTCAACTAAAAATTAATATTTCCACAAAACAAAAACTAAACGATACATCTGAACATTTGGATTATGTAGAATTAAAGGATAAAGATATTCGGTGCTAAGAGATTTGGTCTAAAAAACATAATTATACACAAACTAAATTCATTAATCAATAACGTTTTCTAGCATGATGATAGAATGGGTATTTATAACCCTCAAACAAAACAAACTAAATAAAAATCAAATATTACTAGCTAATGATAAGATTTTTGAATTAGATAGAATCTTATTAAAAATGAAATCCTAATAACTGAAATCTTAAAATAGATAAAATCTCTTAAATAACAAAATAAAATCCAAAATTAAAATAATAAAAAAAAATAAAATCCAAAATAAAATCCTGATTATCCTAATGTAATTTGCATCATTCTCTCCTTCTAAAAGAACTCGTGTGTAGAAAGTTAAATCTCAACTTCATCCAAAATCAATATGGTAAGAATGATCTTCGAAAATTGAAATAGTACAAAATCAATGTGGTTCTCCTTCTTCACAAGATAATGATAAATAGAATTAGGAGAAGAATCCACAATCAACATTGTATCAATCTAATCTAGATATTATGGTGGAATTGGTGGAACTTTAGGCACGTAGGCAGTTGGACGATCTGTAGCAACATCTAGAGAGGACATATAAGGCTTAAATGTATCTTTAGATGGAAGAAAATCATCAACATCAAAATTATGATCCTTAAAATGCACATTAGAAGTAAATTTATAATTATCACTACTTAATGCAAACTTGTGTTTAATGTTGGCATGCAATTTAATGATACAATTGGTAGTTGTCTCACAAGAATCAAGATGTTTAAGATCTGGTGGTTTGTGCTTAAGATTAATGGGCTCAGTATTTTATTTTTCGACAGTGGTTATGTCTTTAGAGTCCCTAACATTCACCTTTGAACATTCTTTACTATAATTGATAGATCATAAGATAAGCCTTTTATCATTAAAGTTAAAGGAATATGTATTCTCCTTCTCTTTATGGATCACATTATGACCATATAATCAAGGACAACCTAGCAAAATGTGAGAAACATCCAAAGGAAAAACATCACAATAGATATTTTCCTAATAAGACCCTAATGCAAGTGGTACATTATACTTGTGGGTGACCTCTAGATAAGTATCATTTACCCAAGTTATTCGAAAAGGTTGTGGGTGAGGTTCCAGATTTAAACCACATCTAATATCACACCTCTTTTAGAAATCACATTTAATGTGCTATCATTATTGATGACTAAACTATAACTTTTACCCTCACATTTAATGTAAGTTTTTCACGTATCATAAATAGAAGACTTACAAATGCACTTTATAAAACTAATATGTTTTGACAACAAATTGTTCATGCTTTATAATAGGAACAAATTAGAAATAAAAGAAGTGCCAACAGATTAAATGCAAAGTTATGAGAATTATAAACTGTTCTAAAGGCACAAATAAAGATCAAAATTTTAAGGGCCAAGATTGGTTGGAAAAATAGCACCTTTGTTAAGTAATAGGGGAGTGAAATGACCAAAACCATTTGTTGGAAGCTCCAAACTACAAAAACAAATGCAAAAAGATCTAACACACCCAAAAACCTAGAAGAATGGTGGGTTAACATGGTCAACATTCAAAGTCAACACAACCAACTATCAAAGTCAAAGTGGTCATGGTCAATGGTCAAAGTCAACATAGGTCAAGTCAGCAGTGACGCCAGCAAACCTTAGTGTCTACATCAGCGTCAAGATGACGTCAGAATCGCATCAGATCATGTGGGAAGCATGGCACGCAGAACACGTGAGGCACGTGATGTAACACCTTAATACAAATTATGGTAAAATAAGCAGTATATTTCAGGATAAAGTATATCAATCATGTCACTATCTAAAAATGCATAAAAACATAATCCATAATAACCTTTGAAGTCATTATAGAGAGCCACGAAAGATGAAAAGATCATATATATATATACACACATTAGCTAACAATTCATACTGTAAAACAGAAGCTTTTAAAAACTAATAAACAAAGTACATAATTACAAGCTAATTCAAAAAGGAATAAAACAACTAAACTAAATCTTCTGCTTCTTTTTCTTACCTTTTTTCTCTTTTGGAGGGACTTCACTTGGATTTACATGGAACACACAAGGGGTGAGAAATCACAATTTCTTAGTATAAGCATACCAAGACCAGCAATTAATCATTTATAACAAATAAACTAATTGAACACATAAACACACTCTATGTAACAAGAAATCTAAAATTCAATAATATCAAAGAATCGCTCATACAACCCTAAGATGCCATCGAACAAGTAACTAAGCAATTAAGCAAAATAACTGCCCCATACAATTATCAACAATGCAATGCTTTATGTTATGAGATATGATTATGCTCAAACAATGTTCTAATAACATGATTATGCAATGCCAATGCGGGTTTTAGTTTTATGAAAACACAAGTTACTTACTTAATTCCCAGAATCCTTCGTTTCTTGTATATACAAAGCAGGATAATCCTAAAAACCTAAACCCCACTTGGTAATAGGTAGACATTTTCCCCTTACCAATATAAGAGTACTACTTCCATTTCCATACTGGTAACCCTGACCATACTAGCATAAATGTAAGGAGAACTCAGATCCAACACTTCATTCTTAGGTCATATGGTTGTGCACACCATCTAAGGTTACAATACAAAGGAAATTAGCAAATACCAAGTTTGAAAATCAAATAACTAAGCCACATTTTAAACACTAGTACATAGGAATCATAGCTTTACTTATCCAACAAAGTAGTAAGATTCATACTACTAGCTAAATAGTATCTAGAACATCACATAATCACTTCACAAATGAATTAGAAATCAACCTCATGTTGATCAAGGTTCTAAACACTAATATAGGCATTCTATCACACTTTGAATGTCTAAGAATTCCCAAACTTTTCACATATGTAAGTTGATAATTCTCTCTAAGAAATATCCCCAAAAGTATCTCATTACACCTTAAAAGGCTTGCACAAATGATTCCATTAAGTAAGGAATTTAATTAGCAAAGCATGCTAAAAACAGCCTTTTGCCCTGTCTCGGTGCTCAGGAACTTCAAGCAGAGCATATAGGTGCACAAACGATAGCACCTGGAAAGATTCTCTGGATGGTGGCGCTCAAGCACACTTACTCAGGCAGCTAAGCATTCATCGCTCAATAGCACGCAAACCATTTCTGGGCTACGAGCGCTCAAACGCCCAAACCCCAGCGCTTAGGCACTGGTCACCTAGAACAGAATCTGCAGAAGCTGTTACTCTTCCATTAAGGAACAAAATGAGATTCAGCCTCTCATGACCAAATTCTAGATGATTTCTAATCCCTACCATGCTCTCTAACATGTTGGAATCATAAATCACTAACGCAACTCATCAAACATGGATTTAAACTAAATCAAGTCATGGAATCATCCAAAACCTAAAAACTCCATAAATAGGCAAATGAACATCCATAAAGAAAAACAAGTTACCATGAATTCCAATGAGTTAAAAACACTCTAACTCCATTATTGAGATCAAAAACAAAGTTAAGAGCAAGGATTTGGCTCACCAAACCAAAAATTCATCCAAGAACCCTATAATCATACAAGATGAGCAAAGAGACAAGATGGATAGAAAACCCCTACCTTTGGAACAAAGATGGTGATGAAGATGATCACAAACTCTCAAGCTTTCCTTTTCCCTTAGCTTTCTTCTTCTTTCTTTTCTCTTTTCCCCTTTGTTCTTCCTCCCTTACTCCTTGTTCTTTTCTTGTTTCTGCTTCTGGTTTTTCAACCGTGAAGAGAAGAGAGAAAGTGAGAAATGAGACACAAAAATATCAGTAGGAAAGTCAAGAAAGATGGCCATAATGTGAGAGGCTTGGTCACTTAAGTGACCAAGTGATACTTCCCAATCCGTTAAGAACACTTAGATTTCTCCAAATCCAGGTTTTTTTTTACCACCAATAAGTTTAAAATAAATCACAGGATTCATCAAAATCTCATTGTACTAAAACCATTATTTTCTATATCTGTAACTAGTCAATTTGGCATTAAAACACATAACCAGTGTGTCTAAAAATACCAAACTGACTCCAATTAACCTAAAAAATTAACAATATCACACTCTTCATATTTGTGACTTAGAAACAAATTATCCACATTTATTTCTATTAACAAAGCTATTTATGCTAATATCAGGGTCATTTTAAGCTATTTTTTCCATTTCAGATTGCAGCAAAATGCCTAAACTAACTCAGATTGTCACAAAATTACACAGGCATGTTAAACAAGTAAAGCTACCTCTATAACTATTTACAAGTCTAATATATTGAAAAGGATGTTACATTTCTCCCCCTCCCCCTTTTTAAAATTTTGCTCCCAAAGTTACTTACCTCTAATAAACAACTGCGGATAGTCTTGATGTAAGTGGGACTCTAACTCCCAAGTCGCCTCCTCAAAGCCAGCACCATCCTAAAGCACCTTCACCAGAGGAATCCACTTAGCTCTAAGCTCTTTGACTCCTCTGTCCATGATCCTCATCGGCCGCATAACATAAGACAAATCATCTTTTAACTGCACATATTCATTTCTTATGACATGTGAAGGATCTGGATTGTACTTCCTAAGCTATAACATATGGAAGACATTATGAAGGTTTGACAAACTAGGAGGAAGGGCAATTCGATAAGCTACGGGTCTAATTCTCTTTAGGATTTGGTATGGATCAATGAAATGAGGATTCAACTTCCGTGTTCTCAATGCTCTATCAATCCCTATTGTAGGAGTGATTCTTAAAAATACATGATCTCCCTCACTAAACTCTAGAGGTTTTCTCTAGAGGTGACAAAACGGATTTAACTCGTTAGGTTGACCCACCAACCCATTATTTTTTGGCGGGTTAGGTTCAAGATTTCAACCCACTTTTATTGTCCAACCCCCATAACCCGCCCCGCATAACCCGCAGGTTATGCGGGGCGGGGACGGGTTGGCCTGTTGGGTTGAGTTTTTTTTAAAAGTGCTATAAATAAGTCTTTTTATTTATGTTTGTGATATTTTTATGGGTATGATACTAATTTTATTTTATTTTTTATTTTTTAGTCTCTACAAATTATAATTTTTCTATTTTTAAAAATTTTATGGATTTTTTTGTTTTTTGTACATTTTTTTATTTTTTAGGTGGATTAGGCATGTTGACTCGCCACCCGCTTACTTTTTCTCATTTTCTCTTTTAGGCGGGTCAACCCGCCAACCCGCCAACCCATCCTAAAACGGGATGGGTTAACTCTTCCAACCTATTTCCCAAAATGGGCCAACCCGTCCCACCCCATATTTTGGTGGATTGAAGGCGGAGCGGGGCGGGGCGGGATAGGTTGGCCTATTTGCCACCTCTAGTTTTCTCCTTCTATCAGCATAGCTCTTCTTCCTACTATCAGCATAACTCTTCTGCCTACTCTAAGCCATAACCAACCTATCTCAGATTATTTTAATATGATCAGTGGTCGATTGTACCAACTCAAGACCTAGGATGATTTTCTCTCCAACCTCATACCAACACAAAGGGGACCTACACTTTCTACTATAAAGTGCTTTATACGGCACCATGCCTATTCTGGTGTGATAACTATTGTTGTAGGCAAACTCCACTAAGGGTAAGAACTTATCCCAACTTCCTTGTTGCTCTAGCACACATACTCTTAGCATATTCTCAAGGGTTTGGATAGTCCTTTCTGATTGACCATCGGTTTGTGGATGATATGTCGTACTCAAACTAAGCTTTGTCCCAAAAGCTTTCTGTAAGGCTCCGTAAAATCTTGATGTAAATCTAGGGTCTCTATAAAAAATTATACTAAGAGGAATATCGTGGATCCTAACTATCTCCTGAAGGTATAACTGGGTAAGTCTATGAGTAGTTAGCTCTAATAGGTATAAAATGGGCAGACTTGGTTAATCTATCTACTATAACCGATATTGCATTAAATCCTAACTGAGTTCGCGTAACCCTGTCACAAAATCCATTATGATGTTATCCCATTTTCACTCAGGGATTCCCAAAGGTTGAAGAGGTCTAGAGGGTTTCTGGTGTTCTATCTTGACCTTCTGACAAGTTAGGCACCTAGACACAAACTCGACTACGTCCCTCTTCATACCAGACCACTAAAACAACTTCTTCAAGTCTTGATACATCTTAGTGGCCCCGGGATGGATGATGTACTGACTATAGTGAGCTTCTTCAAGGATCCTTTCCTTGATTTTGGATTCACTGGGAATGCAAAGTCTACCTCTAAACTTGATTATCCCATCATCCGACAAATCAAACTCTCCAGGATTACCTAAAAAGATATGCTCACATACATAACTAAGAGTCTTATCTTCCTTTTGAGCTTCTAAGATCTGAGTCCTAAAGTCACTCACTATGTCCACACGACTCACACTGAGACTACGTGGTAACACAGTTACTGAAAAGCTCATTTCTCTAAAACTTTCAAGAAGTTCACTCTCTTGGATCATCATTTGGGATATATATAGGGATTTCCTACTTAGTGCATCAGCCACCACATTAGCTTTACCCAGATGGTACTTTAACTCAAAGTCATAGTCTTTCAAAAACTCCATCTATCTCCGTTGTCTCATGTTCAGCTCATTCTGATCAAATAAGTACTTCAAATTCTTGTGATCACTAAACACCTTAAATTAAACTCCATATAAGTAATTTCTCTAAACCTTTAGGGCGAACACTACTGCAGCTAACTTCAGATCATGAGTAGGGTAGTTCTTCTCATGAGGCCTCAACTGCCTTGATGCATAGGCAACAACTCTCCTATATTGTATCAAAACACACCCAAACCCTTCTTTGAAGCATAACAGTATACCTCAAAGTTCTACAAAGGATCCGGAATTACCAACACTAATGTAGTAGTTGTTAGCCATGGCAACCATTACCCAAGAGGGGGGGTGAATTGGGTGATGACTAGTTTTAATGCAACTTTGACAAATTATGCATTTTGAATAACTCAATTAATAAATGCAGCGGAATAAGTCAATTTAAATGTACAACTATTGAGGATTATTCAAATACAACTTGGGATATATGATGAACTAAGTGAATAAGCTAGATATCAAGTTGTAACAATCAAAACATCAACATATGCAATAAATAAATATATTCTACCAAATCTTGAATTTAAAGAGTGTAGGGAAGAGAGAATCAAACTCAAGAATTTATCCTGGTTCACCACCAACCACTTGTGGCCTACATCCAGTCCTCAAGCTTAACTTGAGATTTTCTTCACTATCTCCTAGACTTTACTGGTGCTAGAAAAACCTTTGTACATACAAGAGCACTCCTCACACCTTGGGATACCTCACCCTTGTGCTAGAGCCTCCAATTCTTCAAGCTTCACAGGTGCTTGATGACCTTTACAATGAAGAGCACTCACAACACCTTTGGGATACCTCACCCTTTGTGTTTGAGTCTCACTATAAGGGATACCTCACCCTTTTCTCTCTTGAGGGATACCTCACCCTCTTACAATGATTTCAAGATGAAGAGAAAGAATAGAAACTCTCACAAGAGTGGATATACAACTTGAAGAACAAAGTAAATGATAGAAAACTCTCTCAAGAGTAGATAATACAAGTTGAAGCTCAATGGGTATAAAGGATTTACACACTTAGCTCAAAACAAAGAATTTGGAGAAAAAGATGATGAATTTCGTTTTCAATGTTCAAGGGTAATTTTCAGAATGTTCTCCAACTACTTTTTGATGCCCAAACACTTTTATTTATAGCCCAATGAGTTTTAGAGCCGTTGGAGGTGTTTAGAAATGATTTTCTATGAAAACTAGCCGTTTATAGCCGTTAGAAACGTTCACAGGCACTTTGTAATCGATTACAAGCTTCATGTAATCGATTACAAGCTTTCAGGCACTTTGTAATCGATTACAAGCTTTATGTAATCGATTACAAGCTTTCTGAAGCACTTTGTAATCGATTACAAGCTTTATGTAATCGATTACAAAGCTTTCTGAGCACTTTGTAATCGATTACATACTACTGTAATCGATTACACGGCTTGTCAATCGCGTTGTAATCGATTACATGACTTGTGTAATCGATTACATCATTTCTGGTTTTCAAAACCGACTTTAAAAGCTCATAACTTCTTCATTTCTTATCCAATTAAAGCAAATGACCACTCATTGGAAAGCTCTTTGAGTCTATTTTCATATGAAAGAAGTTTCAGAACAAAACTCAAAGTATTTTGAAAGATATGATCAAAATAGTAACCAAAGGTCAGATTTTCAAAACTCAAACTTTAATTGGTCATAACTTTTTCGTTTCTTATCCGTTTAAAGCAAATGACCAGTCATTGGAAAGATCTTTGAGTCTATTTTCAAATGAGATAAGTTTCAAAGTAAAACTCAAAGTATTTTAAAAGTTATGATCAAAAGAGTAAGTATATGTCAGTTTTGTAAAACACAAACTTGACTATTTTTCATAGATTTGAAATACCACCAAGACTAGCTTTCCAAAAATAGTTTGTTGGGCATTTAAACATTTTAGAAACACTTATAAATATGTTTAACACTTGTTTGAGCTTAGTGTGATTCCTTTTTACCTTTACACAAGATCTAAGTCCTATAAGCTAAGCTTGAAGATGTTGGACTAGATCTTTTACCACCATCACTTCTTGATGCAATCCAAGCTTCCAAAGAAAATCTTCTCTTCAAAACTTGCAAATGCTTGGAACATCTTTTCATTTTCATTCTCCTTGAGTTGAGCATAGTTGTGATCTTTTGCTTTCTTGTTGCAATGCTCACTCTTGGTACTTGAACTATCCTACAAAATATTACTCACTTAACCAAACATAGTTAGTCCAAATTCATAGCTCAATATCTTCATATGCATGATTCATAAATGTATAACTCTAGTTAGTCTAACATGCATACAAGACTTTCATAGACATATCCAATATTAATTCATTTATAACTCATATAACATATTATTGGATATATTATATGATGAATGTTACATATATCTTATTGCATGATTATTAAGTGAAATATAATTAGATAAAGTACATAATCATGCATGATATAATATTTCTCATTAAACACATTTATGTAACATGATCAATATTCTTTTGTGATGCATTTGTTATCTATAAAGCACAAGTATAAAGCATAAGCATCATTCTTTTTGTTTTGTATTTGTCATCATCAAAACTTAACATATTAAATCATTGGGGCAAACCTATTTCCACAATCTCCCCCTTTTTGATGATGACAAATCACTAAAGAAAAATATGTTGAGTAATATAGAAGAATAGATATTCATGTAAGCATATCAAATAATTAAGCACAAGAACATATTTTTCTTTCCAATTTTCTCTCCCCCTATTTGACATCAACAAAAAGGCTTAGGAAGGAAAGATAATAATTTTCTCTCCCCTTATAGATAAAACTCATGCTGTCAAAAAGGGTAGGATCATCAAAAACCATAAATTTCTTCAAGTTATTCAACTCATCACTATCTCTCCTTATTTAATTATATACCTAATTCAAGAAAGGAGAGATGAAATAAGTATGCTTTCAAGATATAAAAGATTATTCATGCAATACTTGTCATATTTTGGTATTTCAACATTTAGCATATGATGGCAATAAGCTTAAGAAATTATGTCTAACATATAATATCTTGCATACCACATCATAAATAAGTACCACTTGATATCACTTGATAGGAGATACAAAATATTCATGTAAGATCATGGAATTAAGGTTTTTAAATAAAAGATCATACAACTTGTCACATATCAAGCATTTCTCAATGAAAAAATCAAAAGATATGAAGTTTAAGAATGTTTACCTTCTTTCATTGATATAGGAAAAGAGAATGAACGATGATCTTTGTTGACATGTTGATAGTATTAACAATAAAACACTTCATGTCAAGTAAGGATGTAAGCCAAGAGATATAAGCAATAATCTAATAGCTAGGCTCCTCTCACAATATGCATGTTATCAAACTATCAAATATAATGGTTTAACATAGTTATGCATATGTTCTTAGTCAACAAGGATATGGAAGAATGATATGTAAGATAAGTAAGATAAGCTCCCCCTTATTGAAGCACAAGATAGATAAAGGGAAATATGCATGCCAAGATCATATAAGCACATTACTATAAAGAAAAGCAAGGCATAGATACATATTCTTAATCCCTCAAACAAAATCATTTTAAAAAACTTCTCCCCCTTTCAAAAAGAATTTTATAATAATACATTACATTTTCAAAAGCATTTTAGAAGGGTAGAAGAGATTTATATTGAAATCACATATTCCTTGAGAGTGATCAAATCTAAGTCAAAAGAGTATTTGAAAGTTCATCTCTTCTTTTTCTCATTAAAAAAGAGTCTTGAAAAGATAAAACACTTCACAAATCTCTTCTATTTGGAAACTTTCTTAAATACCCTCTCAAGATTTAATAAACATTTCAAAGTAATGAAGAGAGTACTACATTTATAGCATAAATCGAATGATTTCCAAATTTTTAAGATAATTAGGAGATGATAATACTTTTTAAATCTTAAGACAAGTTCAAAATATTCTCAAGGATATGGATTTTGAAAAGCATCTCTTTTTTTTTTAAAAAAAAATAAAAATAAAAATTAATCAAATTAGAAATTTTTTTTTAAAAACAAGAGCATGATTCTCATAAGTTTATACCACTAAGAACCATAGATCAAGAGAATCATATATATATCAAACATTGACCTTGATGAAATATGCTATAGGGATTAAAACATGTATAGAACTAATATCATCCACCCTATATGCAATGACAAAATTAGCAAGTTAATATCCAATTAAGCACTTTGTCAATGTTAAGCATACTTCTCATGTAAAGAAAGCATCTAATCATTTAAGATCAATTTATCAATAAGTATCATACAATTTATACCATATATAATACCACAATAGCTTAGGGATAGAGATACTTATTGAGAGAGTGATGCTTCTTTAGAATGATCTTCATTTATAGGTCCTTTGAGTTTGTACTTTCTTCCATTGAGTATTTCATTTCATTGCACTTGAAGAAAGTCTCCTCATGTTCCTCTTCCTTCAACATTTCTCATTTATCCACATATGCTTGACACTTTAATATTTGATGGCTATACTTGAAGCACATAGAGACACTTGCAAAGCTAACTTTAAAAGTTTTCTAAAACATAGGTTAGCATAAAATATCATTTAATCTCATTTACAAGCATAATTTAGATTGATATATAATGTAAAACATGTATTACATTATCAACCATGCAATATTTGCTCTAACAAGAACAAAAGAAAGTCATATGCACTTGAATCCAAAAATATGATTTAAGCATTTTAAGGCATGATTCAAGTTTATCAAGAAATACATGATCAACATCAAAACTTATGTAAGCATTTTGGGGCAAACAAAGATCATGTTAGGCATGTAATATCAAGTAAGGAATTTTAGTACGCACACATGCCAAGCAAGAACAAAAAGTCTCTTATTGTAATGAAAGAATTGAAAAATCATGGAACTATAACTTTTGAGACCATTTATGATTCATTTTAAGATATACTTCATTAAAAAGAATATTGAAGTTCAAAGGCAAGTTCAAGGTACAAAAAAAAGAATCATTTACTTCTTGTTTTTAAAAAAATGAACATATCAAGCAATTTCAAACAAGAAGACAAATATCTTTTAACTATCTAATCCCCAAGTAAGCATATAAGCAAATTAAGCATTAAAGAAAAAGGATTAGAACTACTTATGAGCAAGTGAATTTACATATTTGAGCAAAGAGAATTGGTCACAAGCTCAAGAATAAAGATATTGCCATAACATGTCATTCTAAGCAAAATGTGTGCATATCTAACATGTTAGCATATAAAAATATTTTTAAAACTTAGTGCTAGAAAAGCACAACTTAAGGCATGATAATGCATAAAAACAAATCTTTACTTATCCAAATATCACATGATATACAATTTAAAGTATAAGTAAGGATAAGAGATTAATATCACCAAAAAGTGTACTCTTTGAGTTTTTGTAAGTGACTCTAACTTCTATGCCTCAAGGCCCCTTGAGAATGTTGTGGCTCTCCATGTCTTTCTTTTTATGTTTTTCATCATTTTTGGAGAACTTGAACCATTTTAAGCTTTCCCAACCTCAAGTAGCATGGTTGTTTTTTTTACTTCATTTGCATGCTTGAGCTAATGGTCACCCTACAACATAATTCAAAGAACTTTCTTTGGTATCCACCAATTTTGGATCCATATAGGTTAGTCATTATACCAAACTCATGAGTAAATAAGCATTAAGAACAATAAATGAGTTCACAAGGGTAAAAGGTATTTCATTTCATTGATCATTAAGCACATACCAAGAGAAAAGGTGAGTAAAAGAAGAAATGTGGCTTTTTGCGCACTAAAACTCATTTTTAAAGCCTGTGTAATCGATTACAATATGTGTGTAATCGATTACAAATACTCAGAATCCATGTAATCGATTACATGTTTGGTGTAATCGATTACACGAGTTCTGGAGACGTTGTAATCGATTACATAGTATGTGTAATCGATTACACGCTCTCTGACTTTGCTTGGAACGCTTGGCAGAGCCTCTGTAATCGATTACAGAGGTCTTGTAATCGATTACAAGCATGCTGAATTCAGTTTTTGCACTTCAAACAGTAAGGGTCCGAACTCAAAGCTTTCAAAATAATTCCAAAACTTTCCAAAACAATTCCAAACATCATGTAAGCATAAAAACTGACCAGTTCTTGATCCAAAACTCATGTTTATGCAAAAACTACAATTTATGCAGAAAATTGTAACTTTATGCAGCAAGAGTTATGATTTATCCAATATGCCAAACTCTAATATATTTTTATCAAATGTGCTACTTCAAACAAGAAGTGAACTTATCTAGCATATTATCATATGTAGAAATGTATAGAAAATTTAAAGCATAGAAAGCATCCATAGTCATAGAATACCTTATTATCAAGAGATATGCAAGGTGGTGAGTAAAGGATGTAACAATAATACAATCATGTGCTATATATAATATTCAAATTTTATCAAGTACACATGATTCAAATAATCACTTAAGGCCTACAAGGAATATACCTCAAATTCATTGACTTTACAAGTGAATGTGCATAAGAGGTAGAAACTTTTGATACCTTAGCCTTAGTGATCAAGGAAACTCCTTTCCTTACCCATTGCTTCTCTTTTGGTGTTTTGAACTTTGCAAGTTCCACATTTTGTACTTGAGAAGCTTTGGTTGAAGTCATCTTCCTTCTTTGATCAATTAGTCCATCCTTTTGAGAAGTTTTCTGCATAATTGAAACACTAGGAGGACTTTTTGGTACCCACTTTATTCTTGGGTCCTTCAATGTTAGTACTAGAACCTTTAAGACCTTTAGGAACCCATACCATATTATTTCTCATATAAGAATTTCTTCTATAATTGCATAAATGAGAAATATGTCCTAAATGACCACAAAAATTGCAAACAATTGAATTTAATGATGACTTGGTCCTTTGAAGATCATTTTTGGAAAACATAAGCCTTTTGTTGTTTTTATATTCTATGTCATTTTTGCCACAAGCCTTACTTGAATTTCCATGTGAAATAGTATCAATTGCATTCTTATTAACACACATGGATTGTAAGCAAATAGAATC
The DNA here is from genome assembly GCA_029884595.1 of Ormosia semicastrata. Lineage (NCBI taxonomy): Eukaryota > Viridiplantae > Streptophyta > Magnoliopsida > Fabales > Fabaceae > Ormosia > Ormosia semicastrata. Next base: position 21,966,729 of record JAQQTO010000042.1, on the reverse strand, counting down.
ATTAGCTTTGGCAAATTCACAATATAAGTTCTCAACTTGATTTTCTAAATTAATGCATTTTTCACAAGAAGTTGAGGTTTCACATTTTAAAGGCATTTCCTCATCAAGAAAAGCATATTCATTTTTCAAGATATTAATTTCATTTTCAATGGAGGAAATGTTTTCTAAACAAGATGAGTTTTTCTTTTCTAAAAGCAACAAACCATCATGCAATTCATCATATGCACATTTTAGCTCATAGGAAGGACTATAATATAGTTTATCATTATTTACCTCAAAGTCCTTTTTAAGGGAATCACCATCTTCCTCATTGTTGTCCATCCAAGATTCAAGAACATCTTCTTGAGGACATTTTTCAATATTGTCTTCCTTTAGAGGCTTTTGCTCTTCTTGCTCTCTATATACAACTTTTTGCAAGAAATCATTGTTAGCAAGATAAAAATTATCAAGAGCATCCCATATATCTTTAGCATTAGAGCAACTCTTAATTTTAGCATAAGCATCATCATTTAAACCACTTCTCAATATTTGCATTGCTCTAATATTCAATGAAAAACATTTCTTATCATAGTCATTCCAAGTTTGTTTTGATTTGCATGTAAATCCATCAAGCATAATATCCCACAAATCAATATCAATAGATTGCATATAAATTTCCATTCTAGCTTTCCAATAAACGAAATTCGCACCATCAAAGAATGGTGGTTTATTAATTTCAAAACCATTCATTTTGAAAAGCTTTTAATGGTTGCCAAACAAACAAAGATCTTTAACTCCAAGTCAAGTTAGCTTTTACCAGAGCACGAAGCTCGATACCACTTGTTAGCCATGGCAACCATTACCCAAGAGGGGGTGAATTGGGTGATGACTAGTTTTAATGCAACTTTGACAAATTATGCATTTTGAATAACTCAATTAATAAATGCAGCGGAATAAGTCAATTTAAATGTACAACTATTGAGGATTATTCAAATACAACTTGGGATATATGATGAACTAAGTGAATAAGCTAGATATCAAGTTGTAACAATCAAAACATCAACATATGCAATAAATAAATATATTCTACCAAATACTGAATTTAAAGAGTGTAGGGAAGAGAGAATCAAACTCAAGAATTTATCCCGGTTCAGCCACCAACCACTTGTGGCCTACATCCAGTCCTCAAGCTTAACTTGAGATTTTCTTCACTATCTCCTAGACTTTACGGGTGCTAGAAAAACCTTTGTACATACAAGAGCACTCCTCACACCTTGGGATACCTCACCCTTGTGCTAGAGCCTCCAATTCTTCAAGCTTCACAGGTGCTTGATGACCTTTACAATGAAGAGCACTCACAACACCTTTGGGATACCTCACCCTTTGTGTTTGAGTCTCACTATAAGGGATACCTCACCCTTTTCTCTCTTGAGGGATACCTCACCCTCTTACAATGATTTCAAGATGAAGAGAAAGAATAGAAACTCTCACAAGAGTGGATATACAACTTGAAGAACAAAGTAAATGATAGAAAACTCTCTCAAGAGTAGATAATACAAGTTGAAGCTCAATGGGTATAAAGGATTTACACACTTAGCTCAAAACAAAGAATTTGGAGAAAAAGATGATGAATTTCGTTTTCAATGTTCAAGGGTAATTTTCTAATGTTCTCCAACTACTTTTTGATGCCCAAACACTTTTATTTATAGCCCAATGAGTTTTAGAGCCGTTGGAGGTTTAGAAATGATTTTCTATGAAAACTAGCCGTTTATAGCCATTAGAAACGTTCCTGGCACTTTGTAATCGATTACAAGCTTCATGTAATCGATTACAAAGCTTTCTGGCACTTTGTAATCGATTACAAGCTTTATGTAATCGATTACAAGCTTTCTGGGCACTTTGTAATCGATTACAAGCTTTATGTAATCGATTACAAGCTTTCTGGGCACTTTGTAATCGATTACATACTCTGTGTAATCGATTACACTTCTTCAACGTTGTAATCGATTACATGACTTGTGTAATCGATTACATCATTTCTGGTTTTCAAAACCGACTTTAAAAGCTCATAACTTCTTCATTTCTTATCCAATTAAAGCAAATGACCACTCATTGGAAAGCTCTTTGAGTCTATTTTCATATGAAAGAAGTTTCAGAACAAAACTCAAAGTATTTTGAAAGATATGATCAAAATAGTAACCAAAGGTCAGATTTTCAAAACTCAAACTTTAATTGGTCATAACTTTTTCGTTTCTTATCCGTTTAAAGCAAATGACCAGTCATTGGAAAGATCTTTGAGTCTATTTTCAAATGAGATAAGTTTCAAAGTAAAACTCAAAGTATTTTAAAAGTTATGATCAAAAGAGTAAGTATATGTCAGTTTTGTAAAACACAAACTTGACTATTTTTCATAGATTTGAAATACCACCAAGACTAGCTTTCCAAAAATAGTTTGTTGGGCATTTAAACATTTTAGAAACACTTATAAATATGTTTAACACTTGTTTGAGCTTAGTGTGATTCCTTTTTACCTTTACACAAGATCTAAGTCCTATAAGCTAAGCTTGAAGATGTTGGACTAGATCTTTTACCACCATCACTTCTTGATGCAATCCAAGCTTCCAAAGAAAATCTTCTCTTCAAAACTTGCAAATGCTTGGAACATCTTTTCATTTTCATTCTCCTTGAGTTGAGCATAGTTGTGATCTTTTGCTTTCTTGTTGCAATGCTCACTCTTGGTACTTGAACTATCCTACAAAATATTACTCACTTAACCAAACATAGTTAGTCCAAATTCATAGCTCAATATCTTCATATGCATGATTCATAAATGTATAACTCTAGTTAGTCTAACATGCATACAAGACTTTCATAGACATATCCAATATTAATTCATTTATAACTCATATAACATATTATTGGATATATTATATGATGAATGTTACATATATCTTATTGCATGATTATTAAGTGAAATATAATTAGATAAAGTACATAATCATGCATGATATAATATTTCTCATTAAACACATTTATGTAACATGATCAATATTCTTTTGTGATGCATTTGTTATCTATAAAGCACAAGTATAAAGCATAAGCATCATTCTTTTTGTTTTGTATTTGTCATCATCAAAACTTAACATATTAAATCATTGGGGCAAACCTATTTCCACAGTAGTTAACCTCAATTTTAAATCTTGGAAACTGTCTTCACAGTCCTGAGTCCATTCAAAAGAACTACCTTTCCTAGTCAATCTAGTCAAGGGTAGCGCTAATTGAGAAAGACTCTTTATGAACCTTCTATAGTACCTCGCTAGGCCTTTGAAGCTTCTGATATCGGTCACAGTGGTGGGTCTCTCCCACTGTAACACTGCATCAACTTTGCTTAGGTCCATAGAAATCCCACCCTGAGATATCACATATCCCAAAAACTGTACTTGTGAAAGCCAGAACTCACACTTAGATAGCTTAGCAAACAACCTATTTTTTTAAGGGTTTCCAACACTATCCTTAGATGTTGTTCATGTTCCTCTATTATCTTAGAATAGATCAAGATATCATCAATAAACACCACAACAAACTGATCCAAGTAGGGTCTAAATTTGTTATTCAAGTAATCCATAAACACCATCAGAGCATTCATTAACCCGAAGGACATCATGAGATACTCATAATGTCCATATCTAGTTCTAAAAGTTGTCTTAGGGATATCCTCTTCCCTAACCCGTATTTGATGATAATCAGACCTAAGATCAATCTTTGAGAAAATCGCAGCTCCTCTCAATTGATTCATTAGATCATATATCCTTAGTAAATGATATTTATTCTTAATGGTCACCTTGTTCAGCTGTCTGTAATCCACACAGAGCCTTATGGTACCATCCTTTTTCTTAACTAGTAACATAGGTGCTCCCCATGGAGAAACACTTGGCCTAATGAATTGCTTATCCAACAAATCATTGATTTGCATTTTGAGTTCAGCTAACTCTAGTGGTGCCATTCTATAGGGTACTATAGAGATAGGTCCCATCCCAGGCACTAAGTTTATAGAAAACTCTATTTCTCGCTTGGGTGGTAACTCCACTATGTCACTTGGGAAACTTTAGGATATTCATTAAGTATTTCACTTAGGCTTTACTCAACCTCAGCACTTAGTGAAAATGAGAGAACATATCCTAGAGCACCCTCCTCCAAATAGAGATTAACCTAATTCACATTGAGATACATAGACTCAAATGGAATGACTTTGGTAGGTATATCTGACAAGAAAACCAGGAATTTATCTGAATAATTTAACACTACAGGGTTGGCGAACAACCAATTCATGCCAAGGATGACATCAATATCCACAAGAGGCAAATAGATAAGGTTCACACGGAAAATCCTATCTTCTACCTTTACACAACAATCAAGATACACTTTGGATATTGTAACTGGTTTACCAGTAGGAGTAAATACAGATAAGTCATATGAAAGTTCAAACACAGGTAAATCCAGCATGCTCACACAATCATTAGAAATAGAGGAGTGGAATGCTCCTGAGTCATACAACACAGTTAAAAGGTGATATTGAATTATGCATTTACCTTTGATAAGACTGGAAGACTAAGTCACCTCTTCACCACCTAGAGTGTAAACTCTCACTCTGGCTTGTGGTTTCAGGGTAGGTGCAGCTTCCTTCCTTGATGGACACTCCTTAGAAAAATGTTGAGCTGTCCACAAACAAAGCACATCAAGCAAGGTCGGTCTCTATACTATTTCCCACACTTGGAACACTTAGGTCCCAAAGACTCCTTCTAAATCTTCTTACCCTTATCCTGAGGAAAGCTAGATTTAGAAACTTCATTCTTAAACTTATCGTCACCCCGATTCCTCTTTTAAAATTCTTATGACTTAGGCTCCACTAAAGGCTTTTTGGCATGCCCTTCGATTATCTGACATTTATTAACCAAGGTTTCAAAGTCCCAAATCTCAAATGGTTGGATGACATTTTGAATGTCTTCCCTCAATCCTTCCTCAAACTTAACACACTTTCACGACTCATATGGGTTAAGTATAATGCAAGACGAGAACTTAGATAATTCGTTGAATTTGGCCATGTACTGGCCAACAAACATGTTCCACTGTTCCAATGATAACAATATATTTTACTCATTTTATAATCCCTTCACTGAGCTTCTTAATGTTCAATTAGGTTTAATTAAGTTAGTTTTTTTTATATTTTATTATATTGAGCTTAATTGGATCATTGAAAGAATTATTGCTTGAATTGACTTTAATTTGTCTATTTGGCTACTTTTAGTAAACTGGATATAATTTGAGGTACAAATATCTGGTTGATGTGATTCTAGTCTTGTAGAAAATCTGAGACAATTCTCTACAACTTTCATGAAGACCTCAAGAGCCAAATCACACGTTTGGATAATTTAAATTAGAATTAAAATAAGAACTAGAGTGCTGATCTTGACGACTCGACCTCTGCACACTCATCAGCCCATTTCTTAAGCTATATAAGTCCAATTGACACCAAACTGGTGGAATTGGAAATTTAAGACCCAAATCTACAACTTTCATGAAGAACACAAGAGTCATGTCAAAATTATAGTAGGTCATATTGGGCCTAGAATTTAGAATAGAGGAGTTGTAGCTGAGCTTGAATAGTATGTAAAGATTGGGTCATATCTTGAGCTGTAGGAATGATATTGGGCTGAAAAAAGTGGCATTGGAAAGTTAAGACAAAATCCTATAACTTTCATAAAGACCATATTTCCATTTTCTGATGGTAACCATGATTTCAGTACTGAATCATTTGGGAGACAAGCATCTCAATAATTCTCCACTCATTCACAATTATCAAACAACTCCCTTGGTATTTTCCACTCATTATCAAACAACTCCATTGTCATTTTATATCCCTCAAGCTTTATAAAAGGGAGCATTGACTGCTTATTTGAGGCATCTTGGCTTAGAGATCAAGATCATGTTATTGTGTTATTTGTTTCTTTTGTGGTAGTTTTCTTTTGTTCTAAATAGAAGTTATGTTCATCTTCTTATTCTTCTTCTCTCTTTCTTTCTTCTTGCTCATGAGTAACTAATTTTCATTTTTCTTGGGTGAAAGGGTAAAGTTTTTGGTAATAAATTAAGGTTAGATTAATTTTTTTCTTGTGCTTAAATGATGTATTATCAAGTGGTCATTATATGTGTTGTATTTTGTTTCCAATTAATTTAGAAACTCTCCTTGTAAAGTGGAGATCTTGATTCATTGTATACAAGAGATTGACACAATGAATGCTTGAGTCCATTTACAAGTGTTGGTGTTAGTAAATAATTAAAGGAACTATAATATAATTACATATATAATCTTAATTAAACCTTGAATGTTGTATTTTCCAATTAAAACCTCTATTATGTGTGAATTTTATTTGAGTTATAAAAAGAAATAATATTGTCTTTAATTTATTACCAAGAATGGATTTTCTAGCCAAAGCAAATCTTTTATTATATGTGAACACCTTTTATCACCTTTATCATTGTGACAATTTTTTTTCTTACCTCAAATAATTTTTCTTCATCAATTAACTGTGGATAGACTTTGGACTCCCGAGAATTTATTATTTGAAACAACTTGCACTTGGGTTTGTAACTTATAATTCGCATCATCTAACTTGAGAAATTCCATCTCCATTGCATTCAGAAGATTTTGTGGAAAGAACTTTCTTATAAATGAATTCCTAAATATCTCCCACATAACGAAGGTCCTTGACACCGCCAAAGCCCTCTTGGTGTCCATCCGCCAATCCTCTGCCTCACCTTCCAGCATGTACGAAGCAAAGAGCACCTTTTGCTCATCTGAGCAAGCCATGACAGTGAAAATCTTCTCCTTCTCTTTGAGCCAACCTTCAGCTCTGACTGGGTTGTACTCCCCCTTAAAGGAAGATGAATTAGATTTCTTGAACTCTAAGAGGTCTTAGAAAGTCTAGTTCCTCCCAACTACCTCTTGGTTTGGTTGTCCCTAGTGGTGTGGTGGTAGTGTAGGCGGTTGATGTTGAGTTGTACTCATTCTCTCAAACATCCTTGTTGTAGCAGTTGCTTGCTCTTTGATAGCTTCAGTTGTTGCAACTGTTTGCTCTCACATAGAATTGGTAGTAGCAGTTGTTTGGTCCCTCATTGCCTCAGCCATTTCCATAAAGGCTCCAACCATGTTAGGGCCTTCATCAGATGAGTTCCTACTCCCACAGGGTCACCCTCGTGACGTCATAGTTTCCTGTAAACACATAACAATACATATTGAGGTAGCTAATCCCAATATCATGTAACCATGCAATAGTAGTTAAAACAGTCTTATCAAAGGCAGGTCATACAATTCAATAAAACATCTCACACAAGAAACAAAGGAATGCACAACACAAAGAGGAAGTCCTAAATATGCCTAAGCATAGTCAGTCCACACCCTGGCTCAACAAGATGAATTGCTCTGATACCATAATGTAGTATCCTAATACAAATTATCATAAAATAAGTAGTATATTTCAGGATAAAGTATATCAATCATGTCACTTTCTAAAAATGCATAAAAATATAATCCATAATAACCTTTGAAGTCATTGTAGAAAGTCACGAAAAATGAAAAGATTATACACAGACACACACACACACACACACACACACACACTGGCTAACAAGCCATACTGTAATACATAAGCTTTTACAAACTAATCAGCAAAGTAACACAATTATAAGCAGATTCAAAAAGGAATAAAACAACTAAACTAAGCCTTCTGCTTCATCTTTTTCTTGCCATTTTTCTCTTTTGGAGGGACTTCACCTGGATATACATAAAACACACAAGGGGTGAGAAATCACAATTTCTTAGTATAAGCAGACCAAGACCAACAATTAATCATTTATAACAAATAAACTAACAGAACACATAAATACACTCTATGTAACAAGAAATCCGAAATTCAATAATATCAAAGATTCGCTCATACAACCCTAAGATACCATCGCACAAGCAACTACGCTATTAGGAAAGACAACTGCATTAACAACAATGCAATGCTTTATGTTATGATATACGATTATGCTCAAACAATGTCCTAATAACATGATTATACAATGTCAATGCGGGTTTAGTTTTTTGAAAACACAAGTTACTTACTTAATTCTCATAAACTTTCGTTTCTTGTATATACAAAGCAGGATAAGCCTAAAAGTCTAAACTCCACTTGGTAATAGGTAGACATTTTCCCCTCACCAATGTAAGAGTACTACTCCTACCCCCATACCGGTCATCCAACACCTCATTCTCAAGTCATATGGTTGTGCATACTATCTAAGATTACAATACATAGGAAATTAGCAAATACTAAGTTTGAAAACCAAATAACAAAGCCACATTTTAAACACTAGTACATAGGAATCTTAGCCTTACTTATCCAACAAAGTAGTAAGATTCACACTACTAACTAAACAGTATCTAAAACATTATACAATCACTTCACAAGTGAATTAGAAATTAACCTCATGTTGATCAAGGTTCTAAACACTAACATAGGCATTCTATCACACTTTGAATGTCTAAGAATTTCCAAACTTTTTGCATATGCAAGTTGATAATTCTCTCCAAGAAATATTCCCAAAAGTGTCTCATTACACCCTAAAAGGCTTGCACAAATGATCCCATTAAGTAGGGAATTTAATTAGCAACACATGCTAAAAATAGCCTTTTGCCTTGTCTTGGCACTCAGGCGCTTCAAGCAGAGCGCTTAGGCACTCAAATGTCAGCACCAGGCAAGGTTCTCTAGATGGTGGGCGCTCAGACGCTCTTACACAAGAGCCTAGGTGCTCATCGCTCAGTAGCACGCGAACCATTTCTGGGCTACGGGTGCTCAGTTGCCCAAACCCCAATGCCTAGGCACTGGTCACCCAGAACAGAATCTTCAAAATTTTATAGAAGCTGTAACTGTTCCATTAAGGAACAAAACGAGATTCAGCCTCTCATGGCCAAATTCTAGATGATTTCTAATCCCTACCATGCTCTCTAACATGTTGGAATCATAAATCACTAACTCAACTCATCAAACATGTATTTAAACTAAATCAAGCCATGGAATCATCCAAAACCTAAAAACTCCATAAATAGGCAAATGGCCATCCATAAAGCAAAACAAGTTACCATGGATTCCAATGAGTTGAAAACACTCTAACTCCATTATTGAGATAAAAAAAAAACAAAGTTAAGAGCAAGGATTTGGCTCACCAAATTAAAAATTCATCCAAGAACCCTATGATCATACAAGATGAGCAAAGAGACAAGATGGATAGAAAACCCCTACTTTTGGAACAAAGATGGTGATGAAGATGATCACAAACTCACAAGCTTTCCTTTTCCCTTAGCTTTTCTCTTCTTTCTTTTCTCTTTTCCCCTTTTTTCTTCCTCCCTTGCTCCTTGTTCTTTTCCTATTTCTACTTTTGGTTTTTTAGTCGTGAAGAGAAGAGAGAAAATGAGAAATGAGATGCCAAAATACCAGCAGGAAAGTCAAGAAAGATGGCCATAACGTGAGAGGCTTGGTCACTTAAAAGACCAAGTGATACTTCCCGATCTGTTATGAATACTTAGATTTCTCCAAATCTAGGTTTTTTTTACCACCAACAAGTTTAAAATAAATCACATGATTCATAAAAAAAATCTCGTTGCATCAAAACCATCATTTTCTATATCTGTGACTAGTCAATCCAATATTAAAACACATAACCAGTATGCCTAAAAATATCAAACTAACTCTGATTAACCTAAAAAATTAACCATATCATAGTCTTCACATTTGTGACTTATAAACAAATTATCCACATTTATTTCCATTAGTAAAGCCATTTATGATAATATCTGGGTCATTTTAAGCTACTTTTCACCTTTCGAGTTATAGTAAAGTACCTAAACTAACTCAGATTATCACAAAATTACACAATCATGTTAAACAAGTATTAAGCTACATCTGTAACTATTTACAAGTCTAGCATATTGAAGAGGATGTTACACGTGAGATTCATGCACGCAAGCAACTGGTGGCGTGTGGGGCATGTGAGGACCACGCGCAGAAACTTTCAATGGCACATGGAGGCACGTGCGATTTTAGACGATGGCCAAATTTAGTGGCTGGAAGATTGAAGGGGTTCCAGTTTTGATGGTGGTCGTCGTGATTCAAAACGAGGTCCAAATGATATCATTCTAATGATGTTCATACAGTTGTGTATTTATCAGTAAAGGAAACCTAAATTATGGCAGTTTTAAGCAAGTTTTGCAAAAATCTAGTGAATGATAGGTAGCATAATGACTTTGGCTACAAAAAATTAATGCTCTCAAGCAGCACGAAGCATATGGATCAACAAGGCTCGGATGCCAAATTGATGTAGAACCAAAGGATAAAGGCACTCAGTGTTACGAGACTCGATCTTAAAAACAGAATTATGTTCAAACGGAATTCAACAATCAATAACAATCAATGCCTTCTAAAATAGGAGGGATATTTATAGTCTCAAACAAAACAAACCAAATGCAAATCAAATACTACTTACTGGCTAATGATAAGATTTGAGATTTGGATATGCTGAAAATCTTAAAATAGATAAAATTTCAAACTAAAATAATAAAAAAATAAAATCCAAAATAAAATCCTAATTATCCTTATGTAATCTGCATCAAATAATGTCGGTGTTGGAAGAATTTTCTTATGTTAATTTGTGAAATGGACATGCATATGCGTTTCCTTAGATGTTATTTGCGCACCTACTTGAATACGCATTATTTCTGTAGCTATACATATGGTATTTGAGTTACATTTTTATCCACATTCTAAAATGGAGAGTGTAAATTTTCATTTTTATTTGTTTATTGTAACTTATTTTTAACTAACGCTTTTCTCACTTATATAAAATACTCTTTTATTCAATAGTTAAGCCAAACTAATGATCTATTTACACTCCTTTACACATATAAATTTCTAATTACCAATTATAATATTATTTTAAAATAAAAATCACTTTCAGTTCTTTTTATAGTCTTAATTACTACTCCACCAACTTAAATCTCTTCCCTACATCCCATCTCTTTCCTCAATGTTAAAATATTTTCTTCATTGGTTGTTTCACTTCTCACATTAGATAAGGAAAAACATGTGGAACTTGAAAATTGTGTGTTTCCAATGAGAAGTTGGTAATGAAAAAAGTACTTAACATAAAATTTATTACTTTTCAACAACATGTATATAATATTAAAAGAAATTATTACCTTACAATGGTAGGATAATCCTCTATTCACAATATTAATTCTTTTTAATCCTTGAAACTATTTAAAAAATTTTAAACATTTTAGCTACAATTTTTGTTCGTTATTTGAAAATTGATGTAATTTTTAAAGTTTTCTAGTGATAGAGACAAAGTTAAAGAATTTTAAGAAATTTAAAAGAAAATAACCTATTTTTAAAATTAAGTTAAATATTTCTTTAAAAATTTTAAAAAATATATGCTATGGCCCCTCAAGGCACACTACACATCATCCCACTTGTAGAATAAAGACGTATTTCATAGAAAAAAATAATTTAAAATTAAAAATGAAAGGGTTGAAACTTTTCTAAAACAAAGTAAAACATAATTTTTGTTAATAATATAATTAAAAATATTAGCCATTTCCTTACTTGTTCCTCGATTTTATTTTATTAATAATTTTTTATATATTTAATTAAAAATAATTATCTTGTTTTGTTGTTATTTACAAAAATTATGAATTTGAATAAATATAGGTGTGACAATAAGTCATTAATTTGAGTTAACTATTTAATAAAGAATATTTTAAAAATATAACAACAATCAATCAAAGTTTTTCTCACTAGGTGAAGTCGACTATACGGATCAAACAATACCTTTGTTTTCTATCAAAAACCAAATATCCCGATAGGCCATTTCGGTCCAAATCATTTCTAATAGTTTTTATCTAAATTTTTTCATGATCTTCCTCTCTATCAAATTACAAGGTTATCCTCTATCTAATCAACTCTTTTAAATAGGGCTTCTATTGATATTCTTCTCATATGTCCAAACTATCTTAAGCGCGATTCTACCATTTTTTCCTCAATAAGTGCCATTCCTATGTTCCCTGTAATACATTCAACCAGATCTTATCATTTCTTGTATGCCCACTCATTCAACACAATAGTCTCATCTCTGCCAAACTTATCTTATGCTCTTGTTAGCAATTTAATGCCTAGCACTTAATATCATAAAGCATTGCTAGGCTTATGGTTGTGCGGTAAGATTTTCCTTTTAGCTTGATACGTACCTTTCGATTACAAATAACATCTGAATCATTCTTTCATTTCATCTGCTCAACCTAAATCCTCTTATTTACATCTACATCTATTTCTCCATCACTTTGTATGATAGAATCAAGGTACCTAAAATGTGTAACTTGTAACGTCCTACTTCTAATTTACATTTTTAATTATTTTCCTTCTATATTTTTATGTAATTTAGAACTAGATGTTACAAAAACTTCTACTGATATTATCATTAAATGTTATGTACAATATTTTATATAGTTTTCTTGGATTTGAATCCTCTCAATTTTTTTCTCTCAAATGGTCAATTATAAGAGAGAGAAAGACACAAAGAAAATTATTAGTGGGACCCAGTTAATAGTGTAAAATTTATTTTATAACTTTTGTATTTTTCTCCCTCCTACAATTGAGCACTTGAGAGAGAAAAAAAATTAAGAGGATCCAAATCCAATTTTCTTAGGAAACATCCTTCAAAGTTAGTTATATGTACATGCATTATTAAAGTTAGGCACCTATTTTACAAAAAAAATAAAAAAAAGACTTACAAAAGCCTTCTCAAAGTGCCACTATTTACATATTTACAAATATTATTTTTCTTTAGTAACTACTCATCAAAGAGTGGAATTATCAGAAAAAGATCTCCCAAAGTAACAGTAAAAACATAATCTCTAAGCTCTAGCCTATATACTTGCTGAACACGAAAATCAATCAATACTCTGACCATCGGCATTATCTGAAATATCATGTCACAATATGTGAGATGAAAATCTCAGTAGGAAAGAGTAAAAACATAAATTAGTTTGAGCTAATGATATTCCAGTCATCACTAGTACGAAAAATAGTTTGTCACTCTTTGCAATTCTTTCTTTCTTAAACCATATCTAAGAGCCCAACATAAAAATTTATGCTAGAAAATTCTTAGTAATCAAAGAAGTAAATATTTCAAGAAGAAAGTATAAGTAACACCATGAAAATGAAAGGGTAAGCAATTCATAAATAATAACTTTCTAAAAAAATAAGTAATTGAATATTTTTTTCTCATCATTATCTAAAATTCTTCTTTTCATCATTTCTTTATCATCATCATCCCACTTCAATACTTTCAACCAAATGTGCATTTCTCTCTTCATTCCGGGCATCCCCCAATGCTTTAATCATGACCACAATAACAATTCTTGATTAAGGTGTCTCTTAATCCTTTAATCATGGTCATAATAATAATCTCTAATTGAGGAATCTTCAACATTCTCTTATAAAGAGGCATTCTTCAATGTTCTCTAATCATAGCCACAATTACCTCTAATCAGGGCATCCCCCAATAATCTCTAATTATGGCCACGATATTTCTCTACACATTGATTCATTTTTATTCATGGGATATTATTTTAAAAATACTTTCTTTATAAAAAAAAAGTTATATTGAAAAATGGTTGATTCACGTTCAAAAAGATAAAAGAATGACAATTTTAGTGTCTGTTATTCAAATGGACAAGAGTCTTATTCAAATAAATTTTTGTAAACCTTCATTTTGCTGTGTTCTGTGAGAGTTTATTCGAATAGACCTCAGGCTTATTTGAATAAACCATTTGAAAATATAGCATTTGAGTGTTCTGTTGTGGTTTATTCGAATAAAGTCAGGTGCTATTCGAATAAAACAGTCGAATGGCACAATGCAAACGTCATAAATGCCACTGTTTATTCAAACTAAAAAAAATAGAGCATACGAAAATGGTTATGAAGAGATGGACTAGGAGGTATGGTTAGAAGAAATAAATAAGAAAGAGTGGGGTTTTTTTTCCATTTGTTGCCTATTTTTTTTAGGATTGAAACTTGATAAAATGGTTATTGAAGATGGAGAAATAGCGTTGTAGAAAACAGAGCTTGTTGGTTTGTGGCTTGGGGAATTTTTTCTGACAAGCTAGGGAGATGGAGGAGTTATTTATAGAGCCAAGTTTAGGCTTGTCTTATGTTGGACGATGATGTAAGAATGAGGTTATGTGATTTGTTGTCAAAATGAGATTCAAGCATCAGAAAAATCTCCTCCCTATAGCCTTTAATCATATTTTTATCTAATTTAATGCAAATTTCTGGTGATCATAGTTGCTTCTCTAATTCAAAGTTTCAATAATTTCCCCCTTTCATCCACATGTCTTCATGCTCATCTCATGGTAATTAATATTTGGACACTTGGTCGTGCTTCACCGGGTCATCGCCATACTTGGCTTAATTTGCTACTTTCATTTCTTTGACACTTATTTCCCATAATTATTGTTTCTCCTTAGTCAAGATTACAAAAGTGCCTCCTTCTTGACACTTGTCCCTTGCTGATCTCACCATGCTTATTTCATGTTCTTGGTTTGGTTCCATCAAACTAGTTGAATTGAATCACCATGAGAGAAAAAAACCAGATGAAAACTGAAGTTTCCATTCTGTTACAACATAACAAGTTTTTCCATTTATACTAGGATTTGCTACCTTATTCGAATAATAGGAATGTTATTCGAATAAAGTTTCTTGTTTCTTCTTTATATTTGTACAATAGAAACTCTTACTCGAATAACCATCTGGTTATTCGAATAAGAGGACTTTTATTTGAATAAGTTTTAACGGTTAATGCATCATACTTTGCATTATTTAAATTTTTCATATAATATTTTTATTATTGATATTTTTAGGGATGTTACATGACTTATGATATGATGTGATCTCCACCTCTGATCCAATGCTAATGTGCGTCTTAATATTAAACTTGCATTTCATATACTGCTTAAATGGAAATCATGTTATTCCAAAGTTTTCCTTCATAACTCTCGTTTACCATTTATGCCCTCTTTCAACTCTCCCATAGGACTATATCTTCTATAAAAAGCATGCATCGAGGCATTAATTTCTCGATATGTTGAGTAAGAACATTTAAAACTAAGGTAAAAAAATAAAGGCTCAACGTTGACCATTGATATAAACTTATGGATACTAGAAAATCTTCTATGACCCCACCATATATTCGTATATTAGTTATAGATTGACATTTTTTTTAGATTGGATTAATCCTTTGTTTTTGTATTTTTGAAAAATAAAAAAATAATTAATTAAATAGAAATGACAATAAACAAATAAGAATGAAAATAGATACTCTCTCGAAAATGTACTACAACATATATATCTAAACACAACCCATATTCACCAGAAAGCATTTCTCTAGCTTTTAGACCAATATGCCATTAGTGGCAAACTTATTTATCAATTTGCCATCTTTTTTAAACTATTTATCAAATTGCCATTGTTTTTGTCATGTTGAAGGTTTTTATTTTTTTTATTCCACGTAAATTACACCAAAGAAGATAGCGCTGGCAATTAGGATGCGCCAACAAGGTTGGCGTATCCCACGTGAATACGCCAACAAACGTGACATTTTCCACATGGTAATACCACAGGTGATGGCATTTACACGTGAAAAATGCCACGCGTGTTAGCGTATCCACGTGGAATACGCCAGCCGTGTTTCAGCGTTTCTCACGTAGAGAAAAAAAATAAAAAAAATGCCACATTCCATGTGTAGGGCACTTAACCCCTTCTACGTAGATCTCTTGAGAAATGACGCTCAGAGACACATACAATTTACATGTCTATTAAAGAGTATACCATAATATTGAGAGACATCAGTTTCAATAAATTTATTTATAAGCTAAATATCTGCTTCTGATCTGTAAAGTAATCAATGTGAGATTTTAATGTTAGTAATGTAAAGCAACTAAGTAATACAATAAAATACCTTTGATCGATATGACACTTTGATGAAAGAGTAAGCATAACATTGCAACAACATAACTACAAGGCTCACTTAACCAACATTAAAACCAAAATATAACTAGGTATTCCTGTGTTTTGAGACCTCTCTGTTATGACAACCTATACAAAATCCCCCTATGTTTATATTAAGAAAACAATATAACTAACTACAAAATGCAGTCTAGCCTAATCGATTGTAACGTTTCCTTAATAACAAGAAAGTGTTGTGCAGATTTTAAACAAAAACTAGTATGACATCATTTTGGGTTTAGTTGTTAAGTTTCTTTTATAAATAGAAAAATGATACTCTTATATTTTTAAAAAGGAGTATATTATTATTTATATCTTTTTTAAGAGTTATAATTAAATAAAAAAATAAAAAATATGTATAATAAATAATATTAAAAATAAAAATATATATATATATTAATAAAAATATCAAAAATATTATAAATATAATAAAGTTTTGTACAAAAAACTGCAGGGAAGGATATTTAAGGCTTTTTGACCAAAATGCCCTTTGCCACGAACTTATTTACCAAATTACCATTGTTTTGAAACTATTTATCAGAATGCCATCGTTTTTGCTACGCTGAATTATTTTATTGTTTAGGGGTCCACATGGGATGCGTCAACACGCCTGGCGTATCCAACGTGTATGCGCCAGGTGTGGTGGCGCATCCCACGTGGATGCACCAAGCGTGTTGATGCATCCCACGTGGATGCGCCAGGCATGTTGATGCAATCAAGCCACACACCCATAACCCCCCTCCCTTCTCCCTTTCACGGCCACTTCCTTTATTTCTCAAATTTCCACTTTCTCTCTAAAAATTTTATCTCTCTAAACTCTCTGAAGCTTTCCTTTGGCTATAACTTCTGAGAAAGACATTTACTGCTTATACATATATGTAAGTATTTTTATCTTGACACTTATTTTGTTTGTTGAATATTATATTATTGTGTTTTTTTTAAGTTTGTATATTTATTGTGTGTTGTATATTTAGTTTATTTGTAGGATTATTGATTATTGTTATCTCCTCGTATATTTGTTTTTTTGTTAGCTAGTAGGTTTTTGAAATTTGTTCGTACAAAAAATAACAATTTGATTATTAGTTGAGTTGTGTAATTTTATTTATTATTTTGAATAGATTTAAATTGTTGATTTATTGAGATTGAAATTAGTCGGGTATAAAACATATTTGTTTTAGTTGTCAAATGTGTTAATTGATTTCATCTATGTTGTGTTGTAATTATTTAGAAGTTTAAGATGACCAAACACCTTGTTGTTCTCATTTACTATAATGGGAGAATGTACGAAGGTGAAGAGGGTTTAATGTTTGAAGGTCCTCGTCCTAAGTCTATCATGATTCAACGTGATACGACTTTTGAGCTTCTGAAAAGGAGAATTCATTTAAAATTAAAGCTCCAAGAAAATCAAGTTGTGTCCAGTATTGTGTATAGATTTCCACAATGGAGCAATGTACTGAATGGATAGGTCTTCCATTAGAAGATGATGAAGAAGTTGGTTGCATGATTGATTGCTTTGATCAATATGCTAACTTAACTTCTATGGAGTTGTATATCGAGACAGAAATGAGTGAGCACAATGAGCATGTTGCAGGTCCTTCTGAAACAGGGTTACAAACTGGTCCTTCTAATCTTGTTGAATCATCTTACCCTATCAACACTCAATTCTCTATGACACATGCTCCTGTCCTAGTACAATCTCAAGAAGTTGGTACATCTGCAATGCCTGAAGGGAGCTCATTTAGATTGGATTTCTAGTCCGATAACCCGCTTATGACAGATGCATTATCTAACACAAGCGATAATGAAGGAGAGATGGCTGAGGGTGAAGATACAGACCCTGACTTAGAAGATCAATCTGACCCTGATGTAAATATACAACAACTTGCTCCTCCATTGGTAGTTGCTCCTGAATCTACATTTGTGCCTCCATGCCCTCAATTTTCTGAAATTAATTGGGATGTGTTGAATACACCTGATAATTTACCTGAATTAGATTCTCGTGGTATTTGGAGTCCAGATGAAGAATTTTATGTTGGATTGCAATTTCCCTCTAAAGATGCTGTCAAGTTGGCCTTAAAACATTATTCGATTATTAGACATCAGAATTACAAAGTTGAAGATTCTGATACACAGCGGCTAAATATTAAGTATCCAAGATGTGCTGATGGTTGTAAGTGGAGGGTCAGGGCCATTCAAGGCAAGAAATCAAATATGTAGGAAATTAGAAAATATGATGGACCTCACACTTGTGTCAACCCAGCTCTGTCACAAGATCATCAGAAGTTAGATTTTGTTATGATATGTTCTTGCATTCTAGAGATGGTTAAGCAAAAACCTGATTTACCTGTATGCCTGATTATTGAAAGGGTTCGATGTCAATTTGGATATGATGTGTCTTATCGAAAACCTCGAAAGGCAAAACAAATTGCCATTGTGAAGGTATTTAGAGACTGGGATAAATCTTATGCGGTGTTGCCTAGATGGATGCTTGCCATGCAAAGAGACATGTCAGGCATAGTGGTGGAGTTACAAACCGTTGATTATGTCGAGCGCAATAGAGTTGACCATTCAAAACTTGTATTGCATCGCTTATTTTGGACATTCAAACCATATGTTGTTGGATTCCAATACTGCAAGCCCATTATTCAGATTGACGGCACTCATTTGTATGGTAAATATCGTCATAAACTATTGATTGCAACAACTCAAGATGGCGATAGAAAACCTTTGCCAATTGCATTTGCCATTATTGAAGGAGAAACAAAGGATGCTTAGAGTTAGTTCTTAGCCTTGATTCGTAAACATGTCACACAATAACAGGACTTGTGCTTGATATCTGACTGACATCAAGGCATCATACAGTCAATGGTGAACCCACAGCTGGGATGGCAGCCACCGCATGCGCATCATGTCTTCTGTATTTGACATATTGCCAGTAACTTTAATAGTGCCTTCTGCAATCTGGCCCTAAAGATAACACAGGTAGTTAAACATTTCAATTCCTATGTGTTTACTATACTACTTATCATACTACAAGATTTGTTGTCAATACTAACTCATTCAATATTCTACACACAGGGTATGAACCAATGACATACAAATTTAAGGCTAGGTTGGAAAAGTTGATCGCTACTCCCGAAATGGCACATTGGATTAATTCGATTTCAAAACAACAATGGAGTTTAGCAAATGATGGTGGTCACAGATTTAGTCATATGACGACGAACTTGTCTGAGTGCATGAATGGAGTGTTGAAAGGTGGTAGAAACTTACCAATAACTGCACTGGTTCAGATGACATATTATAAATTAGTAGAGTACTTTGTTAATCGAAAGGATGAGGCAAACGAGAGAGTTGTTGATGGAGCTGATTGGACTGATGATTTTATGAAGAGCTAGAATGTCAACGTGCTCAAGGCAAGCTCTCATCAAGTCCGTCGATTTGATATACGTTCTACCAGATTTTTAGTCAAAGAGGCATTCAACCCTATAACACAGCAGGGTGGAGTTAAATATTCTGTAAACCTTGATGAACGCACGTGTGACTGTGGCCTGTTTCAAGCGTTGCATTTCCCTTGCTCTCATGCAATAATTGCATGTTCTTCTAGGACACTTGACGATTTTCGATATGTGCATAGTGTTTACAGAATGCATACTTTGTACAAGGCTTATGAGATTGATTGGGGAGTCATTAAGGATGAACCATGGTGGCCACTTGCTCCGGCGATTACATTGGTACCCAATCGTCAATTGTTTAGATCTAAAAGTTGACCCAAATCAACTCGACTTAGAAATGAGATGGATTGGCGTGAACCAGGACTAGGACAAAGATGTAAAAAATGTGGTGAATCTGGACATAACTCTCGTAGTTGTCATCGTGGTGGATCAACTTCCTTGAGGAATGACCAAGACGGGCCATCTGCTTGATTAGGACATAATTTCATAATTAGTGTAACATTTGATGACTATCAGTGTGTAATTGAGGCTTGATTATGTTTGTTTACATTTGATTATGTTTGACGAACCATCTACTTTGTTAATCGACACAGATTTGATTATGTTTGTTTAATATCATTCCTCCTTGTGCTTTTATGTTTAATACACTCATGTTTATTATGTATATTCATTTTATAGTATGTCTTATTATTTGAAGACTTATCTATTATTACTATCTACAGTTATAGACATGGCACTCCACTTGCGCCCAGGCCCAAAGGACCCTTCAGTACTGGAGTTGTAGGAGTTTCATGTTTCACAGCATATATGGCAAGGCCAACCTGATCGTCATCTACGTGTTAGATGTGCTCATAAATTCTGACATATGGACCCAGATAAGCAGATGGTCCCATATCTACATCAGGCTGGTTTCGTGGGTTTACCCACATGGGATATTGCACCATCGATCACTCATTGATTACGGCGTTAGTTGAGAGATGGCGTCCCGAGACACACAAATTTCATATGTTGACTGGAGAGTGCATCATCACATTGGAGGACGTAGCCATTATCTCAGGACTTCCTATTGACGGTAATGCCGTTACTGGCCGTACATCACGTGGAGATTGGATGCAGCTATGTGAGGACTTGTTAGGTTCGCAGCCGCCTGAGTCACACGTATCAGGTGGACGTATTGATATGTCATGGCTTTGGAGTGCATTCAGTAGATGACTTACTGAGGCCGATGGAGCTGCTTATGTGATGCACTGTACACGAGCATATATACTTCGGTTGATCGGGGGATTGCTATTTCCTGACCATTCTGGTAGATATGTGCATATGATGTTCCTTCCACTCTTGGAAGACTTTAAGGCTACTAGACATTACAGTTGGGGATCTGCGATCTTGGCGTACTTATACATAAAGCTGTGCAAGGCCACAGACCACAGCGTGCACAAGATTGGAGGTGCTTGCATTTTGTTGCAGTACTGGGCTTGGCATAGATTTCCACCCCTGGTCCCTACACTTGTAGATGATACTGATCCTGTCCTGCTGGCTGCCTATGCTGCTGATTGTGGTCACCAACGTCCACTGGGATTTTAGTAAGTTTCTCAAAATATCTTTTGTTTATATTAGTTTATTTTATGCAATACTTGTTTTGACATCATATTACTTTGACATTTAAATAGGTTGCATAAACACAAGGTGTTGAATGAAACCCCAATGGGGGTGCTTTCGTACTATCACCGATTCTTTGATCAGTTGAAGAGTGATGAGGTCAATATTTTTTTACATTGATTTATGCATGTTATTTCCACTTGCTTTCTAATGTTTTGAACACATCATTTTACAGATAACATGGCAATCCTATATGGATGAGATTGTGGCTTCACTACCAGATTTTTGTGTCGCTGGTGGAGACATTATATTGGCAGTGGTTTCGCTCATCTTTTTTCACATTGTTGAGTGGCACCAGCCAGATAGGGTGATGTGTCAGTTTGGTCTAGACCAACTAATCCCGCGGAGACCACACCAACCTGATGAGTTACACTCGATTACTTTGGCCAGATGACATGACGAGGATTGGCGAGTTACACACCTACCACACATAACCATCTGGGACAGTCGGAGGGAAATATGTATTACTGGACGGCTAGTGGGAGCTTCCCTCACCGCGTATTTTGAGTATATGCACTGGTACAGAAGAATTACTAGACGTTGGATTTCTCGTACTGGTGCTTCTATTGGATCTATGGTTAGTTTTTTACCAATATGTTATACTATTTGCTAAATGTATTTTATATTGATGATGACATACTGGGATCTGTGTCTTAGGCTAATATTGCGGAGAACGTCCATGCTTCGGCTAGGAACCCTAGTTCAGGCTTTAGTACTGCTAGCCTTCTACAGTCCATGGAGGACATATTAGCTTCAGTGAGGGAGCATGATCATATTACCTTATCTCAGCTTCGTCCAGCTCCTCCTGCAGATGACATCCCAGGACCATCCGATATATCCGATGAGCAGAGACCGCACTGTAGAAGGAGAGGGTTAGCGAGTACTCGATCTCGACTACGACCTTCAGAGGACTCTGATTCTTTGGGTGTGCCTAGGACTCAGCCCCGTCCAATTCTACTACTACTTATCCACCATCTCAGCCACCACCTCTATCTTGCCCACCATATCCAGGTTATCCACCATCTATAGCATACCCACCACCTGCTTACACTTATCCACCATATCCTTTGACTTTTACCCTTACACCGTCATTTTCATATCCACCATATATGGGTTACCCACCATATCCTCCT
Source organism: Ormosia semicastrata (assembly GCA_029884595.1). NCBI lineage: Eukaryota > Viridiplantae > Streptophyta > Magnoliopsida > Fabales > Fabaceae > Ormosia > Ormosia semicastrata. The sequence continues at coordinate 21,944,346 of JAQQTO010000042.1, read as the reverse complement.
CACCCCTCACAGTCAGGACCTTCTTCTGATCCCCCTCACAGACCACCACATTCTGATCCTGGTCCTTCTCATTGATGTAGTCATTGTACTTCATGTATGGATTTATTATTCTTTTATTACATTTTCTTAGACTGGGATGACTGTATGTATATGTATAAATGCACTTCATAATATATATATAAATGTCTCATTATACAGGATGATATACTTTTGAGAACGTCTAATTTTTAGGGGATATTCTGTCGAATTTTTCATAGAATCAGAACGATTGAACTATTAAGGTTAATTAAATTTGTTAGGTTCTATAGGATTATATTCTTGCTAATGAACCGTTCATGACGTTAAGAGTGTGATCAACTTCGATTTTTAAAATCAATCTAAAGTGTAAAAATTGATTGATTGTAATACGCTAACAGTGCTAATGGTTGCTCATAAGTAGATTTAATTTGCAACGTTTAGTTTCATTATTTCATTGAAACAATTTTCTAAACCTAGACTTAACCTTTCATTTAATTGGGTGAAGACTTGACATAATTAAGAATAGACGCATTGTATCAGCTTTGATGGTAAAACAGTTTATTTTTCATATCCACTAAGCTCATACGACCAAATGACAACACTACACAACATTTTCAGCATGAAAAAATGTAATTTTTTTGTAGATACGGTCGTGTGATAATTATATGTTAAACACACGTGTGCATCCACGTAAGATACGCCACACACACCTGCGCATCCACGTAGGATGCGCCAATACGCCTGGCGCATTCACGTAGAATACGCCACACATACCTGCACATCCACGTAGGATGCGCCAGGCTCATTGGCACATCCTACGTGGATGCGCCAGGCGCATTGGCGCATCCTACGTGGATGCGCAGGTGTGTGTGGCGCATCTTACGTGGACCAGTAATTAATAAAATAATTCAGCGTGGCAAAAACGATGACATTTTGATAAATAATTTCAAAAAGATGATAATTTGATAAATAAATTTGACACTAATAGCAGATTGGTAGATTCTCTGATATTTAATAGAGTCACAAAAGTCAAAAGTATTGGGACAATAGAAAAAGGTCCATAATAAACCCAACAACCTTGATGAAAAAGGACTTGAGTATCCAATGTTAATCTTCAACTGTTGCTTACTTGGTTCTGAGCTTCGGCTTGCATCTATTGTTAGAATTTTATTTATAGACAAACATAAATCATATTATATAGAACCCAGATTAATTGGATGTCAAAATTATTAGAGTATTTTGTTTAGCCCAAATTGTGATCAGTATTGTTAATGAGCCTATTATTGTTAAAACACTGCTCATACATGTGGGTTTTGTTTATGGGTCCTATATATGAGTTTGCCATAGTGGGTAGGTTTAACCCATTTTAATTATTTTATATATACAGGGAGAGACCCTATTCCTAACCACTCTAGTGCGTACAGTTATCCCATTGATACTGACACGTGAGCGACTATTGTGGGATAAGAATAGTATCTCTCCCTCATCGTGTTTTACTTTTCAGGATTGTTCAACAATGTCTTCTTCATCGATGCTATTTCAAGGTAACCCTAAAATCTTTTATATGAAATTGATATGTCATAAATTATTGGGATTAATAGATCCGGTAAATATTTTCTATTAATTAGTGTCAGAGCGTATGTTTTAATCCTGATTATGACTATCAATCTTGTTTTAATCCCGAAATCTTAACGTATGTAATGTTTAATTAATTTTTTTTATAATCGATTTCAAAGAATAAAGTTAGGGCTTTTATACATTGGGTTGTTCTGAATTCAGAAACATATTTATTATATTTTGATATTGTGAATTTACAAATAATTTTATGCAAATCCATTGAATCCTAAAGTTGCAATTCTTTTATGATTCGTTTTCTTTTTTTGGAGATTATTTCAAAAATTGATTTAGGGCTATTGAAGATCCCTATTTTCTGAGTCTAAAAACGTTTGGATCGTAAGTTTTTGTTGAGAAAGAGCATCAAATTTCTGAGAAAACCAGTCACGGTGTGTATTGCGTGTGTTCTTCGTTTGGTTGAGAAAATCCATCGTTTTCTGTTGTTTTTTTCTGGAAACAAGGTTAGGGATATTAAAGATCCCGTTTTTCTGAGTAATTAGACACCAAGAAATTGAATTTTGGTGGAGAATCGAGGGAGAAAATCAGCGCGACCCATTCCTGGATGAAGTGGGTCGCGCGACCCATTACAGCCAAACGGGCGAAGAAGGAGATCTGTCTCCAGCGCTTCCCCACTCGCGCAGGCGGCGCGTGGAGGGGCGTGTGGGCTCTTTAGGGGTGATTTTCAACTTCTATTTTTTGGGTTGTGCTCCACGCGTCCTCTACTTTTTTTTGGTATTTTTTATTTATTTTAATGCCCATTTAATATTTATTTTAAAATTTTCAGAGATTAAAATTATTAAAAATATATGGTGCTGTCCTCTTTTGCTTCTGAAAATTTTTTGTGTATTATTGTGGTGTTGTTGGGCATGATATATACTACACACTCTCAGAGTTGATATTGTTTGGTCACTCAAATAATTTTGGTGCTATTTTGTGCATAAATTAATATATAATATTTTGAAAATTATATGTCTTGTTGTTATTTATGCGATTAATTATGAGAGTTGCTGTTCAAAGTATTATTGTATTATAGTAATCTCACCTTCGCGGGACCAATTATGTTGAGGTGTTAATTTTGTTAATATTTTGTTAATAATGTTGCATTGGGATTTATATTAATAATGCGTTTACCCTATCGGTTTGCCTTTATTAATGTAATTTCTAGTGATTTGTTGAGTGATGTTATTTTGGGCACTTTTCATAATTGTGAACTCGCCTTCGCGAGACCAATTATTGTGAGGTGCTATTTTGTTGATAAAATATTATTATGTTGTGGCTTTGGGGATTATATTGGTAATGCGCTTACCCTATCGGTTTGCCTTTATTAATATGATTCCTAATGATTTGTTAAAGACATTGAGGTTCTGACCTTAGAGTTCTCAGTATCCTTTCAGTACTAGCTTTAGGGACATGATTTTGATGTCTGTGGGAGTCTACTTATGTATTGTAATTTGAGACCCTTCAGCGGGATTGCAATCACATGGGGAAAACTCAATTATGGTTTTGCTTAAATGTTGTACATGTTGATATGCTTGACAAAATCTCCTTTTAATGTATCATTCTTTTAGCTTCATCGATGCAAATGAGTGCTATAACGAAATTGAATGGGACTAATTTTGAGGACTGGGTGGATTCTGTGAAATTGTTCTTTGCTGTCTCTAATGTTGATGCTGCTCTCACTGAGGATGAACTTCAGAGACCCATAAATGCATCTTCTGCTACAGAAAAGAAAAAGCATGAAAAATGGGTTCAATCCAATAAAGTTTGTTTGATGACCATGAAGTATAGCATGGAAAAAACTATTAAAGAGAGCATTCCTGAAACAAATAATGCTAAAGAGTTCCTCAAGTCTGTTGGTGAGAAATTCAAGAAGTTCGATAAAACTGAAAAGGCCTATTACCTTTCTTTGTTGACAAAGACCACATATGATGGTGTGAGTGGTGTTCGTGATCATGTTTTGAAGCTTATGAACTGGTACAACAAGTTGAAGTCCATGAAAGTGGAGTTGGAAGAGGATTTCCTGGTCTGGCAGGTGTTTGAGTCTCTTTTGGCTAGTTTTGATGTCTTGAGAACCACTTACAATGCTTAAAAGGAGGAGTGGACTGTTGATGAACTTATATCTGTTCTTACTCAAGAGGAGTATACTATGAAGAAGGGCAAGGCTCATAGTGTGCAGTTTGCTTCTCATAAGAATGGTGAAAAGAAGAAGAAATTTGCTAAAGGGAAGAATAGTAAGCCTCAGTTTAAGAAAAAGTGGAATGATAAGCCTAGATATTCTTCTAAGCCATCTTCTGGTCCTGGTGAGACTTCTGGTGTTAAACCCAGATATCGTTTTAATAGAAATTATAAGTTCTGTGATATATATGGACATAAGCAGTTTGATTGTTTAAAGTTTAAGAGCTGGCTTGAGAAAAAGAAAGGTAACCCCTTGGCTCTAGTATATTTTGAATCGAATCTAGTTGATGTTCCTTTAAATACCTGGTGGCTAGATACTGGTGTAACTATTCATGTTACAAATTCATTGCAGGAATTCAGAAGCAGGAGGAAACCAAGTGAAAGGGAGTTGATGATCACAGTAGGAAATGGAGCCAAAGTCAAAGTAGAGCATATAAGAGTGGTTTCATTAAAGTTGTGTACTGGACATGATTTAGTTTTGAAAGATACAGTTTATGTACCTTCTATGAGGAGGAATTTGATTTCAGTTTCTATTTTGGATAGTTATGGCTACTCTTTTCATTTTAGTAATGCAAAAGTTCCTTTATATTATAATTGTGTTCTTGTTGGTTCTGGAGTATTGTCTAATGGTTTATACATGTTGAATGTTGATTCTTTTTCTGGTGATCAACGGGATTCAGATATCAATAATGTTGTTGGAAACAAGCGTGGTAAAGTTACTGAAAAATCTTCTATATTGTGGCACAAACGTTTAGGACACATCTCTAGGGAGAGAACGGAGAGGTTGATCAAGGAGAATATTCTTCATGACCTGGACTTCTCTGATTTTGATACCTGTGTTGATTGTATAAGAGCGAAACTCACAGCTGGAGCCAAGAAGAGTGGGGTTACCAAGAGCGAAGGAATACTACAGTTGATTCATACAGATATTTGTGGGCCTATTACTCCTATTGCTATATGTGGTTTTAGGTACTTTATCACGTTTATTGACGACTTCTCTAGATACGGGTGGATTGATTTACTGCGTGAGAAATCTGATTCTTTAGATGCTTTTAAAGCATTCAAAGTCGCTGTTGAATTGAAATTTAGTAAGCAAATCAAATGTGTGAGGTCTGACAGAGGTGGTGAATACTATGGCAGGTATGATGAAACTGGTAGAAATCCTGGACCTTTTGCTAGGTTCTTACAGGACTATGGTATTGAGGCACAGTACACCATGCCAAGCACTCCACAGCAAAATGGAGTTGCAGAGAGACGAAATCGTACTCTGATGGATATGGTGAGGTGTATGCTTAGTCATTCTACTCTTCCAGAATTCTTATGGGGAGATGCTTTGAAGACTGCTGCTTATATATTGAATCATGTGCTAAGTAAATCTGTGCTGAAGACTCCATATGAGCTTATGATAGGCAAACGGCCTACCTTCAGGCATTTCTGTGTTTGGGGATGTAGGGCAGAGGTGAGACCTTATAACCCACATTTAAAGAAACTTGATCCCAAAACCATCAGTGTTTTCTTCATTGGCTATTGTATTAGCTCAAGGGGTTCTAGGTTCTATTGTCCTTCTCATATTGCTAGAGTTATTGAATCCGATTGGGCTATCTATTTTGAAGGGGACTTTGGACATGGTAGAACTCAGGAGTCGCGTATTGTTGATTTTAGTGAGGAGCATGTTGTTGTTCCTATTCCTGTTGATCCCTTTCCAGGGATAATGGCATCTCCTCTGATCTACAATGATAATGTTGTTGATCTTGTTGATGTTGTCGATATCCCTCAACAAGTTAAAAATAATGTTCAGATTCCAAATGTTGTTGTGACTCCATTGAGAAGATTTGAGCCGGTTCCTATATCCACTGAGTCTACTAGATTCAGGGACTATGTTGTGTACCTGCAGGAGCATGAGTTTAATTCAGTTGAGGATTCTGATCCTATTTCTTTTCAAGAGGCCATGGTTAGTCTTGATAGTGTACAATGGCTAGTGGCTATGGAGGATGAATTGGCTTCTATGAGAAAGAATAATATTTGGGAATTGGTAGAATTGCCTACTAGTTGTAAAACTGTTGGTTGTAAATGGGTCTTTAAGACTAAACGTGATGCTAAAGGTGAAATTGAGAGGTATAAGGCCAGACTTGTTGCTAAGGGATATAACCAGAGGGAAGGCATTGATTATAAGGAGACTTTCTCACCAGTCTCCACTAAAGACTCTTTTCGTGTTGTGATGACATTGGTTGCTCATTTTGATTTGGAGCTTCATCAAATGGATATTAAGACCGCCTTCCTGAATGGTGATTTGTATGAGAATGTGTATATGGATCAACCTGATGGTTTTGTTGAAAATGGTAAAGATCATATGGTATGCAAATTGAGACGATCCATTTATGGATTGAAACAAGCTTCCAGGCAATGTTATTTGAAATTTGATTATATTATTAGTTCTCTTGGTTTTAAAAAGAATACTGTTGACCAATGCATTTATTTGAAGTTTAGTGGGAGCAGATTTATCATTCTTGTTTTATATGTTGATGATGTATTGTTGGCAAGTAATGATTATGTTTTTTTGAATGAGATAAGGCAGATGTTGACAGCACATTTTGATATGAAAGATCTTGGTGATGCCTCTTTTGTGTTAGGTATTGAGATTCACCGTGACAGATCTCGTGGTATTCTTGGCTTGTCTCAGAAAGCTTATATTGAAAGGATTCTGAATAGATTTAATATGAAATCTTGTAATCCTTGTACTGCACCTATTCAAAAGGGTGAAAGACTCTCTAATACCCAGTGTCCTCAAAGTGATAAAGATGTTGCTGAAATGGAGAAAGTCCCATATGCTTCCGCTGTTGGCAGTCTTATGTATGCTCAAGTTTGTACACGTCCTGATATTGCTTTTGTTGTTAGTGTACTTGGGAGATACTTGAGCAAACCTGGTGTGGCTCATTGGCAGGCTGCAAAACGAGTTATGAGGTATCTACAGGGTACCAAAGACTGTATGCTCACCTATAGGAGGTCTGACCGCCTTGAGGTGATAGGCTATACTGATTCTGATTATGGTGGTTGTCCAGATGACTACAAGTCCACATCAGGGTATATCTTTATGTTAGCAGGAGGAGCTGTTTCTTGGAAGAGTGTTAAACAGACACTTACAGCTACTTCTACTATGGAGGCAGAGTATATAGCTTGTTATGAGGCTACGTGTCAAGCGATATGGTTGAAAAATTTGATTACTGAATTTCTTATTGTGGAGAGTATTTCTAGGCCTCTTACTGTTTATTGTGATAATTCTGCCATAGTGTGCTTCTCTCAAATTAATAAAAGCTCAAAGCATTCAAAGCATTTTGATACAAAATTCATGTTTGTTAGAGAGAAGATTCAGGAGTTTCATACTCGTGTTGAGCATATCCCTACAGAACTTATGGTTGCAGACCCACTAACTAAAGGTTTAACTGTTAAAGTTTTTATTGATCATGTGACCCGTATGGGTATAGTGAGGTCTTTTGATGTTTTGAGTTAGTGGAAGTTTAATTTTGTAATTTGGTTATGACCTCATTTTATTATGTCTCGAGACAATTATATTATTATTATCGTTGTCATATAATATTGTTATTGTTATTGATCTGTGCAGTTTTGTTTATTTATGATATGACATATTGTGGAGACATTTTGGACCCAGTCTCATTTTGTTGTTGTGCTGAGATGTTAAATCTCAAAAAGCATCTTGGGCGGATGCTTGGGGCCATTTTGTTGGAAAATGCACTTTGATCACATATTGGCATGCAAATTTTGGATGTGCTTTCCCATTACCCATTTACCACATTTTGATGGGTCACCGAGATATGAGTATGTTGCATGTATGATATCAGTACTCCTTCGAGTATGATTTTCTGCATTATTGGGATACTTGTAGTCTCATTTTGGACCATTTGTTGATAGTGCTAGCTTGATTTTGACATCATGTTGTGACTACTTATTGTTTGATTAATCTGGAGAATTATTTTCTTATTAAAGTGATATAATGTGACTTATGTTGTCCAAGTGGGAGAATATTAGAATTTTATTTATGGACAAACATATATCATATTATATAGAACCCAAATTAATTGGATGTCAAAATTATTAGAGCATTTTGTTTAGCCCAAATTGTGATCCGTATTGTTAATGAGCCTATTATTGTTAAAACACTGCTCATATATGTGGGTTTTGTTTATGAGTCCTGTATATGAGTTTGCCATAGTGGGTAGGTTTAACCCATTTTAATTATTTTATATATACAGCGAGAGACCCCTATTCCTAACCATTCTAGTGTGTACAGTTGTCCCATTGATATTGATGCGTGAGCGACTATTGTGGGATAAGAATAATATCTCTCCCTCATCGTGTTTTACTTTTTAGGATTATTTGACAATGTCTTCTTCATCGATACTATTTCAAAGTAACCCTAAAATCTTTTATATAAAATTAATATGTCATAAATTATTAAAATTAATAAATCTAATAAATATTTTCTATCATCTGCATCTTCAAAACACAAGCTTTGGATTCAAGCATTGGCAATCCACCGAGGCTCTTTGAAAAGAGAACTTTGTAAACAGATAAAAAAAATACAAATAATAATAATAATAATTAGAGCTTAGCAGTCGTCATCTTCCCAAAATTCAAGAATATACGATACCCCCATTTGATTAGGGGGAAAAATGAGAAAGAGAAAATATATCTTTTTAAAGAAAGCCCAGAAAGAGAAAAGGTAGAAACAAGAAGAACAAAGCAAAAAACACGTACTTTTTCAGTTTTCAGCAATGGTATTGGTAGGACTAGTAAGCAATGTTGTATGCAACAGATCCTAGCTTTTGCATGTTTTAATGCTTAACTACTTTGTTACTTTACCTTCCTATACTAAAATCTCATATCAATTATTTTATAAATTAAAAATAAATATTTAGTTTATAAATAAATTAATTAAAATTAATGTCTCTCAATATTATAATATACTCTTTAATAAATATATAAATTATATGTATTTCTGAACACTATTTCTCAAGAGATCTATATGAAAGAGGTTAAGTACTTTACGCATGTATGTGACTTTTTTTTTCTCTACGTGAGAAATGCCAATATAACTGACATATTTCACGTGAATACGTCAACATGCATTGCGTTTTTCACGAGCAAACGTCATCACCTGTGACGTTATCATATGAAAAATGTCATGTTTATTTGCGTATTCACATAGAATACATTAGTCTTGTTGACGCATCTTAATTGATACTATCATTTTCTCTGACGTAATTTACGTAGAACAAAAAATAATAAAAAAATTTAACATAATAAAAATAACGATAGTTTGATAAATAATTTAAAAATATTAATAATTTGATAAATAAATTTTAAAAAAATTTGATAAATAAATTTGTCAACGATGATATAGTGGTAAAAAAAAGTTACATTTCTCTTCTCAGGAAACGTTACCCATACTCCACTTTTTTTGTGAACCTCATACACCATTGATTTCTTATAAATCTTGATCAATGGCTATAATATTTTACCTGTTAACTTGACAACAAGTAATTTTTAATATAATGGGTAATATCTATCTTGTCCCTCAAAATTATTATATTTAATATTTGCAATTCTATCCCGTTCTCCCACCCTCCTCTGTCATGCTCTGTTGGGATCTCCGATCAGAAACCTCAACTAGCCGCCGGCGATCTAAAACCCCAAATGCAGAGAAGGGATGACAGAAACCGCCGCATCCTTGCCCTTCAACCACCACGCACAACCAGAAATGGCACCCATCGGAGCCGGAAAAGTTTTCACTTTTGTAAAGCAAAAGAAACTCAGATGAATGGGGAAAATATTAAAAAAAGAAGATGAACCTGCAAAAGCTCAAAGCACTGATCTTTGCAGCAAAATGTGGATGAATGTATGAGAGTGAGAATTTTCTCGCGTAAATTGTACAGAAGAACAAATGAACAAGGAGAATCTGAAGCCTCGATTACTCTGAGGAGGGGAAAGGGTAAATCAATGCGAAATCAAACAAAATCCAGAGAGAAAACAATCCCAATTATGAGGAATTGCTTTTCTCTATCTCTCTCTTGCAGTTCTGGAGGAATCGGTGAAGAAGGAAGAGAAAGTAAAAGACAATGAATATAAAAACCTCTTAATTTTATACTCATCAAACAGAATTGCATCATCAAACAAATCGACCACGAAATCAAAATCTACCGCATCGTCGAACACTTACACAAATCATACTCACTATCACCGCATCATCAAACACAATAGTTCAAGAAATGAAAATCTCTTTCAGATATTACATCAAACACTCTTTGAGCACTAGTAATACCTTCAAGTACTATACTTCATTGCATCATGTCAGCCTGGTCAATTCGACCATACATAACCAAAATCAACAGAGCATAGAAAAAAAAAAGTAGAACAGCAGAGTAAAGATGAAGATGCACAACCAACGCCGGTAGTGAACCAAAGATCAAGAATGCGAACCCGAATCACCACTCGCCGCCGTTGACCCCCTCCAAGACCGAAACACCACCACCCAAGCCCACCAATCCTCTACCGCACCCCGTCGTCATCGATCTGACCAGATCGGCAATCCCGCAGCCCAGCGAACCACGCCATCACCACTTCGCCCCCAAATACCCAACCACACGAACCCAGCTGCCGCCGCTCACGATCTCCGTTGAACTGGGCGCCACCATCACCTAACCCTGCACCGAACTCCGCAAACCACCAGATCTCCGTCGTCGACCCGCCATGGCTCGAATCATATATGGTTGAGGAAGGAGAAGATGTGTGAAGATCGGGTCTGATGAAGATGGCCGGCGATACGGTGGTGATGGGATGAGGGAGGCGTTAGAAGTGGGTGGCAACTGGTAAAGGACTTAAAAATAAATAACATAAATAAAAGATTTATATAATAAATAATAATTTATTAAAATAAAAAGCTTTAACTGAATGAAAATTTCAATCACATGTTTTTTTTTTCTTTGGATCCTAAACTTTAGGATATGTTTGAATATTTAGTAATTGATAAAATAAAATAGAATAAAATAAAATGAGATGAGATAAGATAAAATAAAATGAGATAAAAGTATCATTATATTGTTTGGATATTTTAAGATGAAATTGAGTAATGTTATCATTCTATTATTTAAGAAGTGGATAGTTTTTTGTAAGATGAAATAAAATCTTAATTATAATAATAATAAAAAAGATTATTTCATCTCATATCCCCAAATTGGGAGGGAAAAAAAATTGATGATTTTTTGTGGAGTGAGATGGATTACCATCCCATCTATTTTCATCTCATTCTATCTTTTTTAACATAACAAAACAATGGAACATATTTATATTTCATTGCATTCCCCTCAATTTCACTCAATCCCACCAATTCAAACATAGTCTTAAGGAGTGGAGTATGTGAAACGCTCCCCTCTTCTCATAGACTTGTGGGTGCCATATAATATACACCCTCTTAGAGAAGGTGTATCAGACACTTTTCATCTTAACTATTGATTTACATGTAAAAATACATTAATGGTTATAATTAAATAATGACAACCTACTTAAGCGGTTTTGTTTAATTGCAGAGTGGTCTTTTTTTATTCTTTTACTTCCAGACTTTCTCTCTCCTTATTTTGCCTATTAGTCTTTATTATTAAACCTTCCATTGATGAAACCTTTCATGGCTTTGTTTTCCAGTGGCAATGATGGAGGACTTTGGTGGCTATTTGGGAATGAATCAAGCTCGGAGATTAGCAACGGAGGTTAGGGGTTCGAGTTACAAGGTGGTTGTCGGTGGTTATGGGTCTCGATGGCTAAGATGCAGTGGTTGGTCAGAGTGTTGTTGTGGTGTTGGGTTGTTGACGAGTGGGTGTACAAAGGCTTTGTGCAGCAACTTTTGGCCCGAATTTGGACAGTGGTAGGCAACCGGGGCTCAGGTGACTGAGCTTGTTGGCAGCGACAGGGTTGGAGTTCGTTGGTGGCTGATGGCTCGGATATGGATAGAGATGGGTGGTAGTATAGGTTCAATCATGGGGACGGTTCTGATTCAGGTTTGGGTGTGGCGAAGTTCGGGCAGTGTCTTTTTTGGTGGTGGCCGGCCATTGTGGCTATGTGTGACGCGTAGAAACCCCAACACCTCGATCTGCCATTAATGGCGATCGACCAAAAGGAGAAGATAGCAGTGGTTCACGACGACCCAAGGAAACCTCAAGCCGCCATTAATGGTGGACATTCAACCTCCACTAAGCAACGATCTAGGCCCTCCCTTCCTCTTTTCAGGTTCAATTTCAAGCCAGAAAAAAAAAAAACAAGCAACCCAAGACTCGATTCTCAGTTTCAACTCCGAGATCCAAGCATCAGAAAAGTTTGAAAAGATTCAAAATTTTGTGACCCAAAAAGTAACTATCATCTCTTCGAGATTCAGTGTACAAGGTCGAATATGTTCCAATTAGAGAATAAAATCCACAAATCTTTTCAACTAGATTAAATTCATAGTTGTTTGATCTTAGTTTTGGTCCACTCGTATCCTGTTGCTTACCTCCAAAAGAAATTTAGAGATGCAGAGAGCAAGGCCATGGGTTTAGAGAAAAAAAAGGACTAAAATGTAAATACTTATACTAAAATTAAAGTCCAAAAGGACTAACTTGGAAAATAAATAAAAAAGAGAGAAACCCACACTGACCTATGATTATGGGTTAATAAACAAGGTGCACCATACACCAAAACATATTAAGGTGCATAATAACATCCATCGTGTCGCGTGACACAAGATACATATGCTATTTCAACTTTTCTTTCAATATTTTTAAGCCAACAGTATGTAGTCTTCTTTCTAAGTTCAAAATTTCTTATACTAGTATTTTGAACCCTGCTTTGGTAATAAGTAGAATTTTAATTTTAAAAACTATTTTAAAAAACCACTAAATGTATAAGTAATTAATAATTTTTTGAATTGTAAAACATGAATATGAATAATAACAATAGTCATTGATCATTAGAATTTGGAACTGGATTGTATTACTTCTTGATTTTAAACATAAATCTAACAATTGAAATAAAATACAAAATTAAACATATTTGAATATGTATGTAAATTTAATGTTTATTTAATTAAGTCCTTTTCTTTTAAGTGCTACGTTGCTAATGCTATAAAGATTTTTTAGCTTACTCCTCAAGTATTCTTCATATGCTTCATTTTAATTTGATTTTTCTTGAAAATTTTCTTCACATTGATTATTCACCAAGATTTTTAAATGATGTAATGTTGTATAGCAATGGATTTTACAATCACAAAGTACTTATATCAATTATTCAGAAAACATGGGTCAACCATTAGGAAAGCTACTAACTCTACTTAGATCATAACTTTATCCACTTAATTGAACTCAACTTGTATTGTACTTTTCTCAAATACTTTGTTAGAATCATAGGTGATGAATACAAAGCTTCTAGGTCGATCGGTGTTATGGTCATATATCACAACATATGTAATTGTTATAAAATGATCAAAGTAATTGAGGAGACTATAAACTATTAAAAGTATATTAGTATGAATGGAAAAGATTTAATATCATAGTACTTTTACTATTATTGATTTCACTAAAAAAAACCCATTAAAATGTTCGTTTAACTTGATTATGTATAATTATATTTATTTCTATTAAACAACTAAGAGTTAAAATAATTCAATTGAAAAAAAAGGGCCCAAATTAGTTAAGTAAAAAAGATAAAATATTAGAGTTGTAAAAAACAATACACCCAATTCGCGTAGAAGATTGTAAGACATAAATTCAATCTCTATCGATTTAGTTAAGTAAAATTTACATTTAAATCCTTGGCATTTTGGATTCTCAGAAATCAAAGTCATTTGAGACTTTAAAATATATATATATACAAAGAACAAATAAAAACTAATACAAATAGTGTCACATAATCAATCCAGATACTAAACTAAATGATTTCAACACTGCACTTCAAATAATATAATTAAGTTTGTTGCATCTTTAGATCCAAAAAATCACTACCATATTCAGAATCGTCTGATAGATATATTTCAACAACTTCTCAAGTTGCCAACCCAACAATAACATCAGTAATAATGGAACAACCCGCATTTACATGTTTAAAGACAGGAATGAAAACTTAATCATTAAGAAAATACCTATTAAAAAAATAAAGATAAGTTAGTAATCTTACCCGAAACATAATCAATGTCCTTTGTATGGACTATTAATTATAATATAACATATCAGGTAAACAAAAGATACAACAAATGATAGAAAAATGAAAATTTAGAAGCTAAAATTAACACAATGAAATGAATTATCAAGGAAAATATCCAAACCAAATATAAAGGTCCACATTTAGACATGGATAACATAATGTCAGCAAACATTCATAAAAACAACCTTAAACCACAATTGTTCAGAAGGCAACAACCCTTTAAATGTCCAAACGACCCTCTCAAGACACAACAAACAAAAAATAGTTTAACATCCATACATCAATACATATTTAGCTCTATGTCCAACAACATTTTCCAAAGAAACAAAAAAGATCAAAAGAAACAACATCAAATCCCAACATATACCAATCAGTCATTCCCAATCTTCACTTGCTTGAACTTGGTGCATGACATTTCAGCCTTTCCAAAACCATTTCCCTTATCAAAAGTCCTCTTGCGGTCTTACCAGGTGTAATTTTCAAAGCAGAGCAATAAGCTTGAGAATCCAAACAAATCTTAGAGTCACAGAACTGAGACATTTTACACTTAATTTAAAGATTATATTACATAATAGGGTGATGATATTAATCTTAAAAATATCATATTTAGAACTAATATTATATTTAGAGATAAATTAAATTGAACAAAAAATTACTGCGAGATTCCCATGCAAAGCATGGGATTCTCTATTATTTTAGTCCATTATCATAGAAAAAACAAAATTGCACTTAGAAAATAATATATGAAGCAAAAATGCAACAAAACCATTAACACTAAGTGATTAACTTATAATTAAAATATGAAATGCAAAAAATATGGGAGTTTTCTCTTATTCATGCAATTTTTAACATGGGAAATAGTTAAAAAATGCATTATACCATAGCTTCTTGAAATGCTTTATAGCCACAGGAGATCCATCATTAACCTTTCCCTTATATACTGCTCCAAAACCATCTTCCCCAATCCCATTATTTGGAGAGAATTTTGTTGTTGCCCTATAAATTTCTTCAAAGAGAAGTTGCATATTCCAAGCTACAAATTTCATTTTGATGACGCGTAGGATTAAGAAAACTTTCATTTTGATGAACTCATATTACTATTAGATAATGAATCTGTTGAAGCTTCAAATTCAATAAATTTTAATATTGGAAAATCCATGACACCGCAAAAGCATTTATCACCCTTCATATAAGTGAGTTTGCACCCAAACATTTGATGCCAGATAAGTTTTCCACTATCTAATCTCAACTTGCATAAATGGTTGGCCATGAGCAAGCACAATGAAATCAGTTTACATCATCAAATGGTAATAAAAAAACAACTTTTTTTCATTAGACTTACATGATACCCGTTTGAATTTGTATGTATTCTTTTTGTGATCACTCTCAACAATTTTTGAGGCTATTTTTCTTTACCAGATAGAAAGAATGTAAAAACACCTACACTTCTTGACATCATACTTGAAATGTTTCAGGCCAGCGTGAGTCTTAAGATTCTTGTTCTGTGTGTTAGTGCTTGCACCATAATCTTGGTGACTAGAATTCTTTTTCCTTTGGCTAGACTAATGCAAATTGGGAGCTGGTGTTTTCTTCATTTGGATATGCTCAGGCATTGCATATCATTTATTGTAGCAAAAAATTGAAAGAAAGATGATCTCAATTAATTTCTATACACACGCATACACATACACACATACACATAGATTTTTGTATTTTGTTTTTTGCAAAAAAAAAAAAAGTTACCTGGAGTATTCTGCAACAAATGTATGAAAATTTTGAATCAATGAATAAGTTACTTATCCTCTATATTTCTTTCTCTGGTCTCTTTTCCTCTAACAAAATCAAAACTTGATTCTTACTTCTAACTGTCAACCAAACTAAGCCAAGCCAATTTGTTAAAGGACAAAACTTTACTCCATTTTTTTATATCTAGTACATCTATTCTATCAATCAAACTATGATATATGTACATTTTTTTAAAAAAGAGAGTAAGAGAGAGAATATTAATGAACATATGTCATAGTTTAATTAGTGGATTGGATATAATGGACATAAAGAAATGGAGCTAAGTTTTGTCCTTTGTTAAATCCATAGTTTCACAGAGAAAACATACATCACAACATAACAACTGGTACCTTGGCTGCATATGGCTACAATTACATTCTTTTCCTTTGCTCTTCCTTATTTTAATTTATGAGAAAATAAGCACCAATTCATTAATAGTTAAAAACTGCATTAAAAGGTGTCAAAAAACCTAAAAATTGAACTAAAAGTAGTCTCTATACTGACATTCCAGTTTGGTTTCACAAAAGCCATAGGAAAAAGAGATTATGCAGAGTCACAAAACTCAAAATTCTCATATTTCAATTTTTCTCCACTTGCGGGACTAAATGGATAGAAAATCCTAAAAAAGAATTACTTTCGTGAACTTATGTGGGGTTTTCTACTACTAATCTATAAGATAAATAAAAATAATTAGAAATTATTACAAATAATAGAAGTAGAGGTAAAAGCCTCAGGATTCTAAAATTTTCAACCTCAGGAATGCCCTTGCCCACTAAATGTTCCAGCAGTGTGCAAAGCCATATTTTGAAGGAGTGCCCTTGCCCTTACTCATTGACTCATGAGTAGCTTCAGATACATCAGCAGCTTGTAGCCCTGGTGGTCGTTACTTGCCCTAGTGTTGTCTACTGTGGAGTAGAAAAAGCCTTTCTATCATCAGTTGTTTCCTGTATATTTGTTGAATTATTGTTCCTTCATTGATGGGTGAAACCATTGGTTCTCCCTTAGACGCAGCATATGAAGTTGGAGATGGAAACTTGGGCTATGGACAGCGAGCAGACTCCATATCTGAAAAATCAAAATCAAGGAAAAAATAATGTACATATTCACAAATTGATAACCAATAGTAGTCCAAGTAAGAGTCACATCATAATAGTTTCAAAACACCTTGAACTTAAAAAATGCTTGTAGCATTTTCAGCACTGCCATAGTTGGCTTCAATATAAGATTAATAGTATCTCTTAGCATCTTATTTGGTAAAAGATCACCTATATAAGAATATTTGTTGCACCACATATGCACATGGACTTGGAGATAATATAGTCCCTAATACCTGAAAAGAATTTTCAGAATGATACTACATAACGTCAATATAAAATATTTATAAAATAGTTTAAGGCAAGAAATAGCAGAGAAGACATTAAAAGAAATTATATGTTTTGTGCTTGCTTAATGAGGAACTATAAACTATAGGAACATAAGTATGACACTTAAATTCTGAAAACCTTGAACACTATTTCTTTCTCAAAAGAAAAGAAAGAAAAATGGTCCTAACCAAATACAAAATTTGAACTACTTATGCAAGTTAGATAAGATACTTATTTTCACATAAAGTTACCATAAATCAAACAGTTAAGCACAACATAAAAATAATCTCTTGAATCATGAATAAGCACAAGGCTAATATTACCTAGTGCCTGGTAAGCCTTCTGCGAATGGCCCTGGTCTTCTTTGGACGCATATCAAGTGGCAAGTACTTCATCTTCTTATAAGCTTCTCTCAACGCAACCTTCTGATTCTGAGAAATCACCATCAAAACCTGGGCAATGGATAACCTCATAACATTTCCGCAACCTACCCAAATGACATTAAAAAAAAACATAAACACATAAACAAAAAAACTTTATAGGCAAACAAAATGAGAAAACCCATTGAAGTGCATAGAGTAAAGCAACTATTTTACATCTTGGAAAGCTTATTGGGGGCATCACCAGTGACCTTAACAACATGGAGCAAAGCAAGCTCTGCCTTCAGGTTTAGCACCAAATCCTAAAGTTGGAATTTTTAACACTTATTTTATTTACAATACATAAAAAGAATTATAGAATCCCAGAAAAAAGACCAAATTAATAATAATGATAATAAAAACTCATTTGGCACATCTTTGAGTCATACCCATTACCTGCATTACTCAACGAACCATCTCTCACATTAGTTGCAGATCTGGTGGTGATTAATACAAGGCCTACGCACATGTCATATCAACCTTCATAAGATTTGGCATTTTCATATTCAATGAAAAAAATTAGAATTGAATCCCAATTCTAAGTCAAACACAATTGAATTGAAAATCACCACTCATAGCAATTTCGACATGAACCACGTAGAGATCATTTGTATTGATTCTGGAAGCAACCTTCATCACTGTGACCTTATGCTTCTCCTGTAACATCTTAATACCAATACATTAGTATATACTGAATATACAACAGGATATAATATTAGTCATGTTACTCTAGCCTATTAACACCAAATTAGATTTATAATAACCATACAAGTTACTATCAGAGCCATAAAGAAAAGAATACAAGCTCTGTTCAAAAGGGCATAACGTAATACATAAACTTTATACAAACCAAAGCAAATATGAAAAAATACAAGCTCTGTTCAAAAGCAAATAAAAACTATCTATTCTATTCGCTTCTTCTTCTTCCCCTTAGAAGAGTCTCCACCTAGATTTAACATGAAAACAACAAACAGGGTAAGAATTCACAATTCTCAGTAATAAAAATATATATATGACATCAAGTTAACTCTAGCTGTTTCGGGAAAAACTAGTTATAAAACTCAACTTATACTCTAGAAAGGTGGCAAAAGCCAAAACGATTCCTTTCTCTTTTCAAGGCAGAACGTTCAATTTCATTACATTTCTGGTACAATTATTACATAATTAACCATTTACAATAATTAAACTGAACAACAAAGAATTATGATTACAACAAGTAAATGAGCTACTACTCACTACCATTGGAATATTAACATACTTTCTCTATGCAACATTCACAAAGCAAATGGAAAAGAGTCTTACTCACTCTTATTGCCTCTAGTAGAGAGCTTTTTGTGCTTCTCTACTATCTTTGGTAGAGTGTTTATCTCACTCTTCTACCATAACAATGTGTTTTTCTCACTCCCTTCTCTCACAAATACGTCCTTAACAAAGTATTTTTCTCACTCATTTGTTTTAGGATAGATTGTGCTATGACTCAATTTTAAATAATAAAGGTTCCATTCTTAACAAACATACAATTTCAGCTCAACTTTATCACATAAAGGAGCAATTCATGTTTCTAGGTTACCCTCACAACTCAATCCTAGCAAATAAGGGAAACAACTATCATTCATGCATTTCTAACTCTACTTTGATTATAAAGGAGCAACTCATGCAATATGATAAGTAACTATTGTCAAACAAACTTGGCATACTTATATCTAGTACACCACATCATCACATCACAAGTGACAACAAGTGAAACAGTATTGCTCTTCAATGATTAGCAACTTACCTATGTCAATCCATTATCATTAGATGTACAAAGGCCTATTCTTTTACACATGTGCTAGGTAGATATTTCTTTCATGAAATATCCTTAATAGTGTCTTAACTCACACTAAAAAACATGCATAAAAGATCTCATCTAGTAAAGAACTCCAATTCCTCAACATGAAAACCCTAGGAAGTTCTGTTCATGGGCACTTAAGTGCTCACTCTCCTAGCGCTTAAGCGCTCTATAATAGCAAACCTCCCTAGTTTCATCTGTCATTGGGCGCTTAAGTGCCCAGCTTCTGAGCGATCAAGCACTCAGCACTAGAGCCCTCTAGTCCTGTGCGCTTAGGCGCTCACTCTTTGAGCGCTTGAGCGCCCATCATGTTTATGCTTTCTGGCCTTAGGCGCTTAGGCGCTCCCTTCTTGGGTGCTTAGTCACTCCTTTCTTGGGTGCTTAGGCGCCCAACACCAAACTCAAATGCTCTGTTCTACTAAATTTCTAACCTATCCTTGACTCCCAAGCACAAGTCTTAGATAGTTTTCAACCTCACACAAAGTCTCTAGACATACTAAAACTCTCATACACATTCTCAAATAACTTAACTAGTGACATAAGAACAAGTATGCTAAACCTTCATCCAAAAACCCATTTTTCTCAAACATATGTTAATGGAGTTCTATGGATGCTCACATGCTCTAAAACTCTAGTATGCATTTCTTAACTCATTATATACCACTTTCCAAACTTCTAATCAAGTTCACCCAACTCAAACCCTTGGGAAACCTCTAGAAACCCATTTTCTATCCAAACAAGCATAACTCATGCATCAAGAGGATATAGAAAAGGAAGGAACAAGGTAAACAAACACCTCTACCTCAAGTGGTGTAACTAATGCTCTAGCTTTCCTCTTGTTCTTCCTTGATATCTCCTTTTTATCCTTCTTCTTTCCCTTCTTTCCTTTCTTTTCCTTTCTGCTAGTTCCATCGTGAGAGATGAGAGAAATGAGTAGAAAAGTCAAAGAAAGGAGAGATAAGAACTGGGGAGAGATAAGGATGGACTAGATATTTAACTAAAAACTTTATATCTCTTAGGAATACTTTGATCTTATCAATCATAGTTTCCTAACTTCCATAGGTGTTATGAAAAATTATAGGATTCTTCTCAATCCTATTCTTATTATAACTTAATCTTCCATACACCTAAACTGTCACTTAAGTTTTATTACTCTTTCTTAAGTTACATTAAACCTAAGGAAATAAGCTAATAAGCTTACATATATCTAACTTAACATGTTCTCATTACTAGAAAATTTTTCATTCTTTACTTGATATCTTCTCAAATTCTCACAATTTTTCAAGATATCTGCCTATTTAACCTGATCTTTAAACATTCACTCATTGTTACTAAAAATACTAAACTATCTCAATTAATTCTTTAAAATTAACCACACCACTTTCTATTCATTTGAAACCTGTAAATAAATTCTTCATATTTATTTTCATCATCTAAACAGTTTATACTACTTTTTGAGCTATTAATAACTATTTCTCACATTAAGTGTTATAGTGAAATAGCCTAACTATCTTAAAAAGGTTACTAAAGTTAACAGGTAACTACTACAAGAGTTACTAAACTTCTATAACCATGATTAAGACTAACTGGTTAGAGGGGATGCTACATCTCCTGCTTCGCCATCTTCACCTTGACACAATTCTCAATGGATTCCGCATCGCTATCTTCATCACCGACAAAACGACTTCGATATGTTTTCAAGAATCACATTCTCTCCCTCTATGTGTCTCCATTTGATAATGATCACTACTCTGCAATCAGGAGAAGAAAATTATTTCTTCATGTTGAGGAGAGAGATTAGAGGCAGAGAGAAGGGGGAGGGGAAATAGAAAGCTCATGTTCACAAGGAAAGATATGAAAATAGAGAGAACGAAGAGATAACTTTTCAAAACAAAAATAATCATCTCATTACTTTTTTTCTACATCACTTTTAATATTAATGAATAAAATTTAAATTCATAATTAATCATGTATATTGATTAATTAATAAAAATTATGTATATTAATTGGTTAATAAAATACTCATTAACTAATTTATATACATAATTAATTATAAAATTTATTTTATTAATTAATATAAAAAATAATGTAAAAAATGATGTGAGAAAATTGGAGATGATTTTCAAAACTTAGATGCATGTGCCAAAAGAGAAGAAAGAAGGGTATGTCACGTTAAGGTTAAAAAGAGTAATTAAAAAAGATGAAATACAAAAAATCAATTGATAGAGATTTAAAATTAAAAAAAGGGGTTGGTGTCCACTATTCGAAAAAGAGCTTTCTTAGAAATGTAAAAAAAATTAATTTGCTTAAGGTGAAATGTGGAAACTAATAGGAATAAATGATTTACAATTGTACCACAAATTAATATTACTTTTAAAATAAATTTTAAAGATACAATAAATGAATAATTAGTGCTGAACTATTATAACTAGAAGTATAATCGAGTTGGTTTGATTTGGTTTTTGAAGAAAACTAAATTTAAACCCATCAAAAATAATTAGTTCGATTTTCGTATTTTTTGATAGTTAAATTCGAACCAAACCGAATTGAATATCTACGAATTGATTTGGTTTAGGTGATCAAGTTGGTCATTTTTTTTTTACACAAAAAGTATTAAATAATTAACTTTTTATAGCAACAAAAAAAAACATAATAAAACTATGAAAAAAGTGAACTATTCTAAACTGATTAGTTGACCGCAGACTAAATCTTCATATTCTAAAAAAGAATACGAGAGAAAAGGAATAGAGAAGATGTCTCACCCTGGAATTTCCAAAAACAAGCTAAAATCGTGACTTCTTTTCTTGCAGCAACTCCATTCTTTCATCCCTTCATGAAATATAGGCTGGAAATTTAAGTGAAAGCATAATCAATTGCAATAATTGATACCTAATCTTCATAGAAAAAAGAACATTGTGAAGAAATAAATTAATAAGCACGGACTTATCCCTAAAGAAATGAAGATGCCCTAACAGTAAATCCAAGACGCAAACATGCTAGATGGAAAGTGAATCAGTAAAATCCCATAAGGATGCCATGTCATAAATCAACATAATGATATAACAACGGGTATAAAGTTTTACTTAGTTCATGAGAAATGAGAATGTATTAGTGATGATATTAGCAAAACACAAACAAAATTTAAATCAAGGGAGCCTGTTATGAACATTTCTAGATTTTTCCCAAGTTAAACAGTGTTATTAAGAATGAACTAAAGAAAGAAACTCAATTGTATTGAATTTTCCACAATAAAATGTCAAATTGACATGGTGAGATCATTCTATTTCTTGATTATATTTTACAAGAGAGGACAGACATTTATACATTTAAAACTACCTATTTACACAAATCAAGGTAATTAATACAATTAAAGAATGTGGCCCAAATATTTCTCCTAAGATCTCGCAGAGATCAAATCTGATCACAACTCACGCCAACACTCCCCCTCAAGTTGGTGCACAGAGGTCTTGAATGCCCAACTTATCAAGTGAGTTGTAGAAGTTTCTGCTACATACATTTTGTGAGTATATCTGCTAACTGGTCTTTAAATTTAACAAATGGAAATTGGATTATCTTGGTCTCTAGATTTTGTTTGATAAAGTGTCCATCTACTTCCACATGTTTGGTCCGATCATGTTGAACTGGATTATGAGAAATATCTATAGCAGCTTTGTTGTCACAGAAAAGTTTCATTGCATAACTAGGAGCAAAGCCAATTTCATTCAATAGTCTTTGAAGCCAAAGAAGCTCACAGAGACCCTTAGCCATCCCACGAAACTCAGCTTCAGCACTTGATAATGCTACAACCTTTTGTTTCTTACTTCTCCATGTCACCAAATTCCCTCTGACAAAGGTAAAATAGCCTGAGGTGGATTTTCTATTTGTGATATCTCCTGCCCAGTCGGCGTCTGTATAACCTTCAACCTATAGGTGATCATTTTTTGTGAACATTAAGCCTTTTCTAGGTGAGGACTTCAAGTACCGAAGGATTCGAGTTACTGGATTCATTTGATCTCTACTCGGATTATGCATGAACTGGCTCACTACACTTACTGCATAGGCTATGTCAGGTCGTGTATGAGATAGATAAATAAGTTTGCCAACTAACTTCTGGTATCTGCCTTTGTCTGTTGGCACTTGGTCTAGATATTCTCCAAGTTAATGATTCTGGACCATTGGGGTATCTATAGGCTTACAATCTAGTAGTCCAACCTCTGATAAAAGATCTAGGATATATTTTCGTTGAGATAAAAAAATGCCTTGCTTTGACCTAGCAACCTCAATCCCTAGAAAATATTTGAGTCCTCCTAGATTTTTCATCTCAAATTCTGTTGCCAATTGCTTTTGAAGTCTTGCTACTTCCTCCGAGTCATCTCCTGTAATGATCATATCGTCTACATAGACAATCAAAGCAGTTATTTTACCTTCGTGATGCTTCAAGAATAGCGTATGATCTGCATTGCTTTGTTGAAAGCCATATTTCTTCATTGCCAAGTTTAATTGCCCAAACTATGCTCTAGGAGATTGCTTCAAGCCATACAAAGTTCGTTGCAACTTGCACACCACCTTAGTGTTAGAATTTGTCATATATCCTAGAGGGATATCCATATATATTTCTTCTTTGAGATGTCCATAGAGAAAGGCATTCTTGACATCCAACTGATGCAATGGCCAATCAAGATTTACTGCGAGAGATAATAGAACCCTGACAGTGCTCAACTTGGCCACAGGTGAGAAGGTTTCTTGATAGTCTACTCCATATGTTTGTGTAAAGCCTTTGGCCACCAGTCTTGCCTTGTACCTTTCAATAGACCCATTAGCTTTATACTTGATAGAGAAAACCCACTTACACCCTACTGGTTTTTTTCCTTTTGGTAAAGGAACAAGAGTCCATGTTGCATTCTTGTCGAACGCCTCTATTTCTTCATTCATAACTTGAATCCATCTCGAGTTTTCAAGAGCCTCTCCAACACTAGTAGGAACACTATGTGAGGAGAACTAATAAGCAAACTTCTTAAGGGGTTCAGACAATGCCTTGGTAGAGACATAATTAGCAATTGGATACCTTGATCTATGGTCCTCCACTTCAGGAGAATATCTCTTTGGTGGTTTGCCTCGATTATGTCTGTAAGTTAGCTTATAGCCAACAAGTGTATCAACATTATTAGAAATATTAGGATTGACTGGAGAGCTTACCTCAATGATATTCTCAGGAGATGGGTCATTGGGTACTGGACAATGGGGGGTTTCTACAACTTCAACTTCTGGAGGAGGATATGCTTCTACTTCAGCTTCTGTAGGAACTGTTTGAGTTTGTGGAGCCTCATCAGAAGGTGTATCAAATAGTGTACCAGTTTCCTTGAACTAGTCAAATATCAACCAATTTGACTCTTCTTCTCGTGTCTCCCCCTGAAGAGAAGAATTGGATGAGGCCGAGGAGTAAAAAGTGTCAAATTCAAGGAACGTTATATCCATAGTTACATATGTGTGCCGAGCAGTAGGGTCATAGCAACGGTACCCCTTTTGGTGCACACCATATCCCAAAAAAAGGCAGCGAATGGCATAAGGATCAAGTTTTGTGCGCTGGTTCTTATGTAGGTGAACGAACGCAACACAACCGAAGACTTAAGGTGGGAGCATTTGTACAGTGGGTAATGGTACAAATGTAGACAAAGTCTACAGCGGAGTCTTAAATTCAAGCACTTTTGATGGCATCCGGTTTATAAGATAAATTACTGTAGTAACAACATCTGTCCAATGGTGGTTAGGCACATATGCTCCAAGTAAAAGAGTGCGAGCAGTTTCAAGAATGTGGCGATTCTTGCATTCTACAATGCCATTTTGCTAAGGAGTTTGGGGACATGAGGTCTCATGAATAAGTCCATGTTGTTGGAAATAATCACGAAATTGTTGATTTACATACTCACCACCATTATCAGATCGAAGGATGCAAATCTTTGCTGAATATTGAGTCTGAATCATTCTATGGAATAGCTGAAATATGTGAAAGACCTCATTTTTTTGTTTCAATAAGTAAATCCAAGTCATTCGAGTGCAATCATCAACAAATATCATAAACCAGCGGAAACCAGATATAGAGGATTTTGGTGATGGGCCCCATAAGTCAGAATGGATTAAAGCAAAAAGAACATTGCTCTTATTCATACTTAATGGAAAATTGACTCGATGACTCTTAGCTAAAATACAAGCCTCACATTTGAAGTCTAACAAAGATGTATCTGAAAATAAATTACGAAACACATGTTTCAGGTAACCAAATGAAGGATGGCCTAGCCGACGATGCCAAAGCAAAATCTGTTCCACTTTAAGGTTACTTGGATGATGCATATGGTGTGCTTGGCCTACACTGAAATCCTCCATATAGTAGAGTCCCCCCTCTTAGTACCACACCCAATAATCTCCTTAGTGAGAATATCCTGAAGAAGACAAAAAGATGGATAAATCAGCACAACACAAATCAAATCTTTGATAACTTGACTCACAGATAGCAACTTGTAAGAGAGAGAAGGAACAAGTAGTGTATTAGATAGTAAAAGAGCTGGTGATAACATCACAGTACCAGCCCCTATTACCGAAGATAAGCCACCATTAGCATTGGCAATACTTATGCGTCGAGGGGTTGAGCATTCAGAAAAATCAGTCGCATCAAACATCATATGATCAGTAGCTCCGGAATCAAGTATCCATGCATCACAGTCACCATCATGATTAGAACCAAGTAGAGCATTACCTTGCGTAGAATGGGAACTTGCTGCTAGAATGAGGGAAATATGCGGTTCTGCAGTAGCTACGGTAGCTTTTCCAGGGTTGCTATCGGCGTGACCTGTATCTTGATGTTTTCGAGCCTGGAACTCGGCCCACCAATCGGGATAGCCATAGAGTTTGAAGCAGGTTTCATGGGTATGTTTAGTACCTCCACAGTGAGAACACTTGGTGCCATCAGATGAGTCTTTGTGTTTGGAGTGGGAACTCGCCTTGCTGTTTTGCAACTTGATACTCTTAGATGCGAGACCCACTCCGGGAAGTTCATTGGAGATGTCCGACATCACTGCTTGACGAAGAGCTTCCCTCCGAACGTGTGCATAGGCTTGCTCCATTGTTGGGAATGGTTTCATCTGCAGAACATCACTCCTGATATTATCTAAGCAATCATCAAGCCTATCCAAGAACACATATACCTGATCTTCTTGATCAATGGTATTGTACTGTTGGATATCAGTGGGGCATTTCATCGGGTTTGGACGACGAAAGTCAATTTCACGCCAGAGTCCTTGGAGATCATTATAGTATTTTTCAAGAGAACCCCCAACTTGTTTGAGACGGGTCACCCGACGTCGAAGGTTGTATACTTGAGAGGTGTCACTACCATCAAAATATGTTATCGCAATTGCATCCCACACCATCTTAGCTGTGGAGAATCGAATAAAATTGCCAATAAGGGAGGAATCCATGGAGTTAATCAGCCATCCTTTAACAATCGCGTTGTCAGTCCACCAATGTCGAAATGTAGGGTATGTTTGAGGATGTTGAGGAAGATCACCAGTGATATATCCCAGTTTGTCTTTGCACGAGATATATATCTCGACCACCTGGGACCAAAGGGCATAGTTGCTGCCATCCAATTTGATGCCAATCGGTGCAATAGCATAATCAGAATTGATCTGAGATGGGGCTAAAGCTCGGTTCAAAACCTCCATTATTTTTGTGTTCAACTCAGCTAGGACAGAGGACGTTTCATCGGTATGGGAGTCTGTGTCAGTTATGGAAGGAGAAGAAGGGTTTAACACAGGGTAGGGATCGTACTCTCTGATACCACATCAAATTGACATGGTGAGATCATTCTATTTCTTGATTATATTTTACAAGAGAGGACAAATATTTATACATTTAAAACTACCTATTTCTGGTTATACACAAATCAAGGTAATTAATACAATTAAAGAATGTATCCCAAATATTTCTCCTAAGATTTCACAGAGATCAAATCTGATCACAACTCATGCCAGCATAAAACAGAATGTTCTATTTTATATAGCTGTACAACTACAACTAACTAACTATGAAATAACTAACTTAACTAACTATTTGCTACATAACTGTTTGCTGCATAACTAACTCTAACTGCATAACTAACTTGCTTGCTGACATACAAACTGATTCTAATAATAACTAAGTTTAAATACAAATGCTAAAAAGTGTGGATGGAATACTGGTTTTAATGAAGTATATGAAACATCAAAACAAATAATTTATAAACAAAAAATCTGGAAAGAGTCAATATAACGTAGAAGGAACACTAAAGAGAATCCTCAATAGTAACAACTTCTAGTCTAAGTATCTGACAGGGATAACAATCTAAGAACCATTTTAGATAAAATTAGAAGTGTGTTTTGGAATAACTGCTTATTCTTGAATTCATACTATACATGCCTAATCCTCTGTGCTCTTAGGTATAAATACTGTGTACCAAGGCAGATAGGGATAACTGCTCTTGTAAAGTTTCAAAGAAGCACTACTACACTAGGTACAAAAGATGAAGACAGTTGCTTATCAAAGACAAAAATGAAATAACATCAAGACCGAAGAGAATGAGTAACAAGCATAATAGATGCTCTTTATGTAAATATATTAAAATGGAAAATAAACCATATATAAATTCCTAGTATTGGATTTCTGTGCTCATTATGAAAAAGACCATAAAAAACAATGATAATTGCTGAAAAAGCTTTCTCGGCCCAACTGGTTGGGTTGCTGCAATATAAATTACAAAAAATAAAATACGGTTTGGTTCGGTTCTGTTCTGAAGTAGATTTAGAGAGTACTTGAAAAAGGCACATGTATGGGGGTTTCCTCCTTAAACAGTAATCGAGCGTGTAGAGACAGGGAGTGAGTATATGCAAAGGGACTCCAATGCTCAAGTCAGACAGTGCACAAGTAAAGAGGAGTATATTGAGTAATTTACTGATACCTGATTAAGGTTACTTAACCTTGTATTTATAGAGTGTGTATAGAATCCTTATGTAATCTGTATTGAATGTAGGTATTTAGGATTAAGATCTTGATAGGAATTACTTTCCTTCTATTATTGGGATAAATCCCTATAAGTTAGGAACTCCCAATAAAAGAGCTACTTATCAATTTGAGACAATTATGGATCCTATAATATTGGAAGTAGATGATTGGCAGTTACAGATATTTAGGGATATATCCTTGCACATATACAACGACCTTGATATTATGGCCCAATGTTGCTCAATGTATATAGCTATGAGGCCCTGACTACCTTAGAGGCCTGCCAGGGAGGAGTCTGCGTACTCGTGTACCGGGTTGATCCATCTAGGTGAGATCCCGGATCACGGTCCAGAACAGTTGCCCCCAGCTTGGCGCTTGGAAGAATAGTCAAGTGTCAAGTTTTAACAGGATCATCCGGGCACGCGATTATAATAAAAGTACAGAAAATTAACACCAGAACGCGAATGTTTTACGTGTAATGTCGGTGTCCATAATATGTCATTACTTCCTACAGATTCTCTGCCCCCAAGTATTAATCCTCAGGATTTCCTTTGATGGTTTTCACGTAAACTCTGAGTATAATCTCTAAATTGTAAGTAG
The DNA here is from genome assembly GCA_029884595.1 of Ormosia semicastrata. Taxonomy (NCBI): domain Eukaryota; kingdom Viridiplantae; phylum Streptophyta; class Magnoliopsida; order Fabales; family Fabaceae; genus Ormosia; species Ormosia semicastrata. The sequence goes on along the minus strand of JAQQTO010000042.1, from coordinate 21,915,268 downwards.
TAACAGTCTGCTATTCTCTGGGAAGTTGTTGCTTTGACTTTATTGGGAATTAAATATCCTTTAAAGAGGATCTTAATTTCGTACTATTTCTGAACTATGTGATACTCTATAACAAATCAGAGATTGGAAACATTAAACGTGGCTACCATCATGCGATCAGATTACCTTTTACAGGGTCAATCGGAGCGCCTCATTTTCTCTATAAATAGAAAATGTTTGCAGTAGAGTGGGTATCCTTTTCTTTTCGCTTTGTAACTCTATGTGAGAATGCTCCTTCCTGAATGAGTAGTTTTTCCTTCATCCTTTGCACTTAGATAGTGGGTTTTGCCCCCTATAAAGGTTATTCTCTTAACCCTTTCAAAATTCTTGAAGGTGATTGATCCTCTGCAAGCAGCTTCCTTTCTTCAAAGGAGCCTTTCTTTCTTGGTGTAGAATGAAGTAGCCATGCATTTAGAAAGGCAGAAGCCTTTCTCTTCTAGTGTACACAGGGGTGTCTGACCCAACGTGTCATTAGGATGGAATGATGCTTCCGTCGACTAATGCATGGGGACGCTGGAGAGCACTCTGTCCCCCCTACCTCTTTCTTAGGTCATTTGGAGGCACCAGGCTGGTCTTCTTCATAGTGCAGTTGGATATGCAGAAATGCCAGCCCATCGAAAATGTAAATCCTCTGGGAGTAACCTGGGGTGGTATGCTTTCTTTAACTTGCTTTGCGAAGAGGTGACCAGTGTTTGCCTTTATTTTCACTATGAAGGAGGCAGGGAAAAAGAAATGGAGTGGCTTTAGTCTGTTCCGGTGAAGAGAGTGGAGGAACTGTGGATGTGACTGTGAATGTAACAGCCCAATAAAATGTCTCGGTCATGACATCTCGTCCTTAAGCTCTCTTACTAACACTATTTTTACTTTCCTTTTATTGTATTTTCTTTTTCTTCTTCCATGGAGGTTGACAATGTATGGAATGAGATTATCAACAAATTTTTTTTATCGATGTTCTCTTTTGTCTTTTGATTTTTCCTTTCCATTCTGTAGTTTGCTTTACTCTTTTGCTTTCCGTCTTACATTGTCTGAGATAGATCCAACGCTTACCCCGTAATCATATTGCCTCTAACTCGACTTTAGTTGTTAATACGACAAAATGGCGAGTTATAGCTCTAACTTTTTCTATACTTCTTGATTGTACTGGCCTTTCTTGGGAAACTTCTGCCTCAACGTTATTGGAAATTAACAAATTCATTAATAGTGTAATAAATTCGTGTTGTTTCCCAAGTGCCTGTTTACTTCTCCACCAATCAGAAACAAGGAGCATTAAGGATGCAGTTAATCTCATACGATCCGTTCACCTTTCGAGGGACCAATCAGAATGCTTCACTGTGCCTATAAATTAGGGAATGTTTGCGTTTAAGCTAGCATTCCTTTTGCTTCATTCTTCTCTTCTTGCCATTGCATTCTAGAGTACAACCCTTCATGGTTTTCTTCTTATTATATTCAAAAAAGGTTTTGCCCTCTGCGAAGATCATTTTCTTGCTTTTTCCAAAATCTGTGAAGAGGTTCTTCCTTGTTCTCACCAACAACTTTTCCAATGGGGACTTTTCTTTTCAGCATAGCAGTGACAGACATTTTCTTTCCCAGCGTATGAGGGAGTATTTGAAACATGTTCTACTGTTGGGAAAATCAGTGACTACTGTCACATCAGACGATCCTCCTCTAATAAACAGAGCCTACACTTCTTCTTCTTTCCAAGAATTTAACAAGTGATTCGGTTCAACCTTGTTGGTTCTTTGGATAAGTAGGAGGGATTACTGTAGCAGCTACGCAATTTGAGGTAACTTGGTATGATCATGAAACTGGTGGAATGAACTTCTTCATGAGAGACTACACCCCGTCTGACAAAGTAAGGAAGAGCCGATGCTCTTCCCTTATAGATTCTATGTCTCAGTATTTTCTTTCCCCTCTTTTTCAAATGAAAGATAATGTATGAAATGAGAATAAATTAATAAAAATTTGTATATTACGAATTTTGCACGATGTCATTTCCTTCCTTTAACTTTTAGATTTGTTCGTAACTTTTCCTTTTTGTCGGGTTAAGTCCAATGCTTATTCCGGCATCATATCACTTTTTTACCGGGATAAGTTCAACTCTTATTCTAGCATCACATTGCCTTGCCACTGGCTTGGTGCTCGTTCTGAATATATAGCAAGCTTCAAGTCTCTAATCCGTGATTCAAATATTTTACTGCTTTTAAAATGCAGGCCGGTCTCACTTCGTTGCGACCGTGTTCCAAAGTGATAATTCTTCATTGAACAAGTATCCCGGCTAAAGCCGGGGTTTGTGAAAATAATTTGAACTTAAACTTTAGAAGTTGTGTGACATTTAAGTTATTGTACCACTGTCTTTTCAACTGCCTTAATAACTGTACGGTCCACGTGATATATTTTCATTGGAGAGACGTGTATAGTGCTTCATGCGCCATGATGAACATTATTTCAAAAATTGGGTTGTAAAGACGACAACACCCCTTAATCGCTTAGCCTTTATAAATAGGGCTGCAGGGGCTCACAATCTCTATCTTACTGGTACCAAACGTCTTTCAAAGAACTCTGCGCAACAACAAAGTAGGAGCCCTAGAGGATCTTCAACCATTTTCATCTTCAATAACTCTGAGATTTTCTCATATGGTAATCTCCTTTCTTTTTCCTCATTGTTGTGATTAAATAACCGAAACATTATGCACTTCTTGTTGGAGTGCATTTCTGTTCTTCAATTCCACTGAGTAGATTTAGGATTGCTAATCCTCTTCTCCTGGCCCTATCCTCTTAGAAAACCATTCTTGCCATTGTAAACGCAGTAGAGGTGTCCTTTCGAAGCTTCAATGTTTGGGGGAAAGGAGGTCGGCGTGAAGGTGTGAACCATTCTGCTCACCCTTCACCGAGTCTGAATCTCTGATTTAATTGATTCTGACCATTACAAACTAGCCTCTTTGGGTGTTCTCAGGATCTTTATGGCCAGAGGCAGAAGGGGAGCTAGAGCCCAAGCACCTGTTGCTGAAGCTCGTGAACCAAATGAAAAGGAGCAAATCTGGATCCAGCGTGGTCTGGGGTTAGTATACCCGTGCGTAGGGGACGATGTCTGGGAACGCAGATCTGAACTTTCCTTTGAAGTCGAGCTCGGATAATTTGTACAGCATATGGAGTTGACCGAGGGGAGAAACTGCGATCAAGAATTCCAGGTTCTATGCCCGGAATGGAATGAGTGAATTTGCTCTTCTTGGGAGGCGGGTTTGTATTTCATGTTCCTGTACGAGCCCCTTTTCATCAAATTGGGGCTTCGATTGCTCTTTACTGAATTCCAAATTACCGTACTCCAAACTCTGCGAGCAGCCCCTACCCAGATTCATCCTACTGGCTAAGGTTACATCATTGCTTTCGAAAGATTTTACCGGATCATGGGGCTGCGGTATTCAACTAACATCTTCTTTTATTTTTATACCCGAATAAATCCCCAAGGGTCAATAAAACAGAAAGGCTGGCTTACAATTCGGTTGAGATCCAGTCATAAATCCTTTGATGTTTTTCAAGATAGTTTTAAAGGGTTTAAGACTAAGTTCTTCAAACTGATGGCAGCAAAGGGGTTTCACTTTTTTTTCCTGAAAGACGACGGGAAGCCCAAGTTCCTTTTATACTGGACCGAGGATGCCTGGTGTTTCCCCGCTATGCTGCTTGAAAGAGAAGAGAAGGACTTTACTCCGGACGAGGTCAACTGTGTCAAATTTATAACCCAATATTCTAAAAAATATGGGTTTATCAAAATCAAAGACGTCCTTGATACCCCTGGTGATGATCTTCTCTTTGTTTTGTTTAGTAGGAATTAGGATATTATAACCTGTAGTTTATTCCGTACTCTTTGCACTTTGAATTTCACTACTTAGTAATTTTGCTTGTCTGACTTCTATCTGTTGTCTCATTTCAGTGAGTAACATGGTGTCAGGACCTTCCCTCGTAACTTTGCAAGCCTCGAGGTCGAGAGGAAAGGAGCAGGGTCATCCAGTGCCCCTACTGCCACCATTTTGGCACCTGCAAACTGGGGTATTATTATTGAGGAGGCCTTGGAGGAACCAGACTCCTTATCACATAGCCTTCAAGGAAGGAAGAGGAGAGCTATCAAGAGCTCTGCTGACCGGGGTGGGGAAAGAGCTGTGGGTAGCGAAAATCAAGAGAAAACGGACCCCTTGCCCGTCATCCTGGGGTAGTCTGATGCCGGACTGTTCATAGATGGGTGGTTGCTGAGCAATGAGGTGATAGGACATGTTTTGAAACAAAATATGGTCTAAACCCTGGCCAAGCTTCAAATATCTGCACTTCAAACCGCCGACAGAGGAGAAAAAAAAGAAAGTGAAGAGGCTGCTCGAAAGTTGACCACAACTCTTAAGCTGAATGAGGATGCCCAATCCTAGATTACTAAGTTGGAGGCGGCATTGGCTTCCTCTGACCTGGCTAAGAAGGCGCTTGAAGCTAAGGGTCTTGTGCCGATGACACCGTCAGCATCCTTCAGGAAAGGATAACTCATCTAGAGAAGGATGTGGAAGAGCTGGACATCATTTTAGGGAACATCGGAGGGGAACATTTTTAGAATGTCGTGGCCTAGATTCAGCATTTCAATCCCAACGTTACTCTTGCCTTGGAGGAGCTCAACTCAGAAAAAGTCTTCCATAATGGTCAACTTATTTGGGCAAGGGAGCTTACCGAAGTTGATTCCGCCGCCAACTAGAATGCAGATCCAGTTCCAGAAGGAGGAGAAGTTGACATTTAGGTCTTTTTTATTTTTTTTCTACTCTGCCCTTTGCGTAGGGTTCTTTTGTTTTTTGTAAGAACAATTGCCTCGCATCCGGGGTTTTCCGTTTATTTTAAACTAGAAACTTTACTTTCTATGCATGCTTTTCCTTACGAATTTAATTTACTTCCATGGTCCATTTTGGGTCCAACGCCTAAGATGGAATGCAACAATTCCCTTATGCGGACTTAGGAGATAATTTTCTTATATCGGGGTGACCATGGTCTAGGATCCCACACTCATATAACGAGTGTATGGCATTCCACTTGACTTAGGTAAAAAAAACGCCTTAGTCTATAGTCTGGCGCTTATCATAATCAAGCATTTTGGAATTTGAGACTTAGGCAAATTTAACACCTTAATCCATAAACCAAAGTTCATAATAAGGAACGTTTGGCATGTTAAGATTTAGGCAAATATAACACATTGCTAGGGCGTTTAAAATCCCTTTTGGTTTAGGTATAATTTAAAACCTTAGTCCGAGGTCCTATGTTCGTCTTATTGAACATATGGCATTCCGGTCTTAAGTTATAATTTAAAACCTTGGTCTGAGGCCTTATGCTCATCTCATCGAACATATGGCATTCCGGTCCTAGGCATAATTAAAAACCTTAGTCTGAGGCCTTATGCTCATCTCGTCGAACATATGGTATTCCGGTCTTAGGCATAGTTTAAAACCTTACCCGGGGTCCCATTAGGACCCCATCAGGCTTAGGTATCATCGAGGACCACAGATATTAATTTCATAATGTCTTTAGATTGTGTGACCGCTTGATAGTCACTGCCAAGTGCTGAGGATGGGTATTGACCCTTCCCCATGTCATGGGCTTGCTAACATGTCTCATAATGAATAAAATCCTCATAACTCTATTTTTATTGATGATTCTTGGGGGACAGAAGTCCGTACAGAGTGTAGGATTCAAAATGAAGGACAAAATAAACTTTAGCTTTACTAACAGACTAGGCTATCAAGGACGTTTGGCTATAGTATCTTCTGAGTTTATCTTCATTCCAATAATTCTTGATTGGGGTGCCCGTGAGAGTCTCCAATGTGTAGGCTCCTTTGCTAGTGCTGACAACAATACGGTAGGGACCCTCCCAGTTAGGGGTTAACTTTTCTTGAGAAATATTTTTCCCTCCGATTTCTGCTCTTTTGAGCACTAAATCACCTGGTTGGAACCTTCTAGGGACTACTTTCTGGTTGTATCTGGTCGCTGTTCTTTGTTTGAGGGTAGCATCACGTATGTGGGCCACGCGTCTCCTTTTTTCGATCAAATATAAGTTTTCCTTGATCAAATTGGGGTTGTTGTCCTTTGAGAATTACTGATTGCGCAGACTTTGCTCGCCTACCTCTACCGGAATCATGGCCTCACACCTATAGGTAAGTTTAAAGGGAGTCTCACCCGTAGCAGAATGAGGTGTGGTCCGGTAAGCCCAGAGAACATGGTCAAGATGCTTGGCCCAATTTCCCTTAGCATTGTCTAGTCGTCTTTTAATTTCATGCACAATAATTCTATTGGCTGCCTTGGCCTGTCCATTAGTTCTGGGGTTCTCCACGGAACTACAATGGTGCTTGATTTTTAAGCTTACTAGAAGCTCTTCAAAACCTTTATCCTTAAATTGGGTTCCGTTGTCCGTTACAATGAATTTTGAAATTCCAAACCTGGTGATAATATGGCGCCAAGTAAACCTCTGGATCCGTGATGATGTGATCATGACCAAGGGTTCTGTCTCAATCCACTTTGTAAAATAATCCACTACAAACACCAAGTACTTCAATTGACCTGGGGCCTGATGAAAAGGGCCCAAGATGTCCATGTCCCATCTATAGAAAGGCCAAGGTACCGACATTGTAGACAGCTCTTCAGAGGGAGCCTGGTAATGGTCCGAGTGACATTGACACTTATCGCAAACCCAGATATGTGTATGGGAATAAGCTTTCATCGTTGACCAATAATAGCCCGCCCTGAGCCTTTTAGAGTCAGGTTTGAGCCTCCTAAATGATGTTCGCAACTTCATTCATGAATCTCAGCAAGGATATATTCAGCTTCTTTCGGAGTGAGGCATTTAAGGAGGGTTGAAGAGAAACCACGACGGTATAACTGTCCACCATAAATAGTGTACCTTACAACTGTCTTGACTAACTTGGAGGCTTCTTTAGGATCGGAAGGCATAATCCCGGACTGCAAGTACTCCATGATTGGCATGATCCAGGACAGATTCTCCTCCTGTACTTGAAACATGGCGTGATCCGCGATGGAAGGTTGGGAGAGGGTTTCTTGAATTACTAACCGGTTATTTCCGAGGCCTTTAGTGTTAGCTAGCTTGGATAGAAGGTCTGCCCTGGAGTTCTGTTCTCTCGGAATGTGCTCAATCTTTGTCTCTTCAAAGTTCTTAAGGAGCTCTTTCTTTTTAACAAAGTATTTCTGCAAGAGGAGTTCCTTAACTTGATATTCACCTCGAATCTTGTAACACCCTAGAAATTCCTTATTTTCTGGTCTATATGCTTTTTATAATATTTATAATTTTTGTGAATTTTTGTGAATTATTTAGGTGACTTTGATTATTTTATTAGATTTCTCAATTTGCATGTGCATTAAGCGGGACCGGAAGAATAAAATATTTTTTCAAGGTCGGAAAGCTTTGGACTGTTGAAACGTACCAAGGGATCTTACTAACCCGAGGCTGAGCACAGTTTACGAAGTTTTTATTTTTTGAGATTTTATTCGACGGATAAAAATTTGGGTACGTTTTATTATCCATTGGACAATAGATACCAACTTTATTAACTGTGACATTTACTAATTGGATAATAGCTTTTAGTAAAGTGCTAGTCATCTTTTCTAGAGTGTTCTCTTTATGTGACATCACTTGGATGACATCACTTGTTGACTTTTCTAAAAGGTAAAACCAAGCTTCCTAAAGAAGCTTCATTAAAGGTTGTTGGAAAAGCCTCTTTTCTCTCTCCTTGGGATAGCCACACGGTTTGGAGGGAAAGAAAAGGTGACCACTTTGTCATCTTTTCACAAAAACTTCATCTCACTTTTTATTTCAAAAAGTTTCTACCTTTTCTCTCACTTTTCTCTTCTCTCATTCTCTTCTTCCATTTTCTCTCCCTACTTCACGGCCACCACCCAAAACCCACTATCTCATTTTCTTTGATCTCACTCATTTACATTCTTGAATCTACATCTTTTCCTAAGACCATTTCGTGTGGAGATCTTAACTTGTTCATCACTTTTCAAGCATTTCTTCAAGTTAGGGTTTGGAGACTTCTAAGGTAAAGACTTCTCTTTTTCATTCTTCTTTCTTTTCTTCCTTCCAAGACCTTGATTTTTATCCATAATTATTCTTTTCCAAGTCAAAAATGTTGATTCTTGACTATGTCATTTTCGATTTTCAAGAGGCTCATGGAAGTGGAGGGTTGCTTCAAAAAGTCCTTCAAGAAGTGGTTGGATATCTCCTAAGGTAAGAAGGAGGTTAACCTCATCAACCACTCATGGTGGTGAGGAACGAATTCATTTGTGGGTGATAAATCCATGTGAGGATTTACTCACCATGATTGTATGATTTTGTGGTTTATGATTATGTGCTTTATTTGATTTTCTTGCTTTGAAATAATGCATGAACTTGTTATAGTATGATTGTGATGTTTAAAATTATGTTGTATGCTTTGAATCGTGCTAGAAAGGAAAGGTATTTTGGTCCCAATACCCATTGTAGCTCACGGCCATGTTGTGGAAAAATAGGGTTTTCGAGGCTAAAATATTTTATTGATTAAGAACTTAGATGATTAGGTGACAAGAATATGATTTATGAGGTTACAAGTTGAAAGAGGAAAGAAACAAAGTTCTTACTATTGAAAAGAATTGAATTTTAGCCATGATATTTGATAATTGGATGGAGAAGTAATTTGAAGATTTAAAGTGTTTTATTTAAGATGATTTTTGATGAGTTAAATGGAAAGGATTTTATTTAGAGTTAGAATGATGGGAGTTTTGGAAAGAATACTAGAAAATATTACTTAGATGATTTAGTGACTAAATTAGGATCAAAGGATTTATAAGTAAAAAGAGTAGAGGATCACAATGCTATGATTTAAGGAGCAATGACTTTTGGTATATCAATGGAAATAAGTTTGGGGATAGTTGGCATAGTGAAAAATGATTTATTAGTGGTGAATCTAGTTGGTTTGATGATAAAGAAATTTAATTAAGGATTTATAAGATAAGAATGGAAAAGAATAAATTTTATCATTAAGTAAAGTAGTGATTTTCGGTCTTGAGAGGAAAAATAAGTTTGATAAAGAAATAGTGAAAACTTGAAAGACTTAGGGAAAAAGAAAAAAAAATTGTGAGGTTAAGACAATATGGTTTCTTTTAGGTTTTACATGAAAAATATGAGGAAAGGTCACTCGAGGAACTTAGTTAGAAGAGTTTGGTGATGAGAGGTAATTTCTATTTTTATTCTTGAAAATGTCATAATGAAAGCCCAAAGGTGAAAAAAAAAATAGTTCTACATGTTATAGAAATTTGTGAGAATGCTTCATGTGATTTGAAAATGACGATTCTCGAATTTGCGGAACTGAGATACCTTGTGGATGAATATATTAGCATTATGCTATTGGGCCGACGTACTGGACCCGAGAATGTCAGTGATTAACTTAAGCCTATTGTGGCTCATTGGTGGATGTTATACTGTTCATGAATATTGTTTATCTTTGTCATGTGATCATGCATTGTGAAAGTCGGAATGACTTGTGGTTAAGGCTGTATTCCTAGGAGATAAATTACACCTTTGTGCGGGTGCGAATAACATAGTGTAGTTCACTTGTGGAGTGGTTCACTTGTTGAACTTGGAGGTGTCGGGGCGCAAGTATCCCACATGTGGCCAGTCGGTAGCTCCACTGGGCCTTGGTAAAGCTGAGCAACGCACTGACGATCTCGACGAGGCACTATCCTATTCACGATTCGGTTGAGAGTGTCTTGTATAGCCAGGTTGCGCATATTGATTATATTGAGAAGCACATGATTTGAGGCTAACGATATTCAGACAGTGACTCTCCCAATCATTCTCTCCGATATTTAGTTTTAGCTCCATGGAGTGGGTGTCAGTGCATTGTGTATATGCATAGTCAATGTACATCGTGTCGTGGCATAGTCGGTATGCATATTGTGGTAGCATAGCCAGTATACTTATTGTTGTGGTATGGTCAGTATCCACGTATATTGAGGTACATTGTTAAATTATCTATTGATTGATGACATGATTTTACCTGTTGTTCTGTGATATTCCTGTATTAACATGATTATACCTGTTGTTCCATGATATTCCTGTATCTACATGATTATATCTGCTGTTCCTTGATATTGCTGTTTAAGAATGACATTATTGTTATTCTTCTTGTTTCTTGCTGCCATGCTGGTATTGATGTAGGGGATCTCACATCTTTATTATATTGTTCTATTTGTTCTATCTGTTCTATCTTGTGCTTATGCCTATGAAGACTGTGATGGCAGTAAGGCAAGATCTACAAGGCTTTGTTAGGCTACAGTTTCATGTGGGCATCGAAGCATGGAATGTTCATTGGGACATGGGGCGCATTCAGTATGTCGGTGATGTCACCTTATTCTGGAGTATGACCCGATGTGAGGCTGCTACGTTTACTGTGGACACAGCTGTTTTCTTGGAGTTTGATTTGCCTTTTGGGAAAATATGGGGTGATCGTGGAACCATCCCTAGGGAGGACTCTATGGAGTCGACTGCTCGGACTCCCGTCCGTAGTGACTTGCCCCGACTGGGGGTTTTGTCTGCTAGGGATCCCAAAAGGGATCTGGAGGAAGATCGGGTGCAGGACCCTACTCTTCAAGTGTTTGGACTTGGATTAGGCTCAATCTTCATATGGTAGTTATATTTACTTTTGGAGTACATAACTTTTATGTTTTTGAAATAGAATTATAATGTACTCATGGATGTATTAAACATTGTTTTATGAAAAGTCTCTTATTCAGTTCTTATAACTTGAGTTTCTGTGTTTCAGTAAGTTCATGTTATTCATTTAAAAAGAGATTTTTGAAACTCATATTTTATAATGTTAATTATTTCATAGTTTAAGTAAAGTTTTAATTCTTTTGAAAAAGAGTTAGTCTGAAATGTAATGCCCTTCGGATGGGATGTTACAAATCTGGGAGGTTACAAGTTAGAAATCACTACAGAGTATGATCTTGGTTGCCCCCATGTCTTTTTGCCATTATCAGCCCGGCTATACACGCCTCATACTCAGCCTGATTATTCGAGGTTGGAAATTCAAACTTCAGCAAATGTTCCAATGTTAGTCCCTTTGAGTTTTCCAAGATTATCCCAGCGCCACTCCCTTTGAGGTTGGAGGATCTATCAATAAAAATGGTCTAAAAGATTCTTACTGGGTTGTCGGGGTCCGATGTGAGTTTCGCTACAAAATTAGACAACACTTGGGTTTTTATTGCTAGCCGAGGTTGATAAATGATCCCAAACTCAAAAAGCTCAATTGACCAGACAATCATCCTTCTGACTAAATCTAGCTTGTGTAGTACTTGGCGGATAGGTTGATCTATTCTTACCACTACCGGGTGGCACTAAAAGTATTGTTGCAGTTTTCTAGCCGTGATGACCAGTGCGAAAGCAACCTTCTCAACTTTCTGGTAATGGAGTTCAGGTCCTAGCAGAACCTTATTCACAAAGTAAACCAGTTTCTACCCTTCATTTATTTCGCTGATTAAAATAGAGCTCACTGCTTCCTCATGAATCGAGAGGTATAAGTAGAGCATCTCACCGGGCTCTGGTCTTGTTAGAATAGGAGGGGAGGAGAGTAACTTTTTTAAAGATAAAAAGGCATCCTCACATTCCTAGGTCCATTCGAAACTTTTCTCTTTCTTTAGTAACTTAAAAAGGGGAAGAGATTTGTAGGCCACTTTGGCAAGGAATCTTGTGAGGGCTACGATGCGACTTGTAAGCTGTTGAACCTCCTTAACGCTTTGAGGACTTCTCATGTCAAGGACCGCCTGGCATTTGTCAAGATTAACTTCAATCCCGCAGTGGGTTAACATAAAACCCAGGAATTTCTCGGCTTGGACCCTGAAGGCACACTTATCGGGGTTTAACCTCATGTTATACTTCTTGACTAGAGCAAATACTTTTTCAAGGTCTGTCGCATGTGATCCACCTTATGGGGTTTTCACTATCATGTCATCTGTATACACCGTTAGCATCTTCCCCACTTGGTCTTCAAAGACTCTGTTCATCATCATTTGGTAGATGGCTTCTGTATTTTTCAGACCGAAAGATATGACCCTATAATAGTAACTCACCCTGTTGGTGATGAAGGTGGTTTTATCCTCATCTCCGGGATACATGAGAATTTAGTTGTACCCGGAATACGCATCTATGAACAATAACCACTTGAAACCTGAGGAACTATCCACCAACTTATCCATATTGGGGAGTAGGTAAGGATCCTTAGGACAGGCTTTATTCAGATCTATATAATCTACGCACATCCTCCACTTCCCATTGGATTTCTTGACCAGGACCACATTAGACAGTCATATGGTATAGGAGATTTCCCTAATGAAGTTGCCACTTAGCAACTCCTTAACCTGCTCCTCAATGACAAGTTGCCTTTCTGGGTCGACTTTTCTTTTCTTTTGAGCAACCGGCTTCACACCTTCTCAGATGGATAGGCGGTGACAGATGAAACTAGGGTCGAGCCCCGGTATGTTAGAGGATGTCCAAGCGAAAAGGTCTTTATTTTTTAGTAGTAGTTCTATCAGTTCCTATTTTTCTTTATCTTCCAAATGTGCTCCAATCTTAGTGACTTGATCCGGCTTGGCCCCAAGTTGGAGGGGTTGTAATTCACCCTTCGGCTAAGGCCTGGTATCACAGATTTCTTCTCTAACATCCAGTTCGGTCATAAGTATGTTGACTTAATCTAGAACTTGGCCAGGGGTGGTAGGTTTTCTACTTTTGGTAACTCTACAAATCTTCAAGCTCTCAATGTAACATTTCCTGGCGGCTATTTGATCTCCTTTGACAGTAACAACCTCGCTATTCTTATTCAGGAATTTCATAACGAGGTGAGTAATGGAGACCATGGGGCCAAGAGCATTTAGAGAAGGAAGGCCCAAGATAATGTTGTAAGCCAAAGGACAATCTACGACCAGAAACTTTACTTTGACCGTCTTGAAGAGTTTGGAGGATCCCACAGTCAGGTGGGTTTTGTAGTAGCCTATCGAGTTGATCTTCTCACCTGTAAAACCTGTCAGCTTTCCATCGTGAGGAGTCAAATCTGATGCTGATAGTTCTAACTTCTGATAGAGATCTAGGAACATGATATTTGCCAAGCTTCCTTGATCCACAAAAATTTGATAGACTTCGGCATTTGATATTATTCCCGAGATGACGAGTGGATCGTCATGTTTCGGGATAATTTCGCCGTAGTCCTCATCTAAAAAAATGATGGGGGTGCTTTTGTGTCTGCATTCTGGATTGGGAATGGGACACACTAAACATTGCCATCCTCAAGGCTTTCTTCCGGGCTCCATTTGATGATCCTCCACCGGCGAAGCCACCAGCAATGGTATTAATCTTTCTGTTTGGCTTAGAGAGTCTGTCACCAATATATATCATCGGCTGGGCCGTCCCTATTCCTATCCTACCAGTCGTTATTATCCCGGCGTGGTGGAGTCCGGGATCTTCTCTTGGGACTACGAGTCCTTCTTCTATGGTGGGGGGATGGGCTCCTCCGCGGGCTACGCTTATCATCTCTACGCTTGCCACAATGTTCTTTGTTTTGGACCCAAAGGATATACTGTTGTAGTCATCCTGCCTTGATTAAAAATTTGATGGCATCACGGAGTTGATAGCAGTCTTCAGTATCATACCCATAACCCTTATGCCATGTGCAATGCTTAGAATGGTCCTTCTGCTTGCCTTTCCTGATGGGAGGTGGTCTCCATATATTCTGAAACTCAGTATGCATTACTTCCCTTAAGATTGTTTCTCGTGGGGTATTCAATGGAGTATAAACGGATTATCAACCCTGAGGTGGACTATCTTTGGAAGATCAGGGCTGTGAGGAATTACGGTTGGGCTTCTGGTGAGAGGATTCACCTTTATCCCACCTCCTCTGATCCATGGTGGCTTCCTCTAAGTCCACATACTTCTGCAATCACATCTAGAACTAGCTCAGGTTCTCCGATTTCTTTTTGACCAGAGAAGCAAAGAACTCAGAACTAACCTGCAGACCGCTTCTGGAATAGTGAAAGGCTATTCTATCATTGAAGTTTTCTACGTTAGTGTAATCCGTCATGAAATGCCTTACATAATCATGAAGTGGCTCATCCTTCCTTGGCAGAGTTTTGCTAGGGATTCGATAGACTTGGGTTGTTCCTTACTGGTGGTGTATTGGAGTAGGAAACATTGTTTAAGATCCGGCCAGTTGACCACGGACCTCCGTGGCAGGCTCGAAAACCATTTAAGGGCTCCCTTCTTCAGGGAGAGAGGAAAAGCACGACATAGCAACTCCATGGATCCTCCATGAAAATAGAGAGATTGCTCATAAGCGTTGATGTGCTCCTGGGAATCCGTGGTTTCGTCATAAATCTCAAAGTCTGCTAGGAACTTAAAATTCTTAGGAACACGGTATTCCATTAGTTGATCAGAAAAGGGTGCTCCTCGAATCCACAATAAGGGTTGTCATTCCGGGTATTAGCCATGGAAGCTTTGGGATATGCTCTCCTCTGATTGTTTTTCGCGCTAGTACTGCCATCGTCACGGTGAGGTCTTGGTCGGTTTTCATGCATGGCTCGTTGCATGTCTTCCAACCTTTGATATTTCTTGTTCAGCATAGCCATATGTTGTTGAAGCATGTCTCGAAACTGTCATTGATTCGTGCGTTGAGAGCGGGATGCACGATTGCCTGTTTCACTATTAGGCATTCCCAAATGCTGGTGAACCAGAATTCTGCGCTGTTGGGCATCAGAGTTGCCTCCTTGTGTTGGGATTCCAAGCCTATCTCTCACAGGAATCATACGCGGTGGGTTTGGGAGTTTCCTTTCCCACAAATGACGCCAATGTTCTGAAGTGGTATGCCCATTGCGTTGGTTCTCTGCATTGAGTGCCTAGTTTCTCGCAGCAGAGGCCTCAGCAGTGGGCGGAGGGGCAGGGAGAGGAGGGAGCTGAGCGGCCTGGTCCTGTCTTTGGTTGATGGAGGCCTGCCTAGCGTCTCTCCTAGAATTCTACCTCGTGTTTTCCATGATTGGAGTGAGATTATAAGTTTATCGTTCCCACAAACGACGCCAATGTTTTGAAGTGGATTCAGAGGGTACCTAAAAAAGGCACGTGTATGGGGGTTTCCTCCTTGAGTAGCAATCGAGCGTGTAGAGACAGTGGGGTGGGTACCTGCAAAGGGACTCCAATGCTCAAGTCAGGCAGTGCTCGAGTAAAGAGGAGTATATTGAGTAATTTACTGATACCTGATTAGGGTTATTTAGCCTTGTATTTATAGACCGTGTATAAAATCCTTATGTAATCTGTATTGAATGCAAGTATTTAAGATTAAGATCCTGATAGGAATTACTTTCCTTCTATTATTAGAATAAATCCCTATAAGTTAGGAACTCCCAATACAAGAGCTACTTATCAATCTGAGACAATTATGGATCCTATAATATCGTAAGTAGATGATTGACAGTTATGGATATTTAGTGATATATCATTGCACATATACAACAATCTTGATATTATGGCCCAATTTCGCTCAGTGTATATAGTTATGAGGCCCTGATTACCTTCAAGGCCTTCCAGGGAGGAGTCCGTGTACTCGTGTATCGGGTTGATCCATCTAGGCGGGATCCCAGATCATGGTCCAGAATAGGTTCGATTCTCGAATTTAAAATTTCAAATTCGAGAATCGAACCAATTAAATTTTATTCAACTTAAATTTTACCCGAACCAATCAATATACGCAAATTAAACCAAACTAATTTAATTAGTTTGGTTAAGATTGGTCGGACTGATCGAGTTATACGAACTAATTTACATCTTTAATTATAACCATCACCTAACTATTAATTATCAATAATACCTGCACATAAAGGAATCTTTAGGTATGCTTATAAATGTATGACATAACTCTTTAGATTATTTATTTTTGAATAAATTTATTTTAAAGAAATAAATTTAAAAATTTACTAAGAATATAATGTTTTTTTATTTGAAAGGAAAAAAGTCTACAAATGTATCGTACTTGATATAGATTTTCTTTGAAATAACCTGTCAATATATATATATATATATATATATATATATATATATATATATATATATATATATATAGTATAGACTTTTGGTGTCGCTCCTTTTAAGTTGACTTGAATATTATATAGTTGACTTGAACACTATGTATTGTTAGTCCTTGAATGCATTGAACAAGTAATTTAACAGATTGAAGCACTTGAGTTTTGAGAAGTAGAGAATATCGTCACAAATTGTGGAGCTGAATATGCTGTTTACGATTGTTGCATTCTGGTTTCCTCTTGGATTCTTACATTAGTCAAAGCTTCAGGTTCCCTCTTTCTTTGGCTCTGTTCTTTCCTCTTCCTTTGCACTCTTCTACTTCATCTTTTGTTGTTGCTCATTTTCTGGATTAGAATTCCGACATTTTTGTATATTATTCTTGTTCACACAGAAAGGGTAAAGTTCTATATAAATAATAACCATATTGTGTCAGATTCAAATTGTGTAGGAAATCTTTGGAAACTAGATTGAACATATCAAACCATCATTGTAGCTCAAAGAACAGAGTTAATTTGAGTGCAGGAACGGATTTTGGAGAAACCCCCATTTGGAGTCCCCTCAGCACCTTCCAAAATAACTTAGAATCTCTCCCCTGCCCTGTTAGAGAATTGTTTTTTTTAAGTATGTGTTTTTTTTTTTTTTATATTCTACGATGGCATGTATACTATTATAAAGGGAACTCTTCACAGTTCAATTTTTATTTTTAAAAAAACTACCATTATTAATACTCATTTAATTACTTAAAGAAAAATATAAATATATCTTATTACTCTTTTAAATATTTTAACATTGTCTTATTTCTATTATTACAATAAAAAATATTTTGTTATAAATATTATTAATAAAGATAAAATGAAATATGATCTTCTTACGATTTTTTTAATTACTTAAAAGAAAGAGTAACTGGCAAAAGGTTGATGTAGATAGCATTCACTTAAAAGAAATATGTTATGTGTTTATTTAAAATTTTCACTACAAATAGTTATTTATCATCTTATTATTAATTTATTCCTGCTCCCCCCCCCCCACCGCCTCTTTATTCCAGTGATTCATATTGAATTCTTCCCTTTTTATGTGGGAGTCTTCCAGAATTTGTTCACTAATTTGCATTCTTGAAACTGGTACTTATATGTTATTCAGTTTTGTAACCTGAAAGAGTAACGAAGATGCCAATGATGAAGGAAATGGAGTTACAAGAGAATGGTTCAATTGAAAGGGAAAATGAAAGCAAATATTTGATACTTCACATGGAAGCCATGTTAGAAAGCGTGGAGCTTCCCTTAGTGTCACGTTGTTGTATCTACAAAGTACCTCAGAAAATTCGCAAACTGAATGAAGAAGCCTATACTCCTAGCATTGTTTCCATTGGTCCATTTCACAACGGTGACAAGAGGTTAGAATCAATGGAAGATCTCAAATTGAGATACCTCAAGAGTTTTCTTGAAAGGACTCAGAAGGGGTTGGAGGATTGCATTGGATACGTCAAAAAGTCAGAAGAAATTATTCGATGTTGTTATTCAGAGACCATTGAACAAAGCAGTGATGATTTTGTAAGGATTATTTTAATTGATGCTTGCTTCATAATTGAGTATTTTCTTCGATCTCTAGAGTGGCTACAAGAAGATCCTTTATTATCCAAACCATGGCTGAGGTGTGAAGTAAAGCTTGACTTGATATTACTTGAAAATCAGCTTCCATGGTTTGTTCTTGAAGACTTATTCAACCTAACAGAACCAAGTTGCTTAAATGGTGAGGACCTTGAGGTTTCCTCATTTTTTGAGGTTGCTTTTCACTATTTTAAGGTCCATTTCCTGCAGAGTATTTTGCCTAGTGGAGCAGATCGTAGCAAATTCACCATCCACTATTTTCATAAGCACTACCAGCAGTATATAATGAAGCCTGATCAAGTTAGCATGCAACTGCAAAACCTCACTGATCTGCTGAGGATCTTTTACTTACCTCCTGATAGGCTACCAAAAAGAGAAAAAGAAATAGTGAAGAAATTATATAGTGCAAGCCAGCTAGTGGAGGCAGGTGTGAAGCTTCATGTTGGTCAAGACCGGAGTGTACTTGAGTTACAATTTGCGAAGGGTGTGTTGGCAATACCAAGATTTGAAGTCTGTCACTGGACTGAGATTCTTATCAGAAATGTGGTTGCATTTGAGCAGTGTCATTATCCATTTCAGACCTACATTACTGATTACATAATCCTCCTGGATTTCCTTATTGACACTAGCCTGGATGTTGATACACTTGTTGACAAGGGTATCATGGTCAACACATTGGGTGACAGCAGTGCAGTTGCTAATATGGTTAACAGTTTGTGTCTAAATGTTGTCCAGGAAAATATTAATGGTGGTTATGTTTCTCTCTGTGGAAAATTGAATTGCTTTTATGAGGACCCTTACCACAAATATAAGGCAATCTTCATACATGACTACTTTAGCACTCCCTGGAAGATAGCATCTTTCATCGCTGCAATTGTACTACTTCTGCTTACCCTAATTCAGGCCACATGTTCTATCATCTCATTATTTTAATTCAAAACTCCTGCACTCTCAATTCTTAAATAATATTGTAATCTTGGTGTAATATTGTTCAATGTATGCTGTATTATCCTCATGCAATATTTTTGGCTCATCATTTTCTTTCAATAATCTACATGCTCTTTTAATGTGTTGGATCATAATTCTCAACCATATACACTCACGACTTGCTTCATGAATGACCACTATTTCTGAATGGTTTGATGAGGTAGCAGTGATTGTTTACTTTACAGACCGCCATGAGATAGCAGTAGTTCCACATGTGAACACATAACTTGTTTGTGATCGAACTTTTTGTAGATCAAAAAGATAACCAGCATCAGCATATCCTACTAATTTTGACTTTTCCCCCTTTGGGTAAAACAAATTCATATCAGATGTGCCATAGAGATAATGAAGAACATGTTTTACTCTATTCCAATGTTTTCGAGTTGGTGCAGAACTAAACTTTTTTAGCAAATTGATCACAGAAGTTATATTTGGTCTAGTGTTGTTAGCAAGATACAAAAGTGCTCATATTGCACTAAGATATGGTACTTTGGGATCAATAATTTCTTCTTCATCTTCCCATGGGCGAAAAAGATTTCCTTTTACATCAAGTGAACGAACAACCATTGGGGAGCTTAATGGATAAGATTTATCCATATAAAATTGTTTCAATATTTTTTCTATATAAGATGATTGATGCATAAGAATTTCACTTGCCAAATGTTCAACTTAAAACCTAAGATAAAAATTTGTCTTTTCAAGATCCTTCATTTCAAATTCCTTCTTTAGGTAGTTTGCAGTTTTAGAAATCTCCCTGCTACGTTTAAATCATCAACATAAAATGCGACTATAGCAAATCCAAAATTTATATTCTAGATGAAAACACAAGGACAAATAGGATCATTTTCATATTTATTTTTCAATAAATATTCACTTAAACAATTATACCACATGTGTCTAGATTACTTTAACTCATACAAGGATTTTTGAAATTTAACAAAGTACTTGTGCCGAGGTTTTGAATTATATGCTTCAAGCACCTTAAATCATTTAGGGATTTTCATATATATGTTATTATCTAATGATCTATACAAGTAAGTTGTCACAACTTCCATTAGACGCATGTCAAGTCCTTCAGAGACTGTTAAACTAATAAAAAATCTAAAAGTAATTACATCCATAACAAGGGAGTAAGTTTTTTCATAATCTATACTAGGCCTTTGTGACAAACTCGGTGCTACAAATTGTGCCTTGTATCTCACAATTTCATATAGCTCATTTCTTTTTTGTACAAAGCCCATTTATACCTAATGAGTTTGACATCTTCAAGTGTCTGAACTATTAGTCCAAATACATTACGTTTAACTAAAGAATTTAACTCAGCTTGTATTGCTTCTTTCCATTTTAGCCAATCACTTCAATGTTGACATTCTTCTACACTTTGAGGCTCAAGTTCATTATCATTGATAATTTCAGAAGCAATTGCATATACAAAAACATTATAAAAAATAACTTCATCTTTTCTTATTATATTTCTAGATTTTGATGAGATCTCATAATTTGCTGGTACCAAAACCACTTCTAAAGTTGCTTCCCTATAAATATAGGGTTATTGATCTATATTGTTTTGGAACTCTTTAAGAGTGTAAATGACCTCTTCTAAAGCGTTATTTTGAAGTTTGTTCTTTTTCTTCTTTTTTTGAGGAACAATGTCCTTTGCGCCAATAGGTCCACCATGCTTCTAGCGTGTTCTAGATTCATTGGTTGTCATACCCACAAGATGTCCTATAGGGACAACTAATAATTTAGGAGTATTTACAGCTGGCACAAGTGATTTAGTGACCTTTTGGGTGTCAACAAAAATATTTGGCAATTGATTTGAGTCATTCTACAAATGAATTATTCTTTGGACTGCAAGTTCACATTGATTTACTTGTACATCAAGATTAGACTATGTTGATGTGTTCCAACAAATTTCTTGTGCTTTTGACACTTTACCTTTTTCTTCCCCTAATGATGGGAAAGTTAACTCATCAAATTGATAATATAAGAATCTTGTTTTAAAAAGATTACTAATTAAAGGTTCAAGATATCTAATGATAGATGGGGAGTCAAAACTAACATAAATACCAAGGCGATATTGAAGGCCCATCTTAGTTTGTTGAGGGGGTGCAATAGGAACATAAACAACATAACCAAAAATTCTAAGATGAGATATATTGGGTTGTTGATCAAACACAAGTTGTAAAAGTGAAAACTTGTGATATACAGATGGTCGGATGCTAACCAATGATACAACATGAACTATAGCATATCCCCAAGCAGATGCAGGAAGTTTTGATTTTATAAGCATAGGTCTAGTAATAAATTGCAAACGCTTAATAAAAGATTCAAATAATCCATTTTGAGTATGAACATGTGCAATTGAATGCTCAATACTAATTCTTATTGACATACTATAATTAGAAAAGGCTTTTGAAGTAAACTCACTTGCATTATCTAAACAAACTGACTTGATAGGATGGTTAGGAAAACTTTATCTTAACTTTATAATTTGAGCAAGAAATTTAATAAAAGAAACATTACGAGTTGAAAGCAAACAAACATATGACCATCGAGTGGAAACATCAATTAAAATCATGAAATATCGGAATGGTCTACAAGATGGATGAATTGGGCCATAAATGTCACATTGTATTCTTTGTAGAAAATCAAGAGACTCTAGAGATAATTTAGATGTAGAATGTCTAATAATTAATTTACCTTGAACACAAGAAGTACAAAAATAATGATTAAGCATAAGAGTTTTCTGATCCTTTAAAGGGTGTCCATGTGTATTTTCAATAATACCTCGCATCATAGTTAAACTTGGATGACCAAGACGATCATGCCAATAAGCATAAAAGTTTTAGGATATGAGCACTTCTGGTGCATATAATTTGACTCAACCACCCTTATTTTTGTAAAATATAATCCAGATGAGAAATTTGAAAGTTTCTCTAAGTATGAACTTCTGGTTCGAAATTGTAGAGGTAATATATAAATATTCTACACGTCCCTCATTTTTTATTTCAACATAATACCCATTGCGACGTATCTCTTTGAAACTTAGTAGAATTCTTCAAGATCTACTAGAATATAATGCATCATTAATATACAATTTTGTCCCATTTGAAAACATAATTTGGACTCTTTCAGGGCCTTCAATTACATTTGCATAACTAGATATTGTATTACCATTAATTTCAGCTAATGTCAATTGTAAGAAATATTTTTTATCACAAAGAATTGTATGAGTTGTGCCACTGTCCACTAAACATGTGTCATCCTCCATTATATATCAAGTTTATTTTGCATTATCTAGTAACATAAAAATATATTTGTAAGAATTAGAAAAGGACAATAAACAAGAAATATGCAAATAATTAACATTCATGTTATAAATAAAACTTTAATGAAAAATTACAAATGATAAACTTCAAATAACATAAACATAAATATAAACATATTTCAATAGTAGACATTTTCATCCCCAATCAAATGATCAATCTTGCCACTATAGTCTTCAAAAAATCAGAAACATCAAAATCAACATTCATAGGAGACTCATTATCATGAGTAGGACTAACAGGTTCAGAAAAATTCACTTCAACATTTTTCCCTTTTTCTTTTAGTGATGCCTTGTAAAGTTCAACTAAATGTTTTGGAATGTAACATATGCGAGACCAATGACCTTTTGGTCCACATCTATAACAAATATTGTTATTGTTTTGCTCTTTTTCAAGATTTCCTTCATTTTTTACTCATTTCTTTTAGTTCCTTTCAGCACCTTTACTTTCAAATCATTGAAAAGGATTAGCACGAGTTCAATAATTTTTTCCTACCATGGCCTCTTCCACGACCTTGAGAAAATGCCATATTCACTTCAAGGAATGGTGCTGAGCCAGTTGGACGAGAATAATGATTTTTCATCAAAAGCTCATTGTTTTGTTCAGTTACAAGTAAACAAGAAATTAGCTTAAAATATTTTGTGAATCTACGCTCTCAATACTACTGTTGCAAGAGCACATTCGAGGTATGAAAAGTAGAATATGTTTTTTCTAACATGTTATCATCAGTAATTTTTTCTTCGCATAATTTCAATTGAGAGCTAATCTTAAATAAGGCTGAATTATATTCACTTATAATTTAAAATCTTGCAAACGTAAGTGGATCCAATCATAGCGAACTTTTGGAAGAATCACCATTTTTTTGGTGTTCATATCTCTCCTTCAAACAATTCCAAAAGGCTAATGAGTCCTTAATAGTAAGGTACTTCATTTTCAATTCTTTGTGCAAATGATACGAAGGAAAATCATTGCTTTTGCGCGATCCTGCATGAATGTTTGGTTTCTTTCTTTTATAGTATTTTCAAGATTCATAGCATTAAGATGAATTTCAACATCAAGTAACTATGATAAATAATTTCTTCTAGAAATATCAAGGTAATGAATTCAAGTTTCTTGAGGTTTGATATTCTAAAGGCACTTGAAAAGGACAAAAAAAAAAAAATTAGATTATTAACTTTGATTTAAAAAAATAAAAAATAAAGAAATTCTTACCTTGATATATGCAAAGAAGCTTAAAGGATTTTGTTACACCAGAAAGACTTGATCGTGCTGATAATGTGTTATAAATAAAAAAAGAGAAATCAAGACAAGAATGAAATAGAGAAGAGAATATAGAAAGATCGAAATAGGAAAATATAGACTCAAAATCTAATTCTTTATGAACTAGTTGTATTCCATCTTCTACTCATTTCTTCATAGGAAATTATGTCCTTATATGAGACTCCAAATATAAAAAATAGGAGAGTGGTTACACTTCTCAATACAAATGCACCATTATGTACAAATGTTACAAAGTAAGTGCAATGGTTACAAAGCAATTAGGTACATCAAAGGTTATAATCACCAACTATTACTAATGATATCTTTTAAATCAAATTAAGGTAATTATCTACTACATGCAAAATGTACATATTTTACAATAACATTTTCTAAACTTTGCCTTCTTTTGTAATAGCCATCAATAACTTTCAATTTTGGATTAAAGGTCCTTAAAATTTTTAAATAGACCATTCCAAACATAAGTTTAATAAAAACCATTCATCATATAATTTGTATGTATTAATTAATACACATGATAATTTCTAATTAACTCATTATTTTTTAAAAAATTAAAAATTTATTTCTTTAAATTTATTTCTTTTTAACTTATTCTATATTTTCTATTTTTTGAATATGAAAGATAAAAAAGTATAAAAAAATTATGTTTTTAAAAATAAATGCAAAAATTAGAGATTCTCGTGCCTATTAATTATCACATACAAATCACATAATAATTAATTTTAATTTAAACTAATGAACATTAGGGTCTATTTACAGATTTTAGAAAGCTTAAAAACTTCTCACCTGAATGTAAAAGTTCAAGATGCCTATTTAAAAATGAAATAAAGTTTAAGGATAATTTATATACTTTTGTCAAAATAAAATATTATTAAATTAAATATCAACGTTTTCTAAATTATGAATACTTTAGAATTGTATAAATTTTTTTCTTTATAGGGGGTCAAGAAACACTGTAGAAAACGAATTAAAAATCCCTTCTTCTTTCTTTTGGTGCCATTTCTCTTTCCTCGTTCCAACCAAGTAATAGATACCGTAATAAGCACGCAGAAAGACAAAAAGTACAAATATTTGACGTGATTTGGTTTTACTTACCTACATTCGTGATATTTAGATGGCACCGATAGATAGCACCGATACGATGTTTATACAAGTTCTCTAGTAAAATTACTTCATTTGCTAAAGTTTCAAATTTATAAATAATAAATAATAATATATAAAAGTTGAACTGCGAGATGTGGAACGATCATCTTAATTTCTTGAAGCTATCTTTAATCGCCACATAAGCTTATTTATAACTTTTTTGTTTTAGCCATATCAGTATATTTCTAAGATTTTAAGTCTTTTCTTGGGCATTTTCTCATCTTTCTTTTCAATAATTTATATTAATTTGTAAATACTCACAGACACCGTTATCTCACTTTCACTTATCATCCTTCATCATTTCTCAACTCTTCCCATTTACTCGTCAATTCACAACTCTTCCCATTCTATTATTGTTATCTTTTCTTCTTTCTCTCTTTATTGGCACTAATTACTGGATAATTTTTACACATTTTTTGAATGCTAACAGGTAAGTTTCTGGAAACAAAATAGCTATGCAACTAGTTCTTGAGGCGTGGGTCTAACTAATTAAATTGATTATCTGGTAGCTCTAAGTTACTCTCTATAGAGTAATATTTTATTTCAACATAGGCTTATTTATATGAGAAATTATTTTTGACTTTTCTAATTTTAAGGATGTGTGAATTAAGTAAATTACATGACTATATTAAGTACAAGTTAAAAACAAAAATAAGAAAATAAATATTAATAATTTATGTATATTTTTGAATGAATGAATACATGAGAACTAACCTTTATTTATACAAGAAGACAATTGTACAGAAAAGAAAAATAATAAATTATAATTATGTACTAAATCAAACTAACTCTGTATTACATCAATTACAATCATTCTTAAAAACAATTGTGATCAATCACAATTTATCACGCTAACATCTCCCCTCAAACTTAAGTGAGTATAGAAGATACTAATTTGAGTTTGGAAATCAGAGTGCGAAAATGGACAGGATGATGAGCTTTGGTAAATCAACTGGTTGATCAAGAGTGCCGATGGAAATAAGACGAAGAGCACCACGAAAAATGTGTTAACAGATGAAGTGGCGGTCGATCTCAATATACTAGATACGCTCATGAAAAACATCATTGTGAGCTATCTGAATAGCACTCCAATTATCATAATGAAGAATAGTGGGAGAGGACTGAGAAAAACCTAAATCTTCAAGAAGCCAGAGTAACCAAAGTATCTCAGATATGGTGTCAACTAGTGTCCAATTTTCTGTTTCAGTACTGAAACGTGCAGTTAAAGTTTGTTTCTTATTTCTCTATGAAATAAGGGCATCACCAAGAAAGATACAATAACCAGTAGTAGATCATCGGTCAGTAGGATCTCCACCCCAATTAGCATTATAATAAACTTGGAGAACCAAGGAGGAGTTGGCTAAAAAATGAAGTCCATGAAAAAGAGTTCCTTTTATATACCGTATAATACATAGAACAAAAGCATACTGAGTAGTGCGCGGAGCTGACATAAGCTAACTGACTAGATGAATAACATATGAAATGTCTAGACGAGTAACAGTAAGATAAATCAAACTACCAACCATCTGCCGATAGAGAGTAGAATTATCAAGTATATTACCATCCAGAGGTGTAAATCTGACATTAGGTTCTAGAAGAGTGGACTCGGTGCAACTATCAGAGAGATTGGCTTGAGAGATAAGTTCCGAAGCACATTTAGCTTGAGACAGAGAAATAACATCAATAGAAGAAAGGATTTCAAGCCCTAGAAAGTAAGTGAGAGGTCTAAGGTCTTTCATCTCAAAATGCTAACTCAAGAACTGTTTAAGCTCAGTAATACCTGTAGTATCATCACTAGTAATAATCATATCATCAATATGGAGAAGTAACATAATAGTACCTCTATCAATTTTGTGACTAAACAAGGCAAAATCATGTGCACTGGAAGAAAAACCAAACTGACTGATAGTATTGTGAAACTTAGCAAGCCAGACTCGAGGTATTTGTTTGAGATCATATAAAGCCTTTCGAAGATGACAAACCTTATTTGGTGGACAAGTGTAACCAAGACGTGGACGCATATAAACTTATTCATCTAAATCGCTATTAAGAAATACATTCTTCACATCCATCTTTCTTCTTTTTGATGTGGCCCACTGCCTTTTGTTGACCATCTCAGCTTTTATACTATATTACTTTTTCCTACACAAGCACATTCAATATTTTTTGGTGTGGCTTGCGTTGCTATGCATGCACGTCTTGTGCGTTGCTTTGAAGATGTGCAGCCTGAAAACATAAAGCTATCAAAAAAATAGATACCAAAATTGGTCAACAAAAAATAGATAGGGAACAGTGTCTGAAGACGGTGTTTGAAAAAAAAAGAATTTAAGATTGGATCGAGAGCCTAGACGCTCTAATACCAAGTTAGAAACAAAAATAAGAAAATAAATATTGATAATCTGTGTATATTTTTAAATGAATGAATATAGGAGAGCTAACCTTTATTTATATAAAAAGACAGTTGTATAGAAAAGGAAAATAATAAATTATAATTATGTACTATATCAAACTAATTCTGTACTACATCAATTATAATCATTTCTAAAAATAATCGTAATCAATTACAATTTATCACGCTAACAGTATACATTTGAATTTATAATAAAATTTAATTTAGAAACCTAGTTATGATTCCTCATTTTCTAAGATTCTCGCTTCATATTTCGTCAATAACGTAAATCGTGAAACCTATAATCTCAACAATAAAACAACATATTATCCTTACAAAAAATAAAGCATTATTCGTCATATCAAATATAATATATAAGTCATTACTCTCAAAACTTGATATAGATCTGTTTTCCTGTTCAAAAATTTCATTAATTTTTATTTTTATTTTAATTTCAACTGATTCTAAACAAAAATATCACCTTATTATCTATTAAACGAATAATAAAGACTTAAATAATAATAATAATAATAATATTTATTAAATAATTGAAGTATTTAAATAATTATATTATTATTTGTTAAATGAAATATCACCTTATTATCTATTAAATAACTATTTGAATGAAACAAATAGTTATGATTTCAGTGTGATTAATCATAAATCACAGACAACCTTCATTAACTAATAAGGAGTAATGTGAATGCCTGTCCTCATCCCGTGCCAAAAATATTTAATGTAGATATGTTTTGATATGTTTTTAACATAGATGTTAATTAATTGTTCATGAGGATGGTGAACACCGAGACGGAGAACATAAAGGGCTCTAACTGTGTTGGTGGACGACAGTCTACGGAGGAGGAAGATCAAATAGTCTGGAGCGCAAAAAAAGTTGAGACTCATGAGGAACAGGAAGACGAGGATCACATGGAAACAGTTGAGGCTGAAGAGTTGAAGGAAGATTAAGTTATGACAATGAATGCGGAACAGGTCCAGGCACCAATTCCAAAATTTTCCTAGAACGAAACAATCTTGCGTAGAGATGGTGTTTAGGATGGTTTGGACCTAGAAGAAATTGTCAAAGTAGTGTCTGAGGAGTACCTATCAGAGGGTTTTCAGAAGAATTGATGAAGAAATCCTCCTTTCAATCTAAAGCCATGTGTGGCGATGTCCTTGGAGGAGTACGATGAGGGGTGTAAGCCCTAGAAGTCTAGGCTTATTGTTAAGCTTCTGGAGAAATGATTGGGAATATGTGCGATGGATTAATGACTCCAAAAATTGTGGTCAAAGAAGGGAGTTGGTTAATTTTCTAATGAAGGATACTATAAAACGTGCCTATTTGAAGGCCCATAGTTTCTAGCGGGTCACTATCTTTTGGTGCAGAGATATAGACCCTTGTTTAAGGCAATGGAGAAGGAGGTTAAGAAGATATCACTTTGGGTGTGAAATCCAGATCTCCCTCTTGGATTATATATATAACCAGAAATTTCTATGGAGGGTGGGGTATAAGTTAGGCACTTTGCTAAAGATTGATGAGCATATATCAATACATTCTCAAGCTCATTTCTCTCGAATGTGTGTTGAATTAGATCTAAAAGGAAAGTTAATACCTTGTATTAATACTTTGGGGAAGGGCTTTCAAGTTGAGTACGATGATGGTCTTGTTGGGAATTATGGAAACATAGCACAGCGGAAAAAGAATTCCCACCAAGGACCCATGCAAAAAAAAAGGGTCATGATTTGTGGTTTTTCGAGTTTACCTTTTGAAGTCAGATGAAAAACGATCGATGCAAATCACCAACACTGCAGCAATGATGATGCTTTTACATTGTCCACACGAACAGACTTACAAACGTCTAACGTCTCCAATCTTGGAGCCCCAAGTCTCTAGCATAGTGCTAGCTGCGAAGAGAAGAGAAATTTGGTACTCTCTCACTCACTGTTTTTCTTAGGGTGTGGCTAGGGTTCATGAATCACACCTTGATAGGCCCCTTAGCAGTGCTATTTATAACAGTGACTACCTTATGCGAGTGAGAGTAGCAGTAGGGTTAGCAGTGCAACCTTGGATTCATCTGTTATGAGTTTGGCCCACGATAGAATGCTAGTCTAACTTGGATTCTTATAACTCCGATTCAATCTGTTCTATGTGTGTGACCTTGCAGGTTCTCATGACGTTGGCAGTAATATTAAAATCATATTTTAATATTACAAGCAGTGAGCGGTATCTAGCAATACATTACTGCTACCCAAGTAATGGGAATGTCAATGATTTGACATTAACATTTCAGTGACCATTGTTTCCGTATAGTTTAGTTCCTTTGTTCAGATATCTAGATTGAACACAAGACATGGAATGTGTCACCCTTGTATAGTTCAATCTTCCGTTTCTTGATAGTCGAGTAGACTTAGTAATAACAAATGAGATCAATATCTCATATTAACTCATTTGAGTATGACCATACATTTCGTAGTCTCACTCAATCAGGCCCCCTGAAAATATCGTTTCTGTTATGTAGGAGAGACAAATCCCATCTAGGTCACTCATATCCCTCTGTATGATTTACGGTATGCCCAATAATAAACTTTATAATCACCTTGTTACAGATGATGTTTGATGACATTAAAACATACAACTCCTCACGTAGGAATCGTAGTGATTTCAGATCAAAGAATCACATACAATATTGCCACTTTGAGAATCGCTTATGACACTTATGTAATGATCCACACAACGTTCTCATGGTGAGTCAGTCTAATACATCATTACTCTAATATGTACCCGTGTTCAGACTTGATATCTCATATCCATGATCCGTGGGATGTGGTCATCAGTCTACGCACATACTAGTCTCAATGCATTATTGTTATCCTAATTAACAATAATACTTGACTAGGGACATTTAAGAATAATATTTTGATTTTATCCAATAAGATCTCATGATCAAGTCATCCATTTAATGTCATTTGACATTAAACTTACTATTATAAGGACTTTATTGTGTTTATTATAAATAACACAATAAATAAAATGCCTCATGTATTAAATAAATAGTATAATACAATGTATGCAAGTACTGTCAAAATAAATTGGCCTCTAGGGCATACACCAACATGGTCTCCATTTGATTTGCTTCAAATGTGGTAAAAATGGCCATAAAGTTTATCATTGCATGGATTTCCATTGCCTTGTGGACTCAACATTGTCGGCCATGGTCACACCACAAGGTGAGGGTGTGTAGATGCAGGAGGAGACAGTAGTTATGGAAACCGAAAATCATGTGATTATGTCCAAGGAAGTTGGGGAAGTCAAAGGGGACGTTACACAGTCTAATCATAGTAATCAATAAAAGGTAAAATCTAACGAAATGGTGCAAGGGAGGCATTATGGAAATGGACGTTTAAAGAATAATGTTGTGGATAGACTGCCTAATGAGCAAGGGGCTACACTAAAATCAAGATATGGAATTTTAAACTTAGATTCAAAATTAAACAAAGAAGCAACAGAGGATGTGTTGATTGGTCATAATAATCATAGGTTGACTGGGAATAGGTCCAACAAGAATAGAGTTGCCATGTAAATGCAACATGTAGATAGTAAAACTCTAGGCAAGTCCAATATTAATATGCGCACAGTCCTCGTGCATAAACAATGAAAGAGTGCTCCTAATAGACCTAGTGGAACATAGCTTACCCCAATGGAAACTGAAACTAGCACAGCTACCAGCAATCCAAGGAAGTATCATGGTGATGCACGAAACCACAGGGAATAGTGGGAGCTTTTTTAGTCAATGCAAGCTGAGAAAAAAAAGAGTCATATGGAAGGGAAGCCAATTGGCTTGTTCATGACATCTAAGGTTATTGGTCCTTCCCAAGAAGATTCGGCCTTTCTTCAACATTCAAAATGAGAGAGTCAACATCTAAAGGAGTAGGGAATCCTTATGATTAAGGTGAAAGTAGTTCCCAAGGGAAGTTAGGTGCTCTTCAAGGAGGTCTGAGTGCTCAAGAACCTACCAAAATAGTAGTGGATGGTGAGGTTGCCTAGGGTTTTGTTGGAGCCTCTTTCAGTTCCTAATCTTCTATCATGTATCATTATGAATATACATTGTGGAACTGCAAAGGTGTTTGCGATAGTGTTCTGAAAATTTACTTAGTGACTTGATGTGTAACACCCCAAAAATTATTTGTTTCATCATAAATAATTATTTTATAATATTTTTTATTTTTGAAAATTTTTTTAAATTTTTTTAGAAATGTCAAATATTTTAATATATTTCTCATTTTACGTGCACACTAAACAGAGTTAGTGTAACACTCCAAAAATTGTTTGTTTCATGATGAATAGTCATTTTTCAATATTTGTGATTTTTGTGGATTTTTCTGGAAAAATCAAATATTTTAATATATTTCTCATTTTATGTGCGCGCTGAGCGGAGTCGGGAAAACGAAATGTTTTCCCTGAGGCTGGTAAACCTTGAACTGTGGAAGCATCGATGGGGGATCTTACTAAACTCGAGGCCGGACATAGTTTACAAGGTTTATGTTTTTTGAGATTTTATCTGATAAATAAAATTGTTGTATCGTAAAATTATCCGATGAATAATAAATATTGTTTCTATTAACTGTAACTTTTGTTCACTAGATAATAGCTCTAGTAGAGTGTTAATCATCTTTTCTAGAGTGTTCACTTTAGGAGACAACTTTACTTTTTACTTTATCGAGAAACGTGCGAAACTTTTCAAGGAAGTTTCCTACCAAGCTTCTCAAGGAAGCTACACACTCTCTCTTTTCCTCCCCACACCACACGGCCATGAAGGCCATTTTGGAGCCAAAATTTTGTTTTACCCATTATTACTTTCATTTACTAATTTTGAAATCATTTCTTACTATCAACTTCTCTCTTTACATTTTCTTCTCTCTTTTTCTCTCAAATTTTCTCCTCATTCTCTCTACCACCACACCACATGGCCAACCCCTCTCCATGCCCTCCACCATCACAAAAATTTTAAGCAACCACATTTTCTTAATCTCCACTACATTCTAAACACCTTTCTAGTTGAAGATTTCTTGAAAAGCTTCCATCTTCATCATCTTCTTCAAGTTTCAAGTTTGAAGCTTTAGGGTAAGATTCTTGGTTCCTCACCTTTTTTTCTTCATTTTCATGTTCATGGCCATCACCATGACCATTGATCCATTCTTTTTCAAGCTTTGGTGTTGATTGGTTGAAGTTGAAATTTCTAGGGTTTTGGAGGAGTGAAACCGAAATTCACTAGGAGCTTCAAGGGAGTTTCATTGCTTGTTTTCTCCCTTAGTAAGAGAAAAATTATCCACTTCAACCTTTATTGGTAGTGGGAGACTTTTATTGTGTGTTGGTTGTGAGAAACTCTTGTTAGGGTTACTCTTTGTGATGAGTAATTTTGATGGCTATGTATTAATTTTATCATGTATGATTTATTTGATTGGATGTATATATATATATTGATGATCTTGGATTGGTTTTGATTGATTGGAAACTTGAATTGGGGGTAAGAACTCCTTACTTTCCCCATTGAGGCTCACGGCCACAACCCCTCTATAGGGTGTTTATGATTTAAAATTTTGCAAAAAGTGAAGAGATGAGTAATCAAGTGAATAACAACTAATGAATCAAAGAAAAATTTGGGTTCTCACCCTTTAGAGAGGCTCACGACCTTTAGGCCCATTTTGGGTCCAATTGTGTAATTTTTGGGCAACCTTGGATATTTAGTAATTAAGAGTTAAGTAATTAATATTGTGATTGGAAAGAAAATTAAATTGATAACCTAGAGTGATTTTTGGAATTTAAGGGAAGAATAAGAGTTTGTGAGACTTAGAGAACCTTAGAATAATTTTCTAAGTGAGTATGGATAAAACTTAAAACAAGGAACCTAATAATCAAGAGAATTTCTCTAGAAAAGAATTTCATAAGAAATACTAAATTTAAGTGAAACTTAGTTAATTAAATAATTAAGAATTAATTAGGGATTCATAAAATGAAAAGAATCAAGAATGAGATCTTATCCTAAAACACAGAATAATTCTAAATTAAAGGAAGGACATAAGTGTAAGTGAGATGTAAAATAAATCAAATTAAATTATCTTAAGGGAAACTTAATGACAAGAATGTAGAAGATTAAGGCTTAATTCCATAATGAACTCTAAATGTGTAGTGTCTTATTTGGAGACTTGATGATGCTTATCTTGGCCAAATTGTGGCATATTATGGAAAGTATATTTTGCTGAATATACATGATATATGCATTGAGTCATCATGCATTGTGGAGGTCCGATGGACTGTTGTTAAGGTCATGTTGCCTAGGAGATTGAACACACCTTAGTGCAGGTGCGAGTAGACTAGTGTAGGTCATAATGTTGACCTTGGGGGCGTCAGGGTGCGGGTGTCTAACAATGGTCAGTTGGTAGCTCTTCTAGACCATAGGATAGACCAATGCAAACGCACCGACGATCTGGACCGAGACACTGTCCTATATCGCGATCTAGTGAAGAATGTCTTGTACAATGCCTTGATGTGCACGTGGATAATTTGTTGAATTATAGCACTTTGGCCGCGGCAGCTGAGTTACAGACATGTCTCCTGATCTTTCTCTCCGAATGTTTGTGTCTAGCTCCATGGAGTAGGATTTTGATAACATGTATATATGCATAGTGAGTCTACATATTATTTGGAATTTATTTATTTACATGATGATTGGAACTGTTGCTTTATTAATATCATGACTGCCTGAAACTGCCTAGTTGTTTACTGTTGCTATTTAATGCTGATTATTATTATTTCTGAAATGCTATGTGGGCGCTTTGTGCCATTCTATTTCTTTACTTCCATAATTAGTAATGATGGTAGGATGTCTTTCCTCTTTCCTGTATTTCTACTGTTTCTGTCTATATTTAATTATATTTCATCGAAGACGTCGGCGAAGAGGGTGAAGTTCACGAGTTCCTTAGTTTTTGGCCCAACTTTGACTAGTACCTGCTTAATCATGACGACCCATCTTTGAGGCTTTTTGGGTTACGTGAGGCTGACTTTTCTCAAAGGTCCGGATTGCTGGCATATCAACTTGGCTTCGGACCGTTGTGTCTATCTGGGAGACGTGACAGTGTCATTAGCTTGGAGGCGTTATGATCCGCCTATTTTTACTTGTAGTGTCTGCCTGCATCTAGAATTTTATCTGCCTATTAGGGATATGTGGGGTGAACATTATTACTCCCCACAAGAGGATTCATTCCTCTCTACTGCCCGAGCCCCGGCCTGTAACTTGGTGGCTCCAATGAGGGTCTTTTCTGATGAGGAAGACCCTGAGGAGGATCCTGACACGGTTCCTTCTCTTTCTTCTTAGGGGCTGATACGGTCAATAGCTACTGATGGCTATCTGCGTTCTTTTTGGGGCCTGATGATTTATCTTTTTGGTGGGTTGTACTTGTATAATCTTTTGGGGCATGCATAGTTTTGCTTTTTGTATATCAGGCATTGTAACTAAACAGACATGATGTCAGTATATATATAGCATGGTGTATGGATGTATATTTTACTTCACATGTTAATTTCTGTTATAACCACATATTATGTTCTTACTTTAACAAAAAAAATATTCACCATTTTATTTATACAATTGTGACCAAACAAGTTTAATTATAATAAAATGAACCAAATCTTAACTTATACTTTTATTTTTCGCATCGTAAATAATGATATGGCGTTCCCTCCCAAAAAGGGGCGTTACATTAAGTTGGTATTAGAGCCCAGGTTTATGTTTTCTTTGGGTCTTTGTGGTTAGGTCTGACTTATTTGTATTGTGTGATTCTTTGTGATTGGTATTCCTATAGGATACATCTAATTCTTCATTGTGTGTTTTAGTTAGTATTACTTGAAAAAGTGAAATGGCACGAGGCGGAGATATGGCAGCAGTGATTGAAGCGATGCAAAGAATGGCAAAAGTTATTGTCCAATAAACTGAGAGAGCTGCCCAACAATAGGAGAGGGCTGCTCAACAGCTCGAAGCTACGGCTAATGCAAAAAATTTAGCAGAGTTATGTCGCCACAACCCTCCTCAGTTTAAAGGGGAATTTGATCCGGAGATAGCTAGTCTGTGGATGAAGGAACTGGAGAAAATCTTCAGAGGCATGAACCGTGCCAATGACAAGAAAGTGACTTACGCCACTTTTATGCTGATTGGGGATGCTGAAGATTGGTGGAACAAGACATAGAGAGTGTTAGAAGCTGAAGGTCGTACAATCACTTGGGAGGTATTCAAGAATAAGTTCTTGGAAAAATATTTCCCTGCAAGCGTTAGGCATGCAAAAGAAATGGATTTCCTCAGCTTGAGGCAAGGAAACTTGTCTGTCAGCGAATATGCCGCAAAGTTTGAAAGCTTATCCAAGTTTTTGACATATTTCCAGCACCAGGCAGATGAGGTATGGAAATATCGAAAGTTTAAGGAAGGACTAAGGCACGAAGTGAAAAGAGCAGTCATCACCTTAAAGATCAATCAATTTTCGGAGCTGTTAGATATGTGTTGCCAGGTGGAAGCTCTAGATCAAGCTCGGACTCAATAAATCAAAACTTTGGACCTACTAGGTTCTAAAGAGGAGGCGGCAACAACGCAAATCGCTTTCAGAAGAAGCCTTATTCCCGACCATCGGGAAATCAACAGCAGACATCTAGTGGAGGTACCAGTGGAGGTTCCGGTGGGAACCGAACCGGACAGAATGTGACATTTTCTTCGAAATGCTTGATGTGCGAGAAGAATCATGCAACAAGAGACTGCATCATCAAAGGGATCATCTGTTTCTGATGTGGGAAGCCTAGACATGTCTCCAGAAACTGCAACCAAGCTAAGGCTGAGTCTTCAATCAACGCTGCACGAGCTACAAAGCCGCAGGCAGGGGGCTGAGTCTATACCTTGAGTGGAGCCGAAGCCTCCAAATCTGAAGATCTAATACAGGGAGAAGGTGCCATAGGAGGTAATCTTTTAACTGTACTGTATGACTCTGGGGCAACCCACTCTTTCATTTCTTATGACTGTGTGCGACGACTTGGTTTACCTGTGTCATCATTACCTTTTGACTTAATTATTTCCACTCCCACTGATAAACCTGTTGTTACTACCAAAGTCTGTTTGAATTGTTCGTTGATTTTTGAGGGTCGAATCTTTTCTGTTGATTTGATCTGTTTACCCCTTTCTCAGTTAAATGTAATTTTAGGAATGGATTGGTTGTCTTCCAGCCATATCCTGTTGGATTGTTCTAGTAAAACTATAGTTTTTTATATGGATGAGGATTCTAGATTTTTTACGGCCAACCAAGTTCGAGTTTTCTTGAAAGAAGGAGCTGAGGGATACATGCTATTGTCTTCCTTGAAGGTCGAGAGCGAGGCTGATGTGAATGCAATTCCAGTGGTTAACGAGTTCCCCGAAGTCTTTCTTGATGATGTACCTGGTTTATCGCCGAAGCGAGAAATAGAGTTCGCTATAGATCTTGTACCTGGATCTGGTCCTATATCTATAGTGCCTTACAAAATGTCACCATCGGAGTTAGCCGATCTTAAGAAGTAGTTGGAAGAGCTCTTGGAAAAGCAGTTCATTAGACCCAGTATGTCACCATGGGGAGCACCAGTGTTGCTAGTCTGAAAGAACGATGGTACCTCATGATTGTGTGTGGACTATCGCCAACCAAATAAGGTCACAATCAAGAATAAGTATTCACTTCTGAGGATAGATGACTTAATGGATCAGCTGAAAGGAGTAGCAGTGTTCTCTAAGATCGATCTGTGATCGGGCTACCATCAAATTCGAGTAAAGGCAGAGGATATACCCAAGACGGCTTTTCATACCCATTACGGTCATTACGAGTACCGTGTGATTCCGTTTGGTGTAACGAATACACCTGCCATTTTCATGGACTACATGAATAGAATCTTTCATCCTTACTTGGAAAGATTCGTTGTTGTCTTCATTGATGACATTCTGATCTACTCTCAAAATCAGGAGGATCATGCTGAACACCTCAGTATAGTCCTCTAGATTCTGAAGGAGAAGAAGCTGTAGACCAAATTGTCGAAGTGTGAATTTTGGCTAGATGAAATCAAGTTTTTGGGCCATGTGATCTCGAAGGAAGGGATTGCAGTAGATCCATCAAAAGTAGAAGTAGTTCTATAATGGGAACGGCCGAAGACAGTGATAGAAATCTGAAGCTTTGTGGGTTTGGCTGGATACTATTGGAGCTTCATTGAAGGATTCTCTAAAATAGTAGGGTCTCTCACTCAATTCACGAGGAAGAATCAAGCCTCCAAATTGAAGAGACGACTAACTACTTCACCAGTGTTAGTTCTTCTTGATCGAAATGAACCATTCGAAGTGTATTGCGATGCTTCATATCAAGGATTAGGAGCTGTGCTTATGCAAAATGGAAAAGTGGTGGCTTATGCTTCAAGATAGTTGCGAGTGCATGAGAAGAACTATCCAACACATGATTTGGAGTTAGCAGCTGTAGTTTTCGCTTTGAAGATATGGAGACACTTCTTATATGGAGCGATGTTCGACGTCTTTAGTGACTACAAGAGCTTGAAGTATCTGTATGATAAAAAGAATTGAATATGAGACAACCCAGGTGGTTGGAATTTCTTAAAGACTATGATTTCTGACTTCTGTATCACCCTGGAAAGGTAAACGTCGTGGCAGACACGTTGAGTAGGAAGATGCTCAATATCTCAGCCATGATGATCAAGGAAAAAGATTTGATAGAGTAATTCAGGGATGTATGGTCTTTCGTGGAATTAGCATCGGGAAAAATTTGCATGAACATGGTTACTATCTCAAGCGAATTAATGGAAGATATCTGAAAAATGTAAAAAATTGATAAGTTCTTACAAGAGGAAAGAGAGCTGATGAGGCAAGGCAACACGACAACATTTGAGGAAGGAACGGATCAAATTCTAAGGTTTCGAGGTAGAGTTTCTATACCTAGGGATCAAGAGCTTAGAATTTATATTCTCGAACACGCTCACACGAGCAAGTTGAATATGCACCCGGGGATAACTAAAATGTACCAAGACCTGAAGAAGTTATTTTGGTGGCACGGGATGAAGAGCAATATTACCAGACGTGTGTCTTCTTGTCTAGTTTGCCAAAAAGCAAAGGTGGAACATCAGAGACCGTCAGGACAGTTGTAACCTCTATCTATTCCAAAATGGAAGTGAGATAACATTGCGATGGATTTTGTGGTTAGATTGCTGTAGACCAGAAACAGTTATGACTCAATATAGGTAATCGTTGATCGACTCACGAAGTCAGCACATTTTCTCCCAATTAATATAAGGTACAACATGGAGAAGTTGACTCAGCTGTATATTAGTGAGATCGTTCGACTGTATGGTGTGCCTACCAGTATTGTTTCGGATAGGGATCCAAGGTTCATTTCCAAGTTTTGGCAAAGTCTGCAAGAAGCATTGGGAACAAAGCTACGATTGAGTTCTGCTTACCATCCAAAAACTGATGGGCAATCGAAAAGGACGATCCAATCGTTGGAAGATTTGCTCAGGGCTTGCGCTTTAGAATAGACTGGAAGTTGGGATGAAGTTTTACCGTTGGTAAAGTTCACCTATAACAACATTTTTCATTCAAGCATAGGGATGACACCCTATGAAGCTTTGTATGGACGACAGTGCCGAACATCTTTGTGTTGGTACCAAGACGGAGAGCGCCTATATTGGACAAGAGGTCAAGATGATTCAGGAAAATATGAGGACGGCTTAAAGTCGGCAGAAGAGCTATAAGGAC
This sequence comes from Ormosia semicastrata, assembly GCA_029884595.1. Classification (NCBI taxonomy): domain Eukaryota; kingdom Viridiplantae; phylum Streptophyta; class Magnoliopsida; order Fabales; family Fabaceae; genus Ormosia; species Ormosia semicastrata. The sequence goes on along the minus strand of JAQQTO010000042.1, from coordinate 21,876,566 downwards.
AAGAGAAGAAAGCCTCTTGAGTTTGAGAAAGGCGAGCATGTATTTTTGAAAGTCACGCTAACGACTGGGGTCGGCCGAGTTCTGAAATCTAGAAAACTCACTCCCAAATTTCTTGGACCTTACCAAATTCTTTACCAGATAGGTCCAGTAGCTTACTAGATAGCCTTACCACCTTTTCTTTCAAATCTTCACAATATCTTTCATGTGTCACAACTACGAAAATATATTCCTGACCCGAACCATGTCATAACACCGGACACAGTACAATTGAAAGAGAACTTAACCTATGAGACACTTCTTGTAAGGATTGAAGATAAGAGAGTAAAGTAACTCAGAGGAAAAGAAATCTCATTGGTGAAGGTGATCTGGAACAAAATGACCGGAGATACAACATGGGAACTAGAAGACAAGATGAAGGAGCAACACCCACAACTGTTCTAAGGTATGAAAATTTCGAGGATGAAATTTCTTTTTAGAAGGGGAGAGTTGTAACACCCCACAAATTATTTGTTTCATCATAAATGATCATTTTATAATATTTATGATTTTTGGAAATTTTTTTAGATTTTTCTAGAAATGTTGAATATTTTAATATATTTTTTATTTTACGTGCACACTAAGCAAAGTCAATGTAACACCTCGAAAATTATTTGTTTCATGATGAATAGTTATTTTTTAATATTTGTCATTTTTGAGATTTTATGTGAATTTTTTTGGAAACGTCAAATATTTTAATATATTTCTCATTTTACGTGCGCACTGAGCAGAGCCGAGAAAACAGAATGTTTTTCCTGAGGCTAGTAAACCTTGAACTTTGAAAGCATCAATGAGGGATCTTACTAAACCCGAGGTCGGGCACAGTTTACGAGGTTTATATTTTTCAAGATTTTATCTGATAAAAAAAATCGTTGTACCATAAAATTATTCGATAAACAATAAATATTATTTCTATTAACTGTAACTTTTGTTCACTGGATAATAGCCCTAGTAGAGTGTTAATTATATTTTCTAGAGTGTTCGCTTTAGGAGACAAGTTTACTTTTCACTTTATCGAGAAGCTTGTGAAGCTTCTCAAGGAAGCTTCAAAGAAGCTTCCTACCAAGCTTCTCAAGGAAGCTACACACTCTCTCTCTTCCTCCCCACACCACACGGCCATGAAGGCCATTTTGTAGCCAAAGTTTTGTTTTACCCATTATTACTTTCATTTGCTAATTTTGAAATCATTTCTTACTATCAACTTCTCTTTTTGCATTTTTTTTTCTCTTCTTCTCTCAAATTTTCTCTTTATTCTCTCTACCACCACACCACATGGCCAACCCTTCTCCATGCCCTCCACCATCACAAAAATTTTAAGCAACCACATTTTCTTAATCTCCACTACATTCTAAACACCTTTCTAGTTGAAGATTTCTTGAAAAGCTTCCATCTTCATCATTTTCTTCAAGCTTCAAGTTTGAAGCTTTAGGGTAAGATTCTTGGTTCCTCACCTTTCTTCTTCATTTTCGTGTTCATGGCCATCACCATGACCATTGATCCATTCTTTTTCAAGCTTTGGTGTTGATTGGTTGAAGTTGAAATTTCTAGGGTTTTGGAGGAGTGAAACCGAAATTCACTAGGAGCTTCAAGGGAGTTTCATGCTTGTTTTCTCCCTTAGGTAAGAGGAAGATTATTCACTTCAACCTTTATTGGTAGTGGGAGACTTGTATTGTGTGTTGGTTATGAGAAACCCTTGTTAGGGTTACTCTTTCTGGTGAGTAATTTTGATGGCTATGTATTGATTTTATCATGTATGATTTATTTGATTAGATGTATATATATATTGATGATCTTGGATTGGTTTTGATTGATTGGAAACTTGAATTGGGGGCAAGAACTCCTTGCTTTCCCCATCGAGGCTCACAACCATAACCCCTCCATAGGGTGTTTATGATTTAAAATTTTGCAACAAGTGAAGAGATGAGTAATCAAGTGAATAACAACTAATGAATCAAAGAAAAATTTGGGTTCTCACCCTTTAGAGAGGCTCACGGCCTCTAAGCCCATTTTGGGTCCAATTGTTTAATTTTTGGGCAACCTTGGATATTTAGTAATTAAGAGTTAAGTAATTAACATTGTGATTAAAAAAAAAATAAATTGATAACCTAGAGTGATTTTTGGAATTTAAGGGAAGAATAAGAGTTTGTGAGACTTAGAGAACCTTAGAATAATTTTCTAAGTGAGTATGGATAAAACTTAAAACAAGGAACCTAATAATTAAGAGAATTCCTCTAGAAAAGAATTTCATAAGAAATACTAAATTTAAGTGAAACTTAATTAATTGGATAATTAGGAATTAATTAGGGATTCATAAAATGGAAAGAATCAAGAATGAGATCTTATCCTAAAACATAGAATAATTCTAAATTAAAAGAAGGACATGAGTGTAAGTGAGATGTAAAATAACTCAAATTAAATTATCTTAAGGAAACTTAATGATAAGAATGTAGAAGATTAAGGCTTAATTCCATAATGAATCCTAAATGTGTAGTGTCTTATTTGGAGACTTGATGATGCTTATCTTGGCCAAATTGTGGCATGTTATGGAAAGTATATTTTGCTGAATATATATGATATATACATTGAGTCATCATGCATTGTGGAAGTCCGATGAACTGTTTTTAAGGCCATGTTGCCTAGGAGATTGAACACACCTTAGTGCGGGTGCGAGTAGACTAGTGTAGGTCATAATGTTGACCTTGGGGGCGTCGGGGTGCAGGTGTCTCACAATGGTCAGTTAGTAGATCTTCTAGACCGTGGGATAGACCGATGCAAACGCACTGACGATCCGGACTGAGACATTGTCCTATATCGCGATCTAGTAAAGAATGTCTTATACAATGCCTTGATGTGCACGTGGATAATTTGTTGAATTATAGCACTTTGGCCGCGGCAGCCGAGTTACAGACATGTCTCCTGATTTTTCTCTCTGAATGTTTGTGTCTAACTCCATGGAGTAGGATTTTGATAACATGTATATATGCATAGTGAGTCTACATATTATTTGGAATTTATTTATTTACATAATGATTAGAATTGTTGTTTTATTAATATCATGACTGCCTGGAACTGCTTAGTTGTTTACTGTTGCTATTTAATGCTGATTATTATTGTTTCAGAAATGCTATGTGGGCGGTTTGTGCCATTCTATTTCTTTACTGTCATAATTGGTAATGATGGTAGGATGTCTTACCTTTTCCCTGTATTTCTACTATTTTTGTCTATATTTATATTCCATCGAAGACATCGGCGAAGAGGGTGAAGTTCACGAGTTTCCTGGTTTTTGGCCCGACTTTGACTAGTACCTGCTTGATCATGACAACCCGTCTTCGAGGCTTTTTGGGTTACGTGAGGCTGACTTTTCTCGGAGGTCCGGATTGCCGGCATATCAACTTGACTTCGGACCGCTGTGTCTATCTGGGAGACGTGACTGTGTCATTGGCTTAAGGGCGTTATGATGCGCCTATTTTTACCTGTAGTGTCTGCCTGCATCTAGAATTTTATCTGCCTATTAGGGATATGTGGGGTGAACGTTATTACTCCCCATAGGAAGATTCATTCCTCTCTACTGTCCGAGCCCCAGCCCACAACTCGGTGGCTCCAATGAGGGTCTCTTCTGATGAGGAAGACCCTGAGGAGGATCCTGACACGGTTCCTTCTCTTTCTTCTTGGGGGCTGATACAGTTAATAGCTACTGATGGCTATCTACGTTCTTTTTGGGACCTGATGATTTATCTTTTTGGTGAGCTGTACATGTATAATCTTTTAGGGCATGCATAGTTTTGCTTTTTGTATATCAAGCATTGTAACTAAACAGACATGATGTCAGTATATATATATATATAGATAGCATAGTGTATGGATGTATGTTTTACTTCACATATTAATTTCTGTTATAACCACGTATTATATTCTTATTTTAACAAAAAAAATATTCACCATTTTATTTATACACCTGTGACCAAACAAGTTTAATTATAATAAAATGAATCAAGTCTTAACTTATACTTTTGTTTTTCGCATCGTAAATAATGATGTGACGTTCCCTCCCAAAAAGGGGCATTACATGATGGGCATATATAACCTTTTTTCTTCGTTTTGTTAAAAACTCATGTTGGAAGGGACAAAGCAAAACAGATAGCAAAAAATTTTAAGTATGATGGTTGCCTATGGAGGATGCAGTAGGTTTTTTTGGGTGATATCTAGTGTCTTTAATGAAAATCGCTTTAGGATGTTCATGTTTTGGAATCCAGCAAACAACTAGTCCATATACAATTCTCATACAACCAAGATAGTCCTTGATTCTTTGCAATAGTGTATGGAAGCCCACAGATGGGACCTTGTCGTGACTTGTGGAGTTCTTTGGGGAGCATTGCTTTGGGTATTAATAGGCAGTGGTGTGCTATTGGCGATTTTAATGCCACAGTTAGTTCTGCTGATGCTGATATATAGTATGGGGGAGATTATCAAAGGTTTGCTTCTAGACTTTTTAACTATGGCTTGAATGATCTTGGGTTCTTTGATCAGCTGTTTTCATGGTAGCATGGTGCTTTGAGGAAAAAAATTAGCCATATTGTAGGAAATTTGGACTTGGCTACTTGTTTTAAGGAGGCTTTTGTCTAGCACCTTCCCAAGCTCAAGTCAAACCAGATTCCTTTCTTGCTGAGTTTTGCGTATAGGATTCATATGGCTAGAGGTTGAAAGTCTTTTAGGTTTCTATCCCCTTAACTAATGCATGATGGATTTAGGGATGTGGTGAATGAGTCTTGTCGCAATTCTTGTGAGCTCTTAGAGAATCTTGCATCTTTTACTTCCAAAGTCCAAGTTTGGAATAAATAAGTATTTGGTGACATTGTTAGGAGAAAGCATCATATTATGCTAAAGTTAGAAGGCATTTCTAAACATCTTTCTTTTTATGAAAATAAATTTTTGGAGAGACTCTAGAAGGACTTGTGGTCGAAATATGAAGCTATTTTAATTTAAGAGGAAATCTTGTGTAAAAGAAAATATAGGAGTAAATGAATAATTTATGGGGATAAGAATACAAATTATCTTCCTGGTTTAGCCATAACAAGTAGGTGTAGAAAGAGGATTGATTCTCTTAAATCCCATGATGACGAGTGGATAGATAATCCAAGTGATTTAAAGGCCATAAGGTGAGTGAGTATAATAAGTTTATCATTTCTGGTGCCTTTCCCACTCTCTCGTATGAGGACAAAATTTTTTCATATTGTCTTTTGATGAGATAAAGGCAGACCTTTTCTCCATAGGTGGGCCCAACCTCTGAGGTTCGATGGTTTGAATGTTGTGTTCTACCACTCTTAATGGGATACTATTAAGAATTTAGTCATTAAGTGTATCCTGGATGTTTAGGATGATCCCACCCGCACAAAGGAGGCAAATAGTATATAATTTAACTTCATTAATTCCTAAATTAAGAAGCTAGAGCAATATTCCTAATTCCATCCTATAAGTCTTTGCAATGTTAGCTGTAAACTCATCACAAAAATTATCACTTTCTAGGTTAAGGTTATGATGTATAAGTTGGTAAGTCACACTTAGTGTAATTTTGTCCTTGAGAGGCAAAGCACAAGCATTATAATCATAGATGAAGAATTCATTCATACTATGAGAAATACAAAAAGAAACAAGGGATTCATAGCAATCAAAATAGACTTTGAAAAAATATATGATAGGCTCATATGGGAGTTCATTCAGGATACCTTACTCGATTTCAGTCTACCTAATCAGATTATTAAGGTTATTTGCGTAAGTACCTTGGTTAGCCTTTGCTTCATGAAAGATGCTCCAAAAATACCTTTCAGTTTATATTGAGCTGGATGAATAGTTACTTTAATAATTGGAGGTCAAATTCTCTATCCTTAGTAAGTAGGGTAACTCTTGCCCATTCTACTTTGGCCATTATCTCTAGCTATGTTATGTTGACAACGATACTTCCGATCAATGTTTATGATAAAAATGACAAAACAAGTACAGATTTCAAATGGGGTTCAAAGGATAATGATAAGAAAATCCATCTTGTGGGCTGGGATGAGGTTTGCAAACCAAAATCTATAGGTGGTTTAGGCTTAAGCCATGGTCAAGGTACGAACCAAGCTTTTATGGTGAAGTCGAGTTGGGGTTTAATATTGATGGCAAAGTATGGCTTCTCAAACGATATAGTATTTTCAGTGAATCGGAAGCAAAACTCTTCCAAACCTTGCAAAGGAATTATGAAAGTTTAGAACTCTTTCTAGAGTAACTTAATCTAGAGGCTTGGTGATGGTAATACTGTTACTTTTTGGAATGAACATTGGCTCCCGGGTGTTGAAACCTTGAGGGACTTTGCCATGGTGGAGTTCACTTAGGAAGATCTCCTTGAAAGAGTTGCTGAATATAGTATAAAGGGTGAATGGAATTGGCCCAAACTTGCTTTTGTTATCTTGTTGGGCTTCATAGAAGTGATTGCTTTAGTCAAACCTCCTTTTGCCATAGGCTCCAAGGATTCATTGGCTTAGCTTCCTACCCAAAATGGATAGTTCACAATCAAACTGCATATGGTATATGTGTGAGTCTTCTCCATCATCATGAACATTGTCTCTTCAAGAATATTTGGCATCTTAGAGATTTTCAGTGGCTACAATCTTTTCTTTGGTTATTAACCAATGATACGCTCCTTATCAACCATGATAAAGTCTGAAGGCACTTGACGCGGGATGCACTTTACAATATTTTTGGCTCTCTAGATGAATCTATTCTCAATGTCCTTTGGGAGTGTTCAACGACTATGTTTACATAGAGAAGCCTTTTTCACAAATTGCTCCAGGATATATTTTTCCATTTATAGTTGTAGGAGTGGATTGAGGAGAACACTCAACAAAATTTCGTAGCTCCCTCGAATACTTGTTGCTCTTTGTTGTTCGCAACAACTTGCTCTTCGCTCTAGTTCCAGAGGAACAAGATTATCTTTAAAAGATCTACTAATCTAGTTAGCAGCTTCCACATAAGATTGTCATGATTGCTAAAGAATATAATAATGCCTTGTATTTTAAGCAAGATACTGGTTGAAGTTCCAAGTAGCCATTTGGTCTAAGTCTCTTGGGTGCCTCCTCCTTATGTTTGGGTAAAGATTAACATTGCTAGATTGGTTTTTAATCATCTTCCAAATGTATCTTGTGGTGGGATTCTTAGGAATTCTAATGAGGCTTTCCTTGAGGCCTTCATAGCAAATTTGGTAGGGTGCACTATTACTATGGTGGAAGTTTAGGGAATCTACTTGGGCATTCAAATGGCCTATATTATCGGCTACAAACAAGTGATTATGTAAGTAGACTCGTGATGTGCTTTGCACTTGGTTTATGAAGGTTTCAAACTAGGGCATCCTTGTGCCCCCTAGGTGGAGTTAGTGAAAAAGCTTCTTGCTAAGGATTGGTTGGTGACTCTCCATTGTGTTTAAAGAGGCTAATGGTTGTGTTGATGCCTTAGCTAAATTTCGCCATGGTTGTTCTCTTGGTTTTCATAGTTTTACTACTATGCCTCCTTTTATTTTGATATGGCATATGTCAATGGTGTTCCTTTTCATCGTGTAGTAGTTAGTTAGTGTAACACCCTAATACCGATAACCTAGTATATCATGCATACTCTGGATAAACAATATTAGTTATGCTACTTCTAACTTAAACACCATACTAAACTATATCATTTAAACAAATTGCCACCAAAAGGGCTCATTATATACATAAACTTTTCTACAAACTAAAAGCAAAGTAAATAAATACAAAGCTTTAAATTACTGAGTATAAAAACTATCATAGTCTTCATACTTTTTCTTCTTGCCCTTGGATGAACTTCCACCTGGATTTACATGGCAATAAATAGGAAATCAAATTTCTCAGTATAAGTAACCAAAATCAATAGTTTAAACATTCAAAATGAATAAACCCAACTTAAATTGATAAACATACTAAAAAATCATTGCATAAGAACCATTACAAAACTTCCACTCTATGTAACATTTCTAAGTAATCTATACTTTTGATCTAATAACTGATAATCATATATTTTATACATTAATAAACCTTTATTTTTAGTCATTTACACTCTCCATATACTTAATTGATTGAGTTAGGTCATGTTTTGTAAGTTTGGGCTCAAATTTAGTTTAATTGATCTTTTTTAGCGTTATTGAGATTTTACACTATTTATGTATGTTGGTCATATCTTGAATTCTACATATTTAAAAATTATGTATTTTATCTTGTAGGAAATATGATAGAGAGATCTACAATTTTCATGAGAGCTCCAGGGTTAATTCAGACATCTAGTGGAGCTAATTGGACCTAGAAGTCAGAACACGGGTTCTGTCACTAAAACCCAAGTAGTGTGTACTAATTAGGGCATAACTTAGGCTGTAGATGTGATATGGCCTTGAAACTAATGGTATTTGAAAGCTAAGACATATATATTCAATTCATATATGAATACTTTTCCAAAATATGACGTTTCGACAGAGTTTCCATCCCTTGAAGTTAGCCAATGGAATTAGAGACCCTTTGAGAATGATTTGTGCATAACTTGAGTTGTAGACCTCCAATTAACATGGGGCTTAGGCCCAATTACTGATAAGGGACCCAACTTTGTAACTAATGGGGTTATAATGATATAAGGCCAAATTAGGGGGTAGTTGTAGGGGTTAGAAGCATAGAACCGAGGCATCTTCTTATTCTACACTTTTCATTCTCTCTCTATATCTATTTCTTTCTCTCTTCTCTTCCTTCTCTCTAAATTTTCTTTTCTTTTTTTGAGTTCTTCCCTCCTATTCATGGAGGGGTAGAACCTTTAATCAATCTGAGGGATTGAACATTCTTGATACTTAATCTTGATATTCTATTTTAATTGTTTACATTTAATTGTTAATCTAGTTTCTCTTCTTCTTCTCTTTTTCTAATTCTAATTGGGTGCTTAATTTGATTAGAATTTGCATTTGATAATTGCATAATTATCAATATGAAGGTGTTTGATGAAATGTTTAGCTTGGTTGGATCTTGGTTTTTAAGTTAATTTGGGTTTTGGATGGATGCTTAATTTGTCTAACCTTAATTAATTGAATTCTAAAAACGTTTCTAGTAGAAGATCCATGGATCATTGGGAGGCGTCTTGATGTGATCTAAGACCAAGGATTTGATTGATAATTGAAAGGACCTTTAGTGTTCAAAGAAGGATTAAGATCAAGATTGGTTAATTCTCTTAGATTGGTTATTTTCCAAATTTTGTTTACTCTTTTTAATTGCTTTATGTTGTTTAATCTTACAAACCCCCATATTTATCAACCTCTTAATCTGATTATGTAATTAGAGTGATTTATGGGCTCGACTCAGTGTTACCATTTACTGCAAGTAGTTTTGGTAATTCGGTTATAAATTGAATTATATTTGGTAGCCTCGACAGTTATCAATAACCGAAACCACGATGATAACAAACAACTGCCTATACAATCATTTGGAATCATCTACTAGACAATTGCCCATACAGCTGTCACCGAAGGCACAATGCAATAACAAAACATACACAAACCAAACACAAATTCCAATCTAATCAAATATTAAATAATGTAGTGATGAAATGATGTATGCTCAAAGAAAAGTGTATGCAGTGTAGGTGTAGTGTCATGATACTTAACTATTCTCCCTGATTAAGAAGATACTTTGCCATAGTAACATGTGACCTCTTATAGCCTACCTAGTAGGAGCAAAGTCTATTACCATAACATGTATCCTCCTAATCCTACTAAGTAGTCTATTGTAAACTGGAAGGATATCGCCACCAAACTGAGTGGATGCCTCCACTATCTGAACTCTAGGGATAACAAGTATATATGAAGTGAAGTGTGTGAAAATGCGGAGTTATGTTATAACTCTAACATAACCACCACATAACTCTATACTAAGTACATATTGCTCTACTAAGACTACCTCTTCTCTGTAAGAGCAGTTCATGCATTACGACACTTCATCAATGTCAACAAGACTTGGTACAATTCTTATTCTTGCATTACTAACTCTACCTCGCTCTTTGAGAGTTTTCACGCACTGTGGCATTCACCCTTACCAGCTAGGGTCTATGGCACTCAACTCTTGCCATCTAGCATGTACACTTGTTTCTCACTTTCTCATCATTTCCCAAGTGATATCTAAGCAACACTTTGTCACTCATGAGTTGAACTTTAATCTATAACAATCCATACTTAATAAATTGCACAACTTTTTCTTTATCTTCCCTTGCATGCCACTAGGTCTTTCTCTCTAAGAAATACTCTCACTAGTGCCTCAACACTCTTAAAAAGGCATAAACAAAGGATTCTAACAAATAAGGAACTCAATTCATCAGAAATCAACATTTTGGTGAATTCTGGTGCTCATGTCGTGGCATCAACTTGGCACGCTGTGGCGCCCTGCTCTCGTCCTACTGAAAATGGAAAACCCGAGCCTTATGCGCCATGGCACAACGTTGGCACACCACAATGCACTCAGCAGATTTAGCCTCACACCTTAGCGTGACTCTCCCACGCTGCAGCGCACACTGGTTTTCTACAGAATTCTGCAGAAAACTCATGGTTCTACACTGTTCCATTTATCTCATCTCAGCTTCCAATCATCTAAAATTGATTTCTAGGTAATTCTTGGCACCACCAACGACTTCTAAACATGTTGTAACACCATTACAACTTATTGATTCACTAAACTTAGATAAAAAATAAAAAATAAAAATAAAAAATATCCTATTTGGTCATTCAAAACCTAGGTTCAAGCTCAAGAACCAACTAGTTCTATCTAAGGATAAAACCAACCATCTTGTTCTCATCAAGTTGAAACAATCAATTCCAACCAATGAAAGTAAGAATCAAGCTAAAGAAACTAATTTTCACTCTTTAAAACCCAACTTCTCCATCTAAAGATCTAAGTCCAAAGCATTGAAAAGATGAAGAAACAAAGATAGAAAATACCCCTACCTATTATAGACCACTTGATTCTTGAAGCCTTGCTTTGGTTTTCCCTTTTTTCCTTTCCTTCTTCCCCCTTTGTCTTCTAATGCGGATTAAAAGTTACAAACCCAAGTATAGGTTGTTTCAAGTAATAAATTCTCGGGAGTCCGAGGTCGATCCACAGGGAATTGATGAAGAAAAATTTATTTGACGTAAGAAAAATATTTTGTCACAATAATAAAAGTAATAAAACTTGGTCACAAATAAAAAAGATTTACATGGGTTAGGAGATCTACTATTGCCAAATAAAATAAGGACAAGATTAATTCTTTTTATAACTCAATTAGAATCCACACATAATGGAGGTTCCAATCGAAAAATACAACAATCAAAGTTCATTAAAAATTATATACATAATTATATTATGATTCCTTTAATTATTTATTAACACCACCACTTATAAATGAGTTCAAGCATTCATTGTGTCAACCACTTGTCTACAATGAATCAAGATCTCCACTTTACAAGGAGGGTTTCTAAATTGATTGGAAACAAAATATAACACGTATAATAATCACTTGAAAATATATCATTTAAGCACAAGAAAGAGATGAATCTAACCTTATTTCATTACCAAGAGCTTCATCCTTTCACCCAAGTAAAATTAAACTTAGTTAGTCATAGATAAGAAGAAAGAAAAAGAGAAGAAGAAGAAGAAGAACATGACTTTAATTTAGAACAAAGGAAAACTACTACAATAAAAACTAGTAACAAAATAACATCATTTTGATAACTAACACCTAACACCTTCAATGATCTGCCAAGGCTCCCTTTTATAGAGGATTAGGGATACAAAATGATAAGGGGGTTGAGTCATGAGTGAGTGGATGAGTGAAAAATGAGTGGAAAATGCCAAATGACTTTTGATGAGTGAAAAATTATGGAGATTCTTTGTCTCCGAAATCATTCAGCTTTGAAATCATTTCATTCTTCATTTTTTCACCAAGTGGTCTCATGAAAGTTATAGGTCTAGATCTTAGCTTTCAAATGCCATTAGAACCACCTTAAAAGGCTACCTATAACCCTAGATATGGCCCAATTACTGTACAATGTTCAAGCCTAGTTACAGCTCTTCTATTTTGACTTATAAGCCCAATATGACTTCCAAGGAGTCCGATTTGAGTCTTGTGTTCTCATGAAAGTTGTTGATATGGGTCTTAACTTATAGATACCAAACTTTCAACCTAATCTAGATCTTACATCCCGAGTTATACTCTGATTACTGGACACTGTTCAGGTTCCAATCACAAAACTCGTATTCTGACTTCCAAGCCCAATTAGTTCCACTAGATGTCTGACTTTGATCTCGAGCTCTTATGAAAGTTGTAAAGCTTTCTCTTATCTTTCCAACAAGGAAAATACATAATTAGTAGACATCTAGAACTCAAGATATGGCCAAAATACAGAAACAGTGTAAGACGTAAATCATGCTGAAAAAATCAATTGAGTCCATTTTGAGTCCAAACTTACAAAACATAACCAAGCTCAATCAATTAAGTACATAGAGAGTGTAAATGACTAAAAATGAGGGTTTATTAATGTATTAAATATGTGATTATCAAATTCTCCCACACTTAGCTTTTTACACTCCTGGGCAAAACACACAAGACTAAAACTAGGGAAAAAAAAACAACACAAACTCAAAAGCTAAACACTCTAAAAGACTCAATTTCTAATAATATTTAAGAATGAAGAGCAACCAATCATTCAAGTAATCAAAACATTTATGAGGTAACGTTTCTTCACATCTCAAACCAACAAGCAAGGAAACTTCAATTAAAAAGCATGAGTCAAGAATGATAGATCTTCACAAGATTCACTCTCAATCCCTCAAGTGTTTAAAAGGTAGGTATTTCACTCAATTTAACCCATGAAAATTGCACTACCATAAGCTTGCTTATCTTCTACTTCTCTACTACTCAGAACACATGCACACACAAATCATGAGGACTTTATTCAAGGTTATAATGGGGTCAAGATAAAGGAGAAGGTAATATGGATATGACAAGTTAAATACCAAAGAGAATAAAAGAGCATAAGAGTTGAGTTCAATTAACAAGCATAAAAGTTCATCCCAACTCGACCTAATACAAATTTCCTTTACATATTTTTTTCTTTCCTTTATTACCTTATTGACCCTTTTTTACACTATTTTTTTATTTTTTTAAGAAGATGAACATAATATATACATTTAAATAATTTTTTTAACCATTCTACACACACACCCCCACACTTGTTCAAGGACTCATCCAATGAAAAAATTAATGTTCTCTTATTCCCTAAGACTAGGTAAGAACATGGTTTTTCATTTAAAGTACATAATGAGTTCGAAACAAAGAATTGTCAAATGAGCTTAAACGTGTTAAGCAAGGGAAAATAGATAATTTCTAATGCTTTATTTTGGCCAGAATCAGAGAATTTACAAGAAGTCATAAGAGTGCTTGATATTATATTAGGAATCAAAGAATTTCCAAGAAGTCATAAGAGTGTTCGATATCATATTGAGACAATATGCTGCTAAGCAAGGCTGACTATTTGATTAAAGTAGCTATTTTAAGAAAAATGCCTCAATCATATTTATGTATGCATATGAAAATGTAGTCTCAAAAAGAATCAAAGCAAGTTCTAGAGTAACAATTTCATGAGTGAAATTCACACAAGAAAGAAGAGAATGGTACAAATTGTGTTTGGACGTATACCTTTGAAGACTTGTTTTGATGATAACAAACGTAAAGACTAAATGAAGATGATAGAAAGACCAAGTCCAAGTTTATATAAGATTAACTTTAGGACTTAGGATCTTTTGTACGGAGCTCACTTAGATATCTCACTATTTTGAAAGAACAGATAAAATTGAGTTTAAAAAGAAACTTGAGTGTTTTTAAAATATTTTCTAAAAACTGGTTTTTTAATAGTTTATTCGAATAACAGCTTGTCTATTCGAATAAATCATTCCAGCTTTTTCTGTCTTTTAAATCATTATTCAAATAGTATTTGATTTATTGGAATAATGTCTTTCAATCCTTGCTACGTGCTTAAGTTTTTTAAAATGCTATTCGAATAACATTCTAGCTATTTGAATAAAAGACATTTCAGACTGATCTGTTAAAAACATCATTCGAATAACTCAGTAGTTATTCAAATAAATCTCTTCTTTCAGAAACTCTATTTTTAACCGTGTTATTCGAATAACACAGAGGTTATTTGAATAACCCATATCAGATGGCTTTTTCATGATGGCTTCAGGAACAGTGTTATTCGAATAGAATGTTAAGCTATTTGAATAAACACGTCGATCACGAACACTGATATGGAAACAAACAGGTTTTTAATTCAGTTAAATGGCTTTTAATTCTACCCAATGACTATTTCTTCTAATTTTCTCTATAAATAGAAACCTTGGGTCACGTCTAAAAATTGCCCAAAACCTGGAATTGTTTTTTGCTTGCTCTAATCTGTGAAATTATTTTCTACGCTATATTTTCGATTAAAACCTTGAGATATTTCTGTGAGAGCTCATTAGCACTTCAATTTGTATTACTTGCTCTTGGTGAGAGTTTCTCTCCATCTACTTTCTGCTATTCTGTATCGAGGGTGAGGTATCCCTCAAGGTTTGTATAAGGGTGAGGTATCCCGGCAGGCTGAGGCTTTAGCACAAGGGTAGAGTTTTCCTGCGTGTGAAAAGTGCTCTTTTGTGTAATGGTTACAAGCACCTATTGAAACTTGTATACATAGTAAAAAATCTTGACTTTCGAGGACTGGACGTAGACCACAAGTGGGTTAGTGGTCGAACCAAGATAAATACTGTGCCTGCTTCTCTCTTCTTAATCTCTTTATTTTATGCAATTTTGATTTACTACATATTTATTTTTCGCTGCTTTTATTATTTCTTCTCTTCTTCTCGTTCCTTCTATGCATTTATTTATTAAGTTCTAATATTTGCTTTTGATAAAAAGAGGTTTTGAGAAAAAGTTTTATACTCAATTCACCCCCTCTTGAGTACTGGAAGCCACTTGGTAACAAGTGGTATCAGAGCTAGACTCTTGTATAAAGAGCTTAGCAGCTTCAAGAGAATATGGCTTCTTCAAATGATTTTTCAGAAGGATCCTCCATAAACCGACCACCCTTTTTCAATGGGGATGGTTATGCATATTAGAAGAAAAGAATGAAAATATTCATCGAAACTATTGATCTAGATGTATGGGATGCTGTTGAAAATGACGCTTTTATACCCACACATGAGGTCGATGGTATAAAGACCGAAACACCACGAAATAAATGGTTTGATGAAGACAAAAGAAAATTTTAATATAATTTAAAAGCCAAAAATATTATTACTACTGCTTTGGGATATGATGAGTTTTTTAGAATTTCAAATTGCAAAACTGCTAAAGAAATATGGGACACTTTGCAAGTTACCCATGAGGGTACTAGTGAAGTAAAGAGGTCGAGAATCAATTCTCTAACTCGTGAATATGAATTATTCAGAATGAACCAAGGAGAAAACATTCAGGAAATGCAAAAGAGGTTCACCCACATAGTTAATCATCTTGCATCTTTAGGTAAAAAATTTTCTAACGAAGATTTGATTAACAAAGTATTGAGATGTCTTAGCAGGATTTGGCAACCCAAGGTAACAACTATATCAGAATCGAGGAATTTGTCGATAATGACTCTAGCTACCTTCTTTGGAAAACTTCATGAGCATGAACTAGAACTGAGCAGATTAAGTCAAAGCGAAGAAAACGATAAAAAGAAAAAGGGGATAGTGCTTAAAGCCACTTCCTCAACATTCGACAATGATGATGAAGAAAATGAAGAAAGCTTAGAGAACATCGAGGTAAGCGAAGAAAATCTTAGTCTGTTAGTTAAAAAATTTGGTAAATTTCTCAAGAAAAAGGGAATGCAAAAAAAACCTCCCTTCCCTCTAAAGAAGACTCATTACAAAGGTGAAGGAGTTTCATCGACTCCAACTTGCTATGAATGTGGCAAACCTGGTCACATGAAAATAGAGTGCCTAGTTTACTAAAAGAAGAAAGAGAAATTTGAAAAGAAGCCCTTCAAGGAACGAAAAGGAAGAAAAGCCTATATAGCATGGTATGAAAACAACATAGATGCAACTGACAGCTCAGACAGCGAGGAAGCTCAACTATGTCTCATGGCCAAAGGAGAAGAAGAAGAAAGTGAAAATGAAATAAGTTCTAATACTACTTTATTGCCTTCTTACGATGAGTTACAAGATGCTTTTGAAGAATTACATGAAGAGTCTTTAAAACTCACAAAAATTATTTCTTCTTCTAAGAAAACAATCTATTCTTTAGAAAATCAAATTCTTATTTTAAATAAAGAAATAGAAGAATTGAAAGTTGAAAATGAAACTTTGGGAATCATTGATGCATGCACAAATCATTCTTCACATGCTTCTACGTCTTCATCTTGTTCTTCATGTCATATGCTTGAAAAAGAAATTGAAGACTTAAAGAACACTCTTTTATAAATTCACATTTGGAAGGGATAACTTAAATATTTTATTAGGAAGACGAAGAGTGGTTTTTCAAAAAGCCGGGATAGGTTATAACGCAAAAAATCAACAAAAACTCTATAAAAATTTCTTTGTGCATTCTAGTGTTTCAAGTAGCCCTTTTATTAAATGTTTTTACTGTGGAAGGAAAGGACATAGTGCATTAACATGTAATGCAAGGAAAAACATAAATACAAAAATTGGAACAAAAATGATTTGGGTTCCCAAGGGTACTATACCCAAAACTGACACACAAGGACCCAAGAAAGTTTGGGTACCAAAGGTTAAAAACTAAACATGTGTTGTAGGTGTGCTTAAAAGCCAGGAGTTCAAATTGGTATCTCGATAGCAGCTGCTCCAAGCACATGACCGAGGACGACTCGAAATTCACCATGCTTATTCCCAAGAATCATGGACACGTCACTTATGGTGATAACAACAAAGGAAAAATTCTTGGAATCAGCAAAATCGGTAAGAACCCTAACTCCTATATTGAAAATGTGTTGCTTGTTGAAGGTTTGAAACATAACTTGCTTAGTATTAGCCAATTATGTGATAAAGGAAATAAGGTTATATTTGATTCAAATTGTTGCATAATTGAAGATAAAAATGATAAGCATGTTAAATTCATTGGTCATAGAGTAAATAACATTTATATGATTAGTCTTGATGATATATCTTCAAATGATGCGAAATGCCTCTTAAGTAAGAATGATGATTCATGGTTATGGCATAGGAGAATTGCACACATTCACATGGATCACTTAAAGAAGTTGGTCTCTAAAGAGCTAGTAATTGGACTACCCAAGCTTAATTTTGTAAAAGAAAAGTTATGTGATGCATGTCAAAAGGGTAAACAAATAAAGGTCTCTTTTAAAGCAAAAAATATAGTTTCAACTACTAGACCTTTATAACTTTTGCACATGGATCTATTTGGACCTTCTAGAACTATGAGCTTTGGTGGGAATTACTATGCTTTAGTGATTGTGGATGATTTTTCTAACTTTACATGGACTTTATTTCTTACAAATAAAAATGATGCATTTCTAGCTTTTAAAAGACTTGCCAAAGTTATTCAAAACGGAAAAAGTTTTCAAATCTCTTCTATAAGAAATAATCATGGTGGCGAATTTGAAAACAATGTTTTTGAAAATTATTGTGATGAACACGACATTAATCATAATTTCTCTGCCCCTAGAACTCCACAACAAAATAGAGTTATAGAAAGGAAAAACCGTTCTTTAGAAGAAATGGTGAGAACTATGCTTAATGAGGCTACTCTTCCTAAGTACTTTTGGGCAGATGCTGTAAGTACAGCTTGTTATGTAATGAACAGGGCCCTTATAAGGCCTATTTTAAAGAAAACCCCATATGAGTTGTATAAGGGAAGAAAGCCAAATGTCTCACATTTTCATGTTTTTGGATGCAAATGTTTTGTCTTAAATAATGGAAAAGATAACTTAGGCAAGTTTGATGCTAAGTCTGATGAAGGTATATTTCTTGGTTATTCAAATTATAGTAAAGCTTTTCGTATATATAATAAAAGAACTATGACTATTGAAGAATCTATACATGTTGCATTTGATGAAACTGACCCAAATGGATCGAGAAAGGATCTTGTTATTGATGATGTTGCAGAAGTCTTAGCGGAAACACATTTAGATAGCAAGGAAAAATAAATCAAGGAGTAAGAGGATAAACAAAGACAAGAAGATTCGCAAGCTTTGGAACTTCCTAAAGAATGGCGAACTTCAAAATATCATTCCCTTGATTAGATTATCGGTGATGTATCTAAAGGTGTAAGTACTCATAATTCTCTTAGAAATGCTTGCAATCACTTAGCTTTTGTTTCTCAAATTGAACTGAAGGATTTAATTAAAGCTTTTGATGATGAACATTGGATCTTAGCTATGCATGAGGAATTAAATCAATTTGAAAGAAATTAAAATTGGGAATTAGTTGCTAGACCTAATAATCATCCTATAATTAGCACTAAATGAGTTTTTAGAAACAAACTTGATGAAAATGGTTTAATAACTAGAAACAAAGCTAAATTGGTTGCTAAAGGTTATAATTAAGAAGAAGGAATAGATTATGAAGAAACCTATGCACCTGTAGTTAGATTAGAAGCTATTAGAATGTTACTTACTTATGCTTGCATCATGGATTTCAAATTATATCAAATGGATGTTAAAAGTGCTTTTCTAAATGGCTTTATTCAAGAAGAGGTTTTCGTTGAACAACCTTCAGGTTTTGAAAATCATGAACTACCCAACCATGTTTTTAAACTTAAAAAGGCTTTATATGGCTTAAAGCAAGCTCCTAGAGCTTGGTATGAAAGGTTAAGTTCCTTTTAGAAAATGGTTTTTCAAGAGGAAAAGTTGATACTACCCTTTTTATTAAAAATAAAAAGCATGATATTCTTCTTGTGCAAGTGTATGTGGATAATATTATCTTTGGTGCTACTAATGAATCCCTGTGCAAAGAATTTGCTAAGACAATGCAGAATGAATTTGAAATGTCGATGATGGGAGAGCTGAATTTCTTCCTCGGACTTCAAATCAAACAAAAGAACGAAGGGGCATTCATAAGTCAAACCAAATACTGCAAGGAATTACTCAAGAGATTCGAAATGGAAAATGCTAAACACATGGCCACTCCGATAGGCACTTCTTGCTATTTGGACAAAGATGAAGGAGGTAAATCTGTAGAAATAACGAAATACAGAGGTATGATTGGATCTCTCCTTTATCTTACTGCTAGTAGGCCAGATATTATGTTTAGTATATGCATGTGTGCTAGATATCAAGCAAATCATAAGGAATCTCATTTAAGTGCTGTTAAACGCATAATGAAATACCTAGTAGGCACTTTACAAATGGGCTTGTGGTACCCTAAGGGTGCCTCATGTAGCCTAATAGGCTATTTTGACTCTGATTTTGCTGGGTGCAAATTGGACAAAAAGAGTACTAGTGGGACATGCCACTTCCTTGGTAGTTCTTTAGTTTCTTAGCATAGCAAAAAACAAAATAGTGTGACTTTGTCTACCACTGAGGCTGAATATGTTACAGCCGGGAATTGTTGTGCTCAAATCTTATGGATGAAGCAACAACTTTTAGACTACGGTCTTCAGCTTGATCACATCCCGATAAGATGTGATAACACTAGTGTAATAAATATCTCTAAGAATCTCATTCTGCATTCCAGAACAAAGCATATAGAGCTAATACATCACTTTATCAGAGATCATGTACAAAAAGGGGATTGCATTCTTAAGTTTGTTGAAACAACTAAGCAACTTGCAGATATTTCCACTAAACCCTTAGTAAAAGAAGCATTCTTTTATATTCGAGGAGAATTGGGCATAATTGATCAATCCAATATATGATTGCATGTTTTATTGCTGAATATTGTCTCTCTTTAAATCACATGAATATATGCTTTAAATTCTTGAACGTATGCGTTTCTGTGTTTCTTTGTTAGTTTTATTCGAATAAACAGGCTTTTATTCGAATAAAATTCTTTACAGCTTGTCAAATAATGTGTTGAATATCAGCTTTATTCGAATAATACTTAGTTTATTCGAATAAACTGACTTCTGTGTTAAACCTGTGTTTAATATGCACTCTGTCTATTCGAATAAATCTCCTTCTATTCGAATAACCAGAATCCTTAGTTTATTAGTCTCAGTCTTTGCCTTCTGTCTATTCGAATAAAACTCAAACTATTCGAATAACTAGAGCCTTGGTTTATCAGCCTTGATTGATAGCCTTCAGTCTATTCGAATAACCCCTCCAGTTATTCGAATAAATCCAGCTAGTTTGCCAAAACGCTTGGCTTTCCCAGATAATCTATTCGAATAGAACCTCCCTCTATTCGAATAAACCCTAGCAGAATTTCTCTTCCAAAGCCTGTCCTTTCAGTTTCTATGCAAGATTTATTCGAATAAACCTTTGTTTATTCGAATAAACATGGGCTTCTTTTTAAATAGCCCTTGCGCTCCCAACCGTTACACTCCCTATTTTCTTCTCTGCTCTTCACCCTCACTGCTCACGCCTCCATCATCTCTTTCTCTCCTACTCTCCTCAACCATCTTCCTGCTATCTTTCTCTCTTCCACACCTTCTATCATCATGGCCTCCTCCTCCAGCAAGCGCCCACGCACGAAGATTACTCCAGACAACAATCCTCTTGACTTGAGAAGGCTCTCCTCCAACGAAGAGCATCGTGCCCGCTTCATTACGCACTTCTGGGAGCGTAACCTGGTCCAGCCCAAGTATCTCGACCTCTTCTTTTTCCAGCAACACTGTGGTTTCCACTTTCTGACCCTACTGCAAAACCAGGGAATTCTACAGCTCTGCTTTCACTGGGCCACTCTCTATCCAGCTTTGGTGAAGATGTTCTTCTGTAATATGGTGTTTGATGGCCAAAACCTTCTCTCCGAGGTATGTGATCAGAACATTGTGATCACATCGCAGGACTGGCAGACTCTGTTTGGGTTACAGTTCACTGGCGTACTCGTTGAAGATGGTGACAACCCTTTTCCCTGAAGAGTTCAACAAGTTTCAGGCGATTGAGGACCTGCTGAAGCCTGGTCTAGCCCTGCCTGACAAGGGTCTCAAGGGCGGCATGCTGAAGAGCCAAGATAGGCTTCTGCATTACGCCTTTGCTTATATCTTGGCTCCCTGCGGTGGAAATTATGCTTACCTCAGCGAAGATGACATCTTCATGCTTTGGATTCTGAAGAATGACCATCAGATCAACTGGCCTGTGTTTATCATGAAACACATGATAAGGGCCAAGGGTAAGGAAAAATCTGACTTGCCTTATGGTATTCTCATCACAACCTTGGTAAGCAAGTATCCTCAAGTCTTGGAGACTGAGCGAGCCATTACTCTGACTTATCACAATGTTTTTGGCTCCCACACCTTAAGCAAATTGAAGATGATCCAAACCGATGAAGGCTGGGTGTACCCAGATGAGGTTGCTGAGGATGAGCTAGACCCTGCTGCCGCTCCTGCTGCCCCCGCTGATGCACCTGTTGCTGCTCCTGCTCCTGTCACCTTAGAACAGATCATGGCCACCTTGCATGATAACAGAGCCTATATGGAACATACCTTCTCTATTCTTTTTAATAGAATAGCAGGTGTTGAATGTGAGGTTGTTGCCCTCCGATCTGCTTCACCTGCTCCTGCACTAGCTTCTTCACCCCCACCTCTGGATACCTATTTCTAGGAACCTTAGTTCTTAGGATCTCTGTTTTGCCTTTATGTTATTTATTTCTGGCTTTTGTAATTGAATCCTTTTTGGTTAATGCATAAATTCAGTTTCTTGATGATCTATTCTTGCATTGATATGAGTATGCTTCCTTTTATGCACTTATACTTGAATATCTGTTTATGGGACTTACCCCTCCTCTTTGCTCATGACAAAAGGGGGAGAAAAATTTGAATTTAATTGAGAAAAGACAGGTAAACTTAAAACGAGATCGGATTCAAATTGAAAGGGGAGCTGCGCACATATCTGATATACATTACCTCTTGTAATTAAAGAGGGGGAGTAAGCTTTTATCCCTCTTTGTGAATTCCAATTATATACACTAACTCTTTTCTCATTGATAATTTGTCATCATAAAAAATGGGGAGAATGTGTTTGGATATATACCTTTGAAGACTTGTTTTGATGATAACAAACATAAAGACTAAATGAAGATGATAGAAAGACCAAGTCCAAGTTTATATAAGATTAGCTTTAGGACTTAGGATCTTTTGTACGGAGCTCACTTAGATATCTCACTGTTTTGAAAGAACAGATAAAATTGAGTTTAAAAAGAAACTTGAGTGTTTTTAAATGTTTTCTAAAAATTAGTTTTTTAATAGTTTATTCGAATAACAGCTTGTCTATTCGAATAAATCATTCCAGCTTTTTCTGTCTTTTAAATCATTATATTTGAATAAAAGAGGTTTCAGACTGATCTATTTAAAACTTCATTCGAATAACTCAGTAGTTATTCGAATAAATCTCTTTTTTTAGAAACTCTGTTTTTAACCATGTTATTCGAATAACACAGAGGTTATTCAAATAACCCATATCAGATGGCTTTTTCATGATGGCTTCAGGAATAGTGTTATTCGAATAGAATGTTAAGCTATTCGAATAAACACGTTGATCACGAACACTGATATGGAAACAAACAGGTTTTTAATTCGGTTAAATGGCTTTTAATTCTACCCAACGACTATTTCTTCTAATTTTCTCTATAAATAGGAACCTTGGGTCATGTCTAAGAATTGCCTAAAACCTTGAATTGTTTTTTGCTTGCTCTAATCTGTGAAATTATTTTCTACGCTATACTTTCAATTAAAACCTTAAGATATTTCTGTGAGAGCTCCATTAGCACTTCAATTTTTATTACTTGCTCTAAGTGAGAGTTTCTTTTCATCTACTTTTTGCTATTCTGTATCAAGGGTGAGGTATCCCTCAAGGTTTGTATAAGGGTGAGGTATCCCGACAGGCTGAGGCTTTAGCACAAGGGTAGAGTTTCCCTGTGTGTGAAAAGTACTCTTTTGTATAACGGTTGCAAGCACCTATTGAAGCTTGTATACATAGTGAAAAAATCTCAGCTTTCGAGGACTGGACGTAGACCACAAGTGGGTTAGTGGTCGAACCAGGATAAATATTGTGCCTGCCTCTCTATTCTTAATCTCTTTATTTTAAGAATTTTAATTTACTGCATATTTATTTTCCGCTGCTTTTATTGTTTCTTCTCGTTCCTTCTATGTATTTATTTATTAAGTTTTAATATTTACTTTTGATAAAAAGAGGTTTTGAGAAAAAGTTTTATACTCAATTCACCCCCCTCTTTAGTATTGGAAGCCACTTGGTAACACAAATGTTCAATCCATTCATCAATAGGCTCAAAATCTTACAAAACATAATTCTATCATTCTCAGTCCACCAATTCAACATCCATAACCAAGCATGTGAATTTTAAGAAAAAAGATAATTTACTCAATCATACAAATTTCCCTGAATTTGAATTGCTACTTCCACACAAACTAGTTATCTACCCAATTACTCCTTATTCTGCCACCAATTTTGATGCATTTCAAGAGTAAATAATTTACTCCTTACTCTGCTATCCCTAATTACTTTTGTTGTTAATAAATTACTGACAAACATGAAAACACAACAAACATATTAACAAACATACTTCCTAATTTTTTTTTTGTATTTTTTTTACACAACTATTCTTCCCTCCAACCAGATCACAACATTGTCCTCAATGTCAAAACATAGATAGGTAAAGGATAGAAGATATTATCTGTTGTTGTAATTACTAAAAAGAGAAACATTACACAAATTAAAACAGAAATAAAGTACGATAAATAAAACTAAAGATAAAGAAAAGTTATAGATGAAGTGTCAGATCACACTCTTGTTCCTTGCTGCCTCCCTTGCTACTGCCTCCCTTACTGCTGCCTTCTGACTAATCTATCTGAGCTATTGCTGGTTTAGGTTCATAAACAAAACCTTATAATTTATCAATTAATTCATTAACAGTAGAAGCAGATATAAGGAGTCATCTTGCCGAAGGTGTGATAAAGCTCTGTTCCACAGCATGATTAACAAAAGATAACAAATTATCAAAGAAATTATTAACATTCAACAAACCTATGAGTTTATGATAGATGTTCAGTTGGGCCTAAAAGATAATTTGAATTTTTTTTTCAAAGTACCAAAACCACCCGGTAAAGCAATGAATGCATCAAAATTTTTAAGCATTGTCCTTATTCATCCATGTATAGATGATACTTGAATTTTCAGCCCAATTGTCTGTCCAATGATGTTCCTTCGAGTTAAAGGTTCAAGAATGATACCTAAAACTTGACCACCTCTTATATGTGCAGAAAGTGATACAGCCCCCATTAACCCAATGCTACATCCCCCATATACTACACGAATGTTTCTCGCAGCAAGTGTTCTACTAACAGTGCTTGCTGCGTTTACAAATTCTAAACCCTTCCCATAACTTGTCCCACAAAATACACAGATATTGATAAATCTACGAACTGAAGAAGAAGCTCCTTCCATTTCTACACTCACACTCTCTTTGAATGATTATGAGTTATAGGAAAGTGAAGAAAATAGAGTGTTTAAATAGGGAAGAGCATAGAAAAAGTAATGATAGCACCTATATGGGTAGGTTGGCTGGTGTCAAAAAAGTTTGAAATTAAGAAACTTTTTTTATTTTATTTTATTTTTTTTAGACTTCAAGAAAATCATCAGGGTAAAGAAGTCCAGAAACCCCTGAAAGACCCTGCCCAAAGGATCGTCTGTCCAAAACCAAAATGCAACAAAATCAAACAAAGATAAAATTAAAATAATAAATGATGGCATACCTTTTATGTACAGCTTTTATGTGGTATCTTTATACTGCGTGTCACGAGTGTAGTAATACCAAGACGACTCAGCTAATCTGGGAATTCTTCTCCCTCCCGCTTCTGGGATATTTTGGATTAAGTTACGATGCAACTAATTAAAGTGCGTAAATATGACAGCCACCACCAACGACCATAGCCAGTGAGAGGTCGTTGGAGAGCCCATGGCATTAAATCACAGGATCCAGCTCAGAGGCATTGTCACGCGAGAATGTAAGCACAGGATGCTTCTATCTATCCATCAGCAAGCAGAGCCTATGGTTGAAACCTGGGAATGCTTGCGCAACTCTCTACAGAGCATGGCACACGAACCTTATTTACGTACCAACGTGCGAAGGTCCACCTAAGTCAATGACGGGTCTAACCCTTAGGGAATTGATCTAAGGCCCTAAGGTTAAGTGCTCTCCATTTGATTTGAAGCCTTAAGTTTAGGGGCTCTCCATTTGATTTGAAGCCCTAAGGTTAGGGGCTCTCCATCCAGTTAAGGACAAAGTACACAAAAGTTTGCCCTTCTTTCTTTCTTTTATTTTTTTTTTTTTTTTTTTTTTTCTTCTTTTTTTTTTTTTTTTTTTTAAGAAATGTATAAGATAATATATACAAGTTGTTGTGATTGTGGCTCATATCTTCCTCTGGTTTCATGAAAAAAATGGCTTAAATGCCTTCTATGAGTCGAGGATAAGCTTCTCATTCAATTTTCTTATAAATTGGCAAACAGAGTCTTTTTTAGTCAGATTCCCAAGACTGTAATGCTCTTACTCGTTCCTGAAAAGATTCCACAAACTAAGAAGTTCACGCTGCACATATCCACAAGAATGTGTCTCAAGAGTCAATAAGGTATTATCTAATAACTTCTTACTCAGTCTATTCTTAATGAAGAAAATTTTATCTTCTCTGTTTACGAAAATCATTCCCAAAGAACGACATCGCATATTACAATTCCATCGCACACATTTGTAAAAAACTTTCATTTTTTTTGGTCTTCTCCTTTTTGAATATGAACTTTTACCGAGACCCGGCATGTATGGGATAAATGAATTTGAAGATTCACCAACTAAACGAACATTTGCTTCGATTATCCAGCGTATATCTTCTAGGATGCCTTTCTACATTAACAGTCTCAGTCTTTCACACCTAACTTCATAGATTTTGGTTAGAGCATTTAGAGGGAGAGAAGGGAAATGCTTTCTTAGATTTGAGAGAATGACATCAATTTTAAAAGGAGAAGAAATCAGTTATTATGGAAAATTGAAAAACAAATCGACTTGAGCGTCACGGAGTACTGTTATCTGTCACTTAACCGGGAATACAAAGAATTGCAAAAAGAAAGAAACAAAATTAAAATAAATTCTACTCATAACAAGGATTAGAAAGGGATAAGGATTCTACCTCAATAACTTGATGTTCCAAAAATAGTTTCAGTCTTTGTCCATTGACCTTAAATACATTACCATTCTTAGGGTTCTCAATGTCTATGGCCCCATGAGGATACACATGCTTGACAATAAAAGGACCAGTCCACCTAGATCTCAATTTTCCAGGGAATAGGTGAAGACGAGAATTATAAAGCAGAACTTTTTTGACCAATTTCAAAAGATTTTCTCAAAATTGATTTGTTATGAAAAACTTTTGTTCTAACTTTATAAATCTTTGAGTTTTCATATGCATCATTTCTCAATTCCTTAAGTTCATTCAATTATAATTTGCGTAACTTGGAAGCATCATCAAGATTTGAATTGAAAGCTTTAATTATCCAAAATGCTTTATGCTCTAATTCTACAGGCAAGTTACAAGGCTTTTCATAGACTAACCGATAGGGTGACATGCCTAAAGATGTTTTAAAAGTAGTACGGTAAGCCCAAAATGCATCATTTAATCTTAAAGACCAATCTTTATGATTTGGGTTAACCATTTTTTCCAAAATTTGTTTAATCTCCCTATTTGCTAATTCTACTTGTTCACTTGTCTGAGAGTGATAAGGGGTAGTAATTTTGTGTGTGATGCCATATTTCTTCATTAAAGATTCAAATAGTTTATTATAAAAATATTCCCCCCATCACTGATGATAGCTCGAGGGATTCTAAATTGACTCAAAACATTTTCTTTTAAAAATTTAAGAACAATTTTGTGATCATTGTGTTGACATGGAATCGCCTCAATCCATTTTGAGACATAATCAACTGCAACCAAAATATACACAAATCCAAATGATGATGGAAATGGACCCATAAAATCAATTCCCTAACAATCAAAAATTTCAATGACAATGATAGGGTTTAAAGGCATCATGTCTCTTTTAGAAATGGAACCTAATTTCTGACAACTTTCACAACTTTTGCAAAAAATATAGCTGTCCTTAAATAATGTGGGCCAATAAAATTCACACTGCAAGATTTTTGCAGCTATTTTCTTTGAAGAAAAATGACCTCCATATACTTTTGAATGACAAAATTTAATGATACTACTTACCTCATTGTTGGGTACACATCTCCAAAATATTTTGTCAAGATAATATTTGAACAAATATGGGTCATCCCAATAAAAATTTTTCACCTCAATCAATAACTTTTTTTTGTCTTGGTGTGTCCATTGAGGCTGCATCTTACCTGTTACAAGAAAATGGACAATGTTAGCAAACCAAGGCATGGAATTGACAGAAAATAAAAAATTCATCGGGAAAAGAATCATTGATAGGTGTGCTATCAAAAGATGAGCCTGTTGTAAGTCTGGACAAATGATCTGCAACAACATTTTTGGCTCATTTCTTGTCTTTTATTGTGATGTTGAATTCTTGAAGCAACAAGATCCATCGTATCAACCTAGGTTTGACATCCTGATTAGACATTAAATATCTAACAGTAGCATGATCAGTGAAAACAACAGTAGAAGAACTAATTAAATAAGCTTAAAATTTATTCAATGCAAAAATTACAATAAGTAGTTCTTTTTCAGTAGTAGTGTAATTCATTTGTGTACTATTCAAAGTTCGACTTGCGTAATAAATTACATGAGGCTTACCTTCCTTTCTTTGGCCTAAAATAGCGCCAACAGCAAAATCACTAGCATCACACATCAACTCAAAAGGCAAAGACCAGTCAGCGGGTTGCATGATAAGAGCATAAGTCAAAAGACCAATTAATTTTTAAAAGATTTCTGACAATCTTGGGTCCAATCAAATGGTGCATCTTTTATTAGAAGATTACAGAATGGTCTAGATATGGCACTAAAATCCTTTACGAATCTTCTGTAAAATCCTGCATGTCCTAAAAAGGAATGAACTTCTCTGACTATTTTTGGGGAACACAAATGAGCAATTAATTCAACTTTGGCCTTATCAACTTCAATTCCTTTAGAAGATATCACATGACCTAACATTATTCCTGAGGTAACCATGTAATGACATTTTTTCCAATTTAACACAAATCCTTTTTCTTTGCATCTTTTAAGAACTTTTTTTAAATTATCAAGACAATTTTCAAAAGAATTTCCAAAAATTGTTAGGTCATCCATGAAAACCTCTAAATAATGCTCAATCATATCATTGAAAATATTTAGTATACATCTTTGAAAAGTTGTCGAAGCATTACAAAGACCAAAAGACATTCTTCTATATGCAAAAGCGCCAAATGGGCAAGTAAAAGTGGTCTTTTCTTGATCCTCTAATGCAATTGGTATTTGATTATACCCTAAATAACCATCAAGAAAATAATAGTAGGGATGTCCTGCTACTCTTTCCAAAATTTGATCAAGAAATGGCAAGGGAAAATGATCTTTCTTAGTGGCTGCATTCAATTTTCTAAAATCAATACACATATGCCAACTGGATGAGACTTGAGTAGGTATTAATTCACCTTTTTCATTTTCAACCACTGTTATTCTAGATTTCTTAGGCACAACTTGTGTAGGGCTTACCTACTGGCTATCAGAGATAGGATAGATAATTCCAACATCAAGTAATTTAAGAACTTCAGCTCTAACTACCTTTTTTATGTGTGGATTTAATCTTCTTTGAGGTTGTTGAGATGTTTTAGCGTTATCCTCTAAATGTATTCTATGTGTACAAATTAATGAATTAATGCCTTTTATATCCTTTATTGTCCATCTAATTATACTTTTATGTATTTTAAGTACTTCTATCAACATACTTTCTTGTTCTTTAGTCAGGGATGAAGAAATTACGACTGGAAAGCTTTGTTCTTCTCCCAAAAATGTGTACTTCAACTCAGTAGGTAATGACTTTAGTTCCAGCGTGGGTACTTCTTCATGGGTATCATCATTCATGGTTTTTAGCTCTTTGAATCTCGGCTTCCATCTTTTGTATTCCATTACCTGTGTATAGTCAAGAAAATAACATATTTTTGAAACATCATCATCTAATTGTGTAGCTGAATCAAATAAATTAATTAAACAAATTTCTAATGAGTCAGAAGAACTCCTGATTTGAAGATGATAATCTATAATGGCCTCATCCTTTTATTTTCTTCTTTTCCATCATAAACTTCTTGTGGTTGCTTGCACAGGTTGAAAACATTAAGCTCTAGTGTCATATTTCCAAATGTTAACTTCACCACTCCATTTCAGTAATTTATCAAAGCATTAGATGTTACTAAAAATGGGCGACCTAAAATAATAGGAATTGACTTGCTACTATTTTTCATAGGTTCAGTTTCCAAGACAATAAAATCGACAGGATATATGAATTTATCAACTTGTACTAACATATCTTCCACTATTCTTTTTGGAATTTTAATTGATTTATCAACAATTAGAAGAGTTACAGAAGTTGGTTTTAACTCGCCCAGGTTGAGTTACTAATAAACTAAATATGGAAGCAAATTAACACTAGCACCAAGATCAAGTAAAGCTCGTTCAATTTTATGTTCATCAATAATGCATGAAACTGTAGGACAACTAGGGTCTTTATATTTCAACGCATTATTGTTCTAAATAATGCAACTTACCTGTTCAATCAAAAAGACATTCTTTTTCACATTATGTTTCCTTTTAACAGTG
This sequence comes from Ormosia semicastrata, assembly GCA_029884595.1. NCBI lineage: Eukaryota > Viridiplantae > Streptophyta > Magnoliopsida > Fabales > Fabaceae > Ormosia > Ormosia semicastrata. The sequence continues at coordinate 21,846,518 of JAQQTO010000042.1, read as the reverse complement.
CATAAATCTTTCAAAAATTTGGCATAATAAAGAATCTGTTAAATAGCATCTAACAGAGGAATATTGACATTCACTTGTCTAAGGATTTAAAAAATGTCATTGTTATGGTTCACTTTACTTGAATTGTTTAATGCTTGATGATATAGGGGTGAAGGCGAGGGTTTGGTCTCCTTTTGGCTAGGTGGCTTATCAACTCCTTCCTCATCTTTGGGACTTGACTCATCATTTTTCTCACAAGGGTCAGGAATTTGTTTTTCAACAACCTTTCCACTCCTAAGAGCTATCACTGACTTGACTTGATCTATTTTGTTGGCTTTCTGAACTACCCTCATTTAGGCTATACAGACTCTTGGGATTTGGTTGAGGTTGAGAGGGAAATTTTCCTTTCTTGTGAATGGCAAGTGCAGAAGAAAGTTTAGCAAGAGTGTTTTTTATGTCAATCATGGCTTGAGTGTTTTGGTTATTAATGGCCTATTGCTTTTCCATGAATGCATGCAATGTTCCCTCAAGGTTTTTCCTATATGGTGGGACATAAGGTGCATATCCTTGAGAATTTTGTGAATCCTGTTGTGCTTGAGGAGGTGGTGGTTGTATGAATTGTGCCTGATTGGTAGTCCTCCAACTGAAGTTTGGGTGATTTCTCCATCCCGGATTATATGTATCTGAAAAAAAAGAAGTGAATGACTTTTTAAAATTGTTCATTGCATTTACTTGTTCATGCACAACTTCTTTAAAAACAGAAATTTTTGGACATTCATATGTTGAATGTCCCAATTCATCACAAATGCTACAAATTTCTTCATTTTGCACAGATTTGATTTATTTTACTTTCCCTGATTCCATGGCTTCAACCTTTCTAGCCAAACTAGCAAACCTAGCATTTAGATCTTCTTCTTGACTAAGACGATATTTTCCTTTACTAGCATTTATAAGGTTATATCTAATTGAATTTTTAGAAGGATTAATATCATGCCAAGATTGAGAATTTTCAACTAAATGGCCTAAATAGTCTAAAGCTTCTTCAGGTTCTTTATCAAGAAACTCACCATTGTACATTTTTTCATAAATTGTTTAGTTTCAGGTGTTAACCCTTCATAAAAGAAGCTTATAGTGCGCCATTTTTCAAAACTATGATGTAGGCAAGAATTCAACAAATATTTAAAACGTTTCCAATTTTGAAAATATGCTTCATTTGAGTTTTGGGAAAAATTTTGGATTTGTCTTTTCAAAGCATTAGTTTTATGTGTTGGAAATTTTTTTTTAAAAACTCATCTTGCATTTCTTGCCATGTGCCAATTGATCTTGATTTCAAAGCATTAAGCCAAGTTTTTGCTTTATCTTTCAAAGAAAAAGGAAACAATTTAAGCTTAACAACCTCTTCAGTGCAAGTTTGATCATGAAAAGCGGTACATACTTCCTCAAATTCTTTTAGATGTAAATATGGGCTTTCAAATTCTAAACCATGGAAATTATGAAGTAAAGAAATCATACCTGGCTTGAATCTAAAATTGTTAGCATTGAGTGGAAAGATAAAACATGATGGACTAGAATTTCGAGATTATTGCAAATACTCACACATGGCTCGCAAAGGTTGATTTTCATGTTCATTATGCACACTTTTATTTTCAGCCATTGTGTTTGATGTGTGTGATTATGATTCAGACAAATTAATATGTAAAGTACTAGGATCAACTTTAACCAAACGACTAGAATTTGAATCACAATACCAATTAAGCATAAATAAGTAACTTAAAATATAAAATAAAATGTACAAGCTGGCTGTATAAATCGTTTATTAAATATTAACAAAGATGTGGTATAAACCAGTCACCAAATATATATTAATAAGGGTGTAAATAAATATTAACAAAGGTGTGGTATAAACCAACCACCAAATAAGTTAATAAACAGTAAAATTAAAAAGTTAGTAAGCAAATAAATTAAAATGTTAGAAGCAAATAAATTAAAAAGTTAGAAGCAGATAAAGTAAAAAGTTAGATAGCTGATAAAGTAAAAAGTTAGATAGTTAGATAGTTAGTAAGCAAGAAAATTAAAAGGTTAGTAGGTTAATAAGTTAGAAAGTTAGAAATAAAATACAAAAAATAAAGTACGAAATTAAAGTGTAGAAAATAAAGTGCAGAAAGTAAATTTAAAATATGAAAACCAGAGAATTAGCAGAGCCGATTTTTTGCTCCAAAGTGAGAGAATAGAATAAGAAAGATTATTTCATTAATGATTAAAGATTACAGAGAGATTAGGGAGAGTTTCCCCACTAAGTTAGTACGTTAGTAAGTACAAAGAAAAAATTAAAAGAGTAAATATATATATATATATAAGATCCACAGGAAAAAAAATATAAATATATATATACAAAATATTTACACCATAAATTTGTTCTTCAAATCAAGTCCCCGGCAATGGCACCAAAAAATTGATGCGGATTAAAAGTTGTAAACCCAAGTGTAGGTTGTTTCAAGTAATAAATTCTCGGGAGTCCGAGGTCGATCCACAGGGAATTGATGAAGAAAAATTTATTTGACGTAAGGAAAATATTTTGTCACAACAATAAAAGTAATAAAACTTAGTCACAAATAAAAAAGATTTACTTGGGTTAGGAGATCTACTCTTGGCAAATAAAATAAGGATAAGATTAATTCTTTTTATAACTCAATTAGAATCCACATATAATGGAGGTTCCAATCGAAAAATACAACAATCAAAGTTTATTAAAATTATATACATAATTATATTATGATTCTTTTAATTATTTATTAACACCACCACTTATAAATAGGCTCAAGTATTCATTGTGCCAACCTCTTGTCGACAATGAATCAAAATCTCCACTTTACAAGGAGGGTTTCTAAATTGATTGGAAACAAAATATAACACGTATAATAACCACTTGAAAATATATCATTTAAGCACAAGAAAGAAATGAATTTAACCTTATTTCATTACCAAGAGCTTCACCCTTTCACCCAAGTAAAATTAAACTTAGTTACTCATAGAGAAGAAGAAGAAGAAGAAGAAGAAGAAGAAGAAACATGACTTTAATTTAGAACAAAGGAAAACTTTTTTTTATATAAACAAAAAAGGAATGCAAAGGCATCACTACAATGCAAGAAATCCTAACTAGGTTAGCACCTCAGACAATGCCAATCATCTGCAGTACACCTAAATTAAAATTAAAAAAGAAAAAGAAAACAAAAACATGGGGGGGGCATTAACCAAACCCATGGCAAAAAGAGCATCAAGAGAATCTATAACAAGGGAGTCCTACCCTATCCCGAAAGAAATCTCCCTTAATAAAGTTAGGAATTAAATCCCACATAATAAACCTTGAATGGAAGTGGTATGATTTGCTAACTTATCAGCGCAAACATTTCCTTCTCTATATATATGTGAACAAATGAAGGACATTTTCCTTGTTAAAACTAAACAATTGAGCCATCTATTTCTTAGTTTCCAAGGCACAATCTTCAAAGATTTAAAGGCATCAGTAACAAGCTTGGAGTCACATTCTAACTAAAGCCTATGCCATCCTTTACTGTAAACAATTTCAATTTCAATAATAGCACTAAGAAACTCAGTATATATAGCATATGAGACACCAATGTTAAATGCGAAACAGCCCAGAGATGCAGAATTTGTTCCTCGAAAAATACCTCCACAAGCAGCTGTTCCTGGAGAACCCTTTGCAGCCCCATCAGTGTTAACTTTGATCCAATAAGTATTTGGAGGGTTCCAGTTGACCTCAATAATCCTAGGAGCTGCTGAACGATTTCCTTTAACATTAAACTTATTCAGAATGATAGAATCCAAAATGTCCGAAGAGATGGAACCCTTTGAAAAATTGCCTATGTAGGAGAATTTGCTTGAATCATGTTAATAGCAGAATGCAGAAAAAATTTCCTACCTTCAAACCTTATGCAATTTTTGATATACCAGATGGTCCAAATGGAATACACGATGTAAGCTAAAATGACTTCTTTTGTTTGAGATCCCCAGCTTCTATTACACAAAGATAAAATAGAGAGAACAAAACTTATATCAATAGGCATACTGAGACAGTTGCTAAGCCATAACTAGATTTGAGATGCGAAGTGCCATTGGAACTATAGGTGGTCTGCAGTTTCATAGCTAGACTCACATATGCAGCACATAAAAACCAAGTTGCAGCCCCTTAACCACAATTGATCATCAGTAGGGACCTTCCTATTAAGTAACCTCCAAAGAACAAAGGATTTAGAAGGAGGGATCACATTATTCCAAATCAATTTACCCCAATGAGCAACTTGATTTCCTTTATGCAAAAATTGATAAGCCTCTTTTAGAGATAGGTAACTAGAAATTGAAGGATTCCAATTTAAACTATCAACCGCATGAAATTGAGGAATGCTAACCTCTTGCAATTCAATAGAAAGCAGTGGATATTTCTGCAGCATCTCTTGAGGGATACACCAAGAACCATCTTTTATAAAATTCCAAATAGAAGCTTTTAAAAAAGAATGGCAATTTTCAGGAATGTCTAGAAAATCCACTAAAGGATGTGAAAGCCAATTTTCATACCAGAAATTGATAGATCTACCATCTCCTATCTACCACCTTGAATTGGAAATAACAGTATTGAAATGAGATTTCAAACTTGGCTAAATTGAAGAACAAAGGTGATATTGAATAACATTTCCTTTCTTTACAGCTCTTGCTCGAAGAAGTACTGCCCATTGATTATCAGAAGTAATAAATTCCCAACACAATTTGAGCATAAAGGCATTATTAATGGATCTAGGAGATTTTATACCTAAGCCTCCCTCCTAACAAGGAGAGCAAACCCTATGCCAAGGAACTGTGCAGATTTTCCTCACTTGGATACCACTAGCCCAGATGAAATTTCTTAACCATCTATAAATCAACTTAATAAAAGTAATAGGCCAACCATAAATTTGGAAAGAATATATAAGTATGCTCTGAATCACAGATTTAACTAATTATACTCTTCCTATAGTTGATAACATTCTACCTTTCCAAGAAGCAAGTTTCATTTTGATCCTGTCTGCAATAGGAAGTAAGTGAACCTTTCGAGGTTTCCCTTTGAATAAAGGAATTCCAAGATAAACAAAAAGTAATCTTCCAGCAGTAAATCCCAGAATAGTAGAAATAATAGAAAGTCTACTACTAGGAATAGCACCATAATAGAATTTTGACTTCTCACAATTTATAATTTGGCTAGAAGCATCACTGTAAGTTTGAAAAAGAAGCATAAGATTATCAAGGTTCTTCTTAGTCCCTTTACAGAAGATTAAGATATCATCTGCATAAAGAACATGATTTGCGACTTTGTAACCTCTAGGACTAGCCATGGGCAATAGCATACCAAGATTGACAAGTTTAGATATGCCTTTACTAAGAACATCTTCAGCAATGCAGAAAAGAAAAGGAGAGAGAGGATCACCCTACCTAACTCCTCTTTTACAAGAGAAAAAACCAATTGCCTTTCCATTAACCGAAATAGATAGCTTAGCTGAGTTGAGAATGACTTTAACCCAATTACAAAACAAAGGGTCAAAACCAAACCTGTCTAGAACCTTTAACAAGAAATTCCAGTCTATAGTATCAAAAGCTTTCTTAATATCAATTTTGATAGCTATGTTACCTCCAAAAGATCTTTTATCAAGAAGGTTGATAGCTTCAGAAGCAATACCTATGCAATCTGAAATTTGCCTATTTTGAATGAATCCTCTTTGCTGTTCAGAGACAATCTTAGGAGCAATTTTAGCTAGCCTATCTGCTAACACCTTTGTAATGATTTTGAATTTATAATTGGCAAGAGCTATGGGTCTATATTGACTAATTGTGACTGCATCCGGGGACTTAGGAACCAAGACCACAAGATTAGAATTATAATTTGGCAGCAACTAACCCTGCTTAAAGAATTGTAAAACTGCATTATATACATCAGAGCTAACCACATCCCAATAGTGTTGAAAGAAAAACCCTCCAAAGCCATCAAGCTCAGGAGTGCCATTTGCATTCATTGAGAAGACAACATTCTTAATTTCTTCCAGAGAAGGTAGGTTTGTTAACATAACATTGTCATCCTAACTAACTTCAGTAGAGATAATTAGGTCTATCAAGGCATTTTCAGAATAACTATTATCAGTAGCAAACAGTTTAGAGTAGAAATCTAGAACATGAACTTCAATTTCAGCAGGTTTCTCCAAAATCAAGTTACTATTTTTCAACATTGACATTCTTTTAGCAGGGTTTCTGATGTTGGTCACTTTGTGGAAAAAAAAGGTGTTTTGATCTCCATAAGAATGCCAATCAATTCTAGACTTTTCTTTCCAAAAGACTTCCTCATAGTGCAAAGCCTTATTAAGATCAATCTCAGCCATTTTCTCTTTTTCAAAAAGATCATCAGAATAACCATCCTTGCTAATTTGCTCTTGAACTGAATCAACCACCTTCTGAGCACTGGCTACATTAACATGGACATCACCAAACTTTTCTTTATTCCAAGTTTTCAACCTATTCTTCAAGATTTTTAACTTCTTACTCAGAATAAACATTGGACAGCCAGTAATTGATTACTTCTAAGAATTAGAAATAATACTATGGCAATCTGGATGATCAACCCATATTCTTATAAATTTGAAAGAAGAACTATGAGGGACTATATCATTCTGAAGAGACAAAAGAATTGGATAATGGTCAGACTTATTTCTTGTGAGGGTGCAACAAGAGATGTTATTCCAGTAATTTAACCAACCATCATTACAGCAACCCTGTCCAACCTTTTTTCAGTGGCTGTATTTCCTCTTCTACCATTGAACCATGTGTATTCAGCTCCTTTTGTTGGAAGGTGAATAAGATTACAATCATTAGACTAGGATCTAAAATCATTGCAGGAAATTTGGGAATGAGAGCTTTTGCCTCTATGCTCACGAGCACCTAAAATCGCATTATAATCCCCAGGACAGCACCAAGGACCAAGGTTTGACTATTGCAAAGATTTTAATTCAAGCCAAAGTTGTCTTCTAGCAGCACTAGAGGTAGATGCATAAACTGAGGAAATAAAAAAAGTTTGACCATTGCACACTATAGAGAAAGAAACATGTTGAGAGGAAGATTGAATAATCACTAGATTGAAAGTAGTATTACACATACACCACAAATTAGGTCCCCTCTATAGTTAACAACAAACATTTTCATATTGAATTGATCCCAAAAATTTGAAGGGAACTAATCAGATTTGATCTAAGGCTCAGCCATAAAGAAGAAGTCTGGTTTATTAGAGTTTAACAAATTTTTTATAACCAATCTAGTTTCATGATTGGCTACTCCCCTAGTATTCCAATAAAGAAGCTTCATTAAGCTAAGTTCCTAGGAATACCTGCCCTGCTTCGATTTTTCTGATTGCCAGCCTTTTGCCCTGCTTTTGCTTGTCTCCTAAACTTCTTTTTTTGAGACTTAGTAAGCACCACATTGAAATTATCCACTTCTTGATTCTGAACCAAGTATTTGTTTGCAGCATTAGCATCATTTTCCTCCTGATTCTGAATAGAAGGAGAGGCTTCCACATCCTCAGTTTCTTCTACAACCATATCCATTTGGTCATTCCATAATCTACTAATTATTCTCATATCATTCACTACAACAGAGTCAAAATTCTATGCTTCCTCAGCCCTTATTGGAGTGGAGAAATTAAAACCAGGGATAATGCCACTATTAGAAGCCAATCTGTCTTGCATACTAGGATTTTGATTATGTCTAACAGATTGCATATTATTAGAGTTAATAGGATTTCCAAAGTGATCCTTATCACTAATATTCTTAATATCCTCATCATCAGAACTCAAATCATTAACATTATCAGTTTTCTATGAGTTTGGAACAAAACTATTAGAACTAACCGAATTGACCACAAGACTGCTATCATCTTGCACCTGATTGTTTATAACAGCAGCAACCATCTGATTTATTAGATTTTCATTTACTCGATCAATTGGAGAAATAATATGGTCATCCATAATCTCAGTGTGAATATTCTGATTCAGAATAGGAGAATTACCGGTGTCTTTAACAACATGAATTGAGGCAGTCTTATTCGCATCAACATCAATATGAACATTGGGAATCACATTCTCATTCTCCACAGGATGAACATCATCTTTTTCCTTTGGAACAAAAACAAACTTTGATTTTGTAGGGAACTTTCTAATTACACGATCAGACTGATCTTGAGGTTTTTAATTATCATTATATGCCTTTCTGCAATTACCTATAGAGTGACCAATAAGTTGACAAGATTGACAAAATTCAATCAATCTCTCATACTCAATGCTAACAAAAAATGCAAATTCCTCTCTTTCAACCAAAACTTGGTTTCTGAGTTTTCTTTTCAAATCGATATCAACCGACACTCTTACAAAGTTTCCAAAAGTGTGTTTGCTTGTAGCCTCATCTAAACAAATAGGAACTCCAATGCTTCCAGCTATGGCAAAAATAATTTTGGAACTCCAGTATTCTTGAGCAAGACCAAGAATCTAGACCCAACATTGTACACTAGATTGTCTTTGATTTGCAGGATTAAAATCAAGAGTCCATGCAAATAGACGCAAGAACACATGATTCAAATTCCAAGAATCAATAGCCCTCACACATCGCAGATCATCAACTGAGGAGAAAGCAAATTCATAATAACCCCTCCCAAGAGGAATCATGTTCCATTGACCTAAAGGTTTCCATAAACCAAATAACTTAGCTCTCAAGTTTCCGGCTTTAATTGGGGTGTCACCCTTTGAAAGGATTAACCTACCATGTAGATGATTCTTACATCTTTCCAGACCTGCCCTATAATATTCTTCAAGGATCTTGATAGAAATCTCATCTCCTTTCAATCAAGGCCTTGGTAATTGACTGTAGGGAATATCACATGTATTCTTTAAAGCTTGTGCAAAAGTCTTTCGTTGAGGAGTTAGAGAAGAAACAGAAGGATCAAAGGCAAAATAACAATTAAATACTAGTAACAAAATACAATAAAAACTAGTAACAAAATAACATCATTTTGGTAACTAACACCTAACACCTTCAATGATCTGCCAAGGCTCCCTTTTATAGAGGATTAGGGAGACAAAATGATAAAGGGGTTGAGTCATGAGTGAGTGGAGGAGTGGAAAATGCCAAATGACTTTTGATGAGTGGAAAATTATGAAGATTTTTTGTCTCTGAAATCATTCAGCTCTGAAGTCATTACATTCGTCATTTTTTCACCAAGTGGTATTCATAAAAGTTATAGGCCTGGATCTTAGATTTCAAATGCCATTAGAATCACCTCAAAAGGCCACCTACAGCCCGAGATATGGCCCAATTACTGTACAGTATTCAGGCCCAGTTACAGCTCCTCTATTCTGACTTACAAGCCCAATATGACCTCCAAGGAGTCCGATTTGAGTCTTGTGTTCTTCATAAAAGTTGTTGATATGGGTCTTAACTTGTAGATACCAAACTTTCAGCCCAATATAGATCTTACATCCTGAGTTATGCTTTGATTATTGCACACTATTCAGGTTCCAATCATAAAACTCGTATTCTGACTTCCAAGCCCAATTAGTTCTACTAGATGTCTGACTTTGATCTCGAGCTCTTTATAAAAGTTGTAAATCTCTATCTTATCTTTCCAAAAAGGTAAAATACATAATTATTAGATATCTAGAACTCAAGATATGGCCAAAATATAGAAGTAGTGTAAGACGTAAATCATGCTAAAAAAATCAATTAAGTCCAATTTGAGTCCAAACTTACAAAACATAACCAAGTTCAATCAATTAAGTACATAGAGAATGTAAATGACTAAAAATGAGGGTTTATTAATGTATCAAATATGTGATTATCAACTTCTTTCCCATAGGTTCCTTCTTCTTTTCTCTCTTTCTTTTTCCTCTTTCTTTTTCCTCTTTTCTGCTCTTTGCTATAAAACAAAAGAAGAGAAGTCTATTTTGACTTCTTAAAGGATTACCACTAATGTGGTATTAGAAATCCCGATTTGCTATGAACACTTAGATTCTTACAAATCCAAGTTCCTAACTTCTAACAGACTCAAAATAAATCCTAAGATTTATTAAAAATCATATTGCATTTTTTCTTTATTTTTTCATATCTGTTGGGGGTCAATCCGATATTAAAAGCACAACCAATATGCCTAAAAATACTAAATTAACTCTGATTGTCTTGAAACTTTAACCACACCTTACTTAACTCATTTTTGACCTAGAAACAAGTTATCCACACTTATTTCCCTTCAAATAGTAGTTTATGCTATTTTCTGAGTCATTTTAGGCTATTTACCTCATTTTGTGTTGCAGCAAAGTGCTTAAACTAACTCAGTTTGTCACAAAACTTAATTGACATGCTAAACAAGTATCAGACTACTTATGTAACCTTATATAAGCCTAACATGATTTTTCAGGATGTTACATTCTCCCTTCCATTTTAAAAATTTGTCCCCAAAATTTGGTCTACCTCAGGCAAGAAGTCACAAGCAACTCACATTTAAAACAAGTACAACCAAATCATATAGGAATAAAATTAAACACTAACCTTTTCTTTGAACTTGTAGGTTGCTCTGTCTTTTGGCCCTGCTAGATGTAAACCTTTCTCTAAGATGTGGGTCTACTATCTGGATGGGCTCCTTCCATCTACGGACATTCTTTGACAAAATGTCCTTGCTGCTCACACTTGTAGCATATGGATTGCCCTGCTAGGAAATGTCTATCACCGTGCTGCCTTCCACACGTAGGGCACTAACCCTTCTTTGGTTCCATCTGTTCTGGCTTACCCTTATCACTCTTTGTGAACTTCTTCTCACTATACTTCCTCTTCTGAGATCCTTGGGATTCTTGATCCACTATTGGTTATTTCTTAGCACGCCTCTCTATTATTCTACACTTGTTGACCAAAGAAGAAAAATCTCTGATCTCAAAGAGCTCCACAACATCTTTGATATAAGTCCTCAAACTAGACTTGAATTTCACGCACCTCCAATTCTTATTCGGGTTATGCCTAAAGTGATATGAAAACTTTGATAACTCCTCAAACTTGGCCATATACTAGCCCACTGATATGCTTCCTTGCTCTAACCTCATAAATTCCACTTCTTTCGAATCACGCAAAGTTTGTGAAAAATACTTCTCTAGGAAAGCTATCCTAAACACCTCTCAAGTTATCTGGGCTCCAGCTACTACCATCACTCTTGTGGTTCCTTTCCACCAATGTTCTGCTTCTCCCTTCACCATAAAGGAGGAAAAAGAAACTTTCTGCTCATCTGCGTAGATCATAACCTCAAAAATCTTCTCTATCTCATTTAACCATCCTTTTGCTTTCATTGGATCATACTCACCATCGAAAGGTGGAGGGTTCATCTTCCTGAAAACTGCTAAGTCTTGGAAGTTCTGGTTCCTCCCAACTTGTACCTCTTGTACTGGCTGAGGTTGATCTGGCTTATTACTCCTCATCTGATCAAACATCTTGACAGTTGCTGTTGCCTGCTCTTTCATGGCATCTGCTGTCGCCGCTGCTTGATCTCTCATTGCATTTGTATATATGGTTGTCTAATCCCTCATTGCATTAGCCATAGCCATAACCGCTTCTGTAATGTTGGGACCCTCTGGAGCTGTGTTCCCTACTTCTTTGATTTGCCTCTTTGGTGCCATAGTTTCCTGTACACACAACATATTAAGTTGTAGTCTCAATATCATTTAACCATGTAACAGTAACTAATAACAAACTAACTTAAGGCAAAACATGCAATTCTAGCATCACATGTAACATATGAGACAACAAATGCATAACACTAGCAAAAAAACTCTAAACATATCTAAGCCTAGTCAATCCATACCCCAGCTCAATAGGATGAACTGCTCTGATACCATAATGTAACACCTTAATATCGATAACCTAGTATATCATGCATACTCTAGGATAAACAGTATTAGTTATGCTACTTCTAACTTAAACATTATACTAAACCATATTATAACACCCCCTCTAAAGGGTATCACATTTATACCAATTAATAATAATTAATTAATTTTCCAAGTTATAAAATATTTAATATTACCTAAATACGAGTTTCAAGATTTCTTTTTTCGCAGAAAACATCAATTGATCAAATTAAAGTAACTCAAAAAGTAATAACTGAATAATATACTTTTCATATAAATAGAGTTTACTACAAATATTCATTCATTAACTTTACATACCAAAAAAAAAAAACATAACGCCTAAGATAAGAGCCCTTGTTAGAAGACAAATTCCCTAGCTGGGAAGTCTCGACCGATAGAAATTCAACCCAAAGATATATCGAAGTTTTCTCTAGGAGTATAGTGAAATTCATTCCGCAACTCCCTAATAGGTAAAATAACCTCTACATAAGCAACTGTATAAAATGAAGTAACAATCCCATGGCGAGTCCTACTTACTGATAGAGTAATGTCACCACAATACTCTATGTGCCCTGAGTCCCAATGGACACGCCAAGCAGCAGCGCCTTTAAGAAACTGTAGTCTAAAGAAACCTAGTTGATTCTTCCTTGCTGCTATCGCCGTCTTCACAATTGTAAAGATAAAATAGAAACAGACAGAATAAAAAAGTAAAGAGGTGAGATCCCTTACATCGCATACCAATATGGTAGCAAAGAAATGATACGAACAACAATGTCGTTCCACACATACAATCCATAGATTAATATAAAATCAGCATATATATTCAGAATATTTAATAGATAAACAATCCAAGAAACTTGTAACACATTGTTAGGCATGATGATAATACCACAATCATATTATATTACAACAACGTAAATATTTAACAAATACACCATCTAATAAACTTGCAACACAATACCAAACATAATAATAATATCACAATCATATTATATCGTAATGATATTATATCACGCTAGTATTAAATGCCGACTATGCACAATGTAACCAGTTCTTATTCCATGGAGTTTACTCAAATTCAGAGATGAATACCCAGAAGATCTGTCCTCCCTAAAAAGACAATCTATGCTAGATAATGAAAAGCAATAGTGTTTGTCGGGATATTAGTGCGTTGCAATCGGTGTTCACTTAGGTATATATATATATATATATATATATATATATATATATATATATATATATATATATATATATATATATATATATATATATATATGACTCAATGTCAATTGACTCAATGTCAATAAGTGAATCACTGCGCCTTGACGTCCCCATGATCCCTCCCACTATCCTATAAGTTCTCGTCCACTCCTTAGGCATAAAACGTCACGACAAATCAAGCGAATACGCTTTTCTATGCATGATAAATGATTCAAACATATACTGTCTTTGATCACACAGTATTTCATATTCACACGCCGTCACATGGCTATATCGCAGCATATTGCTCAAAAACATTTTTAATTGAAACAAAGTACTGTTGTACTGTTCCCAATGATATTAACGCAACTGCACATGCACTTACAGTTGTCCAATACCATTAGTATCTATGATATTATACAACCGCCCATACAATCGATAATATTAAAGATCCATTCGGGTCCAATACTCTAATTTTTATAAATCACTTGATCAAATATGTTGGCCCTACGGCACAACTCGTTGTTCCTTTTAATCGCGTAGCAATATTTTTGCATTTTAACAATCGTGTAACACTTCTGTTATGTTTTCAAATCGCGTAATGATTTTTCAACATTTTCTCAATCGTATAGCTAAAACTTACTATTTTTAAATCGCGTAAGAGTTTTTCTACATATTTTCAATCGCATAAAATATTTTTAAGTTCAAAATAAGATTTTTCTCATTTAATACTAAAAATTAACCTTATTTTCATTATTTACATAATAGTCCTTCTATAAAATAATATTTACATAATAGTCCCTCTTCAAATAATATTTCCAAAATAATCCATTTTTTAAAGAATATTTTCAGTATAGTCCCTATTTAAAGAATATTTTTAATATAGTCCCTCTTTAAAGAATATTTTCAATATAGTCCCTCTAAAAATTAGTATTTCTACTATTTCCCAGAAAATTGTGTTTCTTTAATTTACTTGGGATATTACAGCTCAAAATTTCCTAATGCGCTTCAAAACCCATAGGGTGAGCTATACGCCAGTAAATTTCACGTATTAGCTTTTATTTTACTACATAGCCTAATTAGGCTAAATTTTAATTCTAAAAATTAATTACTTCATTTTAGATCCAAAAATCTACCAAATTGATTTCTTATCATTTAAACACCTAAGTCTACACTTAGTAAAATAATTTTGAATCTTGAACATCAAAATGACATGTTAGCCGAAAATCAACTTATATTCCATTATCAAATATTGAATCATTTCCTATTTCATTTCTCTTTGTAAAACTTCTTAATCCAATTACTTGTTACATAACCATTTAAAATCCACACTTCGTAAAATATTTTCAATTGGTTTATTCCAAAATCCTCATGAAAACCGTGAGCTTCTTGCTTCATTGTAACCAAAATAATTTTCCTTTTCACATGATTTTTATTATACTCAACATATCATTCATAATAATTATACTATGACATGTTCATGCTTATTATTAAAGCAATAAAAATCATGTTAAGTGTAACGTCCCGGGACTGCCTGCAAGATTGACGAGTGTCTCCACAAACCAACACGAGTCTTTTCAACGTGCTTTGTCCTCACTCACACGCATCCTATGAAACTTCCCAGAAGGTCACCCATCCCATAAGTGCTCCAGGTCAAGCACGCTTGATCATGGAGTTCTTATGTTCTAGGCTTCCAAAAAGAAGTTACAACTTATTAATATGGCTATGCCAAATCAATTCCTTTAAGTCATACTCAACTATGCAGTCCTATACCTGCATAGTCTCTGAATCCCTCTCATTCCGGTGTGTTTTCAGTTCATTCATGTGACCCTTCACCTAGAAGCCTGCCAGAAGCTGCTCCTTGTCCGTGCTTCATTGCACCGGCGATCATTTCCCGCCCTCGTCGGCCCCGAGACACATGCAAATGGTATCAGAGACGGGACCTCTCCCAGTATGGTGTGGTTCGGGGACAAACCAAGTAGAATTTGGTGGGCATGTCTGTCCCCGGGTTGACGAAGGCGGGAAGTGATCACCGGTGCAATGAAGCATGAACAAGGAGCGGCTTCTGGCAGGCTTCTAGGTGAAAGGTCTCATGAATGAACTAAATACTCACCGGAATAAGAGGGATTCAGAGACTGTGCAGGTATGGGACTGCATAGTTGAGTATGGCTTAAAAGAATTGATTTGGCGTAGCCATATCAACAAGTTACAACTTCTTTTCAGGAGCCTAGAACATAAGAACTCCATGGTTAAACGTGCTTGACCTGGAGTAATTATGGGATGGGTGACCTCCTGGGAAGTTTCCTAGGATGCGTGTGAGTGAGAACAAAGCACGCTAAAAAGACCCGTGTTGGTTTGTGAAGACACTCGTCAATCCTACAGGCAGTCTCGGGACGTTACATTAAGCATTTAATCACAATTTAAGCAATACCATACCATCTCATAAAATTATTCAAGTAATAAAATCATGCATAATTAATAAACAATAAAACCACATATCATAGAACATAGAACACATGAACATACACAAACAAGTGAATAAATCCCTTAAGGGATTTTTCACCACAAACACAACCAAGTCCATTCCCTCACCACCACATATAGCCGATGAGGTTAATCTCCCTCTTACCTTAAGGAAGACAACAAACTTCAAGCCTCTCCTTTCACTTGAATTCGTGTGGCACCAAGAAAAATCCTAAGAAATCTTAAACAAATCTAAAAGTCATAACCAAGGCTTAAAAACAACAAACCATGGATCAATCATGGCATAGAAAATTAGAAATTCAACTTAGAATCAAAGATTCAAGAAATTACCTTTGATATAGGAAACTAAAGCTTGATTTTTGAAGCACTTAGAGAGGGATTTAGACAAAACTCACTAAAGAAAAAATGTTTAGAATTATGTTTGGGTTTAGAAAGTATGAAGAGATAAAATTATGGAAGTGGAGAGGTGGGGGTTGGAGGTTGTGGCCGAAACTCCAAAGGAAAAAAGGAGAGAAAATGTTCTTATGTTCTTGAGAGATGAGAGAAAATAAAATTAGATAGCTTATTTCTCAAGTGTGTTACCGTGAGAATGAGTGAATAGAATAGATAAAAGCTAATCATGATGATAAAAATATCATCTTAAGTTCACATGCATTTTCACATGACTTAGGTCATATTATGGTCATCTAGTTGTCATATTAGATCATTCAAGACCCTTGGAGAAGGCCTTATGGCCGTGTGACTCTAGGAGAAAAGAAACTAAATTAGTTCCATTCTAATTCTTTAGTTACACTTAAACTAATTAATTATTCCACCTAGTTACACTTAAATTAATTTAGTTAGAATTTCTAGTTACATTTTAGCTAGTTAATTACATTATTATGTCATTGTATATGTCATGGTTATGTCATGTTTCTAGATAATTTAAATATTTATTTAGTAACTCACTTCTAATTATTTAGCAACTAAATTAGTTCATTTAGTTACTAATTTAGCTATTAGGGTAACTAAGTTAGATTATCTAGTTACTCAACTAACAAATCTAACCATTAAAAATTAACTTCATCTCCTAACCATTGATTGAATCTAAGGTGGATATCATAAGTTTCTTTATCAAGTTTACTCTCACACCATTGATTATATCGATGGTAATGATCTAAGGCTTTTCCATCAAGTTTTCCATCCAACGATTCATAATAAAGTCCAGCCACTAAGTTTGACCAATTCTTATTGGTTATTCAAAAAGCTTAGTAATGATGGCTTATGATTACCCTTAAGATATTTAACTTAGATATTTTCAACTTTCATGATTACACTTGAGATATTTTATTAAGATATTTTCTCGGTTGATATTTATTCCTATATATTTATCCTTAGATATTTACTAGGTGAGTCATCATAGAATCTTCTAAAACAGCTAAGTCAGCATGGTGAGTCATAGCGCCGAGTCACCAGCTCAGTCATCAAGATATTTTTCTAACAGTTATTACCCAATAGATAATAGCTACTGCTATTATTACACAATGGATAATATAAAACTCAGATATAGAAAAACCCAGTCAACTGTTCCCGGTTTCGGGTTTAGTAAGATCCCTCGATCCCGCCTTGACAGTTTGAAACTTTCTGGTCCAGGAAAATTTTTTATTTTTCCGGGCCCGCCTCAAGCACACATACAGCTTAGAATAATATTAAAATAATCACAGACTCGGAAAAATCTACAAAAATTCTCAAAAATCATAAAAATTATAAAGCTCATATATTTTCAGAAAAACCTAAATTCAGATATATATTTCAAAAATAATATTAAAATAATTAAAATAATTAAAATTTTCCAAAAATTCATAAAAACTCATAAATATTATAAAACCCATTTATTTAAAGAAAAATAAAAAATCGGGGTGTTACACATATCATTTAAGCAAATAATATTGGAGAGCCTTGCGGAAAACTAAAATTCATATACATACATATTGCCACCAAAAGGGCTCATTATATACATAAACTTTTCTACAAACTAAAAGCAAAGTAAATAAATACAAAACTTTAAACTACTAAGTATAACAATTATCCTAGTCTTCATACTTTTTCTTCTTGCCCTTGGATGAACTTCTACCAAGATTTATATGGCAACAAACGGGGTGAGAAATCACATTTCTCAATATAAGTAACTAAAACTAGCAGTTTAAACATTCAAAATGAATAAACCTAACTTAAACTAATAAACATACTAAAAACTCATGGCATAAGAACCATTACAAAACTTCCTCTCTATGTAATGTTCCTAAGCAATCTACATTTCTGATCTGATAATCAAAACCACGATGATAACAAACAATTGCCCATACAATCATTTGGAATCATCTACTAGACAACTGCCTATATAGCTATCACCGAAGACACAATGCGATAACAAAACATACACAAACCAAACACAAATTCCAATCTAATTAAATATTAAATAATGTAGTGATGAAATAATGTATGCTCAAAGAAAAGTGTATGCAGTATAGGTGTATTATTGTGATACTTAACTATTCCTCCTGATTAAGAAGATACTTTGCCATAATAACATATGGCCTCTTATAGCCAATCTAGTAGGAGCAAAGTCTGTTACCATAACATGTATCCTCCTAATCCTACTAAGTAGTCTACCAAGTAGTCTACCGTAAACTGGATGGATATCACCACCAAACTGAGTGAATGCCTCCATTATCCGAACTTTAGGGATAACAAGTATATATGAAGTGAAGTATGTGAAAATGTGGAGTTTGAAGTGTGTGAAAATGCGGAGTTATGTCCTAACTCTAACATAACCATCACATAACTCTATACTAAGTCCATATTGCTCTACTAAGACTACTTCTTCTCTATAAGAGCATTTTATGCATTACGACACTTAATTAATGCCAACTAGACTTAGTACAATTCCTATTCTTACATTACTAACTCTACCTTGCTCTTTGAGAGTTTTCACGTACTGTGACATTCACCCTTACCAGCTAGGGTCTATGGCATTCAACTTTTATCATCTAGCCTGTACACTTGTTTCTCACTTTTTCATCACTTCCCAAGTGATATCTAAGCTGTTACCAAGTGGCCTCAATTACTCAAGAGGGGGGTGAATTGAATATATAAAACAAGTTCACAATTTTTTTGTTAAACACTTGAATTCTTATTTTCGTTGAAGCTATTTGATTAATAGAGACAAATGGATAGATGAGATGAACCCTTTCACTTACAAACACAACAATCAAGCAATATAGTATTTAAGTAAACTCAATAAAATAATGCACAATATTAAAGAGTTGAGTTTAGAAGAACAAACACAAAGTTTCATCCTGATTCAACCACCAATCTACTTGTGGCTTATGTTTAGTCCTCAAGTAATCACTCGAGATTTCCACTATATTTTCAAGCTTGAAAGTAGGTGCTTGACAACCTTTATAAATTGGAGCACTCAACACACCTTGGGATGCCTCACCCTTGTGCTTGAGCCTCTATATTCAAGGGATACCTCACCCTCTCTTAACAGATTGTACAAGATTTAGATAGAAGAAACTCTCTCTAGAGCAGATAATACAAATTGAAGAACTATGGTATTAAGGATTCACACAAGTTTAAGCTCAAAACAGAGGATTATATGAAATGATGAGAAAACTCATTTTTAATGCTCAGTAGTGATTCTTATATTGTTGGTCTCTATTTTTCTAACCCTTCATTAATGTCCAATACCCAGATTTATAGTTAAGGGCCATTGATAGCCGTTGAGGGTAGATGAGAGCATTAAATGCTTTTTAATATAGTCATTACATGTTTCTTCTCATTTTCCAGATAATAGGCCTAATCGGTTATGCAAGCACCCTAATCAGTTAGGGGCCCTTTTAAGCTCAAAATAAAAGCTTCTGTTATAGAGAATAACTGATTAGATTCATGTCCTAATCAGTTAGGACTTAATAAACTTGATTTCTGGGAAAGCAGCTTACCGATTAGAGCCTCATGCTAATCGGTTAGGACTTAATGCATTTTGCTTCTGAGAAAGCAAATAACCTATTAGGGCTTTGACCTAATCAGTTAGGCCCTGTTATAAAATGAAAGGAAATGCTTCTGTGTATTCAAATAATCAATTAATCAATTTGCCTAATCGGCTAGGCATATAAAATATAAAGAGGCAATGCCTCTGTTTCATCAAACTAACCAATTAGGAGCTGCTCCTAATCGGTTAGAGGCCTTAAAAATTGGCCTCTAACAATACAATAAACAGGTTATGCTTTTTGCCAAACTAGTTAGTTCTTTTAAAACATAAAAATGTGCATTTCTATTTTAGCTCTTATTTATTTGCCTAGAAAAGGAGATTTGATTTCCAAGGGATTTTTCAGAAAACTTTTTGATCCTTACTAAAAACCATTTATTTAAGCTATGAATTTCATGATTGAAAAGAATTTTTGCAAAGCCATTTTAAGAAAGCCAAAAGATGAGCTTAGAGTAAATCCTTAATATACATTTACACAAGATCTATGACCTACATGCTAATCTTGAATTCCTTGTGACTTGATCATTATGTTTCCATTGCTTTCTTGTTTGTCAACATCAAAACCATTTGCATTTAGTTAATGTCAATCACATTCTCTCCCTTTTTTATGATGACAAACAATTATTCAGAAAAAGATTAGTTCAAGTAATAATCAGAATTCATAAGAAGATTTAGAGACTCACTCCCCTCTTTTGTTCAAGAGGTGATTGAATCAGAGATGCACAACTCCCCCTTTGTTTTGGAATTCTAAGACCATTAACAGAAAAACTTAAAGTAAAGCATTCAGTTATTTTACCTTCTTTTCTCAATAAAAGGCCTATATTCTTCTCCCCCTTTTGTCACGATAAAAAAAAAGTAATAGATAATTGGTAATAATCTAGCCATAATGGAAGCATTTTCAGTAATCCATTTAGACACAGATAAGTTATACGATACTAAGCATTCAAATCATATTTAAATATGTCCAAGATGCCAATTAAACATGCCATAGTTCAAAGATAACTTTCAAAACATTTGAGTTAAGGCTAATCATAATATCCAAAATATCATAACTAATCATGCCAAATAAATCTACCATGGTTCTAACATAATATCCAAAACATTTAAGACATAGCTCAACATCATATTCAAAATAGAATTGTAAGAAATTAGTTCAGAAATATAGCTATAACTGAAACAGATAGTCCATGCCTAAGCCCTATAGTCCTCGGGTGCTAGGTAGCGACGCTCGAGCCTATCCAGGCGGTCCTCCATAGCACTTATGCGATCGAAGATGACTGAGTTGCTGTGCTCTTAGTAAGTTCGAAGATCTGCAATGGCAGCAAGGATGCGTGCTTCACTTGTAGCTTCTGAGATGCTACTTGTTGCTGGTGCTTCTTCCATAGGAATATCAGCTAGATCAACAGGAATTTCTTCTGGTGGTGCTGCTGCCACACGTCCATGACCATAAGTCTATTCGCCATTTATTTTCTTCACTTGCATTCTATTGAGAGAGGCAAGTTCCAACTTATGGGGACCCGTAGTTTTTACGATTCCATCATCCATTAGGGGGACCTTGTAGTGGTCTAGAATTTGAGTAACCAATAGGGCATAAGGAAGATACATAACTGCCTTTTGTTTAGCTTTCATCATGTAATGCATAATATAATAAGGCCAGTTGATCTTTATGCGTTCTTTGAGAAGCCACACTAGGAAGATGTCTTCCTCTTCAACCAGGGCATAGTTACTTACCCTTGGTGCTAGGATATGAGTTACAATAAAATGGAGAAGACGATCCTGTAACTTCAAAAGGCCTGTAGTAAAAGTCCCCTTTGGCATTTGAATGCCAGGCTGAAGCATGCCCATGACAGCTTGATCTTTTCTATAGTTTTCTCATGAGCTATGATTTTCCAATTTAAGCTTTTCTCCAGATTGATGAAGACCAAACAGAGGAACCCACTGACTTGGATTCACAATAATTTTATGCCTTTTGATTTCAGAAACCAAATTTCACCCATAATAGATAAATTACAGAAAAAGGCTTTAATAGGTTCAAGATAGAAATACCCGGGATTGGTAGTGACGAGAGTTCTTAATCCATAGAATTCAAGGAGCTCTATAAGAGAAGTGAATCCTTCATTGACAAAAAATGCCCAGTCCATCCATTTAGGTGAAATAATACGTCGAGCATAAAATTCCAACTGACATTTCTTCATTTGAGCAAGGTCAGTGAAAAATATTCCAAGGTTCAAGGCTATGGAGAATCTGGGTCATTGTGGAGGTGTTTCCTTTGAGACATTTAGATTTTTGAAGTGTGACCTTTTGGGGAAGGAAGAGCTGCTAGCCATGGTGAGTGAAAATGGTGGTTAGGGCACGTTTGAAGAGAAAGAAAGTGTGAGGGGAGATGAGAATTTTTGAAAAAAAATGAAATTTAATTGGAGAAAAGTGTTGGAAAGTGGTGGAATGTGAGGGAAATAGGATTTAAATGGTGGATTTGTGGTAGATTTGAGATGGGTGTGAGTGGAGAGGAGTGGGTGTTTGAGAAAAAGAAGAATGTGAGGATGGAGGTTTGGAGGCGGTTGTGCAAATGAAGGTGGAGGCTACTGTTTGTGTGATTTGAGAAATATATTAATCGATTAGTATGTTGCCTAACCGATTAGAATATGTGGGTAACTGGTTACAGCTTTAGGGAAATGAAAGTTGAGCTTTACTATTTGGGCAAATAACTGGTTAGAGATTTTGTCTAACTGATTAGAACATTCTGGGAAGGAAAAAGGAGCTCACGGTTTAGTCAAATAATTGATTAGGGAATTGAGCTAATCGATTAGCTTATTATGAAATCAGAATTTTGAGCTCTCTGTAAGTTCAAATAATCGATTAGAGTATAACCATAATCAATTAGAATGATGGAAATTTATAATGTGAGGTTCTATAAGTGTGAATAATCGATTAGGGGGTTCACCTAACAGATTATTTGAGGACTCCAAGAGCTTCATAACACTTCCACAATTGGTTAGAGAGGGCATGTAATTGGTTATTTTTATCCTATAACAGATTATTTGCCTCTCTTAACAGATTATGCCACTCCCAAAACCAGAAAATCTTTAGAGATCCTTTTTTTAAGAGTTTTACTCATATGACATCTTTGATAATCATCTTGACTTTGCCTCCATGACATCCACTTTAAGTACCATAAATGAGCCTCAAAACTAATTTAACCTCCTCATAAGCATAAGGCACCAATTGTTTGAGGGCTCTACTTGGTCATTTCCATTTTATAACAGATTATGACTTCACTATATCATATTTTAGCTTGACTTCAACTTCATCATTTTAGACCATCATGGTTTGTACCTTAAAAACTTATTCTTCTTCCTCAAAAGTATTAAAAGTAATTTTCTGCATTAAGAGCTTGAGATTGGGAATGTGGTGGACTTAAGCATGGATTAGGCACCTGTAAAATAACCTTAGGGGAGACTCCGATGCTCAAGTCAGTATTGGATTCACTAGTGATTAAAACTTTATTAAAATTACACAATGAATTAATGTTATGCATTAGAATAGCAAGATAGGCATAAAAAAAAATTAATTATGCAGCAAAGATAACCACTTTATCAATAAATGACTAATTTGTACAGAAAATTAACTTATTGCATCAAATGGTTAATTTATGCAACAAATAATCAACTTATGCATGATTGATCCAATATACCAAGTTTATTTCTTATATAGAAGAATGTTTCTTTTGCCAAGGGCTTAGTGAAAATGTCAGCTAGTTGCTTAGTGGTTTCCACAAATTCAAGCCTGCAATCACCTTTTGAACATGATCCCTTATGAAATGATGTCTAATTTCAATGTGTTTAGTTCTAGAGTGCAAAATGGGATTTTTGACAAGTTGATTGCACTAGTGTTATCACACCTTATAGTGATGTGATCTAGCTCTAAACCATAGTCTAGAAGTTGTTGCTTCATCCAAAATATTTGTGCACAACAACTTTCAGTTGTAACATATTAAGCTTCAGCTGTAGACAATGCCACACTATTTTGTTTCTTGCTATGCCAAGAAACTAGTGAGCTTCCAAGAAAGTGACATGTCCCACTAGTGCTTTTTTGATCCATTTTGCATCTAGCAAAGTCAAAATCAGAGTAACCAACTAGGTTACAAGAGGCAACCTTAGGGTACCACAAACCCATTTGTGAAGCGTCGATAAGATATTTCATGATTCATTTTACGGAACTTAAGTGTGATTCTCTAGGATTAGCTTGATATCTAGCACACATGCACACACTAAACATGATATCTAGCCTACTAGCTGTAAGATAAAGAAGTGAGCCAATCATACCTCTATATTTTGTGATTTCTACAGATTTACCTCCTTCATCCTTGTCCAAATAACAAGAGGTGCCCATTGGTGTAGCCATATGCTTGCCACCTTCCATTCCAAACTTCTTGAGCAACTCCTTACAATATTTGGATTGACTTATGAAAGTCCCATTCTTTATTTGCTTGATTTGAAGACCAAGGAAGAAGTTTAGCTCACCCATCATGGACATCTCAAACTCACTTTGCATAATATTAGCAAATTCCTTGCAAAGAGAGTTGTTAGTAGTACCAAATATTATATCATCAGCATAAATTTGAACAAGAAGAATGTCATGCTTTTTATGCTTGATAAAGAGAGTAGTGTCAACCTTACCCCTAGAGAAGCCATTTTCCAAAAGAAATTTCCTCAACCTTTCATACCAAGTTCTAGAAGTTTGTTTCAAGCCATACAAGGCCTTTTTCAGTTTAAAAACATGGTTGTGCATTTCAAAATATTCAAAACTAGGAGGTTGTTCCATTTACACCTTTTCTTGTATAAAACCATTTAAAAAGGTACTTTTAACATCCATTTGATAAAGTTTGAAATCCATGATGCATGTATATGCAAGTAACATTCTAATGGTCTCTAATCTAGCTACGGAAGCATAAGTTTCTTCATAGTCTATGCCTTCTTCTTGATTATAGCCCTTTGCTACAAGCCTAGCTTTGTTTCTTATTATTAAGCCCATTTCATCAAGTTTGTTCCTAAAGACCCATTTGGTGCTAATTATAGGATAATCATTGGGCCTTGGAACTAATTCCCAAACTTGATTTCTCTCAAATTGATTTAGTTCATCTTGCATTGCCAAGATCCAATGTTCATCATTAATGGCCTCATTTATGTCTTTAGGTTTAACTTGAGAGACAAAAGCTAGGTGATTACATGCATCTCTAAGAGTGTTTCAAGTAATTACCCCTTTTGATACATCACCTATGACCTTGTCAAGAGGATGATACCTTGATGTCCTCTATTCTTTGGGTAGATCCATGATTTCTGAATCTTCTTATCTTGCATGATCACTGGGTCTTTCCTTTTGCTTCTTAGGCTTTTTTTCTTGAATCTCCAAGTGTGTTCTAGCCATGATTTCTGCAACATCATCAATAAGCACTTTTCTCGGTTCATTTGGGTTAGTTTCATCAAAAGCAACATGTATAGACTCTTCTATGGTCATAGTTCATTTATTATAAACTCTAAAGGCCTTATTATGTATAGAATAGCCAATAAAAATTCCTTCATCAGATTTTGCATCAAACTTCCCCAAGTTATCCTTTCCATTATTCAAAACAAAGCATTTACATCCAAAAACATGAAAATGTGAAACATTTGGCTTCCTTATCTTATATAATTCATATGGGGTTTTCTTTAAAATTGACCTTATTAGGGCTTTATTCATAACATAACAAGTGGTATTAACTGCATCTGTCCAAAAGTACATAGGAAGGTTGGCCTCATTGAGCATAGTTCTTGTCATTTCCTCTAAAGATTGATTTTTCCTTTCTACAACACTATTTTGTTGTGGTGTACTAGGGGCAGAAAAATTATGCTCAATGTCATGTTCATCACAAAAGGATTTAAATTTATGATTTTCAAATTCACCACCATGGTCACTTCTTATGGATGCGATACAAAAACCTTATTCATTTTAGATAACTTTGGCAAGTTTTTTAAATGATTAAAAAATATTATTTTTGTGAGCCAAGAATAATGTCCATGTAAACCTAGAAAAATTATCCACAATCACCAATACATAGTAATTTCCACCAAAGCTCATAGTTCTAGAGGGACCAAAAAGATCCATGTGCAAAAGTTATAAAGGTCTAGAAGTTGAAACCACATTTTTAGCTTTAAAAGAGACATTTACTTATTTTTCCTTTTAACATGCATCACAAAGTTTGTCTTTTTCAAATTTGAGCTTTGGAAGACCAATTACTAGTTTTTTAAAAACTAATTTGTTTAAGTGATCTATATGAATGTGAGTAATTCTTCTATGCCATAATCATGAATCATTTTCTTTACTCATAAAGCATTTAGCATCATTTGAGGAAATGTCATCAAGGCTAATCATATATATATTATTGACCCTATGACCAACAAACTTAACATGCTTATCAACTTTACCCTTAATTATGCAATAATTAGAATTAAATATTACTCTATTCTCTTTATCACATAGTTGACTAATGCTAAGCAAATTATGTTTGAGTCCTTCAACAAGTAAGACATTATCAATAAATGAAGAAGGATTCTCACCAAATTTTCTAACTCTAAGGATCTTCCCTTTTTTGTTGTCACCATATGCCACGTGACCATTCTTTTTGGGAGCAAGGAAATAAAACTTGGAGTCATCATCGGTCATGTGCTTGGAGCAACCATATTAAGATACTAACTTGAACTTTTGGACTTCAAGCACACCTATAATACACATTCAAATTTTAACCTTTGGTACCCAAATTGTCTTGGGTCCTTGTGTGTTAGAGTTAGGTAAGGTGCCCTTAGGAACCCAAACCTTTTTAGTTTCAATCTTGGTGTTAATGTTCTTTCTAACATTACATGTGGATGCACTATGCCCTTTCCTTCCACAATGAAAGCATTTGATAAAGGGACTACTTGAAGCATTTATGGAAACAAAGAAATTTTTGTAAGATTTTTGTTAGTTATTGGGATTATACCCCAAACTGACTTTTTGGAAAACATATTTTTGTTTCCCTAACAACACATTCAAGTTGTCTCTTCCAAGGGTAAATTTTGCAAAAGTGTTGTTTAAATCTTCAATTTTTTTTCAAATGCTTTGCATGATGAGCAAGGTAAGGGTATGGATGCGTTATCATGTGAGGAGCAAGTAATGCCCAATGAGTTAGCATCAATAAGTCCTAAGGTCTCATTTTCAACCTTAAGCTCATTAATCTCCTTGTTTAAAATAGAAACTTTGTTTACCGATAAGGAGATTGTTTTGTTAGAAGATAAAACTATTTTAGTGAGCCTCATAGATTCATCATGCAATTCTTGAAATGCATCTTGTAATTCATCATAAGAAGGTGGAGATTCTAAGTTAGAAGATGTTACCTCGGGGTCGTTCTCTTCACTTTTTTCTCCTTGAACCATGAGACAAAGATGAGCTTCTTCATCTTCTGAACTATCGGAGGAACTCATGTCATTATCCTCCCATGCTATATATGCTCTCATTCCTTTCTTTTCTTTGGAGGGTCTTTTCTCAAACTTTTCCATCTTTTTTAGATACACAGGACATTCCATTTTTATGTGCCCCAATTTTTCACATTTATAACATTTTGAAGGCGCTGAGGATCCTTCTCCTTTGTGATAGACTTTCTTTTGAGGGAAGGGTGGTCTTCTTTGGAATCCTTTCTTCTTTAAGAATATTTTAAACTTCCTCACAAGGAGACTGAGATTTTCCTCACTTAGCTCAAGGTTTTCTACATCTTCTTCACTATCTTCATCATCATCTTCAATTGTGGAAGAGGTGGCTTTGAGTGCAATCCCCTTCTTCTTCTTATCATGCTCTTCATTTTAATTGAGTCTATTTAGCTCCAATTCATGCTCTTGAAGCTTCCCAAATAGAGTAGCTAGAGACATTGTTGACAAATCTCTTGATTCCGCAATAGCCATTACTTTGGGTTGCCAATTCCTACTCAAACATCTCAAGATTTTATTAATAAGGTCTTCATTAGGAAATGTCTTTCCTAATGAAATAAGATGATTTACAATATATGTGAATCTCTTTTGCATCTCTTAAATGCTTTCACTTTGATTCATTCTAAATAATTCATATTCATAAGTAAGAGTGTTTATTCTAGATCATTTTACCTCACTTGTACCTTCATGAGTTACTTGTAATGTATCTCACATTTCTTTAATGGTCCTGCAATTTGACACCCTAAAGAATTCATCATACCCCAAGGATGTGGTGATGATGTTATTGGCTTTCAAATTGTATTGAACCTTCTTTTTGTCCTTATCGGTCCATTCATTTCTAGGTGTATTAATTTTCACACCATCTTTAGTATGTGTGGGAATAAAAGCACTATTTTCAATGGCATCCCACACATCTAAAACAATAGCTTCAATAAAAATTTTCATCATTTCTTTCCAATATGCATAACCATCCCCATTGAAAAAGGGAGGTCAATTTATAGAGAAACTTTCATTAGAAAAATCATTTGAAGTCATTTCTTCTCTTAAAGCTGCTAAGCTATTTATACAAGAGTCTAGCTCTGATAACACTTGTTACCAAGCGACCTCAATTACTCAAAAGGGGGGGTGAATTGAGTATATAAAACAAGTTCGCAAATCTTTCATTAAATACTTGAATTCTTATTTTTGTTGAAGCTATTTGATTAATAGAGATAAATGGATAGATGAGATGAACCCTTTCACTTACAAATACAACAATCAAGCAAGATAGTATTTAAGTAAACTCAATAAAATAGTGCACAATATTAAAGAGTTGAGTTTAGAAGAACAAACACTAAGATTTATCCTGGCTCACCCACCAATCCACTTGTGGCTTACGTCCAGTCCTCAAGCAATCACTCGAGATTTCCACTATATCTTCAAGCTTGAAAGAAGGTGCTTGACAACTTTTACAAATTGGAGCACTCAACACACCTTAGGATGCCTCACCCTTTTGCTTGAGCTTCTATATTTAAGGGATACCTCACCCTTGCAAATTTAAGGAATACCTCACCCTCTCTTAATAGATTGTACAAGATTTAGATGGAAGAAACTCTCTCTAGAGTAGATAATACAAATTGAAGAACTATGGTATTAAGGATTCACACAAGTTGAAGCTCAAAATAGAGGATTATATGAAATGATGAGAAAACTCATTTTTAATGCTCAGTAGTGATTCTCAGATTGTTGGTCTCAATTTTTCTAACCCTTCATTAATGCCCAACACCCAGATTTATAGTTAAGGGCCATTGATAGCCATTGGGGGTAGATGAGAGCATTAAATGCTCTTTAATATAGCCATTACGTGTTTCTTCTCATTTTCTAAATAGCAGACCTAATCGGTTATGCAAGCACCCTAATTGGTTAGGGGCCCTTTTAAGCTCAAAATAAAAGCTTTTGTTATAGAGAATAACTAATTAGATTCATGTCCTAATCGGTTAGGACTTAATGCATTTTGCTTCTAAGAAATCAAATAACCGATTAGGGCTTTAACCTAATCGGTTAGGCCCTGTTATAAAATGAAAAGAAATGCTTCTGTGTATTCAAATACTCGATTAATCAATTTGCCTAATCGGCTAGGCATATAAAATATAAAGAGGCAATGCCTCTGTTTCATCAGACTAACCAATTAGGAGCTGCTCCTAATCGGTTAGGGGCCTTAAAAATTGGCCTCTAAAAAGACAATGAATAGGTTATGCTTTTTGCCAAACTAGTTAGTCCTTTTAAAACATAAAAACGTGCATTTCTGTTTTGGATCTTATTTAGTTGCCTAAAAAATGAGATTTGGTTTCCAAGGGGTTTTTCAGAAAACTTTTTTATCCTTACTAAAAACCATTTGTTTAAGCTATGAATTTCATGATTGAAAAGAATGATTTTGCAAAGCCATTTTAAGAAAGCCAAAAGATGAGCTTAGAGTGAATCCTTAATATACATTTACACAAGATCTATGACCTACATGCTAATCTTGAATTCCTTGTGACTTGATCGTTGTGTTTCCATTGCTTTCTTGTTTGTCAACATCAAAACCATTTGCATTTAGTCAATGTCAATCACATAAGCAACACTTTGTCACTCATGAACTGAACTTTAATCTATGACAATCCATACTTAATGAATCACACAACTTTTCCTTTATCTTCTTTTGTACGCCACTAGGTCTTTTTCTCTAAGAAATACCCTCTCTAGTGCCTCAACACTCTTAAAAAGGAATTAACAAAGGATTCTAACAACTAGGGAACTCAATTCATCAGAAATTAACATTTTGGTGAATTCTGGTGCTCACGTCGCGACATCAACTTGGCACCCCGCGGCGCCCTACTCTCGGCCTACTGAAAACTGAAAACCAGAGCCTTACATGCCGCGACACGGTGTTGGCACACCGCGGCGCATATAGCAGATTCAATCTCACGCCTCAGCGTGACTCTCCCATGTCGCGGCGCACACTGGCTTTCTACAGAATTCTACAAAAAAACTCATGGTTCTACATTGTTCCATTAATCTTATCTCAGCTTCTAATCATCTAAACTCAGTTTCTAGGTAGTTCTTGGCATCACCAACAACTTCTAAACATGTTGTAACACCATTACAACGTATTGATTCACTAAACTTGGATCAAACACCAAAAATCTCATATTTGGTCATTCAAAACCTAGGTTCAAGCTCAAGAACCAACTAATTCTATCTAAGGATAAAAGCAACCATCTTGTTCTCATCAAGTTGAAACAATCAATTCCAACTAATGAAAGTAAGAATCAAGCTAAAGTAACTAGTTTTCACTCTTTAAAACCCAACTTCTCCATCTAAAGACCTAAGTCCAAAGCATAGAAAATATGAAGAAACAAAGATAGAAAACGCCCCTACCTCTTGTAGACCACTTAATTCTTGAAGCCTTGCTTTGGTTTCCCCCTTTTTCCTTTCCTTCTTCCCCTTTTCTCTTCTTTCCCACGGCTACCTTCTCATTTTCTCTCTTTTTTTTCCTCTTTTCTGCTCTCTGTCGTAAAACAAAAGAAGAGAAGTCTATTTTGACTTCTTAAAGGATTACCACTAATATGGTACTAGAAATCCCGATCTGCTATAAACACTTAGATTCCTCTAAATCCAGGTTCTTAACTTCCAACAAATTCAAAATAAATGCTAAGATTCATTAAAAATCATGTTGCACTTTTTCTCTATTTTTTCATATCTGTTAGAGGTCAATCCGACATTAAAAGCACAACCAGTATGTCGAAAAATACCAAATTAACTCCGATTGTCCTGAAATTTTAACCACACCTTACTTAACTCATTTGTGACTTAGAAACAAGTTAACCACACTCATTTCCCCTCAAATAGGAGTTTATGCTATTTTTTGAGTTATTTTAGGCTATTTACCACATTTTGTGTTGCAGTAAAGTGCCTAAATTAATTTAATTTGTCACAAAACTTAACTGACATACTAAATAAGTATCAAACTACCTATGTAACCTTATACAAGCCTAAAATGATTTTTTGAGATGTTACAGTTAGCTAATTGTAAATATAAAAAAAATCATAGATGTTAATTATTTTCTTCTATTTTTTATATGTTTTAAATTTTTATAATAGTATAAAATTAAAATGGAGTCTTTTGATGGTAAAGTTCACTTTTCATATCACGACTTATTATCACTAAGCATTAAAACTGAGAGCTGAGGGGATTTTCTTAAATTTGGTGCTCTCGTTATGCTTCTCATAAACATAGATCAATCTTCTAAGTTGCGCAATGGTACCAAATTAATAATAACTCAACTTGGTAACCATGTATTTGTGTGTAAAAGTTATCTTTGGGTGCAATGTTGGATAGAAGTTATTTATTCCTTACATGGTCTTAACTCTTATAGATACTAGGATTAGATTTAAAGGAGACAATATCTAGAATTATATAGTCTTCTTTGCTATGACAATCAACAAGAGCCAAGGTGAATCTCTATCTCATGTTGGTTTATTCCTTCAAAGACTAGTATTTTGCCATGGTCAATTGTATATGGCCATTTCTAGAATACTCGAAAAAACAAGGGCTAAAAGTATTGTTCTTCACAAGGAAAGGAAACTATCTAGAATAGCAAATAACATTGTTTTCAAGAAAGTTTTTAGAAATTTATCATAAACAGGTATCTCTTAATTTTATTATTGATTATTTTGTATCACAAATTGTTGTTTTATTTTTTAAATAATTTTTCTATTGTTATATAATGCTTTATTATTTAAAAATGCATCAAAGAAAATGTTTTTATTATTTAACAATCCAAGATGTATTACATTTATTTAGATGCATTTTTAAATAATAAAAATATCATATAACAAAAGAAAACATATTTAAAAAATAAAATAACAATTTGTGTTACAAAATAATCAATAATAAAATTAAGAGATACCTCTTTACAGCATATTTCAAAAAAAATTTCCTTAAAAATGACATCATTTGCTATTTTAAATCGTTTCCATTTCTTCTTAAGAACCAATATATTTAGCCATTGTTTGTTTCATGCTCTAGAAATGACAATATGTATTTGACAATGGCTAAATATTCAAAGGAATAAATCAAGATATAGATTGACGTAAGCTCATGTTAATTGTCATATCAAACTAAACAGATATTGGATATTGTTTATGAGATTTAAATGGTAGCTTAGAATTTGTAGGAGTTAAGACAATGCAAGGAATAAATAACCTTTTTCCAACATTTCACTTAGAGATAGGAAGCACTAATACAAATATGAGTCATTGATATGACACAACACAGATATGTTGA
Source organism: Ormosia semicastrata (assembly GCA_029884595.1). Taxonomy (NCBI): domain Eukaryota; kingdom Viridiplantae; phylum Streptophyta; class Magnoliopsida; order Fabales; family Fabaceae; genus Ormosia; species Ormosia semicastrata. Next base: position 21,814,058 of record JAQQTO010000042.1, on the reverse strand, counting down.
TACGGCAAAAATTCAAAAAATAATTGAAAAACATATAGACAAAACGTATCTAAAAGTATCAAAGTATCTGATACAAAACATATCGGATACTGATACAGTGATCATTTTGAAGTATCAGTGCTACATCTTTACCTCTTGATGAAATCTTGGCAACGATGCTTAATATTACCCAAATTTAAACCTTGCAAATTGATTGTAGTAGAGTAATGACACAGTATAGTTATAATTCAATGGTGAGTAAGGGTCATTTTTTGCAGAGGATTGGGTCTAATCTTTTAGGAATTACCTAGTCAAGTAAAAAAGAGGGTTTTGCTTAATAATTAAAACTAAATAACAAGATCAATAAAGAAACTAAAATTACAAACAAAATTTAAATAGGATTGAAGATAATAAATATAAGGAGTAGTTAAAGAATTAGTCTCCACTGCTAGACCTTTGACAGGATAAGACATACCACATGTGAATAATTGATTTCAATATTATTCCACAATTCCTAATTGAAACTGATAATTGTAGATAGTAAGGTTCTTGCTCTACTACCCCTCATCTTTCCTTAGTTCATCGTTAGACATGAGTTTTAGTTATTACCAAATCTTTAACCATTATACAACCCAAATTATTACCAGATTTGATTTATGGCAACATTAAGATGAAAAAGATATTAGGCTATTATAAACAACATCTAGTCGGAGAATAAGCATTTAACTTATGTTGTGTTCCACACCAAGTATAATGAGGACCTCCTCGCTTATCCGTGATTCGCTACCAAGGGTTAAGAAAACCTATGCTCTATAGGCTAACAATTTCCTAAGCTAGCATTAGAAACATGCAAGATCTTGTCTAATCCTGTGTCCTAAACGAATCAAAGCATGAATCATAAATACTATGAATAGAAAAACATAAACAATCTCAATTAATAAAAGAGAAATAATATCTACGTAAAATAAACATAGTCAAGTTTAGGGTTTTGACATTTCTTTCAACCAAGAGAGAAGTTAAACTAACTTGGTTGAAGAAACCATGAATACAAACAATAATGATAGAATCAAGAGGGGGATGAATTGGTTCTATGGTGTTCAATAACAGAAAATTATAAAATTGAACAACAATTGCAATATAAACACAAGTGAAAACTTGAAAGTAAAGAAGAAAGAGTTGAGAGAAGTGCGAAAATGAATTTTATACTTGTTTAGCCACAATGCGCTACCTACATCTAGTCTCCAAACAAATGTTCAAGATTTTTTTTACTTGCCGAATTTTCTCTTACAAGGACTCTGACGAACATTCCTCTACCTTAGGGTCAAAGCATAGTTACAATGGTTTCTTTTAACCAATGATACCACCAAACCTCCCTCAACTTCTACCAAAAGAACAGTAATTAGATCAAGGGAATTAATGCTACTCACAGCCATTTCTTTACACAAGAACAAGGTTTTAATTCTCAAAGGTTTTGGTTGCTCTTATCAATGAGCTATAATAGGTATTTGGACTCTCTCTAGAGTGAATGTAAAAATTTAGAACCAACTAGGAGGAAGAAAAATAGATATTACGAAAAAATGCAGTAATTCCTCACTTTTTGTTTGAGCAATTGTGTGTTTGATCTTCTCTTAGGCTTCCCTTTTGTAGTGGATGGCTTCCCTTTAACTTTGCTAGTCATTGGTGAGTGAAAAAAAATCAAGAATCCCCTTAATCCATGAAGATTTGCTCCCCCTAATCTTATGCATTGCTTTGGAAAAACTTGCAAAACCTGCTCTTTCTCTCCCTTTAGCATAAAAAAGGTGAAAAGCAATGCAAAAATAATAGTTCAACATTTATAACAAAAGCACAATATAAATATCTAAAGAGAGGTATAGTAGTAATGACATATGCGACAACCAAAACAAGTCAAAAAAAGTCTATTAACATTCCTAAAAAAAACCATAGAGTGCTATTATCAAGATGACTAGACGCAAAGTAACTAAAACCATATTCTGGATGAGTTTTTCAAAAAGAAAGCAAGAGAAAACATAAAATCAAGAAAGCTTTTTGAGAATAGATACTAAAAGACCCTGGGTATGTTCTTGATTAGCCATCAATTTCTGTTGATTCTCCAAGAGGCTTGCAATGTCCTTTTTAGCTAGGTAGAGTTGCCTCTCTACGTCTTCAATCTTCTCATTATTAGAATTTAATTTAGCCTTGAGCGCAGCAAACTCAAAAACATTTTTAGCCACTTTAGAGGATTCACCAAAGTGTTTAGAACTTTGCATAGGGGCATAATCTAATTCAATATCACAAGTGGCATTCTTTTTGTCTAGAGCAACTGTTCTATCATCCTAGAAGTCAGCATCAATTTCATCATCAACTACAAATGAATAAGACAAATTTGAATAAGCTGGAGGAGTATCAAAATCAAAATTATCAGGGGATGGTAGATTAAGTTGTTTCCTTTCTTCTCTATAACCCGTTCAAACTCATTTTCCATTTGGAGGCTTTTTGAACATCATGTGCGACATCTTTTTTTCATCATAATTGCTTATAGGAATAGATGACTAGAGGTACACTTGAGGACTTTCATCATGTCACTGAAGATGATGAAACTTAAGTTCATCTTCTTATCTTTTAACACACCACAGTAAGAATAAGTGGAACATAGTAATAGCATTCTATGTTCTATACTTTAGCAGCACAACATTTATGAAAAAGTGATAAAACAATCTATACTCAACATTTATGAAGTCTCTTGCATCAAGAAACATAGTAGGTTGCTTTTCAGTTGTAAATACTCAGGGCCTATTTGGTACGAAGGATAAGATTAGACTTGATAATATTAGACCTGATAGTATAAGATCTGATAGTATATGACCTGATAGTATAAGGTCTAATACGTAAGGATTGGAGATATCTGATAACTTCATAGAATGTAATTATTTGTACCCTATTTCTGTGCGTAAAGAATGCTTAGTTCTTGTTTATAATACATATTTGGAAGGTTTTAAGCTTATATTTGTCATATTCTAATTTAGATACATTCTTATGTGATATTTAGCAAATTGTGTTTATTTGGTAAGAGATTGAATGAATTTGTGTTTGTTATTAATTTGGTGATTTCTCTATAATAGGAAGAGCTCCAAAGATGATATGTGGAGCATTAGAGCCAAAAGTGGAAGAGGAAGCCAAATTTGCATCTCAGCAGGCAACGCCACGATGTGGCCAATTTAACATCGCGATGTGGTGCATCCCCTGCATCAGTAGGAAATACTCGAGGCCAAGGCACCACAGCGCAAGGAAGTGAATGCCGCGGTGCAGGTGACCTAAATATTTAGTGTGTCGCGACGTTGGGGTGTTGACATCACGGTATATCCTATTTTTCTGAGCCTATAAATATTGTTTTATTAGATTTTTGTGAGAGTTTTCATTATTTAGAAACTGCAGCTAGGGTTACGGTTTTGGAGGCTGAGGGAGACTAAGGAGGCAAGGATGAAGGTCATCTTCCTTATGGAAGATGATTCAAGCTTCAATGATCACACTTAATGAGTTTCCTTCCTTCTCCTTTCTCTTTTCTCTCTTCTTTATCTTTTGAACATGGTTTTCGTGTAGTAATTTCATGTTCAATGATTAGCTGAATTGTATTTAGGGATTACTTTGGATCCTTGTATGAATATTGATGAGTTTATAATTTTTGAGTATATATTGATATTTAGTTATGTTCAATCATATAGGTCTTAATACTTTTGAAGGTTTGATCAGCTTTTGATTGATTTGATGAAATCTGATGAACTTAGAAATAGGAATTTGAATTTTAGATCATATGTATAGTTGATGCATGTTCGATGAATTCAATTGGCTTGGATAAGTTAATTCGCTAACTGGATAGAAATATAACTTTTGCATAGTGTGTGATTAAGAATAGATCGTTCATAAGTGGAGTTTGCACTAGTTCTCATGGAAACATAGTAAATTAGGTAAATGAAACTATGGTTGATTGACCTAGACATAGGCTTTTAACTAAATCAGATTCTCAAGCTAACTTAACAATTCATTGATGTTACTTGTAAAGATTGTATGTCATTAGTATTAAATAGGAGGTGAAAAAGGATTTCCTAAATCTCTAAACCATTATCTTTACTTTCATTTATCGCTTTTATGTCTTTGGATTAGTTTTACTGTATTTTCTCTATTTTTATATCCTTGAATAGAATTAATTAAGCTATTAGTTGGTACTTAGCTTTGGAAGCCTATATCCTCGTGGGAACGATCTTTTACTCTGTATCTGTATTACTTGAGACTTGTACACTTGCAGTAAGCAAATGGGCTAATAAGTTTTTGGTCAAGAAAATAAGTTTTTATCTTATGAAAGGATCAAGAATTTGCTATCAATATCAAGGTGTTTAAAATTGTAATAGAAAAGTCTTTATATGAACTTATACATCAAAACTCAATCAGGCCTAATCCTAGCTCACAATGCTTAATTAAGTTGTCCATCATTTTAATGGATAAGAGGGGTTTGATGGATAACCTTATATAATACAGTATTAGCACCAAACAACTGATAAAGTTATAATGTATTGTATTAGCTTATCCTATCAGGCCTAATACAGCATGCTAAACAGACCCTAAGTGCATCATTGAATGAGAAGTCAACATGCTTCAAAGAGATATTAGATAAATAAATCTTTTCAGAATCATATGCTTCACATCCCAAGATATCATTAATACTTTGATCAGAAAAAGAAATTTCAGTCCCAAGTAAGTAAGACTTCAATTCAGTTCCTTGTGCATTGACAAATAAATTTGCATAGAATAACCGAACAAGTTTAGGAAATACCTCCTTATTTAATTGCAAGAAAGGTGTCCATCCTATGTGCTCATGTTTCTTGAATGCATCAATCCCTTCATGACTAAAATACTCCAGACTCATTGTCCTTCTCATGATTAGATTTTTTTTTTCAAAGCATTTTTTAACTTTTGCTTGGCTTCCTTATCTCAAAACAAGAGAGCATCAATGACTGATAGAACACCACCCTTAGACTTGATGGCATTGGCCTCCTTATTAACTTTCTTCTTAGCTTACAATTTCTTATTTTTCACCTTCTTAGTAGATTTTTTGTGCCTTTTAGAAGTCATATCGAATATCAACTACGGATAGCCATGAACAAACCACATCTTTGAGTTTAGTGAACCACGAACCAAAGGATGAGAACAGGTGGCGTCTCTAACAAATGAATGAATGAACCACGTCTCTGAGTGAAGGAAAGTCGTTTTAGTTACAAGTGGCATTGTCACTTGAAGAGGAGGGGCTCATGATGTAGGACCATAAGTTCTTGTCACCATAAACTATGGAGGTACACCACTGGCAGCATCATTGGATACAACTAGGGAGAGCTCATGTCCTCAAACCATGAAGATATTTGTATTTCGTGGTTGTGTGAATGATTTGAGAGTGAAAACTTATGTGAAAATCAAGAGGAGAAGATTAAAAAATCTTGGGTTTAGGTTTTAAAAAGATAAAGAAAGTAGGGAGAGAGAGAAAAGAGAGAGAATTTTCTAAAATATGATTTTTTTGAAATCTAGATTTCTAATAATAAATTTTAAAAAAAAAGATATAAGAAGCATGAAAAAGACTAAAAGGTCCTTAAAAAAAATGTAAGAGACAACCTCTGTGATTTTAATCTTAACACATCACATCACATAAAAAAAATTGAGAAGAAGAGCAACTAAAACCAACAACTACATAGTAGTTACTATTTCTCCCAGTAGTTGCTCCTTTTGACTGTAACATCAAAACTTGAGAATTTTGAACAAAAAGCTTAACTAGGACTTGGATATGGTTCCATCACTCCAAGTGGCTTCAATATCATATAAGATAATCATTTCATGCACTCTAACAAACAAACACATGAATAACATAATATGCATAAAATTGACATAAAACACAAAGCATACATGAAATTGACATAAAACATATAAGCACATAATATGCCGATGTTATGAGTCACAAGATCCACTTGGATTTTTCATTGTAAAACTAAGTGACAATATTGTAACTATTCAACTTGACCCCAAAACCACAAAGAAATCATTCAAGATTAGTTAAACAAATTTCGTTTCTTATAAAGCAAAATCTCTTCTCATTTAGAGGTTTTGTAAGTATATTAGTAAGTTGTAAATTAGTGCATATAAAATCAAGTTCAATATGACCCTTTTAAACAGGGTTTTTTAGAAAGTGTGTCTAATATCAATATGTTTTGTCATAGAATGTTGAATAGGGTTCTTTGTCAAGTCGATGACACTTGTATTATCACATTTAATGGGTACTGTGTCAAGCTTTATGCTATAGTCAAGTAATTGATACTTCATCCATAGCACTTGAGTGCAACAATTAGTAATAGCTATGTATTTGGCCTCTGCAATGGATAAAGCCACTAAAAATTACTTCTTTGTGTGCCAAGATACTAGACATGGGCCTAAAAATCGACAATCCCCACTTGTGTTTTTCTATCAAATTTGCAACCAGTATAGTCAACATTAGAAAATTCAAGTAGATCAAATGATAAATGCTTAGGCACTACTAGAAATTTGGGCATTAGAAACCGAAAAATTAGTCTCTAAATCATGAAAATCAGTCTCTAAAATAATTAGAGACCGATTTAATTCGGTCTCTAAAACGCTCGTTACTAAATATTAGAGACCAAACTTGTTGGTCGCTAAATTTAGAAACCGATTTAGAGACCGCTTTTCTAAAAATAATCGGTCTCTAATGTCAGTCAAAAATTGGTCAATTATTTTCAAAAAAAGTGCATTAGAGACCGATTTAGAGATCGATTTATTAGAGACCAATTTTTTGATCTCTAAATCAATCTCTAAAGCCTTCTCTAAATCAGTCTAAAAATTGAGAATATTTATATATTTTATAAAATTAGTCACTAAATCAGTCTCTAAACTAGAGATTGATTTATTAGTCTCTAAATCGGTCTCTAAAAAGGCTGAATATATTTATATATTTGATAAAATCGGTCACTAAATCAGTCTCTAAACTAGAGGTCGATTTATCAATCTCTAAATCGGTCTCTAAAAAAACTAAATATATTTATATATTTTACAAAATCGGTCACTAAATCGGTTTCTAAACTAGAGGCCAATTTATCGGTCTCTAAATGTCATTTTTTGTATATTTAGTCCCTAAATCAGTCTCTAATTTGTAATATAAATTTATATTTATTTTTAAATTTATTAAAATCCAAATTTTTAAAATACCTAATAAACAACAGTCAACAATATCATATAACCAAACACATAAATAAAAAATAACGTAAACTAAACTAATTCAGTCTTTAGAATATCTCATTTAAATATCAAGGCATTGTAGAATAAACTAAACTAAGCATTGTCTACAACATCTCATTACTACAATATTTCAAATGTAAGAAAGTTGAACACAACACAAACTAAACTCTAATCATAAAAATTATTCCTGGTCTTCATCGTCGTCGTCCTCCTCTTTTGCTCCATCAGCCACAGGAAGTGTTTGAGAAGGCTGAAAGTTCATCGACTGCATCATCTCTCGTACCAGTCGGTTTGTCTCCTCAATCTGTCTCCTATTATCTGCCACTTGAGCCCGAAGCTCATTTCTCTCATTTCTTAATTCTTCAAGTTCATTTCTTTGCACCCAGTCAAATGATTAAGAACTTGTGCCACGATATTGTGGTCTTCCAGCCACTATGGTTGACTCAATTCCAAGACCATATATTTTATCTTTTTTCACTCTAGCCACATTGCGCCACACATCCAACTCATTTGGGGGAGGAATTCCCTGCTCTGAGAACTCTTTGGGTCATTTCTTGCATTTCATTTGCAAATTTGGTATGTCAATACCAATATGACACTAATTAATGCAAAAAGTTTAAGCAGCACATAAGTCTAACATAATATAAGTCATGACATAAAATATAAGAATAAACGTGATTTCAATCACATTTTAAAAGCTGCAACCTTGTTTAATTTTAATTTGAGATGATAGCACAATAAAATATTCCTCTTTGAAAATAGAATAGGGACTTTTGACATGTAATAAACATATATCATAACAAGTCGATTGAATTAGGAACCATAATGTACACGTATTGGATATAGAAAAAATAAAACAAAAAAGAAGCTGATAAGAAATTAGGAACCATAATGTACACGTATTGCATATAGAAAAAGATAAAATAAAAAAGAAGCCAATAAGAAAAAGAAAGAAATAATTAAAATAGAATAGGAAAGAAATCCTATTCATACATTCTGTGAGTGTAAAGAGATGAGCTTCCGTCTTTGGCCAATACCCAAAATAACAAATTTTTTGGGCCACTACCCCACCACTTGCACGGCCATTTTCTTTAATGCAACACCTTCTCCATTCACACTTTCCCTCCCATAACTTGCTATTTATTATCTTCTTCCCACTGTTTGCTCTCTCATTTCCTCTATATATACTCCTTCAAAATCTGACCTCTATGCCTAACTCACTTCTATTACCAAACTAAATCCTTTTCTCTCTCTCTCTCTAAACTATGGCATTGAGAAGATGCATTATTATTCTGATATTAGCAGTGATGGTATTATTTGCGATTCAGATATGCACATCAGAGATAAACAGGATAGACTTTCCAAATGGCATTATATTTGGCACTACCTCTTCAACTTTCAAGTTCGTATCAACTCATCATTTAGTCACCACTATTAATTATATTTTCACTCTCAGTTTCAGGCCATGAAAGAAGCTTTTTGAAATTTTTTATAATACTATACATTATGGTTACGACTGAATTCCACAACTTACTCGCATTCCCACATAGCTACCAGGCTAATGCACTGTTCCAATCCAAGAAACTTGTTCCAGATTACCCATGCACTACATAGTCGAAAAATATTACAAGTACATATATAAAAAAAATTATGACTTATATTTAGAGTTTCCTTTAAACATCAAGATAGAAACATGAATACAATTACTGAACATCATTATTTCAAACCCAAGAGTTCAAATTAGATAAAACAATTGCTTACAGCTATATGCTCTGATCTCCTATCCACCCATGTGTGATCTTTACGTCGATGTGTGTGATGAAACAATGTTGGTGCTGATGGAACAACACCATTCAACTTAGTCTGCAACAATTGTAACAAAACCATATTAGTAAATTTAACCATATTAGATAACTTTGACAATAATGCAAGATATTAATGAACTTAACCAGATTAGCTCTATGTTGAGATGAGGTAATAGAGCCACTGGTGTGATATGAAGCTCCATATCCTCCACAATCAGATGCTCGATTGACTTTTGTAATTACACTTTTCTTTTTGAAAGCCTCACTTTCCCAATGTGTACACAACGCGTCCCATATGTCATCCCCAAGCCAACTTTGTCTCTCCATTTTCCTGCGAGCCTTTTCTATAACATTCTTCAACAATGCTGCACCCCGTTTCTCAAAGTTTCTTCGATCCCAATAATTATCTGGGGGAATGACAGTAAACTTCCTCTGTAATAAATATGAGTAAGCAAATTATTTATGACCAAAAAAAAGTCTATTAAATTTTAAATTATAGTAATAAAAATTTAAAAATTACCATAAACTCTGCAAACCACATATCTCTTGTATCACCTATCCTTTTCCATGATGTCTATGGCTTTAAATAATGGCTCTTGAAGATTTCACTACTTCCATTTGCTGCCAAGTGCGAAGGCAAGAATCTACAAACAATACAGGTGTTTAGTTATAATATATCAAACATAGTAATGTAATTTTAAAAAATATTACTTATACATACCCATCTCCTTCTAGATATAAAATTAGTTTGCTACAAAGAATTTGTGTATCTGATGTATCCTGAGTATGACTTGATCCAAGTGTAGATCCTACATCTGTTGGAGGGATAAATGATCCAACATTGTGATCAGACTCCTCTGTCAAAGGCACCACACGGTGAGATGGTTAAGTAAGAGGTGCTGTTAGTGCACTTGGGATCGAATAAGTAAATATAAGTAATGTGGGTGATGGAGTAGTAGCAAGAGATGGAGAACTAGCAGAGGTTAAAGGTGGGTGAGAAGTAGAATGCCCCACCGATTGCACCGGCTGTTGCTTTTTTGGGTGACTATTAGAAACTTTTCCTTTACCTCGAGCTCTCTCAGAGATCTGCAATGAACACAAATGGAATGTATATTAAAATGCTTATCAAATAAATAATAATTCCTTTGTGAAAAATACAAAACACAATTAATTTACCTTTTGTTAACAAACACTAATCATACATGATCAGCATCATCATCATCATCATCATCATAGCCATCACTTTCATCATCATCATCATCAAGCAATTCATATTGTTGAAGATCTTCATCTTCATTGTCATTTTCAGAATCATTATCAAAATCAAATTCATCTTCCTCCCTATTCTCTCCTTCATTACTTTCTACCTCATTTTCCTCCCTATCATCTCCTTCATTACTTTCTACCTCATCTTCGCCGACATCAGCTTCTACTTCATGATGATCACCTTCTTCATCTCTTAAGTTGGCAAAAGGGTCATCATTTGTTATAAAATTAACATAAGTTGCAGCATCTTGATATGCAACCTCTAATGCATATCGAGCATCAACAATACCTCTTGGTTTGGTTTTAATGACAACCCACCAATTAGCCTTATCTTTTATTTTTTTAGGGTAAGGTGCATAATACACCTGAATTATATTTTGAGCAAATATGAAGGGGGTCATATTTTGGATACCATCGAGTATGTCGAACCTCCACGATTCCATATTGTTTATGAACCTTCACACCACGATTAAGTACAGCATAAAACCATTCACAATTAAACAACACTAACCGTTTCATTAGTTCTCCTGGGTATTCTACTTCCATAATTTATTTAATGATGCCATAATAATAATTCTTTTCTTCTACTTTGTCATCACCCTTAACATAAACCCCATAATTGATGATTTTTTTTATCGATACTCCAATCTTCTGTATGAAACTTATAACCATTGACAAAGTAGATAGGCCATGTACGAACCTTTCTCTTAGGACCCCATGCTAAGTGGTGCAAAAATTGATTTTGTACCAGGTTATTTTTATTGTGAACCTACCAATGATAATAGTAAAATCATTATAATTTATAACATAACTATCAAGTATTTATATCATTAAAAAAAGTGTTAAGACACTTATGTAACTTCGGAACCAAGTCAGAAATTCAGATGCAATCATACCATCAACATCAGTGTAAGTGATGTTTGGATTAGCTACTTTCAAATATTCCTCAAAAAATCTAATAATATGCACACGATTACTAAATATGAACCAACTACATATATATACTAAAATGAACAATTCAAGAATGATTTAGTTCATTTACCCAATATATGGTTGAACCTCCTCATAATTAAGTAGGATATGTAAATGTGCAGTAGCTACTTCCTTATCCATTAAATACTTATTGTTACAAGTTCCAATTGAGCGGCCAAGATGATTGAAAATTGATAAAGTGGGTTTGATTGTCTCATCTAAACCTCCATCATCATTTCGACCAACTCTATTTCTCATTGATTGCACATGAGATTCAAAATAGTAAGAACAAAAATAAGAAGTCTCTTGGCATAAATATGCCTCACATATGGACCCTTCCACATGTGATTTGTTTTTAACCATTCGTTTCAACCTATTCAAGTACCTAAAAGAAATGTGATATCATTAATTACTAAACTTTGAAATAAAAATATTACCACATTTTAAAACGCAATAAAGTAGGTGATTACCTCTCAAATGGATACATCCATTGATATTGAACAGGGCCTCCTACTCTTGCCTCATACGGCAGATGAATAGGTAAATGTTCCATTGAGTTAAAGAATCCAGGTAGAAAAATTCGTTCCAACTTACATGTTATAATGACGATGTTTTGCTGCATTAGCAATAAATCAGACACACGTAACACTGCTAAACACAAATATCTAAAGAATTTACTTAACTCAGCTAAAGGCTTCCACACTGGATCTGGCAATGCACCAAAAGCAATTGGTAGCAACCGCTCCATAAACACATGCCAATCATGGCTTTTCATCCCAACTAGCTTCCCCTCTCTTATGTTTACACATCTACACAAATTAGAGACATATCCATCAGGCATTTTTAATTCACTAACCTATTTACATACAGCCCTTTTTTGCTCCATGTTCAACACAAATTTTGCTTTAGGCTTCAAAATTCAGCTTTAAATTCTGTACTTAACCCTAATCTAACATTTCTTGGTTCAACTTTAAATTCAAGATATGTTTCATCAAAACATTTTCAGTCTTCTCCATCTGATGGATGACATAACACTCCCGATTCTCGTCTATTTTCATAATGCCATTTCATGTGCGGAGCAGAACTCATTAAAGTATATAATCTCTTCAGCCTAGGAATGAGAGGTAAATAATGTGATTACCATGCAGCATTGATGATGAGTTTTGATGATAACAAATATGGAGATGATGAGAAGATCAAGTCCATGTTCTTCAAGTTTAGCTTTAGGACTTAAGATCTCTCTTGTACAGAGCTCTCATAGGATATCTCGGTGTTTAACTCAAAAGATCTAAGAACATGTTTTTCTACAAACCAAATTAAAGTTTTAATGAGGCTTTGATAATCAAAGAGTTTGTGGTTTTTCTAATCTTACATAATCTGGTTCATAGAAGCGTTTTTCATAATTTTAACAGAGGTATTCGAATACCTCTAAAGGCATTCGAATACAACCCTTCTAAAAATGCTTTCACAAACGTGTTTCAAACAGTGGCATTCGAATACTTTGGTATGGTATTCGAATAACGTGGGTCTGTTCTGGTTTTTATATACTGATATCAGAGGTATTTGACTACCTCATAATGGTATTCGAATAACCCAAGTTTTAACTATTTTTTATATATTGATATCAGTGGTATTCGAATACCATAATAAGGTATTCTAATAACCCATGAGTTTCTGCTTCTGGTTTTTTAATTTGATACGTAAACGGATTTGCATTTATTATGTCATTAATTCCCTCAACGATAATTTCTAATCAAAGGCTCTATAAATAGAGACCTTGCCTCACGGCTAAAACACACGAATCCTTGAAATTAATTTTGGGTGTGCTAAAACGCTGTTTACATAATTCTCTCTTTCTCTCTGTGCTCTTTTGGTAAAATTCTGAGATATTCTTAGAGAGCTCTATAGTGCTTCAATTTGTATAATTTACTCCGAGTGAGAGTTTCTTTTCATCTACTTTCTTTTATTCTACTTCGAGGGTGAGGTATCCCTCAAGGTTTGTATAAAGGGTGCGGTATCCCTACAGGCTGAGACTTTAGCACAAGGGTAGAGTTTCCCTGTGTGTGAAAAGTGCTCTTTTGTGTAACAGTAGCAAGCACCTATTGAAGCTTGTATACTTAGTGAAAATCTCGGCTTTCGAGGACTGGACGTAGACCACAAGTGGGTTAATGGTCGAACTAGGATAAATACTGTGCCTGCTTCTCTTTTCTTAATCTCTTTATTTTATGTAATTTTAATTTACTGCATATTTATTTTTTGCTATTTTTCTATTGTTTCTTTTCTACTTCCCTTTCCTTCTGTGCTTTTATTTATTAAGTTTTTAATATTAGCTTTTGTTAAAAAGAGGTTTTGTTAAAAAGTTTGATACTCAATTCACCCCCCTCTTGAGTACTGGAAGCCACTTGGTAACAAGTGGTATCAGAGTTAGACTCTTGTATAAAGTGCTTAGCAGCTTTAAGAGAACATGGCTTCTTCAAATGGTTTTTCAGAAGGATCCTCCATAAACCGGCCACCCTTTTTCAGTGAGGATGATTATGCATATTGGAAGGAAAGAATGAAAATCTTCATCGAAGTTATTGATCTAGATGTATGGGATGTTGTCGAAAACGGCGCTTTTATACCCACACATGAGGTCGATGGTGTAAGGACCGAAACACCATGAAATAAATGGTCTGATGAAGATAAAAGAAAAGTTCAATTTAATTTAAAAGCCAAAAATATTATTATTACTGCTTTGGGATATGATAAGTTTTTTAGAATTTCGAATTGCAAAACTGCTAAAGAAATGTGGGACACTTTGCAAGTTATCCATGAGGGTACTAGTGAAGTTAAGAGGTCGAGAATCAATTCTCTAACTCGTGAATATGAATTATTCAGAATGAACCAAGGAGAAAGCATTCAGGAAATGCAAAAGAGGTTCACCCGCATAATTAATCATCTTGCATCTTTAGGAAAAAGTTTTTCTAACGAAGATTTGATTAACAAGGTTTTGAGATGTCTTAGCAGGATTTAGCAACCTAAGGTAATAGCTATCTCAGAATCGAGGGGCTTGTCTACAATGACTCTAGCTACACTCTTTGGAAAACTTCATGAGCACGAACTGTAACTGAACAGATTAAGTCAAAGCGAAGAAAATGATAAAAAGAAAAAAGGGATAGCGCTCAAAGTCACTTCCTCAACATTTGACAATGATGATGAAGAAAATGAAGAAAGCTCAGAGAACATCGAGGTAAGAGGAGAAAATATTAGTTTGTTAGTTAAAAAGTTTAGTAAATTTCTCAAGAAAAAGGGAACGCAAAGAAGGCCTCCCTTCCCTCCGAAGAAGAATCATTACAAAGGTGAAGGAGCTTCATCGACTCCAACTTGCTATGAATGTGGCAAACCTGGTTACATGAAAATGGAGTGCCCAATTTACCAAAAGAAGAAAGAGAAATTTGAAAAGAAGCCCTTCAAGGAAAGAAAAGGAAGAAAAGCCTATATAGCATGGGATAAGAACGACATAAATTCAACTGACAGCTCAGATAGCGAGGAAGCTCAACTATGTCTCATGGCAAAAGGAGAAGAAGAAGAAAGCGAAAATGAGGTAAGTTCTAATACTACTTTATTGCCTTCTTACGATGAGTTACAAGATGCTTTTGAAGAATTGCATGAAGAATCTTTAAAATTGACAAAAATTATTTCTTCTTCTAAGAAAATAATTTCTTCTTTAGAAAATCAAATTCTTGTTTTAAATAAAGAAATAGAAGAATTAAAAATTGAAAATGAAACTTTGGGAATCATTGATGCATGCACAAATCATTCTTCACATGCTTCTACCTCTTCATCTTGTTCTTCATGTCATATACTTGAAAAAGAAATTGAAGACTTAAAGAACACTCTTTCTAAATTCACCTTTGGAAGGGATAACTTAAATATTTTATTAGGAAGACAAAGAGTGGTTTTTCAAAAAGCCGGGATAGGTTATAACCCGAAAAATCAACAAAAACTTTATAAAAATTTCTTTGTGCATTCTAGTGTTTCAAGTAGTCCTTTTATTAAATGTTTCTACTGTGGAAGGAAAGGACATAGTGCATCAACATGTAATGTAAGGAAAAACATAAATACAAAAATTGGAACAAAAATGGTTTGGGTTCCCAAGGGTACTATACCCAAAACTGACACACAATGATCCAAGAAAGTTTGGGTACCAAAAGTTAAAAACTAAACTTGTGTTGTAGGTGTGCTAGAAAGCCAGGAGTTCAAATTGGTATCTCGATAGCGGCTGCTCCAAGCACATGACCGAGTATGACTCAAAATTCACCATGCTTATTCCCAAGAATCATGGACACGTTACTTATGGTGATAACAACAAGGGAAAAATTCTTGGAATCGGCAAAGTCGGTAAGAACCCAACTCCTCTATTGAAAATGTGCTGCTTATTGAAGGCTTGAAACATAACTTGCTTAGTATTAGCCAATTATGTGATAAAGGAAATAAGGTTATATTTGATTCAAACTGTTGTATAATTGAAGATAAAAATGATAAACATGTTAAATTCATTGGTCATAGAGTAAACAACATCTATATGATTAGTTTTGATGATATATCTTCAAATGATGCGAAATACCTTTTAAGTAAGAATGATGATTCATGGTTATAGCATAGGAGAATTGCACACATTCACATGGATCACTTAAAGAAGTTGGTCTCTAAAGAGCTAGTAATTGGTCTACCTAAGCTTAGTTTTGTAAAAGATAAATTATGTGATGCATGTCAAAAGGGTAAACAAATAAAGGTCTCTTTTAAAGCAAAAAATATAGTTTCAACTACTAGACCTTTACAACTTTTGCACATAGATCTGTTTGGACCTTCTAAAACTATGAGCTTTGGTGGGAATTACTATGCTTTAGTGATTGTGGATGATTTTTCTAAGTCTACACGGACTTTATTTCTTGAAAATAAAAATGATGCATTTTTAGCTTTTAAAAGACTTGCCAAAGTTATTCAAAATGAAAAATGTTTTCAAATCTCTTCTATAAGAAGTGATCATGGTGGCAAATTTGAAAACAATGTTTTTGAAAATTACTGTGATGAACATGGCATTAATCATAATTTCTCTGCCCCTAGAACTCCATAACAAAATGGAGTTGTGGAAAGGAAAAATCGTTCTTTAGAAGAAATGGCGAGAACTATGCTTAATGAGGCTGCTCTTCCCAAATACTTTTGGGCGGATGCTGTAAGTACAGCATGTTATGTAACGAACAGGGCCCTTATAAGGCCTATTTTAAAGAAAATCCCATATGAGTTGTATAAGGGAAGAAAGCCAAATATCTCACACTTTCATGTTTTTGGATGCAAATGTTTTGTTTTAAATAATGGAAAAGATAATTTAGGCAAGTTTGATGCTAAGTCTGATGAAGGTATATTTCTTGGTTATTCAAATCATAGTAAAGCTTTTCGTATATATAATAAAAGAACTATGACTATTGAAGAATCTATACATGTTGCATTTGATGAAATTAACCCAAATGGATCGAGAAAGGATCTTGTTATTGATGATGTTACAGAGGTCTTGGCGGAAACACATTTGGATAGTAAAGAAAAAGAAATCAAGGAGCAAGAGGATAAATAAAGACAAGAAGATTCGCAAGCTTTGGAACTTCCTAAAGAATGGCGAACTTCAAAATACCATTCCTTTGATCAGATTATCGGTAATGTATCTAAAGGTGTAAGTACTCGTAACTCTCTTAGAAATAATTGTAATTACTTAGCGTTTGTTTCTCAAATTGAACCTAAGGATTTAATTGAAGCTTTTGATGATGAATATTGGATCTTAGCTATGCATGAGGAATTAAATCAGTTTGAAAGAAATCAAGTTTGGGAATTAGTTGCTAGACCTAATAATCACCTTATAATTGGAACTAAATGGGTTTTTAGAAATAAACTTGATGAAAATGGGTTAATAACTAGAAATAAAGCTAGATTGGTTGCTAAAGGATATAATCAAGAAGAAGGAATAGATTATGAAGAAACCTATGCACTTGTAGCTAGATTAGAAGCTATTAGAATGTTACTTGCTTATGCTTGCATCATGGATTTCAAATTATATCAAATGGATGTCAAAAGTGCTTTCCTAAATGGCTTTATTCAAGATGAGGTATACGTTGAACAACCTCCGGGTTTTGAAAATCATGAACTACCTAACCATATTTTTAAACTTAAAAAGGCTTTATACAGTTTAAAGCAAGTTCCTAGAGCTTGGTATGAAAGGTTGAGTAAGTTCCTTTTAGAAAATGGTTTTTCAAGAGAAAAAGTCGATACTACTTTTTTTATTAAAAATAAAAAGCATGATATTCTTCTTGTGCAAGTATATGTGGATGATATTATCTTTAGTGCTACTAATGAATCCCTTTGCAAAGAATTTACTAAGACAATGCAGAATGAATTTGAAATGTCAATGATGGGAGAATTGAATTTCTTCCTCGGACTTCAAATCAAACAAACGAACGAAGGGACTTTCATAAGTCAAACCAAATACTGCAAGGAATTGCTCAAGAGATTCGAAATGGAAAACGCTAAACACATGGCCACTCCGATGGGCACTTCTTACTACTTGGACAAAGATGAAGGAGGTAAATCAGTAGAAATAATGAAATATAGAGGTATGACTGGATCTCTTCTTTATCTTACTGCTTGTAGGCCAAATATTATGTTTAGTGTATGCATGTATGCTAGATATCAGGCAAACCCTAAGGAATCTCATTTAAGTGCTGTTAAACGAATAATGAAATACCTAGTAGGTACTTCACAAATGGGATTGTGGTACCCTAAGGGTGCCTCTTGTAGCCTAATAGGCTATTCTGACTCTGATTTTGCTGGGTGCAAATTAGATAGAAAAAGTACTAGTGGGACATGCCACTTGCTTGGTAGTTCTTTAGTTTCTTGGCATAGCAAGAAACAAAATAGTGTGACTCTGTCCACCGCTGAGGCTGAATATGTTCCAGCCGGTAGTTGTTGTGCTCAAATCCTATGGATGAAGCAACAACTTTTAGACTACAGTCTTCAGCTTGATCATATCTCGATAAGATGTGATAACACTAGTGCAATAAATATCTCTAAGAATCCCATTCTGCATTCCAGAACAAAGCATATAGAGATAAGACATCACTTTATCAGAGATCACTTTATCAGTTTGAAAGAAATCAAGTTTGGGAATTAGTTGCTAGACCTAATAATCACCCTATAATTGGAACTAAATGGGTTTTTAGAAATAAACTTGATGAAAATGGGTTAATAACTAGAAATAAAGCTAGATTGGTTGCTAAAGGATATAATCAAGAAGAAGGAATAGATTATGAAGAAACCTATGCACTTGTAGCTAGATTAGAAGCTATTAGAATGTTACTTGCTTATGCTTGCATCATGGATTTCAAATTATATCAAATGGATGTCAAAAGTGCTTTCCTAAATGGCTTTATTCAAGAGGAGGTATACGTTGAACAACCTCTGGGTTTTGAAAATCATGAACTACCTAACCATATTTTTAAACTTAAAAAGGCTTTATACAGTTTAAAGCAAGTTCCTAGAGCTTGGTATGAAAGGTTGAGTAAGTTCCTTTTAGAAAATAGTTTTTCAAGAGAAAAAGTCGATACTACTCTTTTTATTAAAAATAAAAAGCATGATATTCTTCTTGTGCAAGTATATGTGGATGATATTATCTTTAGTGCTACTAATGAATCCCTTTGCAAAGAATTTACTAAGACAATGCAGAATGAATTTGAAATGTCAATGATGGGAGAATTGAATTTCTTCCTCGGACTTCAAATCAAACAAACGAACGAAGGGACTTTCATAAGTCAAACCAAATACTGCAAGGAATTGCTCAAGAGATTCGAAATGGAAAACGCTAAACACATGGCCACTCCGATGGGCACTTCTTGCTACTTGGACAAAGATAAAGGAAGTAAATCAGTAGAAATAACGAAATATAGAGGTATGACTGGATCTCTTCTTTATCTTACTGCTTGTAGGCCAAATATTATGTTTAGTGTATGCATGTATGCTAGATATCAGGCAAACCCTAAGGAATCTCATTTAAGTGCTGTTAAACGAATAATGAAATACCTAATAGGTACTTCACAAATGGGATTGTGGTACCCTAAGGGTGCCTCTTGTAGGCTAATAGGCTATTCTGACTCTGATTTTGCTGGGTGCAAATTAGATAGAAAAAGTACTAGTGGGACATGCCACTTGCTTGATAGTTCTTTAGTTTCTTGGCATAGCAAGAAACAAAATAATGTGGCTCTGTCCACCGCTGAAATTTGAATATGTTGCAGCCAGTAGGTAGTTGTTGTGCTCAAATCCTATGGATAAAGCAACAACTTTTAGACTACGATCTTGACTTGATCATATCCCATAAGATGTGATAACACTAGTGCAATAAATATCTCTAAGAATCTCATTCTGCATTCCAGAACAAAGCATATAGAGATAAGACATCACTTTATCAGAGATCACTTTATCAGTTTGAAAGAAATCAAGTTTGGGAATTAGTTGCTAGACCTAATAATCACCCTATAATTGGAACTAAATGGGTTTTTAGAAATAAACTTGATGAAAATGGGTTAATAACTAGAAATAAAGCTAGATTGGTTGCTAAAGGATATAATCAAGAAGAAGGAATAGATTATGAAGAAACCTATGCACTTGTAGCTAGATTAGAAGCTATTAGAATGTTACTTGTTTATGCTTGCATCATGGATTTCAAATTATATCAAATGGATGTCAAAAGTGCTTTCCTAAATGGCTTTATTCAAGAGGAGGTATACGTTGAACAACCTCCGGGTTTTGAAAATCATGAACTACCTAACCATATTTTTAAACTTAAAAAGGCTTTATACAGTTTAAAGCAAGTTCCTAGAGCTTGGTATGAAAGGTTGAGTAAGTTCCTTTTAGAAAATGGTTTTTCAAGAGAAAAAGTCGATACTATTCTTTTTATTAAAAATAAAAAGCATGATATTCTTCTTGTGCAAGTATATGTGGATGATATTATCTTTAGTGCTACTAATGAATCCCTTTGCAAAGAATTTACTAAGACAATGCAGAATGAATTTGAAATGTCAATAATGGGAGAATTGAATTTCTTCCTCGGACTTCAAATCAAACAAACGAATGAAGGGACTTTCATAAGTCAAACCAAATACTGCAAGGAATTGCTCAAGAGATTCGAAATGGAAAACGCTAAACACATGGCCACTCCGATGGGCACTTCTTGCTACTTGGACAAAGATGAAGGAGGTAAATCAGTAGAAATAACGAAATATAGAGGTATGACTGGATCTCTTCTTTATCTTACTGCTTGTAGACCAAATATTATGTTTAGTGTATGCATGTATGCTAGATATCAGGAAAACCCTAAGGAATCTCATTTAAGTGCTGTTAAACGAATAATGAAATACCTAGTAGGTACTTCACAAATGGGATTGTGGTACCCTAAGGGTGCCTCTTGTAGCCTAATAGGCTATTCTGACTCTGATTTTGCTGGGTGCAAATTAGATAGAAAAAGTACTAGTGGGACATGCCACTTGCTTGGTAGTTCTTTAGTTTCTTGGCATAGCAAGAAACAAAATAGTGTGGCTCTGTCCACCGCTGAGGCTGAATATGTTGCAGCCGGTAGTTGTTGTGCTCAAATCCTATGGATGAAGCAACAACTTTTAGACTACAGTCTTCAGCTTGATCATATCCCGATAAGATGTGATAACACTAGTGCAATAAATATCTCTAAGAATCCCATTCTGCATTCCAGAACAAAGCATATAGAGATAAGACATCACTTTATCAGAGATCACGTACAAAAAGGGGATTGCATTCTTAATTTTGTTGAAACATCTAAGCAACTTGCAGATATCTTCACTAAACCCCTAGCAAAAGAAGCATTCTTTTATATAAGAGGAGAATTAGGCATAATTGATCAATCCAACATATAAATGCTTGTTATTTGCTTAAATTTATTTTTTAAATCCTCTTTGAATTATTACTGACTTGAGCGTTGGAGTTATCCCGAAATCTTTTTTACAGGTACTCCATCAACAGGTATGCTTTCATTTCTCAAAAAATGCTTTTTCTGAACATAGATATGCGTTTTATTGTTTAGTTATTTGAATACCTTAATATGGTATTCGAATACCTATGATGTTATACGTGCAATCTTGTGTTTTTTCTAATAAGGCTATTCGAATACCATCAGGGTTATTTGAATACCTTACTTCAGTACAGCTTTTCTAAAAGCTGGTGTATTCGAATACCTAAGCAGTTATTCGAATACCCAGAGGCATTCTGTTTCAGTTTCTCTCACAGGTCTCTGGAGTATTCGAATACCATCAGGTTCTCTCTGGAGTATTCGAATACCATCGTTTGGCAGCCAAGCCTAATCTGGTAATCTATTCGAATACTTGGTGTGGTATTTGAATACCCTCTGTCTGAAGGCTGCGTCTTTTGAGCTTACCCAAATGCTGTATTCGAATACCTCTGTTAGGTATTCGAATAAGGTCTGGGCATTCCTTAAATACCCCACCCCCCCTCTCCTGCGTATCCAAATACTCCTTTCTCTCCTCTCTCCACTTTCAAAAACTCCTTGCTTTCCCTCCTCCAAAAACCTCCCTTTCTCACGGTCTCCACCCCTCCTTTCTCCTTCTCCTCTATTGTTTCCCTTCCTTAGCCTCATCCTTCTCTCGCTCTAAGTGTCCTCGTACAAAGACGGCTCCATGCAACAACCCACTGGACCTTTGCAGGCTTTCCTCCAATGAGCAACAGCTTGGGCGCTTTGTCACACACTTTCGAGAGCGTAACTTGGTGCATCCAAAGTACCTTGACTTGGGGTTCTTCGAAAGAGAATGTGGTTTTGACTTTCTGAACCGGCTAAATCACCAAGGTGTACTTCGCTTCTGCTATTTCTCTGCTGCTTTATATCCCGACCTGGTCAAGATGTTCTATTGCAACCTGAAGATTGAAGGTCAGGAGCTACACTCCAGTGTCTGCGATCAAAACATTGTGATCACACCAAGTGATTGGGTTTAGATGTTTGGCTTGCAGTCAACTAGCCGCTTTACTGAAGAAGATTCACTCCTCCAGCTCTTCGACAAGAACAGAGCAATTGAAGATGTTCTTCGCTCTGGGTTGGCTTTACCTTCGACTCAAAAGGGAGTCAAGGGGGGCATAATGAAGAGCCAGGACAGGCTCCTACACTATGCTTATGCCCACATCCTAGCTCCTAGAGGTGGGAACTATGCCTACATGAGTGAAGATGATGCGTTCATGCTGTGAATTCTAAAGCAAGGCCATCAAATTAACTGGCCCGTCTTCATTATAAAGCACATGATGAGGGCAAAAGGTAAAGAGCGGTGTGAACTTCCCTATGGCGTGGTCAAGGCAAGTATCCACATATTCTGGAAATCGAGCGAGCGACTCCGCTAACCCATCATCACGTTTTTGGGTCCTTTACCCTTAACAAAATGAAGATGATCAGGACGGATGAAGGCTGGGTGTTCCCAGTGGAAGTTGATGATGATGAGGACGACCCTTAAGGCATTCCTGCTGCCCCTGCTACTGCTGCTGCTGCTGATATCCTTGCTCCTGCTCTTGTCACGAATGAGCAAATCCTGGCTTCTCTGTTGGATAATAGAAACTACATGGAAAACACCTTCACTATTCTATTTGACAGAATCGCTGGTGTTGAGCGTGAACAGGCTGCCCTTCGAGCTCTGCTGACCGGCAACGACCCTGCCTCTCCTCCTCCACCACCTGATGCCTACTTCTAGAGCTTGCTTAGTCTTAGGATCAGTTGCTTATGTTCTGTTTTTTAGCTGTTTATTGACTGTCTTTTACATTACAATTATATATGCACTTGGCCACTTATATGTAATGCAATGAGTATTTTCATTAATCTATTGTCAATTACAAACGCTTATTATTTATCTCATACATATTTATCAATGTGCTTTATTGAATGTATGCATCCTTTTTGATCATGTCAAAAGGGGGAGAAAAATAATCAATCTTATTTGAGAAAAAACAGGTTAAAATTGGATTAATACTGGCTCTTGGATTCCAAAAGAAAGGGGGAGAATATGCTTGTTTTATTGTTAAATTACCTCTGAGAGTAAGTCTCCTATCTCTTTGAATTCCAATTTATATGAACTAATGTTTATCTCAATGATAGTTTGTCATCATCAAAAAGGGGGAGAATATGATTACCATGCAGCATTGATGATGAGTTTTGATGATAACAAATATGGAGATGATGAGAAAATCAAGTCCAAGTTCTTCAAGTTTAGCTTTAGGACTTAGGATCTCTTTTGTACAGAGCTCTCATAGGATATCTCAGTGTTTAACTCAAGAGATCTAAGAACATGTTTTTCTACAAACTAAATTAAAGTTTTAATGAGGCTTTGATAATCAAAGAGTTTGTGGTTTTTCTAATCTTACATAATCTGGTTCATAGAAGCGTTTTTCATAATTTTAACAGAGGTATTCGAATACCTCTAAAGGCATTCGAATACAACCCTTCTAAAAATGCTTTCACAAACGTGTTTCAAACAGTGGCATTCGAATACCTTGGTATGGTATTCGAATAACGTGGGTCTGTTCTGGTTTTCATATACTGATACCAGAGGTATTCGAATACCTCATAATGGTATTCGAATAACCCAAGTTTTAACTATTTTTTATATATTGATATTAGTGGTATTTGAATACCATAATAAGGTATTCGAATAACCCACGAGTTTATGCTTCTAGTTTTTTAATTTGATACGTAAACGGATTTGCATTTATTATGTCATTAATTCCCTCAACGATAATTTTTGATCAAAGGCTTTATAAATAGAGACCTTGCCTCACGGCTGAAACACACGAATCCTTGAAATTAATTTTGGGTGTGCTAAAACGCTGTTTACATAATTCTCTTTTTCTCTCTGTGCTCTTTTGGTAAAATTCTGAGATATTCTTAGAGAGCTCTATAGTGCTTCAATTTGTATAATTTACTCTGAGTGAGAGTTTCTTTTCATCTACTTTCTTTTATTCTGCTTCGAGGGTGAGGTATCCCTCAAGGTTTGTATAAAGGGTGAGGTATCCCTGCAGGCTGAGACTTTAGCACAAGGGTAGAGTTTCCCTGTGTGTGAAAAGTGCTCTTTTGTGTAACGGTAGCAAGCACCTATTGAAACTTGTATACTTAGTGAAAAATCTCGGCTTTCGAGGACTGGACGTAGACCACAAGTGGGTTAGTGGTCGAACCAGGATAAATACTGTGCTTGCTTCTCTTTTCTTAATCTCTTTATTTTATGCAATTTTAATTTACTGCATATTTATTTTTCACTGTTTTTCTATTGTTTCTTTTCTACTTCCCTTTCCTTCTGTGCTTTTATTTATTAAGTTTTTAATATTAGCTTTTGTTAAAAAGAGATTTTGTTAAAAAGTTTTATACTCAATTTACTCCCCTCTTGAGTACTGAAACCCACTTGGTAACAAATAAATGAACCTCTTTACAGGGATCTCCTTAGTTTTTCCTTTTCCAATCCCTTTAATTTTATATCAAGCCGCACCACAAAATGTGAATGTTGTAACTCCCTCTTCATTGAACAACATACAACCATTCATGTAGCAATCAATTCTCCTTGGAGTAAGACCTAGTTTGGAAACTATTTTTTTCACCTTATAAAAATTTTCTAGGATGAAATTTGCATGAGGATGTCTCCTTTTCATAAGTGCTACTATTTGATTAAAAGATCATTGGGAAATGTTTCCCTCCGATTTGATATTCAATAATTCAACAGCAACAAATAATTCAGTTTCATCTTCACATCCCGACCACAAAGGCTTTTGGGCCGCATGAAGCATATCATAAAAATTTTTAGCATCTTTATTTGGAGGCTTCTCTAAGGGTTGATTGTAATGGAACCCAAACTCTGGACGAACTGCATCATGAACCATGGCCTCAAATCTATTTAAATGATCATTATTACCTATTTGTGTAGTGGTAGAGGTGCTTGGATGACTATTAAAAGCTCCAATCAAAATTGGATCAATTTCTCTATGACTTGTCCCATACCAATAATCATGTTTAAACCCATTTTTATAAAGATGAACTTTAACGTCTTCAAGAGTCAAGTATTTCAAGTTTTTGCACTTAGAACAAGGGCATCTAATATTTTCATTTTATAAATGTGCTTATTGACATGCAAAGGAAATAAATTGTTCTACCCCCTCTACAAACATATCAGCAAGTCCCTTCTTACCCGGCAAAAGTCTATTATACATCCAACAATGATATTGACAAATATCCATATTCTGTAACATAATCAAAATAAAATATTAAAACTACAAGTGAAATTAAGTTTAACCACAGGCAACAAATTTCTAAAACTAATCTAAAAATTAGACATTAGTTCATTACTTTTAAACAAAAATTATATAAATTTAAGATACAACAAAATCCTTAAAATCATTATCATTTCAAAGCATATTAGACCCTAGAACAAGTTAAACATACAAAATAATACCAAAAACAAGCCTAAAGTAGAAGAACAAAATCAAAGATTAGGATTTACCTCTTATCTCAAAAGTCTAAAAGTTCAACCTCAAGCACCTATACATACGAAAACAAAATTCAAAAAAATAAATTTCCAACATAGTACAGGACCTAAAAATGTTTAAATCACATATAAGTGGGCTGGTGCTAAAAATAAGTCAAATCCCCTTGTTTTTATATATGAGAATGGCTATGCACTGTAGTGTTTTGGTAATTGTTGGTAGTAAAAAAAAATAGATTAAGTTGAATCAGTGCTTTTGTCCCGGATTGACTGAGATTACTATATTGGTGAAATGCAATGCATTGAAGCAAAGGGTCACAAGGCAAGGTAATGATATCAAGTTGTATTAATGTAACGGCGATCACCAAAATCTAACCATTGCACTTTGCCTATTGATCTCCAATATGCAGGAGTGCATGCTATAACCTTATCCCAAATTTATGAAAAAAATGTGCACTATATGTTCTGTAAGTGCACTCACTGCTCAAACTTAAGAAGTTGAGAGAAAAGAAATTGAATAATGGTATTTAAAATAAATAAATAAAAAAAAGAAGTAGGTAAAAGAGAGCTTTTGTAATGATTATTTATTATTATTTGCCGTTCTTATGGCTCAAATTAGATCCAAATTAATCAAAGACATTTGAGGCAGGAGTGAAAATTAGCTATGGCCTAGACCAGTGCAGATTAGGAGCACGTAATTTAATTCGAAGAAATTGGAAGCACCCAGAACAGAACATTGATGAGCACGCAAAAGATGTAATTTTTGTCTTAAAAATTTGAACTAATTCTTCCTCATTTACTCTTTTTACTGCTTGTTTCTCAATGTTCTTGCAAAGTTTGATTTAGTTTTGTAATTGAGAATATTTGAGCTAGAAGAAGCAGAATCCTCATCACTTTGATGTATTTTTCTAGGGAAGCATCTTATGATGGAGGAGATGTATTTTTGGAGGCAAATTCAAAGAGTTCAGGCTGTTAGATCAGTGTCTAGACGCCCTGGATGCAACGTCTAGGCGCCCAAACCCATAGCAGATTATTCCTCTCTGGACTTTGAGCGCCTAGACGCTCTACACGAAGCACCTAGGTGCCTAAACTTTTAGCAAAAACACACTCGTTTTGCACTATCAGCGCCTAGGCGCTCTAGCTGAAGCGCTTAGGCGCCCATATCACTATAAAAAGACTTGTTATGCATAACATAGGTATTCATTAGCCGTCAGAGTAGGAGTGGAGAGCTACATTCGAGCCTTGGAAATGATATCCATTTCTATGTTACTTATATGAACCAGTACACTTGCTGGCGAGTTAACAAACATCAAGTCACCGACAAAAAGACAAAATTAAGAAAAAGTCCTCCATGACGAAGAATCAAAACAAAACTGAATGAACTTACCAAAATCAATTTTCAATTTGAAAATATAATGAGGCAAAGGCAAAATGCATAATTAACTTCAACTAATTTTTACCACAACCACAAAAGATTTCATGTTCCCAAAAATGTAGAATAGTCACAGAGAAAATCATAAACCAAGTCATTAGATCAAGCTCAAGAACTTAGAACAACAAATCACAGCCAAACAAAAAAGAAAAAAAATCCTTACAACAGATGAACCTAATCACTAATTAGCCTTAAGAAGACAAGGACTTAGCATTGATGAAATCAATCATAGATTCATAGCCAATAACGACTCAACAATCACAAATGGCTGAGCGGAAGAAGTTTCAAGTCCAAAGTGAACCACAATACTCACCGAATAAGTGGAAAAATAAAAAACAAGGGTGAGTAAAATAGACTTACCAGAACAAAAAAAAATAAATGTAAGTGAAGGAAGTCACCGGTTCGGTGTTGCAGGTCTGGTTCGACCGGCGGTCAAATCTGGGCCGACTGATGGCTGGGCGACTTTGGGTACGGTGAATGGTGGGCGATCTGGAATGAAGGTTGGGCGACTGGAACAGTGCGGCTGGAACGGTGGGCAATCTGGAACGGAGAGGCACAGTTCCGGAAAGGTGAGATTTGGAACGGTGCGGCTGGTTCCAAAACGGTGCGGCTAGGTGGAACACGCGACGGTTGCTAAGATCTGGAATGGTGCAGCTAGTTCTGGAACGACGAGCCACGGGACCAGTGCAGCTGGTTCCTGAACGACAAGCCACGGGAATGGGATGGTGGTTGGCTGGGTGTGCTAGGACGGTGGCTGGCTGGGTGTGCTGGGATGGTGGCTGTGTAGGTGCGGCTGTGTTGGACAAGTGAAAATTGAGAAGTTTCGAATTTGGGAGAGGAGAAGTGAAAACTGAAGAAACAGGGAGTTATACGTTGATTTGTTTTAGAGACCGAATTTTCATTCTCTACCCATTTTTTTTAACATTTTTATTTAGAGACCGAATTTTCGGTCTCTAACCATTTTCCCTTTGTTTTTTAAGAGACCGAAAATTCGATCTCTAATTTTTTTTTAGAGACCGATATTTCAGTCTCTAACATGAAGACATGTTTTTATTTTTTAATTTATTTTATAACATAATTTTGGTCTCTAATTCGATCTCTAATTCGGTCTCAAAATTTTTTAGCGACCGAATTAGAGACCGATTTTGTTTTGGTAGCAAATTATTTTTTTTTCTTATTCGGTCTCTATTTCGGTCTCTATAGAGACCGAAATAAATCGGTCTCTAAATCGATCTCTAAAACCCATATTTTTAGTAGTGAGGGTACCATAAGCCATAATTTTGAGTTCCAAGCAAGTATTTAAAGACCCTTTTTACAGCCATGAGATGGGCTTCTTTAGGGCTTGCTTGAAACCTTTCACAAAGATATACGCTAAACAAGATATCGAGCTTATTTGCTGTCAAATATAATAAAAAGCCTATTATACCTCTATAAACCTTTTCATTTATCGTCTTACCATTCTTATCTTTGTCCAATTTGGTAGTAGGATTCATTGGTGTAGCTAGGGGTTAGCTAAGTCCATTCCAAACTTATTTATGAGTTCCTCAATGTACTTAGCATGGCTAATGAAGATTCATTCTTTTGTTTGCTTCACTTAAAGATCAAGGAAGAAAGTCTTCTCCCCTATCATACTTATTTCAAATTCACCCTACATAAGCTTTGAAAAATCCTTACACAAACTTTCATTAGTTGAACAAAAAATGATATCATCAACATAGACTTGTACAATTAATGTATCATGCTTGAATGACTTTGTCAACAATGTAGTATTAACTTTGCCCCTTAAAAACTATTTTCAATAAAAAAACTTACTTAATCTTTCGTACCAAGCTGTAGGAGCTTGCTTTAAGCCATAAAGAGCCTTAGTAAGCTTATAAACATGATCAAGAAAATTGTCATCTTCAAAATTGGGTGGTTGTCTCATAAAGACTTCCTTATTCAAAAAACCATTTAAAAAGACATTTTTAACATCCATTTGGTAAAGCTTAAAAAATTTAAAAACATACATATGCAAGAAGCATTCTAATTGATTCTAATCTAGTTACAGTTGCATAAGTATTTATCAAAATCTATACCTTTTCCATCTAACTTGTTACAAAACACCCACTTGATGCCAATGATGATGTGGTCCTCTGGTGGAGGAATAGGGATCCAAACTTTACTCTTTTTGAATTGGTTAAGCTCCTCTTGCTTGGCCATAATCCAACCCTCATCTTGCAAGGCTTCTTCTATGTTATTTAGCACAATTTGTGACAAGAGAGCTAGGTTGTTCATGTTTCTAAACGAGGATCTTGCTCTTATTCTACTTGAGGGATCTCCAATGATAAAGTCCATAGGATAACTTGATGAGTGTGTCCATTCCCTTGGTAATTTTGAGTTAGTGTCTATTGGTGGTTCTTCTTGAATTTCAACATGTGGGATTTCCTCTAGTGACACTTCTCTTTCTTCTTCTTCTTTTAAGATTCTTCATTTTCCTTGTTGAAAGGCCCATCACCATCTTCATCATCATCTTTTCTTTGAACATACGTACTCAAAGAAGAGTTATGAGATTCATCAAATATAACATTCATAGGTTCTTTAACTATCAAGCTACTTTTATTATAAACTCTATATGCCTTTCTTGAAGTGAAACAACTAAGAAATATACCTTTTTTGAATTTAGAATCAAACTTACCTAGGTGGTCCTTTGTATTCAGAATGCAACATTTACAAACAAACACATGAAAATGACTAAAATTTGGTTTTCTACCTTTTCATAACTCATAAGGAGTCTTCTTTTTGAGAGGTCTTATTAAACATCTATTCAAAATGTAGCAAAAAGTGTTCATGACTTTGGCCCAAAAATAATTAGGAAGATTGTTTTCATAAATTATAGTTCTTGTCATTTCTTGTAAGGTTCTATTTTTATTTCAACAAAACCATTTTGTTGTGGTATTCTTGGGCAAGAGAAGTTATGTTTAATTCTATTTTCATTACAAAAATTTTCAAATTCTTTCCCATTATCATTTCTTATGCAAGAAATGACAATTCCTTTTTTATTTTGAATCATCTTATAAAACTTTTAAAGACATCAAAAGCTTCATCCTTGTGACCTAGAAAAAGCACCAAAGTGAACTTAGAAAAGTCATCAACAATAACAAAGGCATATTTTTTGCCACTTAGACTTGAGGTCTTGGTAGAACCAAATAAATCCATATAAAGAAATTGCAAAGGCGTTGGAAGTTAGAACTTCCTTTATTGATTTAAAAGATGATTTAGTTTATTTTCCTTATTGGCAACATTCACAAATATGATCTTTTTCAAAACTCATTTTTGATAAGCCAATAACTAAATCCTTTTTTGAAAGCTTGAAAATGAGGTGCATGCTTGCATGCCCTAGTCTCCTATGCCATAACCAACCTTGATCATCTTTTGAAACAAAGCAATTTATATTTTTAGATTTAATATCCTCCATGTACATAATATTTAATATCCTCCACGCACATAATATGGAGATTATCATGTGCATGACCAACACATAAAACATTGTCATTGTTAATGCCATGAATGATGTAAAGAGATGAGGTAAAAACTACTTTAGGTCCTTTGTCACACAATTGGCTAATACTAATAAGATTATGCATGAGACCTTTAACTAAGAGAATATCACAATGGAAGAGGTAGAGTTAAATGGAATTTTACCAATATCAATTATTTTTCCTTTGCCGTTGTCTCCAAATGTGACAATTCATCCTTCTTTATGTTTGAGGGAGGTAATCTTACTACAATCCCTGGTCATGTACCTAGAGTACCGCTATCAAGGAACCATAGGTCTTAAATTTTGTCTTCAAGCACATCTACTAGGCAAATTTACTCTACTTTAGGTACTCAGAATTTCTTAGGTCCTTAGGAGTTAGAGCTTGAAGAAACTTCATTAGTGGCATTAGGGACTCACATCTTGTTAAAGCCATATTTTTAATAACAAATGTGAGAGAGATTTTGGGCCCTTTTTTTCCACAATAGTTGCAAGTTATATAAGGAGATGTAGAGACACTTGCTTTCACAAAAAAATTCTTATAATATTTTTTTATTTTTGCATTGATTAAATCCAATTCTGACTTTATAAAAAAAAAACATTTTTGTTTTCCTAAGAGAATATCTTAATTTTCTTTTCCTTTTACAAGGTTGGTGTCTATAGTAAGCTCATCAATCTTTTTATTTAATAAAATATTTTCATCAATTAATCTTTGTTAATTTTCATGTGAAATGTTTTCTAATTTCAAAAGCTCCACTTCTTTTCTCAAAATTTCAATTTTCACTAAAGCATTGTCATATGTTAATTTCAAAACAAAATGTTTTGAAGACAATATTTTAGAATCCTCAAGAACTTGTTCAAGCACTTCATTTAGTTCATCATATGTATAAGTAGAGTCTTGATCATTTACCTCATCATGACTTCTTGCCATGAAACACATATTGGCAACTTCTCTTTCATCTTCAAGTTCATTTTCTGATGAGGAGTCATCACTATCACTTCAAGTAGAGTTTGCCATCATTGCTTTCTTCTTGGTGGGTTTCTTTAGGAATTTCTTCTAGAAGTGGGGGCACTTAAATTTGTAGTGACCAACTTTCTTGCAACCATAGCATGAACAAGCATGTCAATATTTGCCTTTTATACTTGGCTAGTTCCTTCTTATGTCACCTTTAACTTATCCTATATTTGCTTGGCCGTTTTGTACCTTGAGATTTTTCTAAAATGTTCATACCCATGGCATAATAGAAGATATTTTTGACTTTTGCATTTTTTGTTCCATCTTCTTCATGTCTTCATCATTGAATTCTTCTTCAGTCTTCTCCACCTCTTTACTGTCTACCTCTTTCTTTGGAATGAATGGTCCATTTTTTATCACGAGCCAAAGCTTGTAGTAAATAAATTGAGTGAATATTCTTATGCGCTCATTCCAATAAGTGTAGTTTGACCCATCAAAGTATGGTGGCCTTGAGATGAATTGTCCTTCAATGATGTTTGAGTTCATCAAGTTTCCTGCCATTGAGCCTACAAGGATCGATTTCTCAAGCGGTGAGGCCTTCTAGAGAATGAAGTTTTGATATCAATTAACAAAACCTAGAGGGAGTAAACTTGTTCTATGGGGTTCAACAACAGAAAATTACAAAATTGAACAATAATTGCAATATAAACACAAGTAAAATTCTTGTAAGTAAAGAGCAAAGAGTTGAGAAAAGTACATCAATGAATTTTATACAAGTTCGGTTGTAATGTGCGACTTACATCTAGTTCCCAAGCAAATGCTTAAGATTTTTCTCATTTATTGAATTTTTTCTTATAAGGACTTTGACAAACCTTCCTCTACCTTAGCTCCAAAGCAAAGTTACAATGGTTTCTATCACCCAAGGATACCACCAAACCTCCCTCAACTTCTACCCAAAGAAGAGTAACTAGATCAAGGGAATGCCACCTACACCCTTTTTTTCTCACAAGAACAAGGCTTTAATTCTCAAAAGTTGTGGTTGCTCTTATCAATGAGTTACAATAGGTTTTTAGACTCTCTCTAGAGTGATTGTACAAGTTTAGAACCTACTAGGAGGATGAAAAACAAAGATCACAAAAGAATGCAACAATTCCTCTATGATATCCCAAGTGAGAATCCTTCTATTCCTAGAGGTAATTTATGAAATAAACTAAGCCAAAGATAAATTTTGTTAAAGGAAAGGAATCAATTTAGAAGAGAAGTCGATAACTAGTCTATTTTACTATGTTTTCAAGAAATATAATTTTATTGACCAATCATTTGACTTTGTCAAATAACGAATAGTAACTAATACTAAAGTCATCTCATTACTGCTTAGTTAAAAGATAATAGGTTAATAGCTTAGGCTAATTAATAATGAGCAAGTAAAGTTTCTTTCTATCTAGTCACTTATGTCTTGAGAAAGTCCAAGATGGTCTCATGTTCAAGTCCATGGTTCTTCATTCTAGTCTATGTGGTCATAATTCCTCCAATATGGTCTCAAGGTTTGTTCTTCAATTGGATCATCCATAAGCATAGGATAACTTAGTCTTAAAAGACCTTGGTTCTTGTCCAATATATGAGTAGAATATTTCATACAAAGTCTCCTCATAGGTCGTATAGGTCTTTGTATATGCATTTGTCCCTTAGGCATTTGGGAGTACCTTGGATCTTCTTCTACGCATGGTAGCCATCATGAAAGTGTAGTTTTTTTTAATAAAAAAAAATTATGTAACCTTAATAATTATATATGCATTTTGGTGTCACTTATTGTTCTTACGGATCCTTGACCATTTTAGTTGGTGTCATTTATGTAACCTTAATAATTCTATATGCCTATTTTTCTTTAATTTTATGTAACCTTAATAATTATATATGCATTCTTTGATCCTTCCCTAGCGCGGGTAGACTTAATAATTCATGACTAATTTAAAAACAAGAAGATAACATAATTATAAATTTATAATTAGCACAATCTCTTTATGGTTCAGTACATCGTTACATTACACCACTCTTAAGGAAAGGTTACATAAAGTCCCTCATGCATACATACTTAAAGACAAGATACATGGAAATATTAAAGCTACACACTTAGGGCCCTTGAACATTATTTAGTAGGTTAATCAAGGGCTTAGCTTCCTCTGCACCAAGCTATTTACAACCAACTTATCCTCCTCATGCTTAGTACTAGGCCCTTACTGTACTACAACTTCATGTAGTTTACAGGTTATTGACGAAATGGACGCGAACATCTCCTATGACCTTGACATAGATGCCTTCCTCAAGAACAAAGATCCAATCATAGTCTATCTCTATCATAATGGTTGTGGTTTGCATCTTTGCTTAATCTGAAACCACTATAGAAAAGTGAGAAAACAAGTTTTTTAGTAGCAAATGGAAATGGAAAACAATTTGAATGACCTCATAATGGTTCCAATTGTGTTAACACAGAAAATTCAAGGTTATACATATTAGTATAATTAACTAAAATAATGTAAAAACAGTTTGCAATAAAAGCTCAAAACACTTAAGGGAGTCCTCCACTCTTTGGTTTCTTAAAAACATTTCTTTGGCTCATATTCGGCCAACTCTTGGTCTTTATTTGCAAGTCCTTCTTCCTTCATTTTACTTCATCATTTATGGCCAGACTTACTTGACATATAGTTATTCATGGAGTGGCCCTTTCAGTGGCCTCATGTTGCACTATCACTCCCTTTGCTTTGAGTCTAAAACCCATATAACTTGCAAAATAATTTTTCTGGGCAGTAATACAACACATAAACATGATCCAAAGTGGTTCATAAGCCATTAAGAAAATCAATACATAATGTAAAAATAATAAGCAAGTGACCAGTAGCTTAACCATTTTAAAAAGACTAATTCATGGCCAAAGCTTCTTGATGAACACATAATTGAAATAGTTTTTGAATGGTTAGTTTAAGATAAAAAAACAAAATACTAAAATAGTATGTAGAATGAAAATAAACAAGAAGAAACTATGAATATACAGTCATGTTTTAGCGGTTCCAAGAAAGAGTAGATTTCTATTTCCTACCTAGCTTCCTTAGTTCTCACTTCTTCACTCCCTTGGGCGCATTCTCAAGCTTACAATCAGTAGAATGTGTTTTGTTATGGTGGTGTTATGATGGGAAGGTGGTGGTTTTTATAGAGAGTTTAGAGCAGCTTCCTAGTGGCTTCTTGGAAGCACTCAAAGTGTACCTAATCCAACATGTTCCCCTACGCTTGTTGGCATAGGGAGGTGTGGCACCATGCA
This sequence comes from Ormosia semicastrata, assembly GCA_029884595.1. Lineage (NCBI taxonomy): Eukaryota > Viridiplantae > Streptophyta > Magnoliopsida > Fabales > Fabaceae > Ormosia > Ormosia semicastrata. The sequence goes on along the minus strand of JAQQTO010000042.1, from coordinate 21,778,974 downwards.
TGAGCTATCCTTGCATGCTTATGTCCCTTCTTACAGCTTGCCACTCCTCTTCCAAGGCTTCAAATAGGAGAAATCATTTCTCTTGGTCAATAACTCCCACACTACCACCTCTTGTCATAGATTCTTATTCCCTTCTAATTTTCCTTTTGTCTTATCATTCAACATTCGACATGTCTCTAAACTCCATTCAGTTGTGCTTTTCCACTAGGCAGCCACGCATGAAGTCTTGGCTTCCATCTTCCTTTATTTTTTACTCCTAGTTATGTAGTGTTTCAACCGATTATGTTTATCCCAAATTAATTAGCCACCTAAAGCTTGGTTATTATGTTCTTATTACCTTAAGTAAATACCAATTAAATCCAGTTCATGGTCTTTTAATTCATTTAAAGTCTTAGAAAAGTTGCTATTATGTCTTTTAAACTCACATTACTAAAAAAAAATAGATTTAGAGACGAAAAAATTCCGTCTCTAAATGTTTAAAATTTCGTCTCTAAATATTTAGAGACAAAATTAGAGATGGAAATTGATCCGTCTCTAAAAGTGATGTCTCTGATTGTTAGAAACGAAAAATTTAATTCTGTTTCTAATTTAGAGACAAATTTTTTCCGTCTCTAAATTTTAAAATTTTATCGCTATTCAGTTATAAGATTCACCTTAATTAGAGATGAAAAAATTTCATCTTTAAATTAGAGACGGATTTTTCTGTCTCTAAGTCCGTCTCTAATATTTTAAAAAATATTAAAAAAATTATGCATCTAGTTGGGATTTACCACAATTGGATGCCTTCATTTTATAAAAAAATTTCTATTTTTCTATGCATATAATTATCCAAGATCAAAATTTACCAAAAATCACAATAAATTATCAATTATTATAATTATCCAAATAACTATAAAAAATATCAAAATAATTAAAAGTATATAAAGTAGTTACAATATCTTATGCATACCTTTAATTGCTATTACAACAGTAACAAGAAGAATATCACTAAGCTAAGCAAGACCAAGCCATTCTATCTTCATTTAGTGTAACAGTCTGAATTTTGTTGGAAAAAGAAGAGAACTGACAGTAATTTTAGATATAAAATGATAAGATTTGTTAAGGATTAACATGAAAATATTTGGAGTTTCAGATTCTATCCCCAAGATCGTTCATGTGGTCATAATGTCATGACCACATCGTGAGCACTTACTTTCCAAAGCCTTGAAACTCAAGTTTAAACCAAGCTATAATTGTGCTAAATGTCTAATCCTTGTGGTCTCTCCATCCCCATTCAGCCCTATCTAATATTATTTCTTTCATCCTACCCTTCATGATATACAATTTCTAATATGTTCCTCAAGGCCTATCTGGGGACTAGGATGGCATCAAAAGATAACATACTTATCTAAATGAGGAGCCCAATGTTAACATGCTAGAGCCAACCATAGTCCCTTCTCCTGAAGTGTAAACTATTTAGAATCTTGAATACATATGATTATCATTTTTAGTCTTTGTGGCTTCAGAATACCAGGGATCCACAGGGCCCCTTATAAGAAAAATATATTAAAATGAGACACTACCCAGTTTCACTAAATTGGAGAATTAAACTCCTAAGTTCAGCAAACTGCTCCATTTATCATATCAAACTTTTAAATCAAGCTTAAGTCACTGCTCTTGCTATTGCATGTTTAAGAATAGTTCAGGCCATGTGCAGAATGATAGTAGTAATCACCTAGGCAGATATTGAATTTTTCAAACTTAAGTTGTGTAAAGAAGTTAAGAGATTCAAAATTGACTTCCTTTTCCACATTAAAAATCAAGAAGTATATTAGTTAACAATGGACAAAACAAAACTCAGTAAGTACCACCCTGAAAGGAAAAAGCTCTCCATTCTGCTTAAACATCAATATCAATTAATTGTCTAATTCCTATCCCTAAAAGCCTCAAAAGCTGAAAATCACAAAGAGGCCACAGACTGACTAACCCAACCTTAAATCTTTATCATACTCACATGTACTCATTACTATGATGTTTGGATATTCTCATAAAGTTACAAACAACAAAATGTTAGATGTCGCAAAGGCACAGTTTGGCCAACAGTGAACTGGTCCGATGTAGTTATCATAGAAACTACTCAATTTTGATAACACTCTTAAAGTTCTTCAGCTCCTTCCCCGAAAGATCTATGCAAGCCCTTGTACACCCAACTAATCCAATTGAAAATTAACACGCTAAATGTTCTTTATTCACTACAGGGGAAACCAAACAGGACTGACTTGGAATTAGTATATCTACTTTAGTATAATAAGCTGATTTAACTATTGTACAGAAGAGGAAAGAACTATGAAAGACCCCCTCAGGACAAGTGCACCTAAACATAACATAAATGGAGGGGAGGAAAATAAAGAGAGAGAGAGAGAATTGGTTCAATATTTCAAATCACCTTTCAAGTGTGCTAAACATGCACCTGTTATGCCATTAAATCCCAAGTTTAATACTTTCAAATTTTCCAGTCCTGCAAAAAAAACAAGCCAATGCTACAAATTTAGTACCCCCAAAAATTGTTATGGCGCCAAAAAGTGAAACTCAATAAGTATATACTAAGTAGCTGTACAAGTCTTAACAACTTACGTGAAAACTTTTCACATCCATTGTCAAAAAGATTGCATCTACTAAGATTCAAGTTTGACAGGGCAGGAAGATCTGGCAGAAAACATAACAATGTCAAATTAAAACTTCTATGGGTATTTCAGTCTCATTATATACTAGAAATTGGCATTCAAGTTAAAACTTTTACATCCAACAAACAAAGTTTAGTGATAATAATCAAAATAATAGCAGTTGGTTCAAAATAATATGCGTGTTTACATAATAATAATTCAGTTGACACCTTTACTTTTTAAATGAGTCAACCAGAGACACCTAATATTAGAGCCTCAAAGCTATTGAAGAAAGAGAAAAGGTGAATACTGTGCTGACATCAAGAAGTTTAAAACAAATAAACAAATAAATCCACATAAATGTTTGAATGTAAGCCTAAAATCACATTCCCTTACCAGAACCCACATTTTGCTCAAATCACAATCTTCTGGGAGTGACATGCTGAAGGCTTCCAAATAACACATTGTGGTTCAGCTTCAAACTTAAAAGCATTCATGGGCCAATAACCAGGATTATAGCCTAACAACTAGTTAGTGCTAGTAAGCCGTAATATTATCATGACAAAATTAACAGAATTAGCATAAAAAGTCTATGAAGTAATTCAACCTGCAAGAGAATCCAAGCATGCAGCTGTTGCACGGCACCCTTCCAAATTTAACAGAGCAAGCTTTTGCAATCTTGAAATGAACCAAGGCATTATTGAAAATGGAAGAAAGGAAGATGCATATTAAACAATGAAACTCAAAATTTCCTTTAAACTGTTGATTAGAGACAATCATACATTGACACTGGGACACCATTAACACAAATCCAATGCATTGGAAAAACAAAACCAGTGCATATTGGAATTAATAATGACATGGTGATAATGAAATGCATGCAACATGCAGGTTCTCACATTGACAGATAGACTTGGGAGTACAACTTGTATGCTAGCCAACTTTACAGTGTCAACTTTAGAAGGATAAGTGGCAAAACTTTATATCATCAAAGAAATAGATTATCAAGAGAAAAAAAAACAAAAAGAATGCCATTTTTTTACAACTGAACTCTGGCTTTTATGTCAAGTATGAAAGAAGCCTACCTATAAGAAGGGCATAAAACTTTGGCAAATGCAGCAAACTTGCAGTTAACACAAATGGAGCGGCAACAAGTGACACAAGCAAAGCACCTAAATACAACAACACAATTAGATAAGAGATAATATAATAACAATCCCGATTTTCTTACCGCGAACAGTAAAACACCAATATTCACACTGTATATTTGCGATGTTACTGTACATACGAAATACTCTCTGTCTCTGCCTTTTCATTTCATTTTCATTTCTCTCTCATAATCGCTCTCCCATCCTCACTTTCTCCCTCAACTTTCCCCCTTTCTCCCAACGTCAGTGTCTCTCTCAAATTTCCCCTTTTATCCCGTCCCTTTCTCCCCTCCCTTTCTCCCTCTCATATTTCCCCATTTCTCCTGTCCCTTTCTCCCTCTCAAATGTCCCCCTATTCTCTCCACATTTCCCCTCCATTTGTTACGCTCTTCAGTGTTCATTTGCTTTCTTTTTTCCTTTTCTCAAACAATCAGAAAATCCTCAATCTAGAACTTCTCTCAGAAGCATGTCGTAGAACCTCTTGGCTAAGACTTCGAGATCGTTGTCCTAGAAGTGCTAGCATTATCGTCGGAGAAACGGCAGCATCGTCATCGTCTTCGTCCACAGCGTGGTTGCCTCTTGAAGTATGTTGTCATCCTCCTCTTTGTTTTCCCTGGGTAGTTGCTCTGTCTTTGTGTGTGTGTCTTCTTTGTATTTCAAAGGAGGCGCTCTTGGTATATCCATGTGTGTGTGTGTGTGTGTGTGTGTGTGTGTGTGCGTGCGCATGCGTTTGTGTATGTCTGATGATTGTGTGCAATGCATTTTAGGTGAGCTAGTATGTGCAACACTTGTATGTGTGTGTCACCTGCAAGTTTGTAACACTGGAGGTAGCATTTCCAACACTTGTATTTAAACTTATTGGCTTAGCTGATTATTATGTGTGTTGAATAAAGCAGTGTCAATATAAAGCTTATTGATTTGTTCTAAAAGAAATCAAGTAATCCCAATTGCCTTTGAGCTGTGCAAATGCATTGTAAGCAGGCATTTTCACGCTAGTATATGTGATACTGTAGAATCTTGGATGCCTATGTTTGGGGTGCCAACATTGTGGAAAATTGGAAATGTAGGATTTCTAGGAATCTAACATAAAAAATGGGATCTGAACATTGCAGGAATTACCATTGATTCTGGTGCTTTGGTGTGAAAATACTGTGCACCAAACACCCTTCTTCTTAGTCATAGACATTTGTTTGTATTTGCTATTGAGTCATGACTATTGAGAAATCATATTCAGCAAATTTATTGACTGATGCTATTCACCATTTCTGGCATCATTATACCTGTTCAATGTCAACTGTGTTGGTGGAGAGTGTTTTTTGATGTCTCGCTTCATCAATTATCATGATGTTGTTCTCAGCAAAATTTTAAATTTTGATTGTCACGATGAATGGTTTTAAGAAGCCCATGACTTGGTAGTAATTTATTCCTGTGGTTTGTACAGAAGTTGACTTGCCATCTCATAAAGCTTGGTGGATCACGTATACAAGATTTGCTTCACTCTAATTTTTTAATTATGTTCTGAGTATTATTTTATTAGTAAGTTAACTTAAAAAAATGCACTATGATGCCATATATTTCTTGAGTAGATGGCATACTGGACTAGACAGTAATGAGTAGTGACCACATTGGATAAATATATTTTTTCTTAGTCATTCTCTTTATTGGTAATTCAATGCCTTAAATTTTGAAATTTGTTTTTCTATTTATCCTATTCCTATCTTCTTTGCATGTTTTTCCATTCTATTTAATACTTATCATTCTATTTATCCTATTCTTATCTTCTTAGTCATTCTTCTTTGCTTAGTGAATAACCTTTCATTCTTCAATACTTGTTGTAGTCTATCAATGCAACAAAGGTGCTGTTATGGTGCTGTGAAGTCAGTAAACCTGCCAAAAAGCTTGAGGTACCTATTTCTTCTATTTAGTAACATCATTGTGCATATATTCACTTAGACTTTAGCAAATTCGTAATAACTTCTACAACTTTTTGTGCATAAGCCAACTCAAATTTATTATATCTTCTTTTATTTATCTCGTGATTTATTTCACTAAATATCAACTATGTTGAGTGCTTGAAGTTGATGTCAAGATTTAAATATCTTAAAAGGACCTATATGGAAAGTCTTTAACTTAGTTTTTACATGCCATGACAAGAGTCATAATTGTAATGTAATATATTTTGTATAGCTTAGCTTTCCAATTATTTTGTTTGAAGCTTGAAAGTAGCATCTTCTACTTATTGTGTTGTGTTAAACTACTGTCATAGCTTAAAAACTATCTACGTAGTGTTAAACAATAATGGTTTTAAATTACATTAATAATATGTTGGTATTTGACAAATAGTTGATTTTTATCAAAATTTCTTTGAATTCTTCTCTAATTAATTTCAATTGCTTGCTACATATTCTTTAAATCTATTAAGTATAGGACCCTGAAGTTCATTTTTATGTATATAATTTATGTAAAAAAATTTAATAAAGTTAGTTTCTTTATCTCTTTTCTTTGGGATTTTATAGTGAAGAGCAATAATAATGCCAAACTAGGCCTATATGTTATTAGCATGAAATGCTTGCACTTTGTTTCAATATGTTATTAGCATGAAGTGCTTGCACTTTATTTCAAATCAATTATCTTTGTTCACAACTCCTCTTGCAATATTTGGTTCATTATCATTTAGACAAATTAATTGTTTAAATATTCTAAGTAGTTTAAGTACTTTTTCATATAATATTTGATTCATTATCATTTGCTTATTATTCTTTTGTGCTTCATGGTGCAGGCTGCTGTAAAACTTATCAGCTTTGGAGTAGGTGGGAAAGTGGAACATTAAGGTACATTCTTTGCTTTTCCTTTGGTTTCTCTCTTCTTTGCCATTATTTTTCTAATTTTTAATTATGTAGCACTGCTTTTTTAACTTTAATTTTTAGTTGTATCCGATGTTGATAACTTGAACAATCAAGCGGCATTGGATAAGGCATTGGTAACCAAGTTATATCTGTTTTAATTTAACTAGCCCATATGTGGTCAGGCTTCTTGAGTTTGTGAGTGTTAATTTGATGATAAACCTTTATATTTTATTTGGAAGGTCTATTTAGGTACTTTCATCATGAATTGTCATAGAACTATTGCTAGCAATCTACGGGTTTACTGATAGAAGATAATAGTCAAAAATGTAGTTCTCTACTAGACAAATTTTTTTGATAAAAATTATTATGGATGTCAATTGTTTTTGCTATGCAAGATTTCAACAAGTCGGAAAGTTGAGAAGCAAATGACCCTTTTTTTTAAGTTATCTATGAATGGAAAAGAGTAAAGTAACAGGGAGAGTAATGTTGCTAAGATTGAAGTTGTTGTATGTCAATATGTTATAGACTCAAGTAGCCTATACATACATGAATAGCTTCATACTTACAAATTAAAAATGTGAAAATGTAAAGATGTACAAATTATTTTCCTATGATGTGGTTGTAGTAATTACATATTGGTTTTCGAATTCTATAATTTGTTCTTAGTAAATTTTAGTACTACCTTAGCAATTTTTGTACATATAACATGACTTACAGTCACTCTGGAAAATCTTTTTACCATTGATATCTAAAATGCTTTCCATCTTTTTGCAGGTGCTGTTGTTTAATTTATAAAGTGTGTTACCTAAAGCAAAAATTGGAGCATGACACCATTAAGAAGGAAGGAGGGGTCAACAAGTTCAAACAAGCAAAATGTATAGAACACGTGAACTACTTTTACTATTTATGTGACTGCTATTTATTTATTACTAACATGAACTTTATTGTTGCACTTTTCAGTTACGTTTGAGGCATGCCTGCGTACCCAATGTGTTGGTTGACATTAACAACAATTTGACTTCTGCGCAAAGAACCCGAATCGAGGCCACTCCATTCAAAACGCTTGTAAATATGCCACAAAATTTACAAATCTCTGGCATACTACTGTGGGAATTAGCTTGCCAATGGGGTGACCAAAGTAGAGGGTTCAGGGTTAGAAGTCGAGTGGTTGGTTTTAATCCCATCGATGTATGTTTTGCGGTTGGACTACGCGTCAGAGGTGAACTGGTCCAAGTTGATGATGGAGGGGAATGTCAAACATTGAATATGTTTGAGGGTGCAGCTGTCACAGTTGATAGAATTATCCAACTGCTTCATGCGTATCGAGGTGACCATCAGGTGGATGATTTTTGTAGGTTGTACATACCCCTTGCATTTGGTGTGTTCTATTTTCCAAGAACAGGGAGATATGTGTATAGCGGCATGATGAAAATATTGGATGACTTGGATGTTCTTGGTAATTACTGCTGGAGTTTAGCAGTATATAATTTCTTGGTTGATAGTTTAAGCGTGGCTGCTTCTGTTGTGAAAAGGGGTGAAAATTCAAGCCAAAGACATATAATAGGATGTGCAGCTATCCTTCAGGTATATACTATTTCTATCCTCAAATTATAGTAATTTTTTTTCATATGCATGAATTTTATAAGCATGTTAACCTTCCTAGTAAAACTATGTACTTAAGTTTGACAATTGCTTGATGTAGATTTGGGCTTTGGACCACCTGTCCATGTGCCAAACAGATAGGAACCCTCGCATGTTTCCTTTTCCACAATATTTGAATTGGCAAAACGTGGGCAGCAGCAAGGACAAGATTGATCGAGCATTTCGACACAATTTGGTAAGCATGTTGAATTAGTCTTCCTATAACATGTTTGGTAAGAAAAAAAATTTTGTATGTCAGTATTCCATCAACATTTCATATTTGTGCATCTGGTGTATTTTGTGCATTAGCAGATAATCGAGGATGTGGCTGCAACGACTGAAGAGATGCAGTTTGACATAGTCAAGGAAGCATTGGACGAGGCACACCCCCAGTTTGGGCATGAGCGAGCAAGGTCTTTTGATATGGAGGACTATGCTAGTGAACTTCGTCGGGTAGTGGCAGAGAATAGGCAGTTTGAGGAGAGGATTACCTTTCTCGAGCAAGAACTGAGTATGTTGAAACAAATTGTGCTTCAATGGCGTCAACGGCGCGCTTTCAACTTCACTTTGCCCATGCATCATCCTATAAACATACATCGACAAAGTGCTTCATTTGTGACGCCTCTCCATAGTGACAGTGAAGGGTATGAAGCCGGTTCTCAGCAAACACCTGGTCATGCATCACCCTTGACAGTAGGAAGCCCACGTCTTCGTAGTCATACTACTGCTCGGAATGACGGTGAGGGATGTTTGATTAACGTTAGAATTGCATGAAAGATTTAACAATAATTAAATTGCTGTCTATTATATAGTGGAATATGAAAGTAAGTAATTTTAGACGATACAAATACAATTCTGGCAATTTTTTTAGGCTTTCATCTACCACAACTCTGTTTTGTGGGAATTTTTAAAAATCAACATTCCTTTTCAGGTGAATCATTGGTAAACCTGCCTCAAGAGAATGATGCAGGTAATTGCACAAACCTTTTTTATACTGCCTCCATTGCCAATTGCCTTATATATACATATATTTGTATAACATGTAACATGAGGTATGTTTGTTACACAGATGGAAATAATGTCCAGGCTGAAGCTGATTTTGAGGCTGTTACCACTGATAAGACACCATCGAACATTGCCACGCGAGCAAAACTCCAACAGAGGAAGCGTGTGGAAAGTGCATCCACTCAAACTCCATATGTATATCAGCTAAGGAAGAGGAAGAACACACAGATGTAACTGGTTGACTGATGGTTAATAGATAGTAGGATGTGAACTGTGTAATGTAATTAGTAGCTGATCCCAATGATCTTGTATGTACCATATTTGATATTTTTGAGTGGAGGTGGCTCATTTGAGAAGTTACCGTTAACTTGACAATATTGAATTTAGTTTTTGCACTATTATTGGATTTGTGATTTCGTGTAACAATGAAAAATAAAACTGAAAAATCTCCCTGTTTATGTGGTTGAATGTTATCGTAATTGAAAGTTAGATTCCCAATAAATAGAGCTCAGTAATATTAGTGCATACTGGTGAAAAAAGTAGGTTAATAAATAACAAAAAAGTATAACTAATGACATACAAAAGGTGGTTAACAGGGTATATGGCCGGAAAGGCTGCTTCTCTGTGCATGGCCATTAACCAAGTTGCATAGGACATTAACCAACTTTCATGGCCATTAACCAACTTGCATAGGGTATTAACCACATTTTTGTTCTTCATTAACCAACTTTGTTTCTATGCTTGTGAAACAAAGTTGGTTAATGAAGAAAAAAAACGTGGTTAATGCTCTATGAAAGTTGGTTAACAAGGTAAAGAGAGAAATGGTTGCCTATTTGTGCATGCCCATTAACCAACTTGTAGAAGGCATTAACCACATTTTTGTTCTTCATTAACTAACTTTGTTTCTATGCTTGTGAAACAAAGTTAGTTAATGAAAAACAAAAATGTGGTTAATGCTCTATGAAAGTTGGTTAATAAGGTAAAGAGAGCAAAATGGTTACCTATTTGTGCATTCCCATTAACCAACTTGTAGAGTGCATTAACCACATTTTTGTTCTTCATTAACCAACTTTGTTTTTATGCTTGTGAAACAAAGTTAGTTAATGAAGAACAAAAACGTGGTTAATGCTCTATGAAAGTTGGTTAACAAGGTAAAGATAGCAAAAGCGTTACCTATTTGTGCATTCCCATTAACCAACTTATAGAGGGCATTAATCACATTTTTGTTCTTCATTAGCCAACTTTGTTTCTATGCTTGTGAAAAAAGTTGGTTAATGAAGAACAAAAATGTGATTAATTCTCTATGAAAGTTATTTAACAAGGTAAAGAGAGCAAAATGGTTTGCCTATTTGTGCATGCCCATTAACCAACTTGTGGAGGGCATTAACCACATTTTTATTCTTCATTAACCAACTTTGTTTCTATACTTGTAAAACAAAGTTGGTTAATGAAGAACAAAAACGTGGTTAATGCTCTATGAAAGTTGGTTAACAAGGTAAAGAGAGCAAAAGGGTTGCCTATTTGTGCATGCCCATTAACCAACTTGTAGAAGGTGTTAACCACATTTTTGTTCTTCATTAATCAACTTTGTTTCTATGCTTGTGAAACAAAGTTAGTTAATGAAGAACAAAAATATGGTTAATGCTCTATGAAAGTTAGTTAACAAGGTAAAGAGAGCAAAATGGTTGCCTATTTGTGCATGCCCATTAACCAACTTGTGGAGGGCATTAACCATCTTTTTGTTCTTCATTAACCAACTTTGTGTCTATGCTTGTGAAACAAAGTTAGTTAATGAAGAACAAAAATGTGGTTAATGCTCTGTGAAAGTTGGTTAATAAGGTAAAGAGAGCAAAAAAGGATTGCCTACTTGTGCAATAGAAAAGGACCTGCAACAAAGGCCAGGTCGCCTGGCGGCTGGGCGATGGAAACTCAGAGTGAGAAAGGAAGTAGCAGCATAGCTCCGGTCGCTGGGCGGCCAAATGGCTGCTGGGCGATGGAAACTCAGTGGGAAAGGAAGCAGCACCATGCCCATTAACCATATACCATAGGGAATTAACCACTTTTTTGTTCATCATTAACCAACTTCGTTTATACGTTTATGAAAAAGTTGGTTAATGAAGAACAAAAAGGTAGTTAATGACCTGCAGAAGTTGGTTAATGGGGTAAAGGCTGGAAGGGTTTCATATTATGTGCATGCCCATTAACTAACTTCCGAAGGTTATTAACCACTTTTGTGTTCGTCATTAACCAACTTAGTTTCTAAGCTTGTGAAAATAGTTAGTTAATGAAGAATAAAACGGTGGTTAATGACCTACAGAAGTTGGTTAACGAGGTAAAGGCTAGAAAGGTTGCATGGTTTGTACATGCCCATTAACTAACTTCCAAAGGTCATTAACCACTTTTTTGTTCGTTGATCTGTTGATTATTCCTATATCTTAAATGCCTTGTAATACGCATCATTGGACTCCATTTGTACTTAATTGTCATCGTTTAGCTAAGTTTCTAATATCGAACCCTAGTTGGATCATTATTGTGAAACTATGCTTAAATGTTTTTTCAAACGCTAATAATTGAATCGAACATTTAAGGAAACCTTTGGATGACGGAGTTCATTAGCATCAAACAAGGCTTGATATCCACTTGAAAACGGAGCTAAGGATTCAAGGAGATCAATTTCACTTTTTTAACCAATAAAAGAAGAGTTTCTGTGAAGAATCCGGGCTGAAAATAAAGGAATCAAATTTCAGGGCCTGTGTCAACTTCTGTAGGTCATTAACCACCTTTTTGTTCTTCATTAACCAAGTTTTTCCACAAGCGTCGAAACAAAGTTAGTTACTGAAGAACAAAAAAGTGGTTAATGACCTATGAAAGTTAGTTAATAGGCATGCACATAATATGCAACACATCCAGCCTTTACCCCGTTAACCAACTTTTGTAGGTCATTAACTACCTTTTTGTTCTTCATTAACCAACTTTTTTCACAAGCTTAGAAACAAAAAATGAGTATTTTCCTTTGGGTATTTGAAAAACTGATTTTGCCTTCAAAAATGGCATTACCAATCAAACAAAAATAACTAAACAAATACATTCACATTACATGTACCATAAGATATAAGTGTGCTTCATACACGTAAAATGTTCATTGAACACCATATAAATTTGTACAAAAAAAAAATTCTACTTGACCATTTACATAACCTTATATGATTATGTACACTTTATAAGTACTATTTCATTCACTAAACTACACAAACAACCAAAAAAATACCTACGTAGGTTACTTTACTTACAACAAAATAAATGTTTGGAATAATAAAAAAAATCTAATATATGCTATGTCATTACAGTTCACCCTTTGCCACCACCATATTTCTCATCAAAAGTAGGTAAAAAATATGCAATTTCTGCTAGCACTAATTTTTAGACCCATTACAGGTAAATCGACAGTTGCCCCCATAAACCTGCAACACCAAAGTTAATTGCCTTAGTATTTCAATCTAAACATTAACCCTAATAAAAATAGTAAAAATTATAATTAATTGAACGAGTTAAGTACAACGTCAGTGTCCCTCGACTTGTGTTTCTTGAAATTGCCTGGAATGACTACTCATGGCAAAATTCATGTATGGAATCTCACTACTAGCAGCCTGAAAAAAACATTTCAATAAGTCAACTACAATCAATTATAGAACCTAAAATTTAACATATGTTTCTCATGCCTTTTGCCCACTAGTGACATCATGTTCAAAATCTTCAAGTAATGATAGAGAACTTTGTGCTGGACTTTCTGCCAGCTGCGAAGTCCAAAAACTATCTTTATAAACATTAACATTTGTGTCCAAGTCAACAGCTGTTGACTGTAAAGGAAGAATATAACTAAAGTTAAATTATAAATTCTTATAAAAGTTTACACATAAAAATGACTCCATCAATACTACCCCGAAACATAACAATCACTTCAACACTAATTACAATTTAAATTTAATTTTCGTGCATACACACACCACGGTATAGTCATCATCTCGTTCTGCAAGAGTCAATGTTTCCACAGATGAGCATACATGTAACTTGTTTCCATTGATCTGACTCATGCTTCCCTCGATACAGTCCTACATAAACCAACAGAAATAAGTTAACACAATTTAAAATATATGCGCTCTTTCCAAAATAGGTAATAGTACACAGTTGTTCCATACACAAACAAAACATATCCAAATCCACTTACATGAATTGTGAACATGTATGGATTTTGATGTGTTGTCTTCCTCTTTTTCCTCACAATTTAGTCAACTTTTGATACTTTCCTATTTGATCAAGGGCGGCCTTTACGTGCTACACGTAATGGACTATGAATCTCACTCGATGACTCCTTTATTTGACTGCTGCCAGTGGCAATCACATTGCCTGTTTTGTCTTGACCTTTATGACATGTGACATTACTGTGATTCGATGTAGCAATCGACTACACCTTGCCTTTACATGCATGCAATGTTTGGAGTAAAAAATCACTACCATCGTCACACTCCGCAGCAACTTCGGCAACCTCGTAAAACTCTTTCAACAAATTATCAAATTTTTGCATTTGAGGCTGCAACTCTTTCACATCATAACTGATTTTGATGTATGCATGTTTCCTTCTTGTATTTTTGCTCCATCTTGGCAAAATATATTTTGAAGGCACTTCCTTCACCATTTCTTGCACAAGAACGGCAAGGGAATGTCTACACATAATACCTTTAAATTCAAACAACAAGCATTTGCATCTAACATCATGATTATCACGATTAAATACCACCTCAACTATTCTTTCCTTTGGACTTCCAACTACTACAATCTCCTCTAACATATCATAAGTACAAATTCCATCCACAACACACTTAATGCAAATAGAACAATTCATTTTACCCCTAAATTCAGCTTGAACCTCGTAAAACTTCGCATGGGTGTACTCACCTTGGAATTGCCTCTCAATCATAGAGTTCGACCCGCATGCAATAATGCTGTTAAATGATCGACAATCTGCCTTTTCATATTCTTTTTCGCCTTTATCGTGGAGAGCATTATCATACTGCCTTACAAATTACTACAGAGTTGTTGTTGAGTTTATATACCCATCAAAAAATGCGTTAATGCTCTCGCATGTTAACACCCTCCTTAGGGCGTCACACTTCATGTTACTTAATTACTAATTTACCCCTTCATTGGAAAATCATGCTTTGTGATGTAAATACGAGTTGTAAAATTTCTTAATAATAATTAAATAAACTTAGTGGGAAATAAAACACTACAATGTCATCACAAATTATTTACATCATATAAACATGTACAAGTCATTAGTATTGTCATATTTTAATATTTACAAACTAGACTCTCAAAATATTTAAAACTTTAATTTAAACTAACATACTGCCCAAGTATTACTACATAGCATAACCCTCAGACGGGTCCTTCTCAGACTCCTCAGAAGATAGAAGTCTGACTTGACGCGAAGTCCTACGGACAGGTGTCCGCACAGACGACACTATACTAATCACACTATGAGTACGATAGTATACTCTCCAATACTGTCTAATTGACAATGGAAACTCTAGGTGTACATTAATATTCACCCTAATTTTCAAGATATAGCCTACTTAAAATAATGTTTAAGTCTCCTATGTAGCAAATACGCTCTCTTTTCAGGTCAACGTGCCACGCCTCCAATCCTTCACGAAACGTCAATCCCGTATACCCAAGGAAACAAGGTACCTCCATTTGAACTCAGCGTCCTTTATTGGAATCTACTCTTCCTCAGCTTCTTGCTCAAGTTCTCGCTCAACGTCTTTAAAATTATAAATACAATATAGAATAGACATAGAAAGAGGTGAGATCACCTACGTCAATACCAGTATAGTAGCAATGAAGATAAACACATACGATATCTCATACTAGCACATCATACATAATTACAATTATGCCACCAACATCATTTATCATCATAACTCATGTAATAAGCAATAATTACAATCATGCCATTATCAATAATTAAATATTCAATAAATCAATTATCATAAATCATAATTACGATAATGCCCTCATTATCTACATATATGCACACAGACTCAATTTCCTACTCGATGGAGCTAAAACTCATATCGAAAAGAGTAATCGAAAAGATCTGTCTGCACTAACATGCCTCAGACCACGTGCTCAATTTTTTTTTGCATATCTAGCATATGCACCACAGTCTTTATCAAATATTGGTTAGGGATAGTGTCTCGGTCCGAATCATCGGTGTGTTGCATCAGTCTAACCTACGGTACAGAAGCGCTGCCATTTGGCCATTGTAGGCAACCCGCACCCCGATGCCCCCAAGGTCAACGAGTGACCTACACTACGCATATCGCACCCACTCAGGAGGTGTATTCTCTCCTAGGCAAGCTGCCTTATTCAGTCCATCGGACCTTTCCAATGCATGTACTATGCACCTTTTTATAATTTCAATTCATTATATCATATTCTCAATTCAATTTTCTTTATCTCATATTCGGGGTCTTCATAATTGGCCCAACAGTATCATTATTGTAATTCCATCGCGAAATCATATTTTTGCATTTTCTTAGTCGCGTAAAATATTTTTCACATGTTTTAAATCAAAAATACTATTTTTCTCATTTAACACCAAAATTTAACTTTATTTTTCATATTTGCATAATAACCCCTCAAAACATAATATTTGTATTCTAGTCCTCATTTAAATAATATTTTCACAACAGTCCCCCATAAAATTCATATTTACGAAATAGTCCTTCATAAAATTCATATTTACGAAATAGTCCCTTATAAAATTCATATTGACAAAATAGTCCCTCATAAAATTCATATTTACAAAACAGTCCCTCCAAAACATATTATTTACATTTTAGTCTTTTTTCAAATAATAATTTCATAATAGTTCCTCATAAAATAATATTTACAAGATAGTCCCTCTTTTATAAAATATTTACAATATAGCCCCTCTAAAAATAATAATTGCAATATGGCCCCATTAAAAATAAAAATTATGATATTGCCCCTCTAAAAATCATAATTTCAATATGGCCCCTTTTTAAAAATAAAAATTATGATATTGCCCCTCTCAAAATCATATTTGCATTGTTTCTCCAAAAATGTTATTTCTTTCATTTACTTCATATAAAAATCATTTTACTTTGTCATACTCAATTTTTTTTCAAATTCATTTAGGTCCCTCAGTTCTCATTTTAATTCATCAGTGTAAGGACTTTGGTCCTCTTTTCCATGGTATGGCCGTGAGCCTTAGTGCTCTTTGGAGCACTCATACAATCGATTCATCATGTTGTTCACATTCTAAATTACACATGCATTCTCATGCTTTCATAATTATACATACACACATAATATCAAAGCTTTAAGCATTTTATTACACATGCAAGCATAGAAACACAATCTTACACATCACAAAACACAATTAAAGAACATCAAACAATCGGTGAAGAACCCTTATGGATTTTTCACCGTACAAAATCATGCCTACACCACCAAAACTTGATTGGTGAGGTTAAATCTCCCTCTTACCTCTTGAAGACAAGCCTTTCAAGCTCCTCTCCTTCTCCTTGTTTTCGTACAAGCCACAATCAATTCCTAACAATTCTAAAATAATTAGTAAAATCACATACAAAGCTTTAAAATGATAAACCATGGAACAAACATGGTTTAGAAAATCACAAACATAAATTTAAACCATAAAAACCAAAGTTTACCCCTAGGGAAGTAAGGTAGAAGTTGGATTTTGAAGCACTTAGAGTGTGATTTTGGGAAAACTTCCTAAATGGAAAGTGTTTAGAATGTTGTTAAGCTTTAGGAAATGATGAGAGTGAAAATTATAGGTGAGTGATAGTGTTCTTGGGTGTTAGGGCCGAACCACTCAAGGAAAATGGAAGGAAATGGTTGCTTAGTTTCTTGGGATTTTTGAGAGAAAAAGATGAATGCTTTTGATGTGAGAGAAAATAAATATTGTGTGAGTGAAAAATAAGTGGGCTGCTATACCGTGGGATAAGCATAGAGAAATTAGGATTTACTTGAAGTAAAATATCCTATTTTGAGTGCACATGGACTAGCACATGGCATATGTCATCAACTTGACTTTTCATGGCTATTTGGATTGTTCAAGAATCATGTAGAAGCCTCCCCAAGCTGCTGCAAAACCGTGGGACTCAAGGGCATTTAGGAATTCAATTTGCTTTTAATTCAAGTCTAATTACTTACTACTTCAATAGCTAATTAATTAGGTTTAGTTTCCTAACCAATCTTAATTAATTATCCAACTATATATGCCTCTAGTGTACAATTGTGAGGCTACCTTTCGACGAAAAATAACATGACAGGATGATGTAAGATGGGAGAACATTATTTCATAAGAATGGCTAAAAATCAAGTTCGGTCGAATGAAAATTCTGTCGAATGAAGATCAAAAACTGTAGAATATACTAGAAGGTCAGCAGAAATCCTAATTCGACGAACGAGTGTTAACATTGGAGAAATCTTCCAAGTGTTAAATCGACGAAAGTACTATATGGTCAGAAATTCTAATTCGACGGATATTGACATTAGAGAAGTTTCTCTACTGAATGGTCAGAAATTCTAACTCGACGGATATTGACATTCTAACTCGACGGATATTGACATCCTAACTCGACGGATATTGACATTGTACTAATTTATCAGAAGATCAAATTCGACGGATATTGACATTGTACTAAACGGTCAGAAGATCAAATTCGACGGATATGGGCAGAAGTTCAAATTGTTACAATTGTTCACAAACATTAATTAATTAGTTTACTTAGCTTGTTAATTAGGCCATTAGATTAACCAAATTAGGTTTAATTAGTTACTAATCAAAGTCAAGCCACTATTGCTGACTTTATCTTAGCCATTGAAAATCAACTTGGTTTCCTATCCATTGATCTCATCTACGGTGGATATTACTTAGTGGTTTTATCAGGATTCGTTTTACACCATTGATCGGATCTACGGTTATGATCAAAAGCATCTAAATTATGCTTTTCATCCAAGGGTCCATATTGAAGTCTATGCTTCTTTATTTGACTTCTTCCTATTGGTTTAAAATAGTCAAGCCACCTATTTTGACTGATTCTTATTGGTTCAAAATTCTGTCCAGTCAGAATCGTTGACTGCTACACTAAACGCGGGCCCCATAGACTTTTAGGGTCCATGTTAAGCAGATTTCTACTATTTTTAAGACAGTAGGTACTGTCACATAAAATAATATTATAATAATATAAAATTATTTTATTGCGTAGTTAAATCCTAAAAATTAAAAGATTAATATATATATCAATCATAATTGAGTTTTGTAAGATCCCCCAACTCTAATTAATTAAAATAAGAATTTCTCCGGCCTGAAAATTATTATTTTTCTGACCCGGAGCAAATCACACAAAACAATCAAAACTAGTATCGGAATAATCAAATTAGTTTTATATTACACAGAAAACACAAAATAGTGTAATTCTGTCAGTTCTGTAACATAGCCTAAAATTTGGGGTGTTACAGTCACTCATAGTTAACTCAGATTCATTTGCTTCTTCAATGCATTCATTACCGCCACCGGCATCATCTAACACTCCACCCCCAATGGCAGTATTTTCATTCTCCATATAAGCACCTATTTCCAATTCCATTAACCTGCACATGCAAAACTCATGTTACCATCCAAAAATTCAGCAAGTGTTAGAGTGACTGTTAGATTTATAGTAAATAGAAAGGACTGGAAGTGTTAAGGCTTGGATTAGAAAAAAAGACAAAATGTGTTTATTATTTTACTGCATTTTTTACTGCCTTAGTTAACGACGTATAAATTTGTGGTTAATAATGTGTATATGTTGGTTATTGGGTAGCTTCGTGCTCAATGGTTAAGTCGTTAACCATCCAATACATCTCATTAACCATACATTTATACCTCGTTAACCAAGAGTTAAAAATGGTGTAAAAAAGTGACATGATATGCAACAGAATCAACAAACACAAGCATAAAGTGCAAAAATATTCAAAAATAATGTTTAAAAACAACTTAAGCAACTTTAATGTTAGTTTCAGCAGCCATAAAGATCTTACATTTGACTGAAGTTGTAAGGAGGAAGAGGACCTCTTTGTTGGCTTAACCTTGATCAAATAAATTTCTAAAGTCAAATGACTGTGTGACTAAGACATACATAGAGTCATAAGCTAGAATGAATTCCTTCCCATTATCAACTTTTTTACTTTTTTATTTAAGTCATCTTATAGGAAGAGTTACTGTGTTTAACTTCACAATGAATTGATTTTTAATTTTATAAATAATTCATCATGAATTATTATTTTCTAATTCTTGTATGGGTTGTAACCTTAATTTATTTTGTTGCTTAATTTGAACAAAAAGAAAGTGGCAAAGTGATTTATTGATGCAGAACATATTGCTACCATAGGCATAAGCACAAATATTATTCTTCTTAGAAAAGCATCCATTTTTCCCCTTGTTGTCTTGGTATATCTTTGTGCATATTTCCTTTTGTTTTGAGAAATTGTACTAACAAGATATATAATTTCTTTATATTGAGCACATGAAGGTAGAAACTACAAGCAGATGGTATCAGGGGCATATGGGAATAGATGTGGAGAAGTCAATCTTTCTATTCTAGAAAATTTGGTAATTTTCATTTATGACATTGAAGATTAAGAACTTCTCTTATTTACTATTAAAAATTTATATTCTGATTGTGAGTTATAAATTGAGAAGTTATCTTATAATTGGGCATTTGTAACAAGTCATTGACATGCAAACAACTTCTTGTTATTGTACCTAAGTTAATAATAAGAGTTTGGTAAAATGAGTAAGAATGGTCCCAATGTAATTTTGTAGTTCTATATTTTCGTTAATGTGGACAACTTTCGAATGATTGTTAAGAAAGTTGAATTTGTTGGATTTAAAGAGATAGATGTCAATTATCAAAATGTATTTGATTATGGAAAATATTACTTGCATGTTAGTTATCCTGCTTAAAATTTGAATTCTGTTATGGAGTTCATTTTAACACCTTTAACCATATTGCTTTCTATGCTACTTGATTTTGTGCTTGTTCTAGACATGTTTATTGCCAAAATCATCTAAGCCTTTAAGCATATGACTTTTATGATACTTGTTGATGTTGATATTCCATTGGCATGATACAGGTGCAACAGCGCCTTAAATATGCTCGTTTACTTGACTATTCAAACTATGCAGAATATGTTGTTGATGTTAGAATGGCAAAGACACCTGTAAAGGTGTGTAAAATTGTTGAAGAGATGCAATAATGGATTTGCTATCAGAAACAGTAGAAAGCTAGTTAGATGATACCATGAATTGTATGCACTCTCTTTGATTTGCCTAGTCAGTAGAAAGCTTCTATTTTTTAGGTTGTGTTTAGTAGATAAATTTGTCTGGAAACAGAAGGAAATAAAAAATCAACAATTTATGTATCATGCCACCAACCAGAATGCCACTAAACTGCACTCCCAGAACCTAATACACTGAGCTAATAGAGAAAGCAATAAGTACCGTGACGACGCGACAGAGGGCAGCAGAGGTAGCAGCACTAATGGAGCTTCGTGCGAGCTATAGAGATAGCGGTGCTAGCAGAGATTGTGCATGGACGGAGCTCGCCGGACGGAGGGACATGGGTGACGGAGAAGTGAAAGAAGTCAAGGATGGAGATATTAGAGGAAGAGGGGGTAACGAAAGGGAGAAACAAGAGGGAGACAGAAATGAGAGGGAGATAGAAATGAGATGGAGAGGGAAAAAATGAAGCCAAATCTGAAAATTAATCTGACGTCGCAAAGGGTGTTAAAATTGGTGTGGATACTGTTAACGGTAAGACCATCATTTTCTATATAATAAAAAGAGAACTATTACACTACTACACACCAATTTATACTGAGGAGGCATGACCTTTGTAAAACTCATTGTAAGCAATCCAATTGAGCATAAAGATATGGATGATTCAATTTCTAGTACTAACAACTGAACAAACTAAATAACAATTGTGAAACAAGCTAGTCATAATCCTAAGGAATATAAATGAATTCACATTAGGCACACAAGAAATGGACCATAAGTTATACAACTTA
Organism: Ormosia semicastrata; assembly: GCA_029884595.1. NCBI lineage: Eukaryota > Viridiplantae > Streptophyta > Magnoliopsida > Fabales > Fabaceae > Ormosia > Ormosia semicastrata. Next base: position 21,757,524 of record JAQQTO010000042.1, on the reverse strand, counting down.
TAAATGAGTCCATATTTATTTACTTTTTCAGAAAATAACTTACTTTCATAATAAATCAATAATATACCATTTCATGAGTCCTCGCTAGCAATGCTATATATGAAAGTATAAACAAAGAACTGTTGGGAATTGCGGATCAAAATATCTCGCAGCGGAATAATAGGATTCCCACACAGGATCCATGCGAAAAATCCATAATCCGAGTTTTTAAAAATTACCTCTTGAAGCGTGATAAACACAAGCGAGGTGAATCACCAACACCGTAATAGCGACGATGTTTCTGCGGTATCCACACGAACAGACTTGCAAAAGGAGTCACGCCTCTTTTTCGCGGTGCTACTGCGAATAGAAGAGAAGAACCTTTCACTGACTCACTTTCTTAGGTGCGGCTAGGGTTGTGATGTAACATGTATAGCAGCCCCCTTAACAGTACTATTTATAATAGTGGCTGCCTTAAGTGAGTGTGAGCGAGTAAAATTGGTAAGTGTGCAACCCTAAAACCCATCTGTCATGAGTTAGGCCCACAATTGAATCCGAGTCCAACTTGGATCCTTATTGCTCCAATTTAGTCATTTCTAAGTGTGCGACCTGCGAGGTTCTCATGACGTTGGTAGTAATATTAAAATCTCATTTTAATATTACAAACGATGTGTATCTAGCAACACATCACTTTGCTACCCAAGTAATGAGAATGTCGGTGATTTGACATAACCTATCTGTGATCAAATGTTTCCGTGTAGTTTAGTCCCTTTGTCAAGATATCTAGATTGAACACAAGGCATGGAATGCGTCACCCTTGTATAGTCCAATCATTCGTTTCTGATACTCGAGTAGACTTTGTAACAATAAATGAGATCAATATCTCATATTGACTCATTTGAGCATGGCCATGCATTTCGCGGTCTCACTCATTAGGGGGCCCGAAGATATCGCTCAAGGAGTGACAAATTCCATCTAGGTCACTCACATCCCTCTGCATGATTTGCGGTATGTCCAATAACCAACTTTATAATCACCTTGTTACGGATGACGTTTGATGGCATTAAAACACATAACTCCTCATGTAGGAATCGTAGTGATTTCGGTCAAAGGACCACAAACACCATTATCACTATGAGAATCGCTTATGACACTCACGTAACGATCCATGTAGCGTTCTCATGGTGGGTCACCATACATCATTACTCTAATATGTACCAATGTGAAGACTTGATATCTCATATCCATGACCCGTGAGATGCGGTCATCAGTCTCTACACGTACTAGTCTCAATGTATTATTGTTGTCCTAATTAACAATAATACTTGACTAGGGACATTTAAGAATAGTGTTGTAACCAAAAGGATCTCACGATCAAGTCATCCACTTGATGTCCTATGGCATCAAACTTACTATTCTAAGGACTTTATTATGTTTATCAAAAAAGAACACAATAAATGAAATGCCTCATATATAAAATAGCATAATATAATGTATGTCAATACAAACAAAATGTATTGGCCACTAGGGCATACACCAACAAGAACTAGGAAAAAAATTATGCATATTGAGATCCTATTAGTTGACTCTTTACAATATCGTCAAAAGTTCATAGGCCAAAATATGAGCAAAGGCTTAGAAAATACAGAAACTTACTAATGAAAGTGCGAGGAACCACCCTAGGGGATTCCAAATGATCATACTATTAACAGAAATACAAATGATAAAGTATGTCAAAATTCCTACAAACTCCAAATTATTAAAGCTTATAAAGCTATCTTGAAGACATAGACAAGTAAACTCATATTGTCTAAGTAAAATCGATGATGATTTATATAGACCGAAAAATAAGTGACTGAACTGACAAGGAAATTAAGAAAAGTTAGCGGCAAGGACCCCAATGTGAGAGTTTCAAACTCAATAGAATCAATTTTATACTTTGGAATCTGCTCAGCAATTATGGGTTTTGCAATGTTCTTCGCAGTCTTTCAAATTGCCTAAACAAGAAAACAAAGATATATTCAAACAAACAAACAAATAAACAAGGGAAAGCAAAAGTTAGATGTTAATTTTCAAGGGTCAAAGCATATAAAAAGATACATACCTTGTCAAGGTATGGCCACATATATTCAATAAACTTGTTTAGCCAGTCAACCTTGAGAAAATCACAAACAAATAAGAGTGCAGTAGTCAAAACTCAAAACCTAAAGCCAAATAAAGAAAAAAAATGAAATGTAGTAGTTAGGTAGTTACTTACCCAATCAAAGTGTGGATTTTTTTATCCAAAGAGGAATCTGAGGAAGCATTCACTGCAAAGTTTCTGGTTCTTGCCCCACTAATGGTTTGATTTTAGGATCCTGCCCAATCCATCGGAGTATCATCAGTTAACAGATAAACTAAAAACATCAGTGGATAAAACAGGACAACGCTTTAAAGAATGATGTTAAAGACTACATACCTTAACATCGGTGGGTTGAAAGTAAATGAAGAAAAAATAGCCAGCGACAAGACCAATGGAAATCCCAATTCCAAATCCGAAAAACCCCAATATAGTACTCAAGAAACCCATCTCAAGTTAACTTGATTTTTTAGCTACCCCGGTCCCAGATCATGATTTCTCTCCTCCACTACCAAAACCATTTCACCAAAACTTCACTTGCACCTCTCCTAAGTTCATCATTCCTCCACTACAACGGGTAGTAGAAACAAATTTATAGGAAGCAAGCAAGGGACTTGCAGAGACGGAGAGTGGAGAAAGAAACAAGAGCGAGAAAGTGGGTCGGTTTCAACAGTACGGAGGACGAGATGAGAGAACAAGCTCAGAGATGGAGAGGAAGCAATCGAATTGGATTTCTAAGTTAGAATTAGGGATTTAGGTAGAAATGACAAAACAATTTGTCTCTGTATTTAAAAAAATTATTAATTAAATAATATATATATATATATATTTTTAGAGTCATAACATATTCGTCTCTAATATATTTGACATTTTAAAAATATTTATTTGACTAAATATAGATAAAATTAGAGATAGAAAATTCAGAAATAGAGAAATTTAGTCTTTAAATTTCATCTCTAAACATATTTGACTTTTTAAAACACTACATTGACTAAATAGAGATTGAATTAGAGACAGAAAAATATGAGATGGGTAAATTCTATCTCTAACTATATTTGACTTTAAATTAACCAAATAGAGAAGGAATTAGAGATGAAAATTTTTGAGATGGATCAATTCTGTCTCTAAATTCCATCTCTAAGTTTTAAATTTTATTTTCCATCTCTAATTCATCATTTTTGTCTCTGTTTCCATCTCTGTTAGAGTCAAAATTTTGTCCTGTCTCTAAATTCCATCTCTAAATTTGATTTTTCTAGTAGTGTCAAAATATAATTTTTTTTATCAAGTATATCACATGGGTCCTTTTTAAATTTTATTTAACTAGTTACTCATTCTTAATTATGAGTAAATGATAGAGATTACTTGAATTATATCTATGAGTAGTAAATTACTCACCTAATTAAAATTCTTAAGGCAATATAACACCTCTAATGCTTAATTAAATGTTGCTAACTCTATAACTAACTAGCTAATTAAAGTCCTTAGGATTTTTACTACTAGAGTTCACTATTCTATCTAAGTTTGGTTTACAATAATTTACACCTAGGATCCTATTCTTATTTTTCTTAGTATCCATCCTACTAAATTGGGGTGTTACATCCTCACTTTTCTTTTAAGCAATGGCGCGTTTGATTTTCTTTAAGGTTTCTGTGTTTTAATGGATGGCTTCCCTTTAACTTTGCTAGCCATTGGTGAGTGAAAGAAATCATGAATTGCCCTTTATAAACCGTGAAAATCAAATTCGTGTGAAACCTACATAGTTGTTTTTTTTATTTTTTTGATAGTCGCTCCTTTGCCTAGTAGTTACTTTATTAGTCACTCCTTTTCTTTGGTTTATGTATAGCAACAACTAACCAATCTTTAAACATTGGAGCTTTCATTCTCACCTAATAAAGCTTGATCAAATCATAAAGAAGTATAAAAGACTTGTCTCTAACAATAAGGGAAATCAAATTATGAGTAAGGTAAGATATTATAGGATATTGAAATTTGAAAACTTTCATTGCACACTCAAATAAATGTAACCTAAATGGTAATTGATAAATAAGGAAATGCATGATTATCAATATTATCAACCCTAAATAATTATCCCACAAAATCATTCATCATCAAAACTTGAAACCAACAAATAAGAACATAATAAGAAATTCAAGACATAGAAAGATAGAGTATATATGAGTACTTGATCTTATTGAATTCCCCTCTCTTGATCATTGATCTTCAATGCCTTCAATCCTTTGGTGTGTCTTCTTTTCCTTAGGAGCTTTTGTTTTCTAATGATTTCTCAAAATGGTCTCTCATTTCCTTAGGTCATGATGCTGGTTATATTGGAGAGCAACTGCCTCTTTAATTGGGAAGTTAAAACCCTAAAAACTGGTCAATAAAGAGCTTGATCCTAGCCCACTTGAAAACTAAATTAAAAACCACATGTCCAAATTACATGGCTATGTAATCTAGTCGTGTAGTTACTAGTGTATGACAGCAATAGTTACCTCACTGTGTTTTGGTATTTTCATGGTCCAAATGAAAGAATCAAGGAAAGTGGTCAACATAAAAGTTATAGCTCTTCGTCTTATCTTTCCAATGCCTTTAAAATCACCTTTTTTCAGACTTATGAAACTCAAGTTATTCTCAAAATACTGCACAGAGGTAAGAAAACAAATTCTCTCGAATTAAATCTAATTGGGTTTTCTATTTTTCATCAATTAGCTTCTCTACAAATTAAAATGAAATCAATGAGATATTATCTATATAAACCTTAACAAATCTCATTAATTACAATAATAATGTAATTAGAAAAGTCATTATATTAATTAAGAGATATATTACCAGAATAACAACATTTATGATAGGATAAAATAGAATCAAGTCTAATTTATGCAAATTAATGACTAATTCATGGAAATTATGCAATAAAATCACAAAGTCGTACAAAAAAGGGAATTATCTTAATTTCACATAAAAGGCATTGATTAATCATAATTAAGATCTAATATAGTATGCATTAATCACTAAATATATGCATTAATTACAACCTATCATCTCCTAACACTTAATTACCTAATTAAGTTATTATTGATTTAGTACCATTGCACAAGCTAGAATATTTTCCAAGAAAATATCAAGAACACTGATTTTAAGAAAATTCTGCTTTGCTCTTAGTTTCAATGCATAATGATAACAAGTTGTGAGATGAAAAAAGAACTTTATTGTCATTATACTTCATTTTGTATTTTATACTATCATAAAGAATCATATGAAGATTTTTAAAAATATTAGTATCTATGTTAAAAATTAATTTGACAAAGTCCTCCTTGATGGCTACTAGGTTTTCCTGGAATCCTAAGGTTTCCATGGTGGTTTAGGTATCTCAAAGCATGTGAGTGTGTCTCCTCCACTATTAAGGAGTGTTAGAGGTGTTGATGATGATGGACAATATTATAGATGGTGGAAGAACCTTTGTCTGTTAGAGGAAGAAATAGTGGTGATTGGTGCGACGATGGAGGAAAGTGGGAGTTCATGAGAGCATGAGAAGTTCTTGTTAGTGGGTAGACTTACTCAATAAGTCCATTCAATTATACCATGTTGGGAAGGACCATGCAGAAGATATGGAGACCGATCAAGTGGATGGAGTTTCAGAGACTTGGAGAGAATATAAACTCTTTGAACTTTTTAGCAAGAAGGATCAAGAGAGAGTCTTGGATGGATGTCCATGGTCATTTGATAAGAATTTTCTCATAGTTCAACAATATGAGAGACTTGGAAGACCGTTTGATATCTCCTTCACCCATACTCCCTTTTGGGTGAGGATTCTTGATTTACCAATGAGCATGATGACTAGGGCTATAGGGGAAAAAATTCAAAATATGATGTGCACTTTCATGAAGGTTGACGCAGACAATAAGGAAGGGTTAAGGGTTCAGCTTTATATATTAAGGTTTTCGCGGACGTGCACAAACCTTTGCGTAAGGGAATCATGCTCAAAACTAATCCGCTTGACAAATTCCAATGGTTTTGTTTTCAGTATGAATGACTTCCCACTTTATGCTATAATTGTGGAATTTTGGAACACACCTATATTGATTATGAAGTGGTTGAAAGAAGGGATCAAGAGTTGTGTCAATATAGGAGTGATAAGTTGTAAAAAGATCATATTTTTAATACTTGATTTGTTATATTTAAAGAAGTAATCTTGATAATTCAATGCCTTTAATCATATATTTGGAGAATTTCTTATTTTAGTAATATAATTATTGTCTATGTTACTTTAGGTCTTTTATACTAGTTTTGGTTAATTAATTGCAAATTTGATGGAGGATGTTAAGAAAATCAATATTTAGAACAAAGTAGTCGTAGATTTACACTATTTCTAACCTTGTTGTGGTAAAATAGGCATATGTTTATCTGAAGATATCTAAATGAGATTATTTCAATGTTGTTGGAAAGCTAAGACAAAATGCTACAACTTTCATGTTCATATTGAAGTCTAATTCCATTATTTTGAGGTAAAACAATCAGCATCAAAGTGCATTATCATGTTGCGAGCTGTTCTAAAACCCAAACACAACATGGCTTGGCCGTGTTACCTTGCACAGGCATGTCATATTCATGAGGCAACATGTTGTTTGTCCCATAATGCATAACTAGAGCCCCACTACTCATCTATTTGGGCCCAAACTCTGATAGAAACTAACGACCTAAACCCTAGCACCCATCTAATCTATAAATACAACACTAAGCCATTGAGTTTGAAGGGATCAAGAGTTGTGTCAATATAGGAGTGATAAGTTGTAAAAAAATCATATTTTTAATACTTGATTTGGTATATTTAAAGAAGTAATCTTGATAATTCAATGCCTTTAATAATATATTTGGAGAATTTCTTATTTTAGTAATATAATTATTGTCTATGCCTTTAATACTTGTTGGTGTATGCCCTAAAGGCCAATACATTTTCTGTATTTACATACATTCTATTATGCTATTTTATATATGAGACATTTCATTTATTGTGTTCTTTTTTATAAACATAATAAAGTCCTTAGAATAGTAAGTTTGATGCCATAGGACATCAAGCGGATGACTTGATCGTGAGATCCTTTTGGTTACAACACTATTCTTAAATGTCCCTAGTCAAGTATTATTGTTAATTAGGACAACAATAATACATTGAGACTAGTATGTGCATAGACTGATGACCACATCTCACGGGTCATGGATATGAGATATCAAGTCTTCACATGGGTACATATTAGAGTAATGATGTACTGGACTGACCCACCATGAGAACGCTACATGGATCATTATGTGAGTGTCATAAGCGATTCTCATAGTGACAATGGTGTTTGTGGTCCTTTGACCTGAAATCACTACCATTCCTATATGAGGAGTTGTGTATTTTAATGCCATCAAACGTCATCTGTAACAAGGTGATTATAAAGTTAGTTATTGGACATACCGCGAATCATGCAAAGGGATGTGAGTGACCTAGATGGGATTTGTCACTCCTACATAATAGGAGCGATATCTTTGAGCCCCCTGATTGAGTGAGACTGCGAAATGCATGGCCATGCTCAAATGAGTCAATATGAGATATTGATCTCATTTGTTGTTACAAAGTCTACTTGAGTATCAGGAAACGAATGATTGGACTATACAAGGGTGATGCATTCCATGCCTTGTGTTCAATCTAGATATCTTGACAAAGGGACTAAACAACACGGAAACATTGGTCATGGAAAGGTTATGTCAAATCACTGACATTCTTATTACTTGGGTAGCAGCGATGTGTTGCTAGATACCGCTCACTGCTTGTAATATTAAAATGAGATTTTAATATTACTGCCAACGTAATAAGAACCTACAGAGTCACACACATAGAGCAGACTAAAATTGGAGCAATGGATCCAAGTTGGACTCGGATTCAAATATGGGCCAGACTCATAACAGATGGGTCTAGGGTTGCACAGCTTACCTTGCTGCTACTCACACTCACTTAAGGCAGTCACTATTATAAATAGTACTACTAAGGGGCTGCTAAGATAGATAATTCAGAAACCTAGCCACACCTACAGAAAAGTGAGTGAGAGAGCGACAGGTTTATTCTCTTCTCTACGCAACTAGCACTATATGAGAGACGTGAGGTTTTTCTTTGTGGACGTTGGACGTTTATGAGTCTGTTCGTGTGGATACCGCAGAGACGTCGTTTCTATTATGGTGTTGGTGATTCACGCTTCAAGAGGTAAATCATTTAAAAACTCGGATTATGACTTTTTCGCATGGATCCTCGATGGGAATCCCTGTTTTCTGCTGCATGGTTTATCCGCAAAAATTCCCAACACTTCTTGAAGATACAAAGAAGAAGATGAACTCCTCCATTCTTCTATATAGAGTTTGAAGCTTTGAAGACAAGATCAAAGAGGAAGATCCAAGAGTTTCAAGACATCATCATAACCCATTCTATCTTTCTATCTCTTGATTCTCTTTATTATATTTGATTTGATTAAATTTATGTTTTTTATGGCCATGAGAGGCTAAATCTTTCTTCTTGGTTGAGGGAGATTTAGAATCCCTAGACATGACTTTGATTATTTGATATAGACATTATTATTATTTAATTGAGCTTGCTTGTGTTTATCTACTAAAATTGTTCATGATTCTTATCTTGATTTGTTTAGGTGAGCAATTAGATATATCTTGATGGGTTTCTAATGCTAGTTAAGAAGGCATCAAAAACATTAAATAGTTCGTCCCATTTTTTTAGCACTAAGTAGCACTTAGTGATTAATGATTGAGATGAATTTTCATTAATTATGATGAAAAATACAACCCAAGTTCAATAGTTGTAAACTATAACAGCCCAATATTTGGTACCCAAATATATCGTCATATAAATAAATAACCAAATATTGGTCTTGCTACTACTAACATACATCAACATCTAACCTATATCATTCATACATAATGAGTAAATATTGAGAGCCACGATAGCAAAAGTTATATATATACATCACAACCTCAAAGGGCATATTGTTATACATAACTCAAAATAACTAAGCCAATATAAAACATATATAAGCTTAGTTCAAAACAGCATCTATACCATGCTAGTCCTCATACATCATCTTCTTCCCTTTCAAAGAATTCGCACCTGAATTTACATGGCAACACAATTGGGGTGAGAAAACATATTTCAGTAAAAGCATTCCAATACCATCATATATACATATATACAATAAGATAATATTCAAAATTATCGAGTTGACACTTCAATCACAGAAGCAATAACTTCTCCATCTCAAAAACATGCAATTGCCCATACAATTGCAATGCATGAAAATATTATGATAGTAACCGCTTATACAATTACCAGATATGCTTAATTATGTCTAATGTATATGTCTATGCAAGTCCTAGGAATGAATGTAGTTTCAAGATGTTATGAGTCCTCAGACGTATTGAGGATATTACCCACCTCAACTACTCTAGGATATATTATGATATGTTATGGTTTATCAGGCAAAGTGAGGATATGACTCACTAACACTATCCATCAAAACAAGCAGATGATATTACTCACCCCCACTGATCAGCAAAGCAAAGAGGATATTACTCACCTCCTTACTCGATAATGTAATAAGGATATTACTCACCTTATTACACATAACATAGAGAGGATATTACTTACCAATCTATGCCTTAAATAACACAAAGAGAATATTACACACCTTAATGTATTTCACAAACAATAGAGAGGATATTACTCACCAATCTATTCAACAAAACAAGCAGAGGATATTACTCACCCTTTCTGATTAGCAACACAAAGAGGATATTACTCACCCTTTCTGATTAGCAACGCAAAGAGGATATTACTCACCTCCGTACTCCACAATGTAATAAAGATATTACTCACCTTATTACATATAACATAGAGAGGATATTACTCACCAATTTATGCCTTAAACAACACAAAGAGGATATTACACACCTCAATGTACTTCATAAACAATAGAGAGGATATTACTCATCAATTTATTCAACAAAACAAGTAGAGGATATTACTCACCCCCACTGATCAGTAAAGCAAAGAGGATATTACTCACCTTATTACTCCACAATGTAATAAGGATATTATTCACCTTATTACACATGACATAGAGAGGATATTACTCACCAATCTATGCCTTAAACAACACAAAGAGGATATTACACACCTCAATGTATTTCACAAGCAATAGAGAGGATATTACTCACCAATCTATTCAACAAACACATACAGAAGATATTACTTACCAATCTATGCCTCTTAATCAACACAAAGAGGATATTATACACCTCAATGTGTTTCTTAAGCATCTCGTGCAAAACAATCACTAATTACCTTCCATAATTAGCATCATAATTGATTTATATGCGTATCAAACTCATTTCACTCACACATTCCATCAAATACTCCTAAAAGAGTCTCACTACTTATTAAGAAGCATAAAAGAAAGTATCACACAAGTGATCCCTTAAGCGCATCATAAATTCTTCCTAGTCACTGAGCGCTTAAGCGCCTGCTCCTCAGCGCTTAAGCGCTGAAAGCACAGATTCAGTTTCTGCATAATTTTACAAAAACAATCACTATTCCATTAGGAACAAGTGATCTTACAATCACTCAAAATCACTTCCAAGTGATTTTGTAACCTCAAACAAGGTTCAACTACACATAGCAACCTTTAATCCGCTTCAATTTCATTTAATTCAACACTTTTGTGAATCAAAATCCAATATCCAAACTAAAACCCCCAAAAACTAACCTAGCAAGGATTAAGGCTCTATGTAACACCCTTGTGGGGATGTCACATTTATGATGCAATAAAATAAAATAAAATAAAAATTCTTACCCAAGTTGTAAAACATTTGGTACATAAATAATATTAGTGGTAAATTTTTTTTCCTTTTTATACTTATAATGTTAAATAAAAGAACATGGAACACCAAATAAAACAAAACATAATCACACCATAATATACATATGATTTCTGTCTTAAGTATACAAATTAATTTACAACTATTCATATTTAATAGAAACAGTAAAAGACAACATACTACTAACACATAACACCTAAGACATGAGCCCTTGTCAGAAGACAATTTCCTTAGTTAGGAATGTCTTGACCGATAGAAATTCGACCCAAAAGTATATCGAAGTTCTCTCTAGGAGTATAGTGAAACTCATCCCACAACTCTCTAATAGGTAAAATAATATCTACGAAAGCAACCGTATAACGTGTAGTAACGAACCCTTGTCGAGTCCTACTTACTGATAAAGTCACGTTACCACTGTACTCTATGTGTCTTGTGTCCCAGTGGATGTACCAAGCCTTGCCGCCATTGTAGTCTTCGATGATACAACCATAAAATAGAAACAGATAGAACAATACAATAAAGAGGTGAGACAATCTACATTATTACCATCATGGCAATAAAGAAAACGACAGTACAAAACAATTATCACAACAGTACATACCAACATATCATGCATAATATATATATCAAAGCAATATATATTAAAATAACACATACCATTATATCATACATAATATATTAAAGCAATGAATCATACGTTTTATCAAAGATTATGGTAAGCAGTAAAATGCAAATAATGCATGAACATAATAAACATTTAAAATGCAGATGATGAATGATACACACACTGACTCGTTCCTACTCCATGGAGCTAAACACGGATATCTGAGAGAATGATCCGAATAGAAACTAATAATACTTTATGGTTGCCCAACCAAACTATTGCACTGTCTAACGTTGTGTCTATAGTCCACTGTCCAAACATTGTGTAGTAGTACACAGTCCAACATCGTGCATTACAGGCATAATACTTAGTAGTCTCCTCAAGATCCCGATTAAGAATAGTGCTTGCCAAGATTATTAGTGTGTTGCCCGTTACCACAGCCCAGAGGTGCTACCACTGTCCACATATGGGATTCTCCGCACACTAATGCCTCCAAGTTCATAAATGAACCACACTACGCTTATCACACCAAAACACGGTGTAATTCGCCTCATCAATCAATCGCCAATTATCAACCAAATTGACATAACACTCTAAGCTTGATCTAAAAATTACAAAAATACCCTTATTATCCAAATTTTACCATAATTACGAAATTACCCTTAGTCACAAAATACCAAAGTATACTATGTCCCACTTGACAATACTACACCACAACATGTCCGGGTCCACCACTTTGGCCCGACAACAAAATTAACTGTATCGTTCAATCGCATAGGAATTTTATCACGTTTTCACAATCTCATCATTTTTGCAAATATTTTTAAATCGCGTAAATACATTTTGACATTTTTGAACATCGCGTAATGTTTTAAATCATTTTCTCAATCGCGTAAGATTTTCAATTCATTTTCTTAACCGAATAGCTTAATATCATCATTTTAAATGTGTAAACTATATCTAGTACTTTTAAAATACGTAGAGTATTTTTTTGTGTTATAAATATAATATGGAATCTTTTCACTTTATTCGCTTGATTTTAGTAAATTTCGGCAGCATTTTGCCTGTAAAATCAGTATAAGGTATTTTTGACGTTTTTCACTAAATATAGTTTATTTTATTTTTATCCAATAATTGCGCTTTGAAACTTGCTAACGCGCTTCAAAATTCATAAAATGAGCTTTACGTTAGTATTTTTCAAGCGTTCTCTTTAATTCCTACTTAAACTAATTTCTACTATTTTAGAATTCTAGAACTGAATTTATTCCTTTTGTTTTCAAAGATTCATTGGAATCAGTTTGTTTTGTAAATCCATTACCTAACCTATTTTAGAAAATAAAATGGCATGTTGGCCAAAATCAAAAATAAAATGACATTCAATTATACACTAAATGGCATGTTGGCCTTAATTAATCAAAAATCATTCTTAAACTTATTATTTTACCTAGATTCATTAAATCATTGATTTAGAAAATTGCTGAGAACATTTTGGTTCTCTGTTTGATGATAAGGCTGTGAGCCTCATTCTGTGTTCTTTGGAACACTCATGCAAATCGTTACATGTTATTCACATCCTACTTTAATAATTACACAATTATAAACACATGCAATTATATAATCACATACAAGATACATACAATATATTTTAAAGCTATAAACATGCATAGCAAAAATAAATCACAAATAGGAAAACATTTAAACAATCACATAAATAATAAAAACAATAAACAATCACACAAATAATAAAAACAATAAACAAACACACAAATGAATCCTTATGGATTCTTCACACACATACAAATCTATTTTCTCATCACCATACAAGGTTGATGAGATTAAATCTCCCTCTTACCTCTTGAAGACAATAATCGGTTAATCTCCTCCTCTCCTTGAAATTTCATGTAACCTCCAAACAATTCCTAAAATTCTTAAACAATTAGTAAAAGCACATGCAAGGATCAATATTGAAAAACCATGGAACAAACATGGTTTAGATAATCAAAAATCAAATTTTAAACCATAGAAACAAAACTTACCCTTAGGAAAGTAAGATAAAGGTTGGATTTTGGACTAGATATAGTAGGTTTTTGACAAAACCTTGTGAAGAAAAAGTGTTTAGAATATGATTTGGGCTTAGAAAATATGAAGAGGTAAAATTATAGAGGATTGATGGTAGTGTTTGGGTGCTTGGCCGAACCATGTGGAGAGAAAAGGAAGAAATGGTTGCTTAGTTTCGTGGGATTTTTGAGAGAAAAGATGAATGCTTTTGATGAGAGAGAAAATAAATATTGGGTGAGTGAAAAATAAGTGGGCAGTTGTACCGTGGGATAAGCATAGAGAAATTAGGATTTACTTGAAGTAAAATATCCAATTTGGGTGCACATGGCTTATGTCACCTTTTAGCCACCTAGTATGCCTGCAAGATGGTTCAAGAACCATGTAGAACTTGTCAAATTTGCCTCCCAAAGCTACTGCAAAATCGTGTGGTTCAAGGGCATTTAGGGATTCAATTTATTTTTAATTCAAGTCTAATTACTTACTACTTAAATAGCTAATTAATTAGGTTTAGTTTCCCAACCAATCCTAATTAATTATCCAACTATATATGCCTCTAGCGTCCAATTTGTGAGGCTACCTTTTTGATGAAAAACAACACGACAGAATGATGTAAGGAACATTATTTCACAAGAATGCTAAAAGTCAAGTTCTGTCGAATGAAGACTGTCGAATGAAGATAAAAAACTGTCAAATATACTAAGTCAGTAGAAATCCTAATTTGACAGATGGGTGTTGACGTTGGAGAAATCTTCCAAGTATTAAACCGATGAAAGTACTATATAGTCAGAAATTCTAATCCGACGGACACTGACATTAAAGAAGTTTCTCTCCTGAATGGTTAGAAATTCCAACTCGATGGACATCGACATTCTATCTCGACAGATATTGACATTGTCCTAAATGATCAGAAGATCAAATTCAACGATAAATGTTTATCCAACAATGAGCTTATCCAACAATGAGCAGCCTTCGACATAGAGCAGTGTTCAACAACAAATAGTAGTATTCATCATCAGTTAGGTCGATTATGTAGCAGTCATCTTCATTTTGATTTACAGAATCGTCGACAAGGTTGAGGGAGAAGGAGAACCAGATTGTTTTTATTGACTGATTCTCTGCTAATAGCAACGTCCATCTATTTGTCGAGTCTAAGGACGTCTTCCATATATTTGAATAAATGGTCTTTGTCGAAATAGACAGCAATAACAGTCAAAATCTTTGATTTCTGATTTAAGAACTGAGAATCAGCTTCATCCAGTCTTGAGGTACTTTGGGTTCTGTCAAACTACCAGTTGATGTTGTCGGGAAATACTCTGGAAGTGTCGAATTCAGCTCACTACTTAGCATATGCTTGTATGTAATCTCAGTAATTAAATCCGACGGAAATCAAAATGTTAGGAAAATTTATTCAAAAGTGTTTGGATCTTGTCCAAATTCTGTTGGTGTCAAGACCTTCAAAAATAATTTGGATTGTCGAATGAGTGATGTGAGATTAGTCTTTTGGGTCCCTGTAATGCTTGAGAGAGACCAAGTCAGCATCGACGAGAATGTATTCATAAAATTATAGTTTTGTTTGTCAAAATATGCTTGAAATGAAAACCATTAGGGACAATCTTGAGGAACTTTGGTCGGATTGGAATTCCAGAATTTTGGTCGGATTGGGATTACTGGCCAAAAGCTTTCTTTTGGAATATAATGAGGTTTGGAAGAAATATGTCAAGTTTGGGTGACTATATCCTAACCAGTGATTTCAACTTTAATTTCTATCCATGGATTAGATCTATGGCCAATATTCAATGCTTGCTAATCAAGTTCACATCTACACCATTGATTTGATCTACGGTTAATGTTAAAGGCTTCCTAACTAAGTTTTCATCCAACGGTCCACATTAAAGTCCATGCTCCTTCCATTGACCCATTCCTATTGGTTCAAAATAGTCAAGCCACTTTCGTTGACTTGCTCCCATTGGCTTAGAAATCTGTCCAGTCAAAATCGTTGACTGCTTTTCCTAAACGTGGGTCCCACAGACTTTTAAGGATCCATGGTCATGTTGAAACAGATTTCTACTATTTTTGAGATAGTAGGTACTGTAATATAAAATAATATTATAATAATATAAAATTATTTTATTGCACACTTAAATCCTAAAAATTACAAGATTAATATATATATCAATTAGAATTGGGTTTAGTAAGATCTCCCAACTCTAATTAATTAAAATAAGATTTTTTTGACCAGAAAATTATTATTTTCTTGACTCGGAGTAAATCACACAAAACAATCAAATACACTCACGAAATAGTCAAATTCATTTTACTACTAACAAAAATTACAAAATAGTGCATTTCTGGACTATATTATAATTAACCCAAAAATTGGGGTGTTACAACTCTCCCATACTAATAAGAATTTCGTCCCCGAAATTCATCGTACCTAAGAAAATAGTGGAGGGTATTGCTCCCTCGTCTTATTTTCTAGCTTCCATGTGGCTCCGCCACTTACATCGTTCAAAACTACTTTAACTAATACAATCTCCCTTCCTCGAAGTTGCTTTGTTCTTCGATTTTCAATCTTGACTGGAAACGTCTCATAGGTTAAATTCTCCTTCAGTTGTATGGTGTCTGGTTCGACGACGTGAATCGGATCAAAATATATTTTTGCAGTTGTGATACGTGAAATACATTATGAAGATTCGATAAGAATGGTGATAGTGACATCTGATAAACTACCAGTCCTACCCGACGAAGTATCTGATACGGCCCGATAAACTTCAGAATGAATTTCCTCAACTTAATCGCTCGTCCAACTTCAGGTATAGGTATTATACATAGTAACATATAGTCACCTCCTTCAAATTCAAGCAGTCTTCATCTTTATCAGCATAACTCTTTTGCCGCGTCTGAGTTGTCCTTATCTTTTCTTGGATCATCTTCACTTTCTCAATTGTCTACTACTCAAATCCTGGTCCTACGATATTACTTTCACCATCACGATACCAACACAATGGTGTTCTACAGCGTCTCCCATATATTACCTCATAGGGTGTCATCCCTATGTTACACGAAACCATCGTGGTATATAAACTCTATCAATGCTAGAAATTCATCCCAACAAGTCCTTTGAAAATTCTATCTATCGTCTCCTCCTTATATACAAGCCCTTCTTGACTGAATAGGTACTTCCAACCAGTGAAACTTTCGTAGACTTTATAGGAAAGAAAATATCTTCAGGTTCTCCTTGCAAAACAACTATCGCGTATCCTAAAACATAAATCAAATAGTTCTTCTCATACATGTTCCACTGCCTTGAAGTATACGTCACCACCTTTCCATTACTCAATCTAAATCCATGAGTTGAACTTCTTCTAACAGAATTTACGTTTGACTAATTTCGCGCATAACTCCTTCTTCTTCTTCAAAATTGAAGAACTGCATTGAGATCTTTAGAATATTCCTTTGAATTTTGAGAATAGGTCAAAATATTACCAATAATGACAAATTTGTCTAGATAGAAAAGAAAGATCCTTTGTATATTATTTGTGAATATCACCAAAAACATTTTTCACCCTGAATGGTAGTACTAAATGTTCCTAGTGCCCGCAACGCATCTGAAAAACTGTCTTGGAATATTCTATACCTTTACGCGAATCCGATAATAATTAGCACACAAATCGATCTTGGTACAAACAGTAATTTCCTTCATTTGATCTACTAGTTCCCCTGTCGTCACATCCTTCCAGATTTTCTTCATCAAGAGAAGTTGTTCTACTTGCCTATTTTTAATCTTAACAGAAAATGTCTCATAGATCAAGTTTTCTTCTAATTGTACTGTATTTAGTACTATAACACAAGTTGAATCAGGAATGATCCTTTTTAATTGAGATACATGAAAAACACTATGAAGATCATAAGGAAAAGTAATAAGACTTTTCAGTAGGTTACCAGATTAGTCCAATCAAAGAATTTGAGATGGTCTAATAGATTTCAAAATGAGCATAGTCCAATAATTTTAGAAATGAACTTTCTGGATTCAAATCCAAAAATCTTAGGTCAAGGAAACACTCAAATTGCATTGCAACAATCTAGTAGGATATAGTTGGAAAATAACCAATCCATTTAAAAAGTCAGGCTCTCAAATAGATGTGATTTTAGATAAATAAATAAATCAAATCAACGTAAAAGATTTGATACTCAATGAATATAGAGTAGAGTTAGAAAACTTGAGTATAAACAACAAGTTCAACAAGAGGAATAGAAATACTCAGATCACTCTATAACAAAGATACAGATAAATCAAATTGATTTACTTAGTCTATTTGAGAAAGAAATAGACAATCAAATCAATAAAAAGTTTCAAACTCTTATAATAATAGGATGGTTTTAAACAGACTCAAGTAGTAATAGCAAATTTAGAAGTCGAAGTAACATTATGAAAATGAGTAAAACACAGATAACCCCAAAAGATTCACACAGTCACAGATCACAAGAAAATGGGTTACCTTGTGAATTATGCAACACAGTTTTAAGATTACCCTCTATCGCACAAATTTCTCACTTCTTAAGTTTTTGTATTTGAATGTTCTTATTACACTCTCTGCACCGGCTCTTTCTTCGTTTTAAGATTTTGAAACACGTGTATTACAAATGGAATGTATTTGTCTTCAGGTAATCACATTCTTTGGATGAGTGTTCAGACTTTCCACACTTCAAGCACTTTGTTGGTGATGCCACAGTCTAACCAAAATCGTTGCTACTCGTACTTCTTTTCTTTATTCGTTGTTGCTTCCCCGGTGGTTGTACATACGACTTTTGCTGAAAATGATTGACTTTACGCTTCCTTCTATTTTGGATTATTGAGGGTTCTAAGTTACAGCTTCTCACATTCAATGGCTGCTCCAATCCTAAGAAGCTATGAAGTTCGATTATCAGTCCCTGCTGCTGAGAGATCATCTATCTCTGTTGTACTGCTACTTTAAACCACCTTTTTCATCACTCTTCTAGCTGCGACTTACGATCCTCATCACGTTTCGCGTCCACATACTCATGCTCGTAATGTTCCATTATCTTTCTTTGGAGACAAATAAAATCAACATACGACAAACTAAATGTAGTGATTTCGCACAAAATCGTTTCCTTTCGGAAACTGAAACATATCTCTGTGTTCAACATCAGAGATTCACACAGCACAAACAAGACAAACCTACCCACAAACCCAAAAGACTCTAACTTGGGCTCTGATACCAACTAATGTAACACCCTTGTGGGGATGTCACATTTATGATGTAATAAAATAAAATAAAATAAAAATTCTTACCCAGGTTGTAAAACATTTGGTACATAAATAATATTAGTGGTAAATTTTTTTTCCTTTTTATACTTATAATGTTAAATAAAAGAACATGGAACACCAAATAAAACAAAACATAATCACACCATAATATACATATGATTTCTGTCTTAAGTATACAAATTAATTTACAACTATTCATATTTAATAAAAATAGTAAAAGACAGCATACTACTAACACATAACACCTAAGACATGAGCCCTTGTCAGAAGACAATTTCCTTAGTTAGGAATGTCTTGACCGATAGAAATTCGACCCAAAAGTATATCGAAGTTCTCTCTAGGAGTATAGTGAAACTCATCCCACAACTCCCTAATAGGTAAAATAATCTCTACGAAAGCAACCGTATAACGTGTATTAACGAACCCTTGTCGAGTCCTACTTACTGATAAAGTCACGTTACCACTGTACTCTATGTGTCCTGTGTCCCAGTGGATATACCAAGCCTTGCAACCATTGTAGTCTTCGATGATACAATCATAAAATAGAAACAAATAGAACAATACAATAAAGAGGTGAGACAATCTACATTATTACCAACATGACAATAAAGAAAATGACAGTACAAAATAATTATCACAACAGTACATACCAACATATCATGCATAATATATATATCAAAGCAATACATATTAAAATAACACATACCATTATATCATACATAAAATATTAAAGCAATAAATCATACATTTTATCACAGATTATGGTAA
This sequence comes from Ormosia semicastrata, assembly GCA_029884595.1. NCBI lineage: Eukaryota > Viridiplantae > Streptophyta > Magnoliopsida > Fabales > Fabaceae > Ormosia > Ormosia semicastrata. The sequence continues at coordinate 21,737,790 of JAQQTO010000042.1, read as the reverse complement.
GCAGTAAAATGCAAATAATGCATGAACATAATAAACATTTAAAATGCAGATGATGAATGATACACACACTGACTCGTTCCTACTCCATGGAGCTAAACACGGATATCTGAGAGAATGATCCGAATAGAAACTAATAATACTTTATGGTTGCCCAACCAAACTATTGCACTGTCTAACGTCGTGTCTATAGTCCACTGTCCAAACATCAAGTAGTAGTACACAGTCCAACATCGTGCACTACAGGCATAGTACTTAGTAGTCTCCTCAAGATCCCGATTAAGAATAGTGTTTGTCAAGATCATTAGTGTGTTGCTCGTTACCACAGCCCAGAGGTGCTACCACTGTCCACATATGGGATTCTCCGCATACTAATGCCTCCAAGTTCATAAATGAATCACACTGCACTTATCACACCAAAACACGGTGTAATTCGCCTCATCAATCAATCGCCAATTATCAACCAAATTGACATAACACTCTAAGCATGATCTAAAAATTACAAAAATACCCTTATTATCCAAATTTTACCATAATTACGAAATTACCCTTAGTCACAAAATACCAAAGTATAGTATGTCCCACTTGACAATACTACACCACAACATGTCCGGGTCCACCACTTTGGCCCGACAGTAAAATTCACTGTATCGTTCAATCGCGTAGGAATTTTATCGCGTTTTCACAATCTCGTCATTTTCACAAATGTTTTTAAATCGCGTAAATACATTTTGACATTTTTGAACATCGCGTAATGTTTTAAATCATTTTCTCAATCGCGTAAGATTTTCAATTCATTTTCTTAACCGAATAGCTTAATATCATCATTTTAAATATGTGTAAACTATATCTAGTACTTTTAAAATACGTAGAGTATTTTTTGTGTTATAAATATAATATGGAATCTTTTCATTTTATTCACTTGATTTTAGTAAATTTTGACAGCATTTTGCCTGTAAAATCAGTATAAGGTATTTTTGATGTTTTCCACTAAATATAGTTCATTTTATTTTTATCCAATAATTACGCTTTGAAACTTGCTAACGCGCTTCAAAATTCATAAAATGAGCTTTACGTTAGTATTTTTCAAGCGTTCTCTTTAATTCCTACTTAAACTAATTTCTACTATTTTAGAATTCTAGAACTGAATTTATTCCTTTTTTTTCAAAGATTCATTGGAATCAGTTTGTTTTGTAAATCCATTACCTAACCTATTTTAGAAAATAAAATGGCATGTTGGCCAAAATCAAAAATAAAATGACATTCAATTATACACTAAATGGCATGTTGGCCTTAATTAATCAAAAATCATTCTTAAACTTATTATTTTACCTAGATTCATTAAATCATTGATTTAGAAAATTGCTGAGAACATTTTGGTTCTTTGTTTGATGATAAGGCTGTGAGCCTCATTCTGTGTTCTTTGAAACACTCATGCAAATCGTTACATGTTATTCACATCCTACTTTAATAATTACACAATTATAAACACATGCAATTATATAATCATATACAAGATACATACAATATATTTTAAAGCTATAAACATGCATAGCAAAAATAAATCACAAATAGGAAAGCATTTAAACAATCACATAAATAATGAAAACAATAAACAATCACACAAATAATAAAAACAATAAACAAACACACAAATGAATCCTTATGGATTCTTCACACGTATACAAATCCATTTTCTCATCACCATACAAGGTTGATGAGATTAAATCTCCCTCTTACCTCTTGAAGACAATAATCGGTTAATCTCCTCCTCTCCTTGAAATTTCATGTAACCTCCAAACAATTCCTAAAATTCTTAAACAATTAGTAAAAACATATACAAGGATCAATATTGAAAAACCATGGAACAAACATGGTTTAGATAATCAAAAATCAAACTTTAAACCTTAGAAACAAAACTTACCCTTAGGAAAGTAAGATAAATGTTGGATTTTGGACTAGATAGAGTAGGTTTTTGACAAAACCTTGTGAAGAAAAAGTGTTTAGAATATGATTTGGGTTTAGGAAATATGAAGAGGTAAAATTATAGAGGATTGATGGTAGTGTTTGGGTGCTTGGCCGAACCATGTGGAGAGAAAAGGAAGAAAATAGTTGCTTAGTATCGTGGGATTTTTGAGAGAAAAGATGAATGCTTTTGATGAGAGAGAAAATAAATATTGGGTGAGTGAAAAATAAGTGGGCGGTTGTACCGTGGGATAAGCATAGAGAAATTAGGATTTACTTGAAGTAAAATATCCAATTTGGGTGCACATGGCTTATATCACCTTTTAGCCACCTAGTGTGCCTGCAAGATGGTTCAAGAACCATGTAGAACTTGTCAAATTTGCCTCCCAAAGCTACTGCAAAACCATGTGGTTCAAGGGCATTTAGGGATTCAATTTATTTTTAATTCAAGTCTAATTACTTACTACTTAAATATATAATTAATTAGGTTTAGTTTCCCAACCAATCCTAATTAATTATCCAACTATATATGCCTCTAGCGTCCAATTTGTGAGGCCACCTTTTCGATGAAAAACAACACGACAGAATGATGTAAGGAACATTATTTCACAAGAATGCTAAAAGTTAAGTTCTGTCGAATGAAGACTGTTGAATGAAGATCAAAAACTGTCGAATATACTAAGTCAGCAGAAATCCTAATTCGACGGACGGGTGTTGACGTTGGAGAAATCTTCCAAGTATTGAACCGACGAAAGTACTATATAGTGGGAAATTCTAATCCGATGGACACTGACATTAAAGAAGTTTCTCTCCTGAATGGTTAGAAATTCTAACTTGACGGACATCGACATTCTAACTCGATGGATATTGACATTGTCCTAAATGATCAGAAGATCAAATTCGACGATAAATGTTTATCCAACAATGGGCTTATCCAACAATGAGCAGCCTTCGACATAGGGCAGTGTTTGACAACGAATAGTAGTATTCATCATTAGTTAGGTCGATTACATAGCAGTCATCTTCATTTTGATTTGCAGAATCGTCCGACAAGGTTGAGGGAGAAGGAGAACCAGATTGTTTTTATTGACTGATTATCTGCTAATAGTAACGTCCATCTCTTTGTCGAGTCTGAGGATGTCTTCCATATATTCGAATAAATGGTCTTTGTCAGAATAGACAGCAATAACAGCCAAAATCTTTGATTTTTGATTTAAGAATTGAGAATCAGCTTCATCCAGTCTTGAGGTACTTTGGGTTCTGTCAAACTACCAATTGATGTTGTTAGGAAATACTCTGGAAGTGTCGAATTCAGCTCACTACTTAGCATATGCTTGCATGTAATCTCAGTAATTAAATCCGACGAAAATCAAAATGTTAGGAAAATTTATTCAAAAGTGTTTGGATCTTGTCCAAATTCTGTTGGTGTCAAGACCTTCAAAAACAATCTAGATTGTTGAATGAGTGATGTGAGATTGGTCTTTTGGGTCCCTGTAATGCTTGAGAGAGACCAAGTCAGCATCGACGAGAATGTATTCATAAAATTGTAGTTTTGTTTGTCGAAATATGCTTGAAATGAAAACCATTAGGGACAATCTTGAGGAACTTTGGTCGGATTGGAATTCCAGAATTTTGGTCGGATTGGGATTACTGGCCAAAAGCTTTCTTTTGGAATATAATGAGGTTTGGAAGAAATATGTCAAGTTTGGGTGACTATATCCTAACCAGTGATTTCAACTTTAATTCCTATCCATGGATTAGATCTATGGCCAATATTCAATGCTTGCTAATCAAGTTCACATCCACACCATTGATTTGATCTACGGTTAATGTTAAAGGCTTCTTAACTAAGTTTTCATCCAACGGTCCACATTAAAGTCCATGCTCCTTCCGTTGACCCATTCCTATTGGTTCAAAATAGTCAAGCCACTTTCGTTGACTTGCTCCCATTGGCTTAGAAATCTGTCTAGTCAAAATCATTGACTGCTTTTCCTAAACGTGGGTCCTACAGACTTTTAAGGATCCGTGGTCATGTTGAAACAGATTTCTACTATTTTTGAGACAGTAGGTACTATAACATAAAATAATATTATAATAATATAAAATTATTTTATTACACGCTTAAATCCTAAAAATTACAAGATTAATATATATATCAATCAGAATTAGGTTTAGTAAGATCCCCAAACTCTAATTAATTAAAATAAGATTTTTTCGGCCAAAAATTATTATTTTCTTGACTTGGAGTAAATCACACAAAACAATCAAATACACTCACGAAACAGTCAAATTCATTTTACTACTCATAGAAATTACAAAACAGTGCATTTCAGGACTATATTGTAATTAACCCAAAAGTTAGGGTGTTATACTCTAAATGATGAAAATTTTTATCTAAGCATATCCACAAATCAGTTTCTAACTCAACCATACTAACCTCATCAGGATTCAACTCTAGAATCATAAAATCACTTACTAAACCTCAAATTCTTCATTAAGTCTCTCAAGAAGCAAAAATGAAAGAAAATAAAAAACAAGCAATAGAAACAGATTTTTCCTTACCTCAAATTCCAGAAATGAAATCAATTAGCCGTTCCTTTGAAAATCTAAGCTCTCTTCCTTGCTTTGGTGATGATTCCTCACCCTTGGTACTTTGATTATACTTTTCCTTTGTTTTCTCTATACAGTCGTGAGAAGAGGAAAGAAAAGTGAGTTAAGACTCACATTTTGGCCTTAAATAGGCCAAGATACAGAAACAGGGTTATGCCCTTTAAATTTTGGTCACTTAAGTGACCAAAATTCATCCGAACAGTTAAGAACACTTAGTTATAACCAATCCAAGTTTTCAAGCTTTCAAAAAATTTAAAATAAATCCTAAGATTCTTTAAAAATCTCGTCATCCCATTTTCACATTTTTTCATATCTGCTGGTGGTCAATTCGGTACTAAAACACACAACCAGTATGCTTAAAAATGTCAAACTAACTCTGAAAATTCTCAAACTTTAACCACATCTACTTCCACATATTTTTAACCTAGAAACAAGTTCTCCACACTTATCTCCATTAACTGAGCAGTTTAAGTCAAAAACGGGGCTGAAAATAGCCATATTAAACATATAAGGTTGCAGCAAAATGACTAAACGTGCTCAGATGGTCACAAAACTTTGTAGGCATGATAAACTAGATCAACCTATCGTTCTCATATTACTACTTCTATTAAGTTAATTTGTAAGCATATCCTAGATAGCTTAGTAGATAAGGATTAGGGAAAGCTAGTGTTTTACTTCCTAATAACAAACTAAGAAAGATTAGAGTAGTTGTAAGGCCTCAGGCTATCTACAGTTGTTAAGTTGAAGAAGAATTCAAGGAATAGTATCGAAACCAGTTTCTCTAAAGTAGTATATCTTATCTTGTCAAAGTCTAGTGGTAAAGAATAAGCCCCTTAACTAATCTTTATTCATTAATTAACACATTCCCTATATTTATTATATTTGGTTTTCTATTAGTTTATTTTTCTTTAGTCTTTGTTATCAATTCAATTCCATAATTACAAAAATTCATTATTAATTTTGTCATGTTAGTTTATTTTGGCATTTAAGATTCTTCTGCAGGAATAACCCTTACTCATCACTACACTACTCTATCATACTATACTATAATTTTTTATAACATTTAAATTTTGATTGGTTTGTACACAATGACATACTTCTAGTTCTTGGTGTTGTTTCCAGGAAAAGTATTGAGACCAACCATCAGGGAGTGGCTTAAGAAGCATAGTTCTTTTATTGGCGAATGAGGATGATTTGTTATGAATAAATCACCAATTTTGACTTTGTCAATCAATAATGAAAAAAGATGTTGCAAAGACAATGGTGTAGACCTTTCAACATTCTGAAGAAGTAAGTAGTCCAATGAAGTGTTAAGATGAGATCTCGACAAGGGAAAAGGAAAGATGCCTGGTGATGAAATTCTTGAATTACAACAATTACCTTGGAATAATTATTATGCAGCATTAGGGAAGGATCATGTTCTAAAAAAGTGGAAGAAAGTAGCAAGATCAAGAGAGTTAGCCAAAGAATCAATGTTGGATAAGTAGGTAACAAAAGAACTCTTGATATAGTGTTAGATTTGTTAGAGGTAATGGAGATCAATGGTGGGCATGTGAGGTAGTGACCTAGAACCTCTGTGGGGGAGTGTAGTGATGCTTCCTTAGCAACTATAGTGATGATTGGAGTCTAGCCCTACCAAGAGCCATAAAAGTGTTGTTTTGGAATTGACATGGGCTTAGGAACCCACATACAATTCTCTCTGAATTTTGTTAAAGCAAGAAGATTAAGAAATATTTTTCTTTATGGAAACTAAATCATTAGAGTCTGAGTTCTTAAAAATAAAGTGGAAGTTGGTCTTGGGGGTGGTTATGTAGTAAGAAGCATAGGTCAAAGTAGGGACTTTAGATTGTTGTGGAAGTCATAGGTTGACCTTTGACTCCTTTCTTTTAGTAATAATCATATTGATGCAAGAATCAGAGGTGATGAAGAGGGTTTGGAGTGGCATTTCACGGGCTTCTATGAGGAATCTATGGTTAATAATAGACACTTGTCTTAGAATTTGATGTGGAGGTTGACATAGGTTATTGAGAGGACTTTAATGAAATTATGTCCCATCATGAGAAGATTGGAGGGAATTAGAGAGAACTTTGGTAGTTAAAAAAAATAAAAGAGGTGGTGGAAGCATACAGTGTTGGTGTATGCCCTAGTGGCCAATACATTTTGTTTGTACTGACATACATTATATTATGCTATTTTATATATGAGGCATTTCATTTATTGTGTTCTTTTTTGATAAACATAATAAAGTCCTTAGAATAGTAAGTTTGATGCCATAGGACATCAAGTGGATGACTTGATCGTGAGATCCTTTTTGGTTACAACACTATTCTTAAATGTCCCTAGTCAAGTATTATTGTTAATTAGGACAACAATAATACATTGAGACTAGTATGTGTAGAGGCCGATGACCGCATCTCACGGGTCATGGATATGAGATATCAAGTCTTCACATTGGTACATATTAGAGTAATGATGTCTTGGATCGACCCACCATGAGAACGCTACATGGATCGTTACGTGAGTGTCATAAGCGATTCTCATAGTGATAATGGTGTTTGTGGTCCTTTGACCTGAAATCACTACGATTCCTACATGAGGAGTTGTGTGTTTTAATGCCATCAAACGTCATCTCGTAACAAGGTGATTATAAAGTTGGTTATTGGACATACCGCAAATCATGCGAGAGGGATGTGAGTGACCTAGATGGAATTTGTCACTCCTACATAACAGAGCGATATCTTCGGGCCCCCGATTGAGTGAGACTCGCGAAATGCATGGCCATGCTCAAATGAGTCAATATGAGATATTGATCTCATTTATTGTTACAAAGTCTACTCGAGTATCGTGAAACGAATGATTGGACTATACAAGGGTGACGCATTCCATGTCTTGTGTTCAATCTAGATATTTGACAAAGGGACTAAACTACACGGAAACATTGATCACGATAGGTTATGTCAAATCACGACATTCTCATTACTTGGGTAGCAAGAGATGTGTTGCTAGATACCGCTCACTTTGTTTGTAATATTAAAATGAGATTTTAATATTACTACCAACGTCATGAGAACCACAGGTCGCACACTTAGAACAGACTAAATTGGAGCAATAAGGATCCAAGTTGGACTCGGATTCAATTGTGGGCCTAACTCATGAGATGGGTTTTAGGGTTGCACAACTTACCTTGCTACTTGCTCACACTCACTTAAGGCAGCCACTATTATAAATAGTACTGTTAAGGGGGCTGCTATATACGTTACATCACAACCCTAGCCGCACCTAAGAAAGTGAGTGAGAGACAGTGAAAGGTTCTTCTCTTCTATTCGCAGCTAGCACCGCGAAACAGAGGCGTGACTCCTTTTGCAAGTCTGTTCGTGTGGATACCGCAGAAACATCGTCGCTATTACGGTGTTGGTGATTCACCTCACTTGTGTTTATCACGCTTCAAGAGGTAATTTTTAAAAACTCGGATTATGGACTTTTCGCATGGATCCTGTGTGGGAATCCTATTATTCCGCTGCGAGATATTTTGATCCGCAATTCCCAACATACAGACTCCGTGATTTAGGTTATGTGGAGTATGGCTTCACCTGGAATAATGGTTGTGTGGGAGAACAAAATACCCAAGTGCATCTTGATAAGTGCTTTGCCAGTTTAGATTAGATCGCTTTATAGAGGCAAGCCACAGTCCACCATCTAGTTTTCTCCTATTTGGATCATAGACCAATTTTGTTTGACATTAATGGCAACAAAATTCGAAAGAAAAGAGGAGCAAGAACCAAACCTTTTAGGTTTGATAAAATGTGAAAAACCCACACTAATTACTAACATGTAATCTTGGATAGTTGGGGTATTTCAAGAGATATAAGTGCAATGGCTGATATTGCAACAAAAATACACTCGGTTAGCCAAAGATTGATTGCATGGGACTTTTCATGCTTTGACAATGTTGCTAAAAATATTCAAAAACCCTAGCAATCTATAAAAACTATTTCTTCTAAGGAACCAATTGAGGAAAATTTTTAGAGGGTGAAAACATTGAACAAGGAGCTTAATGATCTTTTATAATAAGAAGAAATTATGTGGAGGCAAAGATCGATGGTGAGATAGTTGAAAAAAGGGATACCTTAATACCAAATTCTTTTATAGTAGAGCTATTATTTGAAACAAGAAGAACAAGATAAACAAGATTATTTCAAGATGAGAATAGTAACTGGTGTAACACCCTTCCTGACCTAATAGGTCCTAAATAGTGTTATAGATGTTCAGTAATAATCGTAAGAGTTATATGTTAATTCAGGTAATTTTCTGAACTAGTTTAAGCATAAATATATAATATTGAATACAAGAGAATAAGTAAGGTATTTGTAGAATCACTTGATATGATGTAAATAAATATGAAAAATTTATTACCTAGCTAAGAACCATTAATAAGAGTTGTAGAAAATTTTGGAGAAGCAATAGAGCAAGTTTGGTATTTTTAAGGATATTGTTAAGAAATAACCGGAATAGTTAAATAGCTTAGAAAATTATGAAATTTCATGGAGATGATAAGTAGAATATGGAGAATATTTTAGTATGAAAAATAATTTAAGACATACATATTTACCTATTTTACAGGTTTGATTTAATTTGAAGAAGTAGTTCAGCTTATTTAATGAATAACATAATATGAAAAATTATAGAAAAATGGATCTGAGGATTAAAACGAGTCCTAAATTTTTCCCTAATACTTATAGTAAATTGAAAACATAACTTTGGAAGATTAAAATGTATTTAACAGATACCAAAGTTCCAGCATATAAAAGTTGGTCACAAAGTTTCATCTCTTTTATTTGACTTTTCCTTTCCCTTTTGCTTCACTTTTCCCTTTTGAAGAACTATTTCAACCTTTAACGGATCAATCGCAATCCCTTCCTTAGAATCACGTGACCCAAAAACTAAACTTCATCCAACCAGAACTCACATTTCAATAACTCAGTATATTATTACTTCCCTTTCCTGCCTTTGCTCTTAACAGGAAGTGTCTCACCAATCGAGTTCTCTTTTAACAGCATTGTATCTGATACTATGACATGAATTTGAATAGGAATATCCTTTCTTGCAATTTGTGATATATGAAAGAACATTATGAAAGTTAGAAAGAAAAGGTAGTGAAACTATCTGATATAGTACTGGACATATCCAATAAAGAATTTGATGTTGCCCGATTTTTAAGAATCAGGGTTTTTTTTTTCTGGGACACCAAAATTTTACTAAAACAATCTACAGGAGATGGTTGGAAGATAACCAATCCATTTCAAAGATCACGTCTATTTATGAAAGAAATAAATAGATCAATCTAACAAAAAATTTTGATCTGTAACAACAATAAGATAATTTGAATAACTTGTGTAGCACGATAGGCTAGTAATAGAAACAGAAGTAAACAAATCAGAAGGTTGAGAAAACATAGATAACTCTAATCAATCCACATAGTCAAGTAACCATAAAAGAATGGATTGAATCAAGGATATAATTTCGCAATTGCGACACATGAACAATATTATGGACATGTAGAAAGAAAATATAGTGAAGTCATCTAATATGTTATCGGACCTATCCAACAGAGAAATTGATATGGTCCGATCAATTTGGTAGTGAGCTCTTTAAGTTGAATAATTCAACCGACAGATCTAATAGAGTAGATAACTAAGGCACATATCTATTTTGAAAATAATATCTATTTTGATGGTTGGAAAATAATCAATCCATTTTTAAGATTATATCTATTTTGAAATAGATAAACAAATCAAATCAACAGAAAAGATTTAGTCTTCGATAGACATAGGATTGTTTAAGCAACTTGAATATCAACGATAGGTTTTTGGTAAGAGAAATAGAAATAACTAGATCAAAGATAACGAAGGCACATATAACATATAATTGATTCACACAATCATATGCCATAAAGAATGGGTTGCCCCCAGAATTATGCAGTATAGTTAAAGGATTACCTCTTGTGGTACCATCTCCCTTGCTTAAAGGTCTTCAGCTCGGAACACTCCTGTTCCATTCGGGGTATCGACTCTCCCTACTACCAGAGATTTTGAAATATGTACATTACCCATAGAAAACTTGGTTTTTGGTGGAACACAATCTCTGGAAATGTGTCCTGGCTTTCCGCACTTGAAACAAATTATTTCCTTGAACGTATAATCCTTCGTTAAGTGACCTCTTCCACATCTCTTACAAAATAGTAAAGACGTCACGGTCTGACTGAATTTACTATTACAAGCACTTTCTCCTCACATTTGCTGCTGCTTCTGATTTCCTGGTGATCGTAAATACGTTTTTCACTGAAATCGATTTACCTTCCTATTATTCCTCCTTTGGAATGCCCAGGTTCTAAGGTTACGAGATCAGGTATTTCAAGACTGATTCTCTTCTATCAGATCCTGAACCTCAACCTCCAGTTCCTATTGTTTAGCGATCCTCTGTTCCCTCTGTACTATCATATCAGTTATCCTCCACATTGCTCCCGTAGTTGCAACCGTATTATTAGTGTCACGTTCTGCTTCCACACGAGTACACATACCACGTGCCATTTTCTTTCTTCTAAGACAGACAAATCAAAATACAATGGAAACCAGATGTAACCATTTCAAACAACATTGTTTCCTTTCGAAAATCAAACACACAGAGAACATAACACAAGCAAAATAGACCTAACCACAAACCCCAAAAGACTCAAACTGTGCTCTGATACCAACTAATGTAACACGTTCCATAGGGCATCACATTTTCGACTACAAGCTCATAATCTAAAAATGATTTCATAAAAGGTTTGAGTTATAAAACATGGGTTTTAAAATTTCTTTTTGCAGAAACATAAACTTATTGACATTTATAGGTAATACCGAAAAATAGATTTAAACTGATTAATATACATTATTGACACCACATAATATTTAACAATTATTTAGGAAACATAAAACTTATAGACTTAATTCTAAACAGTAGCAAACCCCATTACGGGTCCTACTCAATAGCACGGGAAAATACTAACGAGAAAAACTCAACATATTTATTCCGTCTTGTATCCCTCTTGATGCATCATATATCTATTCATCCTCAAAACTACACACCAACTAATCTGTGGTGGTCACTCTTTGATGTTATCACCAAACTCAGAATATTTGCCTCCAATCACGTCTCAGAAACTCGTTCCATCTACTATATATAATTTTAACAACACAAGCATAACAAAATAATATAACAAAGAGGTGAGATCCCCTTTCATCAATACCAAAGTGGTAACAAGGAATGATATGAATGACAAAGTCATTCCATACGCATAGATATCACAGTTTCATTCATGTTATCAATTCATCACAATTCCCTATCAATCTATCATACTTCGTTATCAATTCATCATACTTCATTATCATTTCATCATAATTCCAGTAAACATATATCTTAGTTAAATCACCAATACCAATATCATCATAACATATATCCTCAGTATATAAAATGATGATGTCACATCATATGAACATTTCTCATGCCATAACAATATCCAAATATTCAACAATTCAATTATTATAAATAATAATTATGATAATGCCCTCAATATTTTCCAAATATTCAACAGTTCAAATATCACACTGATATCAATACTCAATAAATATGCATGGCCACACAGACTCAATTTCCTACTCCATGGAGGTTTTCATAATTTCGAGAAGAATGCTCTGGTTAATTGTCCAGCCTTAGCCCACAGACAATCTCCAGTCTTCGAAAAGAATCGTGTTCTTGTCGAGTATCGTCAATGCGTTGCAACGGATTGCGTCGCCATGTGGCACAAGGTACTTGCCTCTGCCCACTGGATCGACTTCCGCGCCTTGACGCCCCCAAGATCAATCATAGATCTCACTTTTCAATTCTCATTCCCTCTTCAACCACAAGGGTCATAATAGCTATCAGCTATATTCCGTTCAATGCAAGTTCTGTTTAATGCATAAATAACTCAATGCATGTCTCAATTTCATCATATGCCTCAATGCATATCTTTCAATTTCATCATTAAAATTTCAATCGTGTATCATTTTTAACGCTTTTTTATAATCGCGTAACACTTTTGTTACATTTTCAAATCTCATAACCATTTTCCATCGTTTTTCAACTTCGTAAAATATTTCTCAATATTCCAAACATCGTTTTGGATTTTCAAAACTCAATACCATTTCCAACTTCATTTTCCACATATTCTTCACTTAAAAATCTTTTACGTAATATTTTTCATTATTTCCACTCAAAATCAATATTCCTTCAAAATCAATTATTCTAACTTAAAATTTCCTAACCCGCCTCAAACCCAACGGGTGAGTTATACGTTAGTAAATTTCAAGTCACCAACGTATTCTCCATAATTCTAAATCAATTCTAAAATTAGTCCTCTCCAAAATAAGTGGAGGTTCAAACACTGCCAACCTCTCTTTTTCTTTCATCAATGAAATCTTCATCTCTCAAGTTACAAAATATTTCTCTTCCATTTCTTAAATCCTTTTATAAATTTCTTGTACTAAATTAATTAAATTTTCATTTCTAAATCAAAGTTTTACATAAAGTAAAACCATTTCAAACTCACAAAACCGTAACTACATGGTCATTGAAACCATCATATCTTTTCCTTTTCTTTTTCCTTCTAATCATCCAATTTTACCATTCATGAAACTCTTAATTTACCAATCCTTGGCATATTAACCGAAAATCATAAATACCTTCATCATAAAAATCTCTGTTCATTTCCTTGTCCACTTTCTTTGCAAATCCCCAAAATCATCAACTTATTACCCTTTTATCTAAAACTCATAATTAGTAAAATACTTAGAATCTTTTGCTCCCAAAAATTAATTTCAGGCTATGTGCCTCCATGGTTCTTTGGAACCAACATATTTTTCTTTGTCATGTAATTCACATCTTAAAACATACACAATTCATCATGCATCATAAACACATACTAAAGCATGTTATCAAAGCAATAAACATCTCAATCACCAAACAACCATAAATATGGAAAGCTCTTAAACAAATAAGTAAAATAATCCTTATGAATTTTTCACCACACACACATCCATTCCTCACCACCAACACATGGTTGATGAGGGTAATCTCCCTCTTACCTGGTTGATGCTTCCTAGCTCTTCGTAAAACTCTTCAAGTTCCTTCTCCTCTAGATTTTGTGAATCACCCAAACAATTTCCTAAAATCTTAAACAAATCCTAAAGTCATAAACAAAGCTTATGGATAAGAAACCATGGATCAATCATGGTCTAGAAAATTAGAAATTTAACTTAGAACCAAAGAATCAAGAGATTACCTTGGATGTAAGAAATCAAAGCTTGCTTTTTGAAGCACTTAGAGTAGGATTTAGGTAAAACTCACAAAAGGAAAGATGTTTAGAATAAGGTTTGGATTTAGAAAGTAAGGTTGGATAAAATTATAGAGGTGTAGAGATGGGATTAGGCTATGAAGGCCGAATGTTTCAAAGAAGAGAGAAGATGATGTTTGTTCTTGGTGTTCTTGAATAATTTGAGAGAAAAGATGAGGGCTTGTCACAAAGTGAGAAAATGCAAATGGATAGGTAATTCAAGAGTGAATTGTCGTGAGGTGAGTGATAGGAGAGAATAAAGACTTAATCCACTTGATAGAAAGTAGCACATGGCTTCACATGGATATCACATGGCATAGGTCACTTAATGGTCACCTAGTGGTCATAAGGATGGTTCTTGAACCTTGGAGAAGCACCTAGTGGCCGTGTGGCTCTAGGAAAATTATAACTAGTTTTGTTTTCAATTAAATTCTAGTTACACTTATTTAATTTAATTAGTTACCTAGCTTACCTTCTAGTTACAATTAAATTAGTTTAGTTAAGCTATTTGGTTACATTCTAACTAGTTAATTACTTTATTATGTCATTGCATAAATCATGATTATGTCATATTTCTAGATAATTAAATATTTACTTAGTAACTGGCTTCTAATAATTTAGTAACTAAATTAGTTTATTTAGTTACTAATTAGACTATTAGGGTAACTAAGTTAGATTATCTAGTTATTTAACTAATCAATCTAGCCATTTTTATTGACTAAATCCTAACCATTAAAATCAACTTCATCTCCTAACCATTGATTGAATCTAAGGTGGATATCATAAGCTTCTTTAGCAAGATTGCTTTCACACCATTGATTAGATCAACGGTGAGGATCTAAGACTTTTCCATCAAGTTTTCCATCCAACGGTTCACAACAAAGTCCAGCCACTATGTTTGACTAATTCCTATTGGTTAATCAAAAAGCTTAGTAATGATGGTTCATCATTACTCTTAGATATTTAACTTAGATATTTTCAGTTTTCATGATTACACTTGAGATATTTTGTTAAGATATTTTCTCGGTAGATATTTATCCTTAGATGTGTACTAAGTGAGTCATCATAGAATTTTTTAGAATAATTGAGTCAGTATGGTGAATCGTAGTGCAGAGTCACTAGCTGAGTCATCAAAATATTTTTCTAACAGATATTACCCAATGGATAACAGCTACTGCTATTATTACACAATGGATAATAGAAAACTCAAATATAGAAAATCCATATCAACTGTTCCCGGTTTCGGGTTTAGTAAGATCCCCCGATCCCGTCTTGACAGTTCGAAACTTTCTAGTCCAGAAATTTTTTTTATTTTTTCTGGCTCGCCTCGGGTCCACCCTTGGCCCACACACAACTCAAAATAATATTAAAATAATAAAAAACTCAAAAATTTCTACAAAAATTTACAAAAATCATAAAAATTATAAAACTCATATATTTTCAGAAAAAATAAAATTCGGACATACAGTTTTCAAGATAATATTAAAATATCAAAATAATATTTAAAATAATCAAAAACGTAAAAACTCCAAAAAAATTCCTAAAAATCACAACAATCATAAAATTCACGAAAATCAAATCAGATTACTCAAAATAATTAAGAATCACCCGAAATAAATAAAATACGAATTTTTGGGGTGTTACAAGCTCCATCTTCCTCTCCTTCCACTCTTAAAATCGTGAGCTTAGGGAGTCAAGGTAGGGGTTTTTGAAGCTTGCAACTCTTACTTTTATTCCTTTGTTTTTAATCATGAATATATAGCTATGAAATTGAGCATTTTTGGTATTTTAATTTGATGGGGCTATGAGGGTTTGGAGGGTGAGGGGTAGGATTAGATGATTTCCTTCCATATTCTCCATTGATTCATGACTCCTTGAGCTTGTATTTGTTGTGGTTTATTGGTAAGAGTTTTATTTGTATGAATTTCATTTTCCTAATGAAGTTCCTGAAAAATATGATTTTTAACAAGGTTATTGGTTTGTTAAAGGTTGAAAATTCATGTTTGGTTCATTGAGAATCTTGGGCCAAAACTTTGGTAATTTTCTAGGCCAAATTCCTCCTAAAAATATGATTTTTGGGTCATGTAATGCCCAAAATCGAGGCTGCTATTTTTGAATGTTTAATGGTTTATTTGTATGATTATAATCTTAAGGTTTGAGTTTTGAGAATTGGAAGGAATTTTGGTGAGGACAAATTTTTGGTTGTGGGGAGAATGAATTGATATCCTACCTATGAATTCTAGTAATGAACAATTGGATGAGTTTGATAAAGATAATTTATTGCATCTAGCTCTTTGATGAGAATGATAATTTGTATTGGAAATTTGTATACTTGTGGTGTATGATAATGAGGATAATATTTCATTGTGTACTTGTGTTTTAGAAAATGGTATTGCTCTTTTATATTGATAAAGTTGAGATATTTGACGAGAATCATTGTATGAGTCATTACTTTGTATGAAATGAATGATATATATGAATGATAATGAGAAACATGTTGATATATGCATGTTAATAAATAAGGTTGTTAAGCATGGTATTGAGAGGCATAAAAAATGAAAGGATAAAGGTAGATTGAGGTTGAGTGAGTCATTCCCTCTCTACTTGTAAAAAAAAATGAAATGATTGAATAATCTTATATACAATGAATTGTATGAATGAAAAGTTTGATGACTAAGGTTATTCCTCTTTATTATGCAAAGAAAAGCAAGGTTATGTGAAAAATGAATGAATTAAAGGTTTTAAATTGCTTTTTCATGTTTTGGTTTTCAAACTTGATGTTTGCTATTTCCATGTATTTGGCTTAGGCCAAAGGTGCTCCCAATACCAGGGTTATGATATTAAGGGAAGTCAAGGAACAAAGGTTGTCCTAATACTTCATTTTACCCAAAGGAAATACAAGGAACAAAGGTTGTCCTGGAAATATGCAAATATCATGAGTTTTCCCTAATAAAAAAAATGCTTTTACTAACATTACATGAGCATACATTGGGGCATTTCTTAGGCATACTCATACATCCTCATACATAGCATAAAATGACAATTGTATGGGCAATTGTCTCATTTTCTTTAAAATTAAATTAACGAGGACTAAGATTGATACTTTACTTGGGAGTATCTCAAAAGAGTGAAACATAGTGAATATGTTGAGGTATGATAATTAATATGGATTATTATTATCTTATGTTGGATTATTATTATCTTAAGTTTTATTATGAGAGATGATTACATATGACGTAAATTATGTATACTTAGTGCTAATACTTGAATTAATTGTGATAAAGAACTGAGTTTGAACTGTATGATTGATTAGATTGTGCAAATGATTTTTATAAAGGATAATAATTAATCCTCTGTTTCGAGAAGAGAAAGAACCAACTTTGGCAGTTTGCCACCTTTGTATAACTTATATAATTATATTTATATTGAATTTTAAACAAAGGATTTGTTTTTCCCGAAATAGCTAGAAATATTATGATGACATGTTTTCATAAAACTACTGAGAATTCTTTAAATTCTCACCCCGTATATTTGTATTTCCATACTATTTTCAGGAACTCCGAAGACATTAGCAGCAGAAACGAAGACCAAATCAAAGAAGAGAAGTTTAGTTGTAATTGGTAGAGAAGCATTATGTAGAGTTTGTATATGTATTGCCATGGAGGCATATGATGAAGTATTTGTATAAGGATTATTTCGATATATGTGTATGATTTCACCTGCATCAGGCTCATATTTTAGTATAAGTTATATTTATTTTCATAAATTTATTATTAGTTTTAAAGTGACATCACTAATGCTAATTACTGAGACATGATCCTAGGCATGTCATTAGTACTGGTATTAAGGTATTACATTTTTTGTATCAGAGCAGTTCATCATGTTGAGCCAGGGTATGGACTAGCTACGTTTGTTATGCATTTGTCTCATATTAATGATAAGATGCATAAGTAGAATTGCATAACTGCCTTGCGTTTGTGTGTTCATAGTTAACTGTTGCACTGTTACATGATATTAAGCCTAATCAACTCAATATGTAATGTGTTATGTGTGCAAAAAACTATGGCATCGACCAGGCGAACCCAAAGTCAAGGTAGTAGTGTGCCTGCTAATGATATAAATAGAGATAATACACCAAATATGTCTGAAGTCTTTAGAGACGTAGTCACTGCGATAAGACAGCAAGCAACCATGACAAACAGGATATTGGAAGAAATGAGATGTAGAGATTATTAAAAAGGTGTTGTTTGCTTCCTATATATTGAAAGGGGGAAACTGAATATTAGTGGAATGATATTAAAAGATTAAAGGAAGCAGTAGGTATTCAAATAATTTGGGAAGTATTTAGGATAGTCTTTTTGGATAAATACTTCTAAGGAAATTACAAGAAACAAAAGAGTTATAATTTTTTAAAATTTGAGCAGAGGAAAAAGATAATGGAACAATATGTGGCAAAGTCTAAATAATTGTTGAAGTTCTCTTCTTACTTTCAGTATAATTCAGATAAGAACTGGAAGTGTGTAAGGTTCAAGGATGGATTAAAAGATAAAATAAAGAGGAAGGGAAGGCAAACTAAAAGCTTCAATAATTAAAGCTTGGTTATCTTCAAGAGCAAAAGGTAAGGGTGTTTTCTATTCTTTCTTTATGATTTTTGAACCTAAAATTCTAGTTTTTATGTTCATAATGGTCACGGTTAGACTATGTTAAAAAAAGGGAAGAATTTGTTTTTTTTTTATGCTTTAGTTTCCTACTATCGACTAATTATTCCTCTTCATGAATTGTTGAAGGAGAAATTGTGAAATTGTGAGTTTGATTATTAATTTTATTGATGCTTTGTGCCCTATGTCTCACGGCCATGATGGGGATTTAAGGTGTTTATATTTCTTTTATTTGTATATTTATTTCTATTGAAACTTTTGTTGAATTATAATGTTGTATTGAATAGAAAATGATTGAATCTTGAAGCTGAGTGGTCACACTATGTAGGCCTTATTTGTGACTAGAATTCTTATTATATGTAAGCATGAATTTGTGGTTAAAATGATGTTGAATATTGGTGGTAGAAGGCTGCCCATTAATGACAAAAAATTGATGTATTTATGTATAAAAAATGTGGCTTGTGTGGTGTGTGAAAGTCACGGCAAAATGTTGCCTTGGGTGACTATAATTTTTGACATCTTTGTGAGTGGAATTATGACTTAAAAAGGTGAATAAAACTTAAAGTTGAAGACTATTATAATACTATTATAATTTGAGTTTGTTATGCATTAAAGTTTTGGTCAATTGGAAATGTTGGTTTTGGAATGAGCATAATGCTCATTGTTAAATGTGTTTTATTAAAGAAACTATTTGAGTTATGTATTGAACTGGAACGGTATTGAATGGTATTAGATACTTGAGAGGTATTAGAGTAATTAAATTGGAATGGAATTAATCTTGTGAATTAAGAATTTGCATTGTATGAATAGTGCATTTGAGAATGTCTTTGAATGTACCATTGAGTATTGGAGTTATGAATTTGAATTGTATATTTGTAAATTTAAGAATATGCTCACTTAAATTATTAAGGTTGAGCTAAAATGGTATTTTTAGTTTTAATCTCATAGATTTTACTTGAGTTATTAGTTAAGAAATGGGTTAGGTGGAGATTGATTCTTTAATCCAAGCTTGAAGGAGTTAAGAGGTTGTAAGTGATTTAAAACATCACTAAAGGCCTGGATTGAGGTTAGATACCCTCTAAGAACTGATCTTGAGGGTTAGGACTTAGTTAGAAACCAAGATTTATGCAGAACACGTTCTGTGGAACGTGTCTGGTGTGTAATGGCTCAGATAACCAGTTATGAAAATGCATAACCGATTATCTAGAAGCTTTAGAACAAGTATAATAGCCAAATAACCGATTATGCACATGAGGCTAATTAGTTATTACGGTGAGGTAGAGAGTTATTTGATTTAATAATCGATTAGCAGAGGTGGCATAACCAGTTATTACTCGAAAATAGAAAATGCATGAAGTGCATTAGGTGCTTCATAATCAATTATGGGCAAGTTAAAAATTAGAATTTTGATGTCTTACTCAACTTATCAAGAGGAATAAGAGTTATGGACATGAGGAAACATAGTTTTAGATTATTAAACCCTGACAAAAGATTTTGGAACCTCTGGTATAAATAAAACAAGTTCCCTAGAATATGATATGAAGAGATTTAATTTAGTGCACTAAAGAGAATGGTAAAACCTTTGGTGATCAGAGACTTTCACACCATAGTAGGTAAATGTAGGATCGTGGAGTCTAGAAGTTCAAGATCACCACAAAATTATTATGGAAAGAAAAGAGTTGTAGATCTGAGAGAAATATATCACTTTTTCCAGCACAAGGAGAAGGAAAGCAGATTTAGATAAAAGATCGAAGGCCACTATAACACCTCAAAAATTCTTTGTTTTTTGTTCTATATGCTTTTCATAATATTTGTGATTTTTGTAAATTTTTATGAATTATTTAGGTGACTTTTAATTATTTTATTATATTTTTCAATTTACGTGCGTGGTAAGCGGGGTTGGAAGAATAAAATATTTTTCGAGGAAAGCTTTGGACTGTGGAAGCATACTGGGGGATTTTACTAAATCCGATGTCAGACACAGTTTACGAAGTTTTTATTTTTTGAGATTTTATCTGACAAATAAAATCAAGGTACATTCTATTATCTAACGGATAATAAACGCAGGTTTTGCTAACTATAACTTTTGTCCATTGGATAATAACTTTTAGTAAAGTGCTAGTCATCTTTTCTAGAGTGTTCTCTTTATGTGACATCATCCATGTGACATCACTAAGATGACATCACTTGTTGACTTTTCCAAAGGGTGAAACCAAGCTTCCTAAAGAAGCTTCTTCGAAGCTTATTGGAGAAGCTTCATCAAAGCTTATTGGAGAAGCTTCTTTTCTCTCTCCTTGGGATAGCCACACGGTTTTGGAGGGGGGAAAAGTTTACCACTTTGTCATATTTTCATGTAAGCTTCATTTCACTTTTCATCTCAAAAAGTTTTCACCTTTCTCTCTCACTTTTTCTCTTCTCTCATTTTCTCTCTAGTGGCTCATGGCCACCACTCTCCAATTTCCTCTTACATTTTATTTGCTTAAGTTAATCATACTTCTAGAATCTACACACCCTTTGGATGAATTTCTATGTTGTGATCATCATCAAATTCTCTCATCTTCATCATTTTCTTTCAAGCCCTAACTTGAAGCTCTTAAGGTAAGATTCTTGATTTCTATTCTTTTCTTCTCTTATTTTTTTCTCTACACCTCACGGCCAAGACCATTTTGAGAGGGCCATCCTACACTTAGCTCATCACTTGTTCATCTTTCCATCTAAGCAACTAAAAGTTAAACACAAAACTATCACCTTTTCTTCCATTGAAGCTCACGGACAAGGCCAAGAAATACACCATCCAAGCTTCCATAATTCAAGCCAACCCCATTTCTTGAACCCAAATATCATTCCAAGACACTTTCTGGTTGTGACCAACATCTAGTTCCATCATCTTCTATCTTTCTTCAAGCTTAAAGTTTGAAGGCTTTTAAGGTGAAGTTTTTTATCTTCACTCCTTTCTTTTTTTTTTTTTCAAGATTCTAAACCACCATCTTGATCTATGGTCATCTTAGTAAACCTTAGGTCTAATATTTGTATGTTTGTTGTCTTAAGGGTTTGTTGGTGGTAGTGGACAAAAATCATCAAGGAGACGTCAATGAGCTTTCTTTTTATCTTTTCTTAAGGTAAGAAGGAGATTAACCTCATCGACCATACATGGTAGTGAGAAATGGATTTTTTTTGTATTTGTGGTGAAGAATCCATATGAGGATTTGTTCACTTAATTATGTGGTTTTGATTTCTTGTGCTTATTTAGTTATATTTGATTATATGATGTTGATAATATGCATGAAATTGTTATAATTGCTTATTGGATATATGTGATGATGTAACTTCGATATTATGCATGAAATTGTCATAGTAGAAATTATGATGATTGAAATATGATATATGCTATGATCTATGTTAGAAAGGAAAGCAATTTTGGTTCCAATGGTTATTAGAGGCTCACGGCCTCCATGCCTAAATTGAGTGATCCAAATCAAAAGTGTTTTGTTGAATTTGGATTTAAATGATTAGGTAACAAGAATATGCATTAAATATTTTTAAGTTTGGAAAGGAAATGAATGTGATTTTATTATTTAGAAAGAATGAATTTGGAAGATAATATTAAGTTTAAAGTATTTTGTTTAAAAAGATTTTCTAAGAGGGATATAGAAACGTATAAATTTTATTGGATAAATAACAATTTTTGCAATAGTAATGGAAAATGAGTTCTAAAGGTGTTTTGAGATTCAAAGTATTTTATTTAAGGAGAATGGAACGGAGTTTTATTATTTGATAAAAGTGATTTTGATTTTAGTGCTGGAGAACAAGTTTTGAAAGTGTTTTAGAACTCAAAGTATTCCACCTAAAAAGAATTTTTTTTAAGGTAATGGAAAAAGTTTTCATTAAATTAAAAAAAATATAGATTTTGAGAAAAAACATCAGAAAATATTACTTAGAAGTGATTCCAATGAGGAACATAGAAATTGAAATTTAAATCATATTTTAAACTTGGAAAGTTTCAAAATGGAATTTTGAATGTCAAAGAATATTTTGTGCAGTTGAAAAATAGTAGAAGAAAAACCTTACACGATTCAAAAATGTTGATTTTTGGACTACTCGATTGAGAATACAGTACGGTTGCTGTAGGTCTGGCGTACTAGACCCGAGTGGATCAATGGCATTATGTAATTGTATGGACAGTTATATAATATTATTGATACTAATAGTATTAGACAATTGTATGAGCGGTTGCTTTAATATCATTGGGAACAATCCAATAGTGGTTTGATTTTATTGGTCATGCATTTGAGCATTATACAATCGGTGGCTGTTATGGCTTTTGTTGCTTAGGAGTGAATGAGAATTTGGATAGTGTGATCCATGATGGATCTCTAGAGGCATTAGGGCGAGGTGATTCATTTAGTGATCTGTTATCACATTATATACCTCTGGCCGTGAAAAACCGTTGCAATGCACTAACGAGGACCCGATAAACACTATTCTTTTCGTGGTCTGACGTAGACTGTCATTGAGGGTGGTAGATCTTCTGGAACATTCATATCTGAATTTGAGTTTAGCTCCATGGAGTAGGAACTGGTCCATTAAGCATACACATGGTCAGTACACATATTATTGTGGCATGGTCAAGGTGCATATTGTCATAGCATGGTCAAGGTACATATTGTGGTGGCATAGTCATTGTACATACATTGTTGATATATGTTATTACAGTACTGCTAATGTATATATCATTATGAGATATATTTATTGCAGATATTTATGAATTAATAACATGAACATACTTGTGATTTCTGTATGTATGGAATGACTTCATTGTTTGTATCGTTTCTCTACTGCCATAATGGTATTTGATGTAGGGGATCTCACCTCTTTTATTGTATTATTCTGTTTGCCTCTGTTTTATGCTCATGTCTGTAAAGATCGCGATGGCGGCAAGGCAAGATCTGCGAGGTTTCACTAGGCTACAGTTTCATAGGGGCATCAAAGTGTGGAACGTCCATTGGGACACGGGGCGCATTCAGTATGCCGGAGATGTCACCTTGTTTTGGAGCAGGACTCGGCATGACATTGCTACGTTTACCGTGGATGTAGCTGTTCACTTTGAATTTTGTATGCCTCTTGGGGAGTTTTGGGATTATCGTAGAGCTACCTCTAGGGAGGACTCTGTGGAGTCGACTGCTCGGACTCCCGTCCGTAGTGATATGTCCCGACTGGGGGTTTTGTGTGTTAGGGATCCCGAAGGGGATCCAAAGGAAGATCGAGTGCAGGACCCTACTCTTCAAGTATTTGGACTTGGGTTAGGCTCAGTTTTTATATAATAGTTATATATATATATTTGGAGTATGTAAGTTTTATGCTTTTGGAACATAAGTATGATGTACTCATGGAAGTAGTAAACTTTGTTTTATGAAAAGTCTTTTATTCAGTCCTTATAACTTGAGTTTCTCTATTTCGGTAAGTTTAAGTTATTCACAAAAAAGAGATTTTTAAACTCTTATTTTATAATGTCAATTGTTTCATAGTTTGAGCAAAGTTTTAATTCTCATTTAAAAGGAGTTAGTATGAAATGTAATGCCCTTCAATAGGGGTGTTACAGCCATAATGTATGAAATGCAGTGGATACTATGAATATAGAGTTTGTACAATTGATTGAATAGAATGTTTTAATTGTAGTAAAAAGAGGGCCTTATGTTAGATAATGTTTCTAGAAGTAAGAAATAAAGACTTCTAAACCCAAGAGTACAGGGAGAGTGTATGTTTGAAAGATAAAAAGGTAGCTCAATCCTCTGACACAGAATAAGTTAAGTATGAAACTCAGAATAAATCATTTATGAGAAGAAGTTCAAGATATTTGAAGATATAATTTATGTATGATATAGAAGAAGA
Organism: Ormosia semicastrata; assembly: GCA_029884595.1. Lineage (NCBI taxonomy): Eukaryota > Viridiplantae > Streptophyta > Magnoliopsida > Fabales > Fabaceae > Ormosia > Ormosia semicastrata. Next base: position 21,713,259 of record JAQQTO010000042.1, on the reverse strand, counting down.
TATAGTAATCTCTATGTAGTATTTAATGTAAGAGTGATTGAATTGTGTCTACATGAAAAATTACTGAATAACTAATTGTGTACCAAATAAGTTTGGAATAGTACACTTGTTGAGAATGGTGCACATGTTGAGAATTTTTTTAAAGTGATCAATGAAATCCAATGACACTGTTCCTTAATTATTCAAGTTGAGTTTGTATATGAATTTAGAATTTGAATTGGAATTTTCTTTACTCCCTTAAGTCAGTAAGATTGAGTTAGAATTGAATTTGTATGTCATATTATGATATAAACTTGTGGAATTATTGGGAATTACTTATAGTGAATGATTAAATTTTGAGGACAATTTTTTTTAGGAGGGGAGAATTGTAACACCTTTCCTGACCTAATAGGTCCTAAATATTGTTATAGAAGCTCAGTAATACTGGTAAGAGTTATTTGTTAATTCGGGTAATTTTCTAAACTAGTTTGAGCGTAAATCTATAACATTGAATACAAGAGAATAAGTAATGTATCTATAGAATCAGTTAATATGATGAAAATAAATATGAAAAATTTATTTCCTAGCTAAGAACCATTGATAAGAGTTGTAGAAAATTTTACAAAAGTAACAGAGCAAGTTTGATATTTTTAAAGATACCACTGAGAAATAGTCAAAATAGTTAAGCAGCTCAGAAAATTATGAAATTTCATGGAGAAGATAAGTAGAATATGGAGAATATTTTAGTATGAAAAATAAATTAAGGCAAACATATTTACCTATTTTACAGGTTTGATTTAATTTGAAGAAGTAGTGCAGCTTATTTAATAAATAGTAGTATATGAAAAATTATAGAAAAATGGATCTGAGGACTAAGATGAGTCATAAACTTTTTCCTAATAATTATAGTAACTTGAAAATATAACTTTGGAAGATTAAAATGTATTTAATAGATACCAAAGTTCCAACATATAAAAGTTAGTCACAAATTTTCATCTCTTTTATTTGACTTTTCCCTTCCTTTTTGCTTCACTTCACACTACAAAATGGTCTAGAAACAGGAGAAAGAAATGAAAAACAGGGGAGAGAAGAGAAAGGAGAAAGAAATGGGTTTTTGAGTTTCAAGCTTTTTTATGAGCACCTTAGAGCCATTATCTTGAGTTGGTATAGTTAGAGAAATTTATCCTCATCACTTCCTCTTCCCAAAGAGCCTAGAACCACTATCATCAAGCTCCATCTTCCTCTCCTTCCACTCTTAAAATCGTGAGCTTAGGGAGCCAAGATTGGGGTTTTTGAAGCTTGCAACTCTTACTTTCATTCCTTTGTTTCTAATCATGAATATATAGCTATGAAATTAAGCATTTTTAGTATTTTAATTTGATGGGGCTGTGAGGGTTTGGAGGGTGAGAGGTAGGATTAGATGATTTCCTTCCTTATTCTCCATTGATTCATGACTCCTTGAGCTTGTATTTGTTGAGGTTTGATAGTATGAGTTTGTATTTGTTGTGGTTTATTGGTAAGAGCTTTATTTGTATGAATTTTGTTTTCCTAATGAAGTAGCTGAAAATATAATTTTTAACAAGGTTATGGGCTTGTTATAGGTTGGAAATTCATGTTTGGTTCATTGAGAATCTTGTGTCAAAACTTTGGTAATTTTCTAGGACAAATTCATCCTTAAAATGTGATTTTGGCTCATGTAATGCCTAAAATCGAGGTTACTATTTTTGAATATTTAATGGTGTATTTGTATGATTATAATCTTAAGGTTTGAGTTTTGAGAATCGGAAGGAATTTTGGTGAGGCCAAATTTTTTGTTGTGGGGAGAATGTGTAACATCCTCTTCAACATGTTAGACTTGTAAATAGTTACAGAGATAACTTAATACTTACTTGACATGCTTGTTTAATTTGTGATAATCTGAGTTAGTTTAGATACTTTGCTGCATCCCGAAAGGTGAAAAGTAGCTTAAAATGGGTCAAATATTAACATAAATGGCTTAGCTAATGGAAAAGATGTGGATAATTTATTTCTAAGTCACACATGTGTATTCTATGATGTAGTTAAAGTTTGAGAATAATTGGAGTGTGTTTGGTATTTTTAAGCATACTGGTTGTGTGTTTTAATGCTGAAATGACTAGTCACGGATATGGAAAATGATGGTTTTAGTGCAACAATATTTTTTATGAATCCTGAGATTTATTTTAAACTTGTTGGCTTTAAGAAAATTAGATTTGGAAAACTCTAAGTGCTCTTAGTAGATCAGGAGTATCACTTGGTCACTTAAGTGACCAAGCTTCTCACGTCTGTTGCCTTATATTTGGTTTCCATTTCTTTTCTTCATTTCTCACTTGTTTCTTGCTCATTCTCATGGTTAAAAACAGAGGCAACAAAGAAAGAAGAACAAAGAGGAAAAGAGGAAAGGAAGAAGGGGAAATCAAGAAGGATATATAAGCTTGTGGTCATCTAGCCATCATCTCCATCTTTGCTACTCAAGGTAGGGGTGTTCTATCCATCTTTCTTTTTGTTCATGTTTAATGAATTTAGGGTTCTTGGATGGGAATTTGTGGTTTGGTGAGTCAAATCTTTGTTCTTAACTTGGTTCTTGATTCCAAGGGTTGAGTTAGAGCATTTGCTACTCATTAGATACCATGGTTGCTGGTTTAGCTTGGTGAAAGGTCCATAGGCCTAGTTGATGAGCTTTTAGGTTAATGGATGCTTCTTGGCTTAATTGAGTTTAAATCCATGCTTGAAGAGTTGAGTTAGTGATTTATGATTCCAACATGTTAGAGAGCATGATAGGGATTAGAAATCATCTAGAATTTGGCTATGAGAGGTTGAATCTCGTTTTGTTCCTTAATGAAATAGTAACAATTTCTGCAGAATTCTGCAAATTCTGTTATGGATGATGAGCGCCTAGGCGCTGAGAGTTTCGGCATTTGAGCGCCCATGGCCCAGAAAGGTTATATGTGCTATTAGGCGGTCGGTGCCTAAAAGCTTGTGTAAGAGCACCTGAATGCCCATCGTCTAGGGAGTTTCGCGTGGTACTGTTGTTTTCGAGCCTAAGTACTGGGTTGGAAGCGCTTGAGCGCTGAGACAAGGCAAAAATAATATTTATCATGTGTTGCTAATTTAATTTCTTACTTGTTGGGGTTATTTGTGCAAGTCTTTTAGGGTGTAAAGAGACACTTTTGGGGATATTTCTTGGAGAGAATTATCAACTTGCATATGTGAAAAGTTTGGAAATTCGTAGACATTCAAAGTATGACAGAATGCCTAGGTTAGTGTTTAGAACCTTGATCAACATGAGGTTAATTTCTAAATCACTTGTGAGGTGATTGTGTGATGTTCTACATATTGTTTAGCTAGAAATGTGAATCTTACTACTTGTTGGATAAGTGAGGCTAAGATTCCTGTGTTCTAGTGTTTAAAATGTGGATCTGATATTTGGTTTTCAAACCTTGTATTTGCTAGTTTCCTATGTATTATGACCTTAGATAGTGTGCACAATCATATGACCAGAGAATGAAGTATTGGATCTAAATTCTCCTTGCATTTATGCTTGTATGGTCAAGGTTACCAGTATGGGGGTGACAATAGTACTCTTACGTTGGTGAGGGGAAAGTGTCTACCTATTACTAAGTGAGTTTAGGCTTTTAGGCTTATCCTGCTTTGTATATACAAGAAACATAGGTTTCTGGGAAATAAGTAAGTAGCTTGTGTTTTCAAACTTTAAAACCTGCATGGGCATTGCTTATCCATAATATTAGGAAATTGTTTGAGCACAATCATATCTCATAACATAAAGCATTGCAATATTGACAATTGTATGGGCAGTTGTCTTGCTTGATTAGTTGATGGATTGTTTGCTTATTCGATAGTATCTTAGGATTGTATGGGCGATACTTTGACATTGTTGATTATCGGATAATTTGTTATATTTCAGTCTAGCTCCTTGAATGATCCCGAGCACATCATGTATATGTATGTTTACAGTTGATTTATTTGTTGTAAATGATTAACTGCTGGTCTTGGTATGCGAATAATGAGAAATTGTGATTTCTCAACCCTGTGTGTTCCATGTAAATCCAAGTGAAGTTCCTCCAAAGGGAAAAGGTAAGAAAAAGAAGCAATAGAAGGCTTAACTTACTAACTTTATTTCTTTTTGAATCAGATTGTATATTTGTACTCTTTTAGTTGTTTGTAAAAGTTTATACATACAGTATGGCTTGTTAGCTAATGATGTATGTATATATGACCTTTTATCATTCGTGGCTCTCTGTAATGACTACACTAGTTATTATGAATTTATGTTTTATACATTTTTTTTAGAAATGACATGCTTAATGCGATTTATCTTGAAATATTCCATTTATTTTACGATAATTGTATTAGGATATTAAATTATAGTATCAGAGGGGTTCATCTTATTGAGCCGGGGTGTAGACTGACTATGCTTAGGTATATTTAGGAGTTCCTCTTGTGTTGTGCATTTCTTTTGTTTCTTGTGTGAGATGTTTGATTGAATTTTATGACCTGCCTTTGATATGATTGTTTTAGCTACTGTTGCATGGTTACTTGATATTGGGATTAGCTACCTCAATATGTATTGTTCTGTGTTTACAGGAAACTATGGCAGCAGAAAGGATGACCCCACGAAAGTAGGAACTCTGGTAATGAAGGTCCTGACATGGTTGGAGCCTTTATGGTAATGACTGAGGCAATGAGGGACCAAATAGTCACTATTGCCACTGCTATACGAGAGCAAACAGCTGCAACAACTGAAGCTATCAGAGAGCAAGTAGCTACGACAACAAGGATGTTTGAAAGAATGAGTACAACTCAACATCAACCACCTACACCACCACCACACCACCAGGGGCAACCAAACCAATAGGTAGTTGAGAGGAACCATACTTTCCAAGACCTCTTAAAGTTCAGGAAATCTAATCCGTCTTCCTTTAGTGGGGAGTACAACCTAGTCAGAGCTGAGGGTTAGCTCAAAGAGATGAAGAAGATTTTCATTGTAATGGCTTGCTCAGATGAGCAAAAGGTGCTCTTTGCTTCGTACATGCTAAAAGGTGAGGCAGAGGATTGGTGGGTGGACACCAAGAGAGCTCTTGAGGTGTCAAGGACTCATATGACGTGGGAGATCTTTAAGAATTCTTTTCTGAGAAAGTTCTTTCCACAAAATCTTCAAAATGCCAAAAAGATGGAATTTCTCAAGTTGGAACAGGGGGACATGTTTATTGGCCAGTACGTGGTCGAATTCAATGAATTGTCTAAGTTTTCATCTTGCATCAGGCTTAACCCAAATGAATCATGAAAGTGTGTTAAGTTTGAAGAAGGATTGAAGGAAGACATTCAAAATGCCATCCAACTGTTTGAGATTCAGGACTTTGAAACATTGATTAACAAATGTCGGATAATTGAAAGGCATTCTAAAAAGCTTTCAGTAGAGCCTAAGTCACAAGACCTTCAAAAGAGGAAGCGGGGTGACGACAAGTTCAAGAATGGATCTTCTAAATCTAGCTTTACTCAGGACGAGGGTAAGCATATTTAAAAGGAGTTTATGGGGCCTAAGTGGTCCAAGTGTGGGAAATAGCATGAAGACCGGCCTTGCTCGGTGTGCTTTGTTTGTGGACAGCTTGGGCATTTTGATAAGGAGTGTCCATCAAAGAAGGAAGTTGCACCTATCCAGAAACCACAGGCCAGAGGGAGAGTTTACACTCTAGATGGTGAAGAGGTGACTCAGTCTCCCGATCTTATCAAAGGTAAATGCATAAATCACAATCTTTTTTTAACTGTGCTGTTTGATTTGGGAGCATCTCACTCCTTTGTTTCAAATGATTGTATGAATGAGTTAGATTTACCTGTGTCTAAATGCAACACCCCTCGATTTAATAACCACGGCACAATCGTCATTATGTCACGGTCACTAAATTTTGGTGTGCTAACATTGTCAAATAACAAACTTTACAAATAAATTAAAACATTTCTCATATGAGGAAAATAGGAGCCACGAATGAATAGTTACATATACAACTAATTAAAATATGAATTATAGAATGTACTCAATTTACAACCTTTAAGTCTGGATAATCACCTTAAAATATACACATACCCAAAATACATTTTTATATAGGTAATGCAAAATAAAATATCAACTACCCACACCCTATCTACAACTAAGGAGTTGGGCACTCCATCGAATCCCGAATGCGTGAGGCAATTCCGGGCTCACCGGTGTAGTGAAAAATACAGAATATGATCTTCAACCGCAGTCCTCTTCATGGTCAAGGTCAGATCCCCAGCAGGTCGCATACGCTTGTCGGTCCAGTCGACTCGCCAGGTCTTGACACCACCAGTGAACATAGTTCGAACGAACCAATAAAACTCTCTTCGCGACGACATCACCGGATACAGTGGGTCAAACCAAGAAAGTGTAAAAGAATCCAACCTCGCTCCCACTTACAGTCTTTAACCAAAAATTTACACAGAGCAAGAAAAGTAAACGAAAGAGGTAAGACATCCTACCATCATTACCACTTATAGCATCAAGAAACCAAACGGCGCAAAGCGCCCACATAGCATTTCCAAATAATAAGCATAGGCATTGAATAGCAGAATTAAACAAATAAACAGTTCCAAGCAGTTATATATATATATATAACAGTAAGACAATAACTCCAATTATAATGACAATGTATGCCAGATAATTCATGGACTCACTATGCACATGTGCCCTCAATAGTCAAAATCCTACTCCATGGAGCTAGACACAAAACAGTCGGAGAGAACGATCAGGAGGTATGTCTGTATTCTTGGCTGCCCAGGCCCTCAAGTGCTATAATTCTCAAATTATCATTGTGTACATCATGGCATTTTACAAGACATTCTACACAGATCACGATATAGGACAGTGTCTCGGTCCGGATCGTCAGTGTGTGTGTATCGGTCTGCCCCACGGACAGAGAGCTACTAACTGCCCATCGCGAGGTACACACACCCTGACGCCCCCAAGGTCAACAAGTAACTTACACTTGTCTATTCGCACCCGCACAAAGGTGTAAGTTCAACTCCTAGGCTACCGGCCTTAACCAAGTTCAATGGACAATCTCTTTCTTTTTTTCTTTTTTTTTGTTCAATGCATGACTCAATCATGCTTCAAATGTATGCCATATCATTTAACAACAAGATTTGATCCCATTCACGGATCCACAACAAGCCAATAGTACATTTTAAGGATAACCACAATTTCCATTCATAGTCATGATAGAAGTCAATCATTAAATTCATTATGTGCCTCACAAGCTCACCCATACTCATGTTCTTCCCTGTTTATGAATCCTTAATTAATTTCTATCCATCCAATTATTTATGATTAATATGCTTTTATTAATCCAAAGGTTTTGAGTCCAGGAAGATACACGGCCGGAATCACCAACAAAGTCACAGATTTAATTGCTAGGTATTGGGTGATAAACCATACTTGTGAATCCGACGGAGACAATGTATTTAGTGGAAAATTGAGGCCAACATTCGATGAAAAATAACATGGCAGAAGGATGATAGATGGGAGAACATTTTATAACAAGATTGGCTAAAAATCAATTTCTGTCGGATGGAGGTTCTGTCGAACAGAGATCAAAACTGTTGAATTTTTCTAGAAGGTCAGCAGAAGTCCTAATTCAATGGATATGGGTGTCGACGTTGGAGAAATCTCCCAAGTGTCGAACCGATGAAAACACTGGTCAGAAACTCTAATTCGACAGATCTTTCATTCTAACTCGACGGATTTTAACATTTCTAAATGATCAGGACATCAATTTCGATGGGTTTGGCCAGGAGTTCATACTTGACGGATTTTAACATTTTACTAAATGATTAGGATATCATATTCGACGGGTTTGGCCAGGAGTTCATAATTTTAACATTTTACTAAGTAATCAAGATATCAAATTCGACGGGTTTGGCCAGGAGTTCATACTCGACGGATTTTAACATTTCACTAAATGATTAGGATATCATATTCGACAGGTTTAGCCAGGAGTTCATAATTTTAACATTTTACTAAGTAATCAAGATATCAAATTCGACGGGTTTGGCCAGGAGTTCATACTCAACGGATTTTAACATTTCACTAAATGATTAGGATATCATATTCGACGGGTTTGGCCAGGAGTTCATACTGTTACTAGTTTTCACATGAAATTTCCAAATTTCTGGGCTCAACACCGTGACCATCCGAGAACCAATCGGAAGTCATTCCCTTCCATATTGCACGTTCCAATACATCTAGATATATATCAAAACATATAAACAATCAAATAGCACACATACAATACAAACAATATGCAAAAACAGAATGACCCTCAACACCAATCACAGACGTTCCTAAATGCTAAAACAGGTTAAGGAGGAGTGTCTTCCTCTTACCTTAGAGAAGCACAAAGAAAGGTTGCTCCTTTTTGGTCAGGATTTCGTTTTCAGCTTCCAGGAAATCCTTAAACATTTAAACTTGCAAAATCAGGACCCAATATTGAAATGAATACCCATGGTCATCAAAATGACAGTGGGTTACGAAAATGAGAAAAAAGGAAGAAAAAGCTAAGAGCTTTACCTTAAAGCTCTAACCTTTAAGCTTCAAAGTAGAAGAGAATGAAGATGAAGAGAATGCAGAACTTTGAAGATAGTTTCCTCAATGATGGTGGTCCTCCAACACAGGATGGTGCAAGGAGTGTGACGATTTTGAAGTACAAAATGGAGGTGTGGGTGGACGGTGTTGCTGTTGTGGGGTGAAAGAGAAGAGAGAAAGATGAGTGAATAGTAGCTGCGTATTGGGAGGAGGGAAAATGTGAGAAAGAAAATGAAATATGCTCCCCCCTATAGTCAAACGTGCTGCACAAAAATGGGAGGAGAGAGAGTGTGAATAGTGGCTGGGAAGGAAGCTTCCTAGAAGTTTCCTTGAAGCTTCCCAAGGAAGCTTCGTGCGCTTCTCGATAAAGTGCATAGTAAACTTGTCTCCTCAATTAAGTACATTTGACAGATGATTTAATTACACTGTTAGAATTATTTTCTCAGTGAATGAAAGTTACAACTGATGAAAATAATATTTTATTATTCATCAGATAATTTTATGATACAGCGATTTTATCTAGCAGATAAAACCTCAAAAAATACAAACCTCGCAAACTGTGCCCGGCCTCGGGTTTAGTAAGATCCCCCTTCGACACATTGACAGTTCAAGGTTTACCAGTCTCAGGGAAAATATTTTATTTTCCCGGCTCCGCTTAATGCACACGCAAAACAAAGAATATATTAAAATATTCAACATTTTTAGAAAATTCCACAAAAATCTCCAAAAATCACAAATATTATAAAATGATTGTTTATAATGAAATAAATAAATTTTCAAGATGTTACACTAAACTTTCATATGACTTATCTGTATCTACTCCTACTAGTAAACCGGTTTTAACATCTAGAGTGTTTCTTGATTGTTGTGTAAAGGTAGAAGATAGGATTTTTCGCGTACACCTTATATGTTTGCCTTTTATAGATATTGATGTCATCCTTGGCATGGATTGATTGTCTGCCAACCATGTAGTGTTGAATTGTTAAGATAAATCCCTAGTTTTGTTGTCAAATATACGTACTAGAGTCATTCCATCTGAGTCTGTGTATCTCAATGCAAATCAGGTTAATCTCTATTTAGAGGAGGGATCTCTAGGATATGTTCTCTTGTTTTCACTAAATGCTTAGGTTGAACAAAGCCTGGGTGAAATACCTGTGGTGAGTGAATATCCTGAAATTTTCCCAAGTGATATAGTGGAGTTGCCAATAAACTTAGTGCCTGGGAAGGGACCTATCTCTATAGCACCCTATAGAATGGCTCCACTAGAGTTAGTGGAACTCAATAAACAAATCAAGGATTTGTTAGATAAGCAAATCATTAGGCCAAGTGTTTCTCCGTGGGGAGCACGTGTATTTTTAGTGAAGAAAAATGATGGTACTATGAAGTTCTGTGTGAATTACAGACAGCTGAATAAGGTGACCATTAAAAATAAGTATTTGTTTCCTAGGATAGACGATCTAATGGATTAGCTGAGAGGAACTGCTATTTTTCAAAGATTAGTCTGGTTATCATCAAATAAGGGCTAGGGAAAAGGATATCCCTAAGACAACTTTTAGAACTAGGTACGGGCATTATGAGTATCTTGTGATGTCTTTTGGGTTGACGAATGCACTGGCAGTGTTCATGGATTACATGAACCAGATCTTTACACCCTACCTGGATTAGTTTGTTATGGTGTTTATTGATGATATCTTGATCTATTCTAAGACAATGGAGGAGCATGAGCAACATATGAGGATAGTGTTGGAAACCCTTAAGGAGAATAGGTTGTTTGCCAAACTATCTAAGTGTGAGTTCTGGCTTTCGCAAGTACAATTTTTGGGACATGTGATATCTCAGGGTGGGATTTCTGTGGACCTAAGCAAAGTGGATAGACTTTCCTAATTATACCTTCATGAGATAGTTAGGATGCACGGTATTCCCTTTAGTATAGTTTTGATAGAGACCCTAGATTTACATCTAGATTTTAGAGAGTCTTGCATAAAGTTTTTGGAACAAAGCTTAGTTTGAGTACAACATATCATCCACAGACTGATAGTCAATCATAAAAGACTATTCAAATCCTTGAGGATATGCTAAAAGCATGTGTGTTAGAGCAGAAAGAGAGTTGGGAAAAGTTCTTACCCCTAGTGGAGTTTGCCTATAATAACAGTTATCACACCAGCATAGGTATGACACCATATAAAGCACTTTATGGTAGAAAGTGTAGGTCCCCTTTATGTTGGTATGAGGTTGGAGAGAGAACCATCCTAGGACCTAAGTTGGTACAGTAAACCACTGCTCAGATTAAAATGATCTGGGATGGGTTGGTTATAGCTCAGAGTAGGCAAAAGAGCTATGCTGAAAAAAGGAGAAGACCTTTAGAGTTCAGTAAGGGAAATCATGTATTCTTGAGAGTCACTCCTACAACAAGGATTGGTAGAGCATTGAGAACACGAAAATTGAACCCTCATTTCATTGGTCCCTACTAGATCCTAGAGAGAGTTGGACTCATAGCCTACCAAATTGCCCTTCCTCTTAGTTTGTCAAACATTCATGATGTCTTCTATGTGTCACAGCTTAGGAAGTATAATCTAGATCTTTCACATGTTAGAAGAAATGAATTTGTGCAGTTAAGAGAAAATTTGTCTTATGCTATGCAGCCGATGAGGATTGTGGACAGAGGGGTAAAAGAGCTTAGAGGTAAGCGACTTCCTCTGGTGAAGGTGCTTTAGAATGGTGCTAGTTTCGAGGAGGCGACTTAGGAGTTGGAGTCCCACATGCAACAAGACTACTCATAGTTATTTATATGAGGTAAGTAATTTTGGGGACAAAATTTTAAAAAGGGGGGAGAAATATAACATCCTCTTCAACATGTTAGACTTGTAAATAATAACAGAGGTAGCTTAATACTTTCTTAACATGCTTGTTTAATTTTGTGACAATCCGAGTTAGTTTAGGCACTTTGCTGTAGCCCGAAAAGTGAAAAGTAGCTTAAAATAACCCAGATATTAGCATAAATGACTTAGCTAATGAAAATAGATGTGAATAATTTATTTCTAAGTCACAAATGTATATTTTGTGATGTGGTTAAAGTTTGAGAATAATCGGAGTGCGTTTGGTATTTTTGAGCATACTAGTTGTGTGTTTTAATGCTAGAATGACTAGTCACAGATATTGAAAATGATGGTTTTAGTGCAACAAGATTTTTTATGAATTTTGAGATTTATTTTAAACTTGTTGGCTATAAGAAAACTGGATTTGGAGAAATCTAAGTGTCCGTTTGGTTTCTGGAATTGAGCATGGAATTAGAGTTTAGAATTGGAATTGGACCTCTTAATTCTAATTTTTATGTTTGGAATACCATTTAGAATTGGAATTGTAATTCCATAAACTAATTCCATGGAATTGAAAAATAACTAAGTTAAGTCTTTCTCAATTCTTAACCTATACCATAAGAATTATCAATTCTATAGTTTAAAAATTAAACTTTCTCTCTCTCTCTCTTCTCTCTCCACATTTATTTATGAATAATCATATTTATTGAGATTTTATATTTATATAAAAAATTATTTATATTTTTATATAAAAATTATTATAATAGCTATTTATTTTTTATAAAAAAATTCATGAAAATTTTTTTATGAAAAAAAAAATAATTATTATATTATAAAAATATTACCTTGTATGAATATTTTTATTAATTTTATTTTTGTAAATAATTTTTTAATATTTTAGATCATATCTTTAAACAATAAAATTATAATTGAATTTAGAATTACAATTTCTTATCTTAATTCTTTGACAACTCCAAACATAGAATTTAAGATTCTGGACTAATTCTAATTCTAAAAGAATTGGAATTGAAATTAAAATTCTATGTTTCAATTCCAATTCCGCTATCCAAACGGACCCTAAGTGTTTTTAGCAAATCAATCAGGAGTATTACTTAGTCACCTAAGTGACCAAGCTTCTCACGTCTATTGCCTTATATTTGGTTTCCATTTCTTTTCATCATTTCTCACTTGTTTCTTGCTCACTCTCACGGCTGAAATCAGAGGTAGCAGAGAAAGAAGAACAAAGAGTAAAAAAGGAAATGAAGAAAGGGAAATCAAGAAAGAAAGACAAGTTTGTGGTCATCTAGCCATCATCTCCATCTTTGCTACTCAAGGTAGGGTGTTTCTATCCATCTTTCCTTTTGTTCATGTTTAATGAATTTAGGGTTCTTGGATGGGAATTTTTGGTTTAGTAAGTCAAATCTTTGTTCTTAACTTGATTCTTGATTCCAAGGGTTGAGTTAGAGCATTTGCTACTCACTGGATACCATGGTTGCTGGTTTAGCTTGGTGAAAGGTCCATAGGCCTAGTTGATGAGCTTTTAGGTTAATGGATGCTTCTTGGCTTAATTGAGTTTAAATCCACGCTTGATGAGTTAAGTTGTGATTTATGATTCCAACATGTTAGAGAGCATGATAGGGATTATAAATCATCTAGAATTTGGCAATGAGAGGCTGAATCTCGTTTTGTTCCTCAATGGAACAGTAATAGTTTTTACAGAATTCTACAGATTCTATTCTGGGCGATGAGCACCTAGGCGCTAAGAGTTTGGGCATCTAAGCACCCACTACCCAGAAGGGTTATGCGTGCTGCTGGGCGGTCAGTGCCTAAGTGCCCATGTAAGAGCGCCTGAGCACCCATCGTCCAGGAAGTTTCACGTGGTACTATTGTTTTCGCGCCTAAGCGTCGGGTTGGAAGCACCTGAGCATTGAGACAGGGCAAAAATGATATTTAGCATATGTTGTTAATTTAATTTCCTACTTATTGGGATCGTTTGTGCAAGTCTTTTAGGGTGTAAAGAGACACTTTTGGAGATATTTCTTGGAGAGAATTATCAACTTGCATATGTGAAAAGTTTGGAAATTCTTAGACATTCAAAGTGTAACAGAATGCCTAGGTTTGTGTTTAAAACCTTGGTTAACATGAGGTTGATTTCTAAATCACTTGTGAGGTGATTGTGTGATGTTCTAGATACTGTTCAGCTAGAAATGTGAATCTTACTACTTTGTTGGATAAGTGAGGCTAAGATTCCTAAGTTCTAGTGTTTAAAATATAGATCGGATATTTGGCTTTCAAACCTTGTATTTGCTAGTTTCCTATGTATTATGACATTAGATGGTGTGCACAACCATATGAGTTAAGAATGAGGTATTGGATCTAAATTCTCCTTACATTTATACTTGCTTGGTCAAGGTTATTGGTATGGAGGTGGCAATAGTACTCTTACGTTGGTGAGGGAAAAATGTCTACCTATTACCAAGTGGGTTTAGGCTTTTAGGCTTATCCTACTTTGTATATACAAGAAATAGAGATTTCTAGGAAATAAATAAGTAGCTTGTATTTTCAAACTTTAAAACATGCGTGGGCATTGCATATCCATAATATTAGGAAATTGTTTGAGCATAATCATATTACATAAGATAAAGGATTGCATTGTTGACAATTGTATATGTAGCACCCCCTCCGAAGGGCATTACATAACTGATCAAATTCCTTCTAATTACTCAAGTTATAAAAATCATTGATATTGTAAAATATGAGTTTCAAAATTCCTTAAAAAAAAACACAAACTTACCGTAATAGAGAAACTCAAGTTAGGAGAACTGAATAAAAGACTTTTCATAAAGCCAAGTTTACTACATCCATGAATACCTTGTACTTGTTCTAGAAACATAAAACTTACATACTCTAAAGAACACATCTAACTACCATATAAAGATTAAGTCTAGTCTAAGTCCAAACACTTGAAGAGTAGGGTCCAGTACCCGATCTTCCTCCAGATCCCCTTTGGGATCCCTAGTAGGCAAAACCCCCAGTCGGGGCATGTCCCTATAGACGGGAGTCCGAGCAGTCGACTCCACAAAGTCCTGCCTAGAGGAAGCTCTCCAATCATCCCAAAGCTCCCTAAGAGGCATGTAAAACTCCAAGTGAATAGCTATATCCACAGTAAATGTAGCAGCGTCATGTCGGGTCCTACTCTAAAGTAAGGTAACCTCTCTAATGTACTGAATGCACCTCGTATCCCACTAGACATTCCACGTTTCGATGCCCCCGTGAAACTACAATCGAGTGAAACCTCGCAGATCTTGCCTTGCCGCTATTACAGTCTTTACAGGCATAAGCATAAAACAAAGGCAAACAGGATAATACAATAAAAGAGGTGAGATCCCCTACATCAATACCATTATGGTAGCAAGAAAAACTAATAAGACAATAATGTCTTGTAGTAATTTTCCTTTGTTCTAAATTAAAGTCATGTTCTTCTTCTTCTTCTTCTTCTCTCTTTCTTTCTTCTTATCTATGAGTAACTAAGTTTCATTTTACTTGGGTGAAAGGGTGAAGCTCTTAGTAATAAAGTAAGGTTAGATTTATTCTTCTCTTGTGCTTAAATGATTTATATTTTCTAGTAACCATTATACGTATTATAATTTGTTTCTTATAATTTAGAGACCATCTTTGTAAAGAGGAGTTCTTGATTTGTTGTAGACAAAATATTGACACAATGAATGCTTTAACCCATTTATAAGTGGTGGTAATATTTTTAGGAAACATAATATAATTACGTATATTATTTTAAATGGACTTTTAATGTTGTATTTTTCGATTGGAACCTCCATGTTGCGAGGATTCTAATTGAGTTATAAAAGAAATTAATCTTACCTTTACTTTATTTACCAAGAGTGGATCTTTTAACCCAAGTAAATAATTTTTACCGTAGTAACAAAATATTTATTTCACCTTAATTAATCTTCAACAATTCCCTCTGGATCGACCTCGGACTCCCAAGAAATTTATTACTTGAGACAACCTGCACTTGGGTTCGCAATGCAACAATTAATCCCACATCAAGTTTGTAAACTTGTTTGAAACTAAAAATTGTGCATCATAATGCCTTTCATACACAACAACATTAAATAATAGTAGATATATCATGTCAATACAGGAATATTTTAGAACAACAAGCATAGTCATGTTATCAACTGATAGATAATTCAGCAATATACATCAAAATACATAAGTATGGACTATACCACAATAGCAAATATACTGTCTATGCATATGCACGATGTGTTTTCTGACCATCCTTATGCACAATGCAACCAGTTCCTACTCCATAGAGCTAAACACAAAGAATCGGAGATAAGCATTCTAGAAGATTTACCCCCCTCAATGACAGTCTATGCCAGACCACGAAAAGAATAGTGTTTGTTGAGTCCTCGTCAGTGCGTTGCAACAGTTTTTCACGGCCAGGGGTATATAATGTGATAACAAATTACTAAGTGAATCACCTCGGACGCTCCTTGAGATCTATCAGGGGTCACACTATCCAAATTCTCGCCGACTCCTAGGCAACAAAAGTCATCTGTATAATGCTTAAATGCATGAACAATGAAATCAAAGCACCGCTGGACTGTTCCCAATGGTATTAAAACAACTGGCCATAAAATTGTCTAATACCATTAGTATCAATAATATTATATAACCTCCCATACAATTGCATAATACCACTGATCCACTCGGGTCCAATACATTGGTTCCACAATCCATTTGGGTCCAGTACGTCGGCCCAAAAGCACAATGCTAATGTATTCTTTCACAAGGTACCATAGTTGTGCAAGTTCAAGAATCATTACTATCAAATCATATGAGGCAATTCTCACAAATTTCTCAAGTTCATGGAACCATTGTTTCATCTTTAGGCTTTAATTGTAACACTTTCAAGAAAAAGATAGGAATTAACCCTAATCACTAGACTCTTCTAACTAAGTTCCTCGAGTGACATTTCCTCATATTGTTCATGAAAAATTAAGAAAAAAGAAACACGTTGCCTTAATCTCACGATTCCTTTCCTCTTTCCCTAAGTCTTTCAAGTTTTCACTATTTCTTCCTCAAGCTCATTTTCTCTCTCAAGACCGAAAATCACTCTTTTGCTTAATGATAAAAAATTTGTTCTTTTTCATCCTCATCTTATAAATCATTAATTAAATTTCTTTACTATTAAACCAACTAGATTCACCACTTCATTATTCCAATTATCTCCAAAATTATCTCCATTGGTATATCCAAAAGTCATTACTCCTCAAATCATAACATGGTGATCATCTTCTCTTTTCACTTATGAATCCTTTGATCCTAATTAGTCCCGCAAATCATCTAAGTAATATTTTCTAACATTCTTTCTAAAACTTCCATTATTCAAATTCTAAATAAAATCCTTTCCATCCTATTATCAATTATTTTAGGTCTCCAAATTCACTCTTTCATCTAATTATCAAATATCATTGCCAAAATTAACTCTTTTCAATGGTAAAAACTTTGTTCCTTTCCTCTTTTAACTTGTAACCTCATAAGTCATGTTCTTGCCACCTAATCATCTAAGTTCTTAATCAATAAATATTTTCCTCATGTATACCTCCTCCTAGGCCAAAAAGGCCGTGAGCCTCAAGTGATCAATGGATCCCAAAAATCATTCCTTTACAACATAATCATAGCATGCCACATACTTCAATCGCCACAATTAATCAAATTCATGCATACTATCAAAAGTATATCATCACATAATCATACAAATTCAAACAAAAATAAATCAAAAGTCACACAATCGAGTGGATAATCCTCACATGGATTCTCCACTCACAACACAACTATTTCGTTCCTCACCACTGTTACCAAGTGGCCTCAATACTCAAGAGGGGGGTGAATTGAGTATATAAACCAAGTACGCAAATCTTTTGCAAATCGTTCGATAAACAATTTTCGTTGAAGCTATTTGATGATTAGAACTAATTGAATATATGAAATAAATACTCTTACTTATAAATGCAATAATCAAGAAGAACAATATTCAAGCTATTCAATGAAACAGTGCTTAATGTAAAGAGAAGGGTTTAAAGAGAACAAACACAGCGATTTATCCTGGTTCGATCACCAATCCACTTGTGATCTACGTCCAGTCCCCAAGCAACAACTTGAGATTTTTCACTATATCTTCAAGTTTTAATGGGTGCTTGATAACCACTACAACCTTGAGCACTCAACAAAATGGGATACCTCACCCTAATGCTTGAGCCTCTATTTTCAAGGGATACCTCACCCTTACAATATTTGAGGGATACCTCACCCTCTCTAAACAGATTGTATAAGATTTAAATGGATGAAACACTCTCAAGAGCAAGTATTACAAATTGAAGAACTATGGTATTTAAAATTCACACAACTTCAAGCTCAAAATAGAGGATTTAGTAAAATGATGAGAAAAACTTGTTTGAAGCTCAATAGAGATTTTCCAGAATAGTTGACTCAGTTTTTCTAACCTACTAACGAAGCCCAACCTGCAAATATATAGGTAAGTGTTATTAAATGCCGTTGGAGGTGGTTGTGAGCAATTAATGCTCAGCAAAATAGCCGTTACGAGCTTCTTCATACTTTTTCAGAACTTAGGCTAACCGGTTAGCCAAGTATCCTAACTGGTTAGGGGCTCATTTAGACTTAAGGAGAAGTGTTCTGGTTTAATGACTAATCGGTCAGGAATGTGTCCTAATCGGTTAGGACACCACGAAAATGAGTTCTGAGAAGGATGCTAACAGGTTAGACCTGCAAGCTAATCGGTTAGGACATTACAAACGTGGGTTCTGAGTTGAAGAATAACCGGTTAGGTCTTCTACCTAATCGGTTAGGGCAACACATTTTTGGCTTCTGAGTTTATGAATAACTGGTTAGGCCATCTGCCTAATTGGTTAGGACAAAACATTTATGGCTTCTGGGAGTGAGACTAACCGGTTAGGTCTTTCACCTAATCGGTTAGGACAAACACAATTTGGCCTCTGAGTTATTAAATAACCGGTTAGGCACCTTGCCTAATCGGTTAGGCATTTGAAAGAACACGAGCCAAGCCATTGTTTGAGCAAGCTAACCAGTTAGGAGCTGGTCCTAATCGGTTAGGGGCCTTAGAAAATTGACTCCTAACAATTACAGAAGCATTTTTGTGTACGTTAGAAATAGTTGGTAAGTCCAAAAATGCTTGTCTCAAATTTGACATATGCAGGGAAACTTACTTGATGGAGAATATAAGATTTCAAAGCATTTGTTGCACAAAAACGTTTTTGATCCTTACTTGAAAAACCATTTTGCAAATACATTTTAAGGAAGTCATTTGAGCTTGAGGTGAATCTTTAGAATACCTTTACACTAGATCTATAACCTATATGCTAAGCTTGAGTTTCTTGTGACTTGATCATTGTATTCCCATGCTTTCTTGTTTGTCGACATCAAAACCATTTGATTCTTCTCCATGTCAATCACATTCTCCCTCTTTTTGATGATGACAAACACTTATTGAGAAAGAGATTAGTTCAAATGATAATTGGAATTTAGAATGGAATTTGGAGACTTACTCCCCCTCTTTTATTCAAGAGGTGCTTGAATCAAAGATGCACAGCTCCCCCTTTGTTTTGGAATTCCAGGACCATTAGAGACACAATACACTATTATAACACATGCAATTACTGTTCTTACTTTTCTCAATAAATCTAATAGAAAGCTCCTTATCCTTCTCCCCCTTTTGGCATAATCAAAAAGAGATTCAATAATCTAGGGTATTCAAAACCAAGCATGCAACACAAAAACTGAATGAGAAGATTAAGCATAGTGTCCAGAAACTTATAAGCATTCACACAACACATTAGTAGGCATACCAAAAATTATACGTCCAAGATTCATAACAAGAGTCAAAGGTCACTATTAGGATTACCAAAATAAGCCAAAAATAAGCAGTCATCAGTCATACTAAATAATTCTCCCAAAATATCTAAAATAAGATAACTAAGCAAAATCAAAATAGAGGTCAAAGGCAATTAGTGCAGCAGCACAATCATGATAGAAATGGAGAGTCCATGCCTAAGCCCCAGGGTCCTCGGGTGCTGGAAAGCGACGCTCGATCCTATCCAAGCGGTCCTCCATGCACTTAACTGATCAAAGATGACTGTGTTGCTATGTTCTTGGTAGGTGCGCAGATCCGCGATGGCTGCGAGAATGCGAGCTTTACTGGTGGATTCAGAGACGCTACTCATATCTGGTGCCTCCTCCATAGGGACATCAACTGTGTGAATAGGAATTTCTTCTGGTGGCGCTCCTCCCACTGGTGCTTAGCCATAAGTCCATTCACCTCTTCATATGCATTCTATTAAGAGATGCAAGACCAAATTTATGAGGGCCGACAGTGTTTACAATGGCATCGTCCAATAGGGGAACTTTATGATGGTCTAAGATTCGAGCAACCAGAAGAGCATACGAAAGATCCATGACTGCCTTATTTTTAGCTTTCATCATAGTGCGTATAATGTAGAAAGGCCAGTTGATCTTTATGCATTCCTTGAGAAGCCACATCAGGAAGATGTCTTCCTCTTCAACCAGGGCATAATTACTTGCCCTTGGTGCGAGAATATGAGTGACGATGAAATGAAGAAGACGATCATGTATCTTCAGAAGCCCGGTAGTGAAAGTCCCTTTTGGCATTGGAACTCCAGGCTGAAGCATGCCCATTGCAGCATCATCTCTTTTATAATTTTCCCACTGACCATGTTTTTCCAGTCTAAGCTTTTCACCGGAGTGGGGGAGATCAAACAAAGGGACCCACTCACTAGGATTCACAACAATCTTATGCTTCTTAACTTCAGAAATTAAAGATCCACCTTTAATAGATAAATTGCAGAAGAACACTTTAGTGGGTTCAAGATAGAAATACCCTGGATTTGTGGTGACGAGGGTTCTCAACCCATGGAACTCAAGAAGCTCTGTGAGAGGAGTGAAGCCTTCTTGGATGAAAAACTCCCAGTCCATCCATTTCGGTGAGATGATACGCCTTGCATGGAATTCCAATTGGTACTTCTTCATTTGAGCAGGATCAGTGAAGTATCTCCCAAGATTCAGAGCAATTGAAAAATCTGGGTTAGTGTCAGTAGGGTTTGCTTCCTTTGGGACATTGGGGTTTTTTGTACGTGTTCTTTTGGGGAATAAAGAGCTGCTGGCCATGGTGGAAATGGAGGCTTAGGGCACGATGGTGGAGAGAGAGTGTGAGAGGGAGATTGAAATGGAGGTTTAATGGAAGAAGGATGATGGGAGATGATGGAATGTGAGAGAAATGGGGTTGGAAGACCGAATTTGGGGTGGATTAATGGTGAGGGATGAAGGTGAGGGAGTGGGCGTGAGAGAGCTTGAGAGATTGAGGATGAAAATGGAAGGAGGGTACGTGAATGGAGGGAACCTCGCTGCTGGGGGGCTGTTTAATTCAAAGGACCTAACCGGTTAGGAAGGCTGGGTAACCGGTTAGGGAAATTGGAAGTGGCCACTGAGTTTTCCAATTACCGGTTAGGATTGATGGCTAACCGGTTATTGTGCAAAGTCAGAATGCACAATGTGGTTTCCAAATACAGGGTAACTGGTTAGGAGTCATGCCTAACCGATTATTTGGCCATGACAGAGAGACCTTCAGTATTCCAAACACTTCCAAAGCACAAACGAAAACATATTTTACTTCTTTTACTTGATCATTGCACTGATAACATTATAACAAACTCATGGGAATAATCCTTGACATATATATTTCTTCTTGATGTTCATCTTGGCTTGATTCCATTCTCATTTAGAGACAAATTTCTCCCAATATCAGTAGGAACTTTGACCTTTCAGATTTGGGGGACTTAAGCATGAACTCAGCTCCTGCAAAAACAAAATAAGGGGACACTCCGACGCTCAAGTCAATATTGGATTCAAATAATTCAGAGATTATGCAGCAATTTGGCTTGATTATATAGAAAAATGCAAGTTTATGCATTAGTTTTAGGATTATGCAGCAAATGGTTAATTTATGCATGATTGATCCAATATACCAAGTTCATTTCTAATATAGAAAAATGCTTCTTTTGCTAGGGGTTTAGTGAAAATATCAGCTAGTTGCTTAGTTGTTTCAACAAATTCAAGTATGCAATCACCCTTTTGAACATAATCTCTAATGAAATGATGTCTTATTTCAATATGCTTAGTTCTAGAATGCAAAATGGGATTTTTTGACAAGTTAATTGCACTAGTATTATCACATCTTATGGGGATATGATCAAGCTCAAGACCATAGTCCAAGAGTTGTTGTTTCATCCAAAGGATTTGAGAGCAATAACTCCCAGCTGCAACGTATTCAGCTTCAGCTGTAGACAATGCCACACTATTTTGTTGCTTGCTATGCCAAGAAACTAGTGAGCTTCAAAGCAAGTGACATGTCCCACTAGTGCTCTTTCGATCCATTTTGAATCCAGCAAAATCAGAATCGGAGTACCCAATAAGACTACATGAGGCACCTTTAGGATACCATAAACCCATGTGTGATGTGCCTATTAGATATTTCATTATTCTTTTAACAGTACTTAGGTGTGATTCCTTAGGATTAGCTTGATATCTAGCACACATGCATACACTAAACATTATATCAGGCCTACTTGTAGTGAGATAAAGGAGTGAGCCAATCATACCTCTATATTTCGTAATTTCTATGGATTTACCTCTTTCATCCTTGTCCAAATAGCAAGAGGTGCCCATAGGGGTAGCCATGTGCTTGGCATTGTCCATTCCAAACTTCTTGAGCAGCTCCTTGCAATACTTGGATTGGCTTATGAACGTTCCTTCTCTTGCTTGCTTGATTTGGAGGCCGAGGAAGAAGTTAAGCTCACCCATCATGGACATCTCAAACTCGCTTTGCATAATATTTGAAAATTCCCTTTTGATACATCACCAATCACCTTGTCAAGAGGATGATATCTTGAAGTCCTCCATTCCTTGGGTAGATCTGAGATTTCTGAGTCTTTTTGCCATGAGTGATCAAGGAGTCTCTCTTCTTGCTTCTTAGACTCTTTCTCTTGATTTTCCAAGTGTGTTTTTGCCAAGATTTTTGCAACATCATCAACAAGATCCTTTCTCGACTCATTTAGGTTAGTTTCATCAAATGCAACATGTATGGACTCTTCTATGGTCATAGTTCGTTTATTATAGATTATAAAGGCCTTGCTATGAATAGAATAACCAATGAATATTCCCTCATCAGATTTTGCATCAAACTTCCCCAAGTTATCTTTTCCATTATTCAAAACAAAGCATTTACATCCAAAGACATGAAAATGTGACACATTAGGTTTCCTTCCTTTGTACAATTCATATGGGGTTTTCTTTAAAATTGGCCTTATTAGGGCTCTATTCATAACATAACAAGCGGTGTTAACTGCATCCGCCCAAAAGTACTTAGGAAGGTTGGCCTCATTGAGCATAGTTCTTGCCATTTCCTCTAAATATCGATTTTTCCTTTCTACAACACCATTTTGTTGTGGTGTTCTAGGGGCAGAAAAATTATGCTCAATGCCATGTTCATCACAAAAAGTTTCAAATTCATGATTTTCAAATTCACCACCATGATCACTTCTTATGGATGCAATACAAAACCCTTTTTCGTTTTGGATAACTTTGGCAAGTTTTCTAAATGATTGAAAAGCATCATTTTTGTGGGCCAAGAATAATGTCCATGTAAACCTAGAAAAATCATCCACAATCACTAATGCATAGTAATTTCCACCAAAGCTCATAGTTCTAGAGGGACCAAAAAGATCCATGTGCAAAAGTTGTAAAGGTCTAGAAGTTGAAACTATGTTTTTAGCTTTAAAAGAGACCTTTACTTGTTTTCCCTTTTGACATGCATCACAAAGTTTGTCTTTTTCAAATTTGAGCTTTGGAAGACCAATTACTAGTTCTTTAGAAACTAATTTGTTTAAGTGATCCATGTGAATGTGAGCAATTCTTCTATGCCATAACCATGAATCATTTTCTTTACTCATAAAGCATTTAGCATCATTTGAGGAGATATCATCGAGACTAATCATATATATATTATTGACTCTATGACTAACAAACTTAACTTGCTTATCATCTTTTCCCTCAATTATGCAACAAGAAGAATCAAATATAACTTTATTGCCTTTATCACACAATTGACTAATACTAAGCAGATTATGTTTAAGTCCTTCAACAAGCAAAACATTATCAATAGATGATGAAGGGATCTTACCAACTTTGCCGATTCCAAGAATATTCCCTTTGTTATTGTCACCATATGTGACATGACCATGTTTCTTGTGTGTAAGGGAGGAGAACTTGGGGCCTTCACCGGTCATGTGCTTGGAGCAACCACTATCAAGATACCAACTTGAGCTCTTGGTCTTCAAGCACACCTACAACACACATTCAAGATTTAACCTTTGGTACCCAAATTGTTTTGGGTCATTGTGTGTTAGAATTAGGTATGGTGCCTTTAGGGACCCAAACCCTTTTGATTCCAACCTTGGTGTTTATGTTCTTTCTAACATTGCAAGTGGATGCACTATGCCCTTTCCTACCACAATGAAAGCATTTAACAAAGGGACTATTTGAAGTTTTTGAGAAAACAAAGAAGTTCTTATAAGACTTTTGATGGTTGTTTGGATTAAATCCCAAACCGGCTTTTTGAAAAACACATTTTTGTCTCCCTAACAACACATTCAAGTTGTCTCTTCCAAAAGTAAATTTTGCAAGAGTGTTGTTCAAGTCTTCAATTTCTTTTTCAAAAGCTTTACATGATAAACAAGGTAATGATATGGATGCATTATCATGTGAGGAACAGGTCATACATAATGAATTAGCATCTATGAGTCCTAAGGTCTCATTTTCAATTTTAAGTTCATTTAATTCCTTAGTTAAAGTAGAAACTTTGTTTGTCAATAGGGAGATTGTTTTATTGGAAGTCAAAATCATTTTTGTGAGCCTCAAAGATTCATCATGCAATTCTTGAAAGGCATCTTGCAATTCATCATAAGAAGGTGGAGGTTCTAGGCTAGAAGAAGTTACCTCAGTATCGCTTTCTCCACTTTCTTCTCCTTGAGCCATGAGGCAAAGATGAGCTTCTTCATTCTCCGAATCATCGGAAGAGCTTAAGTTATTGTCCTCCCAAGCTATATATGCTTTTCTTCCTTTCTTTTCCTTGGAGGGTCTTTTCTCAAACTTCTCCATCTTCTTGAGATATATTAGACACTCCATTTTCATGTGCCCCGGTTTTCCGTATTCGTAGCATTTTGGAGGAGTAGAGGATCCTTCTCCTTTGTGATATGCTTTCTTTTGAGGAAAGGATGGTCTTCTTTGAAATCCCTTTTCCTTCAAGAATCTTCTGAACTTTCTCACAAGGAGACTAAGATTCTCCTCACTTAGCTCAATATTTTCAGCATCCTCTTCACCATCTTCATCATCATCTTCAAGTATGGAAGATGTGGCTTTGAGTGCAATTCCCTTCTTCTTTTTGTCATGCTCTTCATTTTGATTGAGCCTATTTAGCTCCAGCTCATGCTCTTGAAGTTTTCCGAATAGGGTGGCTAGAGACATGGTTGATAAATCTCTTGATTCCGCAATCGCTGTTACCTTGGGTTGCCAATTCCTGCTTAGACATCTCAAGACTTTGTTAATAAGATCCTCATTAAGAAATGTCTTTCCCAATGAGATAAGATGATTAACAATGTGAGTAAATCTCTTTTGCATATCTTGAATACTCTCACCTTGATTCATTCTAAACAATTCATATTCATGAGTAAGAGTGTTTATTCGAGATCGTTTTACCTCACTAGTACCTTCATGAGTTACTTGTAGGGTATCCCACATTTCTTTTACGGTCTTACAATTTGACACCCTAAAGAATTCATCATACCCCAAGGATGTGGTGATGATGTTCTTGGCTCTCAAATTGTATTGAACCTTCTTTTTATCATCATCGGTCCAATCACTTCTAGGTGTATTAATTGTCACACCATCTTTGGTTTGTGTTGGGACAAAAGCACCATTTTCAACAGCATCCCACACATCTAAGTCAATAGCTTCAATGAAAATTTTTATTCTTTATTTCCAATAAGCATAACCATCCCCATTGAAATAAGGAGGTCTATTTATAGAAGAACCTTCAATTGAAAAACCATTTGAAGCCATCACTTCTCTTGAAGCTGCCAAGCTCTTTATACAAGAGTCTAGCCCTGATACCACTTGTTACTAAGTGGCCTCAATACTCAAGAAGGGGGGTGAATTGAGTATGTAAACCAAGTACGCAAATCTTTTGCAAATCATTTGATAAACAATTTTCATTGAAGCTATTTGATGATTAGAACTGATTGAATATATGAAGTAAATACTCTTACTTATAAATACAATAATCAAGAAGAATAATATTCAAGCTATTCAATGAAACAGTGCTTAATGTAAAGAGAAGGGTTTAAAGAGAACAAACACAGTGATTTATCCTGGTTCGATCACCAATCCACTTGTGATCTACGTCCAGTCCCCAAGCAACAACTTGAGATTTTCCACTATATTTTCAAGCTTCAATGGGTGCTTGATAACCACTACAAACTTGAGCACTCAATACAATGGGATACCTCACCCTAATGCTTGAGCCTCTATTTTCAAGGGATACCTCACCCTTACAATATTTGAGGGATACCTCACCCTCTCTAAACAGATTGTATAAGATTTAAATGGATGAAACACTCTCAAGAGCAAGTATTACAAATTGAAGAACTATCGTATTTAGAATTCACACAACTGCAAGCTCAAAATAGAGGATTTAGTAAAATGATGAGAAAAACTTGTTTGAAGCTCAATAGAGATTTTCCAGAATAGTTGACTCGGGTTTTCTAACCTACCAACGAAGCCCAACCTCCAAATATATAAGTAAGTGTTATTAAATGCCGTTGGAGGTGGTTGTGAGCAATTAATGCTCAGCAAAATAGCCGTTACGAGCTTCTTCATATTTTTTCAGATCATAGGCTAACTGGTTAGCCAAGTATCCTAACCGGTTAGGGGCTCATTTAGACTTAAGTAGAAGTGTTCTGGTTTAATGACTAATCGGTTAGGAATGTGTCCTAATCGGTTAAGACACCACGAAAATGAGTTCTGAGAAGGATGCTAACCGGTTAGACCTGCAAGCTAATCGGTTAGGACATTACAAACGTCGGTTCTGAGTTGAAGAATAACCGGTTAGGTCTTCTACCTAATCGGTTAAGGAAACACGTTTTTGGCTTCTGAGTTTATGAATAACCGGTTAGGCCATCTGCCTAATCGGTTAGGACAAAACATTTATGGCTTCTAGGAGTGAGACTAACCGGTTAGGTCTTTCACCTAATCGGTTAGGACAAACACAATTTGGCCTCTGAGTTATTAAATAACCGGTTAGGCACCTTGCCTAATCGGTTAGGCATTTGAAAGAACACGAGCCAAGCCATTGTTTGAGCAAGCTAACCAGTTAGGAGCTGGTCCTAATCGGTTAGGGGCCTTAGAAAATTGACTCCTAACAATTACAGAACCATTTTTGTGTACGTTAGAAAGAGTTGGTAAGTCCAAAAATGCTTGTCTCAAATTTGACATATACAGGGAAACTTACTTGATGGAGAATATAAGATTTCAAAGCATTTGTTGCACAAAAACGTTTTTGATCCTTACTTGAAAAATCATTTTGCAAATACATTTTAAGGAAGTCATTTGAGCTTGAGGTGAATCTCTAGAATACCTTTACACTAGATCTATAACCTATATGCTAAGCTTGAGTTTCTTGTGACTTGATCATTGTATTCCCATGCTTTCTTGTTTGTCAACATCAAAACCATTTGCTTCTTCTCCATGTCAATCACAACCAGCATAGCATGGTTGATGAGGTTAATCTCCCTCTTACCTAAGAAGATAACAAGAAAAAGAACTCCCTTTATGCCTTTTGAAATTCGTCCAACTCCTCAACCAAAACCCTCAAAGCTTCAAGGTTAGGGCTTTATGGAAGAAGATAAAGATGGAAGAATCAAGTGATGGTCATAAAAGGAAAAAGCTTCTAGGTGATGAGTAGATGCAAGAAATAATGTTGGTTGAGCAAGTAAGCATGGATGGCCATCAATGGTGGTGTTTGGCCGTGAGAGTGAGGAGAGAAAATGGAGATGAGAACTTTAGGAGGTGATTCCAATAAGAAAAAGTCTTCAAACAAGATGTAGCTTCAAGCAATGTGATACCTTGAAATTAAACAAACATGGAGGGTGAAGAAAGGGGTGTGGCCATGAGGTTGGAGAGGAGAGGAAGAAGAGAAAATGTGATAGAAAAGTGAGAGAAAAGGAGAAGTTGAGAGAGAAAGGAAAAGTGGAGAGAGAAAGTGATAGCTTTTGTGAAAAGATGACAAAATTATCATCTTTTCCCCCCTCCAAAACTGTGCAGCTCCCAAGGAGAGAGAGAAGAAGCTTCTCCAACAAACTTTTATGAAGCTTCTCTAACAAGCTTGTTTTGTATTGGTCCAAAGTTGATGAGACATAAAGGTGTAGGTCCCAAGGGTGAAGTCACATAAAGAGAACATTATAGAAAAGATAATTAGCACTTTACTAAAAGTTATTATCCAATAGACAAAAGTTATAGTTAACAAAGCTGGTATTTATTGTCCAATGGACAATAGAGTGTACCAAAATTTTATCCGTTAGATAAATCTCGAAAAACAAAAATTTCATAAACTGTGTCTGGCATCAGGTTTAGTAAGATCCCCTAATACGCTTCCACAGTCCAAAGCTTTCCAGCCTTGGAAAAATATTTTATTCTTCCATCCCGCTTATGCCCATGCAAATCAAGAAATATAATAAAATAATAAAAGTCACCCAAATAATTCATAAAAATTTATAAAAATCACAAATATTATAAAAAGCATATAGAATAGAAAATAGGAAATTTCTGGGATGTTACAGTATGGGCAGTTGTCTTGCTTGATTACTTGATGGATTGGTTGCTTGTTCGATAGTATCTTAGGATTGTATAGGCAATTCTTTCATATTGTTGATTATCAGATTATAGGTTACATTGTGTGTATGTACGTTTACAGTTGATTTATTTGTTGTAAATGATTAACTGCTGGTCTTGGTATGCAAATACTGAGAAATTATGATTTCTCACCCCTATGTGTTCCATGTAAATCTAGGTGAATTCCCTCCAAAGGGAAAATGCAAGAAAAAGAAGAAGCAGAAGGTATAGCTTAGCAGCTTTATTTCTTTTTGAATCAGATGGTATATTTGTACTCTTCTTGTTGTTTGTAGAAGTTTTTGTATACAGTATGGCTTGTTAGCCAGTGATGTATATATATATATATATGACCTTTTTATCATCTGTGACTCTCTGTACTGACTACACTGGTTATTATGGATTTATGTTTTATGCATATATTTCTTTTATAAGTGACATGCTTAATGCGATTTATCTTGAAATATTCCATTTATTTTACAATAATTGTATTAGGGTGTTACAGAATGAATTGATATCCTACCTATGAATTCTAGTAATGAACAACTGGATGAGTTTGATAAAGATAATTTATTGCATCTAGCTCTTTGATGAGAATGAAAATTTGTAATGGAAATTTGTATACTTGTGGTGTATGATAATGAGGATAATATTTCATTGTGTACTTGTTGTGTATTAGAAAAATGGTATTGCCCTTTTATATTGATGAAGTTGAGATATTTGATGAGAATCATTGTATGAATCATTACTTTGCATGGAATGAATGATATATATATATATGAATGATGATGAAAAACATGTTGATATATGCATGTTAATAAATAAGGTTGTTAAGCATGGTATTGAGAGGCATAAAAAATGAAAGAATAAGTGTAGATTGAGGTTAAGTGAGTCACTCCCTCTATGCTTAAAAAAAATGAAAGGATTGAATAATCTTATATACAATGAATTGTATGAATGAAAAGCTTGATGACTAAGGTTATGCCTTTTTACTATGCAAAGAAAAACAAGGTTATGTGAAAAATGAATGAATTAAAGGTTTTAAAATACTTTTGCATGTTTTGGTTTTCAAACTTGATGTTTTCTATTTTCATGCATTTGGCTTGGGCCAAAGGTGCTCCCAATGCCAGGGTTATTGTAACACTCCCTTCCGGGAGGCATTACATATAAGACCGACTCTTACATTTTAAAAATATTCTCTTTATTTACTCAAGTTATAAATTGATTAGTGTAAGATATGAGTTTCAAAAGCTTCTTTTTTTTTTTGGATAACATAAACTAGTCAAATTTTGGGAACACAAAGCATAAGAATCATAGAATAATTAAAAGACTTGAGTTATAGGAACTAAAAAAGGTTTTTCATAAAGCAAAGTTTAATACATCTTTAAGTACGTCATTTGTATATTCCAAAAATATAAAACTTAAGTACTCCAAAATAAACATACCTATACATATGACTACCAAAAGAAAATTGAGTCTTGACCAAGTCCAAACACCTGAAGAATGGGTTCCTGCACTCGATCTTCATCCAAAACCCCATCGGGGTCCCCAATAGACAAACCCCCAGCTGGGGCATGTCACTGTGGACAGGAGTTCGAGCAGTCGACTCCACAGAGCCCTCCCTATAAGAAGCTCTCCGATCATGCCAGAGCTCCCCAAGAGGCATGTAGAACTCCAAGTGAACATCGGCATCCATAGTAAAGGTAACCACATCATGTCAGGTCCTACTCCAACTCAAAGTGACATATCTATTGTACCGAATGCGTCTTGTGTCCCACTGGACACTCCAAGCTTCGATGCCTCCATGGAACCGTAGCCTAATGAAACCTCGCGGGTCTTGCCTTGCCGCCAACACCGACTTCTCCATCGTAAAGGCGAAATAGAAGTAGACAGAATAATACAATAGAAGAGGTGAGATCCCCTACATCAATACCATCATGGTAACAAGAAACACAATGAAAGACAGTAGTGTTTTTCATACACAACAATATCAAGTAATAGCAGATATAATCATGTCAAAATAGAAATGTTATAGAACAACAACATAATCAGGTCAATACATGATTGTTATAGAGCAACAACATAATTATGTTATTAACTGATAAGTAACTCAGCTATGTACATCAAGACATATATATATATATATATATATATATATATATATATATGAATGGATCATGTCACAATAACAGATATGCTGACTATGCATATGCACGATGTGTATGCTAACCATCCCTATATACAATGCAACCAGATACTACTCAATGGAGTCAAGGTTCAAAGATGAGTGCTCCAAAAGATCTGCCCCCCTCAAAAGACAGTTTACACCAGATCACGAAAAGGATAATGCTTATCCGGTCCTCTTCGTTCGTTGCAACAGTGTCCACAGCTAGGGGTATACAATGTGACAATGGTCACTAGGTGGATCACCTCGCCTTGACGCCCCCTAAGATCCATCCGGGATCACACTTATCCAAATTCACGCTTACTCCTAGGCATTCAAAGCCGACAGTCTAATACTCATGTGCATGCTCAAGAAAATTCAACCACTGTTGTACCGTTCCCAACAGTATTAAGGCAACCGCCCATGTGATTGTCCAATACCATTAGTATCAATGATATTATATAGCTGCCTATACAACTACATAATACCAATGATCCACTCGGGTCCAGCACTTCGGCCCAAAAGCACAAGGCTAAATCCATAATCCACTTGGGTCCAGTACATTGGCCCAAGGCACAATATTAAGTTCATAATCCACTGGGGTCCAGCACGTCAGCCCAAAGCACACTGTTAATGCATGCTATCACAAAGGATTTCAGTCGTACAAATTCAAGAATCATTGTTATCAATCACGTGGAACATTTTCACAATTCCTCTAATATATAGAAACATTAGGTCTTCTTTAGTCTTTAATTATCATACTCTCAAGAATAAAGGTAGAATTTAATCCAAATCACCAGCTTCTTCTAACTATGTTTCTCGAATGACCCATCCTCATATCATTTATGAAAACCTAAAAAGAATACAATGTCCTTACCTCATTATTCCTTTCCCTTTCCATCTAAGTCTTTCAAAATTTTCTCTATTCCTTTCTCAAGTTTATCTTTCCTCTCAAGACTAAAAATCACTCTTTTGTTTAATGATAAAATCTATTCCTTTCCATTCTTATCTTATATATTCTTAATTAATTTCCTCGATTGTCAAGTTACCTAGATTTACCACTAATAAATCATTTCCCATGATTCCGATTATCTCCAAATTTGTTTCCATTTGGTACATCCAAAAATTATTACTCCTCAATTTATGACATTATAATTATCTTCAATCTTACTTATAAATCCCTAAACCCTAATTTATCTTCCAAACCACTCAAACAATATTTCCTAACATTCTCTCTAAAGCTTCCCTTATTCAACTTCTAAATAAAATTCTTTCCATCCTAATTACTCTTCCACCTCATCATCAAATATTTTAAGTCTCCAATTCACTCTTACTTCTAATTATTAAGTATCATGGCTAAAAGTCAATTTCTTTTCAATGGTAGAATTTTATTTCCTCTCTCATTCAACTTGTAACCTTATAGATTATGTCTTTATCACCTACTCATCTAAGTCCTTGATAACCAAATATTTTTCTCATAGATGTCTCTTCTTAGGCTAAAATGACCGTGAGCCATAAGGGTCAAAGGAAACCAAATAAATCATTCTATCTTAATATAATCATAGCATGCCACTTACTTTAATCGTCACAATCCATTAAATTCATGCTCACTATCAAAATCACATAATATCCATTAAGTCATCACAATCATCTTTTCATACAATAACATCATATACTCATACAAAATCAAACAAGCATAAACCAAAATCACACATTCGGGTGGATGAATCCTAACGTGGACTCTCCAATCCCACACACCCATTCATTCCTCACCACCATAGCATGGTCGATGAGGTTAATCTCCCTCTTACCTCAAGTGTAGCCTCCTAGCTCCTTGTAAGCCCTTGTGTAGCAAACTTTCTCCACCAAGAGGTTCTTAGAATCAAAGCAAACATTCAAGAATTAGTACCTAGGGCTTGAATAAGATTACCATAGGTCAAAGTATGGCTTTACATCCTTTAAAATGAAACAAAAAGGAAGATTCAAGAACTTTACCTTAAGATTCTTAAACTTGAGATTTGAAACAAAGCTTAAAGAAATACTTGGAGATGGATGCACTAGAAATTGATTTCCACACAAAAGTATCTTAGAATGATGTAGAGACTCAAGACCCAAGGTTATCTTGAATTATTGAAGATTTGGTGATGTATCTTGGGGGTTGGCCGTGAGCTTCAAATGGAAAAAGTGAGGGTTTTGTGTTTAGTTTTTGGTTACTTAAATGGAAGGATGAACAAGTAATAAACTAAGTGTAGAATGGCCCTCCAAAAATGGCCATAGTCGTGAGGTGTAGAGGAAAATGAGAGGAGAAAGTAGAACTCAAAGTCTCACCTCAAGAGCTTCAAGTTAGGGTTTTTGAAAAAAGATGATGAAGATGAGAGAACTTGAAGATGGTCTTAACCTAGAAAATCATCTATGAAATGTATAGATCCTAGAAATGTGGTTAATGGAGGAAACAAAATGGAAGAGGAAATTTGAGAGTGGTAGCCATGAGCTTGAGAGAAAATGGAAGAGAGAAAATGGAAGAGAGAAAATGAGATAGAAACTTTAGGGGTGATTTCAATAAGAAAACATCTTCAAACAATATGTTATTTCAAGCAATGTGATTACTTGTAACTTAGCAAACATGGAGGGTGGAGAAAGAGGTGTGGTCGTGTTGTTGGAGAGGGGAGGAAGAAGAGGAAAAATGAGAGAAAGACTTTAGGATAGAAAGAGAAAGTGATAGAAATTTTGAAAATAAAAAGATGGTAGCTTTTTGGTGACATGTGAAAGCTTGTGAAAAGATGACAACTTGTCATCTTTCTCCTCCTTCAATATCCATGCCCTCCCTAGGGAAATGGAGCAAAGCTTCCTTTGCAAGCTTCTCCCAAAGCTTCTTTGAGAAGCTTCTCACGTTTCCCAAAAATGTCAAATTATGTTGTCATGTAGTGATATGACGATGTCACTTAGATGATATCATAAAAGTGACTAGATAGAAATAATATACTAGATTTTTACTGTAAGCTATTATCCAGTGGATGAAAGTTACAGCTAACAATGCCGATATCTATTGTCTAATGGACAATAGGGCGCACCCAAATTTTATCCATCAGATAAAATCTTAAAAAATGAAAACTTCATAAACTGTGTCCGACCTCGGGTTTACTAAGACTCCCCGTCACCGTTTCCACAGTCTAAGGTTTTTCGACCTCGGAAAAAATATTTCATTTTCCTGGCTCCGCTCAGTATGCATACAAATTGAGAAATATATTAAAATAATTAAACAATTCAAATAATTCTAAAAAAATTCACAAAAATCACAAATATTAGACAATGAGTATTTATTAGGAAATAAGTGATTTTGGGGGTGTTACAGTTATGATATTAAGGGAGGTCAAGGAACAAAGGTTATCTTAATACCTCATTTTACCCAAAGGAAATACAAGGAGCAAAGGTTGTCTTGGAAATTTACAAATATCATGAGTTTTCCCAAAACAAAAAAAAATGCTTTTACTAACATTACATGAGCATACATTAGGGCATTTCTTAGGCATACTCATACATCCTCATACATAGCATAAAATGACAATTGTATGAGCAATTGTCTCGTTTTCTTTAAAATTAAATTAACTAGGACTAAGATTGATACCTGACTTGGGAGTATCTCGAAAGAATGAAACATAGTGAATATGTTGAGGTATGATAATTAATATGGATTATTATTATCTTATGTTGGATTATTATTATCTTAAGTTTTATTATCAGAGATGATTACATATGATGTAAATTGTGTGTACTTAGTGCTAATACTTGAATTAATTGTGATAAAGAACTAAGTTTGAACTGTATGATTGATTGGATTGCGTAAATGATTTTTATAAAGGATAATAAT
This sequence comes from Ormosia semicastrata, assembly GCA_029884595.1. Classification (NCBI taxonomy): domain Eukaryota; kingdom Viridiplantae; phylum Streptophyta; class Magnoliopsida; order Fabales; family Fabaceae; genus Ormosia; species Ormosia semicastrata. Next base: position 21,678,718 of record JAQQTO010000042.1, on the reverse strand, counting down.
TAATCCTCTATTTTGGGAAGAGAGAGAACCAGCTTTGGCTGTTTGCCACCTCTCTATAACTTACATAATTATTTTTATATTGAATTTTAAACAAAGGATCTGTTTTCCCAAAACAGTTAGAAATATTACGATGAAATTTTTTCATAAAACTACTGAGAATTCTTTGAATTATCACCCTGTATATTTGTATTTTTGTATTATTTCTAGGAACTTCGAAGGCATTAGCACGTAGAAACGAAGACCGAATCAAAGAAGAGAAGTTTAGCTATAAATGGTAGATAAGCATTATGTAGAGTTTGTATATGTATTATGATGAAGGCATATGATGAAGTATTTGTAATAAGAAGTATGTATTTGTATAAGGATTTTTTCGATATATGTGTACGATTACCCCTGTATCTAACTCATATTTTCGTATAATTTATATTTATTTTCATAAATTTGTTATTAGTTTTAAAGTAACATCATTAATGCTAATTACTGAGGCATAATCTTAGGCATGTCATTAGTACTAGTATTAGGGTGTTACAATTGGCATAAAGAATCTCATCAAATTGTAAAGGTTGTAAATGATTATTTCTTGCATCCCTTTTTGACTTTTATGCCTAGTAGGATGCATGAAGTTCTTGAGGGGGCTAATTTGGGGGTATACTGAGAGATAAATGATTTCTTAGCTATGTCATGTACAACATTAGAGGTAAAAGAAGAATGGGAGCAACTAAGTCCCTAGGTCCAGATGGTATGCCCACTTTATTTTATCAAAAAAATTTAAATGAAGTTGCCCCGAGTGGCTTTACATTTTCTTAATGAAGGTGGTTCTTGGGGTATTGTAAATCATACTTTTATTGTCCTTGTTCCCAAACCTTTTCCCCTAAGAAATAACACAATTTAGAACCATTTCTCTTTATAATGTATCATATAAAGCTATGGATAATAGGTTGAAAGTGATTCTTTCTTCTATTATTTCAGAATCTCAAAGTGCTTTTGTGAAGAAGTGTCAAATCACAGATGACATCCTTATCACTTATGAGTTAGCTCGAGCTCTAAAAAGTAAAAGATATAGCAAGGAAGGATACTTTGCAATAAAGGTAGACATGAGCAAGGCATATGACAGAGTGGAATGAGATTTTTTTGGCTCTATCATGAGGAATATGAGTGTCAATAATTGGTGGGATAATCTGGTACTGAAATATATCCCTTTTGTTATGTTAATAATTAGTGGGATGACCTGGTACTGAAATGTATCCCTTTTGTCATGTATTACATTTTTCTTAATGGCATCCTTATGATTGATAAACATAATTTTTATATATTAATTAACCCTTATATTCATCATTTTAGACCACTCATATGCTTAATCGATTGGTTTTGGCCACCATTTATACGTTTGGGTTGAAATTAGACTTAGTTGTATTTTTCAGCCTTGTTGCAATTTTACACTATTTCTATATTTTAGGTATAACTTGAGTTATAAACATCTAAAATTATAAACATTACATTGTAGGAAAGCCGAGAGGAAGCTCTACAACTTTGATGCAGAGCTTTGGAGTTGAATCGGATGTCTAGTGGGTCATATTGGGTTATCATTGGAACTTGAGTAGTGTGCAAAGATTAGGCTGTATCTTGGGTTATAGAGTTAGAATAGGCTGAAACTAGTTCCATTGAAAAGCTAAGACAAACCCTTCAACTTTTATGAAGACCACTTATAAAAAAGGTGACATTTTGATAGGGTTTTTAACACTTAAAGGGAGCTGATGGGATCTAGGAACTATTAAACGTGTTTTGGCTATAACTCATTCATTAGCTGTCCATATCTTGCAAATTAGATGTCCAATTAAAGCTAATTAGAATATGAAACATCCTAAGCTAGGGGCATTCTTGTATTTTCACTTTTAGTGTCTGTTATGTGGGTTTTGAGCTAAATCCAAGGCTAAGAAGAGACACTTTCTCATTTTCAGTTTTCATCTTCTCTCTTACTCTCTTCTCTTCTCACTTTCTCTAGGTTTTCTTCATTTTTTCTGTTGTGCTCTCTATTCATGGAGAGCTAAAGCTTTGTAATCAATCCTAAGGATTGAAACACTCTTGATGTTTAATGTTGAGACCTTGGTTTGAATGCTTAATTTACTTGTTAATCGTATTTCTCTCTTCCCTTTCTTTGATTCTATTACTCCTTGGCTGAGTGCTTAACTTGGTCTTGGTGTTCATATGATGATTGCATAATTATCATGTGTTTAATGAGAATAACAGAAACTAGACAATGCATCAAAGTTGCTTAATGGATTGTCTAGCTCACATGAACTCTAGAAATGAGGTTGATTTCGGGTTAAATGGATGCTTAATCCATTTTTCATTGATTGACCGAGGTTGATTTAGGGTTAAATATATGCTTCATCCATTTTTTATTGATTGACAAAATCCTAGGTGCTTACCTAATAGAGAGATCATGTTAGATGAGGATTTCAAAGAGGCTAGGTGATATATCAAAGGTGTTTGATGAATTGCCTAGCTTGGTTGAATTCTAAGTTTTAGGTTGATTTAGGGTTGGATGGATGCTAACTTTATCTAACTTTGATTAACCAAATGCTAGATATGTATCTAGTAGAGAATTCATGAGTCATCTTAAGGTTTCTTAAAGTGACCTAAAACCAAGAATCTGGTTAGCTAGTGAATGAATCATTAGTGGTCAAGGATGGATTAAACTTAATAGTTGTTGATTCCCTTGGATTGGTTATGTACTTAACCTTTTTTACAATTTTTTAATTGCTTTGTTTAATTAGTTCGGCAACCAAATCCCCCTGTTACTAACTTCTTAATATAATTGATTAATTGGAATGATCCAAGGGCTCAACTGGGTTGCACCACATACTACAAGCTCTTGGTGAATTGGTTAACAAATCTCATCTAATTTGGTAACCTCGGTAGCTATCAAATTTTAGCGCTATTGTTGGGGATTATTCTAAGTCAAATTAATCATATTAGGTGTATATTGAACTACTAACCTTTCACTAACCCCTGTTTTGCTTATTTAAGGTAGTTTTCACCGAAAACCTATATATAATGGCATTTTGGTAATTTTTGCACAAAACTTTGTGCTCAGAAAGAGCTGAAAATTGGTCAGTTGAAGGAAAATGGGGTTTTCTACAAAACTAACGCTTTGCCGTGAGGTCCCCCCTATCTTGGTCTAATTCCATCATTTAGACCACTTTTCTTCTTCTTTTTTAAAGATTTTTTATTACATTTTTGGGTTCCATTTTTTAGTAGTTTTCACCTTGTACAAGTCCCATAATTTTTAAAAATGTGTAGAGAGGGTAACTGTAGTCATTTTGGTAACCAAATAGTGTAGTGTTTTTCATTATGCATAACTTGTGTTGTTTGTGTTTCTGCCTACTTTTGCATGTTGTATGTCTAGGCCTTCTAGTAGTCATTTACTGAACATTGATCCTAACATTGAGGGAGCTTTGCATGCACTTGATAGGGCTCGTAGGCTTAGTGAGAGGATAGTTTCTGAGATTGAAGGTAAGACTGAAGTTGAAATTGAAATTGAAACTGAACTTGAGACTATAAGTAATCTTATAACCATGACTGATAACACAGATACTGAAACTGAAATTGGGATTGAAAATAGAAATAGTGCAAACATGGGTGATAATGTACATAATAGAACTTTTAAAGAACTAGCATCCCCTGATGTCAATAATCAACTTTTACGCATTCAGTATCCTAATTTAAATCTGGATTAATACACTTGCTGCCAAAGTTTCATAGTCTTGCAAGTGAAAATCCTTACAAGCACCTGAAGGAGTTTCATGTGGTATGTTCCACCATGAAACCACAAGGCATTCGTAAGGATCACATCAAGCTATTAGCCTTTTCTTTCTCCTTTGTTGATGCAGCCAAGGATTGGCTATATTATCTTCCACTTGGTTTTGTGACAAGTTGGAATGATATGAAGAGGTTATTCCTCTACTGCTATCAAAAATGATATATGTGTGATAAGGCAAAATTCTGGAGAGACTCTGTATGAGTATTGGGTGAGGTTCAAGAAAATTTGTGCAAGTTGCCCACACCATCAGATCAGTGACTAGCTGTTGGTTCAGTATTTCTATGAGTGATTATTCCTTATGGATAGAAGTATGCTTAATGCTACTTGTAAAAGTGCATTAGTTGACAAAACCCCAATTGTTGTCAGAGATTTGATTGCAAACATGATTGCCAACTCCCAATAGTTTGGTACTAGGATGATTGCTCCTACTAGGGGAGTGAATGAAGTTCATATGTCTCATGTTGACCAGGAAAATATGGAGAATAGATTTGATAAGTTGACCTCCTTGGTTAGGCAATTAACAATAGGGCAGTAAATACCTGTGCATAGGCCTGCCAAACTGTGTGGAATTTGTGCTTGTCTAGCCCATCCCATAGATGATTTCCCTATACACTAAGAAGACAATTCTGGACCATAGGCTTATGCTGTTGTAGCAGGCATTTTCCTTGGTAAACCTCAGTACCAGTAGCACTAGTAGTCCAGATATGATCCCTACTCCAGCACTTACAATCTTGGCTAGATGGATCATCTAAATTTCAGATATGGAAATGCAGCAGCACAACACCCATACCAGCCACCAGTTAGGCCATACTAGTTTTAGTAAAATTCTGGACCAAGTAGACAGCAATTCTAGTAGCCTGCTAGACAACAGATACCGCAGCCACCTGTGCAGCAACAAGGTCCAGCTCAATTCGAGCCTACATTGGAAGACCTAGTCAAGTATATAGCAACCAACAACATCTAATTCCAACAAATAATAGAAGCCACCATTCAGAATTTGGAAACTCAAATTTGATAGATGGCTTCTTCATCGAGTCAATTGAAGGCACAAGGCTCTGACCAACTTCCCGCTCTAACAATTCCAAACCCAAAGGGAAATGTCAATGCTATTATGTTGAGAAGTGGCAAGATAGTAGAAGACCCTCAACCAGCAAGCAAGCAGCAACAGTCAATAGAGAAAATTGATTCTGCAAAAAAATTAGATTCTGCAGAAAAATCAAATTCTACAGAACCTGAAGCTAAGGTGGACCAGAAATCAAAAGTTAGAGTGAGAAAGAAGAAATTTGATCATGTAGTGCCTCTTCTATTTCCACAAAGAGCACTCTAGTCCAAGAAAATGGATGAGGCAGAAAAAGATAAAGACCTTCTGGAGACCTTTAGGAAAATGAAAGTGAATATTCCATTACTAAATGCAATTAAGCAAATTCTGAAGTATGCAAAGTTTCTGAAGGAGCTATGCATGCACAAGAGAAGATTGAAAGACAATGAAAGAGTCAGTATGGGGCAAAATGTTTCAACCATCATTCAGCCAATTCCTAAAAAATGAAAGGATCCAGGCATATTTACAATTCCATGTATTATAGGCAATTGCAAGTTTGAGAATGCAATGTTAGATCTTGGAGCTTCAATTAATGTGATGCATGTGTCTTTTTTCAATTCTCTTGGAGTTGGACCTTTGTGAGCAACTAGTGTTGTGATTCAGTTGGCAAATAGAAATAATGCATAACAAGCAGGCTTGATAGAGGATGTTTTGGTGAGAGTGGATGAGTTGATCTTTGCTGATGACTTTTACATTCTAGATATGGAGGGAAATCATCATCCAACAAGGCTCCAATCATTTTAGGGAGGCCATTCCTCAAGACTGCAAGGACAAAAATATATGTGCATACTAGAATTATTTCCATGGAGTTTGGAGATATAATAGTGCAGTTTAACATCTATGATGTAATGAAGCATTCGATGGAAGAGCATTCTGTTTTTGATATAGACTTTCTTGAAGAATTGGTTGAGGACTATTATGATGAGTTGTGTGCTGAGTTCCTTGATTTGGATGGTTTTGATGATTCTGAATTAGTATGTTCATGTGCTAATTGTGATGGTGCTATCAAGTGTGATGTGTGTTCTGAAATTCCTACATATTTGGGAAATGATGAATCTGACTGTATAGATTATGCAGGAGTTGTTGGTTATGTAGAAATTCACTCTGCAAAAGTAGTTCCCACCACCAGATTGTCTCCCTTCATAGTGAAGCCACCCAAATTGGAGTTGAAGCCTCTACCTGCACACCTTAAATATGTATATTTGGAGGATGGTGAGAAGCTATCAGTGATTGTAGCGAAGGACCTCACTGATGAACAAGAAGAGAAATTGCTGCAAATTTTGAGAGAGCACAAGAAAGTAATTAGATGAACACTTGCAGACATTCCTAGTATTAGTCCCTCTATGTGCATGTATTGAATATTGCTTGAGGAGGAAGCTAAACTAGTAAGGCAGCCCCAAAGAAGACTGAACTCATTGATTCTGGATATGGTGAAGAATGAGGTAACAAAGTTATTATAAGCTGCCATCATTTATCCCGTCTTCGACAGCAAATGGGTGAGCCCGGTGCAAGTTGTTCTAAAGAAATTCGGGGTGATAGTAGTGGTGAATCAGAATATTAAGGTGATTCCTACTAGGGTGCATAATAGTTGGAGAGTCTGGATTGATTATAGAAAGCTCAACCAAGCCACCCGAAAGGATCATTACCCCCCACCCTTCATTGATCAGATGTTAAAGAGGTTGGCTAGGAACATTACACTACTACTTTCTAGATGGCTACATTAGGTATTTTTAAATCCATATTACATCAGAAGATCAAGAGAATATCACTTTCACATGTCCCTTCGGCATTTTTGCATATAGGCGGATGCCCTTCGGCCTCTGCAATGCCCCTAGCACCTTTCAACAGTGCATGGTAAGCATCTTTTCTGATCTTTTGGAAGAGTGCACAGAGGTGTTCATGGATGATTTTACTGTTTATGGCTCTTCCTTTGATTCATATTTAGCTAGTTTGGCTAAGGTATTACATAGGTGTATTGAAACCAACCTTGCTCTAAATTTTGAAAAATGTCATTTTATGGTAAAGCAAGACATAATTTTAGGCCATGTAGTATCTAGCAAGGGCATTGAAGTAGATCTGGCTAAAATAGATGTGATTTCTTCTTTATCTTACCCTACGTGCGTATGCGATATTCGTTCTTTTCTTGGTCATGCAGGTTTCTACTGGCCCTTGTAACACCCCGAAAATTATTTATTTTATCATTTATCATCATTTTATAATATTTATAAAATTTGGGAATTTTTGTGAATTTTTTCAGAAATATTAAATATTTTAATATATTTCTCGTTTTGCATGAATATAATCCTCTTTTTGTGTGCACACTGACCAAAGTCAGTGTAACACCCCAGAAATGATTTGTTTCATTATGAATAATCAATTCCCAATATTCATGATTTATGGAGATTTTTCTGGAATTTTCTAGAAATGTTGAATATTTTAATATATTCTTCGTTTTGCATGCACACTGAGCAGAGTCAGTGAAACGTTCCAAAAAATTGTTTGTTTTGTGATGAATAATCATTTTTCAATATTTGTGATTTTTAGGAATTTTTATAGATTTTTCTGAAAATATCAAATATTTTAGTATAATTCTCGTTTTTGTGTGCGCTGAATGGAGCCGGGATAACGAAATGTTTTCCCTGAGGCTTGTAAACCTTGAACTGTCAAATTGTCGATGGGAGATCTTACTAAACCCAAGACTGGGTACAGTTTACGAGGTTTACGTTCTCTAAGGTTTTATCTCATAAATAAAATCACTGTATCATAAAATTATCTGATAAATAATAAAATATTATTTTCATCAACTATAATTTTTATTCACTGGGAAAATAATTCTAATAGTGTAATTAATCATCTGTCAGATGTATTTGATTAAGGAGACAAGATTACTATGCACTTTTATTGAGAATTGTGCAAAGCTTCTCAAGGAAACTTCTTGGAAATTTCCTCCAAGCTTCCCAAGGAAGCTAACCAATTTACACACTCTCTCCTCTCTCACATAGCTCACGGCTGCAGCACTTTGTGGGGGGGGGGGAATTTGTGCTTTAATTCATTCAATTAAAACTATACAAGTTTTCAAAATTCAAAAGCTATCACTTTAATTTTTCTATTCACTTCTCTCTCTACCTTCTTCTTCTCCCTTTGAGATTTTTCTCTCCTTCTTCTCTCTAGAGCCATTCGGCCAGCAGCTCTTCTTCCCCTCATCCATCTCAAAATTTTCATCCAACCCCATTTTCTTAATCCTTTCCTCCTCTTAAACACTTTTCTAGTTAGTGGTTCCTTGAAAATCCATCATTTTCACCATTTTCTTCAAGCTCCAAGCTTAGGATTTTTGGGTAAGCTTCTTGAATCTTCACTTCCCTTTTCTTATTTTCATTTCTATGGTCTTCTTGGTGACCATCCATGCTTTATTTTTCAAGCATTGGTGCTATTTTAATGAGTTTGAAATTTTAGGATTCTTGGAGGTACCAAATCCGAAAATTGCAAGGTGATTCGAGGAGGCTTCTCTTGTTTTCTTCTCTTAGGTAAGAGGAAGACACTCCTCCTCAACCTCTCTTAGCATTAAGAAACCTTGTTTGTGATTGATTGTGAGAAAACCCTAATGAGGGTTATTCTTTGTTTGCTTGATTGGCATGATTATGTGTTGTATTTAATTTGTTTAAGTTGTGTATATTGATATATTTGAATGGACTGGAATGCATGAAATGGAAGAAAATGATGTTGGATTTGTTCTTGGATGGCCACGATTTTGGGGTTCCAAATTTAGGATTCTTTATGAACAATTGTAATAAGTGGAAATCATAATTAATCAAGTGTACATTAGGTAATTAATGGAGAAAAAAATTTAGGAACTTAATCCCTAGGGAGGCCACGACCTCTAGGGCCTTTTTGGGGCTTAATTATGCAACTTTGGTAACCTTGGAAATTGAATAACCAAGTAATTAAATCATAAGTAATAGGATGGAAAATTAGCATATTGGAAGAATTGGATATACTTTGAGATTCATAAATTTTAAAGAACCAAGAATGGAATTTTCATAAGACTTAGGATAATTTTAATTAGGCCAAGAACAAGAGAGTGTAAGATTTTGAATCTTAGAATAACCTTCTAAGTGTTTGAGAATAAATTACATTAGAAAACTTAATTGATTATGAGAATTCAATTAGAGACGAACCTTGAAAGAAAGACTAACTTTAAGTAAGAATTCATAATAGACCTTAAAAATGTATTAATTTATTTAATTTCAATATGATGATATTGTGGGTCCATGTGAGTGACACTTGATGTGTTGATTCTTACTTTGACCAATTGTGGCATATTGTGAAATAGTATGTAATGATGATCATACATGAGTATACATAGAGTCTTTATGCATTGTGAATGTCCGTTGGACTGTTGTTAAGGCCGAGTTGCCTAGGAGTTGAACACACCTTAGTGCGGGTGCGAGTAGACTAGTGTAGGTCATATTGTTGACCATGGGGGCATCGGGGTACGGGTACCTCGCAATGGACAGTTGGTAGCTCTTCTGTCCGTGGGGCAGACCGATGCAAACGCACTGACGATCCTGACCGGGCACTGTCCTATATCGTGATCTAGTGTAGACTGTCTGTACAATGCCATGATGTGCACGTGGATAAATTGATGAATTATAGCACTTTGGCTGCGACAGCCAAGTTGCAGACATGTCTCCTGATCTTTCTCTCTGACCGTTTGTGTCTAGCTCCATGGAGTAGGATTTTGACTTTGTATACATGTGCATAATGAGTCCATGTATCATCTGGCATCTGTTTATTATTGTGATTGAAATTGTTGTGTTACTGCTATATAATTGCCTGCAACTGCTTTTTTGTTTATTTTTGTTATTTAATGCTTATGATTATTATTTGATACACTCTGCGGGCACTTTGTGCTGTTTCATTTCTTGCTGCTATAATTGGTAATGATGGTAGGATGTCTTACCTCTTTCCTGCATCTCTATTATTTTTTATCTGTATATTATGTCCCATCGAAGATGACGGCAAGGAGGTTGGAGCTCCCGATTTCCCCAGCTTCTGGCCTGATTACAGCATCTACTGTGGAGCATGGAGGCACGTATGCATGGATTTTTGGGTTATGTGCGTCTGACTTTCCTTGGAGGGCCAAAATGCCAGCACATTAACCTGAATTCCGACCGCTGTGTCTACTTGGGAGACGTGTCGATCTCTCTGGCTTGGAGGAGTCATGAGCTGTTAATCTTTACCTGCTGCATCAGCCTGCATTTGGAGTTTTATCTGCCCATTCGGGAGATGTGGGGTGACCGCTACTACACCCCGCAGGAGGACTCTTTTGATTGCACTGCTCGGGCTCCGGCCCGTAGCTCTGTGGCTCCTATGGTGGTTTCCTCAGATGAGGAAGACCCCGAGGAGGTCCCCGAGGATGACCTCGCGGAGGATCCTGATATGATTCCTCCTCATCTGAGGGACTGATATTGCTGGTAGCTATTGATGGCTGCGAGTGTTTTATTTTGGGGGCTTGATGTCTTTTGTAGTGGGTTATATATTTCTGATATCTTTTAGGCAAGTATAGTTTTGCTTTTTGTACATTGGGTCTTGTAACTAAATAGTTTGATATATATATATATATATATATATATATATATGAATATGCAATGTTAATTCAAATGTATACTTTACTTCTGTCTTATTTTTTTATTGCCATTTACAGTAATCATGGTTATTATGCCTTATCACTAAATTTTATTAATTATACACGAAAAAAAATAGTCACCATTTTAATTTATACAGCTTTAACCTGATAAATTTAACCGTAATTGAAAAGGAACCAGGTCTTAATTTATATAATTTATTTTTCGCATTGTAAATGACAATGTGACATTCCCTCCCAAAAAGGGGCGTTACATTAAGTTGGCATCAGAGCCCCAGTTTATGTTTTTTTGGGTCTTGTGATTGAGTCTGTCTTGTTTGTGCTGTGTGTTCTCTGAAAGTCAAACCCAGAGATATATTGTTTGGTATTCCTAGTGGATGCAACTGACTTTCCTTGTGTCTTTCAGTTACTCTAACTTGAGACAGTGAGATGGCACGATGCGAAGACATGGTAGTAGCTATAGCGGCAATGCAGAGGATGACTGAGGCCGTCGCCCAACAAATTGAGTAAGCTACCCAACAACAAGAGAGAGTTGTGCAACAACAAGAACGAGCTGCTCAATAGCTTGAAGCTATTGCAGATGCTCAGAACTTAGTGGAGTTTCGACGCCACAATCCTCCTCAATTCAAAGGAGAGTTTGACCCGGACAAGGCTAGTCTATGGATCAAAGAGCTGGAGAAAGTCTTTCGAGGGATGAACTACGCTGAGAACAAGAAGGTGAACTATGCTACTTTTATGCTGGTGGGCAATGCTGAAAACTGGTAGAATGGAGTGCAGAGAATACTGGAAACTGCAAACCGAGAGATCACTTGGGAGTTATTCAAGGACAAGTTCTTGGATAAATATTTTCCTGCGAGTGCAAGACACGCGAAGGAGTCAAAATTTCTCAACTTACGACAAGGGAATATGACCGTTAGTGAGTATGCAGCCAAATTCGAAAACTTGTCATAGTTTTTGATGTACTTTCAGCACCAACCGGATGAAGCCTGGAAGTGTCAGAGATTCACCAAAGGATTTAGGTACGAGCTGAAGAAGGCTGTCATCACCTTGAAGATCAATGGGTTCTCAGAACTGCTGGATACATGCTATGAAGTAGAGGCTCTGGAGCAATCTAGAGATACGAGGAACTAGAACTTTGGACCCATAAGGTTCCAAAGAGGCGACGGTAATAGTTCTAACTGCTTCCAGAAGAAGCCATACTCCCGACCAACGGGAAATCAGCAACAAACCATGGGTGGAGGTTCTGGTGGAGGTTCTGCTTGGAACCGAACAAGCCAGAACATGGCGTATCCTTTGAAATGCCTAAAGTGTTGGAAAGATCATCTCACAAGGGACTGCACCATAAAGGGGATCATCTGCTTCATATGTGGCAAACCTGGCCACATGTCCCGAGACTACAATCAGGCGAAGGTCGAACCTTTAATGAATGCTGCAAGAGCCAAGAAACCACAAGTTGGAGGACGAGTTTATACTATGAGCAAAGCTGAAACCTCCAAATCCAAAGACTTGATTCAAGGGGAAAGCACGATAGAAGGTAACCTTTTAACTGTACTGTATGACTCTAGGGAGACCCATTCTTTCGTATCATATGACTGTGTGCAAAGACTTGGTTTACCAGTGTCTACCTTACCTTTTGACTTAACTATTTCTACCCCCACTGATAAACCAGTAGTTACTACCAAAGTCTGTTTAAATTGTCCATTGGTTATTGAAGGTCGAATCTTTTCTGTCGATTTGATCTGTTTACCCCTTTCCCAACTAGATATAATTTTAGGGATGGACTAGTTGTCTTCCAACCATGTTCTATTAGACTATTCAAGAAAAACCATAGTTTTTCCCCTAGATGAGGATTCTAGATTTCTTATGGCCAATCGAGTTCAAGCTCTCTTGAAAGAAGAAGCTCACGGATACATGCTACTGTCTTCTTTGAAAGTCGAGAGCGAGGTGGATGTGAACACAATTCCAGTGGTGAATGAGTTTTTGAAGTCATTCCTGAGGATGTACCTGGTTTACCACCGGCTCGAGAGATAGAGTTTGCTATTGACTTTGTACCGGGAGCTGGTCCCATGTCTATAGCACCCTATAGGATGGCACCAACAGAGTTAGCTGAGCTCAAGAAGCAGTTAGAAGAGCTTTTGGGAAAGCAATTCGTCAGACCGAGTGTATCCCCGTGGGGAGCACTAGTACTGTTAGTTCACAAGAAGGATGGTTCATCAAGATTGTGTATGGACTACCAGCAGCTGAACAAAGTAACAATCAAGAATAAATATCCACTCCTGAGAATTGATGACTTAATGGACCAACTGAAGGGAGCAGTGGTGTTTTCAAAGATCGATTTGTGATCTGGGTATCATCAGATACGAGTAAAGACGGAGGATATACCGAAGACTACTTTTTATACCCGATACAGCCATTACGAATACCTCGTGATGCCATTTGGCGTGACGAATGCACCAGCTATCTTTATGGACTACATGACCCGAATCTTTCGTCCTTACTTAGACAGATTGATTGTGGTCTTTATTGATGACATTCTAGTATACTCTCAAAATCAAGAGGACCATGTTGAACACCTCAGTATAGTTCTCTAGATTCTGAAGGAGAAGGAACTGTATGTCAAACTGTCAAAATGTGAATTTTGGCTGGAAGAAGTTAAATTTTTGGGTCATGTAATCTCGAAGGATGGGATTGCAGTGGATCCATCAAAAGTGGAGGCAGTGCTACAATGGGAAAGGCCGAAGTCAGTGACGGAGATTCGTAGCTTCGTGGGTTTAGTAGGATATTACCGGAGGTTTATTGAGGATTCTCCAAGATTGCAGGACCTCTCACTCAACTCTCGAGAAAGAACCAAGCTTTTGAGTGGACCAACAGTTGTGAACAGAGTTTCCAAGAGTTAAAGAATCGGCTGACTACCTCTCCAGTGCTAGTGCTACCCGATCCGAATGAACAATTTGAAGTGTACTGTGATGCTTCGTACCAAGGACTAGGATCTATACTTATGCAGCATGGAAGAGTAGTGGCTTATGCTTTAAGGCAATTGCGAGTACATGAGAAAAACTACCCGACGCACGACTTGGAGTTAGCAGCTGTGGTTTTTGCTTTGAAAATATGGTGGCATTTTCTCTATGGAGCTACGTTCAACATCTTCAGTGACCACAAAAGCCTGAAGTATCTGTATGATTAAAAAGAGTTGAACATGAGGCAGCGAAGGTGGCTGGAGTTCCTGAAGGACTATGACTTCCAACTTTTGTATCACCCCAGTAAGGCAAACGTCGTAGCAGACGCCCTGAGTAGGAAGATGATCAGCGTCTCAGCCCTGATGATCAAGGAAAAGGATCTAATAGAGCAGTTCAGAGATGTATAGTCTTTTGTGGTGTTAGAACCAGGAAAGATCTGCATGAATATGGTTACCATCTCAAATGAGTTAATGGATGACATACGGGAAAAGCAGAAGGTTAACAAATTCTTGCAAGAAGTGAGAGAGTAAATGAAGCATGACAATGAAATAGCATTTACAAAAGGAACAGACAGAATTCTGAGATTCTGAGGTAGAGTCTATATTCCCCGTGACCAAGAGCTTAGAGAGTTTATCATCAACTATGCACACACAAGCCAGCTGAATATGCATCCGGGCATAACAAAGATGTATCAAGACTTGAAGAAGTTATTTTGGTGGCAGGGAATAAAGAGTGACGTTACTAGACGTGTATCGACTTGTCTGATTTGTTAGAAAGCTAGAGTGGAACATCAAAGACCAGCGGGATTGCTGCAACCATTGTTTATTCCTGAATGGAAGTGGGACAGCATTGCAATGGATTTTGTAGTGGGTTTGCCAATGACAAGAAAAGGTCATGACTCGATTTGGGTAATCGTGGACTGACTCACAAAATCAACACATTTTCTCCCGATCAACATAAGATACAAACTGGAGAGACTGACTCAGATCTATATTGGAGAGATTGTTAGACTGCATGGTGTGCCTACAAGTATTATTTCGGATAGGGATCCGAGATTTACTTCAAATTTCTAGAAGAGTCTACAAGAAGCATTAGGGACGAAGTTACGTCTAAGTTCTGCTTACCACCCATAGACCGATGGTCAATCAGAGAGGACGATCCAATCTTTGGAAGATTTGCTTAGAGCTTGTACCATAAAACAGATTGGAAGTTGGGATGACGTTCTACCGTTGATAGAATTCACCTACAACAATAGTTATCATTCGAGCATAGGGATGGCACCCTATGAGGCTCTGTATAGACGACGGTGTCGAACGCCCTTATGTTGGTACCAAGACGGTGAGTGCCTTACTATTGGACCAGAGATTATACAGCAGACAACTAAGAAGGTTAAAATGATTCAGGAGAAGATGAGGATGGCTCAGAGCCGACAAAAGAGTTATGCAGACCAAAGGAGAAAGCCTCTTGAGTTTGAGGAAGGCAAGCATGTATTCCTGAAAGTCACACTTACGACTGGGGTAGGCCGGGCCTTGAAATCTAGAAAATTCACTCCAAAATTTCTTGGACCATACCAAATTATTCGTCGAGTAGGTCCAGTAGCCTATCAAATAGCCTTACCTCCTTTCCTCTCAAACATTCATAATGTTTTCCATGTGTCACAACTTCGAAAATACCTTTCTAACCCAAGTCATGTCATAGCACTAGATACAGTACAATTAAAAGAGAACTTAACTTATGAGGCATCTCCTGTAAGAATTGAGGACAGAAGGATGAAGCAACTGCGAGGCAAGGAGATCTCATTGGTGAAGGTAATCTGGAACGAGATGACTGGAGATGCAACCTGGGAGCTAGAAGACAAAATGAAAGAGCAACACTCACAATTATTCTAAGGTATACAAATTTCGAGGACGAAATTCCTTTTTAGAAGGGGAGTGTTGTAACACCCCGAAAATTATTTATTTTATCATTTATCATCATTTTATAATATTTATAAATTTTGGGAATTTTTGTAGATTTTTTCGGAAACGTCGAATATTTTAATATATTCCTCATTTTGCGTGAATATAATCCTCGTTTTGCATGCACACTGATCAAAGTCAATATAACACCCTGAAAATGATTTGTTTCATTATGAATAGTCATTTCCCAATATTCATGATTTATAGAGATTTTTCTGAAATTTTCTGGAAATACTGAATATTTTAATATATTTCTCGTTTTGTATGCACACTGAGCAGAGTTAGTTAAACGCTCCGGAAAATTATTTGTTTTGTGATGAATAATCATTTTTCAATATTTGTGATTTTTAGGAATTTTTGTGGACTTTTCTAAAAATATCGAATATTTTAGTATATTCCTCGTTTTACATGTGCGCTGAGTGGAGTCGGGATAACGAAATGTTTTCTCTAAGGTTGGTAAACCTTGAACTGTCAACGTGTCGACGGGAGATCTTACTAAACCCGAGGCCAGGCACAGTTTACGAGGTTTATATTTTTCAAGATTTTATCTGATAAATAAAATCACTGTATCATAAAATTATCTGATGAACAATAAAATATTATTTTCATCAACTATAATTTTTATTCGCTGGGAAAAAAATTCTAACAGTGTAATTAATCATTTGTCAGATGTATTTAATTAAGGAAACAAGCTTACTATGCACTTTATTGAGAATTGTGCAAAGCTTCTCAAGAAAGCTTCAAGGAAACTTCTTGGAAATTTCCTCCAAGCTTCCCAAGGAAGCTAACCAATTTATACTCTCTCTCATAGCTCACAGCTGCAGCACTTTGTGAGGGGAAAATTTGTGCTTTAATTCATTTAATTAAAACTATACAAGTTTTCAAAATTCAAAAGCTATCACTTTAATTTTTCTATTCACTTCTCTCTCTACCTTCTTCTTCTCCCTTTGAGATTTTTCTCTCCTCCTTCTCTCTAGAGCCATTCGGCCAGCGGCTCTTCTTCCCCTCATCCATCACAAAATTTTCATCTAACCCCATTTTCTTAATCCTTTCCACCTCCTAAACACTTTTCTAGTTAGTGGTTCCTTGAAAATCCATCATTTTCACCATTTTCTTCAAGCTCCAAGCTTAGGGTTTTTGGGTAAACTTCTTGAATCTTCACTTCCCTTTTCTTATTTTCGTTTCTATGGTCTTCTTGGTAACCATCCATGCTTTATTTTTCAAGCATTGGTGCTATTTTAATGAGTTTGAAATTTTAGGATTCTTGGAGGTACCAAATCCGAAAATTGCAAGGTGATTCGAGGAGGCTTCTCTTGTTTTCTTCTCTTAGGTAAGAGGAAGACACTCCTCCTCAACCTCTCTTAGCATTAAGAAACCTTGTTTGTGATTGATTGTGAGAAAATCCTAATGAGGGTTATCCTTTGTTTGCTTGATTAACATGATTATGTGTTGTATTTAATTTGTTTAAGTTGTTTGTTTGATTAGTTGTGTATATTGATATATTTGAATGGATTGGAATACATGAAATGGAAGAAAATGATGTTGGATTTGTTCTTGGATGGCCACGGTTTTGGGGTCCAAATTTAGGGTTCTTTGTGAACAATTGTAACAAGTGGAAATCATAATTAATCAAATGTACATTAGGTAATTAATGGAGAGAAAAATTTGGGAACTCAATCCCTAAGGAGGCCACGGCCTCTAGGGCCTTTTTGGGGCTTAATTTTGTAACTTTGGTAACCTTGGAACTTGAATAACTAAGTAATTAAATCATTGGTAATAGGATGGAAAATTAGCAAATTGGAAGAATTGGATATACTTTGAGATTCATAAATTTTAAAGAACCAAGAATGAAATTTTCATAAGACTTAGGATAATTTTAATTAGGCCAAGAACAAGAGAGTCTGAGATTTTGAGATCTTAGAATAATCTTCTAAGTGTTTGGGAATAAATTACATTAGAAAACTTAGTTGATTATGAGAATTCAATTAGAGACGAACCTTGAAAGAAAGACTAACTTTAAGTAAGAATTCATAATAGACCTTAAAAATGTATTAATTTATTTAATTTCAATATGATGATATTGTGGGTCTATATGAGTGACACTTGATGTGTTGATTCTTACTTTGGCCAATTGTGGAATAGTATGTAATGATGATCATACATGAGTATACATAGAGTCTTTATGCATTGTGAATGTCCGTTGGACTGTTGTTAAGGCCGAGTTGCCTAGGAGTTGAACACACCTTATTGCGGGTGCGAGTAAACTAGTATAGGTCATATTGTTGACCATGGGGGCGTCAGGGTGCGGGTACCTTGCAATGGACAGTTGGTAGCTCTTCTGTCCGTGGGGTAGACCGATGCAAACGCACTGACGATCCTGACTGGGCACTATCCTATATCATGATCTAGTGTAAACTGTCTGTACAATGCCATGATGTGTACGTGGATAAATTGATGAATTATAGCACTTTAGTCGTGGCAGCCGAGTTGCAGACATGTCTCCTGATCTTTCTCTCCTACCGTTTGTGTCTAGCTCCATGGAGTAGGATTTTGACTTTGTATGCATGTGCATAATGAGTCCATGTATCATCTGCCATCTGTTTATTATTGTGATTGAAATTGTTGTGTTACTGCTATATAATTGCCTGCAACTGCTTATTTGTTTATTTCTACTATTTAATGCTTATGATTATTATTTGATATGCTCTGCGGGCGCTTTGCGCTATTTCGTTTCTTGCTGCTATAATTGGTAATGATGGTAGGATGTCTTACCTCTTTCCTGCATCTCTGTTATTTTCTATCTGTATATTATGTCCCATCGCAGACGACGACAAGGAGGTTGGACCTCCCGATTTCCCCAACTTCTGGCCTGATTACGATTAGCATCTACTGTGGAGCATAGAGGCATGTATGCGTGGATTTCTGGGTGATGTGCGTCTGACCTTCCTTGGAGGGCCAGAATGCTGGCACATTAACTTGAATTCTGACTGCTGTGTCTACCTGGGAGACGTGTCGATCTCTCTGGCCTGGAGGCATCATGAGCCGCCGATCTTTACCTACTGCATCAGCCTGCATTTGGAGTTTTATTTGCCCATCCGGGAGATGTGGGGTGACCACTACTACACCCCGCAGGAGGACTCTTTTGATTCCACTACTCGGGCTCTGGCCCGTAGCTCTGTGGCTCCTATAGTGGTTTCCCCAGATGAGGAAGACCCCGAGGAGGTCCCCGAGGATGACCTCGCAGAGGATCCTAAAGAGGATCCTAATACGATTCCTCCTCATCTGAAGGACTGATATTGCTGGTAGCTACTGATGGCTGCCAGTGTTTTATTTTTGGGGCTTGATGTCTTTTGTAGTGGGCTGTGTATTTCTGATATCCTTTAGGCAGGTATAGTTTTGCTTTTTGTACACTGGGCCTTGTAACTAAATAGTTTGATATAAATAAATATATATATATATATATATATATATGAATATGCAATGTTAATTTAAATGTATGCTTTACTTCTATCTTGCTTTTTTTATTGCCGTTTACGGTAATCATCGTTATTATGCCTTATCACTAAATTTTATTAATTATGCACAAAAAAAAAATATTCACCATTTTAATTTATACAGCTTTAACCTGATAAATTTAACCATAATTAAAAAGGAACTGGGTCTTAATTTATATAATTTATTTTTCGCATTATAAATGACAATGTGACGTTCCCTCCCAAAAAGGGGCGTTACAGCCCTTCATTAGAGACTTCAGTAAAATAGCCCTTCTACTATCTAACCTCTTGTGAAAAGGTGTGAAGTTTGATTTTGATGAGAAATGTAAGAAAGCCTTCAACCATTTGAAGTAAGCTTTCACCACCACCCCCATTATCAAGCAGCCTAATTGGACACTCCCCTTCGAGCTGATGTGTGATGCTTCAAACTATACAATGGGAGCTGTCTTGGCACAAAGAGTAGACAAAGTGCCTCATGTGATCTACGATGCTTCGAGGACTTTGGATGCTACTTAAGCAAATTACACCACTTCAAAAAAAGAGCTTCTGTCTATTGCTTTTACATTAGATATATCTAGATCATATTTGCTTGGTTCTAAAGTTATGGTGTTTTCTGATCATACAACTTTGAAGTTTCTCTTAAAAAAATCTAAGGCCAAGCCAAGATTGACTCGGTGGGTGCTGCTGCTCCAAGAGTTTGATATCGAGATATATGACAAGAATGGAGCAGAGAACTTGGTAGCTGACCATTTGAGTTTAATTGAGAAAGCTACTGAGCCCATTTCCCATCCATGACACCTTCCCTGATGAGTAACTTTTACAACAGCAAGGTAACACTCCATGGTTCCTTGATATGGTAAATTTCTTGGTTGCTAGTGTCTTGCTTGCATATTTTACTAGAGCAAAAATTAACAAATTATAAAGTGAGTCAAAGTATTATGTGTGGGATGATCCATATCTATGGAAATTCTATAGTAACCAAGTGATTAGAAGATGTGTGCTTGATCATGAATTTCATTATGTTCTTCGCTTTTGCCATGCATTTGCATGTGGTGGCCATTTTGGGCCTCAATGTACTGCTAGGAAAGTATTGGAATCTAGATTGTATTGGCCAACCCTTTTTTATGATGCATATTTGTTTTATAAATCTTGTGAATAATGCCAACGAATAGGAAATATCTATCTTAAGAATGAGATGCCCCAATAACCTTTGTTGTTCTATGAAATATTTGATGTTTGGGGTATTGATTTTATGGGTCCTTTTCCTATCTCATTTGGTTTTGTTTACATTTTGCTTATTGTTGATTATGTGTCTAAATGGGTGGAGGCAAAAGCCACTTAGACTGATGACTCAAAAGCTATTGTAGATTTTGTTAGATCAAATATTTTCTGCAGATTTGGTATTCCAAGGGCTATCATCAGTGATCAAGGGTCACACTTCTGCAACTGGGATATGGAGGCTTTGTTGAAGAGGTATGGAGTCATGCATATAGTTTATACCCCTTACTACCCCCAAACAAATGAGCAAGCTGAGGTATCAAATAGAGAGTTCAAGCAAATCCTTCAGAAAATTGCTAAGGCTAATAGGTAGGATTAGAGCAAACGGCTTGAGAAGGCTACAAGACACCACTAGGGATGTCCCCCTACCATATTGTCTTTGGGAAGGCATGCCACTTGCCGGTGGAGATAGAACATAGAACAGTTTGGGCAGTGAAAAGTTACAACATGGACCTTGACCAAGCAAGAGTGGAAAGGAAATTGCAATTACAAGAATTAGAGGAAATATGCTTAGAGGCCTATAAGAGCTCCAAAATCTACAAGGAGAAGACTAAGGCTTTCCATGAGAAGAATATTGCAAGGAAGTAATTTATGGGTTGGACAAAAAGTTCTCCTCTACAATTCCCTCCTCAAGCTCATGCCCGACAAACTCCATTCTATGTAAGGCCCTTCGTGGTCACCAAAGTCTTTCCTTATGGTGCGATGGAGATCACAAGGGAGGCAACTCGCAAAAAATTCAAGGTCAATGGACATCTCCTCAAGCCATTCTACGAGGGAGCTCAAGAAAACATAGTGGAGGAGTTCCATTTGCAAGTGGCCATCTACACTTGATAAGGATGTTTCCTCTCTTTCTTTTTTATTTTACTTGTCCTAGATTTATTGATTATATTGATGGTTTAATGATCTTTGAGCTTTACGTTAAGGATAATGCAAAATTTAAGTGTGGCGGAGGAATTTACATTTCTTTTTCTGCTATTGTGGTTTTTAATCCTACTATTTTTACTATTTTATTCTATTATTTTACCTTTTATGTTTTGATATTTGTTGTTTACTGATTTTCTGTTTGCAACTCTATTGCTTCTATTCTGTTTAGTATTGTTGTTTTTACTATTTTTATTGTCTCTATTTTCTATTATTGTTACTATTTCTATTTCGGTTTCTATTTTTTTTGGTTTAAACTGTTTTACTGTTTTAAATTCTGTAATAAATTTTTTTTTCTATTTTTTAAAATAAAATAAAATATTCATAACAAAGTGTATTTTTAATTGCTTTCCAATAAAACTTTGAGTTTGTGAAAGTTGTGAGCATATGTATAAATTGAGATAACATAAATGAATAAATTATCTCTCATCTTGAGAATAACTAGTTTGGTAATGAAATTGAATTAGTAGATTAAGTTTGATAAAAACATCCTTGTGAGATTTTGAGCCCTTTAATGAATGGATTGAACATTTGTATCATTCTCTTCTTTCTTGTGTGATTTGCACTCGTGAAATTTGTTATTCTAGAACTTGCTTTGATTCTTTTTTAGGGTATATTTTCACATGCATGCTTTGTAACATCCTCCCTAACCTAATCATTCTAATCAGGGTTATAGAAGCTCAGTAGCACTGGTATGAGTTATCTGTTTATTCGAGTAACCTTCTGGACTAGTTTGAGCATAATACTATAACATTGAATGCAAATAATAGCTCATAAGCACTCAGATTTTAGCATAAACAGTTGAGAAAATATAAATAAATATAAAAAAATTATTTCTAAGTCACAAATGATTGGAATGAGCTATAGTAAATTTTAGAGGATCAAATGAATTGATTTGGTATTTTTAATGACACTAAATGAGCATTTAAAAGTCTAATTAGATAGTTAAGTAGCTCAGAAAATCATGAAATTTTGTGGAGATATCAGGTACAGGATGAAAAATGTAACACCCCAAATTCTGACTATGTTAATAGTAATAGCAGAATTACACTGTTTTACATTTTCTGTGTGTTATAAAAATAATTTGACTGTTCTGAGATCATTTTTTATCATTTTGTGTGATTTACTTCGAGTCAAGAAAATAATAATTTTCTTGACCAAAAAAATAATAATTTTCTTGACCAAAAAAATCTTATTTTAATTAATTGGAGTTGGGGGATCTTACTAAACCCAATTCCGATTGATATATATATTAATCTTTTAATTTTTAGGATTTAACTGTGTGATAAAATAATTTTATATTATTATAATATTATTTTATGTAACAAGATTTTATTGTCTTAAAAACAATAGAAATCGCTTAACATGGACCGAAAAAGTCTGTGGGGCCCGCGTTTAGTGTAACAGTCAACGATTCTGACTAGACAGAATGCTAAACCAATAAGAATCAGTCAAAATAGGTGGCTTGACTATTTTAAACCAATAGGAAGAAGTCAAATAAAGAAGCATAGACTTCAATATGGACCCTTGGATGAAAAGCATAATTTAGATGCTTTTGATCATAACCATTGATCCGATCAATGGTGTAAAATGAATCCTAATAAAACCACTAAGTAATATCCACCGTAGATGAGATCAATGGATAGGAAACCAAGTTGATTTTCAATGGCTAAGATGAAGTCAACAATAGTGGCTTGACTTTAACTAATTAAACCTAATTTGGCTAATCTAATGGCCTAATTAACAAGCTAAGTAAACTAAAACAATTGTTAATTTGTTATAATTTAATTCTTAATTAGATATCCTAATTTTAATTAGAGGTTATAATATATGTAATTATATGTTTAATTAATTAGTTATATAGTTGGATAATTAATTAAGATTGGTTAGGAAACTAAACCTAATTAATTAGCTATTTGATTAGCAAGTAATTGGACTTAAATTGAACACAAATTAAATCCCTAAATACCCTTGAACCACACGGTTATGCAGCAGCCTTGGGAGGCTTCTCCATGATTCTTGAACAATCCAAATAGCCATGCAAATTCAAGTTGATGACATATGCCATGTGCTAGTCCATGTGCACTCAAAATAGGATATTTTACTTCAAGTAAATCCTAATTTCCCTATGCGTATCCCACGGCAGCAGCAGCTCCATAATTTCACTCTCACAATATTTAACTTTCTCTCATATCAAAAGCTTTCATCTTTTTCTCTAAAAAATTCCAAGAACCAAAGCACCATTTCCTTCCTTTTCTCTCAATAGGTTCGGCCACTACCCCCATGAGCACCATCACTCACCTATAATTTTCACTCTTATCATTTCCTAAAGCTTGACAACATTCTAAACACTTTCCATTTAGAAAGTTTTCCCAAAATCCCACTCTAAGTGCTTCAAAATCTGACTTCTACCTTACTTCCCTAGAGGTAAACTTTGATTTTCATGGTTTAAATTCATGTTTGTGATTTTCTAAACCATGTTTGTTCCATGGTTTATCATTATTGAGCTTTGTTTGTGATTTTACTAATTGTTTTAGAATTGTTTGGAATTGATTGTGGTTCACACGAAAACAAAGAGAAGGAGAGGAGCTTGGAAAGCTTGTCTCCAAGAGGTAAGAGGGAGATTTAACCTCACCAACCAAGTTTTGGTGGTGTGGGGATGGTTTTGTACAGTGAAAAATCCATAAGGGTTCTTCACCGATTATTTGATGTGCTTTGATTGTGTTCGTGTTGTGCATGATTATATTTCTATGCTTGCATGTGTGATAAAATACTTAAAGCTTTGATATTATGTGTGTATGTATAATTATGAAAGCATGAGAATGTATGTATAATTTAGGATGTGAATAACATGATGAATCGATTGTATGAGTGCTCCAAAGAGCATTGAGGCTCACGGCCATACCATGGAAAAGAGGACCAAACTCCTTACACTGATGAATTAAAATGAGAATTGAGAGACCTAAATGAATTTGGAAAAAAATTGAGTATGGCAAAGTAAAATGATTTTTATATGAATTAAGGAAAAGAAATAACAATTTTTGGGAAATAATACAATTACTGATTTTTAGAGGGGTTATACCGCAAATTTTTATAAAAGAAGGACCAAATTATAAATATTATGTAAAAGAGGGGCCATTGTATAAACACTTATTTTTAGAGGGTCATATCGTAAATATTAATTTTGAGGGACTATTTTGTAAATATTAATTTGTGAGGGACTGTTTTGTAAATATTAATTCTTGAGGGACTATTTTGTAAATATTAAAATTTAAGGGACTATTATGCAAATATGGAAAATAAAGTGAATTTTTAGTATTAAATGAGAAAAATTGTATTTTTGGATTTAAAATGTATGAAAAATATTTACGCTATTGGAAAATGTTGGAAAATGACTACGCGATTTTGAAAGGGCGACAGAATTGAGTCGCGATTAAGAAAATGCGAGAATATGAATACGCGATTAAAATACAGTAATAATACTGTAAGATTATTATGTAGACCCCGAATATGTGATATAAATTAGAAATGTGAATAGTGCATAGTACATGCATTGGAAAGGTCCGATGGACTGTATGAGGCTAGTTACCTAGGAAAGACTACACCTCTTGAGTGGGTGCGATATGCGTAGTGTAAGTCACTAGTTGACTTTGGGGGCATTGGGGTGCGGGTTGCCTACAATGGGCAGTTGGTAGCTCTTCTGTGTCGTAGGTTAGACCGACGCAACACACCAATGATCCTAACCGAGACAATATCCTTAATCAAGATTTGATAAAGACTGTCGTGTATATACTAGATGTGCAAAATTGAGCACGTGGTCCGAGGCATATTGGTACCGACAAATCTTTTCGATCACTCTCTCCGACCTGAGTTGTAGCTCCATAGAGTAGGAAATTGAGTCTGTGTGCATACATGTAGTTATTGAGGGTATTATCATAATTATGTTTATGATAATTGATTTATTGGATATTTGATTATTGGTAATGGCATGACTGTAATTATTGTATATTACATGTTTTATGATGATGATGATGTTAGTGGCATAACTGTAATTATGATATGATAGTTGTATGAGATATTGTATGTGTTTATCTTCATTGCTACTATACTGATATTGGCATAGGTGATCTCACCTCTTTGTATGCATATTCTGTATTATATTTATATTTGTTAAGACGTCGAGCAAGAAGTGGAGCGAGAAGCTGAGGAGGAGCAGATTCCTGCTGAGGACGTCGAGTTTTGAAGAGATGGAGATGCCTAGTTTCCTTGGCTACCTGAAGCTGACATTCATTGGAGGAGATGAGGCGTGGACTGTAGATTTAGAGAGAGCGAGTATTTACTATATGGGAGACCAAAATATTAGATTGAGTAGGCAACATTTAGGACACCCTTACTTTTCTGTTAATCTATTTGTACAACTAGAGTTCCCAATATCCATTAGGCAGTATTGGGGAGCTTACTATCGTACTCCCAGTGCGATTAGTATTGTGTTGTCTGCTCCATAGGACTGCCCTTCATGATGGATTCCTATATGCTGAGGAATCAGAGGAGGACCCGTCTGAGGGTTTTGCTGTCTAGTAGGACTTGGGCAGTACAATATGTTAGTTTTAAATTAAAGTTTAAATATTTTGAAAGTCTAGTTTGTAAAATATCTAAGTATGATAGTACTAAAGGCTTGTATGTATATATATGATGTAAATTATGTGTGACAATGTTGTTATGTTTTTATTTTCTGCTAAGTTTATCTTATTATCATCAAGAAATTTTATAATTCGTATTTATAATACAAGCGCGATTTCTAATAAAGGGGTAATTTGGTAATTAAGCAACACCAAGTGTAGCGCCCTAAGGAGGGTGTTACATTAGTTGGTATCAGAGCCCAAGTTAGAGTATTTTGGGTTTGTAGTTAGGTCTGTCTTGTCTAAGTTGTGTGATTCTCTGTAATTGTTTTTTTCGAAAGAAAAACAATATTGTTTGAAAACTGACCCTCACTTTTCTTTGTGTTGTTCAGTCTGATAGATAGAATGAAATGGCTGGACACGGAAGAGGACGCATGAATGCGAGGGCAGCAGCTGGAAATATCGGCGACGATAATCAAAATATGGCTGCAGTTGTAGCAGCAATACAACGAATGGCCGAGGTTGTTGCACAGCAAAACCAAAGAGCAAATGATGATGCTTACAGCTTGTTGGAATTTCGGAGGAACAATCCATCAAAGTTCCACGGAGAGTTTAATCCAGAGAAGGCTGATCTGTGGATCAAGGAACTGGAGAAGATATTTGACGGCATGGGATGTACTAATGAGCGGAAGCTTACTTTCGTGACATTCGTGCTAATTGGTGATGGAGAGGCTTGGTGGGCAGGAGCCCGCAGATTTATTCAAGCTGAAGGGAGAGTTGTGACTTGGCAGCTCTTTAGGCAGAAGTTTCTGGGGAAGTATTTCCCAGCCAGTGTTCGACATGCTAAGGAGATAGAGTTCCTTAGTCTGAGACAAGGAGCGATGATCGTGAGTGAATACGCAGTAAGGTTCAAAAGCTTGTCTAAGTTTTCGAGGTACTTCCAGATGCACCCAGATGAGGAGTGGAAGTGCCAAAAGTTTGAAGAAGGGCTGAGGCTTGACATCAAGCGAGCTTTAGCAACTGTTCATATCGATCAGTTTTCAGTTTTGCTAGATAAGTGCCGAAAGGTCGAAGAAATTGATCATCTGCGAGAGGCAAGAAATAAGAACTTTGGACCAGCACGATTCCAAAGGGGAAAGAGTATCGGTGGCAACCATTACCAACAGAAGCAATATACTAAACCAGCAGTAAGTCAGAATTGGCAACAATCATTTGGAGGAAGTTCAAGTGGTAGTAGAGCAGTTTTGACTGGAACTTCTGCACTTAAATGTTTTAAGTGTGGGAAAGGACATCTCACCAGGGACTGTCAACATAAGGGGGTGATTTGTTATTGATGTGGGAAGCCTGGACATTTCTCTAGGGAGTGTGATTAGCAAAAGGTGGAGCCATCTGTAGGAAGTGTTCGCACTACAAGGCCACAGGTGGGTGGTCGAGTATATACTATGAGCGGGGAGGAAGCCGCTAAATCCGAGGACTTGATAATGGAGGAGTGTGCTATTGAAGGTAATCCTTTAACAGTATTATATGATTTGGGAGCAACACATTCTTTCATTGCATGGGATTGTGTGGAGCATTTGGGATTAACTGTGACTACATTGCCGTATGATTTGAGTGTTAGTACTCCTACTAATAAACTTGTGATAACTACAAAAGTATACTTGAATTGCCCTGTATCTGTTAGAGATAGGATCTTTCATGTGGATTTAATCTGTTTGCCTTTTTCCAAGATTAATGTAATCTTAGGAATGGATTGGTTGTCTTCCAACCATATCTTGATAGATTGTTCGAATAAGACATTAGTTTTTCCTGAGGTTAAGGATTCTAGATTCCTAACGGCTACTCAAGTGGAAGCTTGATTGAAGGAAGGAGATCAAGGATACTTATTGATGTCTTCTTTGGAGGTTCAGTGTGAAGATGTTCTGAAGGATATTTTTGTAGTGAATGAATTTCCTGAAGTGTTTCCTAAAGATATACCTGGAATACTGCCGGAAAGGGAGATTGAATTCTCTATTGATTTAGTGCCTGGAGCTAGACCTATATCTATGGCGCCTTAACGGATGTCGCCAGTAGAGTTGGCAGAGCTTAAGAAACAATTGGAGGATTTGTTGGAGAAGCAGTTTGTGAGACCAAGTGTATCACCTTGGGGAGCTCCAGTGTTGTTGGTAAAGAAGGATGGGACTTCTCGTCTATGTGTAGACTACTGACAATTGAACAAGATTACAATCAAGAACAAATATCCACTACCAAGAATCGATGATTTGATGGACCAATTACGAAGAGCCGTAATATTTTCCAAGATTGATTTATGTTCTGGTTATCACCAGATACGTGTGAAGGTGGAGGATATCCCAAAGACTGCATTTCGGACACGATATGGGCATTATGAGTATCAAGTGATGCCTTTTGGTGTGACTAATGCACCTGCGATATTTATGGACTTCATGAACCAGATTTTCCATTCATACTTGAATAAGTTTATAGTTATCTTTATTGATGATATCTTGATTTATTCTCGAAGTCAGGAGGAGCATGCTGAACATCTCAGAGTGGTTCTCCAGATTTTGAAGGAGAATAAGTTGTATGCCAAGTTGTCCAAATGTGAATTTTGGTTAAATGAAGTACAATTTTTGGGGCATGTCATATCGGTGGATGGAATTGAGGTTGATGCTTCAAAGGTGGAGACAGTTGTTGAATGGGAGAGACCGAAGACAGTATCGAAGATCCTTAGTTTCATCGGATTGGTCGGTTACTATCGGTGATTTATTGAGGGGTTTTCAAAGATTGCAGGACCTCTTACCTAACTTACACGAAAGAATCAACCATTTACATGGACTGAAGCATGTGAGGAAAGTTTTCAGGAGTTGAAACGACAACTGACTACTTCACCGGTCTTGATTCTACCTGATCCGAACGAACCTTTCGAGGTATATTGTGATACTTCTATCAAGGATTGGGTTGTGTACTTATACAGAACCGTAAGGTTGTGGCATACACATCGAGGCAATTGAAAGTGCATGAGAGGAATTATCTGACTCATGACTTGGAGTTAGCAGCAGTAGTGTTTACATTGAAGGTATAGAGACATTTTCTCTATGGGGCAACGTTCACTGTTTTTAGTGACCATAAAAGTTTGAAGTATCTATTCGACCAGAAAAAGTTGAACATGAGACAAAGACGTTGGCTCGAGTTTCTGAAAGACTATGACTTTCAGTTACAGTACCATCTCGGAAAAGTGAATGTCGTAGCGGATGCCTTAAGTAGGAAAGCACTTAATGCTTCTGTTATGATAATGAAGGAGAAGGAACTGATAGAAGAGTTTCGGGATATGCGATTATCTGTGAAGTTGACACCGGGGAAGATGTGTTTGAATATGATCACTATTTCGAATGACTTGATAGATAGAATACGAGAAAGGCAAAACAGTGATCAGTATTTGGAAGAAGTAAAGGAAGTAAGAAGTCAAGGAGCAGAATTGGAATTCAGCGAGGGTGTTAATGAAATTCTAAAATTCAAGGGGAGAGTTTGTGTACCAAACGATCCAGAACTAAGAAGATTGATTTTGGATGAAGCTCACAGAAGTAAGTTGAGTATGCATCCAGGAGCCACGAAGATGTACCAAGATTTGAAACAACTGTATTGGTGGCAAGGAATGAAGAGGGATGTAGCTGAATATGTATCATCCTGTTTGATTTGTCAAAAGGCCAAAGTGGAACATCAGAGACCATTGGGAATGTTGCAACCTTTGCCTATTCCTGAGTGGAAATGGGATGACACAGCAATGGATTTCGTCACGGGACTACCGAAAACTCGAAAGAGTCATGATTCTATATGGGTAACTATTGATCGACTTACAAAATCGGCACACTTTTTACCGATTAATATTAAGTACTCAATGGAGAAGTTGGCTCAAGTGTACATCAATGAAATTGTCAGACTTCATGGTGTACCATCAAGTATAATTTTTGATCGAGATCCGTGATTTACATCAAGATTCTGGAACAGTTTGCAAGAAGCGATGGGAACAAAGCTATGTTTGAGTTCTGCTTACCATCCACAAACAGATGGTCAGTCAAAAAGGACGATTTAGTCATTGGAAGACTTGTTGAGGGCTTGTGTTCTAGAGCAAACTGGTTGTTAGGATGAATTTCTACCATTGATAGAGTTCACCTACAACAATAGTTTCCATTCGAGCATAGGGATGGCACCCTATGAGGCATTATATGGGAGAAGATGTAGAACGCCGTTGTGTTGGTACCACGATGGTGAAAGTACTGTGGTAGGACCCGAATTTGTGCAGCAGACAACTGAGAAAGTGAAGATGATCCAAGACAAGATGAGGACAACACAGACACGACAAAAGAGTTATACAGATAAAAAATGAAGACCGCTTGAATTTGAAGAAGGTGACTATATATTTTTACATGTGACGCCTATGACTGGAGTTGGACGAGTAATCAAGTCGAGGAAGCTCACTCCGAAGTTTATTGGACCATATCAGATACTTCATCAGGTAGGTCCGGTAGCTTATCAGATTGCAGTACCACCGTTCTTATCAAATCTTCATAATGTATTTCACGTATCACAACTACGGAAATATATTTCTGATTTGACTCATGTTATTGAGCCAGACACCATACAACTAAAGGAAAACTTGACCTATAAGACTTTTCCAGTCAAGATTGAAGATCGAAGGATAAAGCAGCTTCGAGGAAAAGATATCACATTGGTTAAAGTGGTATGGAATGATGTAAGTGGTGAAGCCACATGGGAGTTAGAAGATAAGATAAGAGAACAGTATCCATTTTTATTTTGAATATGTGTCAAGTTTCGAAGACGAAACTTAATTTTAGAGGAGGAGAGTTGTAACACCCCAAATTCTGACTATATTAATAGTAATAGCAGAATTACACTGTTTTACATTTTCTGTGTGTTATAAAAATAGTTTGACTATTCTGAGATCATTTTTGATCATTTTGTGTGATTTGCTTCGAGTCAAGAAAATAATAATTTTCTTGACCGAAATAATCTTATTTTAATTAATTGGAGCTGGGAGATCTTACTAAACTCAATTCTGATTGATATATATATTAATCTTTTAATTTTTAGGATTTAACTGTGTAATAAAATAATTTTATATTATTATAATATTATTTTATGTGACAGTACCTACTGTCTTAAAAATAGTAGAAATCTGCTTAACATGGACCCGAAAAGTCTGTGGGGCCCACGTTTAGTGTAACAGTCAACGATTCTGACTGGACAGAATTCTAAACCAATAAGAATCAGTCAAAATAAGTGGCTTGACTATTTTAAACCAATAGGAAGAAGTCAAATAAAGAAGCATAGACTTCAATATGGACCCTTGGATGAAAAGCATAATTTAGATGCTTTTGATCATAACCGTTGATTCGATCAATGGTGTAAAACGAATCCTGATAAAACCACTAAGTAATATCCACCGTAGATGAGATCAATAGATAGGAAACCAAGTTGATTTTCAATGGCTAAGATGAAGTCAACAATAGTGGCTTGACTTTAACTAATTAAACCTAATTTGGCTAATCTAATGGCCTAATTAACAAGCTAAGTAAACTAAATTAATTGTTAATTTGTTATAATTTAATTCTTAATTAGATATCCTAATTTTAATTAGAGGTTATAATATATGTAATTATATGTTTAATTAATTAGTTATATAGTTGGATAATTAATTAAGATTGGTTAGAAACTAAACCTAATTAATTAACTATTTGATTAGCAAGTAATTGGACTTAAATTGAACACAAATTAAATCCCTAAATACCCTTGAACCACACGGTTATGCAGCAGCCTTGGGAGGCTTCTCCATGATTCTTGAACAATCCAAATAGCCATGAAAAGTCAAGTTGATGACATATGCCATGTGCTAGTCCATGTGCACTCAAAATAGGATATTTTACTTCAAGTAAATCCTAATTTCCCTATGCTTATCCCACGGCAACAGCAGCTCCATAATTTCACTCTCACAATATTTACTTTTCTCTCACATTAAAAGCTTTCATCTTTTCCTCTAAAAAATTCCAAGAGCCAAAGCACCATTTCCTTCCTTTTCTCTCAATAGGTTCAGCCACTACCCCCATGAGCACCATCACTCACCTATAATTTTCACTCTCATCATTTCCTAAAGCTTGACAACATTCTAAACATTTTCCATTTAGAAAGTTTTCCCAAAATCCCACTCTAAGTGCTTCAAAATCCAACTTCTACCTTACTTCCCTAGAGGTAAACTTTGATTTTCAAGGTTTAAATTCATGTTTGTGATTTTATAAACCATTTTTGTTCCATGGTTTATCATTATTGAGTTTTGTTTATGATTTTACTAATTGTTTTAGAATTGTTAGGAATTGATTGTGGTTCACACGAAAACAAGGAGAAGGAGAGGAGCTTGGAAAGCTTGTCTTCAAGAGGTAAGAGGGAGATTTAACCTCACCAACCAAGTTTTGGTGGTATGGGGATGGTTTTGTACGGTGAAAAATCCATAAGGGTTCTTCACCAATTATTTGATGTGCTTTGATTGTGTTTGTGTTGTGTATGATTTTATTTCTATGCTTGCATGTGTGATAAAATGCTTAAAGCTTTGATATTATGTGTGTATGTATAATTATGAAAGCATGAGAATGTATGTATAATTTAGGATGTGAATAACATGATGAATCGATTGTATGAGTGCTCCAAAGAGCATTGAGGCTCACGGCCATACCATGGAAAAGAGGACCAAAGTCCTTACACTGATGAATTAAAATGAGAACTGAGAGACCAAAATGAATTTGGAAAAAAATTGAGTATGGTAAAGTAAAATGATTTTTATATGAATTAAAGAAAAGAAATAACAATTTTTGGGAAATAATACAATTACTGATTTTTAGAGGGGTTATACTGCAAATTTTTATAAAAGAAGGACTAAATTATAAATATTATGTAAAAGAGGGGCCATTGTATAAATACTTATTTGTAGAGGGTCATATCGTAAATATTAATTTTGAGAGACTATTTTGTAAATATTAATTTATGAGGAACTATTTTGTAAATATTAATTTATG
Organism: Ormosia semicastrata; assembly: GCA_029884595.1. Classification (NCBI taxonomy): domain Eukaryota; kingdom Viridiplantae; phylum Streptophyta; class Magnoliopsida; order Fabales; family Fabaceae; genus Ormosia; species Ormosia semicastrata. Next base: position 21,645,846 of record JAQQTO010000042.1, on the reverse strand, counting down.
AGGGACTATTTTGTAAATATTAAATTTTGAGGGACTATTTCATAAATATTAAAATTTGAGGGACTATTGTGCAAATATGGAAAACAAAGTGAATTTTTAGTATTAAATGAGAAAAGTTGTATTTTTGGATTTAAAACGTTGGAAAATGACTACACGATTTTGAAAGGGCGACAGAATTGAGTCGTAATTAAGAAAATGCGAGAATATGAATACGCGATTAAAATACAGTAATAATACTGTAAGATTATTGTGTAGACCCCGAATATGTGATATAAATTGGAAATGTGATTAGTGCATAGTACATGCATTGGAAAGGTCCGATGGACTGTATGAGGCTAGTTGCCTAGGAGAGACTACACCTCTTGAATGGGTGCGATATGCGTAGTGTAAGTCACTAGTTGACTTTGGGGGCATTGGGGTGTGGGTTGCCTACAATGGGCAGTTGGTAGCTCTTCTGTGCCGTAGGTTAGACCGACGCAACACACCAATGATCCTAACCGAGACACTATCCTTAATCAAGATTTGATAAAGACTGTCGTGTATATGCTAGATGTGCGAGATTGAGCACGTGGTCTGAGGTATATTGGTACCGATAAATCTTTTCGATCACTCTCTCCGACTTGAGTTGTAGCTCCATGGAGTAGGAAATTGAGTCTGTGTGCATACATGTAGTTATTGAGGGTATTATCGTAATTATGTTTATGATAATTGATTTATTGGATATTTGATTATTGGTAATGGCATGACTGTAATTATTATATATTACATGTTTTATGATGAGGATGATGTTAGTGGCATAACTGTAATTATGGTATGATAGTTGTATGAGATATTGTATGTGTTTATCTTCATTGCTACCATACTGGTATTGGCATAAGTGATCTCACCTCTTTATATGCATGTTCTGTATTATATTTATATTTGTTAAGATGTCGAGCAAGAAGTGGAGCGAGAAGCTAAGGAGGAGCAGATTCTTGCTGAGGACGTCGAGTTTTGAAGAGATGGAGATGCCTAGTTTCCTTGGCTACCTGAAGCTGACATTCATTGGAGGAGATGAGGCGTGGACTGTAGATTTAGAGAGAGAGAGTATTTATTATATGGGAGACCTAAATATTAGATTGAGTAGGCAACATTTAGGACACCCTTACTTTTCTGTTAATCTATTTGTACAACTAGAGTTCCCAATATCCATTAGGTAGTACTGGGGACCTTACTATCGTACTCCCAGTGCGATTAGGATTGTGTCGTCTGCTCGGACACCTGTCCGTAGGATTGCACCTCATGATGGATTCCTATATGCTGAGAAATCTGAGGAGGACCTGTCTGAGGGTTCTGCTGTCTAGTAGGACTTGGGCAGTACAATATGTTAGTTTTAAATTAAAGTTTAAATATTTTGAAAGTCTAGTTTGTAAAATATCTAAGTATGATAGTACTAAAGGCTTGTATGTATATATATGATGTAAATTATGTGTGACAATGTTGTTATGTTTTTATTTTCTGCTAAGTTTATCTTATTATCATCAAGAAATTTTATAATTCGTATTTATAATACAAGCGCGATTTCTAATGAAGGGATAATTTGGTAATTAAGCAACACCAAGTGTAGCGCCCTAAGGAGGGTGTTATAAAAAATATTTTATTAAGGAATACTAGTTAAAATGAATATTAGTAAGGTTATTTGTTTAATTTTTAGGTTTAACTTAACTTAAGGAAGAGTAATAGAGTTTAACCGATGAATAGTAATATATAGAAAATTATGGAATCATGGATATGAGGATTGAGTAAAGTCCTAAAATTTCCTATAACATTCATGGAAGTTAGAAAACTCAGCTTTTGAAGATTAAAGTATTCCTAAGAGATACAGAAGTTTCAGCACAATCTTCATCCTTATCTTTTCCTCACTCTCCACTACCTCTCTCTTCATCTTTATCTTCAATTGACTCTTCATTTCTCTTCATCTTTATCCACAATTTGGGGCTATAATAGCTAAGAGGAAAAAGAAAAGAAAAGAGAGAGGAAGAGATAGATAGGAGAGAAACGTGAAACAGCATAAAAAAGAGAAAGAAGAGAAGGAAAAAGGAAGAAAATCAAGGGAAGAAGAAGGCAACTAGTAGTAAGAGGAAGAAAAGAAAGAAAAGAAAAGGAAGAAAGCATCAACAAATTGGAGTTGAGATAAAAGGTTGTTGCTTTGTTCCTTCTCTTCATCTTATTCTCTTTTGACTCTTCAAAATTTGTATGGAAAGCTTGTTGTTAGAGACTTGATTGAAGAACTTAGAGAAATATTTATGAACATGTTTATGGTTTTGAGTTTGGATTAATTTGAGACAAAAAGAATATTTGCATGATTGATACATATTATCTTAGTAAACTTGAAAAGAAGTTGAGGATTTAGTATTGAAGAATTGACATATATTTGGTATTAAATTCTAGACTTATGAATATGTATAGAGTGTCATATACTTGAGATTTCTAAAATGGGAGTTGATGGTGTTGAGAAGAACATATATTATTTTTATATGCTTTGAGGTCATGTTTTGTGTAGAAATCCTTTAGAAGTATATTATGGAAGATGAGAATGAGTTATCAACTCAAAAAAATGTTTTTTGTATATTCTGCCTCTGGGTAATTAGTCACCCAGAAACTGACCAATTATTCAGTCAGTGGCAAAATGATACTCTGCCTAAGAGATTAATCGTTCAACTTTTGGGTGCCAGGAAGAGCCTTCCATGATATTTTATTGTAAGAAAACAGAATTCTTAGCTTAATGTTATCTCACTCTAATGCCAATCAAAGCTTAAATAGAGATATACAAAGGAGTGAATACATGCAAGTATGTTTGTGAAGGTTGATATCTTTAAGCATTTGATGTAATTGAGAATTGATCATTCCTTGCATTTAGTTACTTGAGAAGTAAAGTAATCATAGTATGCATGAGGAATGTGATGAATGAATGGTATTGCATATTTGTTGTGTTTTAAAATTTGTACTACTCCTTTGAGTTACAAAGTGGAGTTTGTATTGAATTGATATGAATGTGATATGAATTTAAGAGATATCTGAGAAGAACCTTGTACCTAGAGGTGACATTTGATGTTGGAAATGATTATTGATTATCCTTCTACCTGAAGGATATTATATTGATTATCCTTGTACATGAAGGATATTATATTGATTATCCTTGTACCTGAAAGATGTTATATTGATTATCCTTCTACTTGAAGGATATTATATTGATTATTCTTGTACTTGAAGGATATAATAATGATTATCCTTGTACCTAAAAGACATAATAATGACTATCCTTGTACCTAGAGGATATTCTATTGATTATCCTTGTATCTGCAGGATACATTATTGATTATACAATCTTTGCATCTGGAAGACATATTATTAATTAATTCCTTGTATCTGGAGGATATAAGATTTTGATAATGTTATAGAGAATTATGGCTCCTATGTGATATATTTTTGAATGTGATATATGGTAATGACATTAGAAGGATCATAGTATGGTAGTTGGGAGCATGATAATGAATATGAAATTTGTATTTGAATGATGGTGTAATTATAAGTGTGATCTTTTGGTAACTTAAATTGATGAATTTAAGTAATGTTATTAATTGGAATTCTGTTTCGGGAAGATAAATGACTTGTTTTAGCCTTCTACCACCTTTCTAGTATATAATTTAAGTTTTGAAATGAACTTTTCCCCGAAATAGCTGGAAGTATTATAATGACAATATTTTTAATAGAACTACTGAGAATTTCTAGAATTCTCACCCCTATTTTATAATATTTCCATGATATTTCCAAGAAATGAAGTCTGCAGCTAGCAGAAGGAAAGAGTATAGCTAAGAAGAAAAAGTTTATTATGGAATTTCAGATAAAGATTTGTATATTACTTGTATAAAATTATGCCTTAAGGGCTTACTTTGTAAATGATGTACTATGAATTGTAACCTTGTATAAATTTACCTTCTTAGTGTTATATACATTATTTAACCTACAACATGCTCATATTTTCATATATGCTATAAACATTTTTTACAAAATTTGTCATTAGTTTAGAAGTGATGTGCCTAATTCTAAATACTAATGCGTAATTCTAGATATGTCATTAGTACTAGTATTGGGATGTTACATACATGAATATGATTAATACATTCTTCTTGAATTAGCCACTTTAGCCAAATAACCAACCTTACATATTTTCCCTTGATAAACCCCTTTGAGCTTATTTGATCATTCCTTATTTTTAGCTCATTACACACTTTAAATGAAAAATAATGTTCTTACCCAACCTTAGGGAATAAGAGAACATTGACATTATTATTGGATGAGTTCTTGAACAAGTGTGGGGGTGTGTTAATTGGTATGCAAAATGTTGGTAATAAAGGGATGAGTGGCCAATTAAATGTTTAAAAAAAAATTGTCGCGTAAAGAAAAGTCAATAAGACAAAAGGAAAAAGTATATATAAAAGGAATTTGCATTACATAGAATTGGGATAAATTATCATGCTGGTTATTTGGACTCAACCCTAATGCTCTTTTATTCTCTTTGGTCTTCAACTTGTCATATCCATATTAATCCCCCTCCTTTATGTAATTGGCTATTAGCCATTGAAGATTTGTTTTGATGATAACAAACATGAAGATGATGGCAAGATCAAGTCCAAGACATTCAAGAATAGCTTTAGGACTTAGGTCTTTATGTAAAGGTAAAAAACGGTTTACACTTAAGCTCTAAAACTTGTTTTTCAAGAACCCAAATAGCACACATGTTTTCAAGGCTTTAAAATGATTTTTGTATCTTAAGAAATAGCCTTTAAGTGCTTAAAAGCTTGTTGGAACATTTGGAAACAATTGGCAAGTTTTAAAAGCTGTTTAAAAGTGTTTTCAAACAAGTTTATTCGAATAAGGGGTTTCCCTATTCGAATAACCAAATTCAAAAAGTTCAGATTTCCAATCCACCAAGCCTTATTCAAATAAAACAGGGCTTTATTCGAATAAGGGTTCAAAACAAGCTATGCGTGCTTCTGTTTTAAAAGATTTATTTGAATAACACATTTGTTGTTCGAATAAAAGTGTTCCAGAATGTGTTTTTAAAAAAGACTTATTCGAATAACCAAAAGGGTTATTCGAATAACAAGTTCCAGAAACCAAATTCTTATTGTGCTATAAGTGGATTTATTCGAATAACAAAAGTGTTATTCGAATAAACACATTTCCAGAATTAGAAAATAACGACTAGTATAACTGCATTTAATGCTCCAACCACCCCTAACAGATCTTTAATGCCTTGGTCTATAAATACAAGCTGTTGGGCATTGAAGTTTGTTAGGAAATCAATCTAAAATGTCTTGTTGAGCATTAATACGAGTTGTTACAGCCTACATCGTTAAACCCATATTTTTTAGTTTAAAGTGTAATCAATCATTTCTACCCATTGAGCTTCAATTTGTAATATATTTTCTTTTGAGAGTTTATCATTCAATCCTTCTCTGATTTCCTGTAAAAGAGGGTGAGGCATCCCTCAAGAGATAAAAGGGTGAGGTATCCCTTGATAGAGTAAAGGGTGAGGTATCCCTTGTTTGTAAAGAGGGTGAGATATCCTTGTTTTGAGACTCAACCACAAAGGGTGAGGCATCCTAGAGGTGTGTTGAGTGCTCTTAATTGTAAAGGTTTTCAAGCACTTATTCAAGCTTGAAGGTTTAATGGAAAATCTCGAGTGGTTCCCTTGAGGGACTAGATATAGGTCACAAGGGGTGGCTGAACTAGGACAAATCCCTGTGTTTACTCTTCTCAACTCTATCTCTTTGCATTTGTGCTTTAATTTTATATGCTTGCTTGAATACTTTCTATCTTGGCTTATTTATTTATGAGTGAAGTGATCAATCTCATCTATCTATTTACTTCAATCAATCAATAACTTCAATGAAAATTGATATTCAAGTGTTTTGTGAAAGATTTATTAAAATATTTTTTAAACTTAATTCACCCCCCTCTTGAGTTTGACGCCACTTGGTAACACTTTACCTTGGCCCCATTACAACCTTGAAAAAGATTCTCTTGATTTATGTGTAAATGTATTTTGAGTAGTGGAGAAGTAGAAAATAAGCAAGCTTATAGTAGTGTATATTTTCATGAGTTGAATTGAGTGAAACACTTATCTTCTAAACAGTTGAGAGATTGAGAGTAAATCTTATGAAGTTTAATCATTCTTGATCTATGCTTTTCAATTGAAGTTACTATGCTTGTTGGTTTGAGATGTAAACAAATGTTACTTCATGAATGTTTTAATTCCTTAAATTTTTTGTTGCTCTCTTTTTGCTTTCTTGAACAACATTGAAAAGTGAATTTTTCTTGGATTTTTAACTTTCAAGTTTGTGTTATTTTTCCTTTGTCTCCTAGTAGTGGATTTCTACTTTTGCTCAAGAGTACAAACAGCTAAATATGGGAGAATTTGATAAACATAATTTTTATATATTAGTTAATTCTCATATTCAGCATTTTTGTGCTTAATCAATTGATTTTGGCCACCATTTATAAGTTTGAGTTCAAATTGGGCTCATTTGTATTTTTCAGCATTGTGGTAATTTTACACTATTTCTGTATTTCAGGTATAACTTGAATTATAAACATCTAAAAATTATGAACTTTAACTTGTAGGAAAGCCAAGAGGAAGCTCTACAACTTTGATGCAAAGCTCTAGAGCTTAATCGGATGTTTAGTAGGTCATATTGGGCTTGGAATTTAGAACAAAGGTGTTGTCATTGGAACCTGAGCAGTGTGAAAAGATTGGGCCGTATCTTGGGCTATAGGAGTCAGAATAGGCTGAAACTGTTTCCATTGGAAAGCTGAGACAAAATCGTTCAACATTCATAAAGATAATTTATTAGAATGTTTTAATATGGTTTTTAACACCTGAAGGGAGCTAACGGAATCTAAGAACTATTAAACGAGTTTTAGCTGTAACTCCTACATTAGTGTCCAAATCTTACAAATTAGGTGTCCAATTAAAGCTAATTGTAAGAGGAAAGATCCTAAGCTAGAGGTATACTAGTATTTTTACTTTTAGTGTCTATTATGTGGGGTTTTGAGCCAGATTCGAAGCTAGGAAGAGACACTTTCTCATTTTCAGTTTTCATCTTCTCTCTTCTCTTCTCTTCTCACTTTCTCTAGGTTTTCTTCATTTTTATGTTGTGCTCTCCATTCATGGAGATCTAAAGCTTTGTAATTAAACCTAGAGATTGAAAAACTCTTGATGTTTAATGTTGAGACCTTGGTTTGAATGTTTAATTTACTTGTTAATTATATTTCTCTCTTCCCTTTCTTTGATTCTGTTACTCATTGGTTGAGTGCTTAACTTGGTCTTGATTTTCATATGATGGGTGCATAACTATCATATGTTTAATGCGAATTACAAAAATTGGACAATGTATCAAAGGTGTTTGATGGATTTTCTTGCTCACATGAACTCTAGAAATAAGGTTGATTTAGTGTTAAATAGATGCTTAATCCATTTTTTTTTGATTGACCGAGGTTGATTTAGGGTTAAATGGGTGCTTCATCCTTTTTTCGTTGATTGACCAAATCCTAGGTGCTTACTGTAACACCCCTTGATGTAGCAACCGGAGCATAATCATCATTACACCACAGTTACTAAATCCAAGTGTGTCATAGTCATAATAATAGTAATTTAAATTCTCAAGAGTCTATATATATATATATATATATATTTTTTTTTTTCATTTGTATAAGTAGAAAATATAAGCCTCGAATGAAATATAAATATATTCAACCCATAATACAACCACTGAAATAAAATCATATTCCTCATATACATATTTTATAGTCAGTTTACACAAATCACTAATGACATAGAATATAACAATTATAGAGTCCAATAAAATACAGCGGAGATAAAATACTAAAGGGGGGAAAGTAGTAACCCAGGGATGGGTACTACCAGCAGACAAAGCCGCAACCCCAAATGTACATGACGCACGGTGTCCCAGTTGACACGACGGGCATCAATGCCTCCACGCGGCTGCACTCTTACGTAGTCGAAGAAATCTTATCCAGACGCTCAAGCCAATCAACCAAGGTGTGGTCCCTCTTTATCTTCCTCATGATCTTTTATCAAATATAAATATAAAATAGAAATGCACAAATATAGGAAAGAGGTGAGACACCCATCTTTCATTACCACTATTAGCAGTAAGAAAACAGCACGGCGCAAAGCGCCTACCAAGTAATACAGTTTATATATTCATCAACGGCAACAACAGAATTTATAATAAAAGCAATTTAATTCTAAGCAATAATCAGAGTCAATAATAATAGTGATATTTATAGTAAAGGTAGAACAACAGTAAGCAATAGCAAATATAATCGATCACAATAGTATTTCCAGGAATCAACACAACAATAAGATAATCATTTACAGAAGTACAACAGTTATCTTCACATTCACAGGTGTTCATGCTCAACAGTTTATGAGACCGACAATGAACAATGCACAATGCATTATGACACCATAATTCCTACTCCATGGAGTTAGACATAAACAGTCGGAGAGAAAGATCAGGAGACATGTTTGTAACTCGGCTGCCACGGCCAAAGTGCTATAATCCATCAATTTATCCACGTGCACATCATGACATTGTACAGACATTCTACGCCAGATCATGATATAGGACAGTGTCTCGGTCCGGATCATCAGTGTGTTGCATCGGTCTAACTCACGGTACAGAAGAGCTACCAACTGTCCATTGCGAGCAACCCGCACCCCGATGGTCAATACGATGATGTCAACGAAGACCTACACTTGTCTATTCGCACCCGCACTAAGGTGTGTTCAACTCCTAGGCAACTCGGCCTTAACAATGTCCCACGGACGTTCTTTTTCTTTTTGTGCAATGCATGACTCAATCATGCTCCTCATGACAACTAGGTCAATCATGCTTTAAATGCATGTCATATCATTTAACAACAAGGTTTGATCCCATCCACGAATCCACATCAAGCCAATAGCACATTTCAAGGATAACCACAATCCTATTCATTAATATGTATGATTCACAATTTCATACAATTCCATAATATGCCGAAATCGGCCAAGAGAGCATCAATATACAAATGGTCACTCATACGGACCCATAGCATCATAATATTGAGATCAAATCATATGGTACATTCCTAGGTCCGTTATGAATCCTGACTTAAATTTTGTCTTTCCTACAAGGTTCATTTCTAATTAAATTCTCATAATTAGTCTAATCTTCCTAATACAATTCATTCTCATAAGTTCTCAAGACTCACACTCTCTTGTTCTTGCTCTCTTAAACCTATCCTAAGTCTTATGAAAGTTTCACTCTTGGTTCCTTTAAAATTTATGAAACCTCTAATCATATTGAGTCCTTCAAATTCATTAATTACCTATCCCCTTACATAGATTTTTAATCACTTGATTACCTAAACTTCTAAGTTACTAAAGTTGTATAATCAAGCCTCAAAAGGCCTTAGAGGCCGTGGCCTCTCAAGGGATTCAATTCCCAAATATTTTAAAGTCATCACATTACATGTCATACCCTTGATTTACTTAATCTTTCATTTGTTAAATTAGTTCACCAAGAACCCCAATTTTGGGCTAAAAAAAAACGTGACCTTCCTAAATCCTCAAAATTTCATTCTTTCACATATCATGTGTTAGTTACTTGATACTTAATTACTCAATTTTCATTTCTCACAAGATTAATTTAATTGCCTAAGATCCATGCCAAAACCATGGCTTCATCGGTCTTCTAAGTTCCAATTTTTCTTCCTCATTTGTGTATTAATTCTTTAAGATCAATTTTCTTAAGTTTAATCTATCAAGGTCATTCCATTTGCCTTATTGCTCAAGCTAAAACCATGGCCATCAATGAGTCTTCAATGTCCAATCTTTCCTTCTCTTTTAGGTAATAACTTCTTGTTATTAATTCACTTAAGTTTTTAGTTCATTAAAATCAATCCAAGTGCCCAAGATTCAATGCCAAAACCGTGGCTTCATGATGTCCATTATCCAATTTTTCTTTCCACTTTTATGCATTAGCTTTCTTAATACTAATTCACTTAAATTTAGTTCATCAAAATTAATCAATTTGTCTCTTTACCAAGACCAAAACCTTGGCACCCCTCTTGGGTATTAAACTCTTAAGGTCCTCCAATCATTTGTGTTAATACTATCATTCAACCTTTGATTACATAAGTCTTATTTCACTTGTATACAAAACTAATTTTCACTCCTAACTTCTAATCAAAATCGTGGCACCATGTTGAGGTAGGAAACTCCAAATTTTCCATTTAGCAACCCTAACATGATTAAGCACAATTAATATATCAAACATATTCAAGAGCATAATCAAGTATCAATTAAATTCAAGAATACTAATCATGCAAAATTTATAATTCAAGCAAGCATACAAAGAACATACAAGGATGGATTTCTCCATCAACACATATACAAAGTCTCCTCACCACCATAAGTGGTTGAAGTGAGTAGTCTCCCTCTTACCTAGAGGAGACAATGCAAAAAAACCACTACTTGGTTCCTTGATTTGTAAATTTCGGATTCCACCTTCAAGAGATCCATAAAGTGGTCAAATTCTCATATTTACAAACTAAAGCTTGAAAAGAATGATCCTTGGTCACATAGGTAACCAAGGAAAACGAAATTGATAGGTGAATTGGAAGAACTTTACCTAAAGCCTTAAGCTTGAACTCCTTGAGATTCCTTATTTGGTGATTTTCGGATTCCACTCTCCCAAGAACCCTAGAGTGTTCAAAATCACTCAAATCACTCATCAATGCTCAAAAAGAGAAGCCCTTGGTCACATAGCAACTAAGGAAAACGAAAATGAGAAGAAAATGGAGAGAAATCAAGAATATTTACCTTGGAAGACAATGGAGACAAGGTTGGATTTTGAGCAAACCTTCCAAATGAGACTTGTAGAGAAGATGAAGATGAGTGTATAAATGTGTTTAGTGAAGAGAAAAATCAAAAAGCTTGGTCATCCATGGAGAAGTGATTTTCGGACTTGAAAAAGGAGGGGTAGAAAAGATGGATTTTTTGAAGAGATTTTCTAAAGAGAAAGTGTAGAGGAGGTTGAGAGAAGCCTAGAAATGGTGTTTATGAAGAGAAAAGTGAAGAGAAGACTCTCTAATGGTGGCTGGAAATTTCGGATCTAAGAGGAGGAAGAGGAGAAGACGTAGAGAGGAAATGGAGGTAGAAATGAAAAATGGAGAAACTTTCTACACAAAGAAGGTAGAGGAAGTGAGTGCAAGTGTGGAAATAGGCTTAGAGAGGAGAAAAGATGAGTAAAAATGGAGGAGGAGGTGCTGCCATTTTCGTGCTCATGGTGGAGGTAGAGAGAAGGAGGAGAAAAGATGAAGAAGATGAAGTGAAGAGAGAGAAAGTGATAGGTAAAGTGAAATTAGGGTTTGATAGATTTAGTTTTAGTGGGCAAGTCACCATTATGCCCTCCTTGGCTAACGTGGGCTGCTGAATAGAGGAGAGAGTGAGGGGAAAAAATTGGCTTCTCATGCAAGTCAAGGGTAATTGGGTCATTTGGTGGTCAAAGCTTCTCAAAGAAGCTTTGAAAAAGCACACAAATTTGAATTAAAGTAGATTTGATTTAACATAAAGTGGATTGCATTAGGATAGGGTGATAGGATTTCTAATGCATGCTATTATCCAATGGATAATAGGTACAGTCGATAGAAGTCAGTATTAATTTATCTGACAGATGAAATTTATACAGCGTTTTATTATTCTGATTGCTAAATTTCTCAAAAAATGTAAAATCTCGTAAACTGTGTCCAGCCTCGGGTTTAGTAAGATTCTCCGTCGACAAGTCCATAGTTCAAGGTTCTTGGAGAAAACATCTCGTTTCTCTGGCTCCGTTCAGCGTGCATGTAAAACGAGAAATATATTAAAATATTTGACGTTTCTGGAAAAATCCCAGAAAATTTTCAAAAATTAAAAATATTATAAAATGACTATTCGTCTTATCATTTTCCAATTTTTGAAGCATCACAGTCGTTTTCCTCGACTCTGCTCAGTACGAACGTAAAACGAGAAATATATTAAAATATTCATCATTTCCGAAAAATTCTAAAAGAATTCACATAAATCACAAATATTAGAAAATAACTATTCGTAATAAAATTTTCCAACTTTGGGAGCGTTACAGTCGTTTTGTCAACTCTGCCCAGTGTGCACATAAAACGAGAAATAATATTAAAATATTTCACTTTTTCAGAAAAATCCAGAAAAATTCCTGAAAATCCCAAATATTGTAAAATGATCATTTATCCTAAAATTATTAATTTTAGGGATGTTACACTTACCTAGTAAAGATTTCACGTTGGATGAGGATTTCATAGAGATTAGGTGATGCATTATAGGTGTTTAATGAATTGCCTAGCTTGGTTGAATTTTAAGTTTTAGGTTGATTTAGGGTTGGATGGATGCTAACTTCATTTGACTTTGATTAACCAAATGTTAGATGCTTATTTATTAAATTCATGGGTCATCTTGAGGCTTCTTAATATGACCTAAAACCAAGAATCTGATTAGCCAGTGAATGATTCCTTAGTAGTCAATGATGGATTAAACTCAAGAGTTGTTGATTCCCTTAGATTGGTTGTTTACTTAACCTTGTTTATAGTTTTTTAATTACTTTGTTTAATTACTCCTACAACCAACCCCCCGGTTGTTAACTTCTTAATATAATTGATTGATTAGAATGATCCAAGGGCTCGACCCGGTTGCACCACATACTACAAGTTCTCGATGAATCAGTTAACAAATATCATCCAATTTGGTAGACTTGACAGTTATCAGTGACATGATTTTCCCCTAGAGGGGGTCTAAGGCAATGAGAGCCTTTATCTCCTTATTTGTTTTTTATATGTGTAAAGGGGTTATCAACTCTTCTTCATAAAGCAGAATCCATGTGCTTGTTCGTATGGATGAGGATTTGTCAATGAGTTCTGAAGGTGAACCATTTATTCTTTATTGATGATAGCCTGATTTTTTTTTCTAAGGCAACTAGAGGCATTCTATTCTATTATAGAGATTCTTTTTGTATATGGCTTAGCTTCGAGATGACAAGTGAATTTTAATAAGTCAGCCATTTTGTTCAACCCGAATGTTAGGAGAGCCCTTCGAGATGAAATCATACAAGCTTGCAATATTCAACTAATGGCATACTTAGAGAAGTACCTTGGTCTCCCCACTATGGTTGGCTATTCTAAAAACCACGCCTTTCAATCTCTAAATGAAAGGATTTGGAAACGATTAAAGGGTTGGAAAGAGAAATTGTTGAACAAAGGAGGTATAGAAGTCCTTATAAAGGCAATGTCTCAGGTGATTCTAACATATTCCATGTCTTACTTTAAAGTTCCTTTATCTCTCTTCAAGGATCTAGGGAATATAATGAGTGGTTTTTGTTGGGCGTGAACAAACAGATTCTAGGAAAGTTCATTAGAACAATTGGGAAAATTTGTGTTAGCCCAAAGCAGCGAGTGGCATGGGTTTTAGATATTTATATTATTTTAACCCAGCTATGCTTGTAAAACAAGGGTGGAGGTTGATTACTTACCCAAATTCCTTGGAATCTTATATTTTAAAAGCATACTACTTCCATATAGGGGTAAGTTCCTTAATGCTCATATAGGTGCGAACTCATCTTACACTTAGAAAAGTAACTTGGGTGGAAAGAAGGTCTTAGAGAATGGACTATTATGGTGCATCAGAAGTGGGGTATCCATCAATATTTGGGAGGAGCCTAGTTGCCTTCCGTTTTAAATTTTAAGGTGCAATTCCTGAGGATACTTAATATTACTTTAGAAAGGGTGTCGTAACTCTTTTTATAGCATGAAAGAAGGTCAAATGAGTCATTGGTAAGAGTGGTGTTTAGTTATGATGTTGCAGAAACAATTTTGGGCATATTGTTGTACCATGGGATGTTGATGATTTTTCTTACTAGTCCCAAGATATAAAAAAGTTATTTCTTTGTCAAAAGTGCATATAAACTTGCATGGTTAAATGTTATAAATGAGAAGGTGCATAGGAATGTATTAGAAGCAAAGGGAAGGGAAGACCTAGGAAAGTCATGGTCCCCTGCAACTTCCAAAATTTCTCGTATATATATATATACCTATTATCTAAGTTGGTAGTTACCCCGAACATAGCACAATCCCTATATGGCCCCCCTTAATAAAATGGAATTTCTTGTTAGTTTTCACTTAAGACAAAAGGTAACTAATAAAAAAATATAAAATGGAGATTACTTAAAAGTTTAACATAGATATGATAATAGATGACTTTTATTCAATAACTAGCATAGAGCACAGCTTAAATTATGAAGTCTTATATTTATAATTGTCTTATATTCAATTGTATTAACCATAAATGTTTTTAATTTATAGCATGTTGATTGTGAATTGAATTTATTTAGTTTTATATGCTTATACTATATAATAGTTGAATTTTCTTTGACTTGAATATTTGAAGACATATATCTATCTAGTCTTTAGTCTCGACCACACTAGGATTAAAATTCTAGCTCCACCCCTAATTTTGACAGTTTTATGAAAGACGATTTGGAAATTGGAGGTAGCTCCAAAAATTAAGGTCCTTGCTTGGAGAGCTTGTACAGATATTTTACTAACCCGTGCGAGATTGTAAGAAAGAGGGATCAATATGGGAAGTGGGGGCTATCTTTAAGGTGATCCGCAAGAAAATATTGAAACAATCGTTGTTTGACTATACTTGTACTTGAAACTTTTTCTTAGCCATTGATATTCATACTCAGATGGATATGAAGAATAGAATGTCTTGGTTGATCAAGTTTCAGTCCTTCTAGGAAGCTATAGACAAGTACTAATAGGTTGTGTATTTGATGATTTGGTATGGGGTGTGGTTGGAATGCAACTTTAGGTGTGATAAGGTAAAAGTCTGTATGAATCACAAAGTGTTGCCATTTCTGCTACTTATACTTTGAAGTTGTTTCATAACACTTGTCATGAGCATTACACAACAACAACCTAAGTAGATAAGCAGGTTGCTAGATGCAAAAGGCCTGATCAAAACTTTTCAGAAATCAATGTTCATGTTGCTTTATTTACTAATGATAATCGATGTGGTACTGAGATAACTTTATGAGATTGGGAGGGGAGATTTCTAGTAGTAAAGACACATGCATTAGATGGTGAGTGAGATGTGTATAGGGGCAATTACTGGCTACAATGGAAGGAATTTTATTCATATGGGAGCTAGGTTATCACTGATCTATTTTGAAGGGGACACTAACCAAGTGTATACAAGCACAAGGAAAGGACCTGAGGACTACTGCTATAATGATTCCATTATTTTGGATATTTTCTTGTATACTTATTGGTTCTCTAGTTTTTCTTGTCAAGTTATAACTAGATTATGTAATATGATGGCAGACTCTCTTACCAAACATGCTAAGGTCAATGGGAATAGCACGTGGCTAAGGATCTTCTAAACTTTATTATCGAATTTTGAATTTATGATGCCTCTACAACAACAACAATAACAACAACCAAGCCTTAGGTGGGTCGGCTACATGGATCAAACAACACCATTATGCCCTATCATAAACTAAGTCTTCAGAAAAGCCATTCAAATATAAAAATCTTTTTTAATCATTTCTCCTATAGTTTTTCTTGATCTCCCTTTACCTCTAACTATTGGGCTATCCTCCACCTGATCTACTCTTCTTATACGGACTTCCAAGGGTCTTCTCCTTATATGTCCAAATCACCTAAGGCGAGATTCTCCCATCTTTTCCACAATAGGTGCTACCCCTACTTTCTCTCTAATGCATTCATTCCTAATACTATCTTGTCTTGTATAGCCACACATCCATCACAACATCCTCATATCTGTGACACTGATATTTTGCTCTTGCTAGCTTTTTACCACTCAACATTCAATACCATACAACATCGTGGGCCTTATAGCTATGTGATAAAATTTACCCTTAAGCTTGAGAGACATTTTTCTATCACAAATAACTATTGAAGCACTCCTCCATTTCATCTATCCAGACTGAATCTTATGATTTACATCTCCCTCTGTCTCTCCGTCATTTTGTATGATAGATCCAAGATACCTAAACCATGTGACTTGTGGTATGGTATGGTCTTCAATTTTCACTGCTAAGCTAGCATTTGCATGCTTCTTACTAAACTTACATTCCATATACTCTATCTTACTCCTACTTCGACGAAAGCCATGTTCTTCCAAAGCTCGTCTCCATAGCTCTAGGTTCCCCTTTGTTTCTTTTCTCGACTCTCCAACTAAGACTATATCATCTGCAAAATGCATGCATTGTGACACGGGCTCTTGGATATATGCAGTAAGCACATCAAAGACCAAGGTAAAAATATATGGACTCAAAGTTAACCCTTGGTGTAGTCCTATAGTTATAGAAAAAATTTCTGTGACCCTATGTTCTCACACTAGTTTTAGTCCCATTATACATATCTTGGATTGCTCAAATATAAGCGATACGAACTCCTTTCTTCTCTAGAGCCTTCCACAAGACCTCTCTCGGTACCATATCGTAGGCTTTTTCCAGATCAATGAAAATCATGTGTAGGTCTTTTTGCTTCCTCTGGTACCTCTCCATAAATCTTCGTAAAAGATAGATTGCTTCCATGGTTGACCTTTTGTGCATAAAACTAAATTGATTCTCTAAAATATTAATCTCTTGTCTTAATCACCGTTCAATTAATCTTTCCCATAACTTCATAGTAAGACTTATGAGCTTAATCACTCTGTAATTTGTATAGTTTTGTATATCTCCCTTATTCTGATAAATAGGGATTAAAGTGCTTCTCCTCCATTCATTTCACATTTTCTTAAACCTCATTATCTCGTTAAACAGTTTTTTGAGCCAGCTTATACCTTTCTCTCTTAGGCACTTCCATACCTCAATAGGTATATTATTCGGTCTGATCACTTTTTCATTATTAATCCTCTTCAATGCCTCTTTTACCTCAAATTCCCAAACTTTACGATAAAAGGTTTTATTTTGGTCCTCCTCTCTAGTGTTTAGAGTGTTTGAGTCTCTTACTATCTCATGTCCCTCATTAAATAACTTGTGAAAATAACCATTCCATTGATCCTTGATATCTTGTTCCATAACCAAGACTATACCCTCTTCATCGTAATGTATTTCACTTGATCCAAGTCTCTTGTCTTCATTTCCCTACTTTTAGCAAGCCTGTAAATATTCCTTTCTTCGTATTTGGTGCCTAAAGATTGATTTAACCCGTTGAACGCTTTAGCTTTTACCTCGCTCACCGTCTTCTTAGTATCTTTTTAGTTGTCTTATATTTTTTTCAATTTTTGTCATTTTTACACACATTCCAAGATTTATAACATTCCATTTTAACCTTAATTATCTTGTGCACTTGTGTCCTACCACCAAGATTCTTTATCCTTGGGTCCAAAGCCTCTTGATTCACCAAGTGTCTCTTTTGCTACCTTCCTAGTCCCTTTAGCCAGCTCGTCCCACATATCATTAGCACTCTCTTGTACCTCCCAAATTTTTTCCTCCATAATCCTCCTTTGAAAGAACATTTGTTTTCCTCCCTTTAGTTGCCACCATTTGATCCTTGGGACTCTGTCTCGACAATTTCTCCTTACTCTCATCTTAACCTGTACATCTAACTAAAACCCTGTGTTGGGTAGTCAAGCTTTCTCCAGGGATAACTTTGCAATCCATGCAAATCATTCTATCAGATTTTCTTATTAGAAAAAAAAATCAATTTGAGAGCAAGAACCCCCGCTTTTGTATGTGATAAGATGCTTTTCCTACTTCCTAAAATAAGTATTAGCTATTGTAAAATCAAATGCTATTGAAAAATCTAGAATCGCTTTATGATGCCTCTATTTGAATAAAATTATTTTGATCACAAAAAAATGTTAATTAACATAAAGTTTAATTATAAACATAATCTAAGCCCATTATCATAAAATATTTTTTGGTTTCCTAGGTTGTCCACATACCCTTTGGGTGTAAGATTAATCATGTTGGATAGGGATGTCCATTAGGTATGTTGGGTGAGTTCTGTAGCTTTTTAGTACTTGACATGCTCATCAAGCCAATGAGTTAGGTTGACTTGGATTAAGGGAATTTTTTACCTTAAACATGACCTACTCAAGAGTCGGTTGGGTTAGTATAGTGGTGAGTATTCCCGCCTGTCACGCGGGTGACCCGGGTTCGATCCCCGGCAACGGCGCCAAAAACTTGTTAGGGTCAAAACGTGTTTGCCCATTTGCTAACCGCAAGTGCACGGGTCGCACAAGTAATAAAATGATGAGTACAGATATCGTTCCCACGAGGATAATTTTATTTCCAATGCTAAGTATTAACCGATAGCTTACCTAATTCTATTCAAGAACATAAAAATGGATAAAAGTAGAGAAAGTAAAGACAACAAGCAATAAGGATAAATGGTTAGAGTTTAGGGAAATCCTCCTTCACCCTTTACATCAACCAACAACAAGCAATCCTCCTCATAAATATGAATGCAATGATTATGTTAGCTTGAGAATCTACATTAGCTAAACGCCTATGTCTAGGTCATCTAACCATGGTTTCATATGCCCAACTCTCTAAGTGTCCTTGAGAGTTAACACAAAATTCACTCTTTAAGGTCTATTCTCAAACACGTGCTATGCATGGCTAAGAGGTATATGTCTATCCCATTAGCGAATCAACTCATCTCGCCATTGGAATAGAATCGAACATGCATCAACCATACATACGATCTCAAACCCAAATCCCTATGTCTAGGTTCATTAGATTCTATCAAATCACTCAAATGTTGACCAAACATTCAAGAGCATTGAGCGTAATATGATTGAACAAAATCAAAGATCCACACAAACTCAGAGAAGAACAAATCATTAATATTAATAAAAGGATCCAAAGTCATCCCTAAATAAAGCTCAGCTATACAATGAACATGAGAATACATTACAAAATACATGTTCAAGAAATGAGGAAGAGAAAAGAGAAAAGAGAGAAGGAGAAAGCTTATGGATTTCGCCATTGAAGCTCGGATCCTCCTCCAATGGAAAGAGGGCTTCCATCCTTAGCTCCCCAAGCTCCATCTCCACCTCCAATGGAGGTCTAGCCGTAGCCTCTAACCCAGAAAACTAAAAACCTAAAAACCTAAAAGAGAGAAACTGAGAGAGAGCGAAAGGGTGCGTGAAAAATAGAATAAATAGGCTCAGCTCGTCGACGCGCGCCGCGGCGTGGACATTCCCACGCCTCGGCGCAGAGCTCTCTGTCTTGACAGTATTGGGCTGGCTGACACAGCCACGCCGCGGCGTGAACATTCTTGCGCCGCGGCGTGGAAGACTGGAATGCATCCTTGGCTTCTTTCCTTCCATGCTGGGCCTTGACTTGCATCAATTTATCTCTTTTGAGCCCTTCCTACATTAGAGAAAGCACCAAATTAAATATAATTGCAAATCTACTTAATCAATCAACATATATGCACAAATTGCTCAAAAACATAAAGGAAGGTATCCAAATGACATTTAACAAATATGAGCATAAAACCTTCCAAATATGTATAAGAACAAGGACTAAGCATGCCATGAAGCACAATTATGGGGCATAAATAACTATATTTCATGGAGTTATCACACCCCCAAACTTAAGATGTTGCTAGTCCTCGAGCAACACAAAGTATGACTAAGAAAACTCACTTTGACAATTCATGATCACATGCATTTAACAATGATAAATTCAATTTTCATTTAACCATAACTAGTGCACAATGATTATAATGACCCTCAAAGAATGCGCATGCCTCACAGTTAAGCTCAACACATACACAATCCTTAACATGCCATCAATCAAGCTTCCAATCATGCACATGACATCTCTCACAAACATGCAAGCTCAACTTATCTTTTTCAAATCATGCTTATTCGGATAAGTTTATGAACCTACACATGAATACAAATCAAGATTCCACAAAATTGTAGCACAACTCTCTCTCCACTAATGTAAATCACACATGATTGAGGATCATGAGGGACTTTAATAGCTTATAATGTAAGGCCAAGGTGATGGGGTGAAGAACAAAGGGGAATGGAAAATATACAAAAATTGAGAAACATAACATGATATTTCAAGACTTGAGTCACTACAACAAGGGTATACAAAATGAAACAAATAACACTATTCAGAACCACTCGATGCTTTTTTTTTCATTTATGCTTTCTTTCTTTCATTTGTTGTTTTTTTTCTTTTTCTCTTTTTGTATTTTCTTTTTCTTCAACAAAAATAACTTTTTGTGCAACAAACGGTTCCTTCCAGCCACTTTTGTATTGAACAACATAAATACCCTAAACCTTGGACTCAAGTGAAGAAATAACATATCATGCACTCAACAAACATAAAGGGAAGGAAAAGATTGCAATGCTTTCGCATACATTAGAATGGTTACAAGGTAGGAAATATGAGGGTGAAAGAAGAACATAGAAGGCCAAACAATTATAAGGTTTCAAAAGGGGACTTAGGGATATAATCATTTAAGGGTAAGCTTGAAAGGCTCAACCGGTCCAAACAATGCCCTAATCATTTCCTCAACCATGCACAATCTAAGATTTCACCTCAAGAGAGTTGCAAAACAATTTCAAGGATAGTAGAAATCATCCACATGCACAATCCATAAACATGCTCTAAATAAGCACTCAAATCTTTCCAAAGTTAAACAAGCATCTAAGTGAGAAACACATCATGCATAAAAACAAACAAGATTGCTTAAGCATGCTTCAAGATCACAAATGGTTTCACAAAAGAATTGAGGACAATTGCAAGCATTTATATCATTGGCCAACCATCACACACTAGCAAATGGCATAAAGTCATACATTCAAAAGATTCATCATTTTCCATTTCAGGATGCATAACAATATGCACAAAGTGTTGAAAACTGAAACTTTTATCAACAGCCCACTAGTAATAGCCAAAACAGGATATACTCATGAAAGCATGATGACCATCACTAGCACATACTTAAAGTATCAAAACATGTGTAACATTAAGCATCAAGGGTAAAAACATGCAAAGATACTCCCCCAAACCAAAGTGAATGTGTGTTCTTGGTGTTCATGGTTTATAGGGTACTTGAGTAAGTCAAAACAGCAAGCAAACTAGAACTGAGCACTATTAAATAAAGAAAAACAGAGAAAATAACAGAAAAATGCAAAATAGAGGGCCACGCCTCGGCGTGAAAAAGTTCACGCCTCGGCGTGGAGCGCTCTAGTGAGTGTTCCTGATAGGCAGAGACTGGCACGCCGCGGCGTGGAAATTCTCACGTCGCGGCGTGAGAGGTCATGCTTGCGACTGCACGCAGCAAACCAGTTTCCGCCAGAACTGGTGCTCCATTTTGGCCCCAAGCACCTCCAAAACATGTCTAAAAGCTTAAAACACAAAATATATAACAAAAACATAACAATAACACAAAATCAAACTATAACTACTTATCTAAACAAACCAAAAACAAAAGCATAAAAACATGAATTAAAACTATTTACAACAACAAAACATAAAAACTTGAATTAGAACTAAGCAAACTCATTGTCAATATTAGCAATACGAAAATAATGCCTTATCCCCGGCAACGGCGCCAAAAACTTGTTAGGGTCAAAACGTGTTTGCCCATTTGCTAATCGCAAGTGCACGAGTCGCACAAGTAATAAAATGATGAGTACAGATATCGTTCTCACGAGGATAATTTTATTTCCAATGCTAAGTATTAACCGATAGCTTACCCAATTCTATTCAAGAACATAAAAATGGATAAAAGTAGAGAAAGTAAAGACAACAAGCAATAAGGATAAATGGTTAGAGTTTAGGGAAATCCTCCTTCACCCTTTACATCAACCAACAACAAGCAATCCTCCTCATAAATATGAATGCAATGATTATGTTAGCTTGAGAATCTACATTAGCTAAACGCCTATGTCTAGGTCATCTAACCATGGTTTCATATGCCCAACTCTCTAAGTGTCCTTGAGAGTTAACACAAAATCCACTCTTTAAGGTCTATTCTCAAACACGTGCTATGCATAGCTAAGAGGTATATGTCTATCCCATTAGCGAATCAACTCATCCCGCCATTGGAATAGAATCGAACATGCATCAACCATACATACGATCTCAAACCCAAATCCCTATGTCTAGGTTCATTAGATTCTATCAAATCACTCAAATGTTGGCCAAACATTCAAGAGCATTGAGCGTAATATGATTGAACAAAATCAAAGATCCACACAAACTCAGAGAAGAACAAATCATTAATATTAATAAAAGGATCCAAAGTCATCCCTAAATAAAGCTCAGCTATACAATAAACATGAGAATACATTACAAAATACATGTTCAAGAAATGAGGAAGAGAAAAGAGAAAAGAGAGAAGGAGAAAGCTTATGGATTTCGCCATTGAAGCTCGGATCCTCCTCCAATGGAAAGAGGGCTTCCATCCTTAGCTCCCCAAGCTCCATCTCCACCTCCAATGGAGGTCTAGCCGTAGCCTCTAACCCAGAAAACTAAAAACCTAAAAACCTAAAAGAGAGAAACTGAGAGAGAGCGAAAGGGTGCGTGAAAAATAGAATAAATAGGCTCAGCTCGTCGACGCGCGCCGTGGCGTGGACATTCCCACGCCTCGGCGCGAGCTCTCTTGCTTGACAAGATTTGGGCGGGTGACACCACGCCCGCGGCGTGAACATTCTTGCGCCGCGGCGTGGAAGACTGGAATGCATCCTTGGCTTCTTTCCTTCCATGCTGGGCCTTGACTTGCATCAATTTGTCTCTTTTGAGCCCTTCCTACATTAGACAAAGCACCAAATTAAATATAATTGCAAATCTACTTAATCAAGCAACATATATGCACAAATTACTCAAAAACATAAAGGAAGGTATCCAAATGACATTTAACAAATATGAGCATAAAACCTTCCAAATATGTATAAGAAAAGGACTAAGCATGCCATGAAGCACAATTATGGGGCATAAATAACTATATTTCATGGAGTTATCATTGGGTCAAACTCGTAAATCCAACATACTTTAAAAAAATCCTACTATATAAATATTGGAATACAAAAACAAAATTTCATTACATATAACACGTAAGATTAGAGAAAATATATGTTCTAAATAAACTAAAAAGTCTCATAACTAGTCTTACACAAACATAATAAGTCTCAAACAAGCTAAATAAACATAACAAGTCTTATTAAATTAACATACGTTTAAAATAAACTAAAGTAAGCTAACAAGACCTAAAAGCCATAAACAACAAATTACATTAGCTAATTGAAATCAATGTCATCACATATAGCATATGGATTGATATAATCATTTACTTCATTCTCAATTATCGTAAGATGCTCTTTGTCATTCCAGAAATTCATTGGATTTTCATGACAATTCTGTTAGATACTTTATGAATTTCTCATCTCTATTTTTTGGGTCATATTCTTAATGTGACTACAATACCAATACCTAAACTTAATTGGAACTACAGAAAAGTCAGGGGAAAATAACTTGAAATGTCATCATGGCTAAATGAATTTTATTAAAAAAGAAAAACTACTTGGGTGGTTGGGTTTGTGCAGGTTAGCACTTTGCAAACCTGCTACCTAACCCGTACCTTGCAACTTGGAGTGTTTCCCAACCAATCCAACCTACATTTTGTGGATTAAGTCAAAACCCATGGGTTTGTAGGTTGACCCAACTTGCTGGACACCCCTACCTTTGGACATTGTGCGATATGGTTAAGCCCTCTCCGTAAGTTGCCTCTCTAGGGCTCGAACCTTTACCTTTAACTGAGAGCACACTTCATTTAGCACTATATCTGACCCCTTGTGAGTCATTATCATAAAAATTTAAAAAATATAAAAAATAAATATAACATTAATAAAATTACTAACTTGCGAGAAATTAAGTAATAAAAAATTAACCTAAAAGCCTTAATTCAATGGAAAATAGGTTTCTTTAGAAATTGATTGATCCCCAAACATGTTTGGTTTTGATTAGTTTTTATGAAAAACTCATCCTTTTAAAATATATATATATCATTAAATTTTTAATTATAAGTTATTTTAAACATAATAAGTTAATCCAAGCACACACCAAATCATAACCATGTTGATTTGAATTTAGCTTACTATCTTACATTTATATTTTTCCCTCACCTAAGATCATTGACCTCATTAAAAAAAATCAAAAATTCATAATTGTTTTAAGAGCTTCCATGTAAAAAATTTCTTAGCAACATTAAAATATTGATAATTGTTCCTAATCCCTTGATAGTTGATTAAGGAGTAAACCCCAAGTTTTTTCTTGATAAACTTAGTGACAGACACATTAATTTTTGAGAAATTAAAACTCACCATTGACCCCTAAGATATGTTTTAGAGGATAGTAAGGGGGAATGACATAGAATGGAATAGAAAAATTTAGTGAAAGTATGTTTGGAAGTTATTTTAAAGGAGGAGGTAGAATGGAAAGGGAGGGTCAAGGAGTCCTTCATTTGCACTCAAAGCCTCCAATTTTTGTCCCTCTAATTTGGGGAATCAAGGAAAGAATAGTTTGAACACTCCACTCCATTCCCTAATTAAATTCATTAAACATTCAAACAATAGAATGACATATTCTCTTCCATGAGAGATTCTTGCATAAACCTAGAGCACCTAAGTTAGGTGCACTAGGTCAATCACATTATTAATTGATTGATAACTATTATTATAAATAATTCATAATTAGTTACCATAATCCATAATAATTAATGATGTGATTGACCAAGTGTAACCAACTTGAATACTCTAGGTTTATATAAGAATTTCTCTTTTCCATTCCATTCCTTGTCTTTCCATTTTATTCCATTATAAGTAACTTCTTTTCATTCTCTTTAAAACTTCCAAACATAAAGAACCATGAAATTTGGCCACATTAATCTTTACATACCGCACGAGATGGACTAGTGTGGGCAACTTCCAACACTGGTAGTTCATTAAGCTTTGTTTGGATTGGTGCTAAGGGATGGAATAAAGTAGAATGAGATAGAATGAGGTATGGTCTTATTGTTTATATTTTTAAAATTAAGATAGAATGAAATAGCATAGGATGACATCTATTCCATCTTATTATATTCTAAATCCCACTTTTTCTTCCCTTTCCCCAAATTGGACAGAATGGAATGGAATGGAATAGCATAGGAACAAAAACATTATAATTCTTGTTATTTCATTCCATTCCACTCACCATTCCAAACAATTGGATAGAAACTTTCCTCAATTCCATCCTTAAATATCCAAACAATGATATGAAAACTTTATACTATTCCATCCTATCACATCGCATTTCATTCCATTCCTTTCCACCATACTTTGTTTGGATTGGTGGTAAGGGATGGAATGGAGTGGAATAGGGTACAGTTTCGTTGTTTGGATTTTTAAAATTAGGATGGAATAGAATGGTATAGGATGGCATCTATTCCATCCCAAACCTCACTTTTTCTTACCCCTCAAATTGGGGAGAACGAGATGGAATGGAATGGAATGTCAAAGGAACAAATACTATAATTCCTAGATCAATTAACCCTAAATATAGCATATACAATATTGAGTATTAGGATTATTTGGAAAAGACAATGATGAGGATGGATGTTTGAGTCCTTGAAAACTATCTTGATGAGGGAGAGAATCTATTCTTATCTCACAGTAATCACTCACGCATCAGTATCAATGAGGTAATTGTACGCACTAGAGTGACTATGATAAGAGCCTCTCCTTGTATATATAAAATAGCAACATAGGCTAAACCTACCAATCATAGTAAGCCTATATACAGGACCCATAAACAAAAACCATATATATAAGCAGTGCTTAACAACAATAAGCCCAATAATAAAACTAATCACAATTTGGGCATATACAGGACCCATACCAACAACATATGCTAAACCTACCTATCATAGTAAGCTCATATACAAGACCCATAAACAAAACCCACATATAAACAGTGCTTAATAACAACAGATCCAATAACAATACTGATCACAATTTGGACTAAATAAAATGCTTTTATAATTTTGACATCTTATTAATCTAGGTTTTATAAAATTATAATATAATTTATGCTAGTCCATATAAATTATTCTAACATTCTCTCACTTTGATGACATATGTCATATTACTTTATTTCAATAGGAAAACAATTCTCCAGTTAACCAAATAATATGTGGTT
The DNA here is from genome assembly GCA_029884595.1 of Ormosia semicastrata. Classification (NCBI taxonomy): domain Eukaryota; kingdom Viridiplantae; phylum Streptophyta; class Magnoliopsida; order Fabales; family Fabaceae; genus Ormosia; species Ormosia semicastrata. Next base: position 21,619,483 of record JAQQTO010000042.1, on the reverse strand, counting down.
ATAACATGATGCCAAAATTAAGCCAGCACTCTCAACTACTAGTCCAAAATAAGACTACAAGCACCTCAACAATGCGAAAAATTATACTCAATAGGAGTACTGATATAATATATACAAGATACTCATATCTCGGTGACCCAACAAAATGTGATATATGGATAATGGGAAAGCACAACAAAATTGCATATCAATATATGATCAAAGTGTAATTCCCAACAAAATGACCCAAGCATCCGCCCAAGATACTTTTTGAGATTTAACAAAATATCTCAGCAAAATAACAAAATGAGACTGGGTCCAAAATGTCTCAACAATGTGTCATAATACAAACAAATAAAATTGCACAGATAATAATAATAATAATAATAATAATAATATTATATGATAACGATAATAATAGCAACATAATTGTTACCAAGTGGCTTCAAAACTCAAGAAAGGGTGAATTGAGTTTTTCAAAACTTTTTGCAAACAAGCCCTTTTCGATTTTTGTTGAAGTTATTTTCTTATGTGGTGAATGAGTTTATGGCAACAAAAAGATTTGACACAAGTTTTAAAGGAAGTGAATGAGCAGAGGATGAAGCAACAAGTATGCAAATTCAATAAACAAGCTTGAAAGTAAAGAGCTAAGGGTAAAGAAGAGTGTAAACAAGATTTATACTGGTTCAATCATCTTTGTGATCTACATCCAGTCCCTAGGATCATTCACCCAGGAGTTTTCACTATTCTTCAAGCTTCAATAGGTGCTTGAGAAACCCTTACAAACTATGAGCACTTCTTACACTTCAAGGATCATTCACCTTTATATGTAGAAACCTCTTTGTTTTCTTAAGGGATCCTCCACCTTCACAAGTGTCTACAATAATGATTGAAAGGAATAAACTCTCTCAAAGAGCATCTTATACAAGTTGAAGCACTATGAAGCTCTTAAAGATATCTTAAAGGATTTAAAAACAGAGCAAGAATGTTGAAAGAATTAAAACTTGGATTTAATGCTTGGGAATGGGTTATTGGATGTTCAAGAGTTAGCATTAAGTGTCCCAAGACTTATATTTATAGCTCATCAATGAAACTGAGTTGTGATGAACGATGTCGTACTCGCCTCAAAATAGACTAGGATTTAAATGGAATATAGCATAGTGCATAACCTAGGTCATCTCCCAAGGATCAATTCGGATTTCTCAAGCATATTAGAAGTTATCAATAGGTAGGGGGTTTTGTTCATCAAGTAACAGAATATAAATTCAACAATAATTAGAAGTAAATTCAAAACTGGAAACACTAATCCAAGGTCTTCAATTCAAGTGGCAAAGTAAATCATAGTTCAAAGAAAGTGAAATTCTTTATGCAATTACCTCTGTTAATTCGAATTCAACTAGATAATCACCTAGAATTTGATCAACTAAAACAGAATCACAATCGTAATTCTTGATTAAGATTGAATTAAACACAATTTTGAATTAACATAGATTATCAATCGATGATCTATTCTCCATTAAATTCAGATTAATCAATCCAAATTTATCTTCAATATACGAAAATATAATCATAAACCAATTGAATAAGGAGAAGAAGAGAGAACACAATCAGAAATCACAATTAAACAAAAGAACTCAAAACTCTAACCACAATCATTGAATTCCTTGGATTGATTGGATCTTTAGCCTTCCATGGTGATCACCATTGAAAAGATACAGATCAGAGAAAAGAGAAAAATAAAAATAGAGAAAACAAAAAGAGAAGAAAAAGGGTTTTCTGATTCAAATCGTAAAACTCAAAAATAAGGATTCAGAAAGAGGTACTTTTCGTATTCTGCCTTAACCTATTTGTAACTGAAAATTATTTTGTAATTCCTAATCTACCCCTAGCCCAAACTGTAGCCCTCTGAATAAGCTTTTCAGAGACATATAATTTGCTTTATTTGGGTTTAAATTGAGAGAGTTAAGCCCAAATCAGTGAAGGAAGGTCCAAGCTTTAGGAACAGCAATAGTGTCCTAACTTTGAGGCTCAATTTCACCTTGAATCCAGCTGAATTAGAAAAACTACATTAGACACAAAATTGTTTATCTTCATCTCAGCTTTTAGGGGACATCAAGATCATCTTAATATGATGTTTGTAGCCCAAGATATGGCCTATACAAGACAAAGAGGTCAAAATGAGTTAAATTTCGAAAATTAATAAAGCTTTTACAACTAAGCTCAATGAGGCCCAATCATCTAAAACTCACCCACAAACATAATATTGGATACAATTATCATCAATTAGGCTAAATTGAAAGTAATAATGAATGCCTCAAAATTGATTGATCAAATTCCCCCACACTTGAACTTTTGCACTCCCGGGCAAAATACAAAAGACCAAAACTAGAGAATAAAGAAAAGCAAATGCAAGAATGCAAGAAAAGTAAAAACTCAAAAATTAAAAACTCTAAAAGACTCAAATTCCAATGACATTCAAGAACGTAAAAGCTTACAAGCAAGAGGAGCAATAGAAGATTCAAGAGAACAAAACACCATGAATTAAAATTTCTTCACATCTCAAACCAACAAGTAAGGTAGCTTCAACTTGAAAAGCGTGAATCAAGAATGAAAGATCCTCACAAGATACACTCACAATCCCTCAAGTATTTACAAGGTAAGTATTTCACTCAATTCATCTCATGAACAATTGCACTACCATAAGCTTGCTTATCTTCTACTTCTCCACTACTCAAAACACATGCACACAAAAATCAAGAGGACTTTGTTCAAGGTTGTAATGAGGTCAAGGTAAGGGAAGAAAACAATATGGATATGGCAAAATAAATACCAAAGAGAATGAAAGAGCATTGTGAAGGAACTCAAATGACAAGTAACAAACATGAAATTTTATCCCCCAACTCCAAATAATGCACATTCTCCTTTACAAATTTCCTTCTCTTCTTTTTCTTTCACAACCTCTCTTAAATTTATTCTTTTTCTTTTCTTTCTTTCTCTTCCTTTTTTTTTCTTTTTCTTAATTCTATTTTTTTTCATTTTTTTTTCTTAATTTCATAACCAGACATCTTGCACATTGCTCATCAAAGTACACAACCCCCACACTTGAACATCAAAAGAGCTCCTCCAATGAAAATGAACTAACGCTCTCCTATTCCCTAAGGTAAAGATAAAAACATGGTTTTTTCACATAAGGCACAAAATGAGCTAAAACAAAGAATAGGCAAGTAGGCTCAAGGGGGTTAAACAAGGGAAAGTGATGCAAGGTTAGCTATTTGGCCAAAGTAGTTAATCAAGAAAGAATGCCGCAATCATGTTCATGCATACAAGTGAAAAATGTAGCCTCAAAAAGAATTTAAGCAAGTTCTAGAGTGATCAAATGACATGAGTGACAATCACATAAGAAAGAAGAGAATGGTGCAAATGTTAAATCCACCAATAGGCTCAAAATCTCATAAGGTATGCATCTATCAAACTTGATCCACTAATTCAAATATTCACCACCAAGCAAATTAAATTCAAGAAGAAAGAAAACTTATTCAATCATGTTATGAACCTTGAATTCTAATTATCAACTTTACAAACCTCAAATATCATTGGAAAGCAACTCAAAACACACTTGTGCCCTTTTATTTTAAATTTTTAACAGAAAATAGAATTAAAAGCAGAAAACAAAAACAAAAATAGCAAAATAACACAAAATACAAAAACATAAAATAGAAACTGAAAATGAAAACAAAAACAAAAAATAAAAAAGAAAACAAAAAACAAAAATAGCGAGAATTTGTATGACAAAAAAAAAAAAAAGAAGTAGTACAACACAAAAAAAAAAAAAAAACAAAAAAAAAACAAAAATAGAATAGAAAACAGCAAAATAGAAAAATAGAAAAATAGAAAAAATAGAAACAAGAAAACAAAAACAGCAAAATTCCCTCCCCACACTTAAAGCACACATTGTCCTCTATGGCAACACAAATCAAAAGACAAGTAGACAAGTGAAATAAAAGAGCAAGGGAAGAGAACACCCTCAAGGTGGAAAAATTTACACTTGGGGAAAAGTGGGCTTGTCCAAGAAGAGCTCCTCCATAAGTGCGGAGTGCGCGGGGCTCTCAAGAAAAGGCTTAAGATAGTGCCCATTAACTTTGAAACTATTGTTGGTAGCTTCATTTGAAATCTCCACTGCACCATAAGGAAAAAATGTTAGTGACAACAAAAGGACCATTCCACCTAGAACGGAGCTTACCAGGCATGAGTTTAAGGCGAGAGTTGAACAAAAGCACTTTTTGGCTAATGGAGAACTCCTTTCGAGAAATCATCTTGTCATGGAAATGCTTAGTCTTTTCCTTATAGATCTTGGAATTCTCATAAGCCTCCAAACAAAGTTCCTCAAGTTGTTGCAATTGAAGCTTCCTCTCTAAACTCGATTGGTCAAAAGCTAAGTTGCAACTCTTCACTGCCCAATATGCACGATGCTCTATCTCCACTGGAAGGTGGCAACTTTTACCAAAGACAACCCTAAAGGGAGACATCCCTATAGGTGTCTTGTAAGCAGTACGATGAGCCCAAAGAGCATCCTCTAACCAGTGGCTCTAATCCTTCTTATTGGGCTGAACCATCTTCTCCAAAATCTGCTTTATCTCTCGGTTAGAAACCTTGGCCTGCCCGTTAGTTTGGGGATGATATGCTGTAGACACTCTATGCACGACCCCATACTTCCGAAACAAGGCCTCCATAGTTCGGTTACAAAAATGAGTCCCTTGGTCACTAATGATAGCGCGAGGCACTCCAAACCTGTAAAATATGTTAGACCTGATAAAATCCACAACAACACGAGCATCATTAGTCCTGGTGGCGTTAGCTTCCACCCATTTAGAAACATAATCAACCGCAAGCACGATATAAGCAAAACCAAAAGAAACAAGGAAATGGCCCATAAAATCGATACCCCAAACATAAAGACCTCGCAGAAAAGAATGGGCTGCTGGGGCATCTCCTGCCTGCGAGTAATGGTCATTCCTGCTCTCTGGCACTGCTCACAAGTAGTGAAAACCTGATGCGCATCTCTGAAGATGGTAGACCAGTAGAATCCAGAATCAAGCACCTTCCTAGCTATCTGCTGTGGTCCAAAGTGTCCTCCGACTGGAGAGGCATGGCAAAAATGAAGAACTGACTGGATCTCATGGTCAGGTATACATCTGCGAATCACCTGGTCACTATAAAATTTTCACAAATATGGATCATCCCAAACATAATATTTAACATCACTCTTAAGCTTAGCTCTCTGTGATCTAGATGCATGAGGGGGAAAAACAGATGCAACTAAGTAATTAACTAAATCAGCAAACTAAGGGAAAAGTGAGGTGTCATGCAGCTACATAAGCTGCTCATCTGGAAAATCATCTCTGATAGGAGAAGGGTCAACAGCTCTTTCGATCCTGCTCAAATGATCCACCACCAAATTCTCTGCTCCACTCCTATCTCTAATCTCCACATCAAACTCCTAGAGAAGCAGCATCCATCTTATCAACCTAGGCTTCGAATCTGCCTTCTTCAACAAAAACTTTAAGGCTGCATGATCAGTAAAAATAACCACTTTAGAGCCAAGCAAATATGATCTAAACTTATCAAGTGCAAATACAATAGCAAGCAACTCTTTCTCAGTGGTAGTATAGTTAGGTTGGGCATCATCTAAAGTTTTGGATGCATAGGAGATGACATGAGGCAACCTGCTAACTCTCTGGGCTAGGACAGCTCCCACTGCATAGTTAGATGCATCACACATGAGTTCAAAAGGGAATGTCCACTCGGGTGGCTGAATGATGGGAGTGGTGGTCAGAGCTATTTTGAGACAATCATAAGCCTCTCTACACCTGTCATCAAAATCAAAGACAACATCTTTTTGCAACAAGTTGGACATTGGAAGGGCCTTTTTACTAAAATCTTTAATGAACCGCCTGTAGAAACCTGCATGGTCAAGAAAAGAACGAACCTCTCGCACGCAAGAGGGGTAAGGCAACTGGGAAATAACATCAATTTTAGTAGGATCTACCTCTATACCCTTCCGAGAGATCATATGGCCTAAGACTATGACCTGTTCTACCATAAAATGACACTTCTCATAATTAAGAACAAGGTTAGTCTCAATGCATCGATGTAAAACTCTATCCAGACTGTCCAAATAGGCATCAAAGGAGGAACCATAAACAGTAAAATCATCCATGAATACCTCAATGCAATCCTCTAAAAAGTCTGAAAAGATACTTACCATGCATCGCTGGAAAGTTCCAGGGGCATTGCATAGGCCAAATGGCATCCTCCTATAAGCAAAAGTGCCAAAGGGGCAGGTGAATGTGGTATTCTCCTGGTCCTCTGATGCTATGTGGATCTAGAAATAACCTGAAAAGCCATCAAGAAAACAGTAGTAAGATTTTCCAGCCAAGCGCTCAAGCATCTGATCAATAAAGGGCAAAGGAAAATGATCCTTTCTAGTCACTTGGTTGAGCCGCCTGTAATCAATACAAACTCTCTAGCTACTCTGCACTCTAGTGGGAATCAGGTCATCACGATCATTTTTCACTACTGTGATTCCTGACTTCTTTGGAACCACTTGAACTGGACTCACCCAAGCACTATCTGATATAGGATAGATGATGCCAGCTTGCAAAAGCTTGGTCACCTCCTTCTTTACCACATCCAGGATCAAAGGGTTGAGACGCCTCTGTGGTTGTCTCACGGGCTTAGCACCATCCTCAAGCAATATCCTGTGCATGCACATGGAAGGACTAATGCCAAGAATGTCAGCCAAGGTCCATCCGATAGCTCTCTTATGCTTCTTCAGGATTTGTAACAACCTTTCCTCCTGCTCATCATGGAGGTTAATGGAAATGATCACTGGCAGCTTTTTATCATCCTCTAAGTATGCATACTTAAGGTGCTGTGGAAGTTGCTTAAGCTCTAGTGTAGGTGGCTGAACTACAGATGGAAGTATCCTGGTGGTAGGAACTGTGTCTACAACCTATAACCCTACACAATCCAAACTACTGTATTCTGACTCCATGGAATTCGCAACTATACCACCATCAAACTGTTCAGAACCTGTAAAATCTGCATCAAAATCTACATCAAAACTATCATGTAAACAGGATGCAATCTCTATACAAACACTACACATTTCAAACTCAATACAAGTAGAACAAGTGTAAATACCATCAAAATCATCAAAATCTGGGAAATCAACAGCAAGGAACTTAGACAGGTTATCATCAACTATATCAGCTAGCAAATCTATATGGAAAACAGAATGCTCCTCCATGGGGTGCTTCATGGCATCCAAAATGTTAAATCTGACCACACTATCTCCAAACTCCATGGAAAGAGTGCCTGCATGGATATCAATCTTAGTTCTGGTAGTTTTGAGGAAAGGTCTGCCAAGAATGATGGAAGCCTTGTTGGATTCAGATTCTCCATTCATATCTAAAATATAGAAGTCTGCTGGAAAGATCAAATCATTAACTCTAACAAGGACATCTTCAATGAGTCCAGCAGGGTATGCATTACTCCTATTTACTAACTGAATGATAACTCCTGTATTCTGTAAGGGTCCAAGGGAAAGAGAGTTAAACACAGACATAGGCATAACATTAATTGAAGCACCTAAATCCAACATGGCATTTTCAAATTTGCTATTGCCTATGGTGCATGGAATAGTAAAAATCCCTAGATCCTTGCATTTTTGGGGCATTGTAGGCTGAATAAGTGCAAACACATTCCTCCCTATACTGACTTTCTCATTTCCCTTTAACCTCCTTTTGTGAGTGCACAGGTCCTTAAGAAACTTGGCATATCTTGGAATTTGTTTGATTGCTTCAATGAGAGGAATGTTCACCTCAACCTTCCTAAAAGTCTCCAAGATCTCCCTATTTGTGTGATTCTCAAAAGTCTTCTTAAGCTGCATAACCCTCTGAGGGAATGGTAGTGGATGGATTGCTCCTACTCATCAGTAACTACACTAGGATCTGTCTTCTCACTCTCAGAATCTGTTTTCTTTATTTTGTTGCTACATGGAATTTCTGGTATGGCTTGCCACTCCTTACTCTCCTTATCTAATCAATGTTGCAACCAATAATCTGGTGCATCAACAGTCTTACCAGATCTGAGAGTGATGGCACTTACATTTCTTGGATTCACCATAGTTTGTGCAGGCAACTTGTCAGAATCTTATGTCTGTAATTAGTTCATTGAACTAGCAAGCTGTCCAATCTGGTTCTCCAAATTCTGAATGGTAGCTTCTGTTCTCTACTGGAACTGCAAGTTGTTCACTGCCATTTGCTTCATCAATTCCTCCAAGGTTGGCTCAGATTTAGGAGGTGCTGTAGTAGGCTGCTGCATATTCTACTGCTGCATAAAAGGTGGCTGATACAGCCTCCTGGATCCTGCAGTGGACTAGAAAGAGAGCTGCTACTGCCTAAATTGAGTAGGGGCAGATGATGAAGAGTTATTCCCCCACCTCAGATTAGGATGATTTCTACAGCCTGAGTTATATCTGTTGGAGGACAGATCGTAACTCGGTTGCTACTGCTGCTGCGGCCTGCTATTATAGATGTTTGCTGCATAGGCCTGTGGGGTACCATCAGTGTCACCCTCTTGTAAAGTAGGACAAGCATCTGTGGGATAATAAGCAGAAGTGCAGATGCCACAAACTCTGGCAGGAACTACTGCAAAGAGTCGCTGGTGCTGATTCACAGCCAGTTGTCGCACCAAGGATGCAAGATCATCAATTTTGTTTTCCAATTTCTTGTGATCTGCAGAATAGGCAGCTTCAATTTCGTGGACACCTCTAGTCAACACCACTGAGTTACTTCTAGTGCCAAATTATTGGGAATTAGTGGCCATATTCTCAATCAGATTCCTTGCAGCCATAGGAGTCTTGTCTACCAATGCCCCTCCACTAGCAGCATCAACCATACTCCTATCCATAGGAAGCAGACCTTCATAAAAATACTGGATGAGTAACTGGTCACTGATCTGATGGTGAGGACAACTTGCACACATCTTCTTAAACCTCTCCCAGTATTTATATAATGTCTCTCTGTCAAATTGCCTAATGCCACATATTTCTTTTCTGATGGAGGCAGCTCTTGATGCAGGAAAGAATTTCTCCAAGAACAACCTCTTAAGATCATTCAAACAAGTGACAGAACTTGGATGCAAATAGTACAGCCAGTCCTTAGCAGCATCCTGTAAGGAGAAAGGAAATGCTCGAAGTTTAATGTGATCTTCTGGAATGCCTTGAGGCTTCATGGTCGAACACACAATATGGAACTCCTTAAGATGCTTATGAGGGTCCTCACCTGCATGACCACTGAACTTAGGCAACAAATGAATCAATCCAGATTTAAGTTCAAAAGGAGCATCAACATCAGGATACTGAATGCATAAAGACTGATATATAACATCAGGCGCAGCAAGCTCTTTCAAGGTTCTTTCATCCATAATATCAGTGTTCTCAGTAGAATCAATGACAGAATGCATAAAATCAAAAAATTCAGATGCAGAATCACTATTATGATGACTATGTATAGAAAATTTAGATGTAGAATCACTATTATGATGACTACTTCCTATATGCTCATCAAGTGCAGAATCAATCTTATGAGACCTATGCAAGGAATGAAAAGTTCTATCTATCTCAGGATCAAAAGTGTAACACCCCAAATTCTAACTATGTTAATAGTAATAGCAGAATTACACTGTTTTATATTTTCTGTGTGCTATAAAAATAGTTTGTCTGTTCTGAGATCATTTTTGATCATTTTGTGTGATTTGCTTCGAGTCAAGAAAATAATAATTTTCTGACCCGAAAAAATATTAATTTAATTAATTGGAGCTGGGGGATCTTACTAAACCCAATTCTGATTGATATATATTAATCTTATAATTTTTAGGATTTAAGTATGCAATAAAATAATTTTATATTATTATAATATTATTTTATTCAACAGTACCTACTGTCTCAAAAATAGTAGAAAAATTGTTAGTGGATCCGAAAAAGTTCGTGGGACCTACGTGTAGTGTTGCAGTCAACGATTCTGACTGGACAGAATTCTAAACCAATAAGAACAAGTTAAAATAGGTGGTTTGACTTTTTAAACTAATTAGAATGAGTCAACAAAAGAAGCATAGACTTCTTTGTGAACCATTAGATTGTAAAGCTTACTTTAGAAGCTTTAATCTTAACCGTTGATCCGATCAATGGTATAAAACGAATCTTGACAAAACCACTAAGTAATATCCACCGTAGATGAGATCAATGGATAGGAAATCAAGATGATTTCAATGGCTAAGATGAAGTCAACAATAGTGGCTTCAATTTGATTAGTAACTAATTAAACCTAATTTGGATAATCTAATGGCCTAATTAGTAAGTTAAGTAAACTAACTTAATAATTAATTAGTTATAAACTAATTACTAATTAAATATCCTAATTATTATTAGAGGATATAATATATATAATTATATGTCTAATTAATCAATTATGTAATTGGAAAGTTAATTAAGATTGGTTAGGAAACTAAACCTAATTAACTAGTGAATTGATTAGTAAGTAATTAGACTTGAATTAAAACAAATTAAAGTCCCTAAATTCACTTGAAGCTCATGGTTTTCAGCAGCCTTGGGGGAGGCATCTACATGGTTCTTGAACCATCCATAATAGCCATGCAAGTCAAATTGATGACCTATGCCATGTGCTACTCCATGTGCACTCAAATTGGATATTTTCTTCATGCCAATCTCCTCATTTTCTCTACCCATTCACAACAGCAGCAGCACCTTTAATTTTACTTTCACAATTTCATTTTCTCTCACATCAAAAAGCTTATAACACTTTCTCTCAAAAATTCCAAGAACCAAGCAACCATTTTTCCTTCCTTTTTCCTCCATAGGTTTGGCCTCTTCACCCACAAGCACCATCACTCACCTATAATTTTCACTCTCACCATTTCCTAAAGCTAAACAACATTCTAAACACTTTCCATTTAGAAAGTTTTCCCAAAATCACATCCTAAGTGCTTCAAAATCCCACTTCTAGCTTACTTCCTTGGAGGTAAACTTTGATTTCTGTGGTTTAAATTCATGTTTATGATTTTCTAAGCCATGTTTGTTCCATGGTTTGTTATTATTAAACCTTGTTTGCGATTTTACTAATTATTTTAGAATTGTTAGGAATTGTTGTGAGCCACACGAAAATTACGGAGAAGGAGGAGAGCTTGAAAAGCTTGTCTTCAAGAGATAAGAGGGAGATTTAACCTCACCAACCAAGTTTTGGTGGTGTGAGGATGGTTTTGTATGGTGAAAAATCTATAAGGGTTCTTCACCGATTATTTGATTGTGTTTGTGTTGTGTTTGATTGTGTTTTTATGCTTGCATGTGTGATAAAATGCTTAAAGCTTTGATATTATGTGTGTATGTGTAATTATGAAAGCATGAGATTGTATGAGTAATTTAAGATGTGAACAACATGATGAATCGATTGTATGAGTACTCCAAAGAGTACCGAGGCTTACGGCCATACTATGAAAAAGAGGACCAAAGTCCTCAAACTGATGAATTAAAATGAGAACTGAGAGATTTAAATGAATTTGGGAAAAATTTGAGTATAGTAAAGTAAAAATGATTTTTATGGGTAGTAAAGAAAAGAAATAATGATTTTTGAAAAATAATACCATTTACTGATTTTTAGAGGAATTATACCGCAAATTTTTATAAAAGAGGGACTAAATTGTAAATTTTATCAAAATGAGGGGCCATTGTATAAATACTTATTTTTAGAGGGGCTATATTATAAATATTATTTTTAGAGGGGTCAAATTATAAATATTTTATAAAAGAAGGATGATTTTGTAAATATTAAATTTTTGAGGGACTATTTCATAAATATTAATTTTTGAGGGACTATTTTGTAAATATTAATTTTTTAGGGACTAATATGTAAATATGAGTTTTTGAGGGACTAGTGTGCAAATATGGAAAATAAAGCCAATTTTAGTATTAAAATGAGAAAAATAGTATTTTTGATTTAAAACGTTAAGAAAAATATTTACGCGATTTGAAAACATTGAAAAATCGCTACGCAATTTTGAAAAGGCGACAGAATTGAGTCGCAATTGAGAAAATGCAAAAATATGACTACGCGATTGAAATATAATAATTATACTGTTAGATTATTGTGTGGGACCTGAATATGTGATATGAAATAGAAATGTGAATAGTGCATAGTACATGCATTGGAAAGGTCCGATGGACTGTATGAGGCTAGTTGCCTAGGAGAGACTACACCTCCTGAGTGGGTGCAATATGCGTAGTGTAAGTCACTCGTTGACTTTGGGGGCATTAGGGTGCGGGTTGCCTACAATGGGCAGATGGTAGCTCTTCTATGCCGTAGGTTAGACCGACGCAACACACCAATGATCCTAACCGAGACACTATCCTTAATCAAGATCTGATAAAGACTGTCGTGTATATGCTGGATGTGCAAGACTGAGCACGTGGTCCAAGGCATGTTGGTACCGATAATTCTTTTCGATCACTCTCTTCGACCTGAGTTGTAGCTCCATGGAGTAGGAAATTGAGTCTGTGTGCATATATATAACGATAGAGGGTATTATCGTAATTTCTGTTTATGATAATTGATTTATTGATTATTTGATTATTGATAATGGCATGATCATAATTATTGTGTATTACATGTTTTGTGATGATAATGATGTTAGTGGTATAACTGTAATTATGGCATGATAACTGTATGAGATATTGTATGTGTTTATCTTCATTGCTACCATACTGGTATTGGCGTAGGTGATCTCACCTCTTTGTATGCATGTTTTGTATTATATTTATATTTGTTAAGACGTCGAGCAAGATATAGAGTGAGAAGGTGAGGAGGAGCAGATTCCTGCTGAGGACGTCGAGTTTTGAAGAGATGGAGATGCCTAGTTTCCTTGGCTACCTGAAGCTGACATTCATCGGAGGAGATGAGGCATGGACTGTAGATTTAGAGAGAGAGAGTATCTATTACATGGGAGACCTAAATATTAGACTGAGTAGACAACATTTAGGACACCCTTACTTTTCTGTCAATATTTATGTACAACTAAAGTTCCCAATATCTATTAGGCGATTGGGAGCTTACTATCGTACTCCCATGCGGTTAGTATTGTGTCGTCTGCTCGGACACCTGTCCGTAGGACTGCACCTCATGATGGATTCCTATATGCTGAGGAATCTGAGGAGGACCCGTCTGAGGATTCTGCTGTCTAGTAGGATTTGGGCTATATGTTAGTTTAAAGTTTAAATATTTTGGAAGTCTAGTTTGTAAAATATTTAAGTCCGACAGTACTAAAGGCTTGTATGTATATATATAATGTAAATTATGTGTGACAATATTGTTATGTTTTTATTTTCTGCTAAGTTTATCTTATTATCATCAAGAAATTTTATAGCTCGTATTTATAATACAAGAACGATTTTTAATTGAAGGGTAATTTGGAAATTAAGTAACATAAAGTGTGGCGCCCTAAGGAGGGTGTTACATTAGTTGGTATCAGAGCCCAAGTTAGAGTCTTTTGGGTTTGTGGTTAGGTCTGTCTTGTCTAAGTTGTGTGATTCTCTGTAATTGTTTTCCGAACGAAAAATAATATTGTTTGAAGACTGACCTTCACTTTTCTTTGTGTTGTTCAGTCTGATTAATAGAGCGAAATGGCTGGACGCGGAAGAGGACGCATGAATGCAAGGGCAGCAGCTGGAAATGCCGGCGACGACAATCAGAATATGGCTACAGCTGTAGCAGCAATACAACAAATGGCCGAGGTTGTTGCACAGCAAAACCAAAGAGCACATGATGATGCTCATAGCTTGTCAGAATTTCGGAGGAACAACCCACCGAAATTTCACGGAGAGTTTAATCCAGAAAAGGATGATATGTGGATCAAGGAACTGGAGAAGATATTTGAAGGCATGAGTTGTACTAATAAGCTGAAGCTTACTTTCGCAATGTTCGTGTTAGTCGGTGATGGAGAGGCTTGGTGGGCAGGAGCCCAGAGGTTAATACAAGCTGAAGGGAGAGTTGTGACATGGCAGCTCTTTAGGCAGAAGTTTCTGGGGAAGTATTTCGCAGCCAGTGTTCGACATGCTAAGGAGATAGAATTCCTTAGTCTGAAGCAAGGGGTGATGACTGTAAGTGAGTACGCAACAAGGTTTGAAAGCTTGTCTAAGTTTTCGAGGTACTTCCAGATGCATCCAAATAAGGAGTGGAAGTGTAGAAAGTTCGAAGAGGGGCTGAGGCTTGACATCAAGCGAGCTTTAGCAACTGTGGATATTGATCAGTTTCAAGTATTGCTAGATAATTGCCAAAAGGTGGAAGAAATTGATCATCTGCGAGAGGCAAGGAATAAGAATTTTGGACCAGCACGGTTCCAAAGGGGGAAGAGTAGCGGTGGCAACCGTTTCTAATAGAAACCATATACTAAACCAGCAGTAAGCCAGAATCGAAAACAATCAATTAGAGGAAGCTCTAGTGGTAGTAGAGCAGTTTCAACTGGAACTTCTGCACTTAAATGATTTAAGTGTGGGAAAGGACATCTCACTAGGGACTATCAGCATAAGGGGGTGATTTGTTATCGATGTGGGAAGCCTGGACATTTCTCAAGAGAGTGTGATCAGCAAAAGGCGGAGCCATCAGTGGGAAGTGTTCGCACTGCAAGGCCACAGGCGGGTGGTCGAGTGTATACTGTGAGCGGGGAGGAAGCCACTAAATCCGAGGACTTGATAATGGAGGAGTGTGCTATTGAAGGTAATCCTAATCCTTTAACAGTATTATATGATTCGGGAGCAACACATTCTTTCATTGCATGTGATTGTGTGGAGCGTTTGGGATTAACTGTGACTACATTGCCGTATGATTTGAGTGTTAGTACTCCTACTGATAAGCCTGTGATAACTACAAAAGTATGCTTGAATTGCCCTGTATCTGTTAGAGATAAGATCTTTCATGTGGATTTGATCTATTTGCCTCTTTCCAAGATTAATGTAATCTTAGGAATGGATTGGTTGTCTTCCAACCATATCTTGATAGACTGTGCTAGTAAGACATTAGTTTTTCCTGAGGTTAAGGATTCTAGATTCCTAACGGCTACTCAAGTGGAAGCTTGTTTGAAGGAAGGAGATCAAGGGTACTTGTTGATGTCTTCTTTGGAGGTTCAATATGAAGACGTTCTAAAGGATATCTTTGTAGTGAATGAGTTTCCTGAAGTGTTTCCTGAAGATATACCTGGAATACCGCCAGAAAGAGAGATTGAATTCTCTATTGATTTGGTACTTGGAGCTAGACCTATATCTATGGCGCCTTATCGGATGTCGCCAGTAGAATTGGCAGAACTTAAGAAGCAGTTGGAGGATTTATTGGAGAAGCAGTTTGTGAGACCAAATGTATCACCTTGGGGAGCTCCAGTATTATTGGTAAAGAAGAAGGATGGGACTTCTCGTCTATGTGTAGACTACCGGTAATTGAACAAGATTATGATCAAGAATAAATATCCGTTACCAAGAATCGATGATCTAATAGACCAATTGCGAGGAGCCGCAATATTTTCTAAGATTGATTTACGTTCTAGTTATCACCAGATACGTGTGAAGGTGGAGGATATCCCAAAGACTGCGTTTCAAACACGATATGGGCATTATGAGTATCAAGTGATGCCTTTTGGTGTGACTAATGCACCCGCGATATTTATGGACTTCATGAATTGGATTTTCCGTTCATACTTGGATAATTTTATTGTTGTCTTTATTGATGACATCTTGATTTATTCTCAAAGTCAAGAGGAGCATGCTGAACATCTCAGGGTGGTTCTCCAGATTTTGAAGGAGAATAAGTTATATGCCAAGTTGTCCAAATGTGAGTTTTGGTTGAGCGAAGTATAATTTTTGGGGCATGTCATATCGGCGGATGGAATTGAAGTTGATGCTTCAAAGGTGGAGACAGTTGTAGAATGGGAGAAACCAAAGACAGTATCGGAGATCCGTAGTTTCATCGGATTAGCCGGTTACTATCGACGATTCATAGAGGGGTTTTCAAAGATTGCAGGACCTCTTACCCAACTTACACGAAAGAATCAACCGTTTACATGGATTGAAGCATGTGAGGAAAGTTTTCAGGAGTTGAAACGACGACTGACTACTTCACCGGTTTTGATTCTACCTAATCCGAATGAACCTTTCAAGGTATATTGTGATGCTTCGTATCAAGGATTGGGTTGTGTACTTATGCATGATCATAAGGTTGTGGCATATGCGTCAAGGCAGTTGAAAGTGCATGAGAGGAATTATCTGACTCATGACTTGGAGTTAGCAGCAGTGGTGTTTACATTGAAGGTATGGAGACATTTTCTCTTTGGGGCAACATTCACTATTTTTAGTGACCATAAAAGTTTGAAGTATCTGTTTGACCAGAAAGAGTTAAACATGAGACAAAGGTGTTGGCTTGAGTTTCTGAAAGATTATGACTTTCAGTTACAGTATCATCCTAGGAAAGGGAATGTCGTAGCGGATGCTTTAAGTAGGAAAGCGCTTAATGCTTCTGTTATGATGATGAAGGAGAATGAGCTGATAGAAGAATTTTGGGATATGTGATTATCTGTGAAGTTAACACCGGGGAAGATATGTTTGAACCTGATCACTATTTCGAATGACTTGATGGATAGAATACGAGAAGGACAAAACAGTGATCAGTATTTGCAAGAAGCAAAGGAAGCAAGAAGTCAAGGAGCAGAATTGGAATTCAGTGAAGGTGTTGATGGAATTTTGAAGTACAAAGGGAGAGTTTGTGTACCAAACGATCCAGAACTTAGGAGATCGATTTTGGATGAAGCTCATAGAAGTAAGTTGAGTATGCATCCAGGAGCCATGAAGATGTACCAAGATTTGAAACAGTTGTATTGGTGGTAAGGAATAAAGAGGGATGTCGCAGAATATGTATCATCTTGTTTGATTTGTTAGAAGGCCAAAGTGGAACACCAGAGACCATCGGGAATGTTGCAACCTTTGCCTATTCCTGAGTGGAAATGGGATGACATAGCAATGGATTTCATAACTGCACTACCGAAAACTCGAAAGAGTCACGATTCTATATGGGTAATTATTGATCGGCTTACAAAGTCAGCGCACTTTTTACCGATTAATATTAAGTACTCAATGGAGAAGTTGACTCAAGTGTACATCAATGAAATTGTCAGACTTCATGGTGTACCATCCAGTATAATTTCTGATCGAGATCGGCGATTTACATCAAGATTCTGGAATAGTTTACAAAAAGCGATGGGAACGAAGCTACGTTTGAGTTCTGCTTACCATCCACAAACAGAAGGTCAGTCAGAAAGGTGTTGGGAATTGCGGATCAAAATATCTCGCAGCGGAATAATAGGATTCCCACACAGGATCCATGCGAAAAGTCCATAATCTGAGTTTTTTAAAATTACCTCTTGAAGCGTGATAAACACAAGCGAGGTGAATCACCAACACCGTAATAGCGACGATGTTTCTGCGGTATCCACACGAACAGACTTGCAAAAGCGAGTCACGCCTCTGTTTCGCGGTGCTAGTGCGAATAGAAGAGAAGAACCTTTCACTTGTCTCTCACTCACTTTCTTAGGTGCGGCTAGGGTTGTGATGTAACATCTATAGCAGCCCCAATGATACTATTTATAATAGTGGCTGCCTTAAGTGAGTGTGAGCAAGAGCAAGGTAAGTGTGCAACCCTAAAACCCATCTGTCATGAGTTAGGCCCACAATTGAATCCGAGTCCAACTTGGATCCTTATTGCTCCAATTTAGTCTGTTCTAAGTGTGCGACCCCTGCAGGTTCTCATGACGTTGGTAGTAATATTAAAATCTCATTTTAATATTACAAACAATGTGAGCGGTATCTAGCAACACATCAACTGCTACCCAAGTAATGAGAATGTCGGTGATTTGACATAACCTATCCGTGATCAATGTTTCCGTGTAGTTTAGTCCCTTTGTCAAGATATCTAGATTGAACACAAGGATGGAATGCGTCACCCTTGTATAGTCCAATCATTCGTTTCCTGATACTCAAGTAGACTTTGTAACAATAAATGAGATCAATATCTCATATTGACTCATTTGAGCATGGCCATGCATTTCGCGATCTCCTCACTCAATCGGGGGCCCGAAGATATCGCTCTGTTATGTAGGAGTGACAAATTCCATCTAGGTCACTCACATCCCTCTGCATGATTTGCGATGTCCAATAACCAACTTTATAATCACCTTGTTACATGACGTTTGATGGCATTAAAACACACAACTCCTCATGTAGGAATCGTAGTGATTTCGGTCAAAGGACCACAAACACCATTATCACTATGAGAATCGCTTATGACACTCACGTAACGATCCATATAGCGTTCTCATGGTGGGTCGATCCAAAGACATCATTACTCTAATATGTACCAATGTGAAGACTTGATATCTCATATCCATGACCCGTGAGATGCGGTCATCGGTCTCTACACATACTAGTCTCAATGTATTATTGTTGTCCTAATTAACAATAATACTTGACTAGTGGACATTTAAGAATAGTGTTGTAACCAAAAGGATCTCACGATCAAGTCATCCACTTGATGTCCTATGGCATCAAACTTACTATTCTAAGGACTTTATTATGTTTATCAAAAAAGAACACAATAAATGAAATGCCTCATATATAAAATAGCATAATATAATGTATGTCAATACAAACAAAATGTATTGGCCACTAGGGCATACACCAACAAAAGGACGATTCAGTCATTGGAGGACTTGTTGAGGGCTTGTGTTCTAGAGCAAACTGGTTGTTGGGATGAATTTCTACCATTGATAGAGTTGACCTACAACAATAGTTTCCATTCGAGCATAGGGATGGCTCCCTATGAGGCATTATATGGGAGAAGATGTAAAACGCCGTTGTGTTGGTACCATGATGGTGAAAGTACTGTGGTAGGACCTGAATTTGTGCAACAGACAACTGAGAAAGTGAAGATGATCCAAGACAAGATGAGGACAACTCAGACGCGGCAAAAAAGTTATGCAGATAAAAGACGAAGACCGCTTGAATTTGAAGAAGGTGACCATGTATTTCTACGTGTGACGCCTATGACTGGAGTTGGACGAGTAATCAAGTCGAGGAAGCTCACTCTGAAGTTTATCAGGCCGTATCAGATACTTCTTCTTCAGGTAGGTCCCAGAGTTATCGATTGCACTACCACCATTCTTATCAAATCTTCATAATGTATTTCACGTATCACAACTACGAAATATATTTCTGATCCGACTCATGTGATCGAGCCAGACACTGTACAATTGAAGGAGAACTTGACCTATGAGACGTTTCCAGTCAAGATTGAAGATCGAAGGATAAAACAGCTTCGAGGAAACAATATCACATTGGTTAAAGTAGTATAGAATGATGTAAGTGGTGAAGCCACATGGGAGTTGGAAGAGAAGATAAGAGAGCAGTATCCATTTTTATTTTGAATATGTATGTCAAGTTTCGAGGACGAAACTTTATTTTAGAGGGGGAGAGTTGCAACACCCCAAATTCTGACTATGTTAATAGTAATAGCAGAATTACACTGTTTTATATTTTCTGTGTGTTATAAAAATAGTTTGTCTGTTCTAAGATCATTTTTGATTATTTTGTGTGATTTGCTTCGAGTCAAGAAAATAATAATTTTCTGACCCGAAAAAATATTAATTTAATTAATTGAAGTTGGGGGATCTTACTAAACCCAATTCTGATTGATATATATATTAATCTTATAATTTTTAAGATTTAACTGTGCAATAAAATAATTTTATATCATTATAATATTATTTTATTCAACAGTACCTACTGTCTTAAAAATAGTAAAAAAATTGTTAGTGGATCCAAAAAAGTTCGTGGGGCCCACGTGTAGTGTAGCAGTCAACGATTCTGACTGGACAAAATTCTAAACCAATAAGAACAAGTCAAAATAAGTGGCTTGACTTTTTAAACTAATCAGAATGAGTCAACAAAAGAAGCATAGACTTCTTTGTGAACCATTAGATTGTAAAGCTTACTTTAGAAGCTTTAATCTTAACCGTTGATCCGATCAATGGTGTAAAACGAATCTTGACAAAACCACTAAGTAATATCCACCGTAGATGAGATCAATGGATAAGAAATCAACAATGATTTCAATGGCTAAGATGAAGTCAACAATAGTGGCTTGAATTTGATTAGTAACTAATTAAACCTAATTTGGTTAATCTAATGGCCTAATTAGCAAGTTAAGTAAACTAACTTAATAATTAATTAGTTATAAACTAATTACTAATTAAATATACTAATTATTATTAGAGGATATAATATATATAATTATATGTCTAATTAATCAATTATGTAATTGGAAAGTTAATTAAGATTAGTTAGGAAACTAAACCTAATTAACTAGTGAATTGATTAGCAAGTAATTAGACTTGAATTAAAACAAATTAAAGTCCCTAAATTCACTTGAAGCTCGCGGTTTTCAGCAGCCTTGGGGGAGGCATCTACATGGTTCTTGAACCATCCATAATAGCCATGCAAGTCAAATTGATGACCTATGCCATGTGCTACTCCATGTGCACTCAAATTGGATATTTTCTTCATGCAAATCTCCTCATTTTCTCTACCCATTCATGGCAACAGCAGCACCTTTAATTTTATTCTCACAATTTCATTTTCTCTCACATCAAAAAGCTTACAACACTTTCTCTCAAAAATTCCAAGAACCAAGCAACCATTTTTCTTCCTTTTTCCTCCATAGGTTCGGCCTCTTCACCCACAAGCACCATCACTCACCTATAATTTTCACTCTCACCATTTCCTAAAGCTAAACAACATTCTAAACACTTTTCATTTAGAAAGTTTTCCCAAAATCACATCCTAAGTGCTTCAAAATCCCACTTCTAGCTTACTTCCTTGGAGGTAAACTTTGATTTTTGTGGTTTAAATTCATGTTTATGATTTTCTAAGCCATATTTGTTCCATGGTTTGTTATTATTAAGCCTTGTTTGTGATTTTACTAATTATTTTAGAATTGTTAGGAATTGTTGTGAGCCACACGAAAATTAAGGAGAAGGAGGAGAGCTTGAAAAGCTTGTCTTCAAGAGGTAAGAGGGAGATTTAACCTCACCAACTAAGTTTTGGTGGTGTGAGGATGGTTTTGTACGATGAAAAATCCATAAAGGTTCTTCACCGATTATTTGATTGTGTTTGTATTGTGTTTGATTGTGTTTTTATGCTTGCATGTGTGATAAAATGCTTAAAGCTTTGATATTATGTGTGTATGTGTAATTATGAAAGCATGAGATTGTATGAGTAATTTAAGATGTGAACAACATGATGAATCGATTGTATGAGTACTCCAAAGAGTACCGAGGCTTACGGCCATACTATGAAAAAGAGGACCAAAGTCCTCAAACTGATGAATTAAAATGAGAACTGAGAGATTTAAATGAATTTGGGAAAAATTTGAGTATAGTAAAGTAAAATGATTTTTATGGGTAGTAAAGAAAAGAAATAACGATTTTTGAAAAACAATACCATTTACTGATTTTTAGAGGAATTTTACCACAAAATTTTATAAAAGAGGGACTAAATTATAAATTTTATCAAAATGAGGGGTCATTGTATAAATACTTATTTTTAGAGGGGCCATATTGTAAATATTATTTTTAGAGGGGTCAAATTATAAATATTTTATAAAAGAAGGATGATTTTGTAAATATTAAATTTTTGAGGGATTATTTCATAAATATTAATTTTTGAGAGACTATTTTGTAAATATTAATTTTTGAGGGACTAATATGTAAATATGAATTTTTGACGGACTAGTGTGTAAATATGAAAAATAAAGTCAATTTTAGTATTAAAATGAAAAAATTAGTATTTTTGATTTAAAACGTAAGAAAAATATTTACGCGATTTGAAAACGTTGAAAAATCGCTACGCGATTTTGAAAAGGCAAAAAAATTGAGTCGCAATTGAGAAAACGTGAAAATATGACTATGCGATTGAAATACAGTAATTATACTGTTAGATTATTATGTGGGACCCGAATATGTGATATGAAATAGAAATGTGAATAGTGCATAGTACATGCATTGGAAAGGTCCGATGGACTATATGAGGCTAGTTGCCTAGGAGAAACTACACCTCCTGAGTGGGTGCGATATGCGTAGTATAAGTCACTCGTTGACTTTGGGGGCATTGAGATGCGGGTTGCGTACAATGGGCAGATGGTAGCTCTTCTGTGCTGTAAGTTAGACCGACGCAACACACTAATGATCCTAACCGAGACACTATCCTTAATCAAGATCTGATAAAGACTGCCGTGTATATGCTGGATGTGCAAGACTGAGCACGTGGTCCGAGGCATATTGGTACCGACAATTCTTTTCGATCACTCTCTCCGACCTGAGTTGTAGCTCCATGGAGTAGGAAATTGAGTCTGTGTGCATACATATAACGATAGAAGGCATTATCGTAATTTCTGTTTATGATAATTGATTTATTGATTATTTGATTATTGATAATGGCATGATAGTAATTATTGTGTATTACATGTTTTGTGATGATAATGATGTTATTGGTATAACTGTAATTATGGCATGATAACTGTATGAGATATTGTATGTGTTTATCTTCATTGCTACCATACTGATATTGGCGTAGGTGATCTCACCTCTTTGTATGCATGTTTTGTATTATATTTATATTTGTTAAGACATCGAGCAAGATATAGAGCGAGAAGGTGAGGAGGAGCAGATTCCTGCTGAGGACGTCGAGTTTTGAAGAGATGGAGATGCCTAGTTTCCTTGGCTACCTGAAGCTGACATTCATCAGAGGAGATGAGGCATGGACTGTAGATTTAGAGAAAGAGAGTATCTATTACATGGGAGACCTAAATATTAGACTGAGTAGACAACATTTAGGACACCCTTACTTTTCAGTCAATATTTATGTACAACTAGAGTTCCCAATATCTATTAGGCAGTATTAGGGAGTTTACTATCGTACTCCCAGTACGGTTAGTATTGTGTCGTCCGCTCGGACACCTGTCCGTAGGACTGCACCTCATGATGGATTCCTATATGCTGAGAAATCTGAGGAGGACCCGTCTGAGGGTTCTGCTGTCTAGTAGGATTTGGGCTATATGTTAGTTTAAAGTTTAAATATTTTGGAAGTCTAGTTTGTAAAATATTTAAGTCCGACAGTACTAAAGGCTTGTATGTATATATATGATGTAAATTATGTGTGACAATGTTGTTATGTTTTTATTTTCTGCTAAGTTTATCTTATTATCATCAAGAAATTTTATAACTCGTATTTATAATACAAGCACGATTTTTAATTGAAGGGTAATTTGGAAATTAAGTAACATAAAGTGTGGCGCCCTAAGGAGGGTGTTGCAAAAAGGATGTAGTATACTAGGGTTAGACCTAGTCATGTAACATGGAAAACTCAAAAACACAAAATCAAGAAAAATTAACTATCAAACAGCAAAAATGCACTAAAATAAATCTAATTAACCTATCAAATGATTTTTAAAAATTATGGGGCCACCACACACTAAAAACTACACAAAAAAGGAACTTAAAATGCAATAAAAAATATTCAAAAATTGAAAAAGTGGTTTAAACGATGGAATTTGGCTTAAAAGTGAGTGACCTTAGTAAACTTATACTAAGCCTTGCTTAAAATGCCCTTTTCCTTCAAGAGAACAAGTCTCAGCTTAATCTAAAATTCGGTCCTTTTTTCAGAAATTACAAAACTGCCCAAAAACCTTACAAAATGATGGAAATTGGCTAAAATCTGAGTACCTGATCCTAAAAAGGATCACTTTGCTGCAAATGATATTTTACCTTTGGAGACCAAATTTTAGCTCAATCAGAGCTGGCCAGATTGCACTTTGTTCTCCCCTGCACCAGAAATTAGGAAAAAAAATGCTAGCAGTATATGAAACAGTGGTAGGAAGCTAGGAACACGCCCAAAATGAATGCATAACACTCACAATGAGGTCTTGTAATGCAATTGGCAATAAGATCAACAAAAAGATGGTCAATAGCAGCAAAAGTCAATGGAACAGTAACAATGCAGCAAAATTGCAAGTATGTGAGTAATTGTGTTAATTACAGTAGAATGAGCAGTGTGGTATGCTAAGTAATGCAATATGAGTATGAGGCAATCATGCAATGCACAACAACAGAATGCAATGTAGCTGAGTACAATGCAACAGTAACTGCATCAAGTTATGCAGTTCAGCAAATTATGTAGCAGGTTATGCAGCAGAATCCAATGGAACGTGTTACTTGTGCATCAGAAATACCAATTGTGTTGTGTGATGCAATGCAGCAAAATCCAATGTAACAGTGGCACAAAATTTGTAGTAGAATGCAAAAACGATAGAATAAACACAATGCACAATGGATAATGTACCAAAAATGCAATTACATGAATGTAACAAAATTTGTTTTGACGAAACAGAATGCAAATGCAAAAACGATGTACGAAACAGAATGCAAAAATAGACTGTGGAAACAGGAACAAAATGCAACTACAACTTAAACTTAATATGATCAATTAAAAATGAAAAGATCCCCGGTAACGGCGCCAAATTTTGATGAACAATGTCGTACTCGCCTCAAAATAGACTAGGATTTAAATGGAATATAGCATAGTGCATAACCTAGGTCATCTCCCAAGGATCAATTCGGATTTCTCAAGCATATTAGAAGTTATCAATAGGTAGGGGGTTTTGTTCATCAAGTAACAGAATATAAATTCAACAATAATTAGAAGTAAATTCAAAACTGGAAACACCAATCTAAGGTCTTCAATTCAAGTGGCAAAGTAAATCATAGTTCAAAGAGAGTAAAATTCTTTATGCAATTACCTCTGTTAATTCAAATTCAACTAGATAATCACCTAGAATTTGATCAACTAAAACAGAATCACAATCGCAATTCTTGATTAAGATTGAATTAAACACAATTTTGAATTAATATAGATTATCAATTGATGATCTATTCTCCATTAAATTCAGATTAATCAATCCAAATTTTTCTTCAATATACGAAAATATAATCATAAACCAATTGAATAAGGAGAAGAGGAGAGAACACAATCAGAAATCACAATTAAACAAAAGAACTCAAAACTCTAACCACAATCATTGAATTCCTTGGATTGATTGGATCTTTAGCCTTCCATAGCAATCACCATTGAAAAGATACAAATCAGAGAAAAGAGAAAAACGAAAATAGAGAAAACGAAAAGAGAAGAAAAAGGGTTTTTTGATTCAAATCGTAAAACTCAAAAATAAGGATTCAGAAAGAGGTACTTTTCGTATCTGCCTTAACCTATTTTTAACTAAAAATTATTCTGTAATTCCTAATCTACCCCTGGCCCAAACTTTAGCCCTCTGAATAAGCTTTTCAGAGACATATAATTTGCTTTATTTGGGTTTAAATTGAGAGAGTTAAGCCCAAATCAGTGAGGGAAGGTCCAAGCTTTATGACAGCAACAGTGTCCTAACGTTGAGGCTCAATTTCACCTTGAATCCAGCTGAATTAGAAAAACTACATTAGACACAAAATTGTGTATCTTCATCTCAGCTTTCAGGGGACACTAATATCATCCAAATATGACATTTGTAGCCTAAGATATGGCTTGTACAAGATAAAGAGGTCAAAATGAGTTAAATTCTGAAAATTAATAAAGCTTTTACAACTAAGCTCAATAAGGCCCAATCATCTAAAACTCACCCACAAACATAATATTGGATACAATTATCATCAATTAGGTCAAATATAAAGCAATAATGAATGCCTCAAAATTAATTGATCAAGTTGTTAGGAAGAGTTAGTGAAGCACTTAATGCACCAAAAACTAGTCATTGTTGGTTTCAAAAGAGTGGTAATCGAATACAACATCATAGTAATCGATTACCATGCTTTAAAAATGAGTTCTGGGTGTTTGAGACACTTAATAATCGATTACAACATATTACAATTGATTACAAGCCTTTTCCAGGTGCTGTAATTGATTACAAAGGTGTGGTAATCGATTACCATGCCTCTAACTTGTTGAAAATGTGTTTTTGAAGAGTCTTAATGGATTACAAAGTCTTGTAATGGATTACCAACTGCTTGTAATGGATTACAACCATTCTAAAATCAAATTTTGAGCATAAACAAGGTTTGAAAAGATTACCAACAAATGAAATTTGAATTTCTTAAGGATTCAAATAAGATTTTCATAGCTCAAGTTTCAAACATGATTTTGTGCAAAACAACTCATGTTTTTCAAAACTAACAACCACCAACTAAAAGACTTCATCATGGACTTTTTAAAACTATTTTAAGCTTATTGTGTAACGTCCCAATACTCATCATTTGATAATTATACATACATATATATATATATATATATATATATATATATATATATATATTAATAGCTACTAAGCTCTATTACTCATCTTTGAGTTAAATTAAACCTAAGAAGATAAATTAATAGGCTTACAGGTATCTCTTTAACTTGTAACCATTTCCAGAATAACTTTCATCCTCCACTTGACATTTTCTCAAAATCTCATAATCTTTCAAGTGACTTTCCTATTTGTTACCAAGTAGCCTTAATACTCAAGAGGGGGGCCAAATTGAGTATATAAAAACTTTTCATAAATCTTTCCGTAAAACACTTAATTACTAATTTTTATTGAAGCTATTGATTGATTGAAGTGAATAGATAAATGAGCTTGAATACTTCACTCACAAATAAATAAATAAATCAAAGCAGAGAGTATTCAAGTAAGTAAATAAATAAAAAGCACAAAGTAAAGAGATAGAGTTGAGAAGATCAAACGCAAGATTTATCCTAGTTCAGCCACCAAATCACTTATGGCCTACGTCCAGTCCTTAAGCAATCACCTGAGATTTTTCACTATATCTTCAAGCTTCAATAGGTGCTTGATAACATTTACAATTAAAAGCACTCAACACAGCTTAGGATACCTCACCCTTTATAACCTTTGAGGGATATCTCACCCTTTTTACAATCAAGGAATACCTCACCCTTTACAACTTTTGAGAGATACCTCACTCTCTACGGGATACCTCATCCTTTATAATCTTTGAGAGATACCTCACTCTCTAAGGGATACCTCACATTTTACTCTAGAGAGATACCTCACCCTCTTCACAAAGAATCAAACAAAGTTTATATGAATAGAAACTCTTTCAAAGAGTAGATAATACAAATTGAAGGTTATGGTATCAAAGAATCACACACTTAGCTCAAAAACAGAGATTTGGAGAAAAAGATGATGAAACATGAATTTAATGCTCAAGAGTCATTTTCATATTGTTCTCTAACCTTTCATAAATGCCCAAACACTTTCATTTATAGCCCAAAACATTTTAGAGCCGTTGGTGGTGGTTAGGAGGCATTAAATGCCAAAATAAAGCCGTTAGAAATCTGTTCTGGTTCGTAAATAACCATTTCCTAATCGGTTAGGATGAGCTCCTAATCAGTTAGGGGCTTTTAGTTTTGGCTTCTAAGAATTAGAATAACCAGTTAGGAGGACTTCCTAATCGGTTAGGAGCTTACAATTTTGGCTCATGTGATTCTTAATAACTAGTTAGGCAATTGGCCTAATCGATTAAGCCCTCTCAAAATTCATTTCACGTGACTCTTTAAAAACACACTAACCAATTAGGCAAAACAACTAATCGGTTAGGCCCTCTCAAAATAAAGAGTCAATGCCTCTGACTTATCAAATAACCAATTAGGGAATAGTTTTAATCAGTTAGGAGCATCAAATAACCAATTAGGAGATTGTCCTAATTGGTTATGAGCCTTAGAAAAACATAATATTTCTAAAGGATTTCATAACCAACTTTCCCAAATCATTTTCAACCTTTCTAAAATCATTTTCCACAAACTTGATAAGTATTTTCATAAGTATAAAACATAGTTTTCTTTTCATCTTTTCTAAAAATATTTTGCTCAAACTTGATCAACATAAAACATGACTTTACAAAGAGATTTAAGTTAAATGAAAGACAAGATATGAGCTACCACCATAACTAGCTTTTCAAACTTGTTTTTTGGGCATTTTAGCATGTGAAAAACCATTTTTAAATATGTTAAAACATATGTTGAGCTTAGTGTGATGCCCATTTACCTTTACATAAGATCTAGGTTCTGTAAGCTATTCTTGAAGAACCTGGGACTTGATCTTTTGCACTTTCATTCCTTTCTTGTTTGTTATCATCAAAATCATTGCTTTAGTCAATGCCAATTACATTCTCCCCCTTTTTGATGATGACAAACAACCATTGAGAAAAGAGTTAGTTCAAATAAATTAGAATTCACAAAAGGATAGAGACTTACTCCCCCTCTATTTTTCAAGAGGTGATTAGATCAGAGATGCATAGCTCCCCCTTAATTTTGGAATCCCAAGATCATTGAATTTGCACCTTTTTCTTTTTACCTTTTCTCATTGACTCATAAACTTCTCCCCCTTTTGTCATAATAAAAAAATATGCAATAAAGAGATTTTGACAAAGAAAGAGGTAACAATATAACCTTAACCACAAAATCATTGCCATTCAACAAATATTCAATAACAATATAACCAGATTAGCAGTATATTCATGTCAATAAACCATTCATTGCAAAATATCCATGTCATACTAAAAGAGCATATCAAGGACATACTATGTTTAAGCAAGGTCATAATCTAAGACAATGAGCAATATATCCAAAATGAGCAGCATATCCAAAAGATAACCTATTGTGGTTAGATGAGCCTTAATCATAATAACATAGCTAAAACAAAATAAAAAAATTAGTTAAATAAAAGAGATCTATGCCTAAACCCCCATCATTTTGTGATGGTGGAAGGCGATGCTCAATGTTGTCCAAGCGGTCATAGATAACTCCAATGTTATGCTCCTGATAAGCTCAAAGATCCACAATCTGGGCTTGAATGCTTGCTAGGGTAGCTAGGATGTGGTCTTCATTGGTGGTTAGAGCCATTTCCATAACTACATTAGCAGGGGCAGCAGGAAGTTCTTCTTCTTATGGGACACCACAAACCCAAGCACCTTTAACAATCTTGATTCTTATGTGATTTATGGAAGCTTGTGCAAACTTGTTGTGACCGGTAAGGTGAATGACTCCTTCATCATTTAGGCTCAACTTGTATTGATTTAGAATTTTAGCAATAACCATGGCATATAGAAGGTCTATCATCATCTTGTCCTGTGCTTTCTTCATGTAATGCATGATATAGAAGGGCTAGTTAGTATTCAATTTTTGTTTCATGGTGAGAGGAAGAGGATGAAAATGGAGAAAAAAAGGGGGGGTTGATACTTGAAGGAAGGTCACGGCTGGGAGTGATTTTTGATGTCCAGTAACCGGTTATAATACTTTGTGTAACAGGTTACCAAGTGCCCTCTAACTAGTTAGAGAATGTCTCTAATCGGTTAGCCTTTAATTTCAAATGCTTCCAGGAAATCCCAAAAACCCTATAATCGATTGGGGGAGCCTCCTAACCGATTATTTAGCTTAGCAAAGAGCTCTTTTCCTTGACAAAACAGTTCCAAAATCAAAATAACATATTGTTTTCTCCTTCTAGCTAATTATTGCACTTCCAAGATTGGAAAATCTTCAAGAAAATAGAAACTCTTCAAGACTTCAGCCCTTAAGACACAAACTTATTCCATCTTGAGGATCATCATGGCTTTGCCTTACTTTCCATTCTCTCAAACCACCATAAATGCAACTCATAAGCTTATTTCTCTTCTTCAAAAGTACTAAGAAGCAATTTTCTTTATCAAGGCATGGATCAAGCACCTGCAAAACAAGCTTAGGGGAAAATCTGATGCTCAAGTCAGTATTGGATTCAAAAAAAAGATTGAAACAAAATAACTATGCAAAGAACCTAACTATGTAGCAAAAAAGCATGTTATGTAGCAACATGACAAGTTTTGCACCAAAATGACACAATATGCAATAAAATAACAAGTTATGTAACACAAGGACAAATTATGCAGCACAACTATTCAGCAAGATTTAAATGCATAAGTTGGATGCATGATTGATCCAATAAGCCAAGTTCTAACATATTTTCATCAAATGTGCTATTTCAGATAAGAAGCGAACTTATCTAGCATATTATCACATGTAAAGATATTATCAAGAAATTAAGCTAGAGAGGTATAAACTAAGTCTCCATTTTACCAAAGGTTGCAAGTCCAAGCTTCTTGGGGACAAGGAAGAGAACTTAGAGTATTTTCTAATCATGTGCTTGTAGCAGCCACCTCTGAGATTCCAAAGTCAGTTCTTGGACTTCAAGCACACCTACAACACACTTCAATTTTTGACTTTTGTTACCTAAATTTTCTTGAGTCCTTGTGTGTTAGATTTTGACAAGGTGCCCTTAGGGACCCAAATCATTTTAGTCTCAACCTTGGTATTCAAGTTTTTCCTAACATTACATGTAGAAGCACTATGCCCTTTCCTCCCACTATGAAAACATTTGATAAAGGGGCTACTTGATGTACTTGAGGAAACAAAGAAATTCTTGAGAAACTTTTGTTAGTTATTAGGATTATATCCTAAACTAGCCTTTTGAAAAACACATCTTTGTTTCCCTAATAATACATTCAAGTTATCTCTTCTAAAGGTAAATTTTGAAAGAGTGTTTTTCAAATCCTTAATCTCAATTTCAAATGCTTTACTTGATGAGCAAGATGAGGGTGTGGGTGCATTATCATATGAATAGCATGTTATGCATGAAGAATTTGCATCAATCAACCCAAGAGTTTCATTTTCTAATTTCAATTCCTCAATTTCTTTGTTTAAGGTAGAAATTTGATTTTCAAACGAGGAAATTATTTTCTTTGAACATGAAATCAATTTTGCAAGCCTCATAGATTCATTATGCAATTCTTCAAATGCATCTTATAATTTATCACAGGAAGGGGAAGAGTTTGATTCAGAATTTAAGGATGTTACCTCCATGTCATCTTCATTTTCCTCTTCTCCTCTAGCCATAAAACATAGATTGGCTTTCTCCTTGCCTTAGCTATCGGTTAAATCCATGTCATTATTATCCCAAGCTATGTAGGCGCTTTTTTCTTTCTTCTCCTTTGAGGATCTTTTGTCATATTTTTCCACTTTACTTTGATAAATTGGGCACTCCATCTTTATGTGACCGGATTCTCCACATTCATAGCATTTAGGAGTGGATGAGGTTCTCTCCCCTTTGTGACAGACATTCTTTTGGGGAAAGGGAAGTCTTCTTTGAGCTTCATTCTTCTTGAAGAATCTTCCAAATTCCTTTACTAGAAGACCAAGATTCTCCTCATTTATTTCTAAGCCATCCTCATCATCTTCATCATCTTCATTGACCATGGAGGAAGTGGCCTTGAGAGCTATCCCCTTCTTTTTCTTGTCAAGCTCCTCACTTTGGTTGAGTTTATTCAATTCCAATTCATGTTCTTAGAACTTGCCAAAAAGTGTGGCTAGGGTCATGGTTTAAAGATTTCTTGACTCCACAATAGCCATCACTTTAGGTTGTCAATGTCTGCTCAAATATCTCAACACTTTGTTAATAAGATATTCATTAGGAAAAATCTTTCCCAATGAAGCAAGATGATTTGTAATATGCATGAACCGTTTTTGCATTTCTTGAGTGCTTTCTCCTTAATTCATTCTAAAAAGCTCATATTCATGAGTGAGAGTATTAATCCTTGATCTTTTCACTTCAGTAGTACCTTTATGGGTTACTTGTAAGGTGTCTAACATTTCTTGGGCAGATTTACAATTTGACACTCTAAAGAACTCATCATACCCTAAATTTGTGGTAATGATGTTTTTGGTAATCAAATTGTATTGGACCTTCTTTTTATTATCATTGGTCCATTCACTTCTTGGTTTACTAACTCTTACACCATTTATAACTTATGTGGGGACAAAAAGACCATTTTCAATAGCATCCCACACATCTAAGTTAAAAGCTTTAATAAAAATTTTCATTCTTTCTTTCCAATAAGCATACTCATCCCCATTGAAAAATGGAGCTCTATAGAGAGAAGAACTTTCTAAAAAACTATTTGAAGAGGCCATCACTTTCTCTTTAAGATGCTAAGCTCTTTACACAAGAGCCTAGCTCTTACACCACTTGTTACCAAGTGACCTCAATACTCAAGAAGTGGTGAATTGAGTATATAAAAGCTTTTCACAAATCTTTTCGTAAAATACTTAATTACCAATTTTTATTAAAGCTATTGATTGATTGAAGTGAATAAATAAATAAGATTGATTACTTCACTCACAAATAAATAAATAAACTAAAGCAGAGAGTATTCAAGTAAGTAGATAAATATAAAGCACAAAGTAAAGAGATAGAGTTGAGAAGATCAAACACAAGATTTATCCTGGTTTAGCCACCAAACCACTTATGGCCTACGTCCCGTCCTCAAGTAATCACCCGAGATTTTTCACTATATCTTTAAGCTTCAACGGGTGCTTGACAAGCTTTAAAATTGAGAACACTCAACACATCTTGGGATACCTCACCCTTTGTGCTTAAGCCTCAAATAGGGATACCTCACCCTTTACAACCTTTAAGAGATACCTCACCCTCTTTGCAATCAAGGGATACCTCACCCTTTACAACGTTTGAGAGATACATCACTCTCTAAGGGATACCTTACCCTTTACAATCTTTGAGAGATACCTCACTCACTAAGGGATACCTCACCTTCTTCACAGAGAATCAAACAAAGTTTATATGAATATAAACTCTCTCAAAGAGTAGATAATATAAATTAAAACATATGGTATCAAAGAATTACACACTTAGCTCAAAAACAGAGATTTGGAGAAAAAGATGATGAAACACAAATTTAATACTCAAGAGTCATTTTCAGATTGTTCTCTAACCTTTCATAAATGCCCACACACTTTCATTTATAGCCCAAAGCATTTTAGAGCCATTGGTGGTGGTTGGGAGGCATTAAATGCCAAAATAGAGCTATTAGAAATCTGTTCTAGTTCGTAAATAACCATTTCCTAATCGGTTAGGATGAGCTCCTAATCGGTTAGGGGCTTTTAGTTTTGACTTCTGAGAATTAGAATAACTGGTTAGGAGGACTTCCTAATTAGTTAGGAGCTTACATATTTGGCTTCTGTGATTCTCAATAACCGGTTAGGCAATTGGCTTAATCGATTAGGCCTTCTCAAAATTCATTTCACGTGACTCTTTAAAAACACACTAACTAATTAGGTAAAATACCTAATCAGTTAGGCCCTCTTAAAATAAAGAGGCAATGCCTCTGACTTATCAAATAACCAATTAGGGAATGGTCGTAATCGGTTAGGAGCATCAAATAACCAATTAGGAGATTGTCCTAATTGGTTAAGAGCCTTAGAAAAACATAAGATTTCTAAAGGATTTCATAACCAACTTTCCTAAATCATTTTCCACAAACTTGATAGGTATTTTCATAAGTATAAAACGTGATTTTCTTTTCATCTTTTTTGAAAACAATTTGCTCAAACTTGATCAACATAAAACATGATTTTGCAAAGAGATTTAAGTTGAATGAAAGACAAGATATGAGCTACCATCATAACTAGCTTTTCAAAACTTGTTTGTTGGACATTTTAGCATGTGAAAAACCACTTTTAAAGATGTTAAAACATATTTTGAGCTTAGTGTAATTAACATTTACCTTTACATAAGATCTAAGTCCTATAAGCTATTCTTGAAGAACATGGGACTTAATCTTTTGCATTTCCATTCCTTTCTTTTTTTTTTTGTTATCATCAAAACTATTGTTTTAGTCAATGCCAATTACACTATTTAATTTGGCCATTAGACACACTTTTTGTGTTATTAAAAATGCCAAATTAACTCTGTTAATTATTCAAAATCCACCACAACTTATTCTAATTATTTATGACTAATAATAAATTTTCTTTATTTATGTCCATCATCTAGGCCATTGTGCTAAACTTTGAGCTATTTTTCTCATTCTGGTTCATAGTATCATACCTAAACTTGTAATACCCTCCTTAGGGCATCACATTTCTGACTCCTGACTCATAATCTGAAAAGAAGTTCGCACAAAGTTTGAGTTACAAAAAATGAGTTTCAAAATTTCTTCTTTACTAACACGTAAATTTACTGAAAATTTTAGGTAATATTGAAAATCATATTTCAACTATTCATTATGCAATATTGACACCAATTAATATCATAATTTAAAGAGAAATATAAAATTAACAAACTTATTTTTTTTATTTTTTTGACAGTAGCAAACCCCATGACTGGTCCTACTTAATAGCACGATACAACACTAACGAGAAACTTTAACATACTTATTCCTTTTTCTGTCTATCTTGATGCATCAGAACTTTACTCCTTGTCTACCTGGCACATCTTCGAACTTGAGACAGCCACTTTTCAATGTTTCCATCAATCTCTGAGTATCTACCACTCGTTATGTCTAAGACAACTCATTCCTTCTACTGTATAATGTTAACAATACAGACAAAGCAAAATAATATAACAAAGAGGTGAGATCACCTACACCAATACCAACATAGCAGCACAGAGATAACACAAACAGCAATATCATACAGATAGATCATACCATAATCATGCTATCAACATTAATCAACTATCATCATCTAATCATTTATCAGGTTCAATCATCATCCAAGTACTCAAAACAATTGTCATAGCCAACATTCCCCAATTAATATATCATAAGATATAAATGCTCAGATTTATGCATATGCACAAAGACTCAGTTTATCAAAAACAACTCCATGGAGGTTTTCACAATTTCGAGAAGAATGCTCTAGTTAATTGTCAGCCTTAGCCCAAAGACAATCTCCCAGTCGTTGAAAAGAATCGTGTTCTTATCGGGTATCGTCAATGCGTTGCAACGGACTGCATCGCCAAGTGGCACAGGGTACTCGCCAACTGTCCACTGGTCGACCGCCGCGCCTCGACGCCCCCAAGATCCATCATAGACCTCACTATCAATTCTCATTCCCTCTTCAACCACAAGGGTCATAATAGCTATTAGCTATATTTTATACAATGCACGAATATATCAATGCAAGTCCAACCCCAAAGGGCCAAATCTTTTCAATTTCATTTGTTCAATGTAATCATATGCTTCAACGCATATTTTATACAATGCACGAATATATCAGTGCAAGTCCAACCCCAAAGGGCCAAATCTTTTCAATTTCATTTGTTCAATGTAATCATATGCTTCAATGCATATTTTTTCAATGCACGTATAATGCACCAAATCCAATCACAGACATATCTTTCCAATGCATGTATAATGCACCAAATGCCAATCACAGGCAAAACATGTCATTTTCTCACACAGCATCCATATACTGGTTCTACAGTATTTATACTATATTTTCAACAGGAAAATCATATTATCACATTTTCATAGTTATAAAATTCTTTCGTCGTGTTTTCACAAAATTACGCAACATTTTCATTTCATTTTCACAATTCCAAAACGTTTCTGTTACGTTTTCACAATACTGTAACTCTTCTGTTGCACCTTTAAATCACGTATTAAATTTTTCAACATTTTTCTCAATCGCATAAAAATATACGTTTCTCAAATCGCGTAATGATTTTTCATCATTTTCAAAATCGCGTAACTTAAAAATCATTCTTTTAAGTTGCGTAAATCATTTTCCATCATTCTTAAAATATTTAAAACACTTTCCAAATCACATAATGATTTTCCGTCATTTTCACAATCACGTAAAAATATTCTCTCATTATTTAATCATGTAGTGATTTTTCAACAGTAGTTCAAATTACATAAAATATTTAAACGTAATTCAAATCACTTAAAAATGTTTCAACGCATCTCCAATCGCGTAGCAATATTATATCATATTTCAAATTGCATAAAAATATTTTACTGTATTTCCAAACACTTGAAAATATTTTACTATATTTTAAATCACGTACTTTAAAAATTATATTTTTAAGATACATAAATAATTATTTTTCACCACAATTCCATTACGTAAAAATATTTCTCATTTCTTCAAAAATTTCATTTCAACTTTCCTCAAAATAATATGACTTTATATTTTATTTAACACATTTTCTTTACTCAAGAAAATCTTTTTCACATTTCTTTACTCAAGAAATCTTTTTCCAAAATATAATTCACAAAATCACTTTTCCATTGATATAAATCAACGTTTCAAAACTTAACATTTTCTAACGTACTTCAAAACTCAAAAATAAGTTATACGTTAGTAGATTTTCATAATACCACTATATTCTTCATTTTTCCCAAATCATTTCCAAACACAACCTTCTTCAAAATAAATTGAAGTTCGAAAACATTCTTGTTTACAAAAACTTAATTTCTCAAGTAATTAAAATACTCTGATTCCCTTTTCAAATTCTTGTATTAAATCAAGTTACGTTTCCACTTTGAAAATCACTTTGTTCATAAAAATCAAGGCATTACAAGCCTTAAAAAACGTGGACATTACTATTGAAACCATCAAATATTTTTCTTTCTAAATTGATATGGTTTTACACAAACAAAACCATTAAAAATTTTGTTTTCAAAACCGCAAGACTTATGGTTATAAATTCAAACCCATTTGTTCAAATTCATTTTTATTTTCTTTGCAAAATCCTTTTTTTTCACTTTCTTTGCAAATCCTTTTTCACTTTCTTTGCAAATTCTTAAAGTTATCATTACTATTTTCATTTAAATCTCATGTTTTGTAAAACACTTAGAAATTTTTTACACAAAATAAATTAATAAAAATTCCTCAAGAACCATGTTCTTGTACTCTTTGAAAAGTAAACTCTTTGTTTATTTTCCTTGTTTTTCTAAACATCCATTTTCATCATTCATGAAAATATTCATTTATAAACACCTATCTTGAGGTGTCTTAACCGATATTCACCATGTTTCTAGGGATCAAAAATTAATTCCCTTGTTCTTGAAAATTTTTAATATTAACCCTAATCAAAGGCATCAAAATCGTAGTCTTTCCTTGGCCATTGGGACCAAAAATTAATTTTCTTTCCATCATCAAATCATGGCATACACATACATACACATCATATATATATATATCAAAAGCATGCCATATTATCATCATGCATAGTATAAGCATACCATCAAAATCATAAAATCATACAAAGCATATCTAGCATAAGCAAATAAATCAAAGCTCATAAAACATACATAAATTATTACATGACTATTGATTGGAATCCTCACATGGATTCACCATCCATCAAATTTAAGACCATCTCTCACCACCATACTTGGTTGGTGAGATGGATCTCCCTCTTACCTCTTGAAGATCCTCAAAAACTCATTGATTTGCTTCTTTTTCCAAGTCCTTCACCACCAAAGGCTTCTCAAATACAAAACAAAATACATAGAAATTAGTATACTAAGCTTGATTAAGAGGAACCATGGATCAAACATGGTTTAGATCATGAAAAAGAAGAGAAGAAATGAAGTCTTCTTATACTTCACCTCAAAAACTCAATAACTTTGATCTTGAAGAAAGTCCATGAAGATGAATGATTTAGAGAAAATCTCCAACATGAAAGTTGCTTAGAATATCATTTAGATTCAAGATCTATGGTTGGATGAAATTAAAAGAGATTGGAGAGTGGTTTTAGGTGTCTTGACCGAATGGTTTCGCTTGAAGCACAAAGATGGAATTTTTGATTTTTGATAGAAACTTGAAGCTTGGATTTGAAGCTCAAGATGAATGATTTTGGAAAAACTCATAACTAGAGATGTTCTTAGAATGGTGTTTAGGTTTAGGAAATGTGTTTAGATGAAATTTTAC
The DNA here is from genome assembly GCA_029884595.1 of Ormosia semicastrata. Taxonomy (NCBI): domain Eukaryota; kingdom Viridiplantae; phylum Streptophyta; class Magnoliopsida; order Fabales; family Fabaceae; genus Ormosia; species Ormosia semicastrata. The sequence continues at coordinate 21,581,472 of JAQQTO010000042.1, read as the reverse complement.
AAGCTTGGAGACATAGTTTCTAGGTGTTGACCGAATGGTATTTCTTGGAGAAGAAAATAGAATTTTTTTTTTTTTTGTATTTTGCTTTGGAGAAGATGATGAATAGAAAGCAATTATGATACAAATGATAGAAACCAAAAATTTTGGTCTTCTTTGGAGTGCATGGCCGTAGCTCATATGGAGAGAAAGAAGAGAATATATTTTGCTAAGTCTTGCTTTTGAAAAATCAATGAATGATGAAGATTGATCAAGATAGGAAATTAATGGTCTTCAAACTTTTTCTTTGGCCTAAAAAGGCTACTCAAAATTGTCTTCTCCTTCCTATGCATTCTCCAAAACCGTCCCCCCTCTTCCTAAAGCATTCATGAAGTTGTCATCATTATTAGTCACCATCTAGAGCATTTCTAGCCATTGATTAATTCAATGGTTAGGATTTAGGTAGACTTTTGATTTAGAAGACTTAATCTAGGCCATTAGATCTTTTTCCTTTAAATTCTAACCATTAGATGTGTCTCCAAAATGAAGGGTCAAGATTACTCCTTTTTACTTTTAATCCAAGGGTCATAATTAGTATTTGCTACTTTTTAAGACCAAATCTCCACCCTTGATTAATTCTTCATCCAATGGTCATAAATGGTCTTTTTCACTTTTTAAGACTAAATCTTCACCATTGATTTAATCTAAATCCAATGGTTATAAATGGTCCTTGTTACTTTACAAGACCAACTCTACATCATTGATTAAATCTACAATTGATATTGAAGCCTTTCTTATTAAGCTTGTCTAGATTAAATCTCTACCATTGATTAGATCAATGGTTAACATCCAATGTTTCTTTATTAAATTTATTTCTCAACCGTTGATTAAATCAAGATCAAGTCTCCACCGTTAATTAAATCAATGGTGGATATCCAAACCACCAATGTTGGCTTAAGCAATATAATTTCTCTTTTTATCTACTAAAAACCTCATGAAAGAATATATTTACTGTATTTTTATCGCCCGATAATTAAATATAGTACCAAACACAATACAAGAAAATTTCTAAAACTATTTCTGAATTCAGGTTTAGTAAGATCCCCTGTCTCCGTCTAAACAGTACAAATTTTTCTATGCGTAGAAAAATTTTCACTTTGCGGGACCAACCTGGCCCCACGTAAGGTCACCTGGGCCCACCTAGGACCACCTGGGCCCACATATAGTCAAAAAAATTTATAATCATCCACAAAAATCACAAATATTAGAAAACGTATGAAAATCAAGTCAGATTGTTAAAAATAATTAACAGTCAAGGGAAATAAATACAGAAAAATTTTTCCCGGCCCAAAAATTATTATTTTCCTGACACAGTAAATCACTCAAAACGATCAAATATGTTGATGGAATAATCAAAATAATTTTACAGCACACAGAGATCACTAAACAGTAAAATTCTGTTAACTGTCAAAATTACTGTTTAAGAGATAGAAAATTTGGGGTGTTACAAAACTAGCTTAGTACAATCCCAAAATTAACAAATAACTAGCACTAATATTAATGAACTTCTATATCAATTATTTAAACTAATAGGTTTCTAAGGATGTTACAATTCTCCCTACCTTTAAAAAAAATTGTCCTCAAAATTTGGTTACCTGATATGAGAAGATCCAATTCATATCATAATAGAATCTAACTTCTAAATAACTTTAACTTTCTCATATAACTTCTTTTGAATCATTTCTATCCCCTTCCATCCTTACTAGAACAAAATCACTACTTGCTCCTATATCCTATTGGTCATAGTTGTCTAATTCCCTCACAACAATAGTCATTTCTCTAAAAGCTCCTGTTATATCTACCGTATTATCACTGACAAATGCTCTACAACCACGAGTATGCCTACATGATGTTATAGTCCTGTGTACACATAGAACAATATATATTGAGTTGATCAGGCTCAATATCATGTAATAGTGCTATAGCAACCATAAACAATTTATACTCAAGGCTGTTATGCAATTCTATCTATATATCTCATCATTAAGATAAGAAAATGCATAACTTTTCATGCTAAAAGCATAGTTAGTCCATATCTCTGCTCAACATGATGAACTGCTCTGATACCATAATGTAACGTCCTAATACTCATCCTTTGATAATTATCTATATATATATATATATATATATATTATATATATATATATTTATTTATTTATTTATTTATTTATTTATTTATTTATTTATTTAACAAACTACTAAGCTCTATTACTCATCCTTGAGTTAAACTAAACCTAAGGAGATAAATTAATAGGCATACAAGTATCTTCTTTAACCTATAACCATTTCTAGAATAACTTTCATCCTCCACTTGACATCTTCTCAAAATATCATAATCTTCCAAGTCACTTTCCTATTTAATTTGGCCATAAAACACACTTTCTGTGTTATTAAAAAAGCTAAATTAACTCTATTAATTATTCAAAATTCACCACAACGTATTCTAATTATTTATGACTAATAATAATTTTTCTTTATTTATGTCCATCATCTAGGCCATTTGTGCTAAATTTTGAGTTATTTTTCTTATTCTGGTTCATAGTATCATAATAAACTAGCTCAGTACAACCCTAAAATTAATAGATAACTAGCACTAATATTAATGAATTTCTATATCAATTATTTAAACTAATAGGTTTCGAAGGATGTTACATATTGAGATATCCTAGATCACTTCTCACAAAAAAGATCGTAGGTCTTATAATTCTATTTCTTTAAAGTTTCCCTTGGACTTAGTCTTTGTCATTGCTTTGTTATCATCAAAACCTTCATGAAATAAGCATTCACAATAATTGTTTAAGGTCTCGAGACATAATAATAAAATAAGTTTGCAATAAAACACAAAACAAACTCCCACTAACCTAAAACATCAAAAGACCTCATTATATCCGTATGAGTTACATGATCGACAAAGACTTTAACAGCTAAACCTTTGGTTAGAAGATCTGCAACCATACGTTCAGTAGGGATATGCTCAACATGAGTCAAAAACTCATTAATATTCTCCCTAACAAGCATATATTTTGTGTCAAAATAGTTTGAGCACTTAGAGCTCTTATATTTGAGAGAAGCACACTAAAACACAATAATCACAATAGATAGTAAGAAGTCTAGAAATACTCTCCACAAGACGAAACTCAGTAATCAAATTCTTCAACTATACCGCTTTGATGCGTAGCCTCATAGCAAGCTACATACTCTGCCTCTATAATAGAAGTACCTATAAGTGTCTGTTTGACACTTTTCTAGGAAACAACTCCTCTTGCCAACATAAAGATATACTCTGATGTGGACTTGTGGTCATCTGGACAACCATCATAATCAAAATTAGAATAGTCTATCACCTCAAGATGATCCGATCTTGTAACACCCTCCTTAGGGCATCACATTTAATGTTACTTAATTACCAAATTACCTCTTCATTAGAAATCGTGCTTTGTAATGTAAATACGAGTTATAAAATTTCTTAATAATAATAAGATAAACTTAGCGAAAAATAAAAATATTACAACATTATCACAAATAATTTACATCATATATACATATAAGTCATTAGTACTGTCATACTTAAATATTTACAAACTAGACTTTCAAAATATTTAAACTTTAATTTTAAACTAACATACTGCCCAAGTACTACTAGACAGTAGAACCCTCAGACGGATCCTCCTCAGATTCTTCAGCAGGTAAGAATCCAGCTTGACGTGAAGTCCTACGGACAGGTGTTCGAGCAGACGACACAACACTGATCTCACTAGGAGTATGGAAATAAGTTCCCTAGTACTGCCTAATGGATATTGGAAACTCTAGGTGTACATAAATATCTATAGTAAAATAAGGATGTCCAAGATGTAATCTACTCAAAACAATATTTAAATCTCCCATATAGTAAATACGCTCTCTATCCAGATCTACGTGTCATGCCTCCGATCCTCCACGAAACGTCAACCTCATATACCCAAGGAAACAAGGCATCTCCATCGTCTCAAAACTCAGCTTCCTCTACAGGAATCTGCTCCTCCTCAACTTCTCGCTCAAGTCCTTGCTCAACGTCTTTATAGATATAAATACAATACAGAATAGACATACAAAGAGGTGAGATCACCTATGCCAATACCAGTATGGTAGCAATGAAGATAAACACATACAATATATCATATAGCTACATCATACCATAATTACAGTTATGCCATCAACATCATTTAACATCACAACACATGTAATACAATAATTACTATCATGCCACTATCAATATTCAACAATTCTATTATCATAAATAATAATTATGATAATGCCCTCAATAACTACGTATATGCACATAGACTCAATTTCCTACTCCATGGAGCTAAAACTCAGGTCGGAGAGAGTGATCGAAAAGATTTGTCTGTACCAACATGCCTCAGACCACGTGCTCAATTTTGCACATCTAGCATATACACGATAGTCATTATCAGATCTTGATTAAGAATAGTGTCTCGATTAGGATCATTGGTGTGTTGCGTCGGTCTAACCCACAGTACAGAAGAGCTACCAACTGCCCATTGTAGGTAACCCGCACCCCAATGCCCCCAAGGTCAACGAGTGACTTACACTACGCATATCGCACCCACTCAAGAGGTGTATTCTCTCCTAAGCAATTAGCCTCATACAGTCCATTGGACCTTTCTAATGCACCATTCACAGTTCCAATTTATTATCACATAATCGGGGTCCACTTATTAACCCAACAATATCTTTATTGTATTTTCATCGCGTAGCCATATTTTCGCATTTTCTTAATCGCGCAACAATTATGTCACATTTTCAAATCGCGTATCGATTTTTCAACGTTTCTCAATCACATAAAATATTTTTCATAAGTTTTAAATCAAAAATACGATTTTTCTCATTTAATACTAAAAGTTGGCTCTATTTTCCATATTTACATAATAGTCCCTCAAAATATAATATTTACATTATAGTCTTCATTTAAATAATATTTTCACAATAGTCCCTTATAAAAATAATATTTATAAAATAATCCCTTTTTTATTAAATATTTATAATATGACCCCTCTAATAATTAATAATTACAATATAGCCCCTCTCTTATAAAATATTTGTAATATGACCCCTCTAAAATTCAATATTTGTACTATTTCCCAGAAAATGGTAATTCTTTCTTTTACTTCCAATAATACAGCTTAAGTTTTCCGGACGCGCTTCAAAACCCATAGGGTGAGCTATACGTCAGTAAACTTCAAGTAGTGACCTCCATTTTATTTCATAACTCATTTATTTAATTATAACAAATTGTTTTCCCAAAACCATTTTACTTACTACGCTCAAACTTTTCCAAATTCATTTCCTTATCATTTAAACCATTAACCTTAATCTGAAAGCATCATTTTCAGGACTTTGGTCCTCTTTAACCTAGTATGGTCGTGAGCCTTCAAGCTTTTTGGAGCTCTCATAAATTCGTTCCATCATGTTATTCACATCCTAATTACACATACACTTGCATGCATTCAAAATCATACAGACAAGCATATTATCAAAGCTATAGACATACTATCACACATGCAATCATAAAAACAAAATCATAAACATCACAACCACAAACAAAGAAGCATCAAACAACAAGTGAATAGACCCTTATGGGTTTTTCACCATACACAACCATCTTCTCACCACCAAAACTTGGTTGGTGAGGTAAAATCTCCCTCTTACCTCTTGAAGACAGGATCTTCAAGCTCCTCCTCCTTCTTCTTGATTTTGTATGGACCACAAACAAAACCCTAAAATTCTTAAACAATTAATACAATCACAAATAAAGCTTAATAATGAAAAATCATGGAACAATCATGATTTAGAAAATCAAAAATTAAATTTTAAACCAAATAATCAAAAGTTTACCTTTAGGAAAGTAAACCAAAGCTTGGATTTGAAGCACTTAGGATAGGATTTTGACAAAACTTCCTAAATAAAAAGTGTTTAGAAGGTTGTTTAGGTTTTGGAAATGTTAAGAGGAAAAATTATAGAAGATGGGTGGTGATTGTGAGTGATGGGGCTGAAACTCAAGAGAGAAAAAGGAAAGGAAAAGTGTTTGGTGTTCTTGAGAGATTTGAGAGAAAATGATGCTTAGCTTTTTAGGTGAGAGAAAAGTGAATAATGAGAGTGAATTTGAGAGAGTGCAGCCGTGTGAGTGTGTAGGAAATATTAGGAGATATACTTAAAATAAAACATCACAATTGTGTTCACATTGAGAGCACATGGCTTGGTCACCATGTGGTCATCAAATTGTCACATAGAGGAACCTAGACCGTTATAGAACATGGTAGAATTTGGCCCTCTTGGCCGTGGAATACTAGGGCACTTAGTGACTTGTTTTGACTTCAATTAAAAGTTAATTACATGCTAATTAGATGGCTAGTTAATTAGGTTAGGTTTCCTAATTACACTTAATTAACTATCTAACTAATTAAGTAGGTCATTGCATATGTCATGCATAGTCATGGCTTCTAGATGAAATTAGGATATTTACTTAGTAACTAGATTAGAACTAATTAGTAATTAGGTTAGTTCACTTAGTTTCTTAATTAGGTAATTAAGATGACTAAATTAGGTTTACTTAGTTACTTAGTAACTAGTCAAACCATTATTATTGACTCAATCCTAATCATTGAATTTAACTTTATTTCCTAACCATTGATTTAATCTAAGGTGGATATCACTTAGTTACTTTTTCAGGATTATTCTCACACCATTGATCTCATCAATGGTTATGATCAAAAACATCTTAATCAAGTTTTTCATCCAATGGTCCACAATAAAGTCCATGCCACTTTATTTGACCAATTCCTATTGGTTTAGAAAAGTCCAGCCATCGATTTTGACTGGGTCCTATTGGTTCATTCTAAATTAGGTTACAGAAAATACTCTAAGTACATTTTCTGTCAATTAAAATATATCAGGTCCAACATTTTATAGCAGAAGCTGCTATAAATAAAACAGTAGATATTTATTAGTGAAATATTTTTATTTCACAAATAAATTCTAAAAATTAAAAGATTTTTTTCTGTGTCACTCAGATTTGGGTTTAGTAAGATCCCCCGCCTCGGAATAAATCAGATAAGAATTTTCCCGGTCCGAAAATTATTATTTTCCTGACCTAGAGTAAATCACACAAAACAATCAAAAATGATATCGGAACATTCAAATTATTTTTATATCACACAAAAAATACTAAACAGTGAAATTCTGCTATTACTATTAACATAGTCAGAATTTGAGGTGTTACAGATCTCCTATAGGTGAACATATAATCTTTGGTATCTTGTAGATACCTCATAACTCACTTTGTAGCCTGTCAATGAGTCATACCAGGTTTACTCAAGTATCTCCCAAAGTATAACAACAACAAAAACAATACCAGGACATGTATAAACTTGAGCATACATAAGGCTGCCCATAATGGAAGCATATGGGACCTTCCCCATTTCAGCAACATCTTTATCATTTTGAGGATAATAGGTATTATAGAGTCTTTTACCCTATTTGAATGGGTGCTATACAAGGATTACAAGATTTCATATTAAATCTATACAGAATCCTTTCAATATAAGCTTTTTGAGACAAGCCAACAGTACCATAAGATTTTTCATGGTGAATCTCAATGCCCAAAACAAAAGAGGCATCACCAAGATCTTTTATATCAAAGTGTATTGTCAACATTTGCTTAGTCTCATACAGAAAACCAATATCATTACTAGCCAATAATATATATCAACATATAAAATAAGAATGATGAATCTACTCCCACTAAACTTCAGATAAATACATTGGTTAAGAGTATTTTCTTTAGAGCCAAGAGAGTCAATAATATAATCAAATTTCAACTACCATTGTCTGGAAGCCTATTTCAATCCATAAATGGATCTTCTCAATTTACATACCATATGATCTTTACCATCTTCAATAAATAATCAGGTTGATCCATATACACATCCTCATACAAACCGTCATTTAGGAAGGCAGTCTTAACATCCATCTGATGGAGCTCCAGTTCAAAATGAGCAACCAAGGTCATCACAACATGAAAATAGTATTTAGTGGAGACTAGTGAGAAAGTCTCCTTATTATCAATGCCTTCCCTTTGGTTATATCTCTTAGCAACAAGTCTGGCCTTATACCTCTTAATTTCTCCTCTGACATCACGTTTGGTCTAAAAGACCCATTTACAACCAATAGTTTTACATCCAGCAGGCAACTCTACTAATTCCCAAACACCATTCTTTTTCATAGGAGCCAACTCATCCTCCATAGCCATCAACCACTATGAACTATCAAGACTAGCCATGACCTCTTAAAAAGAAATAGGATCAGAATCCTCAATAGAGTTAAACTCATACTCTTGTAGGTACACAACATAATCTCTAAATCTAGTAGACTCGGTGGATATAGGAACCCGCTCAGATCTTTTAGGTGAAGCCACAACAATATCTAGATTCTGTACATTATTTTCAACTTGTTGAGAGATATCGACATTATCAACAAGATCAACAACATCATCATAAATCAAAGGAGATGACACTATCGCTGAAAAGGGAGCAACAGGAATAGGAATGACAACATGCTTCTCTCTAAAATTAACAATACGCGGCTCTTGAGTTCCTCCATGCTCTAAGTCCCCTTCAAAATAGATAGCTCGATCGAATTCAATAACTCTAGTAGTATGAGAAGGACATTAGAACCTAGAACCTCTTGAACCAATATAGTAGCCAATAAAGAAACCACTAAAAGTTTTAGGATCAAGCTTTTTTAACTGTGGTTTAGAAGGCCTCATCTCTGCCTTACAACCCCAAACACAGAAATGCCTCAAAGTAGGTTATTTTCCTGACATAAGCTCATATAGAGTCTTTGGCATAGATTTACTTGGCACATGATTCAATATATAAGCAGTAATCTTTAAGACATCTCCCCATGAGAATTCTAGAAGAGTAGAATGACTAAGTATACATCTCACCATATCCATAAGAGTATGGTTTCACCTTTCTACAACTCCATTTTATTGCAAAATGTCAGGCATGGTGTATTGTGCCTTAATACCACTGTCTTGTAAGAATCTAGCAAAAGGTCCAAGATTTATGCCAATTTTATCATACCTGTCATAGTACTTACCACCCCTATCAGACCTCACACACTTGATTTACTTACTAAATTTCAATTCAACAAAGGCCTTGAATGCTTTAAAGGAATCTAAAGATTCAGATTTCTCATGCAGCAAATCAATCCAACCGTACCTAGAGAAATTGTCAATAGAGATGATAAAGCACCTAAAACTGCCCATAGTAATAAGAGTAATGAGCCCACAAATATCTGTATAATTTAATTGTAGTATTCCTTCACTCTTGGTAACCCAACTCTTTCTGGCTCTAGGTGTAAGTATCCCTTTTATACAATCAACACAAGTATCAAAGTCCAAAAAGTCCAGATCATGAAGAATATTCTCCTTGATCAACCTTTCCACTCTTTTCCTAGAAATGTGTCCTAAACGTTTATGCCACAGCATAGAAGAGTTTTCAGCAACTTTACCATGTTTGTTTCCAACAACATTATTAACATCTGAACACCATTGATTAACGAAAAAAAGATTAATGTCCAACATATATAGACCATTAGACAAGACTCCAGAACCATCAAGAGCATAATCAGAATATAAAGAAAATTTTTCATTACTAAAGTGGAAAGAGTAGCCACAACTATCCAAAACTAAAACTAAAACCAAATTCCTCCTAATAAAAGGCACATATATCGTATCTTTCCAAACTAAAACATGTATAGTACATAATTTTAAAGAAACCACTCCTACATGTTTTACTTTGACATTAGCTCCATTTCTTACTGTAATCATTGATTACGCCCAAAGAATAACGCGATAATTGTAGCACAACCTTGGGGTGTCGATTCTACAGAGAGACAAATTAAAAGAATAGCTAAAGAAATAAAGAAACTAAAGAAAAATTTCAAATGATTAAAAATAAATAAATATTAATTTAAATGCAAAATTAAGTAAAGCAAAGTAAAGCAAATTGGGTTTTATACCAAATGTAAAATGGCTAATGTTTAGAATCTATAAAGATTAATTTTAACATTAACTGTGCCAAATTATTTTATCTACATAATTTAACTCATGAACATCTAACAGGAAGCATGTGCTCACAGAAAATATATCAATAAAGAATTAAAAATAATAATCACGTGTATGATAAAAATTTCTTAATTAATAGTAATTATTAAACCATCAAATGTATCCCTAATAAGAAACCACAATTGATATCCAATAATTACCACTAACATTCAGATAACACAAATAAATTACAAAGCATAAGAAAAACATGACTAAACTCATCTTAAAATTCATTTATAAAATTTGATAAGAAAATAAAATCAATAAACATTAAATCTTAAAATTGGGTGAAAATAATTTAACATAACAATGCCAAAATAATCAAGGTTTTATCATTCCCTTAGTATAGAAAAATTAGCAAGACATAATGAGATTAAAACATAACAAAACTACCTCACTAAAATTCTCTATTACTGCACACTATACTGCGGTGGAGTTCTTCCTTTTTCTCCTTGAGTAATGTGCCACGCTCCTTTCCTTCTTTTCTTTGTACGTTCTCACGTCTTCAATTTGTTTCTTCTTTCTCTCCATTGTATGATGCTTGTTTCATTTTTTTCTTTGAATTCCACACCTTGCACGACCCATATCTCAATAGCAACAAGTCTTCCTCCTTTTCTCCTTTTATAATTTGCTTTCTACACGACCTCCTATTCATGGCCTGCCTGTCTCCCCTTTATAACAATTACACAACCCTTATTTGAGTTATTTCTTTGCTTCTTGTGTAATGCCCCAATTTTCTTTTATTTTTGGATTATCTGTGATTTCTGCGATGTTGTGAATTATTTGACTTATTTTTATTATTTTAATATATATATTTTTTCAAAAAAATTTGGACTATTGAAACGGGGCCGAGAGATCTTACTAAACCTAAAATCGGAGACAGTTTTCAAAGTTTTTTTGGTCTAAGATTTTATCTGGCAAAATAAAATTTGGGTACGTTCTATTATCCATTGGACAATAGATACTGATTTTGTTAACTGTAACTTTTGTCCATTGGATAATAGCTTTTAGTAAAGATCTAATAGATGGTTCTAGATATAAGCCTAGTCACCTTTTCTAGAAGGTTTCTCTTTATGACATCACCCTTGGGACCCACACCTTTATGTCTCATCAAATATGGACCAATAGAAAGCTAGCTTCCTAAAGAAGCTTTAAGGAAGCTTATTGGAGAAGCTTGTCTCCCTCTCCCCTTGGGAAGTCCATGGCCAAGCACACTCAAGGAGGGTTCTAGGACTTTGTTTTTCACTTATTCACTTCTCTTAGTTTCACTTTCATCTTTCTACTAACAACCAAAAGCAAAACTCTCTCTTCTCTCCTTATTGAAGCTCACGACCACACCCTCAAAACCCACTCTCCAATCTTCTTTAGTTCCGACCATCCACATTTCTTGAATCCAAACCTCATTCTAAGACACTTTGGTGTTGTGATCTTGACCTTGTTCATCCATTTTCAAGTGCTTCTTCAAGTTAGGGTTTGAAAACTTTCAAAGTGAAATTCCTCCATCTTCAACTTTCTCTTCATTTTAAATTTGTAAGACCATGATTTTAATCCATGGTTATTCTATTCCAAGCCTTAGATGTTGACTCTTTTGCATGTTATTTTTATTTTTCAATAGTCTCTTGGAAGAGAAAGTTTGATTCAAGAAAGCACCCAAGGAGTGGTTGGTCATCATCTAAGGTAATAGGGAGATTACTCTCATCAACCTTTCATGGTGGTGAGAAATGAATTGATGATTTGAAAATGAAGAATCTATATGAGGGTTGTTCACTTGATTGTATTGACTTTTGGTGATTTTGTAATTATTTGCCATATATGATTTTATGCCTTGATGTTGTGCATAATCTTGGTAGAATAGAAAATTTTGATGATTGAAATATGTTGTATGCTTGGAATCTTGTTGTTAAAGATGAAAATTTTGAGGTTCGAAGACCTTAGGGCTCACGGCCAAGTGACCCTAAATAGGGTATCCAAGACAAAACTTTTGTGTTGATGTGGAACTTAGATGCTTAGGTGAAAAAGGAATTGGATTAAGGATTTATAATAATGATGGAGTGATAAAATAAAATTTGGCCATTTAGGAAGAGAGGGATTTTGGCCTTGAGTGAAAAAATAAGCTTGAGAGAGATAATGAAAACTTAAGGTACTTTTAAGATTTAGAGAAAGGAAAAGAATTTATGAGATTAAGACAATGTGGTTTCCTTTTTATGTTCTTCGTGAAAAATATTAGAAGATATTATAGAGGAGCCTAGCTAAAAGAGTATTGGAACTAAAGTTAACTTTTATATTAATCCTTGAAAGTTTCAAAAATGAAGTTTAAGAGTGAAATAAAAGTTTTACAAGTTAGAAAAAAAAATTTGTGATAATGTTTTATGTAATTTGAGAACGATGATTTCTAAATTATGCGATTAAGATGCTTGCATTTGAAAATAATAGCATTATGTTGTCAAGCTCTCAAACGAGACCCGGAGATGTTAATGATTGACTTGGCTTATGAGTAGCTCATGTTTATGGAAAATCATGATATTAATATGTGCGCATGCATTGAGTCATTGATCATGCATTATACCAATGGTATCAGTTGAGGCTTTTTGCCTAGGAGTTGAATTACACCATAGTGCGGGTGCGAATTGCGTAGTGTGGTTCCCTTGTTGAACTTGGAGGCATCAAGGCACGGGTATCTCACAAGTAGCCAGTTGGTAGCTCCACTAGGCCATGGTGACTGACCAACGCACCGACGATCTCGATCAGGCACTATTCTATTCACGATCTGGTGTAGACTGTCTTATATAAGCCATGATGCGCAAATTGAGAAACTATAGCACTTGAATTGAGGCTGACAAGATACAGACATGTCTTCTAGATCATTCTCTCCAAAATTGTGTTTAGCTCCATGTAGTAGGAATTGGTTCATTATACATATGCATAATCTGTCTACATATCATCGTGATATTTTATATCTGCTAAATTATTTGATACTTGATGTCATAACTGCAATTACTGTTCTTTATTTTTTCTATGCTACCATGTTGGTATTGATGTAGGGAATCTCACCTCTCTGTTATGTTATTCTGTTGTATGTGTACACGTTGATAAAGACTGAAAGGAAGATGAAGAAAATTGTATCTTTTCTGTTGTTTTGTTTTCTGTGATAGCGAGTAGAAGAGAGTTTGTTGATTTTTTTAGTGTTCAGTTCCATGGAGGTACGGATGCTTGGCATATCGATTGGGATACTGAACGAGTTAGATATATAGGAGATGTAACCCTGTCTGTTCGTAGGACTCGCGATGGGGATCTTTTCTTTTCTCTTGATGTCTCGGTACGTCTGGAGTTCGTTACCGATTAGGGAGTTATAGGGTGATTTGTATTACACCCCGAAAGAGGATCAGGACTCTATGGTGTCATCTACTAGGACACCTGTTCGTGAGAGCTTGCCCCGGCTGAGGGATCTATTTGGTGAGGAGTCCGAGAAGGAGGATCCAATAGATGATCCAGTGGAGGACCCTACTCCCTAGGCATGTAGACTTAAGCTAGTTTATATTTTGTCAAATAGTTATATATGTCTTTTGAGTACAAAGCTTGTGTATTTTGGGCAAACTGTGATCCATGCCACTTATGTATATATAATCTTTTTTATGTGTATTATTCAGTAATTACATCCTGTGTTGTTTATATTTTGTTTAAGTTTATGCCTTTGAGAAAGAAAATTTGAAATCCATATTCTTTTTCAAGATTAAACCTTTATCGTGTTTTATTAAGTTTTTGATGTTTTAGTGTGTAAATGTGGTACCCTAAGGAGGGTGTTTCATTAGTTAGTATCAGAGCCTAAGTTTGAGTCTTTTGGGGTTTGTGGTTAGGTCTATCTTGCTTGTCTTATCTGATTCTCTGTGTTTGGTTTCCGAAATGAGACAAAATTATTTGAGATGATTTCACTTGACTTTCATTGTGTATTGTTTGGTCTGACTTCAAAGGAACGTAATGGCTCATGGTGGAGGTGTACATATGAACCCTGGACGAGATAGCGAGAGTATGGCTACGGCAACTGAGGCGATGCAGAGGATGGCGGAGGTTATAGTGCAACAGAACCAAAGAGTTGCCCAACAATAAGAAGCTACCACTGAAACTCAGAATCTATCAGAGTTTTACCGCAATAATCCACCACAATTCTAAGGAGAATTAGATCTGGAGAAAGCAAACCTTTGGATCAAAGAGTTGGAGAATATATTTAGAGGAATGGGAAGTGCTGATGCTTAGAAGGTAAGCTATGCTACCTTTATGCTTGTTGGAGATGTTAAAGACTGGTGGGCAGGAGCCCATCGATTGATGGAAGCTGAGGGAACAGTTATCACCTGGGAAGTCTTCAAGAACAAATTCCTGGAGAAGTAATTTCCAGCTAGTACAAGGCAAGCGAAAGAAATGGAGTTTCTAGGCCAAAAACAAGGAAGCATGTCAGTCCGTGAGTATGCTGCTAAGTTTGAAAGCTTGTCAAAGTTCTCAAGGTATTTCCAGGTACATCTTGATGAGGAGTGGAAGTGCCGCAAGTTCGAAGAAGGATTGAGGCATGACTTGAAGAAAGCAGTATTGCCTTTAGGAATTGATCAGTTCTCGGCTCTTTGGATAAGTGTCGCAGGATTGAGGAGTTGGATTAATCACGAGAAACAAGAAACTGTAACTTTGGACCCTCTCGGTTCCAAAGGGGGAGGAATGGCAGTGGCAATTGTTTTCAGCAAAAGCCGTATTCGAGGCCACCAGGGAATCAATCTCAGCAATAATCACATATAGGAGGTTCTAGTAGCCACAACTTTGGTCAGACCGTGGCATCGTCACCAAAATGCTTTAAGTGTGGAAAGGACCAGTTAACGAAGGAGTGTACAATCAAAAGGATCATCTGTTTCAGATGTGGGAAGCCTAGACACATCTCAAAGGATTACAATCAACCCAAGGTAGAATCCTCTGTTAGCAATGTAGGTGCTGCAAGACCTCAGGCGGGAGGAAGGGTTTACATTATGAGTGGAGCGGAAGGCTCCCAATTCGAAGATCTGATTAAGGGAGATTGTGCCATAGGAGGTAATCTTTTAACTGTACTGTATGACTCAAGGGCGACCCATTCTTTTATTGCCTATGATTGTGTACCAATTAGGATTATTTGTGTTTTTCTTACCTTTTGATTTGAATATTTCTACTCCCACTGCTAGACCCATTGTTACTGCTCAAGTTTGTTTGAACTGTCCTATTTCTGTGGAAGGTTGAATCTTTTCGGTTAATTTGATTTGTTTACCTCTTTCTCAAATAAATGTTATTCTAGGAATGGATTGGTTATCTTCTAACCATATCCTATTAGACTGTTCTAATAAAACCTTAGTATTTCCTAATTCTGAGATTTCTAGATTTATAACTGCTAACCAAATCAAAATTTTCTTGAGGGAAGGAGCTCAAGGATACATGCTTTTGTCTTCCTTAGAGGTCAAGGGTGAGACCAATGTGAATGCTATTCCTGTGGTCAATGAGTTTCCTGAAATCTTTTATAATGATATACCTAGACTACCATCAAAAAGAGAGGTAGAATTTTCTATTGATCTTGTGCCAGGATCTGGTCCTATATCCATGGCACCATATCGGATGTCGCCATCAGAGTTAGCTGAACTCAAGAAGCAATTGAAGGAACTGTTGGAGAAGAAGTTTGTGAGACCTAGTGTTTCACCTTGGGGGGCCTTAGTGCTGTTGGTTAAGAAAGAGGATGGAACTTCTCGGTTATGTGTAGAGTATCGTCAGTTAAACAAGATTACAATCAAGAACAAGTATCCACTTCCAAGGATAGATGATTTAATGGATCAGCTGAAGGGAGCCGTTGTTTTCTCTAAGATTGATCTATGTTTTGGCTATCATCAGATTCGTGTGAAAGTAAAGGATGTTCCTAAGACGATATTTCGGACGTGTTATGGGCATTATAAGTATCTTGTGATGCTGTTCAGAGTAACAAATGTTCCTGTTATATTCATGGATTACATGAATCAGATTTTCTGTCCTTATTTGGATAGATATGTTGTTATCTTTAGTTATGACATTTTGATCTATTCCCGAAGTCAGGAGGAACATGCCAAACATCTCAATGTGGTTCTTCAGATTTTGAAGAAAAAGAAGTTATATGCTAAGTTGTCTAAATGTGAGTTCTGGTTGGAAGAGGTTCAGTTTCTGGGTCATGTGATTTCAAAGGAAGGAATTGCAGTAGATCCATTGAAAGTTGAAGCAGTTCTTCAATGGGAAAGACCAAAGACTGTAACAGAAATCCGTAGCTTTGTGGGATTAGCTGACTATTATCAAAGATTTATCGAAGGATTCTCCAAGATAGCAGGATCTTTTACTCAACTTACAAGAAAGAATCAAGCTTTCACATGGACAGATACATGTGAAGAAAATTTTCAAGAGTTGAAGAGACAGTTGACCACTTCGCCAGTATTGATCCTACCCAATCCCAATGAACCTTTTGAGGTGTATTGTGATGCTTCATATCAGGGTTTAGGATGTGTCTTTATGCAGAGTAGAAGAATGTTGGAGTATACTTCCAGGCAATTGAGAGTATATGATAAGACCTATCCTACGCATGACTTAGAGTTAGCAGCTATTGTGTTTGCATTGAAAATCTGGAGGTGTTTTCTTTATGGAGCAACATTTAATGTCTACAGTGATCACAAGAGCCTGAAATACCTGTTTGATCAGAAGGAGTTGAATATGAGGCAAAGGCGGTGGTTAAAGAGTTCTTGAAAGACTATGATTTCTAACTTCAATATCATCTCGGAAAGGTGAACGTCATAGCAGATGCTTTGAGTAGGAAGATGCTTAGTATTTCTACTATGATGCTCAAAGAAAGTGAGTTAGTAGACAGTTTAGGGATATGCGGTTGTCTGTGGAGTTGACACTAAGAAGAATGTGCTTAAGTATGATCACTATTTTGAGTGGATTGATGGAAGGAATCTGAGAGAAGTAGAGAAGTGACTCATACTTATAAAATGAGAATGAGCTGGTGAAGCAAGGTACTATATCTAAATTCACGGAAGGACTAGATAGGATTCTAAGATTCAGAGATAGAGTTTATGTACTGAGTGATTCTGAGCTTTGGAAGATGATTCTTAGTGAAGCCCATAAGAGCAAGTTGAGTATGCACCCAGGAACTACTAAGATGTACCAAGATCTGAAACGATTATATGGGTGGCAAGGAATGAAGAGGGATGTTGCCAAGTATGTGTCGTCTTGTTTAGTTTGCCAAAAAACCAAAGTGGAACACCAAAAGCCTTCCAGAATGCTACAATATTTGACTATTCCAGAATGGAAATGGGATAGCATTATAATAGATTTTGTGGGTGGACTGCCACGGACTAGAAAGGGGTATGATTCAATATGGGTAATTGTTAATCGACTTATGAAGTCAGTGCACTTCTTGCCAATTAACATAAGGTATTAGATGGAGAGATTGACTCAAGTGTATATCGGTGAGATTGTTAGACTACATGGTGTGCCCTCGAGTATTGTTTCTGATAGAGGCCCAAGGTTTACATTAAGATTTTGGCAGAGTTTGCAAAGAGCCATGGGAACGAAGCTTCATCTAAGTTTTGCATATCACCCGCAAACAGATGGTCAGTCAAAAAGGACAATTCAATCATTAGAATATTTGTTAAGAGCTTGTGTCTTAGAACAGACTAGGAGTTTGGATGAATTCTTACCTTTGATAGAGTTCACCTATAATAATAGTTTCCACTCAAGCATTGGGATGGCACCCTATGAGGCGTTGTATGGGCGATGGTGTAGAACACTTTTGTGTTGGTACCAAGATGGCGAAAGTTTCACGATAGGACCTGAACTTGTACAACAAACAACTAAAAAAGTTAAGATGATTCAGGAAAGAATGAGGGCAACTCAGAGCCGATAGAAAAACTATGCCGACAAGAGAAGGCGACCTCTTAAATTTGAGGAAGGTGAGCATGTGTTTTTGAGAGTTACACCTATAACTGGTGTCGGAAGGGTTATTAAATCCAGAAAACTCACTCCTAAATTCATCAGACAATATCAAATTCTTCGTCAGATAGGTCCGGTAGCCTACCAAATAGCCTTACCACCTTTTATTTCCAACCTTTATAATGTTTTTCATGTGTCACAATTGTGAAAGTATATTCCTGATCCAGTCCATGTCATAGAACTGGATAAAGTACAACTAAAGAAGAACTTAACCTATGAAATACTTCCTCTTAAGATTAAGGATAGGAAAGTGAAGTAACTCAGAGGCAAGGAAATTGCATTAGTAAAAGTGGTCCAGAATGATGTGATTGGAGATGTGACATAGGAGCTAGAAGACTTAATGAAAGAGCAATATCCACATTTGTTCTAAGGTATGATGAATTTCGAGGACGAAATTTTTTTTAGAAGGGGAGAGTTGTAATGTCCCGATTTTCTTTTGTTTTTCGATTATCTGTGATTTCTGCGATGTTGTTAATTATTTGACTTATTTTGATTATTTAATATATATTTTTTGAAAAATTTTGGACTGTTGAAACGAGGCCGGGGGATCTTACTAAACCTAAAACCGGAGACAATTTTCAAAGTTTTCTTTGTTTAAGATTTTATCTGGCAAAATAAATTTGGGTACGTTTTATTATCCATTAGATAATAGTTACTGGTTTTGTTAATTATAACTTTTGTTCATTGGATAATAGTTTTTAGTAAAGATCTAATAGATGGTTCAAGATATAAGCCTAATCACCTTTCTAGAAGGTTTCTCTTTATGACATCACCCTTAGGACCCACACCTTTATGTCTCATCAAATATGGACCAATAGAAAACTAGATTCCTAAAGAAACTTTGAGGAAGCTTGTTGGAGAAGCTTGTCTACCTTTCTCCTAGGGAAGTCCACGGCCAAGCCCACTCAAGGAAGGTTCTAGGACTTTGTTTTTCACTTATTCACTTTTCTTAGTTTTGCTTTCATCTTTCTACCAATAACCAAAAGCAAAACTCTCTCTTCTCTCTCTTGTTGAAGCTCACAGCCACATCCCTAAAACCCACTCTCCAATCTTCTTTAATTCCAACCATCCACATTTCTTGAATCCAAACCTCATTCTAAGACACTTTAGTGTTGTGATCTTGACCTTGTTCATCCATTTTCAAGTGCTTCTTCAAGTCAGGGTTTGAAATCTTTCAAGGTGAAATTCCTCCATTTTCATCTTTCTCTTCATTTTAAATTTCTAAGACCATGATTTTGATCCATGGTCATTCTATTCCAAGCCTTAGATGTTGACTCTTTCGCATGTTGTTTTCATTTTTCAATAGCCTTTTGGAAGAGAAAGTTTGATTCAAGAAAGCACCCAAGGAGTGGTTGGTCATTATCTAAGGTAAGAGGAAGATTACTCTCATCAACCTTTCATGGTGGTGAGAAATGAATTGATGATTTGAAAGTGAAGAATCTATGTGAGGGTTGTTCACTTGATTGTATTGACTTTTGGTGGTTTTGTAATTATTTGCCCTATATGATTTTATGGCTTGATGTTGTGCATAATCTTAGTAGAATAGAAAATTTTGATGATTGAAATATATTGTATGCTTGGAATCTTGTTGTAGAAGATGAAAATTGAGGTCCAAAGACTTTAGGGCTCATGGCCAAGTGATCCTAAATAGGGTATCCAAGACAAAACTTTTGTGTTAATGTGGAACTTAGATGCTTAGGTGAAAAAGGTATTGGATTAAAGATTTATAATAATGATGGAGTGATAAAATAAAATTTGGCCATTTAGGAAGAGAGGGATTTCAGCCTTGAGTGGAAAAATAAGCTTGAGAGAGAGATAATGAAAACTTAAGGTACTTTTAGGATTTAGAGAAAGGAAAAAAATTTATGAGATTAAGACAATGTGGTTTCCTTTTTATTTTCTTCGTAAAAAATATTAGGAGGTATTACTTAGAGGAACCTAGCTAAAAGAGTATTGGAACTAAAGTTAACTTTTATATTAATCCTTGAAAGTTTCAAAAATGAAGCTTAAAAGTGATATAAAAGTTTTACATGTTAGAAAAAAAAAATTTGTGATAATGTTTTATGTAATTTGAGAATGATGATTTCTGAATTATGTGATTAAGATGCTTGCATTTGAAAATAACAGCATTGTGTTATCAGGCTCTCGAACGAGACCCGAAGATGTTAATGACTGACTTGGCTCATGAGTAGCTCATGTTTATGGAAAATCATGATATTAATATGTGCGCATGCATTGAGTCATTGATCATGCATTATACCGATGGTGTCAGTTGAGGCTTTTTGCCTAGGAGTTGAATTACACCATAGTGCGGGTGCGAATTGCGTAGTGTGGTTTGCTTGTCGAACTTGGAGGCATTGTGGCGCGGGTATCCCACAAATGGCCAGTTGGTAACTCCACTGGGCCGTGGTGACTGACCAACGCACCGACGATCTCGACCAGGCACTATTCTATTCACAATCTGGTGTAGATTGTCTTGTATAAGCCATGATGTGCAAATTGAGAAACTATAGCACTTGACTTGAGGTTGACGAGATACAGACATGTCTTCTAGATCACTCTCTCTGAAATTGTTTTTAGCTCTATGGAGTAGGAATTGGTCCATTGTACATATGCATAGTTTGTCTATATATTATCGTGATATTTTATATCTGCTAAATTATCTGATACTTGATGCCATAATAGTAATTACTATTCTTTATTGTTTCTATGCTGCCTTGTTGGTATTGATATAGGGAATCTCACATCTCTATTATGTTATTCTGTTGTATGTGTACACATTGATATAGACTGAAAGGAAAACTAAGAAAATTACAGTTTTCCTGTTGTTTTGTTTTCTATGATGGCGACTAGAAGAGAGTTTGTTAGTTCTGTTAGAGTTCAGTTCCATGGAGCTACAGATGCTTGGAGTATTGACTGGGATACTGAACGAGTTAGATATGTAGGAGATGTGACCCTGTCTGTTCCTAGAACCCGTGATGGGGATCTTTTCTTTTCTCTTGACGTCTCGGTCCATCTGGAGTTTGTTATGCCAATCAGGGAGTTCTGGGGTGATTTGCATTACACCTCGAGGGAGGATCAAGACTCTATGGTGTCATCTGCTATGACACCTGTCCGTGAGATCTTGCCCTAGTTGAGGGATCTGTCTGGTGAGGAGTCCGAGGAGGAGGATCCAACAGAGGATCTAGTGGAGGACCTTACTCCCAAGGCATGTAGACTTGGGCTAGTTTATGTTTTGTCAAATAGTTGTATATGTCTTTTGAGTACAAACCTTGTGTATTTTGGGTGGACTGTGATCCATGACACTTATGTATATATAATCTTTTTGATGTGTTGATAACTTTAGGAAATGAAGTTATTTCACATGAATTTGAATGTATATGAGCATGCTATCCTTAAGTTTTATAGGCCAAAGGTTCAATTCATGCATGACTTTAATGATTTAAGCTTGTTAACTCAAATGATTGAGAATTGAATTTTTGAGGATTTTATTTAAAGAAATTGGATTGATCATGATTTGATGGAGTTTTACATTGTCTTGATGCAGGTATTCAAGATGGAAAAGCTTTGGAAGGGCCAAGGAACTCAAAGAGGAGCTCAAATTTGGAAAAAAATAAAAAAAGATTTTGTTGCCAACCCACGCCTAGGCTTGACAAAACCACGCCTAGGCTTGACAAACCCACGCCTAGGCGTGGAAAAACCAAGCCTAGGTATGACATTCTCAAGTTTTCAGGAATTTCAAACAGAGACACTCACGTCTAGGCGTGGTCAGCACTTGACAACACGTGTTTCATAACCACACCTAGGCGTGGAAAAAATCCTAGTCCGCAAAATTAGCCTTTAATATTTGAATTTTGGGACTTGAAGGGGATCTTCTATTTTTGACCAAGCACGAACTTCATAGAGAAAGGGAGAGGAGGAGAAAACCTTGGAAGATTGAGGTGATTCAAGTGAAGAATCAAGATCAAGGAGGAAGATCAAGCGTTGGATTCTCACCATTCTTATTCATTTTTCCATTTTCTCTCTTGATTTGTAATTTGATAGGTTTCATAACTCCATTAGTTTTCTCTTCTTTCATGATGTGTAACTAAAATCTAATCAGGGACTCTTTAGGATCTTGCTATGGATTTGAATATCTTGTAAATTTGTTAGGTTTCTATCAATGAAATTAGTTTTGTTCTTCCATATCTATGCTTAATGCTTGTTATTGATTGGCCATCAATTACATGATTTAGTATTCCAATTGAACTAGAAATAGGGTGTTGTGAATATGGATATGATATGGTTGATGTATGCTTAATTACATTCTATTGGGTTGAGTGTATTGATTAGCTAATGGGATAGACATATACCCATTAGTCCTGCATAGCAAGTGTTTGATAATTGGTCTCAATAAGTGTGTGTTTGGGATAGCTGCAAAAATTTGATTATGCTTAATAATCGATTATTGTATAAAAGCTTTTTGTTATAATCGATTATAATTGATTCATTTTAATGTTTGGATGCATTAGCTGTAAAGCGATTTTAAGTTAATCTAATTCGTTTGGATGATATAAAAAAGAATCGCTTTTATGTATTAAATTACTAAAATAGGTATAAAATGATTAAAAAAATTATTTGATTGAGGACAAAATAGTATTTACATATCAAAATGTAAGGAATAATCTATAAGCTAAAATCATAAGCTTCAATCTTCAGCATTATAAAAATCAGCTTTAAAAAGCTTTTATTTTATATTGAATTTCGTGTAAAAGCTAAAGCTAATTTTACCAAACATGATTAAACACTATTCAAACAGCTTTTTTCTCAAAAAAAGCTGTTGAAAATCGTATCCAAACATGCACTAAGTGACTCTTATGCTAAATCACATGGACACGTAGTGGTTTAGCTAAGTTTCACTTGGGTAATTGTCCTAGATATAGGCCTTTACCTATTACTTGTTTTTAGCTAGCAAAACCAACTCGTTGTTAGGTACTTGTGAATTTGTAAATATTCATTGAAGTAGTAAGTGAATAGGGACCCCTAGGCTTTAATCATTCTTGTCTTTCTTTTGTGTATTCGGTGTTTGGTGCATTCTTGTTTTGTTTCTTTTAATTTGTTATTTTAATTGCAAACCACTCTCACAATTCGATTACTTAGATAAGAAATTGTGGAAATTGGTTAAGTTTAGCATGTCTCTAATTGTCAATCCCTTGAGACACGATACTCTACTCTCATATATTACTTGTTGACCCGTGCGCTTGCGGATACACATAAACAAGTTTTTAGCACCATTGCCGGGGATTGAATTTAGATTTTTGTGTTATTTCTTAATTCAATTTGTAACTCTTATTTCAAGTTTTCTTTGTTGTTTTGTTTTGTTTTTTAGGTACTTAGCTCTTGTATGCAAAGGACTCAAAGTGTATCTCGATTTCCTTATGATCCTAAGATCGAGAGGACTTTTCGTAGATTGCTAAGAGAACGACTAATATAAGGGAAGACACTTGAATTGGATAGTGAATCGGAGATGGCGAAAGAAGTGAATGCTGAAAGACTCTTAAGGGAGTATGTCATTCCAAATGCTAGGGATATTCGATCTAGCATTAGAAGGCCAGCTGTACAGGCACAGACTTTTAAGATCAAGCCTGTTATTATCCAGATGGTTCAGAATAATTTGTAATTTGTGGATCTTCCCCATGAAGATCCCAATGCTCATCTAGCTAACTTCCTAGAGATTTGTTATACTTTCAAGCACCAAGGAATGACTGATGATGTAGCTCGTTTGAGGCTTTTCTCTTTTTCCTTGAGAGATAGGGCCAAGGCATGGCTTCAATCATGACCTGAACATTCCATCACTACTTGGGAAGAGCTAGCTCAGAAGTTTTTGGACCGATTCTTTCCTCCCATGAAGGCAATGAAGTACAGGAATGACATTTTGTCCTTCAGGCAGTTTAAAGGAGAGACCTTATATGAAGCATGGGAGTGATTTAAAGAGTTGCTAAGGAAGTGCCCCTACCATGGCATAGCAAAATGGATGTTGGTTCATACTTTCTACAATAGCTTGACAACCTCCATTTGATCCATAATGGATGCAGTAGCTGGAGGGGCTCTCATGAGCAAGATCGTGGATGTAGCCTACAACCTTTTGGAGGAGATGGCTAACAACAATTATTAGTGGCCAGCTGAGAGAGTTACTCCCAAGAGATTAGCAGTAGGTATTCATGAAGTTGATGCTCTTACATCACTTACAACTCAAGTGGCAGCTCTTTCTAAGAAGTTGGACACCATGGGAGTCAATTCTGTAGCAAGTGAAGCCAGTAACTCAGTTGAAATTTGTGATCATTGTGGGGACCTTCACTTAACTGCTAATTGCACTGCTAGCCTGGAAAGTTTACAATATGCAAACCAATTTCGTCATCTAATTCACAATAATGTTTTGGGCAATACTTATAACCCTAGTTAGAAGAACCATCCTAATCTCTTATGGGGTAGAAAAGTTCAAGGTCTTTCTTCTTCTTCTTCCTATCAGCCCAGAGAAGCACCCCGTGCCCCTCCAGGTTTCCAACAACAGAGCTCCCCTTAATCCCAAGGTTCAACTTCAACTTCTAATTTGGAGAAGATGTTTACTTAGTTCATGACTAGCTAACAAGAGTATATGACTAAAACGGATTCAAGGCTTGCTTCCCATGATGCCTTGATGCAAAGTCAAGTGGCTTCCTTGAAGAATCTTGAGACTCAAGTTGGTCAACTAGCCCAAGCTCTAAACAATAGGCCCCAAGGCACTTTTCCAAGCGACACCATTAATAATCCAAAATGTGCCCCTCTTGAGCATTACAAGGCCAAATTTTTTAGGAGTGGGAAAGAAATTGAAGGAAAATCAAAAATCAAGCTACTTGAGAAAGAAGCTAAGGTGGCACAAGATGAAGTGGTTCTGAGCAAAGAGATGGAGAAAAATAAGGAAATTACAAAGGGGAAGGTTGAAGATAAGAAGAAGGAGGACAAGCCGTATACACCACCTTCACTTTTCCCTAACCGGTTAGCTAAGCAAAAGCTTGATGCTCAATTTAAAAAATTTCTAGAGGTTTTCAAGAAACTTCACATTAACATACCATTTGCTGAGGCTTTGGAAAAAATGCCTAGTTATGTGAAGTTCATGAATGACATCTTGTCCAAGAAGAGAAAGCTTGGTGAGTTTGAAATTGTTGCTCTCATGGAGGAATGTAGTGATATCTTACAAAATAAACTTCCTCCCAAGCTCAAAGATCTCGGAAGCTTCACCATTCCTTGCACCATTGGTGAGAAATTCTCTAGTCGAGCTTTATATAATTTGGTGGCCAGTGTAAATCTAATGCCCTTTTCAATATACCAAAGATCAGGTTTGGGGGAGGTGAAGCCAACTTCAGTTACTCTACAATTAGCTGACCGTTCTCTCAAGTACCCTAAGGGAGTCATAGAAGATGTCTTGGTCAAGATAGACAAGTTCATTTTCCCAGCTGATTTCATTATCCTAGATATGGAGGAAGATAGAAATATCCCTCTCATCCTTGGAAGACCATTGCTTGCAACTGGAGGAACCATCATTGATGTTTAAAAAGGGGAGCTTACCATGAGAGTGCAAGATCAAGAGGTAACCTTTAATATTTTCAAAGCAATGAAATTACCTCAAGATCTTGAAGAATGTTCGTGTGTGAATGTGCTTGATGGGACGAGAACTAAAAGAATTGGTGCAAATGTCTCGTGTGACCCATTTAAAGCTTCTTTGCTTTCTATATGTGAAAGAGAAGATGAGGAATTGAGAGAGCTCAAGTTATTACCATCTCATTTGAGCTATGCCTATCTTGGTGACAAAGTTACATCTCCCAGTTACCATTACAAAGAAAGTCCAGCCTAGGACTATAAACGGGCGCTTCTTGGGAGGCAACCCAAGTTCTTCACCTTATCTTTATTTTTCTTTATTGATGTTTTTACATTCCTAGTTTAGTTATGTACCTACTTTTGATTTTGTTGAGTTTTTGATTTCTTGATTACGTTTGATTTTGTTTACCTTATCTTTTTGGCTTTGCATTTACTTTATCTTTTTGATGAAGTAGTTTTGATGGATTAGAGAAAGCTTGTTTAGGATTAATGGGCTGCTTGAAAATTTGTACTAAATTAATGAGTGTGCTTGGTGGCATTTTGAATTTGTGCATGCCAGTATGCTGATTTGAGTATCTGATGATTGTGTGGATCAAAGATGTGCCTCATTGCATAGGAAACCACATGTAGAAATTCAAATGTTGTGCTTACACTTGTTATCATAAATGCGTGTGAGTGTATTTCCCTGTTATGTGTGGTGGACCTTGGAATATGAATAAAATGCATGATTAGAGAAAATTTATGAATGACATGTGTGAAGTCAATTTGCATCTTAGAGGCTTGTCTGATTCCCTTTCAAGGTGAAATCCTAGGCTATGCAATTTTGAGGAAATGACTAGGGCAATTCTTTCAATGAACCGATTGGGCCTTTTTCAAGCCAACCTTAACTGAATGTTTTCTCTAGTACCCCCTTTGAAGCCTAGTGTGCGTGTGTGTGGCCTAATTTTTCTTTCTTATAACCCACAATCTCCACCCCTTCACCCCTGCTTGTGTTAAGAAAATCTCTTACCCTCATTACAAGTCTTTTGTTGAACACATGATTGGGCATTTTTGTTGGTATGAGTCAAAGTGTTTTGGATGATACTAGGAAACCGAGATCTATTTGGAACAAACTCTTGTTCAAAATGAAAAAAAAAAGTATAAAAAAAAGAAAGAAAAATATGTGAGCTGCGCAAAATACAGCCCCCTTTTGCAAAGAAAATAAACATGTACATATGTTTTTCTAAAAAGATAAAAAAGATAAAAAAAAGATAAAAAAAATGAATAAAGAGAATATTTTTTTTTATTGGATCTTTTTGTATATTTTGCATGCTTGACTTGATTCACTAGAAGTGTGTGATTATGTGTTTAATATTTGATTTTAAATCCTTCTCCTTCCTTCTTAGCCATTACCCTTAGCCTCACATTACAAACTTAAAAGACCCTATGATCTTTGATTATATGTTGCCTACATTAGTGGAGAAAGGGATGAAAGACATTCTTATGAGAGTGCATGTACATTTTATAAATTCATCCATCTTACTCTTCAAGATTAGGAAAGGGTCTTAAACACATGAGTTTGAGAAATTATTTATGTACAAAAATTGCATTCAAGGGTAATCATGACAATTAGAATTTTTCTTGCATATGTGAACCTTGTTGAGAGGTTGAGAAGTGATTTCTGAGGGTATGAATGATGATTGAAAGCTGGCTATGTTCTAGTTCAATATGCTCTATGATTTTTGTATTGAATTGTGTTCATTCTTCTCTTGCTTGGCTTAGTTTGCTCGAGAACTAGCAAATATTTAGGTTTGGGGGTGTGATAACTTTAGGAAATGAAGTTATTTAACATGAATTTGAATGTATATGAATATGCTATCCTTGAGTTTTATAGCCCAAAGGTTCAATTCATGCATGACTTTAATGATTTAAGCTTGTTAACTCAAATGATTGAGAATTAAATCTTTGAGGATTTTATTTAAAGAAATTGGATTGATCATGATTTGATGGAGTTTGACCTTGTCTTGATGCAAGTATTCAAGATGAAAAAGCTTTGGAAGGGCCAAGGAACTCAAAGAGGAGCTCAAATTTGGAAGAAACCAAAAAAAGGAGATGCTGCTGTCAAACCACGCCTAGGCTTGACAAAACCACGCCTAAGCTTGACAAACCCACGCCTAGGCGTGGAAAAACTAAGCCTAGGCGTGACATTCTCAGGTTTTTCAGGAATTTCAGACAGAGACACTCACGTCTAGGCGTGGAAAAGTCACACCTAGGCGTGGCCAGCACCTAACAGCACGTGTTTCATAACCACACCTAGGCGTGGGAAAAATCCTGGTCTGCGAAATTAGCCTTTAATATCTAAATTTTGGGACTTAAAGGGGATCTTTTATTTTTGACCAAGCACGAACTTCATAGAAAAAGGGAAAGGAGGAGAAAACCTTGGAAGATTGAGGTGATTCAAGTGAAGAATCAAGATCAAGGAGGAAGATCAAGCATCGGATTCTCACCATTCTTGTTCATTCTTTCCCTTTTCTCTCTTGATTTGTAATTTGATGGGTTTCATAACTCTATTAGTTTTCTCTTCTTTCATGATGTGTAACTAAAATCTAATCTAGGGGTTCTCTAGGATCTTGCTATGGATTTGAATATCTTGTAAATTTGTTGGGTTTCTATCAATAAAAATAGTTTTGTTCTTCCATATCTATGTTTAATGCTTTTTGTTGATTGGCCATTAATTGCATGATTTTAGTATTCCAATTGAACTAGAAATAGGGTATTGTGAATATGGATATGATATGGTTGATGTATATTCAATTACATTCTATTGGGTTGAGTATATTAATTAACTAATGGGATAGACACATACCCATTAGTCATGCATAGCAAGTGTTTGATAATTGGTCTCAATGAGTGACTCTTATGCTAAATCACATGGACATATAGTGGTTTAGCTAAGTTTCACATGGGTAATTGTCCTAGACATAGGCCTTTACCTATTACTTATTTTTAGCTAGCAAAACCAACTCGTTGTTAGGTACTTGTGAATTTGTAAATATTCATTGAAGTAGCAAGTGAATAGGGACCCCTAGGCTTTAATCATTCTCGTCTTTCTCTTGTGTATTCGGTGTTTGGTGCATTCTTGTTTTGTTTCTTTTAATTTGTTATTTTAATTGCAAACCACTCTCATAATTCGATTTCTTGGATAAGAAATTGTGGAAATTGGTTAAGTTTAGTATGTCTCTAATTGTCAATCCCTTGGGACACGATACTCTACTCTCATATATTACTTGTTGACCCGTGTGCTTGTGGATACACATAAACATGTGTATTATTCAGTAATTACATCCTGTGTTGTTTATGTTTTGTTTAAGTTTATGCTTTTGAGAAAGAAAATTTGAAATCTGTATTCTTTTTCAAGATTAAACCTTTACTACATTTTGTTAAGTTTTTTATGTTTTAGTGTGTAAATGTGATACCCTAAGGAGTGTGTTACATCTTGGGTCGCGTGCTTCTCCTCCAATTTTGTTTTCTTTTAAAAAAAATATTTGGATTGCTTTAATTTTCCTACTTGGACTTTGAATTCTTCTTCGAATCTGATTGGGCTTTGACTTGCTTTCTATAAACTCTGAAATTAAACATAAAAATCTATTTAGGAATATTTTAGAGTAAATAAAATTCAATTAAAAAATACACATTAATTTTAATAATTTCTATTCACATTTTAATATTTTAGTCTAATAATAAGGTATTTAGAGAGTACTTTCATACATTTATCACACCCCCAACTTGCTTATTGCTAGTCCCTAGCAATTTTTATGCAAAAGAGATTAAAGAGACTAAAAAATTGATAAAATAGTCCATCAATTCACATTTGCCAGATTCACATTTCAAAACAATTTTAGAAATTCAATAATCATATCACAAGCAATCTGCCTATAGCAATCCACAAAGTATGTGTGTGTGTTCGAAACTATATACATCTAACCAGAAACCCTGACACATGCAACATCAAAAACATCTTAAGCAAAAGGTTCAACTCCAGAACTCATGGGTATAAAAGTGTTTTATGTGAGGATTCTCTCTATGGAGTTGATAATAAGTGTACATAAACTCTCATGGGAAATTAGACAATTATGTACAAGTAAACATTGATCTTATGATAGGAGCACTAACAAATGAGACTTTCACCACTCTTTCCAAAAGCTTACTCAAGAGCAGAACGGTCAACACAAAAGGATGTAACGTGACTTGGGATTAGGGCTATATGAAAAAAAATGAAAATGGATTCAAAAAGACTTCCAAGTGCATACAAAAGGAATCTTATTAAATATCTCAGTAGACCACATTTCTCACTTGATGTACTATACAACTTTTCAGATCATTGAATACTAATGCTTGTCTTTCTTCTTCCTCTTTTTTTATTTTTTGAACTATTTGCTGAACAAACACGTGCTACTTTGGTATTCTTGCCATTTCTTCCCAACTTTGACTTTTTTTTTACTAAACTCAAATGAAAGAAAATGCTTATTCCAGACTTAGCATACACTTGGAAGTAAAAAGAGTAGAAAAATCAGTGTTTAGGCTATACGCCAATGTGGAAAGGCATGGATGATGTAGGCATATGAAAAGAAAAGGCTTTTTTTTTAGCTCAAAGTTGGCTACTAGGGGTTTATGATGGAAAGGGTTAGCTTGAAAGACTCAAACATTAATCCTAAATTAACCTTCGTCATATACCAAGTATATCCACCATCTTACCGCAAACCATACGATAATGTTCTCAAAAAAAGTGCCCAATTCAACATATCAATGAACGCTTATCACAATTTTACTACATTTGTAGGCTCTCAATCCTCTCCAAAACTCACATGAATACTTAAACAAAAGAGCTCTCTAGCTACATATGTCAAACCACCATCTTACCAAAGCTTAGATGAGTGCATTAGAGGTTCTATGGATATTTTAACAAAAATGATTATGGTAGGTGAATCACAAAGATAGTTATAAATGAGAATGAGTACACATGTGATAAAGATGCACGTGCGATGCAATTTCTTTTTTAAAAAAATTGACACATGAAAATATGTCACAAAATTTCAACAAGCATTTTAAATATTGAATTTGTACCACTAACACCCCCTAACTTAAATGAAACATTGTCCTCAATGTTTAAGGCTCAAAATTGAATGGGGAGTAGCTAAAAAGGTTAAAATAAACCTTATGGGTGACGTGAGTAGCTTGCTAAGCACCAAGGATGATAACCTGAAATGACAAAATGAAACTAACATGCAAACAAAACAACAACAATAAAAAAAAAAAGCTAAACAAACAAAACAAATAAAGAAAAATATACTTGTGGGATGTGGTCAAGGTTGATAGATCGGATCCATAAGTGGAATGTCTTCCTCTTCCAGAACTTGCCTCAACCATGAACTTCCTCTTATCCTGAGCACTCTAATCCACTAGTATCTCACTTGTAGCCAAATAATTCACAATATGAGCAAACCATGGTAGAAAAGTAACAGAAAATAAATGCTCATCAAGAAAATCATCTTTGATTGGCAGGTAGTTAGAAGTGTCCTTAAATGTGAGCTTGGAGAAATGGTCAGCCACTACGTTCTCTACTTCTTTCTTGTCTTTGACGGTGATGTCAAATTCCTGCAAAAGTAAAATCCACCATATTAGTCGTGCCTTAGCATCCTTCTTTGTAAGAAGGTATTTAAGGGTTACATGATCTGCAAAAATAATAATAGGAGAACTAATCAAGTAAGCACGAAACTTATCCAAAGCAAACACTACAACTAGCAACTCTTTTTCAGTGGTGGAATAATTCATCTAAGCACTATTTAGAGTTCTACTAGCATAGTAAATGACAAAAGGCTTCCCCTACCTTCGTTGTCCAAGAACAACACCTACATCAAAATCACTAGCATCACACATGATCTCGAAAGGTAAAGTCCAATCAGGTGCCTACATTATTGATGTTGAGGTAAGCTTGTCAATTAGCATTTTAAAGGCCTTTTAACAAGCTTGTGTCTACTCAAATGGGGCATATTTAGCTAAGATGTCACATAGTGGTCTAGATATAGTGGAAATATTTTGTATGAACCTCCTATAAAAGCTCGCATGACCAAGAAAAGATCTCACATCCTTTACTGTCCTAGGTGTAGGCAACATAGAGATTAATTCAATCTTAGATTGATCATCCTCAATCCCCCCTAGAAGAAATAATATGCCCTAAGACAATACCTAAAGGTACCATAAAGTGACATTTTTCCCAATTTAAAATCAATTCCTTCTCCTCACAACGAATTAATACCCTCTCTAAATTCAATAAGCATTCATCAAAAAAAGATCTAAAAATAGTCAAGTTATCCATAATAACTTTCATACAATTTTCAACCATGTCACTAAAAATGCTCATCATGCAACGTTGAAAAGTAGCAGGTGTATTACACAATCCAAATGACATTCTACGAAAGGCAAAAGTACCAAAAGGACAAGTGAAAAGTGGTTTTATCTTGGTCTTCTAATGCAATTTCAATTTGATAATAACCATAATAACCATCCAAGAAGCAATAGAAAGGATGACTAGCCACACGCTCAAGAATTTGATCAATAAAAAGGAGAGGAAAACGGCCTTTCCAGGTGGCAGCATTCAACTTTCTGTAATCAATGCACATCCGCCATCTAGTCACATGTTTTGTAGGAACTAATTCTCCTAAGTCATTCTTTACCATAGTAACACCTGACTTTTTAGGAACAACCTATGTAGGGCTTACCTATTTACTATCAGCAATAGGATATATGATTCTTGCATTTAATAGTTTCAACACTTCATTCTTCACCACTTCTTTCATAGTGGGGTTAAGCCTACATTGGGGGTCTCTATGAGGGATAGTTCCTTAGGCCAAATTAATTTTGTGAAAATAGACCAGAGGACTAACACCTTTTATATTAGCAATGCTCTAATCTGAAGCTAATGTATGCTCACTTAAGGTCTAAATTAATTTTTTACTTTGAGATTTAGACAATTCAGATTATATAATAATAGTAAAAGTATCACCTGGACCAAGGAAAGCATGCTTTAAACCCTTAGGCAGAGGCTTTAATTCAACCTTGAGTGCTTCCAAACTTGAAAGAATTTGTTTTTCACCTTTCTCGGGCAACTCTTCGAACTTTGGTTGCCATGCTCGAGTGCCATAATTCTAAGTTCTATAAAAAAATAGCACTAATATCAACTACATTAGATGGATCACTAATTGAATCAAACTCAAAATTAATAAGAAAATACATTAGAGGATCAAAATCATGAGCTATAAAAACTCTCATATCCATGATTGACTCAATCATGTATGTTTGGTGGCTCTCATCATCATCTTTTGGTTGTTTTGCAATATGGAAGATATTCACCTCAAGCGTCATGTTTCGGAAAGAGCTTCATGAGCCCATTCTTGCAATTAATAAGAGCATTAGCAGTGGCAAGAAAAGGTCTACCTAAAATCAAAGGAATTTTAGAAGTAGTTTCAACAGCAGAGCTAGTATCAAGGATTAAGAAATCAACAAGATAATAAAATTTGTCAATTTGAATTAGAATATCATCTATCATACCCCGAGGTACTCTGATTGAACAGTTAGCCGATTGCAATACCACAGTGGTTGGTTTGAGTTCTCCCAACCCCAACTGCAAATAAATAGAATATGGCATTAGATTCATGGCAGCTC
This sequence comes from Ormosia semicastrata, assembly GCA_029884595.1. Taxonomy (NCBI): domain Eukaryota; kingdom Viridiplantae; phylum Streptophyta; class Magnoliopsida; order Fabales; family Fabaceae; genus Ormosia; species Ormosia semicastrata. The sequence goes on along the minus strand of JAQQTO010000042.1, from coordinate 21,547,946 downwards.
CTAAATCTAGCAAAGCTTGCCCAAACTCATGATTTCTAATGCTGCATGCAATGGTTGGACAACCAGGATCTTTGTACTTGGGAGGAATCCGCTGCTCAAATAGAACACTAACTTATTCAGTCAGGAACACTGTCTTCTTCACATGTGCTTCCTCTTAACTATACACAAATCCATGATAACATTTGCATAAATAGGAACTTGTTTAATCACATGCAAAAGAGGAAGATTGATTTTTACCTACCTTAGATTCTCAAGGATTTCATTGTTAGGATCCAGAATTTGCTTGCTTGATTTTAAAGCTTGAGGGAATGGTACCTTAATAGGATTCTTTGTCACCTCAGGTTCCTTGGGCAGCCCGACATCATTATTGTCCTAATTCTTGCTAATATCCTCTAAGTTATTTATTGTTAGGATGTGTAATGATGTACCACTTCGTGTCACAATGGCATTCACATCCTTCAATTTCTCTTGCGCTATGTGTTGACCATGGGGTGTGGATTGAGTTTGAGAAGGGAACTTACCTCACTTATTCACACTCAAGGAGTTCATCAATTTGGATACTTAACTCTTTATCTCCTTATTTTCTTCAATAATTTGCATAATCAAAAAGATTCGAACATTTGGTTCGTCTTACCCTGTGCCTCAATAAAAGCATGCAAAGTGTCTTCTAAAAGACTCCTAGAAGATGAAGGTGCATGATATGGTGCAAGATATGATTGAGGTCGCTGTGCAGGTGACTGGTTTTTAGACTTCCAGCTAAAATTGGGGTGATTGCACCACCCCAGATTATATGTATCAGAGAAAGGTGTCAAAGACTTCTTGTATATACCTAAGGCATTACATTGTTCCTCGTACATCTCTCTCATCTCAGCAAATATGGGACAATCTTAGGCGAGGTGATCTATCCCGCCACACACAGAACATGGTCCAAAAGACTCTACATGATTAGCCATATGTGTTGACTTTAAGTCTTTAGTCTTTAACACCTCTAGCTCCCTAGTGAGCATCTCAACATTAGCCTTTAGGTTATCCTCTTCCCTGAGATGGTAGATTCCACCACTATTTGGGTTTCTTGCAGGACCTATTTGTGCTCTCAGTAGCACTAGGTCCAGTCCAAGTGTTAGTTTTTTAGCAAGCTCATTAAGATATTATATGGCCTCATCAGGATCTTTCTGTAATAATTCACCATTACATGTCATCTCCACAAATTGGCACTCTCTAGGTGTAAATCACTCATAAAAATAGCTCACTAAATGCCAATTCTCATACTCATGGTGAGGACACATACTCAACAACTCCTTAAATTTCTCTCAAGACTGATACAGAGTCTCACTATCCTTTTATGCAAAGGTGGAGATTTGCCTTTTCAAAGCGTTAGTCTTATGTTGGGGAAAATGTTTATTGAAGAAGGTATGAGTCATCTCATTCTATGATCCAATAGATCGTGGTCTCAGCGAGTATAGCTAACTCTTAGCTCTATCTTTCAAAGAGAAAGGAAAGAACTTAAGTCTCACAATGTCATTAGTTACATTTTGACTATGAAAAGTCGCAACTACTTCCTCAAACTCCTTAAAGTGCAAATATGGATTTTCATTTTTCAAGCCATGAAAAGTAATGAGTAACTGTATCATCCCATTTTAAAATCCAATCGGGGAGTATTAGTCAGAAATATGATGCATGATGGTGTGGTTGTGCATGTAGAGTGGAGGTAATCCTGAAGAGTCCTAGTGGGTTGATATCCGTGTTCATTCATTTTCTCAGAATCAGAAGTATCAAATAAATGAATAGAAAAATCAGAGTCTGACTCTGACACAGGTTTACAAGCAAACCGACCCAAGGAGTCTCTATACATGTGCATGCAAGGTAGAGAAAAATAATGCAACACTGAAAAAATAAAAAATAAAAAAATAAAATAAATAAAATAAATAAAATAAAAAACTATAAAAAGAAAATAAAAAAAAAGATGTACCAAGATAAAAAAGGAACGAAGTTACCACATTTACAAGCTGCTGAAAAGAAAAATTTAATTAGCAATTCTTCTACCATTTCTCCAGCAACGGCACCAAAATTTAATTACGCCCAAAGAATAACGCGGTAATTGTAGCATAGCTTTGGAGTGTCAATTCCATAGAGAGGCAAATTAAAAGAATAGCTAAAAAAATAAAGAAATTAAAGAAAAATATCAAATGATTAAAAATAAATAAATATTAATTTAAATGCAAAATTAAGTAAAACAAAGTAAAGCAAATTGGGTTTTATACTAGATGTAAGATGACTAAGGTTCAGAATTCAACAAGATTAATTTTAACATTAACTATGCCAAATTATTTTACCCACATAATTTAACTCATGAACATCTAGCAGGAAATATGTGCTCACGAAAAATATATCAATAAAGCATTAAAAATAATAATCACATGTATGATAAAATTTTCCTAATTAATGGTAATTATTAAACCATCAAACGTATCCCTAATAAGAAATCACAATTGATATCCAACAATTACCACTAATATTCAGATAACACAAATAAATTACAAAGCATGATAAAAGTATGACTGAACTCATTAAAATTCATTTATAAAATCTGATAGGAAAATAAAATCAATAAACATTAAATCTTAAAATTGGGTAAAAATAATTCAACATAACAATGCAAAAATAATCAAGGTTTCATCATTCCCTTAGTATAGAAAATTTAGCAAGACATAATGAGATTAAAACATAACAAAACTATATCACCAAAATTCTCCATTACTACACACTATATTGCGGTGGAGTTCTTCCTTTTTCTCCTTGAGTGACGTGCCATGCTCTTTTCCTTCTTTTCTGTAACATTCTAAAAAAATATATTAGACTTGTATATAGTTGCAGAGGTAGCTTAATACTTGTTTAACATGTCTGTTTAATTTTGTGACAATCTGGGTTAGTTTAGGAACTTTGCTACAACTCGGAAGGTGAAAAGTAGCTTAAATTGACCCAGATATTAGTTAAAATGGCTTAGCTAATGAAAATAAATATGAATAATTGTTTCTAGGTCACAAATGTGTAGTTGAACACGTGGTTAAGTTTTGAGATTAATCAGAGTTAGTTTGGTATTTTTAAGCATACTGGTTGTGTGTTTTAATACCGGATTGACTACCAGCAGATATGAAAAAATATGAAAATGGTGAAATAAGATTTTTGATGAATTTTAGGATTTATTTTAAGTTTGTTAGGAGTTATGAAACTGGATTTGGTGAAATCTAAGTATTCTTAACAAATCAAAAATATCAGTGTAGTCACTTAAGTGACCAAGTGACCACATGGTTCTCTTTGTTTCTGCCTTGACTCTTATAAGTCTTTAAAGTGAGATATTTTCTCGTTTCTTACCTCTCTCTCACGGCTGCAGTAGGAGTGCACCAAAGGAAATCCAACAAAGGAGCAAAAAGAGGTCCATCATCAACCAAAGAGGAGGAAGAGTTTAGTGGTGGAGAGGAGCTGCTCACTGACTTCATTTCTGGCCATTAAGGTAAGGGGAAACTTTGCTTTGACTTCTTGCTTTCATTCTCTTCATTTGGTTCATGAGGGGCTTGATGAAGGAATGGGGTTTTGAAGTGTGGTTTTGTGGTTCTTGAGTTGAATCTTGATGAGGAGCTTGAGGATGGCTTAGTTGTGTCAAAATTGGTTTGTTGGATGCATAGGGATGAATATTTCATCATTTGAATGCCTTAGTTCCCTTTTAGGTCAAAATTGGGGTTTAAGTTTAAGTTGACGTTTGTTTCACAAAATTGCATCATTGAGTAAAATTAAAGTGGTTTAAGAGTTGTAATGTGTTAATGGATCTTACTTGATGAGAGAAATCAAATGGAATTGAAGTTTGAGAGTTTGGAGCACCTTTGTTTCTCAATAGAACAGTAACAGATTTTGCAGAATTCTACAAATTCGATTCAGGACGACTAGCACCTAGGCGCCATAAGTGGAGCGCTAGAGCGCCCACAGCCCAGAGAATTTTCACATGCTACTGAGCAAACGGCTCCTAAGCGCCCTTAGGGAGCGCCTGAGCGCACGTGGAGCTCTTGAGCACCCTATGCATGAGCGCCCATCACTAGAAAAAATAGGATAGAGCCTTATTTTGGTGAAAATGAATGGCTCACTTGTGTGGTTCTTTCTTTTATGCTTCTTAATGAGTAATGAGACTCTTTTAGGAGTATTTGATGAAGTAAATTTTGAGATGCATGTAAATCAATTGTGGAGCTAATTATTGTAGGTAATTAGTAATTATTTTGCATGAGATGATTGTGGAACATAGTGAGGTGAGTAATATATTCTCTATGTGTTTATTGAGTAGTGAGGTGAGTAATATCCTCTCTATGATTGTTGAGTAATAAGGTGAGTAATTCCTCACTATGTTGCTTAGTATTTGAGGTTAGTAATTCCTCATTATGTTTGTTGATGAGTAGTGGAGGTGAGTCATATCCTCACTACGTCTGGTAATTCATGACATATTATAGTATAGGTCAGAGTAGTTGAGGTGGGTAATATCCTCAATATATCTGAGGACTCATGACATTATTGAATTTCATTTACTCTTAGGACTTGTATAGACAGAAACATTAGATATAATTTGACATAGCATGGTAATTGTATGAGCAGTTGCCACAATGACATGAACTCATGACATTACAATTGTATGGGCGATTGCGTTTTTCTGTGATTGAAGTGTTAACTTAATGGTTGTGTATTCTGTATGAATGTATAAAATGCTAGTTTTTTAATACTTCTACTGAGAATTGCAATTTCTCACCCCGATTGTGTTGTCATGTAAATCCAAGTGCAAGTTCTTTAAAAGGGAAGAAGAAGAAGATGTATGAAGACTAGCATAGCATAAATGTTATTTTAGATTGAGCTTGTATATAGTTTATATTTGCTTAGCTTGTTTTGAGTTGTGTATGACAATATGCCCTTTTGAGGCTATGATGTGTATATATATATATTGTTATCGTGGCTCTCCATAATGATTTATTTATATGAATATTATGGGTTTAATTTGTTTTATGAGTTTAAAGTAGCATGACTAATATTAGTTATTAATATATATGTCTGATATATCGGAATAACAATATTAGGATGTTACATTTTCTCTTTACATTCTCACATCTTCAATTCATTTCTTCTTTCTCTCCACCATACAACGCTTGTTTCTTTTTTTTCTTTGAATTTCACATCGTGCACGGCCCACGTCTCAACAGTAGCAAGTCTTCCTCTTTTTCTCCTTTTATAATTTGCTTCCCCCACGGCCTCATATTCACGGCCTGCCCGTCTCCCCTTTATAACAATTACATAACCCTTATTTGAGTTATTTATTTGCTTCTTGGGCCATGTGCTTCTCCTCCAATTCTGTTTTCTTTTAAAAAAAATTATTTGTACTGCTTCAATTTTCCTTCTTGGACTTTGAATTTTTCTTCGAATCTGATTGGGCTTTGACTTGCTCTCTATAAACTCTGAAATTAAACATAAAAATCTATTTTGGAATAGTTTAAAGTAAATAAAAATTCAATTTAAAAGTACATATTAATTCCAATAATTTCTATTCACATTTTAACATTTTAGTCCAATAACAAAGTATTTAGAGAGTACTTTCGTACACTCATCAATCATCAACTCCCCTTCACTTAATCTTCTCCTGCTTCTGAACTCCTTTCTTTTTCTCAAGCCTGCTTTTGAACTTCAAACAATCAGACTGCTTATGTCTAAATATGTCACAGAACTTGCATCTTCTATTGAATCGATATTTGGGCTTAACACTATAAGTCTCACTAGGAGCCTAGAAGGATATCTAAGCTTATCATTTCCTCTCTCTTTTTTTTCTTAAATTGGGACTTACTATTCTTATCTTTAGCAAATTTCTTCTTCTTATCACCATTCTTATGGGAAGTAAACTAAACACTATGGACCTTTACCTTCTTCATTGTCTGCTCCTCTTGAGTAAGGATGAATATAAGCTCATCAATAGTCCATTCCTCTTTTTGAGCATTATAAGAAGTCCTTAGAATATCAAAACTAGCCAGAAAAGACTTAAACACTTATCAAACCAAAAAATCCTCTCTTAACTCCATTTTCATGGACTTTAACTTGTTATACCAGTTCACAAGCTTCAAGACGTGTTCACAAGCACCACTCACACCATCATATGTAGTCTCTGCCAACAAAAAAGATGTAGTAGGCATTTTCAATTTTATCAAACTTCTTGAATTTCTCACCAACAAACTTGAGAAACTCTTTAGCGTTATTTGTTTAAGGAATGCTCTCTTTAATGGTCTTATCCATGTCATACTTCATGGTCATCAAATAGACTTTATTAGATTGAACTTACTTTTCATTCTTCTTCATATCTGTAGTGGAAGATGCATTTGTGGGCCTCTGAGGTTCATCCTCAGTGAAAGTAACATCAACACTAGAGACAGCAAGGAACAATTTCACAGACTCTACCCAATCCTCATAATTAGTCCCATTTAATTTTGTTAAAGCATTCATTTACATTGGTAAAGTTAGAAGAATGATACATTAAAGGGAGATTTTGTCATGCATATCAACATGTATAATATTTAAGCAAATAACCATAATGGAGCTCTCTCATGCAATTGTTGTAACACCCCAAATTCTGACTATATGAATAGTAATAGCAGAATTACACTGTTTTGTATTTTCTGTGTGGTATAAAAATAATTTGACTGTTCTGAGATCATATTTGATCATTTTGTGTGATTGCTCCTGGCCAGGAAAAATAATAATTTTTCAGGCCGGGAAAATTCTGATCTGCCTCATTTGGAGACGGGGGATCTTACTAAACCCGAATCTGAGTGACTCAGAAAAGAATATTTTAATTTTAGAATCTATCTGTAAAGATAAAAATATTGTACCGATAAATATCTCGTGAATATATTTATAACAAATATCATGCTATGAATGTTGGACCCGATAAGTTTTAATTAATAGAAAAGTGTTTAGAATATTTCTTGTGATTAAAATTAAAATGATCCAATAGGATATAGTCAAAATAAATGGTTGGACTTTTCTAACTAATGAGAATTGGTCAAGGAAAGAAGCTTAGACTTCCTTGTAGACCATTAGATTTGAAGCTTGACTTAGAAGCTTTGATCTTCACCATTGATTCAATCAATGGTCTAAAACAAATCCTACCAAAACTATCAAGTAATATCCACCATAGATAAAATTAATGGATAGGAAATCAAATTGATTTTCAATGGATAAGATTGAGTCAACAATAATTGCTTGACTTTTGCTTAGAAAACAAATTAACCTTAATTTAGTTGAACTAAGTACTTAATTTAATTAAGTAAACTAATTTAATTAGGAATTAGTTATAACTTAATCCTTAATTTAATATCCTAATTCTAATTAGAGGTGATGATGCATGCTAAATATGAATTAGATGCATACTAAATATGTTAAACTAAATTAGTTTTATACGTGGATGATTAAGTAAGAATGGTTAGGAAATTAAACTTAATTAATTAACTAATCAACTAACTAGTAATTAGGCTTGAACTAATAATGAATTAAGGACCTTAAACTTACCTAAACAACCATGGTCCAGCAAAAGAATTGGACGGCCCAAAGAAGACCAAGTTCCACGGTTCAAAGACATTTTGGAGCAAAGAAAATTGAGACGGTCCAATGAGCGATAGCGACTACGGTTTCAATTTGAAGAAGCTTCCAAGTGATATTTGAATATCACAAAGTCATGCAAAGTCATGCAAAGTCAAGTTTGTGACCAATGAGAAGAGAGTGTCCTTGTGCAATTAAAGAATAGCTACTTACTCAAGTAAAATGTCATTCACGGTCATTCACCAAAACAAATTTTGACTTAGAATATTGTAAAATGGGAGAATTATCCAAGTAATTCTCTCCATTTTCTCCTCACAAGTCACATGGCAACAGCTCATGGCAGCAGCTAGAAGATTGGACAATTAATCAATTAAATCTCTTTATTTATCCTTACAATTTCACTCACGGTAGCAGCTGGAAGGAGTGGATAATTATGCAAATGAATTTCTTCATTTTCTCCTCACAAATCACACGGCTGGCAGCTGTCTTCATGCACTCAAAAAAAAAATTAGATAATCACTTAAGTAATTCTTCCAAAATCTCACAAGTATTACACGGCTAGTAGCCTTTGTGAAATGTCCTCATCCTTTTGTTTTTACACTTATCAAACATAAGCTAATTTCTCTCAATGTCCCAAGGGAAAACTCACGCACCTTCCCTTCTCCCTTCTTTCTCCCAATCGGCTACCACCTAGAAAATCACATCATCAAACCTTTAAACATTCATCTCTTGGTTTGTTTTGACTCAAATTCTACTCTAATCATTTCTCCTTCACAAGGTTTTGTCACAAAACCTATCCTATCTTGTTTAAAGCTTCTTCAACCTTTTCCTAAAAGGTAAGCTTGGATTTAATGATTCAAAGTTTGATTTTTTTATTTTGTTAACCATGATTTCTCCATGGTTTTCAATCTTGATTCTTGTGTGATCCTTTACTAATTTTCTTGAAAATTTTAGGGCTTGTTTAAGAGATTAACAAAGTTTCAAGGAAAGGAGGAAAGCTTAGAAAGCTTGTCTTCAAGAGGTAAGAGGGAGACTCAACCTTACCACCCATGTTCTGGTAATGTGAGGATGGTTTATTCGGTGAAAAATCCTTAAGGATTTATTCACCTATTGTTTGAGGTTAATCACCTATTGTTTGAGGTTCTGGGACTGTATTGATTGGACTGTATTTGAGATATGCCCGCTTGTGTTTCTATGTTTGGACTGTATTTGGAATGTGTCTGTTTGTGTTTCTATGTTTGTATGTGTAATATCTGTGAGGTATAATTTTATTTCAATACTTTCTTGTATGCTGTAATGCTTAAGGAACTGATAATATGGGTGTATGTGAAATATATACTGTAGAGAAATTTATACCGTATGTATGTGAACTTTGTACTGTAAATTTTATGAGAAAGGGATTCAATTGTGAATGTTATGGAAATATGGGGTCATTATGTAAATTGATGTGTTTTGAGGGGCGAAAACATAATTAATATGTTTTTGAAGGACAAAAATGTAATTTATGTATTTTGAGGGATGAAAACATAATTAATCTGTTTTGAGAGACGAAAATATAATTTATGTGTTTTGAGGGATTATTTTGCAAATATGAGAGAAATACAGTAAATTTTAATATTAAATTGAGTAAAACAGTAATTCTGATTCAAAACGTATGAAAAATATTCACGCGATTGGAAAACGTTGAAAAAATCACTATGTGATTTGAAAAGGAGACAGAATTGAGTTGCGAGTGAGAAAATATAAAAATATGACTACGTGATTAAATTACAGTAATACTACTGTTAAATTATTATATGAATCCTATACATGTGATATTAATGGAAATTATGAATAGTGCATAGTACATGCATTGGAAAGGTCCAAAGGACTGTGTAAGGCAAGTTGCCTAGGAGAGATTACACCTCTTGAGTGGGTGCGATAAGCGTAGTGTAGGTCACTTGTTGACCTTGGGGGCATTGGGGTGCGGGTTGCCTACAATGGACAGTTGGTAGCTCTTCTGTACCGTGGGTTAGACCGATGCAACACACCAATGATCCGGACCGAGACACTATCCCTAATCATGATTTAATACGGACTGTCGTGCATATACTAGATGTGCAGAAATTAAGCACGTGGTCTGAAGTATATTGGTGCCGACAGATCTTTTTAGTCACTCTCTCCGACTCGAGTTGTAGCTCCATGGAGTAGGATATTGAGTCAGTGTACATTTGCATTCATAGATGATATATCATTGTAACTCTTGCTCATGTATAATTCTTGCCTGTGGTAATTAATATATTGAATACTTGAGTATTGAAAATAGCATAATCGTAATTCTTCTTTTATTTCTTGTGTAATGATGATATATAATGTTAGTAGCATAACTGTAATTATAGTATGACATCTGTATGATAATTTGGGATGTGTTTATCTTCATTGCTACCATACTGGTATTGGCGTAGGTGATCTCACCTCTTGCATATATATGTTGTATCATGTTTATATATTGTTAAGATACTGAGCCAGACGTAGAGCGAGAAGCAGAGAAAGGTCCGATTCCATTGAGAACTTCGAGTTTTGATGGTCATGGAGATCCCTAGTTTCTTGGGTTACATGAGACCGACGTTTATTGGAGGGGACGAGGCATGGACTCGAAGATCTTGAGAGAGAGTATATATTATCTAGGAGATGTAAATATTAGGCTGAGTAGGCTACGATCAAGGAACCCTTACTTTTCTCATTACTATTTATGTACAATTAGAGTTCCTTATATCCATCGGGCGACTGGGAGCGTACTATCGCACCCCTAGAGAGAGTAGTGTCGTATCGTCCGCTCGGACATTTGTTCCCCGGACTTTACGTCGGGTTGGAATTCCCCACCCGGGAGTCGAGGAGGACCCATCCGAGGTCCTGGCTACTTCTAAGGGCTCACCGCCTACTAGTACTTGGGCAAAGATGTCAAGGTAAATAGTGTTTAAAATTTTTGGAGTGACTAGTTTGTAATATTTACAATATGATAGTGTTAAAGACTTGTATATGTATAACAAGAGACTTGGATATGTATAAATGATGTAAATTATTTGTAATGATGCTGTGATGTTTTATTTTCTGCTAAGTTTATTTTCTTGTTATTAAGAATTTTTGAATTTTGTATTTTTCCCTACAAAGTACGTTATCTAAATAAGGTTGATTTGGTAATTATGTAACATAAATGTGACATCCTAAGGTGGGTGTTACAATTGTAATCTCGCTTAAGGGTCCCGAATTACAGCACATAAGCAAACTCCCACAGACATCAAAATCATGTCTCTAAAGCTAGTACTGAAAGGATACTAAGAACTTTAAGGACACAACCTTAATGCCTTTAACAAATCATTAAGAATCATATTAATGAAGGCAAATAGATAGGGTAAATGTATCATCAACACAATCTCCAATAGAACATTATTGACAAAATGACACTTCAACATAATTGGTCTTGTGAAGGCGAGCTTGCAATCATGTAAAGTATCCCAAAATAGTACCATAATACTTTAAACAACAACTTTCAGAATCAAATTGCATAAATAACAAGATAAATAGTTTTCAAAAAATTATATATTAATTTTTACACAAAATAATATCAAAAATTATTTCAGTGACCAAACAATATCAACTCTAAGAATGCACAATATATATCATGCCCAGAAACATCAAAATAACACACAAAAGTTTCTATAGGCAACAATGGAGAGTACCATATATTTTTAACAATTTTAAACTTTAGAAATTATAGAATAAATAATAAATAGGCATGAAAAAATAAATAAAAATACCCAAAAAATAAATTAGAGCCCATGGAGAACAACCAAAAAAATAGAATTGAAAAAATATGCATGAAAGTCCCACACACACCTATACGTGCTCAACTTACATATGGGCAAAGGAAGAGAACAACGTCTTCCTTACCCGTTTTACAAATATGGGTCATGCGACTTACAGAACCTGAAATTTGGTTAGTAGACCGCAGGCCAATTCTCCCTCGATTCTCAACCAAAATATATGATCTTGGTGTCATTGAATTCAGAAGAAGATCTACAAAACCCTTATCTTTAATTTTTGAAACAATTCCAAAAACTGTTCGATGAACGTTGAGAACGAAAATTTGGGGTTTTCGGTATTTTCATGATTTCATTAAAAAAAAGACAATTCTAGTGTCATTGGGATTGGGAAATCAAGATCTACAAATCTTCTAAATGGGTTTTTGAAAACAGTCCACCAAAAATTCTAGGCTTTGAGCAAAAAACGAATCAAATCCATAAAATTATTTTGAGAAATTCTCATTGGTTGCTTTACCATTTGACTCAACTCTTATGTCTATAGATTCCTCAAATCTCGATCTACAAAAGCCTTAACTTGATTTTTGAAATCGATCACAAAAAATTTCAAATTTAACATCATATGCATTAGGATTTCGAGTTTCTTCAATTTCAAGACTTATATGATTTTTCAGGTAAAATAGAAAATTGATAACCATAATTAGGATTAAAACTGCTCTGATACTAATAGCTATAATTCTCGGATTAATTAAGCCCAAATATAACATATACAATATTGAGTATTAGGATTACCTGGAAAAGACAACAACGAGGCTATCATGTTTGAGTCCTTGAAAACAATCTTGACGAGGGAGAAAAACTATTCATATCCCACAATAGTCACTCACGCGTCAGTATTAATAGGACAACTGTACGTATTAGAGTGGTTAAAAATATGAGCATCTCCCTATATATATAAAATAACAACATAGGCTAAATTGACCCATCATAGTAAGTCTATATACAAGACTCATAAATAAAACTCACATATGAGCAATGCTTAAGGCCCAATAACAATACTTATCACAATTTGGGCTAAACAAAATGCTATTATAATTTTGACATCTTATTAATCTAATTTTTATAAAATTATAATATAATTTATACTAGTCTATATAAATTATTCTAATAGCAAAAATAGGCTTAAATACACTTTTAGTTCCTATACTTTCACCCTATTTGGATTTTGGTCCCTATACTTTTTCTTTGGATCTGAGTCCCTATACTTTCATTCCATTTTCACGTTAGTCTCTGTCATCACCTACCATGATGACACCGTTAAATTTCATCCTACGTGGAAAACTGAATTCTACTTGGCAGCAACACCAGATAAAAATTAATTTTTTTAGTCCACCTCATTTTCCTCCAATAATTTTTATAAAAAGTGACAAAAATCCCTAAAATCTAGGGTTTCTCCATTGAAATTGTGCAGCTCCACTTCTTCCTTCTCCATACTCAACCATGAATGGTAGCAGCTGCATCTCCCATAGCTCACATTGTAGTTGCTCTACTCATGGGAGCTACCTGATCATAAGCATGTTCTATGCTTGTGGTACGGTGGTGATGCATACTTCAAGGATAGATGGAAATCCAAGAAGAATATTTTTTAGGTGCCCTAATTACAAAGTAAGGAGATTTTTGGTTTATGGTTTGTTTCCATCTTTACTCTAGTGATTTGAAGGGGATTTTTGTGGCAGGCAGATTGGAGTTGTGGTTATTTAAATGGTTGGATCTGCCAATGCCAACTGGTGCAAGGGAAGTTCTTGAAAGATAGCAATGAGTGGTTCGTGGTCTGAAGAGAAAACTGAGAATGTACAAGCTGTTGATGATGATTTGTTGTGGAGTGACAATGGGATTGGTGTTGTTTTTCATGTTGACTCAATATGGCAAAAGAATGTTATATCAGCTACTTTGAATTGGTTCTAACTGTTAAGGTATGTTGGTGGGTAGATGTTTAGGGTCTAAGCAAATCTATTGGGTGGTTTAATTGAGCAGTGACTTGACTTATGTAATTCCCTTTTGATCAATTAATTAAAAACTTTTGGATTTGACATTGTCTGGTGTTTACTTGTACAACCACAATTGTGTTGACAGTAAGGACCAAGTAATGAAATTACAGGGATTGAACAAATGACTGGTGCCTATAGGGACCAATACACAAATCATATGAAAGTATAGGGACTAATACAAAAATCATAAGAAAATATAGGGACCAATATACAAATCATATAAAAGTATAGGGACCAATACACAAATCATATGAAAGTATAGGGACAAAGTTAACCATAATTTAATAGACTACAAATAGTCACCATTAACCATTAACCCTGTCAGTAATGTATAGGGACCAATACACAAATCATTAAAAGAATACAAATAGTCACACTGTCATTAAAAGAGTACAAATAATCATCATTAACCATAATTTAGTCATTAATATCAATATAATAGTCATTGTAATTGCCAATATAATAGTCATTAACCAATATAATAATTATTAAGGGATTAGTACTGTTTTTCATGTGGACTCAATGTGACAAAGGAATGTTGTACCAGCTACTTTGAATTGGTTCTGATTGTTAATGTTATTGGTAGGTAGATGTTTAGGGTTTGACCAAATGTATTAGGTGGTTTAATTGAGCAGTGACTTGACTTATGTGATCCCCTTTTGATCAATTAATTGAAAACTTTTGGATTTGACATTATCTGATGTTTACTTGTGCAACCACAATTGTGTTGACAGTAAGGACCAAGTAATGAAATTACAGGGATTGAACAAATGACTGATGCCTATAGGGACCAATACACAAATCATACGAAAGTATAGGGACTAATACATAAATCATATGAAAGTAGGGGGATGAATTTAACCATAATTTAAGAGAGTACAAATAGTCATTATTAATCATTAACCCTATCAGTAATGTATAGGGACTAATAAACAAATTATTAAAAGAGTACAAATAGTCACACTGTCATTAAAAGAGTATAAATAGTCACCATTAACCATAATTTAGTCATTAACATCAATATAATAATCATTATAATTGTCAATATAATAGTCATTAACCAATATACATCAACCCATAATTGTCAACACATTAGTCATTGTCATACACTAGTCAATATACAACCAACATCAATAATAACCCATTGAGCCACCATAAATGACAAGCCCCAAAAGACAAAAAATACAAAAAAGCAAAAGAAAAAAGCAAAAGATAAGTGTGGTCCATTAGCCTTGGTTTCCTTAAACTCAGTGTGATCCATTGACAGACTCTTGAATGTCTTGCACATTTCCTTGTCCCTATCCCTGTGTCATAGTGCCTTGTGAGCTGGCTATAATAGGTCTCCCTCTCCACATAAAAGCTTCTCTTACCCCCATTTTAGGCCTCAGTCTTGAATCAGATTCAGTACCAGCAGATGCATTTGCAGCTTGAGAATTTGTATCTTGAGCAATTGTAGCAGATGCATAAGTAGGTGATAGCATTTCAAGTGGTACATTTGTACCCGGAGTTGATAAAAATCTTGCATGTCTTATTGGTAATCCTCTTGCTTTCCAAGGAATAACACCCCTCATCTCTCTGATACCTTGTCCTCTAATGAAATCAACCACTATCCCTTGGTTGGCAACAGGTGCAGCTCCTACAGTAGCCAGTGCAGCTCCTGCAGTAGCAGGTGCAGCTCCTGTAGTAGCACCTACAAAGGCATTTACTGATGCAACTTCTGAAGTTGTTTAGGATGATGATGCCTCTACAGTTGTTGTTGCAGCTGATGCATTTGTAACTGGTGGTCTGTTGCCTTAGTTAGCCATTCCTCTCCTTCTCCCCCTATTATATCCTCATCTGTAGGTGCATGTGGCTGCTAACTTGATTGAGGACCTTCCACATCCACATCATGGATATAGTCCCCCTAACCATTATCCGCTTCATCTGCTAACTCATCTAATTGGATACCTTACACATTATCCTCACTGTCATAATCTTCAGATTGGTTGTGATCCCCTTCTTCTTCTTTAGAGTTCTGCTGCTCTTCATCCCCTTTTTCTTATTTAACCCTTTCCTATTGTTCCCCATCTTGTAACTGCCCATGACCTTAGACAACTTGCTCTTCCTCAAATATCAGTTGCACCCCATCACCTACATTGCATCCAACCACCACATAAACATCAAAAATAGCAAACACAACAAATCAAAAGTTGCAAAACTGACATTGCAATTATAGCAATGCAGCAAACACAGCAAATATATCAAACACTACAATTATGCAGCAACACACCAAGGTAACTGAAACAGCAACCATAAAAGAACCAAAACAGGACTCAAACTAAATGGGATGTACAATCCTGTTGGGATTATACAGGAACACACCAAATATCTATTCAACATGTTAGTGGTCCTAGGATTCGTAAATAGAGTTGTGAGACCACTAAAAGGGGTGACATTGATCAACTAAACTATCCAACACAACAAAAACATTTAGCAAAAATCTTTTGACTCAAACACACTCAATTGGTAAAATGTGAACTAATGTATATCAACCTACATATATTATGCCTCTGCTAAAGCTCATGCACGCACCCACCCTTGAGAAACACTCATCAACAATTTATTTCAACCTTAATGAAGCCTTTATCAACACATGAAACCACCTACTACCTAGATGGATAAATGCAACTAAAGTCATGATACAAACAAAACAAACTAAACTCTAACAGAGCTGACATTGCAGTTATAGCAATACAACAAACACAGCAAAACACCCACCCATACTTTCAAAACACCATAACTGACACAAAACTAAAGGTACAATTCTGACCCTAACAAAAACTAAACACTAACAGAAAATTAGAAGTTGCAAAATAGGATTCCTCATCTAAGAAATAACATGCATTGAACATAAATGGGTAATCACCTTTTCCATTGACATTGCACCCTTTCCATTATCATTCTATCACAAAAATCAGAACAACACTATATACATTTATCACAAACTAATGTAAAAAAAACCTAGTATTTTAGGATAAACACCATTTCCATTAACATTGCACCAAATACAACAACAAATGAGTTTTTGCTAGAAACTTACAGACGTGAGGTTGTTCCTCTGGTGATGAAACTGGTTGGAGTGTGACTTGCGCCATTTGCTTCTTCCTCATGATGAATGTCACTGAATGAGTGAAGCAGTACAAGACAAAGATGATGCTGTAATGGAAGCAGGGGAAGAGGAAGAAAAGTTAGTGAGGAAGAGGGAGGAAGGTTCAAATGATTTTGAAAAAAAGAAGAGGGAATATTAGTTTATTTTTATGTAATAGTTTATTATTATTAGAGGGAAATGAGGTGAATTAAAAAATTAATTTTTATCTTGTGTTGCTGCCAAGTAGGATTCCGTTTGCCACGAAAGATGAAATTTAATGGTGTCATCACGGTTGGTGATGATAGAGACAAACGTAAAAATAGAATGAAAGTATATATATGGACTCAGATCCAAAAAAAAAAGTATAAGAACTAAAATTCAAATAAGATGAAAATATATGGACCAAAAGTGTATTTAAGCCACAAAAATATTATAATTTTTATCATTCCATTCTATTTAATCTACTTTTCCAAACAATGAGATAAAACATTTCTTTCATTTTATCCTTAAATATATAAACAACAGAATAAAATTTTTATACCATTTCCCTTTATTCCATAACATCTCATCCATTCAATTCCATTTTATCCACTATCCTATAAAATCCAAAGATAACAGTTATCCAGACATTTAGGTACCATCTATGGCGTTTTGTCCTCCCCAACACTAATGTGTTAGTGTTTGGGGCAGGTGTTGGGGGGTTTATTCTTGTTTGAAGACCTTCGGCTTTAGTTACCAGACTCTTTTGCAATTTATACAGAAGTGCAGTATTGGAGTCCAAGACTCAACCCCTTTAGAGGGTGTTTGGTTCATATTTTTTTCATTCATTCAACAGTTTTTTTTATGTAAAAAAGTTGTTACCGAATTTTCCATTAAACAAAACTTTAAGCATTCTTTTATTAAGCTGTTGAGATTATTTTTAATAATGATATATAAATATTATTTTATTTTTAATTAATTAAATAATTTTTTAAATTATTTTATATTTATTTTAATAATTTAATATATAAAAATAATTTTTTTATATTATCTAAATAAAATAATTTTTTAATTAATATATCTAAATATAATTTTTTTTCTTCTTATAATCAGTTATAATCAAATTTTTTATACAATAATTAATTATTAAAATAACTTAAGATGTATCTCAATCACGCCCGTAGCCGATTTTAATATGTAAAGGCAATTGGATCAAGGTCCCTCGCTACCTTCTTCCATTACACACAAACCCTCAAATTCAATTGCTGAAGTTTTTTCTCTTTTGCCAAATTGCCAAAAAAAAAAAATTGAAAAACTCACTCAGAAAATGAAGACTATTCCTCTGATTCTCATGGGTTGTGGAGGAGTTGGTTGTCAACTTCTCCAGCACGTTGTCTCATGCCGTTCTCTTCACTCCAAACAGGTGCCCTTTTTGGTTCACACTCATGGATTCTTCTTTTCTGCTTTCATATTATATTTTCTTTTACTTTTTGTATGTTTCTGTTTCCCATCAATTACATCAAAATCGTTGCTTTAACTTGAAAATGAAAACTTTGTGATGGGTTTCTGATAACCCATTTGTCTTCTAAACAATTATTTGCTACTGGGTTATTCTTTGGATTTTATTTGCTATCCAAAATGCATCTAGCTACTGACCACTGTAAATTATGTTCCTTTTCAGACATTGATGGAAAATGGGTTCATAAAATTTAAGTGTTTCGTTGGTTGATGTTTTGATTTTTTTTTTTTTGGTGACAGGGACTCTGCTTGAGAGTTGTGGGAGTTCGTGATAGTAAATCTATGGTTGTTTCAGAGGATTTGTTGAATAAGGGCTTCGATGATAGCTTCTTGTTAGAACTTTGCCGGATCAAGCATGGTGGCGACTCTCTATCAAAACTTGGTGATTTTGGTAGATATCTATGCCTGGCTTGTCTTGGTGGTGATATGAATCATTATTTGCATGTTTTTTTATGCTTACTTGTAAGTTGTTATTTAAAGGAGAATGCCGGGTAATTGTGCATCCGGAATTGCAAGGAAAGATTCTAGAGATTGCATCTCAACTTGGTAAAACAACAGGTTTGTTGAATTTTTATCATTTCGTGCATTACCTGCTTACTGTGATTAATTTTAAAGCAAATACGAAATAAGAGTAAACTTTCATGCTTTCAATCACTAAGACAGATGTTACATCTGAATTTTTTTGGTTATAGGTTTGGTCTTTGTTGATTGTTCTGCCAGCTCTGACACTATTGCGGTGCTAAAACAGGTGGTTGATATGGGTTGTTGTGTTGTTATGGCAAATAAGAAGCCTCTTACATCTACAATGGTAAGATCATATTAAACGTTTCTTAATAATTGTTGAAATGGGAGGGTAGGAGATACATGATTTTTGTCAAGTCAAGAAAAACTATTTAATATTTATACCTGATTTTCTTTTACCCTCTCTTGGTAAGCTGTGGTACTAATGTACTAAAAGCTAAGGTTTTAGTTTCTTCCCCTTCACTTTGTTTCTTTGTTCAATAGTTATGCTTGCCTTATCTAATAACAACTGTTATATGGAACAGGAGGATTTTGAAAAACTTTTTACATATCCTCGTCATATCCGGCATGAGTCAACTGTAAGTGATATTGTTTCTTGCCTCAAGCAGAGTATCAGTATGTATAATAGCAATGCAGCATATGTGACAGTATGGAGAGTAGTTATGAAAGGATGGATTTTCAATGAACAGCCAAATATAAACGGCAACATTGTTGCTAGAATTTCTTTAATTTGTTATGCTTCTGTCTTTAACTCTAATCTCACAGTATCGAAATTAGAGTCTGTACAAGTTGAGTGTCTTGTATGGATTCATATTTCATTATCTGCAAGCAGTTGCTTTGCTAAAATTCTTTAAGCAATCTTTACCTTAATAAAGAAGGAAAATGAAATCCAGGGGAAATTTTGAAGCTTTATGGTCTGGTTTGCCAGCAGTAGTTTGATGAACTCATCATAAAATAACCTTTTAAAGAACTTGGTATAATGTCATCTTCCCCAAGAAATAAGGAGGGAAAGATCATGAATACAAGGTGTGTGCATGACTTATGATTGTGAATATATAAAAATATGGCGAAATCCAAATCAGAAGAAAAAAGGACCTTATATGTGAATTTTAATATAATTTGAAATGTAAGAAGGAAGTTATCTTATTTTCTTTCGTTTTAATATTTTTAAAAATTATTTTAAAATTGTCTTTTACTCTTATTATTTTCTTATTGAACCAAAATGTACTAAAAAAGGACCTAAAATTTTCTTGCTATTGGAGTCTGGAGTACAAAAATTTGTGATGAGTTATCTATAAATTTTTTATAAGCTTTTCAGAAACTATTGACACAAATTGTATATCCCTTACTTCCCCTCCTAATTAGTTTTGAAACGACAAAATTATTGAATCAATGTCTTTATTAAGGCATATTTCATATTTGGTGTCTTTGGAACTAATATTCAAGGAACTAATATTCAAGGAGGAATGGAATTTGGTTAGAAGAAATGGACATTGAACCATTAGGAATGGAATCATGATTTCATTCATTCTTATGATTGGTAAATGGGATTAGGATATTCTATAAATGGAGAAAAACACCTATGAAGTGTAAGAAGAATGATGGTTACTACCGGCATTGCTAGTGGTGTGCTTTAAATGGTACTCAGTAGTGGTCTGCCAGTGATATCAGGAGGGTTAGCCAACAGCAGCTTCACCAGTGGCTTCGGTGCCTAGTGGTGATCTGTCAGTAACTCAACATGTGGCAGCCAGCAACCCCTTCAACAGTACTACAAGGGGTTTGCAGTGGAGAGCCGTACTGTTAAAGGAATGGGGTTGTAATGTGAATTGGGCAAAAATGGTCACCATAAAATTTTCTTATTCACATCAAGTGGGGAATCATGAGTCTGACCTGCAACATTTTTTAAAATAGGAGCCTAGGACTGTGCTTGCCACAGGCAATTTTGTATGCCAAACAAGTGTGAACAATGCATGGAATAATGTGACCATTCTTGTGAAGTTGTAATTAAAACACAGTATTTTGAAATTTGCGAAGTTTAGATGGAGAAATGTTAGATTTGCAGTTCTCTTAGAATACAAATTATTATAGATACTTTGTTCTTTTAATCATTTTTATTTTTGAAAGTTTAGTATTTCATATTGTCTTTAGTTCATGATCTTAGTCATTGACTCATTACACTTGTATATGTAGAAGAGGCTGGCCGATATGTAGTACTTTGTTATGTTTTGCGGAAAAAGTGAATTGTATTTCACTAATATAAAACTGGTACAATGAGGAAGAATAAGTAGGAATAAAGGATCAATTTTGTACACTAATCTAGGCCTAAAAATTAGGAGGAATAATTTTCCCTATAATTGCTGTAGCTAAAAAAGGAAGGAAAAAATACCATAGATCCTAATTCTAGCTGTACAAATCAGAATTGCATGATTCTGATTGATCACCGATACAATAATCAACACTCCCCCTCAATCTGGGTGATAGATGTCTATCATTCCCAGATTGGATCTAATAATTTCATATGTGTGTCTTGTAAGAGCTTTAGTTAGGATGTCTGCTATTTGGTTGCATGATGGTACATGGTTAACACTTATAATGCCATGGTCAATTTTTTCCTTTATGAAGTGTCGATCAATTTCCACATGCTTTGTCCTATCATGGTGAACTGGGTTCTTTGCAATACTGATAGCAGCTTTATTGTCACATAGTATCCTCATTGTGTAGTTGGTGGGAATTCTGAGTTCTTCTAGCATTCTTTTTAGCAAAATTCCTTAACAAATACCATGTGCCATGGCTCTAAATTCGGCTTCTGCACTACTCCTTGCCACCACGGACTATTTCTTGCTTCTCCAAGTGACCATGTTCCCCCACACAAAGGAGCAATAGCCAGTAGTTGACTTTCTGTCTGATGCGCATCCTGCCCAATCTGAGTCTGTGTATACTTCAATACCCCTATTTGAGTTTTTCTTGAGGTAGAGGCCCCTGTTTGGCGTACCTTTAAGATATTGTAGGATCCTATTCACAGCTTTCATGTGAGTATCAGTAGGGTTTGACATGTGGCGACTTGCCATACTTATAGCAAACCCAATGTCGGGTCTAGTGTGTGTCAAGTAGATCAATTTTCCAACTAGGCTTTGGTACCTATCTTTATCAGCTGGGGGACTTACATCTTCGGAGCTGCTCCTTTTTACTGGTTCTATAGGAGTATCAGCTGCCTTGCACCTAAGCATTCCGGTTTCTTGAAGTAAGTCCAAGGTGTACTTCCTTTGAGATACATAGATCCCATTCTTTGTTCGAGCTACTTCCATCCCTAGGAAGTACTTGAGTTGTCCCAAGTCTTTGACTTCAAATTCTCTAGCCAAAAAGCTCTTCAGGTGCCTAATTTGATCATGATCATCTCCTGTAATAACAATATCATCAACATAGACAATGAATAAGGCTACCTTCCCTTCCAAGGAGTGTTTGACAAATGTAGTATGGTCTAATTGACATTGAATGAACCCATCTTCCTTGACAACTTGAGTCAACCTATCAAACCACGCTCTCGGGGATTGCTTGAGGCCATACAGAGATTTCCGGAGCTTGCACACCTTGTTTGAGGTGCTGGATGATTCAAGTCCTGGAGGAATTTGCATGTATACTTCCTCTTCTAACTCGCCATTCAGGAAGGCATTTTTGATATCCAATTGGTGTAATGGCCAGTCCAAATTTGCAGCCAAGGATGGTATGACCCGGACGGAATCAAGTTTCGCCACCGGTGCAAATGTTTCTTCATAGTCCACACCATATGATTGAGTGAACCCCTTGGCCACCAATCGGGCTTTGTATCGGTTTATACTACCATCAGCGTTGTATTTGATAGAAAATATCCACTTGCATCCAACTGGCTTCTTTCCTTTTGGTAGGGTAATGATCTCCCAAGTGTCATTTTTAACCAAAGCTTGAATCTCTTCTGTTAGAGCTGCAGCCCATTCAGGTTGTTGGAAAGCTTCTTGGATATTCCTTGGAATATGGGTGCTGTCAAGTGATGCTACAAATGTCCTGTACCCCTGTGACAATTTTCCATAAGACACATATTTCTCAATGGGGTGTTGAGTGCAAGTTCTCACCCCTTTTCTTAAGGCAATAGGAATATCAATATCAGCTGTACTAGTATGAACAGGTTCTGAGTTAGGAACAGAATTACCTGAGGAAATTTCATTTTCTGGAGCCCGGTTGGATTCATGGCTTTGCATTGGAGCTGTGTTTGGCTCTACCACCTTCTGGGTTTTCTTTTTCCTCAAGTAAACCCTCAAGTTGTTGTCTTGTGCAGTAGAACCTTGGTTCAGTTGAGATGAGTTTATTTCCCTTGGTTCTGCAGCTTGGACTTTTTCTGGTGCTCCTGGGTCTACTGGTGCAGTTTCTACAATTTCCACAGATGTTGCAGGTTCAGCGTTCTCGGCGGGTGCTGTATAAGGAGTAGGTTCGACCATTTCAACCCTTTTTGTTCCCAAAAGTTGATTATCAAAGAAGGTCACATCCATGGTGTGGTAAAATTTTCTGGTTGAGGGAGAGTAGCACTTGTAGCCGTTTTCGTGAGGTGAGTAACCAAGGAAGATACATTTGACGGATTTGGGATCAAGCTTGCTGCGGTGAGAGTTTAGGTTGTGAACAAAGGCTGAACATCCAAAAACTTTCAAGGGAATTGAGGTGAGAATTCTGCTGGCTGGGTAGAAGGTCTGGAGAGTGGAGTGAGGGGCGTTAAAGTTAAGAACACGAGAAGGCATTCTATTTATGAGATAGGTTGCAGAAAGTACTGCTTCTCCCCAGAACTGTTTTGGTACATTTGTGGCCATCATGAGTGATCTTGTTACTTCCAAAAGGTGTCGATTTTTCCTTTCTGCTACCCCATTTTGTTGTGGGGTGTCCACACATGAAGTCTGATGTATAATTCCATGTTTCTGAAGATAGGAGTTCAGCACGGAATGATAGTATTCGCGACCATTGTCTGTCCTAAGCACTTTAATGCTAGTCTGGAATTGTGTTTGCACCATGTTATGGAAATTTTCAAATATTCTTCCTACTTCCGATTTCTCCTTCATAAGGAACACCCAGGTGATTCTTGTGTGGTCATCAATGAAAGTAACGAACCATCTAGTGCCAGTAATATTGCTAACCCTTGATGGTCCCCATACATCACTATGAATCAAGGAGGATGGTTGAGAAGGCTTATATGGCTGAGGTGGATAAGTGCTGCGGGTATGTTTGGATAATTGACAAACTTCACATTGAAAATTCCTTAGGTTTTTATTGAATAATGAGGGAAACATTTTTTTAAGTACATAAAATTGGTGTGGCCTAATCGATAGTGCCACAACATTACAGAATTTTCACTACTTGGAGGAACTACTGCACATGCATTGGCTTGGGGTTCACTTGTGGATTCTTCAACCTGAAGGAGATAAAGTCCAGCACATTCTTCAACATTGCCAATCGTCTTCCCCGACCCCAAAATCTGAAATTCACACATGTTAGGGAAAAACTTAGTGATACAGTTCAAATCTTTTGTCAGTTTGCTAATAGACAACAAATTGCAGTCAAGTTTGGGTACATAAAGCACTGAATTCAGAGTGATATTCTTTGAAATAACAACAGAACCTTTTCCAATAACCTTTGAGAGAGTACCATCTGCTATCCAAACTGTTGAGTAATTGTGACAGGGAGAATAGTGATCAAATACAGTTATGTCTCCAGTCATGTGATCTGAAGCTCCTGAGTCTACAATCCATGATTTTGTTTTCCCTTTGCTAGTGTTTAAAGCATGTAAAAAATTACCTTTTGGGGCTACTGCTGTTGTACCAACATTTTTTCCTACACCTAGCATAGTTTGTTAGAGGAGTTCTTGTAGGATTTCCATTTGTTCCTTGTTGAAAGGAGTTGGATTTGAAGTTGCTTCTGCATCCTGAGAATTATTATAGGTTGTGTTGCCTCTGGTCTCCCTATTTCGGAATGGCTTTGCATTTGATGGTTTCCCATGAATGACCCAGCACGTGTCCTTAGTGTGGCCAAGTTTCTTGCAATGATCACACCAGGGGCGGTTCTTCTTCTGTGGTGGACGAGCCTGGTTTCCTTTTGCTGCCATTGCTAAGTTTTCAACGGATGGGACTGAAATAGTGTTTCCCAGCATGAGTTTTCTCCTACTCTCTTCTCTTCTTACTTCCGAAAACACTTCTCGGATTTTTGGAAGTGGTTTGGTTCCAAGAATCCTTCCACACACTTCATCAAGATCTTTGTTAAGCCCCAATAAGAATTTGTAGATCCTATCCTTTTCCACTAGCCCTTTGTACTGCTTCTTGTCATCTGGACACTTCCATTCGATCTCTTCATATATATCCAGCTGCTGCCACTGTCGACTGAGGATGTTGAAGTACTCAGTAATTGAGGATTCACCCTGTCGTAGGTCATGGAGTAGACTCTTAATTTCGAAGATGGCAGAGGTGTTATCCACATTGGAATATGTCTCCTTCACCGCATCCCACATTTCTTTGGCGGTGTCGGAGTACGTGAAATTCTCCCCGATTTCATTTGTCATGATATTGAGGAGCCATGACATTACTAAACTATTTTCCAGTTGCCATTTTTGGAGGTTGGGGTCTCCTTTCTCTGGTTGTTTGGAGTCTCCCGTGATGTACCCGTCCTTTCCCTTTCCTTGAAGGAAGATTCGAACTGACCTCTCCCATTGGATGAAGTTTTGGCCATTCAATCTGTGGCCTGTGATAGGAAGAGCGGGTCCTTTGATCGAGCTGGTAAGAAGTGTACCAGTCTCCATCTTGGACGAATTCTCTGGTTTTTCACCTTCCATGGTCGGGCCAGCGAAAGAGATTAGGAATGGTTCAGATCGGTCTGATACCATGCGTAAAAAGTGAATTGTATTTCACTAATACAAAACTGGTACAATGAGGAAGAATAAATAGGAATAAAGGATCAATTCTGTACACTAATCTAGGCGTAAAAATCAGGAGGAATAATTTCCCCTATAATTGCTGTAGCTAAAAAAGGAAGGAAAAAATACCACAGATCCTAATTCTAGCTGTACAAATCAGAATCGCATGATTCTGATTGATCACCGATACAATCATCAACATGTTTATTAATTACTTCATTGTCTCTGTTCACTTTCTTAGTTTCTTACTTTCTTACACGACATTCTGACACAATTATTTTGTTATTGTTCAAGAATGATTTATATATGCTTAAATAAACTATTCTCCTCAGAATCAGTCAGTTGTGTACTTGCTTGTTAAGTAATCAATTTCATGAATTCATCTTAATAGTGAAATGTGTTTTTAATGAGCCATGCATATTTGTTAGATTGTCAAATAATGGAAGTAAAATTCTTATTTGACTTGATGGGCATATTGAAATATCAATGGATCGAGGAGCTTATATTTATCTGGTTGTGACTTTTTTAAAGGTTGGTGCCGGTCTTCCTGTGATAGCATCCCTGAATCGCATAATCTCTTCTGGTGATCCTGTTAAACACATTATTGGGAGTTTGAGTGGTATAATATCTTTCACGGCCCTATGATTACATCCTCTAGATATTATTTTTTGGTGCTTGATCACTTATTCTTAGTAGGCAGTCTTTCACATAAATGTAAGGTATTGGTTTTTTGATATTGTATTTTATGCTGTATGCTCTTACTAGGGACATTGGGGTATGTAATGAGTGAGGTTGAAGATGGAAAGCCACTGAGCCAAGTTGTTAGAGCTGCTAAAAGTCTGGGATACACTGAACCAGGTTAGTGACTGTGCTATTGTATTCTTGATATGTGAAGCGCCATTGATTCTTTATTGTCCCCCAAGCCAATTGTATTGTTGTTCAAAATTAGTGATGTCGAATGTCTGTTTCTAACTTATGCACACACCAAGCATGACCATTTTTTTAGTTTCTTAGAAAAGTGCCCTTTGATGTCATGATTAATGAACAATTGTAGCATGTAAATGAAATAAATAGATGGAAACAAATTTTGGTCAATTGGTCAATTGTAAGGACCATTACCATTTTATGTGACAACTATTGTAAGGACCATTACCATTTTATGTGACAACTATTGCTCCACCTCATGGCAGATTCTTGGGATGACAATGACATAAGAAGATCTTATAAACAATCCTAACTGGTTATTTTAATAATTCCAATGTTTCAATTCAACTACATATACTCTTCTTTTAAACCCTTTTTGTAACGTCCTAATTCGAATTACTACAATATATTTGAAATATGCATAGTAAACAGGCTTACGCATGCTACTTCTAACTTTTAAACATAATATAAGATTTGTATTAACTATACATATCGAAAATATAAATTCGAATAAAGAAGAAAATAGAGCCTCGAAAAGAAAGTAATCGAAGTAAACATCATTCGATTTATACAACATAATTACATAATTGAGAATTTTGATTATTTACAAAACATAATTTCGATTCTTTCCTGAAATATCAAATTATTACATAATACATCAAAAAGTGTTCGAATACAAACTAGGCTTTCATGGCATATATACAACATATACAAGTCGAAAATAAAAGTTCTATTTGAAGCTACAACTTCACTTCCTCTCCTTGGAAAGATTTCAATTTCAATATGTAAATTAACATACAAACAAAGGGGTGAGAATTCGAAAATTCTTAGTAGCATAAAACATACAGTAGCAATCACAATACAATTCCATGATAATTACATATAGACAACATCTCATATGCAGATATGTATTGATGCTTATGAAATGATCAATGTTGATGCTTATGAAATGTAATATGATGATGTTTATGAGATGTATTATGATGATGTTTATGAATGTATTATGTTAATGCTTATGAAATGTCATGTCCTTTATTAAAGTGTCTGTCCGCAACTTTGACATATGCTTATGATGTCATGTCCTTTGACAGTGCGCGTACGCAACTTTGACCTGGGTGAGTGTTTTCTCACTTTTAGCCTTGCATTAATGATGTCATGTCCTTCGACAAAGTGCCCGTACGCAACTTTGGCCTGGGCTGAGTGCTTTCTCACTCTTTAGCCATGCGTTGATGTTTATGAAATGCAAATGTCATGACCTCCTGAAATATGTTATTCGATCAGCTCTCTAGGCCCTTTTTCGAATAACATCGAAAAACAATTTCTCTTATCTTTAAAATTGTTCATTCCCTTTTCGACTAGAATCGAAAATATACCATTTGAATGCTCTCATTCATTTAACCCTGAAAGTATGCTATTAGCTCTCATAGCTTATTCGATTAACCTCGAATACATGCTCTTCGAATAGCTCTCATAGCTTATTTGATTAACCTCGAATACATGTTCTTCGAACAACTCTCATAGTCTATTCGATTAACCTTGAAAACATTTTGAAATAGCCTTCTCGAATAGTTCTTTTAAACTATTCGATTATCATCGAAAATATCCGTTCAAATAACTATCATAATCTTTTGATTAACATCGAAATCTTACCAATCGATTAACACACTTAGTCTACTCGATTAGCTTTAACAGTACCCTTCTGAATTATGTCGATCGAATAGCTCACCTAGTTTATTCGATCAGCCTCGAAAGTCATGTCATTTGAATTGCTCACTTAGTATACTCAGTTTAACATCGAAATCATGCAATCTCGAATAGCTGACACATCAAAACTAGAACATTCTGTAATGTTCTATTTGAGTAGCCTCTTGGCCTATTCGAACAGAACACTGCAGAAATGCTTTCTGCTGCATCAGAACATCACTTTTATATCCATAAATCATGTAGTAAAACATTGGAAAATCATCAACATCAAGTTCATGTAATGTATTCATGCAATTACATGTCCATACACATGTATGCTCAAATCTCATCAAACAAACAAATCAATACACATAATCAAGTCTCATCGAATATATATAACTTAATACACAGAATCATGATTTTCGTCGAGTATCATGAAAAACTCCATGCTGTTCATTCCCAACTAGTTTTCGACAAGCAGAGAGTGTTACAACATAGCAAAACACAACAACCCCCTACCTCGACTCCCTATAGATGGTGTTCGATTCTTCTATCCGGTTCTTCTTTCTCTTCCTTCTTTCTCACGTTCTGCTTTCTCTTTCTTCTTGCTGCTCTTTCTTTCTTTTTCTTCCTTCCTTTCTCTGTTTCATGTTCTCTGTTTCTCTCTTTTCTCTATTTCTTATCTCTTTTTTGTTTTCTAACAGCCATGTGAAATGAGAGAAAATGATAGATATTTATGCCTTAAGGTCAAAGACGGTGGAAAGAAAGCTTATAGGGATAAGTTCAATTGACTTTGGGTTATTCTTTGGAAAGTTTATACCTCTTAAAGACATTTTAGTCCTCTGTGCTATACAAAAATGGCCAACTAACTCATGCTAGTACTAATATAAATCTATAACCATAAACTAATACTAATACGATAGGGAGGATGTTACACTTTCCATTTGAATGTGCTATTAACATTATGAAATAGATTCTATGTTATTGGCATGATTAATCTTCTTATTTTTGCTCATCGCCTCTTGGGCTCCGTTTTCTATACAGTTAATTTTTGATAATTCACCTTTAAGTGTGTGGGTTATTTATACATACTATCATGTTGCAGATCCGCGTGATGACCTTGGTGGAATGGATGTTGCTAGAAAGGTTCAATGTGGTTTATTTTATTTCTGTGAAGTTTAGTTTGGTAGCTGTTTTCTGCTCTATCTAAAAGCTCACAGTGCCTTGCAATTAACAAAGTATGCTTGTCTGGTCTCCTATGGCTTTGAACAAGTGTACACACTGTACAGTACTAAAGCATAAACTTGACTGATGCCCATATAGTATGCATATCAGTTTACTCTTAGAAAGAAACCTGTGTTTCATTGGCCAAAGTTAGCAAAATTCAAGCATGTCCATTTGGTGGTTTTGGTCATGAAAAATGTTACTTGCTATTGAAAGAAGTTTATGGTGTATGCACCTTGCGTGGCTAGTTGAGCTTTAGTTATAATTTCTGAAGATGTGATGTTGCAGTTTATCAATTTTTAAGTTGACCATTTCTTATCCTGGGTCCTTCAGTATTATATTATGGAATAAAGTTGGTTGATTGTGTATTATTTTATGAATAGTAACTTAAAATATGCTAATACTAACTTTCTGCTTTTTGGGCCAATATTAAAACAGGCTTTAATTCTTGCTCGAATACTTGGTCGTCAGATTAATCTGGATAGCATTCAGGTTTATATGACATTTGTCATAATTTACTTCCCAGCTCCCACACTTTTCTATTTTTCGGCCTTTTTTTCTTTCCCTATATTATGTTTATATGCATTTTACAGATTGAGAGCTTGTATCCCAAAGAAATGGGGCCCGATGTAATGACTGTTGAAGATTTCCTGGGCCGTGGACTCTTGTTGCTAGATAAAGATATTCAAGAGAGAGTTGAGAAGGCAGCTTCAAATGGAAATGTGCTGCGCTATGTCTGTGTGATAGAGGGCTCAAGGCATCTTCTTTTTCTTCCCTTCATATTGTGTGTTCAATCAAGCATTGGTGTTACACCTTTGCACATATATTTTTCTTTTTCATTTTCAATTCAATCTTTGTATATGATTTGGTGATATTTATTATTTGAAATTATTAATATTCAATATCATTATGATTCCTTTTATACTAATTATATCTTTGAGTAAATATACACTTTACTCTAAATATTTCGTGATATAACATTTTAGTCCCTAAAAAGAATTTGACAAACACATTAGTCCTTTACAGTTTAAAGTGAATTAAACCTGATAGGATTAAAGAATTTTAAAGGACTAACATGTTTGTCAAAAATTTTTTAGTGACTAAAGTGTTATATCACGAAATATTCAGGAGCTAAAGTGTACATTTACTCTATAACTTTTTTTCTCTTTGTAGGTGTGAAGTTGGCATTCAAGAGCTTCCAAAGAATTCTCCCTTAGGAAGACTAAGAGGAAGTGATAATGTGGTAAGCTTCTTTTATTTCCTTGGTGTTATGCATTTTTTATTAGGATTCTTTTCCATTTGAGAGGCATGACCTGGCCCAAAATGCTTTCATCCTGCGTTTCTTTTGCTTTGCTATATTGTAAATGTTCAGCTCTACTAAGCAACGACTTCAAAGGCTTGAACATTTGTATGTTGATGCAAAGGGCAGTTGGAAATATACACTCGATGCTATAATGACCAACCGTTGGTTATTCAAGGTGCTGGAGCTGGAAATGACACTACTGCAGCCGGTGTCCTTGCTGATATTGTGGATATTCAGGATTTATTTCCTTGAGGGGAAAGTTTTTGTTCCTTGAATTCAAAGAAAGTAGAAGTACAGTTGCTAGGTATCTTGCCCTGGAATGTAGCTGATGTGCTTTTAATACATCCTTGAACTGAGAATTATTGACTGGATACGTTAGATTCACTAGAAGTTTGTCATCATTGATTTTCTGAAGTACATAGAAAGTCAAGGTTGGAAGTTTTGCGGCCTTAATGAACAATTGATGGATCTGTCTAATGGATATACCCTTAAGCATGCATATTTAAGATCAAATGCTGGTAATTTTGGGTGCTTTGTATTGAAGATAATCCTTTGGAAGAAAACATGTTATCTTATTTTATAGAACTAGGCTGACCATGTTTTTGATGTGAGGAATCTGATCTGTAACAATATCATGTGCAAACTTGGTATACTGCTACAATTTTGAATTTATAGATGGTCTAAAAATCATGGTATGTTTATGCAGCATTGTATACATTTCTAGTGAAAAATTGAAGTTGATGGTGGGTGGAGCTTTGATACGTACTGGTTTTATTAAAGGAATTAAATAGGAACTTCTAGGAGCAAAGCTCCGATTACAGTTCTAGAAAATTAGAAATGTAAAGAGATTATGGAAAAATAGAGAAAAGGAAAAACAATCAGTGGTACGATACACAGCTTTTGCCCTTGGCTTAGGCCAACCCAAGATTAACTAGGGGTGCACAATCGACTCATCAACTCGTGAACTCGACTTATTCGACTCGACCAAATATATTTGGGTCAGTTCAGGTAATCGGGTTTGTTCGGGTCAAATATGATAAACTCGTTTGAATATCGGTTCGGGTAATGGGTTTAGTGAACCAACTTGATGACTCGACCTGATGACCCGATGACCCAACAAAACGACGTCGTTTTATTTATATTCAAGTCTTTATATTATTTTTTCTTGCAACTCGATTCGGTGATCCGATCAACCCGACCAACTTGACCAACTCGATTACCCAAATCGAACTAACCTGATTCTAATCGGGTTGGTTCAATACGGGTTACTCAAAATTTTTTCCCAAAAATCGATCCAACCCAACCCGACCTCACCTAATTGGTTTGAATTTTTTTTTCCTAAACTCGACCCGACCCGACCCGTGGTCATCCCTAAGATTACCCAAATTTTCCTCTTTGATACAAAGGTTGAGGTTTTGCTTTTATAGTACAAGCAAGACCTTTTCAAACTACAATTTTCTAGGTACAATTTACTAGCGTGCAATTTATTATAAACAACTCCTAATTCTACTACCCATTCTGTCATCCATTCTACTATCCATTCTGTTGTTCATTCTATTGTCCACTGTGTTGTCCATTCCTTTTATTCTTTCCTTTCCTTTTATAGACATGCGTTAATGGCTCACCAAAACCTGCCCCAATAAGCTTCACCTTATCCCCAAGGTGAAATTCTAGAAATGCTTGTTGGATCGTAGCAAAGTTTTCCAAGTATTCTCATCAATACCCGCCTTAGGGAGGTGTTATAATAGCTCAAGGGAATCCCTTCAGGGTCCCAATGCTTGAAACATGAGTGAGACTCAAAATGAACCTTAGGCGAGCCAGGTAACCCTAGGTTGGGATAAGCTTTCTGTGACTTCATCAGCTGGATAGACTTGATGTTCAACCTTACGCTAAGTAGTTGCATAACAATTTCGTATTCCTCAAAACAATTTTGTTGAATGCAAACAACATGAAACTTGTGTGGGAGGAATGAACTCCCATTTTCATGGATCCATTGAAGCAACTTGCAAGAACTGCATCCCAAAAGTTGCAAGCTTGATATTCCAATGTGTATATATAATTCAAGAAGGCACATGTTATCACTTACTTTTTCATACTCACCAAAATATTCACCTTCTCCAAAATAAATTCTTAAGTTGTCAGCATGAGTAAGTGTCCTATATTCAAATGTTGGCTCACATGTTGGCTCTTGCTCAATCACAGGCTCAGTTTTACTCCCACCGTTTCATATTATGGACCGCTGCCCAGACCATGAATTGGGCTCAACACTCCACCCCTTCCACCTAGGTTGTCTTGGGTCGCAGCCTATTTACTAGTCAATATGGGCCTGTTAGGAATAGACCCAGCTCCTCGGGCAGAATACCCATAATTTTTACCCAATGCTCGATTTCTATCTTCCACCCTTTGAGCCATCGTCATCAAGGAATGAAGATCCTTTGAACTGAACAATCGCAACTCTGCTTTCACTTCATCTTTCAGTCCATTCATGAATGCTCCGCGCATGAATTCCTCATCTGAGTAACGAAGTGGAGCGGACAGGAGCTCGAATTGCTCTCGATACTCCATGATCGAACCTCTTTGCCATAGTCCCATTAACTCCTTATATGTGTTTTCCAACGAAGCGATCTGAAACCTCCCTGGCAGTCCTTGTTGGAAAACTGGCCACGTCACTGCCTCCATCTGTGGTTCCCACCACTGGTACCAATTCAACGCCCTTCCCCCAAACACACCACCGCCGTAGCAACCTTCTCCACTTCTGGGATTTGGTTAATCTATAAGTATCATTCAACATGATACAACCACCCATGCGAATCGTCACCGGTAAAATATGGTACCTCCACCCGTCACATCCTTTCCTCTCTACGCACAACTTCAAGATCAACATCCTCTCTGTTTCTTTCCCAGTTGCCATGATTGCTTCCTTCTCCTTCTGGAACCACTTGCGCATTCCAAACGGTCACCGCAATCTGGTCCGTCATCGTCCTCATCATCTCCTGAAATCACTGTTCAATGGCCTCCATCTATCGTTCCACCGCTTCCAATCTGCTCTCCATGCATGTAGATACCATCCAGACGCTCCGCAAATCAGGAGCTCTAATACTAATTGATATGTACTAATTTTTTTAAAGAAATTAAATAGAAACTTCAAGGAGCAAAGCTTTGATTACAGATCTAGAAAATTGGAAATGTAAAGGGACTATGGAAAAATAGAAAAGGAAGAACAATCAGAGGTGCAATACACAACTTCTACCTTTGGCCTAAGCCACCCCAAGATTATCCAAAATTTCCTCTTCGACACAAAGGTTAAGGTCTTGCTTTTATAGTACAAGCAAGACCTTTCCAAACTATAATTATTGAACTACAACTTCCTAGGCACAACTTACTAGAGTGCAATTTATTATAAACAACTCCTAATTCTACTATTCATGTTACCGTCTATTTTGTCATCCATTCTATCGTCTATTCTATTGTCCACCCTATCATCCATTCCTTTTATTATTTCCTTTCCTTTTATAGACATGCGTTCATGGTTCATCAAGCTTACCTGTAGATTTCAGATGGATGAATATTACTAGATTACTTGAAAGATATTCTTTCCCACTCAGACATTCATTCTATTGTCTGTTTTTGTTGGAAATCTTTTTCCAGATTTTTTTTTGAAGTTCATATAAAAAATATATGAGCATATATCAATATAGGACGGAATTGGTTAATTTTAATACAAGAACTATTTCTGGGTTAAATAGAGATTGTCTGGATTAAATGAATGGTCACAAGATGTTACAAGTGGTGTTATGGTTTCAATTAGTCATGCTTTGTAGGGTGGTTATGATGAACTCTTCTCACATTTATAAATAATATTATAAACTATTTCACGTGAAACATTTCCTATATATCAGCTACGACGGTCCTTTCAATATTTTGAACCTAGTTGATGCCATTCAATGAAGTCTAATGCACTTTGAACTGATATAGTATTAGGCTATTTGCAACCTTTTCTTTTGATTTGCTCATCCAGTATTTTGAGCATAAAATCGTGGAAAGGTCTAGGGATTCTACCCTACTCTATCCATAATTTGGATTTTTAAGGGGTTACAATGTAAAAACAAAACATGGTGATGAGGCACTTCATTGTTTTTTGTTTAGATCTCCTCCAGAACTACATGTGCATTTAGAGAACGACAAAGACAAGATCCATTTTTTATAGTGGAAAATTAATTTCATTGAACGCTTCAAATTGTTCCAAGCAGGAAATTGTCTTGACTTTTTATATATGGCAAAATCATGAAAGAAATTATTGCTACTATAGACACTAAGGAAAGTTTGATATCTCCTTAAAATTTGAGAGGGTGGTTTGATTGAATTGCCTGTTTATACAGGAACCTCAACCTTTAAAATTCTGCCACTTCAGTTAAATCAAAATAACAACCCGTAGGACCTCCGTCGGGTAAGAGAGCCAACATGACTGGGCTTTTGGCACCATCTTCTGGAGACATTGTCCCTAAGTGCCAGTTCAGATCAGTATTAATAAATCCAGGATGAACACAGTTGATGAGCATGTTGGGGTACTTCTTGGCAAGAACTCTGGTGTAGGCATTGAGGCAGCGCCTTGGAGATACTGTATGCCGGTACCATCAAGCTCCATCCATTTGCCTCAAGTGCATTGTTTTTCAGGTCATGCAGAAATTTTTTCAAAACACAGTCTATTTTCTCTTCAGACAATTTCTCCACATTCCCCAGTTCATTTTTTATGTGCTCATTTGGAATCCTCTGCATGTTTCATGCTTCCCATGAGAAATGTGAAATACTAAAATGTGCACCTTTCCACATTTCATATTAAATACAAGAACTTGTTTTTTGTCAAAAATGGTATTGCTATTGGATCTGGGTCTTTTTTTACCTTCAACTCACCCCTGAGAGAGGAGACATTTACTATTCTTGCTTTTGCTCGAGATAGAAGTAGCAGCGGTAGGAGAGCCTCAGTTACTCTCCTGGCACCATAATAGTTTGTATTCAAACATTCTTCTGCTTTCTCGTAAGGTGTTCTCATCACTCCTTGAACCAAGTTGGTAGCCTTTCCTGAGAGCTGCATCAACAAGTGGTGAAATGGTAATTTGTTCAGGGTCATGAGTCTTTTTTATGAACTGGGAAGTTGTCATATTTAATAAGTACATTGTAATTGATTGTTTGAGATGTTGAAATCTGTGCATCTTTATATTTACACTTTTTTGTTTTCTGCTGTAGCAAGGGATTTTAGAGCATCCAAATAGGACTTTTTAGTCAGGGCCTAGTAGATTCATATGAATTAAAAACACTTTCTGAATATTGAAAGTAATAACATGTTTTTTCCCCTTCTTTTGCACAAAAAATGCTAGTTGCATATATCTATACCTCATCTCTCAGGGAGTATGTGTCAAAATAGAGTGTAGGTGTGCCGAAAATGAAGTGGAACTAACTTTTATCAGATGATGAAAATTATGTAAATGTAAGTACGTGGGTAACATTATTCTTTTGCTAAATTGTAGAAACATTCTGTTGTTGCAATGAACAATGACAATGCAATAGTTCATTATAATTATTATATGAGTCTTTTTCAAGGGAATAGAAGCTTTCTATCTGTATTTTTAAGAAAAATGTTTGATTTGGAGCATTTTCGATCTTACCCAATTTTTGGAATCTATATTCAAGGCCCTCAAACCTTCCTCATCAACTGTAAGACCATTTGCAGCAGCATTATTAATCTGCACAAATCAAGTCATCATCTTGCATCCCTCAATAATGTTATGAAAACAATAGAGCTTCTCATTAAGACATAATCATATCTCAAGTACAGCAAAGAAATTCCATATAGCATTATTTGTAATCTGGAACTAAGTTTACTTAGTCAACATATTTAAGGCATGCAATTAATTGATGGTCTTGAGAGATATGTTTTTTGCATCTAATGCATCAATTTTTTTTCCCCTAACAAGACCCTTCAATGGTTGAGTACAAGCTTCTTTAACTTAGCAGTGCATCACAATTAGAATCAGGTTTATAAGAAATGGTTCTGTGAATTTGTAGTTTAGAAATTCTGATAGGAGAAGAAGTTGTCGATGTTCAGTGTTTTTTGAGTCATAACTAATTAATAGCATATGCAAACAAAGTGGCTTTGGTTCTACAAATTCCGGAAACAAAGTGGCTCACAATCTTGGAGGAAGCTCTCTCTACTATTTTGAACTTGGCATCTCTTTGATAAAATGGCTTGTGCTCCAGTTGAAAGAAATTTGCTGATTTCCATTTCAAAATAAGTTAACTAAATATGCAAAATAATTATGAAAACTTTTCAGGAAGATAGACTTGCTTGGGATCTATGAAAGGTAATGATATTATTTCAGCTCCAACCAAAGAGGAAAAAGAAAAATTAGAAACAATCCCTAGTTAGTTACCAGGATATCAAGCCTGCCAAAATTTTCTTGCATGAACTTGGCCAAGTACTCAATGCTAGCAGGGTCCAAAACATTAAGCTGATGGAAGATCACATTTGACAGACCCATCTGATGGAGCTTTGAAGTGGCTTCCCTGCCCCTTGTCTCATCTCTTGCAGTCAACACAACAGTTATGCCTACAGATGCCAGTTGCCTTACAATCTGCAAGCCAATGCCTTTGTTTGCACCTGTAACTATTGCACACCTATACATACCATGGATCAGCCATAGAAGCTGTACAATTTGAAAGGGTTGTAAGATA
Organism: Ormosia semicastrata; assembly: GCA_029884595.1. NCBI lineage: Eukaryota > Viridiplantae > Streptophyta > Magnoliopsida > Fabales > Fabaceae > Ormosia > Ormosia semicastrata. Next base: position 21,510,559 of record JAQQTO010000042.1, on the reverse strand, counting down.
ATACACAATTTTATTATGTATGATGAATCTAAAGTCAAGGAACCCACCACAATGCCACATCTGTTCTGTTTTCTCCCATTTTTGCAATGCAGTGCAGCCAATGCTTCGATCCTAAAAATAATTTTCTGGTTTAATGTCAAAGAACTCGTAACCTGTAAGACGTTATTGTTGGGTTCACTTAGAAATTTGGATCTGCAACAGCCATACTAGAAACCTTATCTTGTTAGTCATGAGTTTCTGTACCCATAAAAAGAATTTAAAGAAAAAAAAAGAACAAGGGCACGATTACATTCCCAACATGCAATAATGTAGTTAATAGTTAAAACTTGAATGAAGGGTGAGCTGGCGAGTCTTCCAATTCTTCAACTGGGTCAACAGTTTAAATATATGAAGCACATACACGGTAGCAGGACATACACGGGATATACAAAATTCAAAAAACGGCACAAACACAATATATATATAATTACTAAATTTTAGAAAAAAAAATTATAATTCATTAATATCATTTCTATAAACTTCAAGATTTATAATATCTTAATACCAATATTTGTTACCTACCAAGCTCCTCAAAAAAAAATAAAACATAATTTCTATGAACATTTTCTAAAAAACTCATAAACCAATTTCTTCTAATAGAAAAAATCACGTACTTACTTTAAGTAAGTGTGCATCCAAAAATATTAACTACATACAGGGAATATCATTATCCTAAATTTGTGTTTAGGAAAACTCTTAAACTTCCCAGTTCAAAGTTATGAATATGTTAAAAGCTTAGTGACAAAATCTGAAGTAAAAATTTGTTCATTTAGTCTTTCTACACACATGCAAAAAAGGCACGGTTGTCATTTTCACTACAGCAATACACAGATGCAAAAAGGGTCCAATCTTGACCCAGAACGGTGCAAGCAGAGACGGAGACAGAGCAGATGCAAATAGGGCAATACACAGATGCAAAAAGGGTCCAACCTTGACACAGATGCAAATAGAGCAAAACAGGAAGGGAAAATACCTTGTTCGCGACTTGCAAGCAGAGCAGTGCGTCGCGTGCAAGGCCACAGAAAGGTGCGTCGCGTGCAAGGCCACTAGATGAACATCAAGGCCACAGCGATTGGGGGAAAACCAGATCTGGAAGGCAGAACGCCAGAACCTCTCCCTCGTGACCTCAGTTTCGATGGGGATGGTGGCTGGTAAGCCGTGAGGATGGAGGGGAGACGGGATTAGAGAAGAGGACCGCGGTTTGGAGGGGGATGGTGGCTGGTAAGCCGTGAGGGCGGTCGTCAATGGAGGGGCGACGGGATTAGAGAAGAAGGCCGCGGTTTGGATGGGGATGGTGGCTGACTGGCTGGTAAGCCGTGAACGGCACACTGTACAGCGTATTTGGGAAGGAATAGGTTTTTCCTGAAGGAGGGTGATGAAATGATCACTCCATGTGATTGGGCATGTGGCTTACGGGCTTATATGCAGACTGAGCAAATTGATTTTTTTTAATTAAAAAAATTTAATGAATCGTATTGAAACGTGATTGAGTTGTGTCTGAGTTATGTGTAAGTAAAAACATATGATTTTTAAAATTAGACATACTTAGAGATATAAAACATCTGTATCATACATACGTCTTTTTGTATTCATATCAAACATGTGTTTGTCTGATATGTGAATATATCTTAAAAATAATATATTTATGTTATATAATTAAATTGATTAATCGAATTGAATGAAATTATAAAAATAATTTATATATAATAATATAAAATAGATTATATTCGAAAATTTTTATTAAATATGAAAAAATATGAAGTAATAATTTTATAGTAGATTTATTCCAATTGGTCAATCCAACTGAATTTTGATGGATTTTAACTGATTCAAAGTGGTTTGACAATCAATTTAGTTTACGGGTTAGACCAGAACCTTCTAATCTGATCCTTTTCAAACAACAATGCATGGAATAACGAAGTAAGGTAAATATAAAATCATGCTTTTCCTTTTGTTTTTGCTCCGGATGATCTTAGCAATCATCGTCATCTAATACAATAGGCAATAAGGACATGCTATGCATTGGAAAGATTTTTGTGCGATGTTTTGAAAATCGGTTTGATCGGTGAATTCTAAAAAAAAAATTATTGTTGAATCCATTTAATGGGTAATTAAACTTAATAATATAATAAATATTATATATATATATTAATTATTTTTATATTTATGTCACTTAGTTTTTAAATGTTAATTAATTATAATTTATCATAATTATTTTTTTATTTTAATATCTTTTTTATAATAAAATTTTTATATTATATTTAAATAATAAGTAATGAAGAAAAAAAATAAGAAAAAAATAATTTTTTTATTTAAAATTTTAAAATATATGAAAATAAAATAAAATATATGATAAATTATTTTTTTTTAAATACTTAATTTTTATTTTTTAAAATTAAAATTAAATAAAAAACACAAATAATAAAATTTTATTTTATTCTATTAATAAAATTTTTAAATTAAAAATAATAATTATATTTTAATTTATTTTTATTTATTTTATTCTATTTCATTAATGAAAAGCATTGGATTATTTTCATATCCATTGGAAATCAAAGGCAGACCAATAGGATGGCTATAGGGAGATACGCACCTGACTTTTGTCAGGTTGTGGATTGCACATTCTCTCTCATACGTAGTTTGCAGTACAAAAAGCAAACTACGCTATCTGTCACACGTAAAGCCCACTTCTCACACGCAGTTTACTATATAAATATTATTAATTAAAATTTATAAATATTTTATATATATAATTATTTATAACAAAATAATAATTTAGTTAAATTTATAAATAAATATAAGTATTATTAATTAAAATTTATAAAATTTTAAATAATTAATTTCAATTATTAATTTATTAATTAATAAATTAATAATTTATTTTTATTAAATTTTCAATGTACCATATATTTTTAAGTTTATATTAGACAAAATCTCTTCACACAATTACTTAAGTGAAACAAGCTTCAAATTTAAACCACATATCGGCAAGTACCCTATCTCGCCGATCGGAGCTTTGCTGGAAACGGAGAACGTGAAGCCCACTCCTTCCTCGCATGCGGCGTGCACATAACAGAGGAACCTGACTTTCTTTTTAATCCCCTTTTTCTTTTTCTTTTTTAAAAAATCAATTGCCGGTTTGATGTTTTCTAATTCTCCGACTTTTACCAATTTTACCAGTTTTTGACTGGTCTAACTGCTTGTTTAGAAGAAATTTTAAAGGATCACTTGAGAATACTTGAGAGTGGTGATTTTCTCTTTTGTACAGTGATAGTGATGATGATTTCAGGAATGATGTATTTATAAAATGCACTTTAACACTTAAATTTAAATGTGTATAAAATGAATAGTATTTAAAAGTTTAGACCTATACTTTAGTAATTTAATCTAATATTTATAGAAGTGTCATGTTCAAGAGATAACAAAATAATATGAAGAATCATATTTAAAATGAGTATTAATGGATAATAATTACATTAATGATGATCCCTATAAATGAAAGATTTGTTAGAGAAATTATTTCCCAATTTGTTTGGAGTTGTTGTCGCTCTAGGTTATGCGTGGGTCATGGACTGAGATCTGTCTTGGGTAAGCCAGGTTGCTCCTTATTGGACTAGCCCGAAATTCAGTCCAGAATAGTTGCTCCATTTTATGGCATGAATGCCAGATCTCTTAATGCTATAAAAGGGTGGCCTAAATCTAGAATGTGACATGCCATGTTTATTGCGTGATTGCCCCTAACATTGCAGTGTCTGGCCATGGTTCGCTATAAGGTGCAAAAATAAGTTTGGGACCTTAACGTCCATAGTCTGTGATTCAAACTATAATGCCCTATGCCGTGTTTAGGCCATGGTTCGATGAGACTTTGTCTTGTACTACACATGAATTTTCATATCTATTCGATGTCTTTTGATTTGTTGTGTCAGTTTTTCAAGAACACATGGCAATCGTTGGATGGTAGCTGCTGTTAAGTTTTCACGTTGCCATCATTACCATTATTTTGAATTAAGGTGGATGGACAAAAAGGCCTCTCTTAGTGATGGCAGTTAGGGTGATACCAAGTCCCTATAAATAGGAGTGTGGGGGTGGTTCCCTTCCACTTTAGCTTTTGTTTCCTTTTCTCCCTGATTCTACGATGACCTGAGGCGATTTTTAGCGAGATTCGCAGTGGTTTGTGGTGGTTTTCCACCACCTTCAACACTTCCAAACCATTTTCCTTCCCCTTAACAACCAGGTATTACCCCTTGCTGCCCCCCGTTCTTTTCCTTGTTTGCCATTTTCAATACTACGGTGGTGAGAAGTGATGGGGAAAGTAATAGTTCCCTGGATATCCTATTTGTACCACTGTCTCCACCACACTATGCAAGATGGAGACGTCCCTTTCAATGTTAAATCACTATTGGGGGGCAGAGGCTATTGTCCGAGGATACCATATGGGAAATGATTCGAAGGAGGAGGACGCTAAAGAAACAACACAGTTGAGGTCGGCTCGTCTACTCTCTGAACTCATTAGAGAGTTGCAAAATCGTGTAAAGACTTCTTCTTATTCTGACTTTAGTACGACCTTTGTAGGTGAATCTGGGACACTGGATATATGGAGGTAGAGAACAACAAATTCAGATATGAAGGAGTACATTCTACCCTAAGACGAAAGCTTGTACCAGTGGGTAGGTTGAGAGGTGTTGGGGACACCTTCTAATGTCGAGACTGTAGAGCAGGAGGCTTAAAAGCGGGAATATATTCAGCTAACAGAGGATGGGCTCTAGGATCAAGATTACGTAATCCAGTCTCCAACTGACCAAGAGAGGGTATGCTCAACCTGGACGGAGGATAAGCTTTTCATGTATGTATACGAAGCGATGTTCACTTGCCTTGGTGTCTGGATTCTGTTTATCGCTTTCCAAATGGAGGTGCTTAACCACCTACCAGTGGCCCATACACAACTCCACCCCAACGCTTAGGGGTTCATACGAGCTTATGAATTTATTTGTTGAGGCTTTGGCTAGTTGTGTTCCATGGTGTCATTCTTATTTCCGTTCAGCCAATTCACTCCTTTGGATAACAACTATCAAAGTGGCTAGATCACCTTGCGAGCCAAAGGGGGTCATCGAGTTTTCTTGCCTTACCAAGAGTTCTTCAAGAAATTCAAGAAGTACTTCTTCAGGTTGGAAGTGCACCTCAGACCACGCATTTCTTCTTATCTTTAGATGGGGCTTTGAAACTTTACCTTTATTGGACCCAAGCCTCTTGGGAGAAGCCCCTAGAGCTCATCGAGACTCCGACCTCTGCCTTGTCTATAGATGATGTAGATATTCTGATTTTTAGTTGAATGGGTAAACAAATCAGGCCACATCTATTGCAAAGATGTGATTGATGAGCCTGAGAATTCACTGAGGGCTATGCTGGGTATAATTTTACTCGTATTTTGCTGATATTTGTGTATACTCTATTTTTCGTATAACTTATGAAATTTTCTAAGTGCGTTGACACTTTTTCTTACATTATGTAGAGAGCATGGTGCCACTAGGGAGTATCGAGGCACTAGAACGCCAACTGGCGGCAAGGAGGGTAGTAGGCTCTACCACCCAGCTCCCTAGAGCCCGACACCCGCACAAGCATCTCAACTAGCCTAAGACCAAGGCCTGGGGTTTCTTGTGCACCAATTACGACCCTGCAAGTAGAAGGCGGACGACCAAAAGGGAAAATGAAAAGGGAAGATGCCTACTATCGTTGGGGAGCTCGTGGACTTGGCCGTTAACTGGGATCTAGAACAGATCGAAGGTGCTTCGATCCGTCTCTAGCCCTCCTCTGTCTAGTCTCCGGGGGTTGAGCCAAGGCAGATTATTGATAACACCCTGTTGATCCCAGCTGACTGTGACATCCTGATGGAGAGGGACATGCTGGAGATGATTCAGGACATGCAGATCTGGTTTCTCCACAATGCCTCCACAACCGGGTTTCTAGGGAATGCCTTCGACCCCTTAAGGAAGGTAAAGGGGGTGGAGAAGGAGTTGGATGCCCTACATGCTAAGAAAACTGAGTTGGAAAATTCCCTGGAGGCAAAAAAAGAAGAGTTAAAGGAGGCTTCTAATGAAGCTAGTCAACAGAGGGACGAGGTGGCCAAATTGAAGGAAACATTGGTGACCTCCGAGGCTGGAGGTTCTGCGCTCCCAAGCTTCAACTTCTAAGACTAACTTTTCTAAACTTCGAGCCGGGGTGGCTGATCTAAAAAGGATAGACAACGTGCAAAAAGTCGAGATTATTGATCTTGAGAATAGTTGGGCTAATGCAGTGGATGAATCCTTCGCAAATGCCCTGGCCCAACTTCAGATCCTGAACCCTAGACTTGTAACTGAAGGTGCTGGATCACGGCGAGTGCTAAATGATGGGGCTATTATTGATGTCATAATCTCTGCCATTCCTGTGAACTAGGTCACTGCGATCGAGATCAAGGAAGAGGAAGTCGGGTCTAGAGAGGAAGACAAAGAGCAGACTGAGGAGGCCGACTAAGAGGACGTCATGCCCTCATCATCTTATGTGTTTATTTTTTTGTCTTTGCCCCCTACGCGGTGTTTTTGGTTTCAATTTGGACAAGTCCTATTTTTGGGCATTATTTTAGAATAAGTCTTGGACATCGGGCAGTCTTTAATTTTATAACTTAGTATCTTTTGTATCTTCTTGTGCTGTTTTGATGTTACTTTACTTTTATCTTTGTCTGCTTTGGGTCCAATGCTCAAAATTGCATATGAACCTTGAAAGGGACTTAGGAAATTTTTACACACATTATTCTACTTTGTAGTGATCTCGGACCCTAAAGGACGAATCATTACGTGTGGTGTAGTTATCATGTTTAGGATTTTTCTAAACACTTAGAGAATTTTTTAAGTATTTGTAGAAACGTCTCTTATGCAAATTATATAGTGGGAGGACCTCGGAAGGGGATTCCTTATAATGGATGTCAACAAACGTGGTTGCCAGACTTCAAGTTTCCATTTAATATGCTTAACCTCGTCAACTTCATTTTTGAACTTGTGGGTTAAGGTTAGGCTCCCAAGGTTAGGCTCATTGGAGAATGGGTGAAAACGTGTATGCTCGCAACAAAACCGTGGATAGTGATCAAGAGGGTTGCTCGTTTTTACCTCAGATGCAATTAGAATAGTTGATCCTCATCAGAATATGTATTCTTTGGACTTTGTCAAGGCAACTTTGGCCTTGTAGGCTGTGTTAAGATATAAGCAAGTAAAAGAAGTAAGCATATGGATAATTCGAGATCATTTTATTCATCTGAGATCCGACATTTATACATAGTTGTTGCAATAATGAAACTTGGAAAAACTTTACATAATTGCTAACATTAACTATAATATTTTCTGAGTTTTTTTGTGTTCTAATAGTTCTTGATGTGTTTGCCAGTGAGAGTCTCCAAGGTGTAGCCATCGGTGTCCGTCTTGGATGTGATCTGGTATAAACTTTCCCAATTAGGTGCTGACTTTCCTTGAGACACATTCTTACCTCCTATATCCACTTTGTGCAAAACAATATCACCGAGTACAAACATCCGTGAAATCACTTTGGTGTTGTATTAGACTTCTGTTCTCTGTTTGACAGCAGCTTCATGGATATGAGTGATGTGACATTTCTCTTTTAGGAAATCTAGGTTCTGGTGGATGAGCTCTGGGTTGGTATCTTCAGAAAAGTGCTCTCTCTTCTAACTAGGCTCTCTAATCTCAACAGAGATCATTGCCTCACAACTATAGGTTAACTTAAAGGGAGTTTCCCCGGTGGTGGAGTGTGACATAGTTCGATATTCCTAAAGAACATGATCGAGATGCTTTGCCCATTTTTTCTTTGCTTCATCCAACCTTTTCTTGATACGTTGGGGAATAACCTGATTAGTAGCCTTGGCCTGTCTGTTTGTCTTTGGGTACTCAACCGAGGTAAAGTGTTATTTGATACGGAATCCAGAGAGCAAGTCTTGAAAACCTTGATTAGTAAATTGGGTGTCGTTGTGCATTAAGATAGACTCTGGTACCCCAAATCTGCTGATGATGCTTTTATAGGTGAATTTTTGTATACATGCTGAGGTGATAGTAGACAATGGTTCTACTTCTATCCACTTAGTGAAGTAGTCTACAACTACCAATAAGTATTTCACTTGTTTAGGTACTTGTGGAAAATGGTCTAGGATGTCCATCCCCCTTTGATAGAAAAGCCAAGGTATGGACATCATAATGAGTTCTTCTGGAAGGGCAAAGTAGATGTCCGAAACCACCGACATTTGTCACATTTCTGGACATGTTCCATTGAATCGACCTCTATACTAGGTGTGTTTAGACATATGCCTTTGAAGACTTGTTTTGATGATAACAAACGTAAAGACTAAAATGAAGATGATGGAAAGACCAAGTCCAAGATCTTACAAGAATAACATTAGGACTTAGAGTCTTTTTGTACGGAGCTCACTTTGATATCTCACAGTTTTGAAATAAAAGATAAAATTGGCTTTAAAAAGAAACTTAAGTGTTTTTGTAATGTTTTTTTCAAAACTGATTTCTATTGTTTTATTCGAATAAAGATTAGTCTATTTGAATAAACCATCTACGAGCTTCTATTTTTTTAAAAGATGTTATTCGAATAATAAGATAGTTATTCGAATAAATGGTTTTTTCAAAATAGTTTTTATAAACGTAGTATTCGAATAACTCTGATGTTATTCGAATAAAACCTTTTTCTCTCAAATGAGTTATTCGAATAACTCAATCGTTATTCGAATAATCCTAGTTTTTCAGAACTCTGTTTTTAAAGAGTTATTCGAATAACCCATATCAGTCTACTTTTCACGATGGTTTCATGAACAGTGTTATTTGAATAACAGCTTAAGCTATTCGAATAAACACGTCGTTTACGAACACTAATATGGAAATAAATTTTGAAATTTATGAGTTTTAATTATACCCAATGACTGTTTCTTTGAATTTTCTCTATAAATAGAAGCCTTGGGTCTTTTCTAAAATTGCCCAACACTCTGAATTATTTTCTACTTGCTCTAACTCTTGAAATTATTTTCTACGCTCTATTTTTGATTAAAACTTTGAGATATTTCTGTGAGAGCTCTATCAGCACTTCAATTTATATTATTTGCTCTGAGTGAGAGTTTCTCTTCATCTATTTCAGCTCTTCTGTATCAAGGGTGAGGTATCCCTCAAGGTTTGTATAAGGGTGAGGTATCCCTACAGGCTGAGACTTTAGCACAAGGGTAGAGTTTCTCTGTGTGTGAAAAGTGCTCTATTGTGTAACGGTTGCAAGCACTTATTGAAGCTTGTATACATAGTGAAAAATCTCAGCTTTTGTTTCAAGGACTGGACGTAGACCACAAGTGGGTTAGTGGTCGAACCAAGATAAATATTGTGTCTGCTTCTCTCTTCTTAATCTCTTTATTTTATGTAATTTTATTTTATTGCACATTTATTTTTCGCTGTTCTTAAAGTTTCTTTTCTTCATCTCGTTCCTTCTGTGCATTTATTTAATAAGTTTCAATATTTGTATTTTAATTAAAAGAGATTTTGCGAAAAGTTTTATACTCAATTCACCCCCCTCTTGAGTATTGGAAGCCACTTGGTAACAAGTGGTATCAGAGCTAGACTCTTGTATAAAGAGCTTAGCAGCTTCAAGAGAACAAGACTTCTTCAAATGATTTTTCAGAATGATCTTCCATAAACTGACCACCCTTTTTCAATGGGGATGGTTATGCATATTGGAAGGAAAGAATGAAAATCTTCATCGAAGCTATTGATCTAGATGTGTGGGATGCTGTCGAAAATGGCGCATTTATACCTATGCATGAGGTCGATGGTGTAAGGACCGAAACACCAAGAAATAAATAGTTTGATGAGGACAAAAAAAAGTTCAACATAATTTAAAAGCAAAAAATATTATTACTACTGCTTTAGGATATGATGAGTTTTTTAGAATTTCAAATTGCAAAACTGCTAAAGAAATGTGGGATACTTTGCAAGTTACCCATGAGGGTACTAGTGAAGTAATGAGGTCGAGAATCAATTCTCTAACTCGTGAATATGAATTATTCAGAATGAACCAAGGAGAGAGTATTCAAGAAATGCAAAAGAGGTTCACCCACATAGTTAATCATCTTGCATCTTTAGGTAAAAGTTTTTCTAATGAATATTTGATTAACAAAGTATTGAGATGTCTTAGCAGGATTTAGCAACCCGAGGTAACAGTCATATCAGAATCGAGGGATTTGTCGACAATGACTCTAGCTACCCTCTTTGGAAAACTTCATGAGCACGAACTGGAACTGAGCAGATTAAGTCAAAGCGAAGAAAACGATAAAAAGAAAAAAAGGATAGCGCTCAAAGCCACTTCCTCAACAATCAACAATGATGATGAAGAAAATGAAGAAGCTCAGAGAACATCGAGGTAAACGAAGAAAATCTTAGTTTGTTAGTTAAAAAATTTGGTAAATTTCTTAGGAAAAAGGAAACACAAAGAAGACCTCCCTTCCCTCCGAAGAAGACTCATTACAAAGGCGAAGGAGCTTCATCAACTCCAACTTGCTATGAATGTGGCAAACCTGGTCACATGAAAATGGAGTGCCCAGTTTACCAAAAGAAGAAGGAGAAATTTGAAAAGAAGCCCTTCAAGGAAAGAAAAGGAAGAAAAACCTATATAGCATAGGATAAAAACGACATGGATTCAACTGACAGCTTAGATAGCGAGGAAGCTCAACTATGTCTCATGGCCAAAGGAGAAGAAGAAGAAAGCGAAAATGAGGTAAGTTCTAATACTACTTTAGTGCCTTCTTACTATGAGTTACAAGATGCCTTTGAAGAATTGCATGACGAATCTTTAAAACTCAAAACTAATTTCTTCTTCCAAGAAAACAATCTCTTTTTTAGAAAATCAAATTCTTGTTTTAAATAAAGAAATAGAAGAATTGAAAATTGAAAATGAAACTTTGGAAATCATTGATGCATGCACAAATCATTCTTCACATGCTTCTACATCTTGTTCTTCATATCATATGCTTGAAAAAGAAATTGAAGACTTAAAGAACACTCTTTCTAAATTCACCTTTGGAAGGGACAATTTAAATATTTTATTAGGAAGACAAAGAGTGATTTTTCAAAAAGCCGGGATAGGGTATAACCCAAAAAATTAACAAAAATTGTATAAATTTTTTTTATGCCATCTAGTGTTTCAAGTAACCCTTTTATTAAATGTTTTTACTGTGGAAAGAAAGGACACAGTGTATCAACTTGTAATGCAAGGAAAAACATTAACACAAAAATTGGAATGAAAATGGTTTGGGTTCCTAAGGGTACTATACCCAAAACTGACACACAAGGACCCAAGAAAGTTTGGGTACTAAAGGTTAAAAACTAAACATGTGTTGTAGGTGTGCTTGAAAGTCAGGAGTTCAAATTTGTATCTCGATAGCGGATGCTCCAAGCACATGACCGGAGACAACTTGAAATTCACCATGCTTATTCCCAAGAATCATGGGCATGTTACTTATGGTGATAACAACAAAGAAAAAATTCTTGGAATCAGTAAAGTCGGTAAGAACCCTAACTCCTCTATTGAAAATGTGTTGCTTGTTGAAGGCTTGAAACATAACTTGCTTAGTATTAACCAATTATGTGATAAAGGAAATAAAGTAATATTTGATTCAAATTGTTGCATAATTGAAGATAAAAATGATAAGCATGTTAAATTCTTTGGTCATAGAGTAAACAACATTTATATAATTAGTCTTGATGATATATCTTCAAATGATGCGAAATGTCTTTTAAGTAAGAATGATGATTCATGGTTATGACATAGGAGAATTACACACATTCACATGAATCACTTAAAGAAGTTGGTCTCTAAAGAGCTAGTAATTGGACTACCCAAACTTAATTTTGTAAAAGATAAATTATGTGATGCATGTCAAAAGGGTAAACAAATAAAGGTCTCTCTTAAAGCAAAAAATATAGTTTCAACTACTAGACCTTTACAACTTTTGCACATGGATCTATTTGGACCTTCTATAACTATTAGCTTTGGTGGAAATTACTATGCTTTAGTGATTGTGGATGATTTTTCTAGGTTTATATGGACTTTATTTCTTGCAAATAAAAATGATGCATTTCAAGCTTTTAAAAGATTTGTCAAAGTTATTCAAAACGAAAAAAGTTTTCAAATCTCTTCTATAAGAAGTGATCATGGTGGCGAATTTGAAAATAATGTTTTTGAAAATTATTATGATGAACATAACATTAATCATAATTTTTCTGCTCTTAGAACTCCGTAACAAAATGGAGTTGTAGAAAGAAAAAATCGTTCTTTAGAAGAAATGGCAAGAACTATGCTTAATGAGGCTGCTCTCTTCCTAAGTATTTTTGGGCGGATGCTGTAAGTACAACTTGTTATGTAATAAACAGGGCCCTTATAAGGCCTATTTTAAAGAAAGCCCCATTGAGTTATACAAGGGAAGAAAGCCAAATGTCTCACATTTTCATGTTTTTGGATGCAAATGTTTTGTTTTAAATAATGGAAAAGATAACTTAGGCAAGTTTGATGCTAAGTCTGATGAAGGTATATTTCTTGGTTATTCAAATCATAGTAAAGCTTTTTGTATGTATAATAAAAGAACTATGACTATTGAAGAATTTATACATGTTGCATTTGATGAAACTGACCCAAATGGATCGAGAAAGGATCTTGTTATTGATGATGTTGCAGAAGTCTTAGCGGAAACACATTTGGATAGCAAAGAAAAAAAAATCAAGGAGCAAGAAGATAAACAAAGACAAGAAGATTCACAAGCCTTGGAACTTCCCAAAGAATGGCGAACCTCAAAATATCATTCTCTTGATCAAATAATCGGTGATGTATCTAAAGGTGTAAGTACTCGTAATTCTCTTAGAAATGCTTGTAATCACTTAGCTTTTGTTTCTCAAATTGAACCTAAGGATTTAATTGAAGCTTTTGATGATGAACATTGGATCTTAGCTATGCATGAGGAATTAAATTAATTTGAAAGAAATCAAGTTTGGGAATTAGTTGTTAGACCTAATGATCACCCTATAATTGGCACTAAATGAGTTTTTAGAAACAAACTTGATGAAAATAGGTTAATAACTAGAAACAAAGCTAAACTGGTCGCTAAAGGTTATAATCAAGAAGAAGGAATAAATTATGAAGAAACCTATGCACTGGTAGCTAGATTAGAAGCTATTAGAATGTTACTTGCTTATGCTTGCATCATGGATTTCAAATTATATCAAATGGATGTTAAAATTTCTAAATGACTTTATTCAAGAGGAGGTATTCATTGAACAACCTTCAGGTTTTGAAAATCATAAACTATCCAACCATGTTTTTAAACTTAAAAAGGCTTTATATGGCTTAAAGCAAGCTCCTAGAGCTTGGTATGAAAAGTTGAGTAAGTTTCTTTTAGAAAATGGTTTTTCAAGAGAAAAAGTCGATACTACCATTTTCATTAAAAATAAAAAGCATGACATTATTCTTATGCAAGTATATGTGGATTATATTATTTTTGGTGCTACTAATGAATCCCTTTGCAAAGAATTTGCTAAGACAATGCAGAACGAATTTGAAATGTCAATGATGGGAGAACTGAATTTCTTCCCCAGACTTCAAATTAAACAAATAAATGAAGGGACATTCATAAGCCAAATTAAATACTGCAAGGAATTGCTCAAGAGATTCGAAATGGACAACGCTAAACACATGGCCACTCCAATGGGCACTTCTTGCTATTTGGACAAAGATGAAGGAGGTAAATCAGTAGAAATAACAAAATACAGAGGTATGATTGGATCTCTCTTTTATCTTACTGCAAGTAGGCCAGATATTATGTTTAGTGTATGCATGTGTGCTAGATATTAGGCAAATCCTAAGGAATCTCATTTAAGTGCTGTTAAACAAATAATGAAATATCTAGTAAGCACTTCACAAATAGGCTTGTGGTATCCTAAGGGTGCCTCATGTAGCCTAATAAGCTATTCCGACTCTGATTTTGCTGGGTGCAAATTAGATAGAAAGAGTACTAGTGGGACATGCCACTTGCTTAGTAATTCTTTAGTTTCTTGGCATAGCAAGGAATAAAATAGTGTGACTTTGTCTATCGCTGAGGCTGAATATGTTGCAGCCGGGAGTTGTTGTGCTCAAATCCTATGGATGAAGCAATAACTTTTAGACTACGATCTTCAGCTTGATCACATCCCGATAAGATGTAATAACACTAGTGCGATAAATATCTCTAAGAATCCCATTCTGCATTCCAGAACAAAATATATAAAGATAAGACATTACTTTATCAGAGATTACATACAAAAAGGGGATTACATTCTTAATTTTGTTGAAACAACTAAGCAACTTGTAGATATCTTCACGAAACCTTTAGCAAAAGAAGCTTTCTTTTATATTAGAAGAGAATTAGGCATAATTGATCAATCCAATATATGACTGCATGAATTTATTGCTTAAATTTTTTTTATCTCTCTTAAATCTTTACTAACTTAAGCTTCGGAGATATCCCAAATCTTATTTTGCAAGTACTTTATATTTGGGTAAGTTAATTCTCACTTAAATCACTTTCTGGATATATGCTTTACTGTGCTTTTTGATAGTTTTATTAGAATAAATATAAGCTTATTCAAATAAAGTTCTTTAAAGCTTATCAAAATTTGTGTTGAATATCATCTTTATTTGAATAACACTTAGTTTATTCGAATAAACTATCTTCTATGTCAGTTTTGTGTTTGCAGTGTTTACTGTCTATTCGAATAAATCCTTTCTTTATTCGAATAACAAGAGCTTTATATCAGTCTTAACCCTTGATCTCTGTCTATTCGAATAAACCTCAGGCTATTCGAATAACCTGAGACTTGGTTTATCAGTCTTGATTGATTGTTTTCTGTTTATTCGAATAACCCCTAGGTTATTCGAATAAAACCTGTTAAAATGCCAAAACGCTTGGCTTTCCCAGTTAATCTATTCGAATAAAAACTCCCTCTATTCGAATAAACCTTAGCAGAAATCCTCGTTCAACGCCTGTCCTTTCAGCTTCTACGCAAGGTTTATTTGAATAAACCTTTGTTTATTCGAATAAACACAGGCCTTTCTTTAAATAGCCCCTGCGCGCCCAACCATTTCACTCCCTTTTTTCTCTTCTGCTCTTCACCTTCTCTGCCCACGCCTCCACCGTTTCTTTCTCTCATACTCTCCTCCACCATATCCTTGACATCTCTCTCTCTCTTCCACATCTCCAATCACCATGGCCTCCTCCTCCAGCAAGTGCCCACGCACAAAGACTGCTCCATGCAACAATTCACTTGACTTGAGAAGGCTCTCCTCTAACGAAGAGCACTGTGGCCGCTTCATTACGCACTTCTGGGAGTGTAACCTTGTCCAGCCCAAATATCTTGACCTCTATTTCTTTCAGCAACACAGAGGCTTCGACTTTCTGACCCTGTTGCAAAACCAGGGGGTTCTACAGCTCTGTTTTCACCAGGCCACTCTCTACCCAGCTCTGGTGAAGATGTTTTTCTACATCTGGCTTTTGATGGCTAGAACCTCCTCTCCGAAGTTTGTAATCAGAACATCATTATCACTCCGGAGGACTGGCAGACTCTATTTGGGTTGCAGTTCATCGGCGCACTCGTTGAAGATGATGACAACCCTTTTCTTGAGAAGTTCAACAGGTTTCAGGCGATTGAGGACCTACTGAAGCCTAGTCTAGCCTTGCCTAACAAGGGTCTTAAGGGTGGCATGCTGAAGAGCCAAAATAGGCTTCTACATTATGCCTTTGCTTATATCCTGGCTCCCCGCGGTGGAAATTACGCCTACCTCAGTGAAGATGACATCTTTATGCTATCGATCCTGAAGAATGGTCATCAGATCAACTGGCCTGTGTTTATCATGAAACACATGATGAGGGCCAAGGGCAAGGAAAAATTTGACTTGTCTTATGGTATTCTCATCACTACCTTGCTCAGCAAGTATCCTCAAGTCTTGGAGACTGAGTGAGCCATCGCCTTGAGTCATCACAACGTCTTCGGTTCCTTCACTCTACGCAAAATGAAGATGATCCAAACCGATGAAGGCTGGGTGTACCCAGATGAGGTTGCTGAGAATGAGTTAGACCCTGCTGACGTCCCTGCTGCACCTGTTGTCCTTGCTGATGCACTTGCTGCTGCTCCTGCTCCTGTTACCTTAGAGTAGATCATGGCCACCTTGTATGATAACCGAGCATATATGGAACATACCTTCTCTATTCTTTTTGATAGAATAGAAGGTGTTGAACGTGAGGTTGCTGCCCTCCAATCTGCTTCACCTGCTCCTGCACCAGCTTCTTCACCACCGCCTTCAGATACTTTCTTTTAGGAGTTGTTTAGATCTTAGGATTCTTGTTTTTGCTTGTGCTTTATTTGTTTCTGGCCTCTGTATCTGCCTCACTTTTTGATTAATGAATAAATAAAGTTTTGGTCTATTTTCTGAGTATGTTTAACAATTATTTATTTTCTGTTTATGGGACTTACCCCTCTTTTTGCTCATGATAAAAGGGGGAGAAATATTTGAGTTTAATAGAAAAGACAAATATTTGAATTGAGAAAAGACAGGTAAAACTTAAAACGAGATTGGATTCAAATTGAAAGGGGGAACTACGCACATATCTGATATCCATTACCTCTTATATTTAAAAAGGGAAGTAAGCTTTTATACCTCTTTGTGAATTCTAATTATATGTACTAATTCTTTTCTCATTGATAGTTTGTCATCATCAAAAAGAGGGAGATTGTGTTTGGATATATGCCTTTGAAGACTTGTTTTGATGATAACAAACAAGAAGACTAAAATAAAGATGATCGAAAGACCAAGTCCAAGATCTTACAAGAATAGCATTAAGACTTAGAGTCTTTTTGTACGGAGCTCACTTTGATATCTCACTATTTTGAAAGAAAAGATAAAATTGGCTTTAAAAAGAAACTTAAGTGTTTTTGTAATGTTTTTTTCAAAACTAATTTCTATTGTTTTATTCGAATAAAGATTAGTCTATTCAAATAAACCATCTACGAGCTTCTATTTTTTTAAAAGATGCTATTCGAATAACAGGATAGCTATTCGAATAAATGATTTTTTCAAAACAGTTTTTATAAACTTAGTATTGGAATAACTCTGATGTTATTCGAATAAAACCTTTTTCTCTCAAATGAGTTATTTGAATAACTCAGTCGTTATTCGAATAATCCTGGTTTTTCAGAACTCTATTTTTATAGAGTTATTCAAATAAACTTCATGTTATTCGAATAACCCATATCAGTCTGCTTTTCACGATGGTTTCATGAACAATATTATTCGAATAACAACTTAAGCTATTCGAATAAACATGTCATTTACGAACACTGATATGGAAATAAGTTTTGGAATTTATGAGTTTTAATTATACCCAATGACTGTTTCTTTGAATTTTCTCTATAAATAGAAGCCTTGGATCTTCTCTAAAATTACCCAACACTCTGAATTATTTTCTACTTGCTCTAACTCTTAAAATTATTTTCTACGCTCTATTTTCGATTAAAACTTTGAGATATTTCTGTGAGAGCTTCATTAGCACTTCAATTTGTATTATTTGCTCTAAGTGAGAGTTTCTCTTCATCTATTTCAGCTCTTTTGTATCGAGGGTGAGGTATCCCTTAAGGTTTGTATAAGGGTGAGGTATCCCTGTAGGTTTCCTTGTATGTGAAAAGTGCTCTGTTGTGTAACGGTTGCAAGCACCTATTGAAACTTGTATACATAGTGAAAAATCTCAGCTTTTGTTTCGAGGACTGGACGTAGACCACAAGTGGGTTAGTGGTTGAACTAGGATAAATATTGTGCCTGCTTCTTTCTTCTTAATCTCTTTATTTTATGCAATTTTATTTTATTACACATTTATTTTTCATTGTTCTTAAAGTTTCTTTTCTTCATCTCGTTCCTTTTGTGCATTTATTTATTAAGTTTCAATATTTGTATTTTAATTAAAAGAGGTTTTGCGAAAAGTTTTATACTCAATTCACCCCCTCTTGAGTATTGGAAGCCACTTGGTAACACTAGGCTAATAGTATACTTCTGGAAAAGCCTTCTGAGTTAAGGCCTTGTCTCCAAGGTGATGTCTGCAACTCCCTTCATGGATCTAGGCCAAAACATATTTAGCTTCTTTTGGTTTGAAACACTTAAGGAGAAGGGACGAGAAGCCATAGTGGTACAACTTATTATCATAGAGCATATACCACGCCATAGTCTGAATCAAATTTTGGGATTCCTTATGATCTTTGGGCAAGATCCCATCTCGGAGGTAAGTAGCAATATGAGTGGTTTTAGTTACTTGTTCTTCGAGCAAGACAACTTCAAAGTTCATAATGCTTGGTGCTAATAGAGTTTCCTGGATCATGGATCTATTGTTGTCGAGGCTCTTCGTGCTGGCAAGCTTTGAAAGGATGTCGACCATGGAATTCTGTTCTCTAGGAATGTGCTCGACCTTAGCACTCGCAAAATTTTTTAGAAGTTTCTTCACTTTGGCCAAGTGTTTTTGTAGGAGGGGCTCCTTGGCCTAGTACTCTTCTCGGATCTAGGAGGTCGCCAATTGTGAATTATTGCATAGAGTTATGTCAAATGCTCGTATCTCTTGTGCCATAGTGATACCATCAATACAAGCTTCGTAATTCTTGTGCCATAGAATTACCCTTGAAGAATGTTAAAGGGTAAGACTGGCTTCATTTTCTAATATAACCCAGGCACCGCATCTTTTAGGATTCAAGGAGCCATCGATGTAGGTGGTCCAAGAGTTCCTTTCAAGATGGCCAGCGTTCGGTGTGAGCTCTGCTTAAAAGTCAGATAACGTCTTAGCCTTTACAGCTTGTCACAGTTCATAAGTATTTCTAAACTTGGAGAGTTCTATAGACTAAGTGATCATTCTTTTGGTGAGAAGTGGCTTATGCAATACCTAAGGATTGGCTGGTCTGTCCTTACGATGATAGGGTGACATTAAAAGTATTGCTGAAGCCTCCTAGCCGTAGTCAGGAGTGCTAATACTAGTTTCTCAATTTTCTAGTATCAGAACTCAGGGCCTTGCTCACAAAGTATATCGATCTTTGGCCATCAGGATTTTCTCTTATCAAAATCGAGTTGATTACTTCATTATTAGTAGAGAGGTAAGCGTACAATGTCTCGACGTGCTTTAGGTTTGTCAAGATAGGGGGTGAAGCCAATGTGTTCTTCAAATCTTTGAATACGACCTCACACTCTAGAGTCCACTAAGGAGTTTGAACAAGGGAAGAGATTTATGAGTGCCTTGGCCAAGAAACAAGTGAGGGTTGTTATCCACCCAGTAAGTTGTTGTACCTCCTTCACGGATTGTAGACTTCGCATATTGAGCACCTCTTGGCATTTGTTCGAGTTAGCTTCAATAATGTAGTTTGTCAATAAGAATCCAAAGAACTTGTCAGGTTACACCCCAAAAGCACATTTCTTCAAGTTTAGCCTTATGTTATGCTTTCAGAGTTGGACAAACACCTCATTCAGGTCTTGAACATGACTACTGGTCTCTAGTGTCTTGACGATCATATCGTCAATGTAGATTTCAAGCATCCTACTAATTTGTTTATCAAAAACTTTATTCTTCATCCTCTAGTAGGTTGCTTTGGCATTCTTTAGGCCAAAAGACATAACTCAATAACAATAACTAGCTCTTTCTATTATAAACGCCATCTTGTCTTTGTCATCCGGGTGCAGTGGGATCTAGTTGTACTCAAAATAGGCATCCACAAATGATAGAAGTCGAAAGCTGGAGGAGTTGTCAACTAACTTGTCAATGTTGGGAAACAGGTAAGGATCTTTAGGACAAACCTTGTTTAAATCTGTGTAATCGACATACATACATCACTTCCCATTAGCTTTCTTTACTAACACCACATTGGACAACTAGGTAGTATAGGAGACTTCTCTTATGAAACTGACATCTAGGAATTTCTTCATTTGCTTCTAGATTATTTCTTGTCTCTCTGGTCTGACTTTCCTCTTGCGCTATGCAACTGGTTTGGCATCCAACCTGATGGAAAGTCGGTGGGAGATGAAGTCGGGATCCAATTCTGGCATGTCAACTAACATCCAAGTAAAAAGGTCATTGTTTTTCTCAAGGAGTGCGAATAGTTGAGACCTCTCTTCCTGAATCAGTTTCCCTTCAATCTTGATGAGTTGGTCTGACTTAGCTCTAATTTGGAAGGGTTTGAGCTTCATTTCTACTTGAGGACGGGTATCTTAGATTTCTTCATGCACATCCAGCTCGGTCAAGAGGACTTTGATAGAGTCTGTAATGGCTGAGCAAGATTTGCCATATTATTCATTTTTCTTGGGGACTTTTGCTATTTTAAGGCTTTATTATAGCATTTGTGAGCCACGTGGCCTGATCTCCCTAGATCGTGGCTATTCTGTTATCTTTATTAAGGAATTTCATGGCTAAGCGAGGAGTAGATAGTATGGTCCCAAAAACATTCAATGAAGGGTGGCCTAAGATCATATTGTAAGCGGAGGGGCAATCCACCACAAAGAGCTTGACTTTGAGCGTCTTGAAAGGAGGATCTTTGCCCAAGGTCAGGTATATCCCCCATAAAGCCAATTAATTCCCAAGTGTATAGAGTATGGTCCCTGCTAGAGAGTCCCAACTTCTGGAACAAGTCCAAGAACATTATGTCTTTTGACCTCCCCTGGTCCTCAAAGATGCGTTTAACTTCGGCATTGGTGATCACTTCAGATATCACCATAAGATTGTTGTGGTATGGAATCGTATTTCTGTAATCCTATTCAGAGAAGGAAATAAGTAGGGCTTTCTGTGTTCCATTCCCATGTTTGGAGATTGGATGGGAAGTCATGTGCAGTATTGCTCTAAGTGCCTTCTTTCTAGCATTGCTGGACTCACCGTCGCTCACAAAGTCGCCCAATATTATGTTAATGATATAGGTTACTTCTGCATGACGATGATTGTCATTCTGAGGGGGAGGGTCCTGAGGTTATCCTCTATCCTGGTTTTTCCTGTTACCTCTAAGTGAGCTTTCCCTTTGATTTTCATTCCTGGCTAGGGACCGCCTTCTCTAGTACGAGGAAAGACTTCTACAAGGGCTGTAACTCCTTTTTCTATAGTTTCTAGATCTCTGTTGGTTTTTGTTTTGAGATTAGCATGTGTAACGACCCAGATGGCCATCTCGGATCAAGGATTCAATTGTATCTTGGAGGCAAATGTAGTTCTCTATTGTATACTCGTATCCCTCATGAAAGGCATAGTGCTTAGACTTGTCTTTCTAGGCATATTTTCTCAGTGGTAGAGGTTTAGGAATGTTCTGAAATTCTGTGTTCATTACCTCCTGGTAAATTTGGGACCGAGGTGTGTTAAGGGGGTATAGTCCACATACCTCCTTTTTGGTTGCGGCATGGAATTGCGTGGCTGTGAGGAGGCTTGGGCTGACTTTGGCTTTGCCTCCTTGCCTTTGTCCATATTCTTTCTTGCACGGATAACATCTTCCACATTGATGTACTTATCCACCCTCGCCCTAAACTCGTTCATGGTCTGGGGTTCCTTCTTTGCTAGAGATGTAAAGAAAGGACCTAAACGAAGGTCATCCCTGATGTAGTGGAGGGCTAACCTCTCATCCCAATCCCTAATATTCAAGCAATCCTTATTGAATCTAGTTATATAATCTCTAAGTGATTTGTCCTTTCCTTGCTTGATGTGGGAGAGGCAAGAAATTGATTTCAGTTGCATTTTACTCGTAGTAAAATGCAGTATAAATCGCAAGGATAGGTCTTCCCAGTTAACCATGGATTTTGGAGCTAGGGCTATGAACCACCTCAAGGCAGATTTCTTTAGAGAGAGAGGGAAAGCACGACACAAGAGAAGATCATCTCCCTCAGTGAATAACATAGTTAAAAATAGGCATCCAAGTGCCCTTGGGGGTCCGAGGTCCCATCATAAGCTTCAATGTTGGTTGGGTATTTGAATTGCCTGTGGATCTCGTAGGCTTTCAGATCATTTGAGAAGAGTTGATTCTGTTGGACTACAGTTCCCCGCCTTCCTTCGGGCTCCGGTTCCCTAGAATATTCTTTTTCTTGGTTACTAGGCCTACATCCGGGTTCCGTTACCCTTGAGTTTTCTGGGTCACAGTCCCCATCATGTGCTGGTCCCTTTCTAGCATTGTGATTCTTGCGATGAACCCAGTTCTCATCCTCTCTTTCCTTGTGAACGGATCTCTCCAGTTCCCGTATATGTTCATCTTGTAGGCAAATCAAGGAAATTAGCTCTCGATGTGATAATCCACTAGGGATTGATTCCTCCTACCAAGATTTGTCATCTTCAAAATTTTCTTGTGTGTCGAGGTGTTACAATGTTGAAACCCGAGGTATGACGTCTCTTGAAGGGGCTCTGTGCAATCCAAGTCGTTGTGTAATATTCCAAATTTAATAGTAATAGTATAACCATAAATTATACCATAGTACTTAGATTCAGGCTCGCTACCGCATACAAACTAATATTTTCTAATAGAACAGTTATGTGTATATAAAAAATATGAGTCACGAAAAGGATGAATAATACATAACATCTGTATTTCTCACAAATACAATATGTACATAATTTGTAAACTAGGCCTCTCAAGGCATGAAATATACAAGTTCCAAAGTATTCCTAACATACTTCCAATTAGAAAACTACTAGCTATAAAATTAAAAACTATGTTACGCATCAAAGCTCCTATCCACACTTTACTTTCCATAAGTCTTCTTTCCTTGAATCATTATAGAAATCACAACACGCGACATGAGAATCACAAATCCTCAGTAGTTTAACAAATAAACCATGTCATCATAATCATTCTAGCTATTTCGAGGAAAAACAAATAAAACACAAGTCACACTAGAAATGTGGCAAAAGCGAAAACAACTTCATTTCTCTTCCTGAAATAGGATCTCAGTTATAAGTTTGTATAAAAATCATTTCCGCACACAATCTTCAAATCATCACCACATTCTCAAAAGTAAGCAATTGCCCATACAATTGCAAAATGTCATGAATATGTTATGGTAAGCAACCATCCATACAATTGTCATACATATGCCTAGTAATGCCTTATGTTCATGCTTATGCAATATCCTAAAAATGTATTTATGAGAAGTAAATTGATAATGTCATGATATGTCATGAGCCTTGAACAGAACACAGGAACCCAGTTCCATGCGTCTTGAACAAAACACAGGAACCTAGTTCCACATGGTTTTTCTCGAGTAGAGAAGGAATGTCGGTCCTCACATTACCAACAGTATAGGATCACCTCCGATAGTGAGGGAATATCCTTCCTCAACTATATTCCACTTAGGATAATACGTAGTAAAGATAGAGGGAAAACACAATCCTCAGTTCAACTACCGGAATAATGAGGGAGGAAAAACATCATCCTTAGCTCATCACTTTAATAGGGAGGCCATGTTACCTCCTCATACTATCATATATTATCACCAAATGTGAGGATCACATCCTTCATCAATCACAAGTATGAAAAATAATGACTAATTACCATAATAATTAGCATGCCAATTGATTTACATTCAGTACATTATCACTTCATTAAATACCCCTATTAGAGTTTTAACACTCATTAGAAAGCATACATTAAGGATCTATATAAGTAAGGAGCTTCATTTTAACAAAATAAAGGTCTTGGCAAAAGTTGGACCTGGCGTCTAGGTGCCCATTACTGGTGCTTAGGCATGGGGCTGGCGCTCAAGCGCCCTGGGTCGGCGCTTAGACGCCTGGATGTGCATCAAGCTGGAAAATCTATGGCATTAGGCGCCTAGGTGCAAATGCACCAAATCGTTTCCCCTATTTTTCTGGGTAATGGACGCCTAGTGTAATACCCTTGATAACATGTTAGACTTGTATATGTGTACAAAGGTAGCATATCACTAGTTTAACATGTATGTTTAATTTTGTGACAAACTGAATTAGTTTCGACAATTTGTTGTAACCCAAAAGGTGAAAAGTCGCTTAAAATTACTTAGATAATAGCATAAATTGCTTAGATGAGGAAAATGAATATGGATAATTTATTTCTAAGTCACAAATGTATGAAACAAGATGTGGTTAAAGTTTCAAGGAAAATTGAGTTAGTTTGACATTTTTTTAGGCATACTGTTGTGCATTTTTATGTCGGATTGACTAGTACCAGATATGAAAAAAAAAGATAATGGTGAAACAACAATTTTAATGAATCTTAGTATTTATTTTTATGTTGTTGGAAGTTGAAAATCTTGATTTGCTTAATCTAAGTGTTTTTAGCAGATTGTGATTTATCATTTATGGCCTTAAGGGCTAATGAGCCTTTTGGAAGCCTCTTTTTAAGCCTCATTCACGATTCTTTGGCTACACATTTCAGAAAATAGAAAACGTGCAAGAGCAAAGGAAAGAAGAGGAAAGAAAGGAGAAGGAAAAGGAGGAGAAAAAGAGGAAAGCCAAAGGGAAATCCAAGGTGTGATCATTCTAAGCTTGAATCACCATTTTTCAGCTACCAAAGTAGAGGATTAGAACTCTTTTCATTTCTATTCTTCACTTTCTCCATTTATGCACTCTTGGTGCATGTTAGGCCAAAATGAGTTTTAGAGGAGTTTGATGTGTTTTACTTGCTTGAATGCATTTCTTTGGTTGTTTATGACTTGTTCATAGCTTGAGGTTGAGTTAGAAACTTAGAATATCTCATTTAGACCATTAATCCCCAAAAGAGAGCTTTTAGGTCAAGTATGTGTGATTTTGGTTTATAATCCAATTTAGTGATTTAAGTTGGTGATTGATGATTCCTATATGTTAATGAATTGATTAGGGACTTAAAATCACTAAGAAACTATTTTGGAATGGCTAAATCTCATGAAAAAAACCAATGGAATAGTGCACGATTCTGCAAAACTCAATTTCTGCTGTTTATGCTGCGGTGTGGAATGCACCACGCTGAGGCATCAAAACTAGATAGCAGTGCACCACGGCATGAGAGGGCTGCACCTAGGCGTGAGGTGCATCACTTGGGCACCCGAGAGCAGGGCACCGTGGCATGCCAACGTTGAGCCACAACATGAGATGCAGAATCTCTCAAAGATGAGATTTTGATGTTTTGATGTTTTCTACTAGTTGGAATCATTTATGAATGTTTTCTAAAGTGTGTTAATGCACAAATAGAGATATTTCAAGAGGAAAATTATCTCCTAGCATGTATTGGAAAACTTAGGCCTTTGAGCATCCAAGATAAATGGTTTGCCTTAGGTAAGTACCTAGGGCCACTTTATGTCGTGTTGGTATCACTTAATATGTAATGAGTGATGATGTGGTGTATTAGATGCTAATGAACTAGGATAAATTAGTAATGTTTTCCTATGAATGTGACCTTACATGATATTATATCATTTGGCCAGAAGGAAAGGAATTAGAAGTTCTTAAGGGGGCAAATTATTCCTGACCAAGTGCTAGGGTTACATGTAGTAAGAGGTTGCAACTCTTTCTCTCTACAATGGGTAAACATAAGAAGCCAAAGTTCCTATTAGAATATGCTTGAGTCTTAAATGAACTAAGTGTATAAGTATGAATCAATGTACGATTAACTTGGTTTATCTAGTTATTAAGGTTAGACCTTGTAGAATATGTAAACATATCTTATTAGTAGCATGTTTAAGATTATGTTTATTATACTATGTATGATTGATTTTGGTTTAATCATACTGAGAATTGTTGATTCTCACCCTACTGTGTTACCATGTAATTCCAGGTTAAAGTTCTTCAAAGAAAATAAAGAAAAAAGGAAGCTAAAGATCAAAATAGCTTTAGTTTTATGCTTTATATTACAACTATCATAGCTTTTTGTACTTCTTTTGTAATGTAGAGAATTATGTAATAATTCAAGCCTTTGCTAAGGCTAATATTGTATATATATATATGCATTTTTCTATGAGTTTTATGTTTTTCGCATTTCATATGACTCTCTATAATGTTTCCAATGAACATTATGGATATATGATCAGGTTATTATGTATGTATGAACATTATGTTTCCATGTAATTCCAGGTAAAAGTTCTTCAAAGAAAACAAAGAAAAAGAAAGCTAAAGATTAGAATAGCTTTAGTTTTATGCTTTATATTACAATTGTTGTAGCTTTTTGTACTTCTTTTGTAATGTAGAGAATTATGTAATACTTCAAGCCTTTACTATGGCTAATGTTGTGTGTGTGTGTGTGTGTATGCATTTTGCCACATTTCATATGGCTCTCTATAATGTTTCCAATGAACATTATGGATATATGATCTAGTTATTATGTATGTAGTGACGTTGTAATGCTATTTATATTTATAAATGTTTATTTCTATCGAGATATTATTATTAGGACGTTACATTATGGTATCAGAGTAGTTCATCCTGTTGAGCCGGGTATGGATCGACTATGCTTAGGCATATTTAAGAGTTCGTTTTTATGAATTGTGCTTTTCTAATCTCTTGTATGAAATGCTTTGATAGAATTGCATGATTTGCCTTAGGTTAGTTTGTTGTTAGCTACTGTTGCACGGTTACATGATATTAAGACTGCTACTCAATATATGTTGTTTCTGTGACTATAGGAAACTATGGCACCGCCAAGGTGAATTAGTGAAACAAGGAACTCAACCTCAGAAGGACCTAACATGACTGAAGCAGTTATGGCTATGGCCAATGCAACGAGAGACTAGACAACCATTACCGCTAATGAGAGAACAAGTAGTAGTTACGACAAAGGTGCTTGAGAGGATAGAAGCAAATCCACCTTAGCCACCTACACCACATATGCATCTAGTGCAGGAAGTACAAGTTGGGAGGAATTAGATCTTCCCGGACTTGTCAGCTTTCCATCATACGAACCCTCCACTTTTCAGAGGCGAATATAATCCCACTAAGGCTGAGGAGTGGCTCAGTGAGATGGAAAAGATATTTGAGGTAATGGTTTGCTCGGAGGAGAAAAAGGTGTCCTTCTCTTCCTATATGTTAAAGGGAGAGGTATTGCGCTAGTGGAAAAGTACCAAGAGGGTACTAGGAGCCACTGGAACTCAGATATCTTGGGAAGTCTTCAAGATAACCTTTTTTGAAAAAGTATTTTCCACAAACTCTACATGATGACAAGGAAATGGAGTTTATGCGCTTGGTACAAGGAAGCTTGTCAGTAAGCTACTATTTGGCCAAGTTTGAGGAGTTGTCAAAATTTTCTTTGCATTTTCGTTATCATTCAGACCAGAATTGGCGATGCCTAAAATTTGAAATTGGCTTGAAAAGCGAGATCAAGAGTATGGTGAGACCTATGAAGATCAAGGATTTTCCTTCTCTGGTTAAGAAGTGTAGGATTGTGGAGTCAAGTGTTCACAAGCCTCAATAAGAGGAAAAGGCACAAGACCCCCAGAAAAGAAAGCGTGAAGATGATAAGAGCAAGCAGGGTGCTTCAAAAGCAAGTAACCCTAAAGGAAAAAACAAGACGTGCTCCAAGGTACCAAGGTGCCCTAAATGTAAGAAAATGCATAGAGGCAGGCCAAGTTTGGCAGACTAGTCTATATGTTTTACGTGTGAGCAACCAAGACATTTCTCCAAGGATTGTCCTCAGAATAAGGAAGATGCGCCTACCCCAAGGCTACTAGCCAAGGGACGAGTTTACACTCTAGGCGGAAAGGAGGTGGCCCAGTCTTCTGACCTTATCCATGGTAAAGGCATAATTCGTAATCATCTTTCAAATGTCATGTATGATTCAAGAGCATCTCACTCCTTTGTTTCTTATGAATGTGTAAAGATATTAGATTTTCCTATGTCAAAATTACCATATGACATATCTGTTTCCATACCTACCGGTAAACCAGTCATAACTTCGAAGGTATGTCTTGACTGTTGTATAAGAATAGAGGAAAGAGTCTTCATTGTAACTCTTATTTGTTTACTCTTTGTGGACATAGATGTCATTCTTGGTATGGATTAGTAGCGTCTAATCATATGGTCTTAAACTGTTCAGATAAGATTCTTATTTTTTTGTCTGATGTTCCTACCAGTGTTTTTTCTTCTGAATCTGTTTATCTCAATGCTAATAAGGTCAATCACTATTTGATAGAGGGAGCTCTAGGATAAGTTCTTATTTTCTCATTACATGAAGAAGTTGAGAAAAACCTAGATAGTATACTTGTGGTGAGGGAATACCCACAGGTATTTCCTAGTAATGTAGTTGAGTTGCCACCGGAGAGAGAAATAGAGTTTATTATAGATTTAATGTCAGGTATAGGACTTATATCTATATCACCCTATAGGATGGCACCTCTAGAGTTAGCAGAACAACAGTTAGAGGAGCTGTTGCACAAGCAATTCATTAGACCTAGTGTTTCTCCATGGGGAGCACCAGTGTTGCTAGTGAAGAAGAAAGATGGTACCATGAGGTTATGTATTGACAACAGGCAGTTGAACAAGGTAACCATAAAGAACATGTATCCATTGCCTAAAATAGATGATCTTATGAATCAATTAAGAGGAGCTTCAGTGTTTTTCAAGATTAATCTAAGACCTGGGTATCATCAAATTAGAGTTAAGGGAGAGGATATCTCTAAGATCGCTTTTAGAACTAGGTATGAGCATTATGAGTACCTTGTGATGTCCTTTGGGTTAATGAATGCTCCAACAGTGTATATAGATTATATGAACATAATTTTTAGACCTTACCTAGACAAGTTTATAGTAGTTTTTATTGATGACATCCTCATCTATTCAAAGACAAAGGAAGAACATAAGCAGCATGTAAGGATAGTTTTAGATATCCTTAAAGAAAAGAAATTGTTTTCTAAATTGTCCAAGTGTGAGTTTTGGCTAACGGAAGTTCAGTTTTTGGGCCATGTTATTTCTAAAGGAGGAATCTCAATGGACCCTAGCAAAGTAGAAGCAGTGTTACAGTGGGAGAGACCCACCATTGTGACCTAGATCAAGAGCTTTTCTAGGCCTGGTTGGGTATTATAGAAGGTTCATCAAGGGTTTTTCTTAGTTAGCGCTGCCTTTGACTAGGTTGACTAGGAAAGGTAGTACTTTTGAGTGGACTCAGGACTGTGAGAATAGTTTCCAAGAGCTAAAGAAGAGGTTGACTACTACACCAATGTTGGTAATTTTGGATCCCCATGAGAACTTTGAAGTGTATTGTGATGCTTTAATGATGGGACTAGGGTGTGGTCTAATGCAAAATAGGAGAGTGGTTGCTTATGCATTATGCCAGTTAAGGCCATATAAGGAGAACTACCTTACGCATGATTTGGAGTTAGTAGTTGTAGTGTTTGCCTTAAAGATTTGGAGGCATTATCTCGATGGAGTTCAGTTTGAGGTGTTCAGCGATCATAAGAGTTTAAAGTACTTGTTTGACCAGAAAGAGCTGAACATAAGGCAAAGAAGATGGATGAAATTCTTAAAAAACTATGACTTTGATTTAAAGTATCATTTGGATAAAGCTAATGTAGTGGTTGATGCACTAAGTAGGAAATTCCTACATGTGTCCCGAATGATGGTCCAAGAGAGTGAACTTCTTAAGAGTTTCAAGGATTTGAGTCTTGTGGTGACTGTGATGCTTCATTCTCTATCCCCTATGTCCCTTAGAAGGATTCAAATTTTAGAAGCTCAAGGATTTAGAGATAGACTTTGTGTTCCAAGAGAGTCAGAGATCAAAGAGAGGATTTTAGAAGAAGTTCACAGAAGTAAGTATAGCATCTATCCCGGAACCACTAAGATGTATCAAGATTTAAGGAAAATGTTTTGGTGGTCTGGCATTAAGAGAGACATTGCAGAATATGTCTTAAGATGTTTAATTTGTCAGAAAGTGAAGATTGAACACCAGAAGCTTGTAGGACCATTACAATCTTTGGGAGTCCTTGAGTGGAAGTAGGATAAGATCTCTATGGACTTTGTAATGGGTCTACCTAAGGTTCAGTCAGGATATGACGTAGTTTGGGTCATAGTGGATAGATCAACCAAATATGCCCACTTTTTGCCAGTGAGAGCTAACTATCATTTTGTTAGGTTGCACGGGGTCCCCATAAAGATAGTTTCATATAGGGATCCTAGATTCACATCTAGATTCTAGGGAGCCTTGCAGAAGGCATTCTGGATTAAGTTGAGTCTTAGTACAACTTATCACCCGCAGACAGATGGGCAAGCATAGAGGATTATCCATACTCTTGAGGATGTGCTTAGAGCATGCGTTTTAGAACAATAGGATAGTTGGGATAAGTTCTTACCTTAGTGGAGTTTGCCTATAATAATAGCTACCATTCCAACATAGGTATGGCACCCTATGAGGCTTTATAAGGAAGAAAGTGTAGATCGTCTCTATGTTGGTATGAGGTAAGTGAGAGAACCATCCTAGGTCTAGAGTTGGTCCAGCAGACCACAGAGCAAATCAAGATGATTAATGATAGGTTGGTTACTGCTCAGAGTCGACAAAAGAGCTATGCTGACAAGAGAATGAGACCTGTTGAGTTTGATGAGGGAGATCATGTCTTTTAAAGAGTTATTCCTACTACAGGAGAGCATTGAAAACCCAAAAGATAAATCATCGTTTTCTCGGTCCCTACCAAATTCTGAAGAAAGTTGGACCTATAGCCTACCAGATAGTCCTTCCTCCCAGTTTGTCTAACTTCATGATGTTTTTCATGTGTCTCAGTTGAGGAAGTATAATCCAGATCCTTTGCATATCATAGAATATGAATATGTACAGTTAATGGATGATTTATCTTATGATGTACATCCAGTAAGGATCGTGGACAGAGGGGTCAAAGATTTTAAAGGTAAGCAGATTCCTCAGGTGAAGGTTATATGGGGTGGCAATGGCACTGATGAGGCTGCTTGGGAGTTAGAGTCCCACTTGCAGTAGGACTTTCTAGAGTTGTTCTTAGCAAGTAAGTAATTTTGGGGTCAAAATTTTAAAAAGGAAGGGAGAAATGTAATACCCTTAATGACATGTTAGACTTGTATATGTGTACAAAGGTAGCATATCACTTGCTTAATATGCCTATTTAATTTTGTGATAAACTGAGTTAGTTTAGGCACTTTTGCAACCAAAAAGATGAAAAGTAACTTAAAATGACTCAGATAATAACATAAATTGCTTAGATGAGGGAAATGAATATGGATAATTTATTTCTAAGTCACAAATATATGAAACAAGATGTGGTTAAAGTTTCAAGGCAAACTGAGTTAGTTTGTCATTGTTTAGGCATATTTGTTGTGCATTTTTATGCCGGATTGATTAGTAGCAGATATGAAAAAATAAGATAACAGTGGAACTACAATTTTAATGAATCTTAGTATTTATTTTAATGTTGTTAGAAGCTGGAAATCTTGATTTAACTGAATCTAAGTATTTTTAGCAGATTAGGATTTACTAGTTATGGCTTTAAGGGCCTAATGAGCCTTTTGGAAGCCTCTTTTTAAGCCTCTTTCACAGTTCTTTGGCTGCACATTTCAAAAATAGAAAACGTGCAAGAGCAAAGGAAAGAAGAGGAAAGAAAGGAGAAGGAAGACGAGAAGAAAAAGAGGAAAGCCAAAGGGAAATCCAAGGTGTGATCATCCCAAGCTTGAATCATCATTTTTCAACTGCCAAGGTAGGGGATTAGAATTATTTTCACTTTCATTTTTCACTTTCTCCATTTATGCACTCTTGGTACATGATAGGCCAAAATGAGTTTTAGAGGTGTTTGATGTGTTTTACTTGCTTGAATGCGTTTCTTTGGTTATTTATGACTTATTCATAGCTTGAGTTTGAGTTAGAAACTTAGAACATCTCATTTAGATCATTGATCCCCAAAAGAGAGGTTTTTGTTAAGCATGTGTGATTTTCATTTATAATCCAATTTAGTGGTTTAAGTTGGGGATTGATGATTCTTATGTGTTAATGAACTGATTAGGGATTTAGAATCACCTAGAAACTGTTTTGGAATGGCAAAATCTCATCAAGAAAACTAATGGAACAGTGCACGACTCTGCAGAATTCTTTAGAACCCAGTTTCTGCTGTTTACGCCGCAACGTGGAATGCATCACGCTGAGGCGTGAAAACTAGAGAGTAGTGCACCGCAGTGTGAGAGGGCTGTGCCGAGGCGTATGGTGCATCACTTGGGCACCCGAGAGCAGGGCGCCGCGGCGTGCCAACGTCGTGCTGTGGCGTGAGATGCAGAATCTCTCAAAGATGAGATTTTGATGTTTTGATGTTTCCTACTAATTGGAATCATTGATGAATATTTTATAAAGTGTGTTAAGGTGTAAATAGGGATATTTCAATAGCAAAATTATCTCCTAGCATGTATTGGAAAACTTAGGCCTTTGAGCATCCAAGATAAATGGTTTGCCTTAGGTAAGTATCTAGCACCTAGGGCTACTTTATGTGGTGTTGGTATCACTTAAGATGTAATGAGTGATAATGTGGTGTATTAGATGCTAATGAACTACGATGGATTGGTAGTGTTTTCCTATGAATGTGACCTTGCATGATATTATATCATTTGGCCAGAAGAAAATGAATTAGAAGTTCCTAAGGGGGCAAGTTATTCCTGACCAAGTGCTAGGGTTACATGTAGTAAGAGGTTGTAGCTCTTCCTCTCTACAATGGGTAAAAATAAGAAGACAAAGTTCCTAGTAGAATATGCTTGGGTCTTAAATGAACTAAGTGTATAAGTATGAATGAATGTATAATTAACTTAGTTTATCTAGTTATTAAAGTTAGACCTTGTAGAATATGTAAACAGATCTTATTAGTAGCATATTTTAAGATTATGTTTATTATGTTATGTATGACTGGTTTTGGTTTAGTCACACTGAGAATTGTTGATTCTCACCCCACTATGTTACCATAATAATTCCAGGCGAAAGTTCTTCAAAGAAAACGAAGAAAAAGGAAGCTAAAGATTAGAATAGCTTTAGTTTTATGCTTTATATTACAACTGTTGTAGCTTTTTGTACTTCTTTTGTAATATAGAGAATTATGTAATACTTCAAGTCTTTGCTAAGGCTAACGTTATATAAATATATATATATATATATATATATATATATATATATACACATTTTGCTATGAATTTTATGTTTTCCACATTTCATATACCTCTCTATTTCTAATGAACATTATGGATATATGATCATGTTATTATATATGTAGTGATATTGTAATGTTGTTTATCTCTATAAATATTTATTTCTACCAAGATATTAGTATTAGAATGTTACACCTAGGCGCCAGTGCACCAGAAAATTATGCTGAAATAGTTTTCTGCATAATTGGTTTCCAACTAATTTCTACTCCATCAAATTCAATTCCTAGATGTTTTCTAACATCATTAAATCCCCCTAATCATGTTGTAACTCACATACAACTCTTATCTCTCTAAAGCATGAATTAAAGAATCAATCATAAACCTTAAACACCCATTTCCTAACTCACAACTCAAGTGGATTCAATGGATTCTAAGGGATCAAAACTAACAACCATGCATCAAACATGCTATAAACAAGCCATCATCAAGTTTAATAATAAGAATCAAGCATGAAAAACCACAACTGCACTCAAACCTATTTCCATCATCAAGTAAGATGAAGAAAAGGAAGGAAAAGAGTTAAGAAACAAGGCCCCCTGCCTCTAGCGTTCAAGAAAAAAGAGCTCAAGACTTCCTTTTCACCTCCTCCTATTTTTTCTTCCTCCTTTCTCTTCACGTTTGCTCCTCCTTCTTCTTTATTTTCTCCTCTTTTTTTTGCTGCCAAAGTGAAATAGAGAGTGGTGAGAAAGAGAGAAAAGAAGTAAAAAGTCAAGGCTTTCTAAGGATAGGAACGTATGACAATTGGTAACTTAAGATATTTTGGATGAAACTTTATACCTGTTAAGAACACTTAGATTTCACTAAATCAAGTTTTCTAACTTCCAAAAGTATTAAGGAAAATCCTAAGATTCATCTAATTCCTAATTTCACCATTTCCATAACTTTCCAAATATCTAACTCACCAATCTGGTATTAAAACACTCACGCAGTGTGCTTAAAAATACCAAACGGATTCAATTAGTTCTCAAAATTTAACTACACCATATTCCACAAATTTGTGACTTAGAAATAAATTCTTCATATTTATTTCTATTAACTAAGCAGTTTATGTCATTTTCTGTGCTAATAACAGTTATTTATCATATATAATGTTACAGCAAAGTGACTAAACTAACTCAAAAAGCCACCAAATTAAACAAGCATGTTAAGCATATATTAGACTACCTTT
The DNA here is from genome assembly GCA_029884595.1 of Ormosia semicastrata. Lineage (NCBI taxonomy): Eukaryota > Viridiplantae > Streptophyta > Magnoliopsida > Fabales > Fabaceae > Ormosia > Ormosia semicastrata. Next base: position 21,476,141 of record JAQQTO010000042.1, on the reverse strand, counting down.
GTAATCATATACAAGTCTAATATGTTTTTGAGGGTGTTACACGCTGCATAGCCGAAACACATTGTGGCGGGGGAGAAGGATTCTCATTGGAGAGAGAGACCTCCTCTCTGTCCCGATTGGGTTCTGGGTGATTAGTCGGTGGGTTGCGAGTAGCAGCAGAGGCACGACGGCGGCTAGTGGCTGGCTGGTTTTGTGTGGTGGAGGCACAGTCTTGTCTAGTAGTAACTATGGTGAAGGTGGTGGAATTAGAAGTTTATCTTTCCGCACAGACGACACCAATGTTCTGAAATGAGTTTCAAAGGATCACTTGAGAATGCTTGTGAATGGTTGAGCGTGGTGGTTTCCTCCATAGTATAGTGGTAGTGATAGTGGTACGAGGGGTGGTGTACCTGTAAAAGGCACTCCAACGCTCAAGTTAGACTATGAACATGGTCGATAGTGTTTAGAGGTTCAGATCCATACATTGGTGACTTAGTCCAATATTTATAGGAGTGTCATGCTTAAGAGGTAGCAAAATAATGGGGAGAATCATATTTGAAATAGATATTAATGGATAATAATTATCATTAATGATGATCCCTATAAATAAGAGATTTGTTAGAGAGATTATCTCCAAATTTGTTTGGAGCTGTTATGGCTCTAGGTTATGCGTGAGCTGTGGATCGAGATTCGTTCTAGGTAAGTTAGATTGCTCCTTGTTCGACTATATCAGAATCCGGTCTAGAACACCACTCTAGTAGTTTTATGGTCGAACCAGAATCAGTGTAGTGCTCGATCCACGGTCTAATCGGTCCAATTAGACCAATTTTTAAAACACTCATTTTTGTGTAAATTTAATCTATATTAAACTAATCAATAAGTGATATATCATCATTATATATTAAAAATTACATAAATTTATGTATCACACAATTATTATATTAAAATAATAATGTATTAATTAATTATTAGTTTTGTCTACAAGTATATAAGCACTCTTATTTGCAGCATTTTATTTACTTTTTGACAAAGTTAGGATATAAGCATACATTAATTCACTATAAACTTTATTTATAAAGTTTGATGTTTTGTCCATTTGAGGTGCTTTCTATCACTATCCGCAGAAGCTACTAAGTTTAGACAATTTTGAACATTATACTGGTGCATTTTTTGGTGCCGTATCACCGATAAACTCTTTTTTAAATATGATCTGCATTCTGCATGTTGTAACATATAACTAGAGGTGGCAAAATGGGTTAACCCGCCCCGCCCCGCCTTCAACCCGTCAAAATATGGGGCGGGGTGGGTTGACCCATTTTGGAAAATGAGTTGAAAGAGTCAACCTACCGCGCTTTAGGATGGGTTGGCGGGTTGACTAACATAAAAGAGAAAATGAGAAAAAGTAGGCGGGTTGGTGAGTTAACCCATCTAAAAAACAAAAAAAATCCATAGAAATTTTTAAAAAATAGAAAATTTATAATTTATAGAGATTAAAATAATAAAAAAATAAAATAAAATTAGTATTATACCTATAAAAATATCACAAACATAAATAAAAAAGCTCATTTATAATACTTAAAAAAAAACTCAACCCAACGGGCCAACCCGCCCTCACCCCGCTTAACCCGCGGGTTATGCGGGTTGAAAATTAAAAGTGGGTTGAAATATTGAACCCAACCCGCTAAAAAATGGCGGGTTGGCGAATTAACCTAATGGGTTGAACCCATTTTGCCACCTCTACTTATAACCCCATGGTCAAGTGTACGTCTTTGACTATTTTTTTATTTGAAACAAAAAGATATTGTAACTATGCAAATATATATTAGCACAAAGTTAGAAGCCTACATACTAATATGATCATAGATAAAATCTTCAGATAAAAGACACCAAATAAATTTTCGTAGGGAAATAAAACTTTTATGCTAATAATGATTGAGCAAATTAATTTCATTCTGTTAAAGAATTATAGGATTACAGTTTGAGAGAATGAAAAGATGGAGAGATATATAAAGAATAGTGAACTGAGAATATTATTGATATAAATAATGTGAAACAAAATACTAATTTAATATCCTATTTGTTTATACTAATAATTACATTAAGTTCTAGTGCTAGTATAAGTCCAAGCCCACTAGTAATAAGACTAAACCTAATGAAATAAGAAAACAAATAATGAAAGGCACTCTAAGATAATATAAATATATTCTTAATATTCTCTAACACACTCTCTCAAGGTAAAGCTATTAAGTTTTAATTTGTTATAAGTAGCAAACTCAGAAATATAAAACAAATAACAAAACCCATCTTTCAAACATGACATAAGGAAGAAGAGAAAATGTTAAACCATTGAGTAGTAATGCTATATCACCCAATGTCCTCGAAGAAGATAAGAGAAATAAGGAAGCTCTTGCTCCCAAACTTGCAACACCATCGCTAGTGAGCATCTAAGGCAGCTCCACCTCGCTGATAGCCCTTTCCTCCTAGTGCCTTCATCTAACAGGAAACCCTTTCCTCTAACATCTCTAGGGAGTCTCCACCTCGTTGTTGGCTCTTTGCCTTCAATTGGGCAATCATTTCCTCTAAGCTCAAGGTGCATCAAGAAAATCACAAAAAGAATAGAAAAAAGAGAAACTAGGTAGAATAACAACTTCAGTCTACCTCCTTCAAAGATATCAAATTGGCGTAACCATAATCCTGCCACTAAGCCTCCATCATAGCAACAAACCATAGTCCAAACTCATGAATCACAAGATAAACCACCAAATCAGAAGTCAAATCTCCCTCTAGCCAAAGGGACCATCAAACTAATCTAATAAAGAAGGGAAAGATAACCAAAATTGCAAATGAGCACTAAATTGCATCCAAAACTGACCAATTCATACCAAAACACACTAAATTATGCTAACATGTGGCTAAAATCGTACCAAATAGACTAACACAGACTTGAAACTTGCTTGTCAGAGATCGCGCCAGAGCTTCAATCATTGGCGCCCCTTGCCGGCCTTTAGTAGGAGCTACCCATATCGAAAAATCATACACCCAATATCGTTGAGGGTGCGCACAACTTCAAAACACATGAATAGGAAGAAAAGCTCAGAACCAGCCACTGTTGCTTCAACTTAACCACCATCGCTAGTTGTCGCTCCACTCACCAAACCTTCTCTAGTGTTAGAAAATCAAGATTGTCCATTTGTCATCGGTGAACGCCTATGGGTTGCCTAAAAACCAAAACAGAAGCCATCTCTTACACACAACTAGTGATACACAACCACTAGAAAAATACAATTCAGCTTGCCATTGGCTGCCACTCCTTGCACTAGTTGTAACACCCTCAATAATATGTTAGACTGGTATATAGTTACAGAGGTAGTATAATACTAGTTTAACATGCTTGTGTAATTTTGTAACAATCTGAGCTAGTTTAGGTGCTTTGCTGCAACCCAGAAGGTGAAAAGTAACTTAAAATAACTCATATATTAGCATAAATGATTTAGCTAATGGAAATAAATATGAAGAATTTATTTCTAAGTCACAAATAAGTAGACAATGATATGGTTAATTTTTGAGAGTTAGCTAAAGTCATTTGGTATTTTTAAGTACACTGGGAGTGTATTTTAATACTAGATTGACTTGTCGCAAATATGAAAATTTATGGGAATGATGGAATTAGGATTGAGATAAATCTTAAGATTTATTTTAATGCCTATGGAAGTTAGGAAACTTGGTTTGGAGAAATCTAAGTGTTCATATCAGATACATAAGTTTCAATGAAATATCTGAAGTGGTTTTGAGGCCACGCGTTTTCTATCCTTATCTTTAGTCTTTTGAGATATTTCCTTTCACATTTCTTTCTCTCTTGGGCACATTACATTAGCAGTAGAGGAGGAACAGAGAAAAGAAGGAAGAAAAGGATAAGGAAGAGGAGAAAAAAAAAGAGAAGGAAGGCCAAAGGAAAAGCTAGGGCTTAAGTTCCATCACCATAACCTCGAGGTAGGAGTATTGTTCTTGTAATCTCCATCTTTTTCTTTCCTTCTTTTGGTTCATGGGGTTTTCATGGGTTGTTTGAGTTAGTTTTTGAGATATTTTCCAACGGTTGGAGTTGAATGAACATGACCCAAGGTTTGTTGATGCTTTAGTTGTGTTCATGGAACTCTTCTAACCTTGTTTTGATAACACTTAAGGTGTGAAGTGTTTAACTTGAGTTTGTTTGGGTTTTGAGCCAAGAGTTTCATGGGAACACTTGGTTTTCTGATGCAAAAATGACTAGATAACTGATTATGAAGGATGCACAATTAGTTATCTAGCCATGTGCACCCCACAATTTATAGCCATAACACGTTAGGTGTGAGCCTTAACCGATTATTTAGCTTGGCAGAGAGTTGTAATAACCTCATAACCGGTTAGCCATGAAGGCTTAAATGATTATTGGGTGGTACTATGAACTCATGTGGAGCATCAAGGCAGCTCCTAACCAATTACCTAGGGTGGCTAACTGGTTATTATTTTGAGAGAAATCAGTAATAAAGGTTGGCATGATTTGTGAGTTTGCTAGATTTTCTTTCTCTTTTTTGGTTGATGAGAATCTTAAGTATCCACGAGTGGTGGAAATGCCATAGATGAGTACCTAAGACCTTGTCCAACATGAGGTTGACTGTGGAATCACTTGTGAAGTGATGGTGTAAGGTTCTAGATACAAGAATGTTAGTGTTGAGACACTAATAGAGGTATTTCTTAAAGAGAATAGTCACCTTGCATAAAATGGAAATTTGGGAAACCTTAGGCATTCAAAGTGTGGTGGAATGCCATATGATAGTGTTGAGAACCTTGAGCATCCAAGGGTTATGAAATGCCATAGGTTAAGTATCTAGGACTTTGAGAAACATGTGGTTGCCTTTGATATCACTTGAGAAGTGGTGAGGTGGGCTCCTAGGTATAAGCAAGCTAAGTTTACTTGGCTAGTTTATACTCTTTCACTTAGTTAGGATGAACCTTGTGATGAGTGTAAGTGTTTTTAAATTAACTCTGCATGATTTGTTTTTAAACTTGCTATTTATTTTTTCCTATGTATTGTAACCTTAGATGGTGTGCACAACCATTTGGCTAGAGAGTTGTAGGAAATGACCTTGAAGAGATAGGGGATCCTAAATTCTCATAGCGAACAAGACTATTATGGTCAAGGTTATCAGTGGTATAGAGTTGGTATTAGTACTCTTATCATTGTGAGGGGAATGAGTCCACACATCACTGGGTAGTGTCAGGGCTTTTGTACCTATCCTACCCAGTATATGCAAGGGAACATGGTTCTTGGGAATGAGCAAGTACCATGGTTTTCAAAAACTAAAACCTGCACAAGCATTGCATAAACATATTTTCTTTTAGGACGTTCTTAGGCATAATTATACTATATATCAATCATTGCATTGTTTGTTGATTGTATGGGCGTTTGTCTTACCTTTGGGTTTATGTCTGCTCGGGAGTAACACATAGAGTAAGTATGTGATTATTCCTTTAGTAGTGAGTAGTGGCTCATATGCTTGTTGCAAATATATTCCTGATGAGTATGGCAGTTGTCTTTTCTTTTGGTTGTGTAATGCAATAAGAGTTATGTTTGCTTTGAGATTATTACATAGAGTGGTATGTGTATAGTTTTGCAGTATTGAATGGTGAGTCATATACTAATGCGAACATAACATTTTATTGTTTGGTTTATTCATTGTGAATGGATAAATAATGAATTTGGAATACTTATACTGAGGATTTATAAATTTGCACCCTGCTGTGTTTCCATGTAAATCCAAGTTAAGACCTTTCAAAGGAAAAAGAGAAGAAGCAGAAGAACTAGTTTAGTTTTATTTTGTTTCCTGCAGTACAAAGCTTGTACATTTGTATTTTTGCTTTGAGTTTGTATAAATTTATGTATTACAATGTGCCTTGTGAGGTTTATGATGTATGTATATAACTTTTAGTTTACCGTGGCTTTCCATAATTATTTATATGAATGAATGTTATGGGATTAGTTTGTTGTGTTAAGTTAGAAGTAACATTGCTATTCTTGGTTATTCTTATATATGCTAGATATATCAGGATATCGGAATAATGATGTTACACTAGCCCTCTGCCTGGCACCGGTCGACTACAATCGGCCACTCACTAGTGGTCACGTGCCGATCACATGAAACTTGAAGTAGTAACAATGGACCTATAAGACGTGAAACAAACACTAGCTATAATCTCATTTTTTCCCCTATTTTTTTAACTCTTTTTTTTAATCAAAGCAAACAAGAGAGGAAAAACAAGACAAAAAACTAAAGGGGAGAATATACAATCGAGTTCCCTGAACTCGAAATAGTGGAACAATGAAACTTTCTTTAAGGGGGATGTACCACTCTAATACCATATTAAAGAATTATAAGATTAAGGTTTGGATAGAAGGAAAAGAGAGAGAGAGACTGTTAAAAATAATAAACTAAGAATATTATTGATATGAATAATGTGATAGAAAACACTAACCTAATACTCTATTTATTTATACTAATAATTAAGTCAAATACTAGTGCTACTAGTACAAGACCAAATCCACTGACAATATGACTTAAAAAAAATGCCATAAGGCCTGAATATTTGATTGAGATTTCAAGCCCGACTTATTTGGCATATTATGTGTATTCACACGTCAATATTCAATGTATTTTTTTCCTCCTCGTTTTCCCTTTTTTCATTTCTTTCTCTTTTCTATCGTGTCTTACCCACCAATAAGTGCAAGACGAGTTTTGAAATTCAATCCATCGCAAGGTGCTTATTTCCAGGGATGAACTACTTCGCTGATGTTGCCATCAATTTTTGCTAGTGCGGTGAGGTGTATCACTGGACTTTGGGTTTTTGGATAAACCAAATGACATAATCTTGGGACAAAGTGGCCTACGAAGTGACTCTAGATGGAATTGACTTATTGTGTTCATAAAAGGACTACATCTCCGACCTCATAAGATTTCGGATTCAACCCACTTTTGATGCCATTTTGCGGGCTTAAGAAATCTCATAAAATGGTAATTATGATTTTTTTTTGGCTTTTATGGCAATTTATGCCTTTTTAAATTATTCACTTTACCTATCTATCTGAATAGCGTCTGAAAGGAGTGTGAATGATATCAGAAACAAGAATTGCATCACTAAGTTAGTAGTAGGATTTTGTGAAGAGGGGATAAGGCTTATTGTCCTAGTAAGTTATTTACTCTTTACAGGTTATTTACTCCAAAATAAGTGAGAAAGACAAAGGAAACCATAACCTGAGTTTTGATCTCTAATGATGGAATGAAGTTGCAGCATCAAACTGTTTGGAATTTATTCCAGATACTGATCAGATCCTAGGTCGGGAAAGTTCAGTAAGTAAAAAAGAAATTTAGGCAGGTCAGAAGAATGATTACAAAGTATACAGAGTAGGCTAGTCTGAGTTTGAGTAATAGATGGAACATGCCTGGCTCAGGCTACTAGACCAGTTTATAGAGATCATAAGAGGATTGACTCCTCAGATTCTTGCCGTTTAGGCCATTTACGGCCTCGAGTGTTAGGATTCGTTATGCCCAGTCATTATGGCATGAAGCCATTCACGACTGTTGGTTATGATGATGCCGAATGGCCGATGACTGTTGGCGGATAGTATTAAGCACGTGTTTGTTGTTACCTGCTTGGATATAGGCTGGTCAGATATTGCGAGCAAAACCTCAGTTAGGTGGACCTAGACTTGCTTTTCGAGATAGGCCTATCACAAATGCTGGGTTTATAGGGTCGGTCGATTAAGGTCATGGTAGGCCGATCATGTCTTGGCCCAAGACAGTCCCCAGCCCTCCAGCTTGGTCATCTGTGAAGATAGGTCGAGATTATGAATAACAAGCTGACAATTAGGTCAAGACGGTTCATAGTCTCCTAACTTGGTCATCTGTAAAGATGGGCCTAGCTTATGAATGACCGGATGACAATTGGGTCAAGACGGTCCATAGTCCCCCAGCTTGGTCATATGTAAAGATAGGCCGAGCTTAAGGTTGGTTAAGGGTTAACCTTATATGATCCGATAATTTTGTGAACCATTCCATTAATTAGACATTTCGTATGTCGTACACCTATCTTCCATGGGAGCCAGCACTTTTTGCCATGTGTCACACGCTGATCGGAACAACTGTCATATCCACCAATTCTCATAAATGATCTTTGCTCACTTTACAAGAATCAATCATGGCCGTTGAATGCTACCCTTTAAACTCTAACCATTCAATTATTTTAACAGCCATGACTGACTGATCCTTGAAATACCCATGCTCCCAACCGTCAGATTTTGGCAGTTAGAATTAATTTTGGTTTTTAAATATGAATAAACTCCTCACTCTCCTCTTCCATTCTTAGTTCGTGCCTTTCTTCACCTTTACTTTTTCCTTGTTCCCCTGAGGAAAAAACACTTAAAAACAATTCCAAAGCATTTCAAGCTTCCCTTTATTTCTAACATTTCATTCTGGAATAAGGATTCACATTCGTAATTCACTCTCTATTTTTTTGGTTCGAGAGAGTCTGCTCCTTTTCTAACCCGGACTTTCTAGGTATTCCCTCATCCTCCTTCTTTTCACGTTTTTCTAGCTTTTTAAGAGTAACAATGGTTTTGGGTATGAAGGGTGATGCTTTTGCTGGGGGGTAGTGAAAATGAATTTGTGGAGGTTCTAAGGGAATTTCTGCTGCAAATACTAGAGTCTCACCAGCAAGATGCTGGGGATTCTTCCCCTGATGATGGTAGAGAGATTCAAGACAATTTGGAGGTCAGTATTTCCAACCGTGGTATATGAGATGGGTCTCGTGTCGCTAACTCAGAGGACCCATATAGTTGGGTTCATCCTGATGTTAAAAAGTACTACTCAGTCTATACTTTGGCTGAAAGTATTTTGTCACTTCAAAAATGTATTGTTATGGTGGATGACATGAATGAAGCGAGGTTCATTCGCCGACCTTGCCATTTGGGGGAAAGGATCTACATGTCTCCCGAAGAGGTCGGGTGGGTATATGTTTACGACACATTCTTTATTCGTCTTGGCTTGTGTCTTTCATTTTTGGATTTCCAATGTTTGATTTTGGAGAAGGTAAATGTCGCCCCAACTTAACTCCATTCGAACAATTAGGCCTTTGTTTGATCTTTCAAAATATTAGTAAAGTTTCTCAGGAGGGATCCTAGTATCGGGGTATTTTTTTTATTTCTGTTCAATGTATGGGTGTCGGGAAAGGTGGTTTGGTATCTATAAACGGTCACCCGAGGAGAAAACTACTTTATCCTTTTGACTCCTCATACAAAAACTTCAAATCCAAGTTCTTTTGAGTGAGTTCTCATCCGACCAAGTTGTTGTTCTTCTTGGATCAATATGGAGTGGAAAAGTTTCCTCTACACTAGCGTAATGCATCGAATCCAATTTTGAGTGTAGAGTACCAAAGTCTATCTTTGGAAGACCGGGCTTTAGTTGATATTTTAGAGAACTCTCTAATTCTGGACATCGGTTCCTTAATAAAGTTTGGAGATGAACCTACCGAGCTTTCCAAGATTTTTCATAAGTATTTTAATTTTTGAATTTTTGATTTAATTTACCACTGAAGTACTAACGATTTTCTCTTTAATTGTAAACACAATGGCCCTTTGTGTTGGTGTATGCCCTAGAGGCTAATACATTTTCTGTATTTACATATATTCTATTATGCTATTTTATATATGAGGCATTTCATTTATTGTGTTCTTTTTTGATAAACATAATAAAGTCCTTAGAATAGTAAGTTTGATGCCATAGGACATCAAGTGGATGACTTGATCGTGAGATCCTTTTGGTTACAACACTATTCTTAAATGTCCCTAGTCAAGTATTATTGTTAATTAGGACAACAATAATACATTGAGACTAGTATGTGTAGTAGACCGATGACCGCATCTCACGGGTCATGGATATGAGATATCAAGTCTTCACATTGGTACATATTAGAGTAATGATGTACTGGACTGACCCACCATGAGAACGCTACATGGATCGTTACGTGAGTGTCATAAGCGATTCTCATAGTGATAATGGTGTTTGTGGTCCTTTGACCTGAAATCACTACGATTCCTACATGAGGAGTTGTGTGTTTTAATGCCATCAAACGTCATCCGTAATAAGGTGATTATAAAGTTGGTTATTGGACATACCGCAAATCATGCAGAGGGATATGAGTGACCTAGATGGAATTTGTCACTCCTACATAACAGGAGCGATATCTTCGGGCCCCCTGATTGAGTGAGACTGCGAAATGCATGGCCATGCTCAAATGAGTCAATATGAGATATTGATCTCATTTATTGTTACAAAGTCTACTCGAGTATCAGGAAACGAATGATTGGACTATACAAGGGTGGCGCATTCCATGCCTTGTGTTCAATCTAGATATCTTGACAAAGGGACTAAACTACACGGAAACATTGATCACGGATAGGTTATGTCAAATCACTGACATTCTCATTACTTGGGTAGCGTGATGTGTTGCTAGATACCGCTCATCGTTTGTAATATTAAAATGAGATTTTAATATTACTACCAACGTCATGAGAACCTACAGGGTCGCACACTTAGAAACAGACTAAATTGGAGCAATAAGGATCCAAGTTGGACTCGAATTCAATTGTGGGCCTAACTCATGACAGATGGGTTTTAGGGTTGCACAACTTACCTTTTGCTCTGCTCACACTCACTTAAGGCAGCCACTATTATAAATAGTACTATTAAGGGGGCTGCTATAGATGTTACATCACAACCCTAGCCGCACCTAAGAAAGTGAGTGAGAGACAGTGAAAGGTTCTTCTCTTCTATTCGCAGCTAGCACCGCGAAACAGAGGCGTGACTCCTTTTGCAAGTCTATTCGTGTGGATACCGCAGAAACATTGTCGCTATTACGGTGTTGGTGATTCACCTCGCTTGTGTTTATCACGCTTCAAGAGGTAAATTTTAAAAACTCAGATTATGGACTTTTCGCATGGATCCTGTGTGGGAATCCTATTATTCCGCTGCGAGATATTTTGATCCGTAATTCCCAACAGTGGTCACCAAGCGTCTCCCACCAACGTCCTCACTTGATGCCATCTCCTTGTCTCCACATGATGATTACATTATAGAAACGTCTTTTACATTCGAGGGGAGTTAATGAGAAGATAATGTACAATCAGAATGTAGAGAGAAAGGCACGACACGCAGGTCGTATTTAAAATAACCAAAATAGCATAAAATAAAGACTAAGGCCATAACCATGTCACATTTATTATATGCTTTATATGTATGAGATGCATGGATGATGTTTATGGTATGTTAAACAAGTTTAATAAATGGTGAGATCTAATAATAAAATTTCCTCAAAGAAAATATTAAGTCATTATGTGATGCCTTCCAATGCGTGGCACTCATCAAGACTAATATCGATTAAGTGTAGGTCTGCCAAAGCAGGGTGCCTTTATCTATATTAGTAAGATGCGATGGGATAAGAGTAATATCCAAATGCCAACCATTGGGTCGACTTAACTAGGCCATTTCAATAGGATTGAAGGCTTAGAGGCATGAAGTTGGGCTTTAGTCCATTAGATGGATTAGAATAAGTGTTATTCACCCAACTATCCAAGAGTTGCATGTGATGTAATTGGAAAGAGTTTCCTACCTAAATAACCGAATTTTGGGCGATCAGCCAAAGCTGATTCAAAGCTAGGTAAAATATGGATCTTGGCCCACTAGGAAATCTTTCGATGGGATTTTTCGAGTCAATGCTGAGGGTCATTGACTTGAATAAAATAGTGGGAGGCATATTTAATTAAAAGACCTCATTAAATATGTGTATGGCATGATACTTATATTTTGCATGTTTCTGTTAATAGATAACCATGGCAACAAACACATCGTACTTTATCATTGCGATCCGTCCTTGAGAAGGACAAGTTGTCCGGAACAAATTTTCTAGACTGGTACAGAATTTGAGGATTGTCCTCAAGCAAGAGAAAAAGTTTGTATGTTTTGGAACAGCCTATTCATTCCCGAGCCACCCGCCGCTAATGTCCCTAGAACCGAAAGAGATGCTTATAAGAAGCATCAAGATGATGCCTTGGACATTGGATGTCTAATGCTGGCCACCATGAACTCTGAGCTCCAAAAGCAACATGAGAACATGGATGCATACGATATGATCGTACACCTTAAAAAGCTCTATCAAGAACAGGCCAGGCATGAGAGATTCGAGGTCTCTAAAGCACTGTTTCAGTGCAAGCCGGGTAGAAGGAAGCCCCGTTGGTGCTCATGTACTCAAGATGATTGGGTACATTGAAAACCTAGAGAGACTGGTTTTCCTTTGGGCCAAGAGTTGGCCACCGACTTAGTCCCGCAATCGTTCTTTGGAAAGTTTCATCAATTTGTCATGAACTACAACATGAATGAGATTGATAAATCACTACCGTAGTCATTAGGCATGTTGAGAATCTGCCGAGCGTAACATCAACAAAGGTAAAGGGAAGGCCATAATGATGGTCCAAAAGAATAAGGGCAAGAAACTGCAGAAAAAGCTTAAGGACAACTGGAAGGGCAAGGGCAAGGACAAGTCAAAGCCTAGCACTTCTAGCTTGAAACTAGTGGGTGGAGTGGCCAAGGAAGGTACATGCTTCCATTGCGGTCAGACCGGACATTGGAAGAGGAACGTGCCAAGTTCCCGAGAGAGCTCAAAAGAAGAAGGGAAGTGAGACTTCCACTTCGGTATTTTTGTTATTGAAGTCAATTTATCTACTTCTGCATCATGGGTATTAGATACTTGGATGTGGATCTCACATTTGTGTAAATGTGCAGATCTAAAGAGCAAGAGACCATTGACGAAGGGCGAAGTCGACCTACGAGTTGGAAATGGAGCAAAAGTTGCTGCATTAGGCGTAGGGACTTATTTATTATCTCTCGCCCCACCGGGCTTGTAATAGAGTTAGAGAACTCGCTATTTTGTGCCTGCTATTAGTAGGAATATCATTTCTGTTTCTTGTTTGGACAAGAAAGGTTTTTCTTTTATAATAAAGGACAAGTGTTATTCTATTTATATGAATGATATTTTTTATGGTAGTGCACAATTGAGTAATGGACTTTATGTACTTGATCTCGAAACGCCCATTTATAACATAAATACAAAGAGGTTTAAATCAAACGATCTGAACCCAACTTTTCTCTGGCATTATCGTTTGGGCCACATAAATGAGAAACGCATCTCCAAACTCCATAAAGATGGATTCTTGGACTCATTTGATTTCGAATCATATGACATATGTGAATCTTGTTTATTAGGGAAGATGACAAAGGCCCCATTCACTGGACAAGGTGAAAGGGCTAGTGATCTTTTAGGCCTTATACATAGTGATGTATATGGGCCACTAAACACAGTCGCTAGAGGTGGTTTTCAATACTTCATTACATTTATTGATGATTTCAATAGATATGGATTTGTATATCTTATGAAGCACAAATCAGAATCCTTTGAAAAGTTCAAAGAGTTCAAGAATGAAGTACAAAACCAACTTGGCAAGAGTATTAAAATCCTTCGATCAGATCGAGGAGGTGAATACTTAAGCCAACAGTTTGATGATCATCTGAAAGAGTGTGGGATAATATCTCAACTCACTCCTCCTGGAACACCACAATGGAATGGTGTTTCTGAAAGGAGGAACCGGACTTTGTTGGACATGGTCCAATCCATGATGAGTCATGCAGACCTTCCAGGCTCCTTCTGGGGACATGCTCTGTTAACAACAGCTTTCACACTTAACCGTGTTCCATCTAAGACGATTCAACAGACACCATATGAGATATGGACTGGGAGACGGCCCAGTATGTCTTTCATGAAGATTTGGGGTTGCGAAACTTATGTGAAACGTCAAGTTTCTGATAAGCTTGGCCCTAAATCAGATAAATGCTTCTTTGTGGGGTATCCCAAGGAAACCAAGGGATACTATTTCTATATCCTATTGAGGGCAAAGTGTTTGTCGCATGGACTGCTATATTCCTAGAAAAGGAGTTTATCTCCAAAGGAATCAGTGGGAGGAAAGTAGAACTTGAAGAAATTCAAAGTTCACAGAGTAGCAGCGAACTAATGGTGGAAATAGAGCAGCCTCCACAAAATGTTGTGGAACAGCAACCTGCTCTAGTAGCACAAGACCTGCGTAAGTCTAACAGGATACGTCATCAACCAGAGAGATATGGATTTCTCATGACCCAATAAGGTGACGTATTGCTCATGGATCAAGATGAGCCTGTGACTTACCAGGAAGCCATTATTGGCCCAAAATATGAGAAATGGCTTGAGGCCATGAGATCTGAAATGGATTCCATGTATGCCAACCATGTATGGACCTTGGTTGACCCACCGAAGGGTAAAACCCATTGGGTACAAGTGGGTTTTCAAGAAGAAAACCGACATGGATGGTAATGTACATACCTTTAAGGCGCGATTGGTGGCTAAAGGTTTCAAACAAATTCATGGTGTAGACTATGATGAGACTTTTTCCCAGCTTGCGATGCTTAAATCCATTCGGATCTTGCTTGTCATTGCAAAGATACCATGATTATGAAATCTGCAAATGGATGTCAAAACTACTTTCCTTAATGGAAATCTTCTCGAAGATGTGTACATTACACAACCCGAGGGTTTTGCCACTCCGCAGGATGCTAGAAAAGTATGCAAGTTGCAACGATCTATTTATGGATTAAAGCAAGCTTCCGGAAAATTTGGAATCTTCGTTTTGATGATACAATAAAACAGCTTTGGTTTCATCAAGAATGAAGAAGAATCTTGTGTCTACAAGAAGGTTAGTGGGAGCACTATTGTCTTTCTCGGTATTGTATGTTGATGACATACTACTTATTAGAAATGACATCCCTACCCTACAAATCAGTAAAGACTTGGTTAGGGAACCGCTTCTCTATGAAGGACTTGGGCGAAGCCACCTATGTATTAGGTATCGGGATCTATAGAGATAGATCACCGAGATCGCTTTCGCCTAAGTCGAGTACATACATAGACAAAGTGTTAAGACGATTTAACATGCATGAATCCAAGAAAGGACTCTTGCCTATGTCACATGGTGTAAGCCTATCTAAGGCTCAATCCCCTTCCACCCAGGATGAGAGGGATCGCATGAGCAAGATTCCATATGCATCTGCAATTGGATCTATCATGTATGCCATGTTATGTACTCGACCAGACATCTCGTATGCTTTGAGCATGACGAGTAGGTACCAGTCTGATCCCGGTGAAAGTCACTGGACTACTATCAAGAACATCCTTAAGTACTTGAGAAGGACTAAGGATTCGTTCTTGGTATATGGAGGTGAGGAAGAGCTAGTTGTAAAAGGTTACACTGATGCTAGCTTCCAAACCGATAAGGCGACTCCACATCGCAATCGGGTTATGTTTTTTGCCTAAATGGTGGGGCCGTGAGTGGAAGAGTTCAAAGCGAGAGGCAGTCGCCGATTCTACCACGTAGGTGAGTATATTGCTGCCTCCAATGCAAAGAAAGGAGGCCGTTTGGATCGGGAAGTTCATTACGAACTTGGCACTATTCCTAGCATTGTGGACCCAAGTGGACCTCTATTGTGATAACAATGGAGCCATTGCACAAGCTAAGGAGCCTAGATCTCACCAAATGATCCAAACATATACTTAGGCGCTTCCATCTCATTCGAGAGATCATCGATAGAGGAGATGTGAAGATATGCGTAGTACCAACAGATGATAACATTCTTGATCCATCGACGAAGCCTCTTGCACGTTGAAGCATAAGGGTCACACTAGGTCTTTAGGCATTAGATATACGCCTGATTGGCTCTAGTACAAGTGGGAGATTGTTGGTGTATGCCCTAGAGGCTAATACATTTTCTGTATTTACATATATTCTATTATGCTATTTTATATATGAGGCATTTCATTTATTGTGTTCTTTTTTGATAAACATAATAAAGTCCTTAGAATAGTAAGTTTGATGCCATAGGACATCAAGTGGATGACATGATCGTGAGATCCTTTTGGTTACAACACTATTCTTAAATGTCCCTAGTCAAGTATTATTGTTAATTAGGACAACAATAATACATTGAGACTAGTATGTGTAGAGACTGATGACCGCATTTCACGGGTCATGGATATGAGATATCAAGTCTTCACATTGGTACATATTAGAGTAATGATGTCTTCGGTGACCCACCATGAGAACGCTACATGGATCGTTACGTGAGTGTCATAAGCGATTCTCATAGTGATAATGGTGTTTGTGGTCCTTTGACCTGAAATCACTACGATTCCTACATGAGGAGTTGTGTGTTTTAATGCCATCAAACGTCATTTGTAACAAGGTGATTATAAAGTTGGTTATTGGACATACCGCAAATCATGCGAGAGGGATGTGAGTGACCTAGATGGAATTTGTCACTCCTACATAACAGAGCGATATCTTCGGGCCCCCGATTGAGTGAGACTGCGAAATGCATGGCCATGCTCAAATGAGTCAATATGAGATATTGATCTCATTGATTGTTACAAAGTCTACTCGAGTATCAAGAAACGAATGATTGGACTATACAAGGGTGACGCATTCCATGCCTTGTGTTCAATCTAGATATCTTGACAAAGGGACTAAACTACACGGAAACATTGATCACGGATAGGTTATGTCAAATCACTGACATTCTCATTACTTGGGTAGCGTGATGTGTTGCTAGATACACATTGTTTGTAATATTAAAATGAGATTTTAATATTACTACCAACGCATGAGAACCTGCTGTGGTCGCACACTTAGAACATACTAAATTGGAGCAATAAGGATCCAAGTTGGACTCGATTCAATTGTGGGCCTAACTCATGACATATGGGTTTTAGGGTTGCACAGCTTACCTTGCTACTGCTCACACTCACTTAAGGCAGCCACTATTATAAATAGTACTGTTAAGGGGGCTGCTATAGATGTTACATCACGACCCTAGCTGCACCTAAGAAAGTGAGTGAGAGACAGTGAAAGGTTCTTTTCTTCTATTCGCAGCTAGCACCGCGAAACAGAGGCGTGACTCCTTTTGCAAGTCTATTCGTGTGGATACCGCAGAAACATCGTCGCTATTACGGTGTTGGTGATTCACCTCGCTTGTGTTTATCACGCTTCAAGAGGTAAATTTTAAAAACTCGGATTATGGACTTTTCGCATGGATCCTGTGTGGGAATCCTATTATTCCGCTGCGAGATATTTTGATCCGCAATTCCCAACAGTGGTCACCAAGCGTCTCCCACCAACGTCCTCACTTGATGCCATCTCCTTGTCTCCACATGATGATTACATTATAGAAACCTCTTTTACATTCGAGGGGAATTAGATGAGAAGAGAATGTACAATCAGAATGTAGAGAGAAAGGCACGACACGCAGGTCGTATTTAAAATAACCAAAATAGCATAAAATAAAGACTAAGGCCATAACCATGTCACATTTATTATATGCTTTATATGTATGATATGCATGGATGATGTTTATGGTATGTTAAACAAGTTTAATAAATGGTGAGATCTAATAATAAAATTTCCTCAAAGAAAATATTAAGTCATTATGTGATGCCTTCCAATGCGTGGCACTCATCAAGACTAATATTGATTAAGTGTAGGTCTGCCAAAGCAGGGTGCCTTTATCTATATTAGTAAGATGCGATGGGATAAGAGTAATATCCAAATGCCAACCATTGGGTCTGACTTAACTAGGCCATTTCAATAGGATTGAAGGCTTAGAGGCATGAAGTTGGGCTTTAGTCCATTAGATGGATTAGAATAAGTGTTATTCACCCAACTATCCAAGAGTTGCATGTGATGTAATTGGAAAGAGTTTCCTACCTAAATAACCGAATTTTGGGCGATCACCAAAGTGACTCAAAGCTAGGTAAAATATGGATCTTGGCCCACTAGAAATCTTTCGATGGGATTTTTCGAGTCAATGCTTGAGGGTCATTGACTTGAATAAAATAGTGGGAGGCATATTTAATTAAAAGACCTCATTAAATATGTGTATGGCATGATACTTATATTTTGCATGTTTCTGTTAATAGATAACCATGGCAACAAACACATCAGGTACTTTATCATTGTGATTCGTCCTTGAGAAGGACAAGTTGTCTGAACAAATTTTCTAGACTGTACAGAATTTGAGGATTGTCCTCAAGCAAGAGAAAAAGTTGTATGTTTTGGAAATGACCTATTCTGAGCCACCCGCTTTGCTAATGCCCCTAGAACCGAAAGAGATGCTTATAAGAAGCATCAAGATGATGCCTTGGACATTGGATGTCTAATGCCGGCCACCATGAACTCGAGCTCCAAAAGCAACATGAGAACATGGATGCATACGATATGATCGTACACCTTAAAAAGCTCTATCAAGAGCGGGCCGGTATGAGAGATTCAAGGTCTCTAAAGCACTTTGTTTCGGTGCAAGTAGTAGAAGGAAGCCCTGTTGGTGCTCATGTACTCAAGATGATTGGGTACATTGAAAACCTAGAGAGACCGGGTTTTCCTTTGGGCCAAGAGTTGGCCATCGACTTAGTCCCGCAATCGTTGCGGAAAGTTTCGATCAATTTGTCATGAACTACAACATGAATGAGATTGACAAATCACTACCAGTTGTTAGGCATATTGAGAACTCGCCGAGCGTAGAACATCAACAAAGGTAAAGGGAAAGCCATAATGATGGTCCAAAAGAATAAGGGCAAGAAACAGCGAGAAAAAGCCTAAGGACAACTGGAAGGGCAAGGGCAAGGACAAGTCCAAGCCTAGCACTTCTAGCTTGAAACCGATGGGTGGAGTGGCTAAGGAAGGTACATGCTTCCATTGCGGTCGACCGGACATTGGAAGAGGAACTGCCAAGTTCCCTGGAGGAGCTCAAAAGAAGAAGGAAGTGAGACTTCCACTTCGTGTATTTTTGTTATTGAAGTCAATTTATCTACTTACGCATCATGGGTATTAGATCTTCGGATGTGGATATCACATTTGTGTAAATGTGCGAGGATCTAAAGAGCAAGAGACCATTGACGAAGGGCGAAGTCGACCTACGAGTTGGAAATGGAGCAAAAGTTGCTGCATTAGGCTGTAGGGACTTATTTATTATCTCTCACCACCGGGCTTGTAATAGAGTTAGAGAACTGCTATTTTGTGCCTGCTATTAGTAGGAATATCATTTCTTTTCTTGTTTGGACAAGAAAGGTTTTTCTTTTATAATAAAGGACAAGTGTTATTCTATTTATATGAATGATATTTTTTATGGTAGTGCACAATTGAGTAATGGACTTTATGTACTTGATCTCGAAACGCCCATTTATAACATAAATACAAAGAGGTTTAAATCAAACGATCTGAACCCAACTTTTCTCTGGCATTGTCGTTTGGGCCACATAAATGAGAAACGCATCTCCAAACTCCATAAAGATGGATTCTTGGACTCATTTGATTTCGAATCATATGACATATGTGAATCTTGTTTATTAGGGAAGATGACAAAGGCCCCATTCATTGGACAAGGTGAAAGGGCTAGTGATCTTTTAGGCCTTATACATAGTGATGTATGTGGGCCACTAAACACAGTCGCTAGAGGTGGTTTTCAATACTTCATTACATTTATTGATGATTTCAGTAGATATGGATTTGTATATCTTATGAAGCACAAATCAGAATCCTTTGAAAAGTTCAAAGAGTTCAAGAATGAAGTACAAAACCAACTTGGCAAGAGTATTAAAATCCTTCGATTAGATCGAGGAGGTGAATACTTAAGCCAACAGTTTGATGATCATCTGAAAGAGTGTGAGATAATATCTCAACTCATTCCTCCTGGAACACCACAATGGAATGGTGTTTCTGAAAGGAGGAACCGGACTTTGTTGGACATGGTCCGATCCATGATGAGTCATGCAGACCTTCCAGGCTCCTTCTCGGGGACATGCTCTATTAACAGCCTTTCACACTTAACCGTGTTCCATCTAAGACGGTTCAACAGACACCATATGAGATATGGACTGGGAGACGGCCCAGTATGTCTTTCATGAAGATTTGGGGTTGCGAAACTTATGTGAAACGTCAAGTTTCTGATAAGCTTGGCCCTAAATCAGATAAATGCTTCTTTGTGGGGTATCCCAAGGAAACCAAGGGATACTATTTCTATAATCCTATCGAGGGCAAAGTGTTTGTCACATGGACTGCTATATTCCTAGAAAAGGAGTTTATCTCCAAAGGAATCAGTGGGAGGAAAGTAGAACTTGAAGAAATTCAAAGTTCACAGAGTAGCAGCGAACTAATGGTGGAAATAGAGCAGCCTCCACAAAATGTTGTGGAACAGCAACCTGCTCTAGTAGCACAAGACCAGCGTAAGTCTAACAGGATACGTCATCAATCAGAGAGATATGGATTTCTCATGACCCAATAAGGTGACGTATTGCTCAGGATCAAAATGAGCCTGTGACTTACCAGGAAGCCATTATTGGCCCAGAATCTGAGAAATGGCTTGAGGCCATGAGATCTGAAATGGATTCCATGTATGCCAACCAGGTATGGACCTTGGTTGACCCACCTGAAGGGGTAAAACCCATTGGGTGCAAGTGGGTTTTCAAGAAGAAAACCGACATGGATGGTAATGTACATACCTTTAAGGCGCGATTGGTGGCTAAAGGTTTCAAACAAATTCATGGTGTAGACTATGATGAGACTTTTTCCCCAGTTGCGATGCTTAAATCCGTTCGGATCTTGCTTGTTATTGCAGCATACCATGATTATGAAATCTGGCAAATGGATGTCAAAACTACTTTCCTTAATGGAAATCTTCTCGAAGATGTGTACATGACACAACCTGAGGGTTTTGCCACTCTAGAGGATGCTAGAAAAGTATGCAAGTTGCAACGATCTATTTATGGATTAAAGCAAGCTTCCAGAAGCTGGAATCTTCATTTTGATGATACAATAAAACAGTTTGGTTTCATCTAGAATGAAGAAGAATCTTATGTCTACAAGAAGGTTAGTGGGAGCACTATTGTCTTTCTGGTATTGTATGTTGATGACATACTACTTATTAGAAATGACATCCCTACCCTACAGTCCGTAAAGACTTGGTTAGGGAACTGCTTCTCTATGAAGGACTTGGGCGAAGCCACCTATGTATTAGGTATCGGGATCTATGAGATAGATCACCGAGACTCGCTTGCCTAAGTCGAGTACATACATAGACAAAGTGTTAAGACGATTTAACATGCATGAATCCAAGAAAGGACTCTTGCCTATGTCACATGGTGTAAGCCTATCTAAGGCTCAATCCCCTTCCACCCAGGATGAGAGGGATCGCATGAGCAAGATTCCATATGCATCCGCAATTGGATCTATCATGTATGCCATGTTATGTACTCGACCGGACATCTCGTATGCTTTGAGCATGACGAGTAGGTACCGATCGATCCCTTGAAAGTCACGGATCGCTATCAAGAACATCCTTAAGTACTTGAGAAGGACTAAGGATTCGTTCTTGGTATATGGAGGTGAGGAAGAGCTAGTTGTAAAGGTTACACGATGCTAGCTTCCAAACCGATAAGGGCGACTCCGGTCATCGCAATCGTTATGTTTTTGCCTAAATGGTGGGGCGTGAGTGGAAGAGTTCAAAGCGAGAGACAGTCGCCGATTCTACCACAGGTGAGTATATTGCTGCCTCCAATGCAAAGAAAGGAGGCCGTTTGGATCGGAAGTTCATTACTGAACTTGGCACTATTCCTAGCATTGTGGACCCAGTGGACCTCTATTGTGATAACAATGGAGCCATTGCACAAGCTAAGGAGCCTAGATCTCACTAGCGATCCAAACATATACTTAGGCGCTTCCATCTCATTCGAGAGATCATCGATAGAGGAGATGTGAAGATATGCGCAGTACCAACAGATGATAACATTGCTTGATCCACTGACGAAGCCTCTTGCACAAAGAAGCATGAGGTCACACTAGGTCTTTAGGCATTAGATATATGCACGATTGGCTCTAGTGCAAGTGGGAGATTGTTGGTGTATGCCTAGAGGCTAATACATTTTCTCGTATTTACATATATTCTATTATGCTATTTTATATATGAGGCATTTCATTTATTGTGTTCTTTTTTGATAAACATAATAAAGTCCTTAGAATAGTAAGTTTGATGCCATAGGACATCAAGTGGATGACTTGATCGTGAGATCCTTTTGGTTACAACACTATTCTTAAATGTCCTAGTCAAGTATTATTGTTAATTAGGACAACAATAATACATTGAGACTAGTATGTGTAGAGACCGATGACCGCATCTCACGGGTCATGGATATGAGATATCAAGTCTTCACATTGGTACATATTAGAGTAATGATGTCTTTGGGTGACCCACTATGAGAACGCTACATGGATCGTTACGTGAGTGTCATGGCGATTCTCATAGTGATAATGGTGTTTGTGGTCCTTTGACCTGAAATCACTACGATTCCTACATGAGGAGTTGTGTGTTTTAATGCCATCAAACGTCATCTGTAACAAGGTGATTATAAAGTTGGTTATTGGACATACCGTAAATCATGCAGAGGGATGTGAGTGACCTAGATGGAATTTGTCACTCCTACATAACAGGAGCGATATCTTCGGGCCCCCTGATTGAGTGAGACTGCGAAATGCATGGCCATGCTCAAATGAGTCAATATGAGATATTGATCTCATTTATTGTTACAAAGTCTACTCGAGTATCAGGAAACGAATGATTGGACTATACAAGGGTGACGCATTCCATGCCTTGTGTTCAATCTAGATATCTTGACAAAGGGACTAAACTACACGGAAACATTGATCACGGATAGGTTATGTCAAATCACTGACATTCTCATTACTTGGGTAGCAGGTGATGTGTTGCTAGATACCGCTCACTTGTTTGTAATATTAAAATGAGATTTTAATATTACTACCAACGTCATGAGAACCTGCAGGTCGCACACTTAGAACAGACTAAATTGGAGCAATAAGGATCCAAGTTGGACTCGGATTCAATTGTGGGCCTAACTCATGACAGATGGGTTTTAGGGTTGCACAAACTTACCTTTACATCGCTCACACTCACTTAAGGCAGTCACTATTATAAATAGTATTGTTAAGGGGGCTGCTATAGATGTTACATCACAACCCTAGCCGCACCTAAGAAAGTGAGTGAGAGACAGTGAAAGGTTCTTCTCTTCTATTCGCAGCTAGCACCGCGAAACAGAGGCATGACTCCTTTTGCAAGTCTGTTCATGTGGATACCGCAGAAACATCGTCGCTATTACGGTGTTGGTGATTCACCTCGCTTGTGTTTATCACGCTTCAAGAGGTAAATTTTAAAAACTCGAATTATGGACTTTTCACATGGATCCTGTGTGGGAATCCTATTATTCCGCTGCGAGATATTTTGATCCGCAATTCCCAACACTTTGTCTCAATGTTCGAGAAGTTCAGAAACATTTGAAAAAGTTGAAGAATAAGGGGGTTAGCAATCCTGCATTAACCGATTAGATAATCCTCTAGACAAAGCCAATTCAAAAAATTCCAAAACCCAGATCCTCATAAACCACGTCGAACCCAGAAGTGAGAAATAGATCTAGGTTGGATTTAGAAGATGCCAGTACCAAGGTAATGACTGGAGAATGTCAAGCAGTAGGTGAGGCTTTTTTTTCCCAAAACTCAGAGATTTGTGCTGCCTTCGAAGCTTTGAGTGGGTTTGTTACCGGTGCAAATGTACCATCTCTCTAGTTAGCCAATTTTTCATTTGAACCATTATTGGACAGTGAGATTACGCTTCCTAATGACAAAGAACACAAAGATAAGGTCGGCGGAGTTAGGCTTTGTTGATGGGCAGAGGTACAACTTCTTCGAGGGGCAAGTGTCATTTTGTCGGCTGAGCTTGAGCTAGAAGATTCTAGAAGAAAGATATCATCCTTCAACCAACTTTACCAATCAGAGTTAAAGAAAGCTCAAAGGATGCATTTGGCTGAGGTTTTCAAGCTGAAAAAGGAAATTGAAGCCCTGAAAACAAAAGCTAGTCAAGTTGATGGCTTCGAGTCGTCTTTGGAATTATTAGAAGAAGAGACGAAGAAAGTCGAAGAAGATCTTGCTATGATAAAGAAGGATAAGCAAGGGATTGACCAAGAGCTTAAAGAAGCACTTGACAGCAAAGCCAAGTTACTTGCTGAGCTGGAGAGCTTAAAAGATGAAGCAGTCAAACAAAGGGTTACCGGTTACGAAATTGGTCTGAAATATGCTAAATTTTTTAACCCTAAAGGTGTGTTTGATGATCGTCTAGGTGAACTTGGAGTTTGCAAAGAAATAGTCAATGGCTGATTTGTTGACCCTCCAAAAGAGGACGTTGAAGTTGATGCAGCGGCCGAGGACCAAGGCAGAGCATGGAGACTTTTTTTAATGTTTTGTTTTGTTACAAGTGTAATTCAGTCATTTGAACTTACGATTATGCAAAGTGTTTTGGAATGAAAATTTGTACCTTCGACTCAATTCAAATGACAAATTATATCTTCGATTAAATTTGCTCGTTGATTTAAATTTGAATATGTAACATTCTCTCCAACCTAATGGACTTAATTAAGATTATAGTAGCTCAATAAAATTAATAGAAGTTATTTGATAATTTTGATAATGATTTGGATTGATTTGAGCATAAATCTATAACACTAAAGTTAAGAAAAAGCTCAGAAATTGGTTTGAATAGTTGAGAAGATAGAAATAAATATGAGACATTTATTTCTAAGCCATAAAGGATTGGAATGAGTGTATTAAAATTTGGAAGCTCAAATGAATTAGTTTTCCATTTTTTTAAAAACACTGAGGTAGTGTTCAAAGACCAAACTAAACAGGCAAGTTGTCAAAAAATCATGAGATTATGAGCAAATGTCAAATAATGGATAAAGATTAATGAAAGGGTGAATACAAATTAAATTGAACACTTGAAAGCTTCCTAGTTCAATTCCATAAGGTTTAACCTAACCCAGGGATGAATAGTGAAGCTTAGTGTTTGATAAAAATGTATAATGAGATTTATGGAGATGTAAAACTGGGAAATGAAGGAAATCCTAGAATTTTCTATAATACCTATGGTGGGTTGAAAATTCGTTAAGGAAATATTAAAGTGTTCTTAATAGATATAATGTTTCCAGTTAGATTTCCCTTTTACCCTTTATTTCATATTCCTCACCGCCTCTCATCCTTATTTTCTCACTTCTCTCTCTATTTTCACGTTCTCACTCACTCTCCTCTCTCTCACGCTCATTGCCACTAGAAAAAGAAGAGAAGAAAAAGAGAGAAGAGACATGGGGAAGAAGGAAGACAAATCAAGGAGGAAGAAAGGAGAATCAAGAGGAAATAATGATAAAGAGAAATGAAAATTCAAAGATAGAAAAGATGGAGCTTTTCAAAGGATTGAGGTAGGGGTTTTTCATCACTTTTCAATTTCTTCCTTTGTTTTCCAAACATTTGGAAACTTGAGATTTGAAAGATGATTTTGAAATGGAAAAGATGATTGTATGATGATTATGATTTGAGAATTTGATTCTTTGATTTAACTATTGATGAGTTTTTTAAGATTTGGAAATGGGGTTTCATACCCATCTTGAAATTTGTTGTTTTATGAGTGATTTGGATGTATATTTTTGATTGTTTAATGTTGATGATGTTGTTTGTCTGTTTGGTTGGGTTAAAATGGGTTAAAGACTTTATTTTTCTGCAAATTTCCACGTTGTAATCGATTACATAGCCCTTGTAATGGATTACTAAGCTTCTGGAGCTGCGAGATGTGTTTCTGGGCAGCTTGTAATCAATTACATGGCCTATAGAATTGATTACATGGCTTTTGACACACTTGTAATCGATTACCAAGGCTATGTAATCGATTATCAGGCTCCTGATTTGAGGATTTTTGCCTGAAAATGATGGAAACTAAGTTTTTTATCCCATGGGACCTAAATACAAACCTTAAACTATGAATTGAATGATTGAAATTCACTAGATTGTGAAAAGATAAAGTATCCAAACAAATTTGAGAAAATGATTTCATGATATGATTGAATCAAATGAGATAGAATGACTTGAGAAATGACTTTTTATGATGCTTTTGCATCAAGTAAGATAGAATGATGGATTTGATTATTAATGATAAGGAAAACCTTTATATGCATATTATTGCATGTTGATAAAATGTGAGGCCTTGTGCCATGATATAAGATGATGAGATAAATATCATAGTGTATAATTGATTTGATCATTATGTGTGATAACATGATATGAGATTTATGATTGAAATAATGATTGAGATTCATGAGTAACCCATTACCTAAGATATCCTTAGACCTAAGGGGTGACTTGGAAATAGTGTTTGACGATGGAGATTCCCTTACCACTTGAGTAATGAGGTTAAGTATGGACATTTCCTTTCTCTTTACCTGAGTTTCCCCCTCGTTGATGTGAAGTTAAGGATGGACATTCCCTCTCTACCCTTGAGGCATTCCTAGTTGAAAGGTAGTGTGAGGAAGGAAGATACTCTCCCTATCTAAGTAGTTGAGGGGATAGTGTGAGAAGGAAGATACTTTCCCTATCAAGTAGTTGAGGATGAACAATTCCTTTTCTACTCACAACTCTGGAATAAGGACAACAATTCCCTCATAAGTTGTGTTCCCTCTCTACTCACAACTCTAGAATGAGGATGAACAATTCTCTCATAAGTTATGGATTGATTTGGGTTACTCTGACCCTGGAGTAGCTCTGTGTGGCAAATGGATTGTTATAAATGGGTTGAAGTGCACTAACCCGAAAGCAAGCTACTACCAAGTGATTGGTATTACGAGGATGGACATTCCCTCCATACCATTTGATTTGAGATGACATATGTTTCTTGATGATTTGAGATATGAATATTGAAAAATAAGATTTTGATATGATTTTGATAATCGATGATATAGATGAGATTTCTTGAGATTTGATAAAATGATTTACGATTTAATGACTCAAGATTTGATGATATACATCATGATTTGATTTCATGAGATTTGATGAAATGAACTATAATTTGAGACATGAATTTTGATGATTGTGATCCCTTGATATGGATTTGAGATTTTGATAAGACTTGATGATTGCTTTAATCATTCAAATGATTTTGATAAAGGATATAAAATGAACCTCTGTTTCTGGAAGAGGAAAGACTCGATTTGGCTTTAGCCACCTCCTACGGATTATATAGTAATGATTTGAAATGATTCTTCCTCGAAACAGCTGGAATTATTGTGATGACACAATTTTTATAACTATTGAGAATTTTATGATTCTTACCCCTTATTTATATAATTTCTATGATAATTCTAGGCAGGATCCAGACAGTCAAGCAAGATTGAGCTTCGACATAATGAGTTAGTTTAGTACTTTTGCTTAGATTTTTCTAAAATAGTCACCCCGACCTTGTGCATGACGCATTCTTTGTATATAGTGTACAATGATGTACAGTTTGTATAAACTTCCTTTCATAATATATGTGTATTATGCTTTTGTGAAAGACTCATATTTTGATATTCTTTCAAATGTTTTATTTGAAAATTTGATGATATTCGTAAGTTATATACCAAATCCTAATTACTGATGCCTAAATTGGATACGTTATTACTACTAATATTTAGGATGTTACATTATGGTATCAGAGCAGTTCATCCTGTTGAGTTGGGATATGGACTAGCTAAGTTAATGTCATGCATTTTCTTATCTTAATATTGAGAAGAATAAATAGAATTATATAACAACCTTGTGTATGTATGTTATGGTTACTACTACACAGTTACATGAATATTGAGCCTCAGCCAGTAATGGTACGATAAATATGATGAAGATATTCGGAGAAGTGATAGTTGTCATGAGATAGCAAAGGGAGATGGTCGCAGTTATGAGAGAATAGACGAACGTCATAAATAAGAGTTTTGGAAAGGATGGGCAGCAACCCACATTTGCAAAACCAGAAAATGAAGCAGCAGTCGTGGGAAATCAGGGTTTCCATGACCTTTCAGAGTTCAAAAAGACTAACCCTCTATTCTTCCAAGGAGAGTATGATCCAGTCAAGGCTGAGGAATGGTTAAGAGAGTTGGAGGAGATCTTTGTTGTGATGAGATGCATGAATAATTGGAATGTGTCCTTACTTCCTTCATGTTAAAGAGGGAAGCTGAATATTGGAGGAATGATGATAGAAGAATAAAGAAAGTAATAGGGATAGAGATAACTTTGGAGATATTTAAGATGACTTTCTTGGATAAGTATTTCCATGGAATCTACAAGCAGAGAAAGAGTTAAAATTTTTAAAGTTGAAACAAGGAAATATGACAATGGGGCAATTTGTGGTAAGATTTGAGAAGCTGTCAAAATTTTCTTCTTACTTTCAGTACAATGTAGATGAGAACTAGAAGTACGTGAAGTTTGAGTCCAGATTGGAGGGCAAACTGAGGAAGATAGTGAAGCCCTTGAGAATAGGGACCTTCACACTCTTGTGAACAAATATAGGATAGCAGAGTCAGTTAGTTTGAGACCACCACAACCTTAATAGAAGCAAAAGCCTCAGGGCTTTCGAAAGAGAAGAAAGACAGATGATGACTCCAAGAAGAAATTTCAGAGTTCAAGAATTAACAAGGAAAAGGAAAACTGTTAAAGATAGAAGACAAAGGACTACAATGTCCGAAATGTGAGCGAATACCCAAAGGTATTCCAAGATGGACTAAGTGTATTGCCACTTGAGAAAGAGATTGAGTGTGCTATAGACCAAGTGCCAGGAACAAGGCCTACCTCCATAGCACCCTATAGGAATTTCCCCATAGAACTCTTTGAGCTTTAGAAACATATACAAAAGTGTTGGACGAAGAGTCCATTCGACCTAGTGTTTCAGTTTGGGGAGCTCGTGTGCTCTTGATAAAGGGGAAAGATGGCAATATGAGTTTATGTGTGGATTTTAGGCAATACCCACTGCCCAAGATAGATGATTTGATGGACCAGTTGCAAGGAGTTGTAGAGTTTTCAAAGATTGACTTGAGATCTGGGTACCATCAAATCAAGATTAGAAAGAAGATATTATTGATACTGCCTTTAGAACCAGGAATGGGCATTATGAGTATCTTGTAATATCCTTTAGTATGATAAATGCACTTGCCGTTCTTATAGATTATATGAACAGGATTTTTAGACTATACCTTAATAAACTCATTGTTGTCTTTATAGATGGTGTTCTTATTTATTTAAAGATGACTGAGGAACATGAAGAGCATATAAGGGTAATTCTAGAAATCTTAAAAGAAAAGAAATGTTTGCCAAGTTATCAAAACATGAATTTTGGATAAAGCAGGTATAGTTCTTAAGACATGTGATATCTAGAGATGGAACATCCGTGGATCCTAGTAAGAGAGGCAGTGTTACGATGGCAGAGACTTATCACCGTAACTGAAGTTAAGAGCTTCTTGAGTATTGCAGGAAATTCATAAGGGGGTTTTCCTAGATAGTGTTTCCTTAAATAGGTTGATTAGGAAGGATAGCACTTATGAGTGGACACAGAGATGCGAGAACCGCTTCTAATAGTAGAAAAAAAAGTTGACTACCACACTCGTGCTAATAATTCCAGACCCATAAAAAAATGGGTTAGACTGTATGTTGATGTGAAATGGATGAGTAGTTGCTTATGCCTCTATGTAGCTAAGACCCAATAAAGGGAACCACCTAACCCATGACTTGGAACTAGCTGTAGTGTGCGTGTTTTAAAGATTTGGAGGTATTATCTGTATAGGGTCAAGTTTAAAGTCTTTGGTGATCATAAAAGTCTGAAATGCTTGTTGATAAAGAAGAGTGGAATATGAGGTGGATGGAGTTTTTGAAAGACTATGACTTTGAAATAAAGTATCATCTGGGGTAAGGCCAATGTTGTGGCTGATGCACTTAACAGAAACTTCTGTATGTGTCCCAAATGGTGGTACGAGATATGGAACTCCTTGAGAGCTTCATAAATTTGAGTCTGGCAATGACTGTGTTACCATATAGTTTGTGTTTGAAAAAGATTAGACATTCGGAATGATTTGAGGGCTCAAATTAGAAAAGCTCAAGAGGATGATGAAGTTTGAAAAATAATAGATAAATAAATCCAATTAGGAAAGAAATTTTTTTTAAAGGGCTCAAGATGAAACACTTATGTTTAGAAATAAACTACGTGTTCAACAAGATGAAATCAAAGAGAAGATTTTTGAAGAAGCCCATAAGATTAGAAACACCATCCATCTTGGAGCCACAAAGATGCATTAAAACCTCAAAAGAGATGCTTTGGTGGCCAAACATGAAAAGAGATATAACAAAATAGGTGTCCAAATGTTGAGTTTGTCAAAAAGTGAGAATAGGACTCCAAAGACCCTTCCAAAATTCTAAAACCCCTGGAGATTCCTGAATGGGAATGAGAAAGCATATCGATAGACTTTGTGATGAGATTGCTAAAGACCCAGTCAGGCCATGATGCCATTTGGGTTATGGTGGGCAAACTGACAGAGTTTGCACACTTTTAGCCATAGAGGCTAACTGACTATTAAATAGAAGACTCCAGTGGTATCTTTAAGAGATAGTTAGATTGCATGGAATCCCCTCTAGTATGATATCAGATAGAGATTTCAGATTGACCTCTAGATTTTGAGGAAGCCTTGCAAAAAGCTTTTGGTCCAACAGATCATAGAACATATTAAAATGATCAGAGATAGAATGTTAATAGCCTAAAGAAGGTAGAAAATTTATGTGAATAAGAGAAGAAAACCCTTGAAATTTAATGAAGAAGAACATGTGTTCCTTAGAGTCGCTCCAACTAAGGAGGTTGGTAAAGCCCTAAAGACCAAAAAGTTGAATCCTCGATTCTTTGTTCTTTTCCAGATCTTGAGAAGAATCAGAATAGTAGCTTATAAGATAGCTTTTCTACACCGCCTACCCAACCTTCACAATGTTTTCCATGTTTCCCAACTTTAAAAGCATACTCCTGATCCTTTACATATCATAGAGAATGAAATCGTATAGTTAAAAGATGGTTTAACTTATACGGTTAGACTTGTAAGGATCATGGATGAAGCGATAGAAGGACTCAGAGGGAAACAATTTTTTAGTGACGGTATTATGGGATGGAGGTGACTTAGAGGATGTCACATGGGAGCTGGAAACCACATTGGTGCCAAGTTATCTAGAGAATTTTGAATGAGATGAATCAAATTTTGAGGACAAAATTTATAAAAGGGGAGAGAATTATAACATTCTCTCCAACCCAATGGACTTAATCAGGGTTATAGTAGCTCAATAAAATTGATAGAAGTTATTTGATAATTTTGATAATGATTTGGATTGATTTGAGCATAAATCTATAACATTGAGGTTGAGAAAGAGCTCGAAAATTAGTTTAAATAGCTGAGAAAATAGAAATAAATATGAGACATTTATTTCTAAGTCATAAATGAATGGAATGAGTTGTATTAAATTTTGGAAGCTCAAATGAATTAATTTGACATTTTAGAAAAAAAACACTAAGATAGTGTTCAAAGGCCAAACTAAACAGGCAAGTAGCTCAGAAAATCATGATATTATGAGCAAATGTCAAATAGTGAATAAAGATTAATGAGAGGGTGAAAACTGATTAAATTGAACACTTGAAAGCTTCATTGTTCAATTTCATAAGGTTTAACTTAACCTAGGGATGAATAGTGAAGTTTAATGTTTGATAAATATGTATAATGAGATTTATCGAGATGTAAAACTGGGAAATGAAGGAAATCCTAGAATTTTCTATGATACCTATGGTGGGTTAAAAATTCATTAAGGAAACATTAAAGTGTTCTTAATAGATATAATGTTTCCAGTTGGATCTCCCTTTTACCATTTATTTCCTATTCATCACGGCCTCTCACCCTCATTTTCTCACTTCTCTCTTTGTTTTCACGTTCTCACTCACTCACTCTCCTCTCTCTCACGCTCATTGCCAATAGAAAAGAAGAGAAGAAAAAGAGAAAAGAGAGATGGGGAAAAAGGAAGACAGATCAAGGTGGAAGAATGGAGAATCAAGAGGAAAGAAAGATCAATAGAAATGAAGATTCAAGGATACAAAAGATGGAGCTTTGCAAAGGAGATGAGGTAGGGGGTTTTTCATTGCTTTTCTATTTCTTTATTTGTTTTCCAAGGATTTGAAAACTTGAGATTTGGAAGATGATTTTGAAATGGAAAAGATGATTGCATGATGATTATGATTTGAGAACTTGATTCTTTGGTTTAACTCTTGATGAGTTTTTAAGATTTGGAAAAGGGGTTTCATACCCATCTTGAAATTTGTTGTTTTATGAGTGATTTGGATGCATATTTATGATTATTTGATGTTGATGATGTTGTTTATTGGTTTGGTTGGGTTAAAATGCGTTAAAGACTCTATTTCTTTTTTTTTTTGTTTGTAAATTTTCATGTTGTAATCAATTACGGTTGTAAAATTCGGCAAGTGTACCAAATCATAAAAGTAATAAAGTGTGAGTAAGAGTATCATCCCACTAGGATTAAGTTACTAATATTAAGTTCGCTAAAATTGACATTATCTAAGCTAATTATGAAAAAGAGTTGTTGCAAATTTAATTAAAAATAAAATTCAAAGTGGAGAAAATTAAAAGAATTAAAGTATGTAAACACATCAATAAATCAAAGGGGTGAAAATTAATGGTATTAAAGCATTATGGTTCTAACTTTACTTGAACTCTTTAAATGCACATTCAAATATTAGTTTAACTATGTTCTATTTCAATGATTCATGGTTAATTCTCAAAATTAATCAATACCTAATCCCTTGGTATATTAATCATCTTCACATTATTTAAAGTTAATCAATCTCTTAGTATAACCCCAAATAGAGAAAGCTTTATAAAAAATGAGAGAATTAAAAGAAAGACCAGACAACCCACAACGTCTATTCATAGCAATTGCAGAAATTATGGTCTTTTTCACATGTTCTAGGTTCATGCAAATTTTTCCAAATCATACATCAACCCAAAAAAGCATTTCCAAATTGATCAGGTTTAGAAAAGTATTAAGAAAAAAGATAAACACATAAATCATAAAATAGAAACATAAATTAAACTCATAAACGAAGTTACATCATTAAAGTTCAAGATCCATCATCCCCCTAACAAGGGAAAATTAGTTACACATGGATAAAGAATAAAATAAAGAGAGAAATTTGACAAACTCCATCGAAGACAAGTGGAAAGGATAAGAAAAATCCCTAATCTTCACTCCTGAATGCACCCACACCAAGCTAGGGTTTGTGTCGTTGCTTCTCTCTTTGACAACTATTGAAGAGTGTGATCAATTTGGCGTAACTTTTGTATTTATAATTAAAATAATGTGTCAGCCTACGCGTCCAGCGCCTGAGTGCTGGTTTCTCAACACTTGAGCACCGAGCGTCTTTCTGAATTTTCCTAATATGCGACGCATGCTTGGACGCTGCCTTACCAGCGCTTGAGCGCTGGGCGCCCAAAAGGATTTTCCATGTTCTGCCAAGCATTGGCATTCTAGCGGTTGAGCGTTGGACTACTAGAAATTTTTTTAGCTTTTCTTCATCGTGCAAGCGTCCAGTCTTTTTTCATGAGTAATTACCTATCAAAAAACACATAAAATGCGTAATAAAAAAATAATTTAAAATAATAAAAGCATAATAAAACTTGAGAATAAAACTCAATCAAAGAGATTAAAAAAGGATTAAAATTCAGAATTTGAACCGTAAAAATATGAATTTTTGAAGGTTCATCAATTACATTGCCCTTGTAATCGATTACCAAGCTTTTGGAGCTACTGAATGTGTTTCTAGGCAGCTTGTAATTACATGGCTTCTACCAGACTTGTAATTGATTACCAAGGCCATGTAATTGATTACCAGACTCCTGATTTGAGGATTTTAGCTTGAAAATGATGGAAATAGAGTTCTTTATCCCATGGGACCTAAATACAGACCTTAAACCTTGAATTGAATGATTGAAATTTAATAGATTGTGAAAAGATAATGCATCCAAACAAATTTAAGAAAATGATTTTATGATATGGTTGAATCAAATGAGATAGAATAATTTGAGAAATGACTTTTTATAATGTTTTTGCATCAAGTAAGATAGAATGATGAATTTGATTATTGATGATAAAGAAAACCTTTATATGCATATTATTGCACATTGATGAAATGTGAGGCCTTGTGCCATGATATGAGGTGATGAGATAAATATCATAGTGTATAATTGATTTGATCATTATTCATGATAACATAATATGAGATTGATGATTGAAATAATGATTGAGATTCATGAGTAACCGATTACCTAAGATATCCTTAGACCTAAGGGGTGACTCGAAAACGATAGTTGAGGATGGACATTCCATTACCACTTGAATAATGAGGTTAAGGATGTACATTCATCTCCTCTTTACCTGAGTTTCCCCCTGGTTGATGTGTAGTTGAGGATGGACATTCCCTCTCTTCACTTGAGGCATTCCTAGTTGAAAGGTAGTGTGAGGAAGGAAGATACCCTCCCTATCTAAGTAGTTGAGGGGAAAGTGTGAGAAAGGAAGATACCTTCTTTATCAAGCAGTTGAGAACAAACAATTCCCTCTCTGCTCACAACTCTGGAATGAGGACGAAGAATTCCCTCATAAGTTGTGGATTGATTTCGGTTACTCTAACCCTGGAGTAGCTCTATGTGGCAAATAGATCATCATAAATGGGTTAAATTACACTAACCCGAAAGTAGGCTACTACCAAGTGATTGGTATTGTGAGGATGGACATTCCCTCCATACCATTTGATTTGAGATGACATATGTGTCCTGATGATTTGAGATATGAATCTTGAAAAATGAGATTTTGATATGATTTTGATAATCGATGATATAGATGAGATTTCTTGAGATTTGATAAAATGATTTACGATTTGATAACTCGAGATTTGATGATACAAATCATGATTTGATTTCATGAGATTTGATGAAATAAACTATGATTTGAGACATGAATTTTGATGATTGTGATCCCTTGATATGAATTTGAGATTTTAATAAGACTTGATGATCGCTTTAATCATTCAAATGATTTTGATAAAGTATATAAAACGAACCTTTGTTTCGAGAAGAGGAAGGACTCGATTTGGCTTTAGCCACCTTCCTACGGATTATATAGTAATGATTTGAAATGATTCTTCTTGAAATAGCTTGAATTATTGTGATGACATGATTTTTATAACTACTGAGAATTTTATGATTCTCACCCCCTACTTTTATGATTTCCATGATAATTCCAGGTAGGATCTAGATAGTCAAGGGAGATGGAGCTTCGACATGAAGAGTTAGTTTAGTACCTTTGCTAAGATTTTTGTAAATAGTCATACTGACCTTGTGCCATGAGGCATTCTTTGTATATAATGTACAATGATGTACAGTTTGTATAAACTTCCTTTCGTAATATATGTATATTATGCTTTCGCGAAAGACTCATATTTTGATATTCTTTCCAATGTTTTATTTGAAAATTTGATAATATTCGTAAGTAATATACTAAATCCTAATTACTGATACGTAAACCGGATACGTTATTAGTACTAGTATTTTGGATGTTATAGAACATGACATCGATTTTCATTGTGTACCTTGAATAACTTTGTATGCCTTTAACAAATTGATGTCAGACTTTTCCCTAGCTTACAATGCTTTTTCAAATGATTTGATCGTGAACTTGGTCTTTCCCGAGTTTGGCCACTTGAATTTGCTTGTCAGATCAATGTTTGAATTCCTCAGATAGCCTTGCATGTCTTCATTTTTTAATGGAAGATTTTGACTTGTCAAATCAAAATTTGAATTCCTCAGATAGCCTTACATGTCTTCATTTTTTTAATGGAAGACTTTGACCTCAAAAATTTTTCGAGCTTGGCAGCATACGCATGGCCTTTCAATTGGCATCCTAGTTTAATCATGATCTCAGATTTCCCCGAGCTTGGCCAATTTAATTAATAATGGACCAAACATAGCATCGGCATTTACAATCAAAATTTACAGGACTGGCACCAATATTTAGTAGGTCCGGCATCGGTTCGGGTTTGGCATCTACATTTACTAGGCCGGCATCGGCTTAGGGCCGACATTGGCTTGGGGCCAGCATTGACTTGAGGCCGATTTCATAGTGTCATTAGCTTTACCTCGGACTTTCCCGAGCAAAGACATCCAACTTCTGAAGCAACGGTGAAAAAAACTTATTAACGATATATAATGGAATTAAGATATGCCTTATTAAAACCTTCCAGGAAAAACCCAGTGGGAAAAAATCCTAGTAAAGAAAAAGAGTACATCATCCTAATTCTTGTACATCACTTATCTTAAGAATGAATAAATGAAACTACATTTAGAAGAGTAAAAACTTAGCTAAAATATTTTCGAAGAAAGGCCGAGTTCTACGTTCTGGGGAGAGCTTTTCCAGTGAAATCGCTGATCTTATAAGCTTTGTCATCGTTGTCTTTCAAGATTCAGAAAAGGACCTTCCCAGTTGGTTAACCATTTTCCTTCACTGGGTGATTTTCTAGAATCTTCAACTTTACGCAAAATTAGATCTTCTTCTTGAAATTTCTTGTTCTGACCTTCTAATTGTATTTCCTAGCTGCCCTTACTTTGACAACTTCCTCTTGGATGTCAGCAATCTCCCTTTCTTGTTCCAGCAAATCAAGGTCAGTCTTCCTTACTTCATCATTGGCTTCTTCGTTAAAGGCCGACCTTCTAAAGCTTGGCTCATCGATTTTGACTGGAATTATAGCATCGACTCAAAAAGTAAGTGAGAAAGGTGTTTCTTAGGTAGATGACTATGGCATGGTGTGATATGCCCAAAGGACACTCGATAGTTCTTTTGGCCAAAGGCCCTTGGCACGATCTAACCTTTTTCTTAGCCTAGTTAAGAAAACCTTGTTTACTACTTCGGCCAAACCGTCTGTTTGAGGGTGCTTGACTGAGGTGAACACTTATTTTATTCTATTCTTAAAACAAAACTCACAAAATTTTTTGTCAGTGAATTGAGTTTTGCTGTTAGACACAATTATGAACGGTAAACTATACTAGCAAATAGTTATTTTCCAGACAAACCTTTTACCTTTTCTAAAGTTATGCTAGAAAGGGGTTCAACCTCAATCCATTTTTGTAAAATAGTCAATTACGACCACGATATACCTTAACTATCCTACCGCTACAGAAAAAGGTCCTAACAAGTCAATTCCCCATCTACAAAAAGGCGATAGAGTTTTTAGGTTGTGAAGTTCTTCGGGTGGAGCTTCATGAAAATTTGTGAATTTATGACATTTTTCGCACTTTTGGATATACTTTAAACAATCGACTTTAATTGTTGGCCAATAAAGTCTAGGCCTCAAGACCTTTCCTGCCAAAAATCGTCCTCCAATGTGACTGCCACAAACTTTTTCATTGACTTCTTTCATAACCGACTGAATCCGAATCGAACCAACGCATTTTAAAAGGGGAAGTGAAAATCCTCTTTTGAATAGCTCTCCCTCAACCAAATTGTAATAACTAGCTGACTTCCTCAGCTTATTTGTTCTTTTATTTTTGGTCAGAAGCTCTCCATCTTGCAAGTATTTAATGATTGGTTTCATCCAAGAATTCATATCACTGTCAATGGCAAAAGATTCATCCATTTCAACACTTGATTTCTCAACCACTTCTTGAATGACAGATCAGTTGTTCCCCGACCCCTTGGTGTTGGCTAACTTTGAAAGTAGATCTGCCTGAGCATTTTGATCCCTCGGGATATGCAAGATCTCGAATTGTTCAAACTTTGTGACAACATTTTGCACCTTCATTAAGTACTTACTCAACTGAGGGTCTTTGGTCTTAAACTCGCCCTTAACCTGTCCTGTAACTAGTTGAGAGTCTGACTAAGCAATCAATCGGGTTGCTCCCATTTCTCCAGCCAATGCTAGTCCGACAATAAGGGTTTCATACTCAACCTGATTATTACTTGCTCGAAAATTGAACTTCAGGGGGATCAAAACTTCATTTGGTCCTTCCAAGATAATTCCTATCCCACTTCCTTTAACATTGGAGGCTCCATTGACAAAATGATACCAAGTGTCATTATTTAAATCATGTGGAAGAGGCGAGGATAATTCAACTAAGAATTCGGATAATACCTGTGATTTGATTGGGCCTCTAGGTTGATATTGGATATCAAACTTGGACAATTCCACTGACCACAAGATCATTTGTCCAGCGAGTTCTGACTTTCTGAGCACTTATTTAATCGGCTAGTCAGTTCTGACAATTATCGGGTGACTTTGGAAGTATTGTCAAAGTCTTCTTGCTGTAATCACCAGAGCAAGCGCCATTTTTTTTAATTTTTTGATATCATATTTCTGGTCCTTGCAAAACTTGACTGATGAAGTAAATCAAACGTTGCTCCTTCCCATCCTCCTTAACGAAAACCAAACTCAATGCTTGGTCAAAAATAGAAATATAGAGAAATAATTTATCACCTTGCTTGGGCTTAGTCAAGATCAGTGGGGTGGCTAGGAAATGCTTTAATTCACCGAAAGCCCTTTCGCATTCTTCTGTCCGCTAGAAATTTTCTAATTTCTTGAGACATTGGAAAAATAGTAGAGCTCGATAAGCAAATTTTGAGATGAATCTTGATAAAGCAACAATCCTCTTTGTTAGTCTCTGCACTTCCTCGATCGTTGTTAGGCTCCTCATGTCCATTAGGGCCTTGCATTTGTCCAGATTGGCCTCGATACCTTTGTTGGTGAGTAGGAAATTGAGGAACTTTTTGGCATGAACCCCGAACACACATTTCTTTAGGTTCAACTTCATGTTATATTTTCTTAATTGAGTGAAGATCTCGACGAGGTCGGAACAATGGTTTCTGTTTACTATAGTTTTGGCCACCATATGTTCCTGTCAATCTATTCCTCAAATATCTTGTTCATTAACCATTGATAGGTTGCTCCAGCATTCTTTAGGCCAAAAGCCATTACTCTATAACAAAAGTTTCCAAATTCGGTGATAAAGGCGGTCTTCTCCTCATCATCAAGATGCATTCGGATTTGGTTGTACCCAGAGTACGCACCTATGAAACTAAGAAACTGATAACCGAAAGCTCCGTCTACCAATGGATCTATGCTGGGAAGAGGATAAGAATCCATAGGGCAAGCTTTATTGAGATCAGTAAAATCTGTGCACATCCTCCATTTTTTGGATGACTTCTTTACTATAACTTTGTTGGATAACCACGTAGTATTCTCCACTTCCCTAATGAACCCTGCTTCCAATAGCTTTTTTGTTTCTTCAGCAGCAACCTTTTGCCTCTTGGACCCTAGTTTCCTTTTCTTTGGAGCAATAGGCTTTACTTTTTGATCTAAAGAAAGCTTGTACGAGATAATCTTCGGATCAATTCTTGGCATATTTGTCACAGTCCATGTGAATATATCAAAGTTTTTCTTCAATAGCTCCTCTAATTCTTGCTTGACAACGGTCGATAGATGGGCCCTGATATGTGTCTCCTGATCGGGTTGGGGCCTAAATAGACGGCCTGCAATTCTTTAATTGGCTGAGGTCGGTCCTGCTCATCAATCCTTGGATCAAGTTCAGCCATACTGACATTGTGGATCGGCCGTTTGCTACAATGATCTACACGGTCGATCGACTCCTTTGGCTTTAGTTTTAAACTTTCATTATAGTAGATCCTAACCTCTTTCTGATCTGCATGAACTACTCCAACCTTGTTCTTGGAGACTAGAAACTTCATTGTCAAGTGAGGAGTCAAAACTACAGCTCTAAAAGAATTAAGAGAAGCCCTTCCAAGAATAGCATTATATGGGGTATGGCAATCAATTACAAGATATTTAACTAGAACTATTTTTAGAAGTGTACCTATTCCAAAATTCGTTTGGAGTTCAGTATATTCTTTCACATTTACCTGTTCTCTAGAAAAACTGACCAAGCTCCTATTGAAAGGGGTTAAATCATCATCTCGTATTTGTAATCTCTAAGGGGTAGACATGTAGAGAATGTCTACCGAACTCCATTAGTTGACCAATACCCTCCTTATTTGAAAGTTTCCAGTGATAACAAAGATCACCATTGGATCATCCAAATTCTCATCAAGGTCGATAAAGTCCTTATTCAAAAATGAAATAACCGGGCCATGCTCATGCCGTTTATTTTGGAGTGGAGAAGGATGACTTACTGACAAGACAGCTTGGAGATGGCGCTTTTGAGATGAATTTGAGCTTCAACCTCTTACAAAGCCACGATATATGGAATCGATGACTCATGTAATCATGTGATCTCAGAAATCAGAGACAACGACGATCGCTTTGCCCTTTTCTCCCAGATTCGAACTCCTCTGTCTGGATTAATTCCTTTCTCTTTCTTTTCTACTTCGGCTTTTACATCGGTAGATGTATTTCCTGAGATGAGCCTCTCGGATGAGTTGTTCAATTTTATCCTTCAACGTAATGCACTCCTTAATAGAATGCTCATACATTTTATGAAACTCACACCCCTTACTTTTATTGATATTGGATGGAACCTTCTATTGCCGTATGTTCCTTAGAATCTAGATTAAACCGGTATTATAAATTTCTCAAAAAATTTGATCTCGCAAAGTGTTCAGTGGGGTGTATTTATCAAACAAAGGCAGAAACCTATCTAAAGCCATTCGAGGGGTATGATTAAATCGATCAGATCGATTCTCCATCCTCATCGGTTTACCTCTCTGATTTAGTCGTTCTCCTTGTTGTCGGTCTTGCAAAATCGGTCAGATGGAGATTTGTGGATTATTTCTACTTCCTGTTATTTCTGGCTCAGAGAGTCGTTACTCTATTTATCTTCTTGCAACGATAATCTCCTTCATGTTAATGTATCCTATAGACTTGGCCCTCAAATCAACTAGGTCTAAAGGTGTAACATTCCAAAAATTAATACTAATGACGTATCTGATTTACGCCTTAGTATTTAGAACTTGGTATATTACTTATGAATATCTATAATTTTACAAATACGTAGTTTAAATCAATAACAAAATATGAGCTATTTTATGATAACATAATATACATATATATTGAAATTGAAGTTTATACAACAGTCCGTATTAGTATATCTATACAAAGATTGTTTTATGGCACAAAATTCAATACAACATAATATAAAGGTTTAAATAAAAAATAACTAAACTAGGTCTTCACATCAAAACTCCAATTTGCTAGTCTTCTTCATCCTGCCTAGAATCATCATGCAAAGTATAGAAGTAGGGGAGTGAGAATTATGAAAAATTCTCAGTAGTTTTAAAAAAACTAGTTTAATAAAAACTGTGTCATCATCATAATTCTAGCTATTTCGGGGAAAATCTATTATATAACATTCAATAATATTCTAGGAAGGTGGCAGAAAGTCAAAACCATGTCCTTCCTCTTCCCGAAATAGACATTCCATTTTATTGTCATGAAAAACATTTACTAAATTAAATATCAAATCATATCATCAAATATCATGATGAAGAATCAATCATGTCATCAAATATCAAATCATATCATCAAATATCATTTCTTAAGATACATCATATCTCAAATCACTTGGTAGTAATCTGCTTTCAAGTTGATGCACAACAACCCATTTATGACGATCAATTTGCCACACAGAACTACTCCAGGTAACTAGGATATATCTATCTCAGTCTAGTAAAGAGGACGTATAGAAATCCTGAGTCTAGAGCTAAGGGTAGAACTCAAACTGCCATGATAGAGAGTGTCGCAACCATCCCGAAAGGCACCGCGAAAATAAGAAGAACAAGGAGGAAAAGACCTCGGAGTGTTGGGAGTCGCCACCAATCGCTTTATCCATTAAATGGAATGGTGCAATTGGACACCTAAAAGATGGTATGCGTTTCGGAGTTCGTGATTCGGGAGTTGATTACGGGTAGGGAAGGTGTTAGCACCCTACACCGTCCGTTCTAAGAACGGTTACCTATTTAATCTAATTTATTTGTAAGATTAATTAAATTGGTCCTTTATTATTAAAAAGAAAAGAATTTGTTTTTATTTTGAAAAATCCCATTTTGTCAAGTATAATATCAATAATGATAAATGATTAAGACAAGCAATGAGTGGCCAAATAACTATTATTTTAGAACAAATTCTAAGTTTACAACATATTATATAAAAGTGGTGAATCAAAATTTTATTTTTTTGAAGAGAAGTAATTTTCAAAATAAATGACCAAATAAAACATTATTTCAATGAATAAATTTTAATTCAAAGAAATTTGTTTGAGGTAAGAGAATGTTTTTTTTAAAGTAAATGGCCAAATAAAATCTCATTTATAATCAATAAAATATTTTTAGGCACAATGAGATTTTTGTAGTAATTTCAAAAAAAAGTCTTCATAAAAAATAGAACTTTAATTCACCACAATCATGATGTTGAACTGTATGAAATTGTTCACTTTTATTTGAATATTTTGTTTTTATAAAAAAGAAAATTATCTTAGTTTATATAAAAAAAAGGTTGTATTTTAATTTTACAAAATTATTTTAATTTAGTGTAGGGGATTAGACCTCGCCAGCGTTCCTGGCAAAATTCAATATAAAACCTCAATATTATCGGAAAGAGTGTATTTGATCGGTGCTCCGATCCTCTCCTAATTTTTCCTTCATCGCCCAGTTTTAAAATGTTTAATGTACACAAAAAATGATTAAATTAAAGTCACATATCAACCAGTACAATAATCATAGCAACAAATAAGATAATTAGTTTAAAAAAACAAAAATAAACTATAATCAAATCAAAACAATTCCCACTTTTATCACTTTTTATTTTTATTTCTTATTATTTTTTTTTTATTTTTTATCTTTTTTATTTCATTTTTAACCCTCTAACCTATTGATAACCAAAAAAAAAAATGAAATGGGCCGTAAGAATTAAAGTGAACCCAAACAACAACACTTAAAAAATGAAATAAAATAAAAAAAATAACAAAGAGACGTTTTAGTCTCTGGAAGAAACAGAATAGAGAAAGAAAGGGGAAAAGAGGGGAGCTCATGGACGGCGGACGCAGAGAGCAGCAGGGCACGAGCTGCAGGAACGCAATGTAAAGACGGTAGTGCAGCGTGGTGGAATACCGGCGTCGGGGCGAGAGGTGGCGCATACAGGAGCGGAGCTCCGATTTTTTACGGCTTACCGGATCTGGCGCGCGGAGCTGGGGCACATCGCGGTGGAGCTGCCTGCAATGGATCTGTGCTAGTCAGACTAGTGCGATGCGGGCAATGGAACAGAGAAGAGCCGCAACGTACGATGGGAGGGGCTCGCGGTTCAGGCTTAACAGAATGGCTGGGTGGAAAGGTGCCAGTGGAACGTCGATGGTAACGGGGAAGGAGCTGGCGGTATGGTGGGTGGTTCACAGTGGTGAAGATAGAGATGATTAAGGATCGTGATGCAGGTGACGCAGTGGCCACTGGTGGTGGTGCGGCGCTATAGGTCATGGTATTGACTATGGGTGAGAGTGAAAATGGCTAAAGGATGGCTTTGGTTGGTTGTGTGTGAGAGTGATTAGGGAAGAAGGTATAGTGATGGAAGTTGATGGTGAAGATAGTAGGGTTAGGTGTGAAAGGTAGTGGGCGTGGTGGCTTGGTGTTGGTGAAGATGAAGGAGGCTGAGATGGTGTTGTCTGTTTGTGTGAGGGAAATTTTTCTGTGATTGCTTTGTGTTTGTATTCTTTCTGAATGATTAATTCCTTTCCCCTGATTGATTTGTGTGTGATTCTTATAAAGAAAAAAAAGCCAAAATAAATCTCTTCGATTTCTGATGATTGGAATGCAAAAAGATTAAAACGGTCTGAACCTTGAGTTTCTAAATGAATGCAAATAAAGAAGAAAACCATCAGAACTTGATGATTGGAAAAGAAAACTATCTGAAGCTTTTAATCCAATTCAATGCAGCTGATTGTGGAGGCTAGGGTTGCAGCAGCAGGAAGAAGGAAGTTGGGTTATGGGTTGAGAAGAGAAATTGGGTCATGGGTTAACCCGTAAGAACAAAGTTAGTGGTTTTTTCTTTTTTTCTTTTTTTTCTTTTTTCTTTTTAAAAGAAAGAAATTTAAATTAAATAAAATAAATAAAATAAAAATGAAAATAAAAGAAAATGGACAAAATTGGGTATCAACATTGCTGCCTCCCTTTATTTTACATTTAGAATAAATGAAAAAACAAAGGAATTGATTCAATGTTGTCCATGAAAAGGTAAAAACTTGCGGATTCAGGTATCCACTGAAGTTTAACAAAAACAAGGTAAGAAGCTTACGGAGTTAGGTATCCGTTGAAGCTTACAAAAACTTAAAGGCAATGGGTACGGGGACCCGAAAACATGGAAGCTAAAAGCAATGGGTGCGGGGACCCGAAAAGGTAAAAAGCTTGCAGAATCCGGTACCCGCCAAAGCTTGACAAAAAACTTAAAGCATGAAAAAATAAAAAGCTTGTGGAGTCGGGTATCCGCTGAAACTTAACAAAAAACTTAAAGC
The DNA here is from genome assembly GCA_029884595.1 of Ormosia semicastrata. Lineage (NCBI taxonomy): Eukaryota > Viridiplantae > Streptophyta > Magnoliopsida > Fabales > Fabaceae > Ormosia > Ormosia semicastrata. The sequence goes on along the minus strand of JAQQTO010000042.1, from coordinate 21,431,459 downwards.
AGCGGGTACGGGGACCCAAAAAGGTAAAAAGCTTGCGGAGTCAGGTATCTGCTGAAGCTTGACAAAAACTTAAAGCATGAAAAGGTAAAAAGCTTGTAGAGTCGAGTATCCGCTGAAGCTTAACTGAAAACTTGAAGCAGAAAAAGGTAAAAAACTTGAAGTAGAAAAAGGTAAAAAGTTTGCGGATTCAGGTGTCTGTTGAAGCTTAACTGAAAACTTGAAGCAAAAAAGGTAAAAAACTTACGGGTTTAGGTGTCCACTGAAGCTTAACTGAAAACTTGAAACAGAAAAGGTAAAAAGCTTGCAGAGTATGGTATCCGTTGAAGCTTAACAAAAACAAGGTAAAAAGCTTACAGAGTCGGGTATTCGTTGAAGCTTAACAAAAACAAGGTAAAAAGCTTACGGAATTGGGTATCCATTGAAACTTAACAAGAAACTTAAAAGCAATGGGTACGGGGTCCTAAAAACATAAAACAATGGGTGCGGGGACTCGAAAAGGTAAAAAGCTTGCGGAGTCAGGCATCCGCTAAAGCTTAACAAAAAAACTTAAAAGCAAACGGGGACCCGAAAATATTAAACAATGGGTGCGGGATCCCAGAAATTAAAGGCAATGGGCATAAGGTCCTGGCTTAACTAAAAACAATGAGTTAGACCTTTGTAGGTCAAGGCTAGCAAATTGAGAAAAATGCACTATGCAATGCATGCTTCAGATGTATGAGAGTATGAAGAACTTTTTATTAATTTTTTTGTTTTTGTTTTTTTTTTGATTTTTTTTTTGTGTCTCCACGACCCCTGAGGACATGATTGCAATCAATTTCAAAGATGAACTGGAATGGGATTTATTGGCTTCTTTTCATTTGTTTATTCAGACGATTGTTGAAATGTCCAATCAGAATGACCCTTGAGGTGTGCATTAGATATGACACATAAGAGCAATGGGAAAACCCTTCAGATGACCCTTGAGGTGACCTGGTTGTCCTTTCTTTTTATCAACACTCTTATCAGGAATCATTGTGTTTCCCATACCTTTGAAGTCATTACCAATTCTCAATGCTCTAGTAGCAATGTCACACATTTCACATTCCAATATATGATTATTAGAAAAATGTATATTGAGTCAAAGAAGACGCAAAGGTAAAAACATGATGATATTGTATTGAAATGGAAATGGTGAAAAGAAAGTAATATTGTGGTCATTAATATAAAATTTACAGAGGGATGATAAGGGCAAAGGTCTTCAGTTCTTCCAGTGAAACCCTTTATCGTAATCAGTGTCAATCCTTTGCATACCCAATTTCGAACACCCATTAACTAGCCTATGAGGACTTTGACTGCCCCAGTTGGGATCATTTGGCCTGCTCCAACATGGAAAACTTAGTTTGCTCTAAAGTAGAGATTTGCTCCTCCCTAGCATGGAGACTCAACCACTCAGGTCCCACTTCCTTTGTCATATCAAGCACTATTGTCATTTTATTTCGGACATTAACTTTTGCCTAGGTCGCTCTTTCGAGTTTTCAACCTACCAGGTCACTCTAACTTTTGCCTAGGTAGCCTTTTCAGGTTTTTCCACCTAGCGAGCCATGTTTTTCTTTTTTCTTTTTTTTTTCTTTCTTTCTCTCTCTCTCTCTCTTTTTGACAAGTAGTGTTTTTATGCATAATATTTCTTGACTGCGTCCGAATTTACAGGAAGTGGAAGATCTTCACAGTCCATTTTTGTGAGAATCAAGGACCCTTCAGAAAAAGCCTTCTTCACAACATAAGGTCCTTCATAATTTGGAGTTCATTTTCCATGGTGATCTTTTTGAATTGGCAGGATCTTTTTGAGCACTAAGTCTCCTTCTTGAAATTGTCGAGGGCACACTTTTTTTGCATAGGCTTTCATAAGTCTCCTTTAATATAACTGGCCATGACACAGTGTAGTTAACCTTTTACCTTCAATAAGATTCAATTGATCTAGTAGAGCTTGGACCCATTCGGCCTCTTCCAATTCTGTCTCCATCAGTACTCTTAATGAGGGGATCTCTACCTCAATAGGGAGTACGGCTTCCATTCCGTAAACTAAAGAGAAAGGAGTTGCCCCAGTTGAGGTACGGACAAATGTGCGATAACCATGCAGAGCAAAGGGAAGCATCTCATGCCAATCTTTGTATGTCACAACTTTTTTTTGGATGATCTTTTTGATGTTTTTGTTTGCTGCCTCAACAGCCCCATTCATCTTTGGGCGGTATGGCGAGGAGTTATAATGTTGGATCTTAAAATTCTCGCACATTTCCTTCATCATTTTGTTATTCAAGTTAGTTGCATTGTCAGTTATGATCTTATTTGGTAGACCATAATGACATTTTAACTCTCTTTGGATGAACTTGATCACCACATTCCTGGTCACATTGGCATAAGAAGTAGCTTCAACCCATTTGGTGAAGTAGTCTATCGCGACAAGGATAAAGCGATGCCCATTTGAGGCTTTAGGTTCAATAGGTCCTATGACATCCATACCCCACATGGTGAATGGCCAGGGTGCTGCTAGGACATTCAAGGGGACTGGCGGCGCATTGATCTTATCAACATATGTTTAACACTTCCTCACATGATTGAAGCAGTCAGTTTCCATGGTTAACCAATAATAACCAGATCTTAAGATTTTTCTTGCCATTATATGTCCATTGGAGTGAGTTCCAAAGGAACCCTCATGTATTTCTTCAATAATCTTTTCTGCTTCCCTTGCATCAACACATCTTAGAAGTACCATATCATGGTTTCTTTTGTAAAGTATTTCCACATTCAGAAAATAACCCATTGCGAGCCTCCTCAGGGTCCTCTTGTCATTTTCTGAAGTGCTTGTAGGGTACTCCCTATTCTTGATGAAACATTTGATGTCATGGTACCATGGCTTCCCATCAGGCTTATCTTCAACCACTTGACAATATACAAGACAGTCACGAATTTTCATTTTTATAAGTGGTAGGTCCCTTTCATGACTTACTTGGAACATTGATGATAGTGTGGCCAAAGCATCAGCCAACTGGTTCTCTTCTCGAGGAACATGATGAAAAGTGACTTCATCAAATTGCTTGATCAATTCTTTGATGTAAACATGGTATGGGATCAGTTTGGCATCCCATTTTCCTTTTAGTTGATGAATGACTAAGGCAGAGTCCCCATATACTTCCAAGATCTTCGCTTTTGATTCTATTGCTGCCTGAATACCCAGAGCACACGCTTCATATTCTGCTATATTGTTACTACAGTCAAAACACAACCTTGCTGTGATTGGGATGAATTTATCTTCAGGGGAGATCAAGATGGCTCCAATGTCATGCCCCAGTGCATTAGAGGCTCAATCAAACCACATAGTCCATTTTTCTTTTTCAGAGGATTCTTCATTTTTAAACAGAGCCATTAATCGGGAACTCACCATTGCATCGACCCAAATCTTCCTAAATCCCAGCCATTATATCTTCATCGGGAACTCACATTGCATCGACCCATAATCTTCTATAGGTTGGTTAGCCAGATAATCTGTAAGGGCACTTCCCTTAATTGCCTTTTGGGTGACATAAACAATTTCATACTCCGATAATAAAACTTGCCATCCCGCGATTCTCCCAGTGAGAGCGGGTTTCTCAAAGATATGCTTAATAGGATCAATTTGGACACCAATCAAGTAGTGTAACATAACATGTATTACCTCAATCGATGGGCAACCCATGCCAAGGCGCAATAAGTTCGCTCTAACAATGAGTACTTTGCCTTATAATCGGTGAACTTTTTACTTAAATAATAGATGGCATGTTCTTTCCTACCGGATTCATCATGCTGCCCCAGTATGCAACCCATAGACTCATTAAGCACCGTCAAATACATAATGAGAGGTCTCCCTGGCACTGGAGGCACCGAAACTGGGGGTTCTTGTAAATACTGCATGATTTTTTCAAAGGCTCTTTGGCAGTCATCATTCCACTTGACTGGCTGATTCTTGCATAACATGTAACATCCTGAAAATTCTTTATTTCATTATAAATGATCATTTTATAATATTTATGATTTTTAGGAATTTTTGTGGATTTTTCTGGAAATGATGAATATTTTAATATATTTTTCGTTTTACGTGTACACTGAGCGGAGCCGGGGAAACTAGAATATTTTCCCGAGGCCGAAACTTTGAACTTTGAACCGTCAACGTGTCAACGGGGATCTTACTAAACCCGAGGCCTACGCTTTGAGAGATTTACATTTTTCAAGATTTTATCTCGTTAAATAAAATTTACTGATATCATAAAATTATCCGATGAATAATAAAATATTATTTTCATCAATTGTAAATTTTATTCACCGAGAAAATAATTCCACAAAGTGTAATTAATCATCCGTCGATGTATTTAATTTGGAGACAAGCTTACTATGTACTATATCGAGGAGCGCGCGAAGCTTCTCAAGGAAGTTTCCTCCAACCATTATTTTTATCATTTCTCTCTCCTCCCAATTTGTGCAGCACGTTTGAATTAGGTGGGGTCTAATTCATTTCCTTTTCTCACATTTCCTCTCCTCCCTGTACGCAGCTCACTATTCACTCATCTTTCTCAATTCTCTTTCACCCTACAGCAGCAACACCATCCACCCACACCTCCATTTTGTTCTTCAAACCGTCACAATCTTAGCACCATTTCGTGTTTGGAGAACCACCATCATTGAGGAAATCAGCTTCAAGGTTCTGCCATTTTCTCCATCTCTATTCTCTTACGTCTTTGAAGCTTAAAGGTTGGAGCTTTAAGGTAAAGCTCTTAGCTTTTTCTCTCTCTCTTCTCTTTTTTGTAACCCACTGTCATTTTGATGACAATGGGTATCCATTTCAATATTAGGATTCTAATTCTTGCAAGTTTAAATGTTAAAGGATTTCCTGGAAGCCGAGATAAGCGGATGCCGATTTGAGGCTTTAGATTTTTACCTTTGTGGTGCCAAACGAAATCCCGACCAAAAAGGAGCCACCTTTCTTTGTGCTTCTCCAAGGTAAGAGGAAGACAATCCTCCTCAACCTCTTTTAGCATTTAGGGACGTTGTTTGTGATTGGTACTGAGAGTCATCTTTGTTTACATGTTGTTGGTGATGTATATATGCTTTGATTGTTTGTATGTTTTGATATATATCTGGATGTATTGGAACATGTAATATGGAAGGGAATGACTTCCGATTGGTTCTCGGATGGTCACGGTGTTGAGCCCAGAAATTTGGAAATTTCATGTGAAAACTAGTAACAGTATGAACTCCTGGCCAAACCCGTCGAATATGATATCCTAATCATCTAATGAAATGTTAAAATCCGTCGAGTATGGACTCCTGGCCAACCCGTCGAATTTGATGTCTTGATCACTTAGTAAAGTTAAAATCCGTCGAGTATGAACTCCTGGCCAAACCCGTCGAATTTGATGTCTTGATCACTTAGTAAAGTTAAAATCATGATTTTTTCAAAGGCTATTTGGTAATCATCATTCATTAAGCGGCTAATTCTTGCGTAACATGTACTTGTCGAAAATGTCAAGTATGAACTCCTGGCCAAACCCGTCGAATTTGATGTCTTAATCACTTAGTAAAGTTAAAATCCATCGAGTATGAACTCCTGGCCAAACCCGTCGAAGTTGATGTCTTGATCACTTAGTAAAGTGAAAATCCGTCGAGTATGAACCCCTGGCCATGCCCGTCAAATTTGATTCCTGGTCATTTAGTGCAATATCAAAATCCGTCGAGTATGAACTCCTAACCACTTAGGAGAGAAACTCCTCCAATCCAAAATCCGTCGAATTTGAATGACCACATTCGTCGAGTGACATATTCGTCCAGTTAGAATGCCAATACCCATCGAGAGACATACCTGTCGAGTAGATCTTCTGTCCATTTATCAGAAGCTTCCCAAAGTTAATATTCGTCGAAGTAGAATGTCAAGATCCATCGAATTAGAGTTTCTGACTATAGTGTTTTTCGTCGGTTCGACACTTGGGTGATTTCTCCAACGTTGACACCCACATCCGTCGAAATAGGACTTCTGCTGACCTTCTGGAAAAATTCGACAGTTTTGATCTTTGTTCGACAGAACCTCTATCCGACAGAAATTAGTTTTTATCCAATCCTATTTTAAAATGTTCTCCCATCATTCATCCTTCTGCCATGTTAGTTTTCGTCGAATGGCAGCCTCAATTTTCCACTAAATGCGTTGTCTCCGTCGAATTCACAATTATGGTTTATCACCCAATACCTAGCAATTAAATCTGTGACGTTGTTGGTGATTCTGGCCATGTATCTTCCTGGATTCAAAACCCTTGGATTAATAAAAGCACATAAATCATAAATGATTGGATGACTAGAGATTAAGTAGGGATTCATAAACAGGGAAGAACATGAGTATGGGTGAGCTTGTGAGGCACATAATGAATTTAATGGTTGACTTCTATCATGACTATGAATGAAAATTGTGGTTATCCTTAAAATGTACTATTGGTTTGTTGTAGATCCGTGAATGGGATCAATTCTTGTTGTAAAATGATATGACATGCATTTGAAGCATGATGGACCTAGTTGGTCATGAAGAGTATGACTGTGTCATGCATTGAACAAAAAAAGAAAGAGATTGTCCGTTGGACTTGGTTAAGGCTGTAACATCCCAAAAATTTATTTATTTCATTATAAATAATCATTTTATAATATTTGTGATTTTTGGTGATTTTTGTGAAATTTTCTAAAAACGTTGAATATTTTAATATATTCCTCTTTTTGCGTGTGCGCTAAGCGGAGCCGGGAAAATAAAATATTTTCCCTGAGGTTGGTAAACCTTGAACTGTTAACGTGTCGACGGGGGATCTTACTAAACCTGAGGTCGGGCACAGTTTGCGAGGTTTGTATTTTTTGAGGTTTTATCTGCTTGATAAAATCGCTGTATCATAAAATTATCTGATGAATAATAAAATATTATTTTCATCAGTTGTAACTTTCATTCACTGAGAAAATAATTCTAACAGTGTAATCAAATCATCTGTCAAATGTACTTAATTGAGGAGACAAGCTTACTATGCACTTTATCGAGAAGCGCACGAAGCTTCTCAAGGAAGCTTCAAGGAAACTTCTAGGAAGCTTCCTTCCCAGCCACTATTCACTCTCTCTCCTCCCATTTTTGTGCAGCACGTTTGACTATAGGGGGAGCATATTTCACTTTCTTTCTCATATTTTCCCTCCTCCCAATACGCAGCTACTATTCACTCATCTTTCTCTTTTCTCTTTCACCCCACAGCAGCAACACCGTCCACCCACACCTCCATTTCGTACTTCAAAACCGTCACACTCCTTGCACCATTTTGTGTTTGGAGGACCACCATCATTAAAGAAATCATCTTCAAAGTTCTATATTTTCTCCATCTTCATTCTCTTACGTCTTTGAAGCTTAAAGGTTGGAACTTTAAGGTAAAGCTCTTAGCTTTTTCTTCCCCTCTTCTCATTTTCGTAACCCACTGTCATTTTGATGACCATGGGTATCCATTTCAATATTTGGTTCTGATTTGGTAATTTGAATATTCAAGGATTTCCAAGAAGCTGAAAACGAAGTTTCTGGCCAAAAAAGAGCAGTCTTTCTTTGTGCTTCTCTAAGGTAAGAGGAAGACACTCCTCCTCAACCTCTTTTAGCATTTAGGAACGCTGTCTGTGATTGGTATGGAGGGTCATCTTTGTTTGCATGTTGTTTGTGATGTATGTGAGCTATTTGATTATTTTTTTGTGTGTTTTGATATATATTTGAATGTATTGGAACGTGTAATATGGAAGGAAATGACGTCCGATTAGTTCTCGGATGATCACGGTGTTGAGCCCAGAAATTTGGAAATTTCATGTGAAAACTAATAACAGTATGAACCCCTAGCTAAAATTCGTCGAGTTTAGATTTCTGACCACCAAACACAATGTCAAAATCCGTCGAGTTTAGACTTCTGACCATTTCCGTCGAATGTCAAAATCCGTCGAGTTTAGACTTCTGACCACCAAACACAATGTCAAAATCCGTCGAGTTTAGACTTCTGACCATTTCCGTCGAATGTCAAAATCTGTCGAGTTTAGACTTCTGACCATTTTCGTCGAATGTCAAAATCCGTCGAGTTTAAATTTCTGACCACCAAACACAATGTCAAAATCCGTCGAGTTTAGACTTCTGACCATTTCCATCGAATGTCAAAATCCGTCGAGTTTAGATCTCTGACCACCAAACACAATGTCAAAATCCGTCGAGTTTAGACTTCTGACCATTTCCATCGAATGTCAAAATCCGTCGAGTTTAGATCTCTGACCACCAAACACAATGTCAAAATCCGTCGAGTTTAGACTTCTGACCACCAAACACAATGTCAAAATCCGTCAAGTTTAGACTTTTGACCATTTTCGTCGAATGTCAAAATCCGTCGAGTTTAGACTTCTGACCATTTTCGTCGAATGTCAAAATCCGTCGAGTTTAGATTTCTGACCACCAAACACAATGTCAAAATCCGTCGAGTTTAGACTTCTGACCATTTTCGTCGAATGTCAAAATCCGTCAAGTTTAGATTTCTGACCACCAAACACAATGTCAAAATCCGTTGAGTTTAGACTTCTGACCCTTTCCGTTGAATGTCAAAATCCGTCGAGTTTAGACTTCTGACCAATATCTTTCTACCAATGTTATTTCTGTCAGGTCATTTTTCATCGAAAGGCAGCCTCAATAGTACACTAGAGACACTTCTTCGTCGAATCCAAAAATTATAATTATTGTCTAACACTTAGTGATTTAATTAGTGGTAACAGGATGCAATAATTAGCAAATTAGGAAATTAAAATATATTGAGATTCATAAATTTTAAAGAACCAAGAATGGAATTTTCATAAGACTTTGGATAATTTTAATTAGGGTAAGAACATGAGAGTGTGATATTTTGAGATCTTAGAATAACCTTCCAAGTGTATATGAATAAATTACCTAAGAGGATTTAAATTAACTAGGAGAATTCCTTTAGAGACAAACTCTGTAAGTAAAGCTAAACCTAAGCAAGAATTCATAATACGCTTTAAAATGCATTAATTTATTTAGCAACAATATTGTGCTATTGTGGGTCCATGTGGGTGATCATTGACTGTGTTAATTCTTACTTTGGCAAATTGTGACATGTGATTGAATAGTATGTAATAATGATCATACATGATTATGCATAGAGTCTGTATGCATTGTGGATGTCCATTGGACTGTCGTAAGGCCTAGTTGCCTAGGAGTTGAACACACCTTAGTGCGGGTGCAAATAGACAAGTGTAGGTCGTCGGTTGACCTTGGGGCGTCGTGGGTGCGGGTACCTCGCAATGGGCGCTTGGTAGCTCTCTGTCGTGGGCGGAACCGATGCAAACACACCGACGATCCGGACCGAGACACCGTCCCCTATCGTGATCTAGAGCGGTATCGTCTCGTATAATGCCATGATGTGCACGTGGGTAAATTCGAAATTATAGCACTTTGGCCTCGCGACCTAGTTGCAAACATGTCGCCTGATCTTTCTCTCGACCGTTTATGTCTAGCTCCATGGAGTAGGATTTTGATTTTGTATGCATATGCATAGTGGGTCCATGAATTATCTGGCATACACTGTTATTATAATTGGAACTGTTGTACTTCTGATATGTCTATATATATATATGACTGCCTGGAACTGTTTGGTTGATTGTAACTGCTACTAAATGTTTATTACCATTATTGCTGTCATAAATGCTACATGGGAGCTTTGCGCCGTTTGGTTTTTTGATGCTATGATTGGTAATGATGGTAGGATGTCTTACCTCTTTCTTATACTTCTCTTGCTCTATGTAAATCTTTGGTTAAAGACTGTAAGTGGGAACGAGGTTGGATTCCTATGGATTTTCTTAGTTTGACCCACTGTATCCGGTGATGTCATCACGAAGGGAGTTCTATTGGGTTTGTACGAACTGAGTCCACTGGTGGTGTCAAGACCTGGCGAGTCGACTGGACCGACAAGCGTATGCGACCTGCTGGGGATCTGACCTTGACCATGAAGAGGACTGCAGTTGAAGATCATGTTCTGTATTTTTCACTACACCGGTGAGCCCGGAATTGCCTCACGCATTCGGGATTCGATGGAGTGCCCAACTCCTTAGTTGTAGATAGGGTGTGGGTAGTTGATATTTTATTTTGCATTACCTATATAAAAATGTTTTTTGGGTATGTGTATGTTTTAAGGTGATTATCTAGACTTAAAGGTTGTAAATTGAGTACATTCTATAATTCATATTTTAATTGGTAGTATATGTAACTATTCATTCGTGGCTCTTATTTTTCTCATATGAGAAATGTTTTAATTAATATTTTTGTAAAGTTTGTTATTTGACAATGTCAGCACGCCGAAATTTAGTGACCGTGACATAATGACGATTGTGCCGTGGTTATTAAATCTAGGGGTGTTACAAAGGTCGGTAGCCTAGGAGTTGAACTTACACCTTTGTGCGGTGCGAATAGACAAGTGTAGGTTACTTGTTGACCTTTGGGGGCGTCAGGGTGCGGGTACCTCACAATGGGCAGCTGGTAGCTCTCTATCCGTGGGGCAGACCGATGCAAACACAATGACGATCCAGACCGAGACGCTGTCCTATGTCGAGATCTGTGTAGAATGTCTTGTAAAATGCCATGACATACACAATGATAATTTGAGAATTTTAGCACTTGAGGGCCTGGGCAGTCAAGAATACAGACATACCTCCTGATCGTTCTCTCCGACTGTTTTGTGTCTAGCTCCATGGAGTAGGATTTTGGTTATTGAGGGCACGTGTGCATAGTGAGTCCATGAATTATTTGGCATACATTGCTATTATAATTGGAACTGTTGTACCTCTGATATATCTGTATGTACATGACTGCCTAGAACTGTTTGGTTGATCATAATTGCTATTAAATGTTTATTACCATTATTGCTGTCATAAATGTTATGTGGGCGCTTTGCGCCGTTTGGTTTCTCGATGCTATGATTGGTAATGATGGTAGGATGTCTTACCTCTTCTCTGTCTCTCCACTTCTATTTTGTCCGTATACTGTGTTCCATAGAAGATAACTGCAAGGAACCGGAAGCTCCTGACTTCCCTGGTTTTTGGCCTCATCTCGATTGAGCGACTGCAGAAGAATATAGAGCCACGCATGCAAAGATTCTTGGGAGATGTGCGCCTGACTTTCTTGGGAGGGTCAGAGTGTTGGTACATCAACTATGGTTCTGAGCGTTGCGTCTATACAGGGGATGTGTCGTTATCTCTAGCCTGGAGACGCCACGAGCCGCCTGTCTTCACCTGCTGTATTAGTTTACGTTTGGAGTTTCAACTACCGATACGCGAGATGTGGGGTGACCGTTATTTCACTCAACGGGAAGACTCTTTTCGTTCCACAGCTCGGGCCCTGTCCCGTGACTCTGCGATTCCTATGGTGATTTCCTTTAACGAAGAAGATCCTGAGGAAGATCCCGAAGAAGTTCCTGAGGACGACCCCGAAGAGGATCCTGAAGAGGACCCTGACTCGATTCCTCCTCACTTGAGGGATTGACTTTACTTGTAGCTACTGAGGGCTACTAGTATTTTATTTTGGGGGCCTGATGTTTTATCTGTAGTGGGCTGTATATTCTGATACCGTAGGGATATGTATGTATAATCTTTTGGGGGCAGGTATAGTTTTGCTTTTTGATATGCCAGGCTTTGTAACTAAACAGTTTGATAATTATATATATATATATATATATATATATATATATATATATATATATATATATATATATATATATAAATGAAATGTTAATTTCCCATGTATGTTTCGTCATCGTGGATATTGATTATCGTTAACGTTAATGAACAAAAAAAAAATATACTCGCCAATTTAATTACCCAACTATAATCGAGTAAATATATATATTATTAAAATGAACCGGGTCTTAACTCACATAAATTTTATTTCCGCATTGTAATTGAAAGTGAGACGTTCCTTTAGTCAAAAAGGGGCATCACACTAAGTTGGTATCAGAGCCCCGGTTTATGTTTCTTTGGGTCTTATGTTTAAGTCTGTCTTGTTTGTGCTGTATGTTCTGTGAGTAGTATACGTAAGCGTGTATTGTTTGGTGTTCCTAGTGAATGCAACTGACTTTTCTATGTTTTTAACTAATCTGATCTAAGAAAGTAAGATGGCATGAGGGGAAGATATGGCGAATGGCTATTACGGTGATGCGAGAGGATGGTGAGGCCGTCGCCGACAAAGAAAACCAAGCAAGTCGCCCAATGAGAAGAGAGAGTTGCACAACAACAAGAGCGAGCTGCTCAACAGCTAGAGGCCACTGCTGATGCTCAGAATTTAGCAGAGTTTCGATGCCATAACCCTCCTCAATTCAAAGGAGAATTTGATCCGGACAAGGCTAGTCTGTGGATCAAGGAATTTGAGAAAGTCTTTCGAGGAATGAGTTGCACCGAGGACAAGAAGGTGAACTATGCTATATTTATGCTTGTAGGCAATGCTGAAAATTAGTGGAATGGAGTGCAGCAAGTGCTGGAAGCTGCGAACCGAGAGATTACTTGGGGCTTATTCAAGGAACAGTTCTTGGATAAGTATTTCCCTGCGAGCATAAGGCATGCGAAGGAGTCGGAATTCCTCAACCTGCGACAAGGAAATATGACTGTTAGCGAGTACGGAACGAAATTTGAAAACTTGTCACAGTTTTTGACATACTTTCAGAATCAACTAGATGAAGCATAGAAATGCCGAAGATTTACGGAAGGACTGAGGTATAAAGTGAAGAAGGCTGTGATCACCTTGAGGATTAATGAATTCTCACGACTATTGGATACTTGCTGTGATGTAGAGGCTCTGGAGCAATCTAGAGACATGAGGAGCAGAAACTTTGGGCCTACGAGATTCCGAGAGAGCGCGTGCCAGTGCTAACCGTTTCCCGGAAAGTCGTACTCCCGACCCACGGGGAATCGACAACAAGCTATGGGTGGAAGTTCGGTGGAGGTTCTGCGGGAACCGGACTAGCGCGAACACGGCGTATCCTTCCGATGTCGAAGTGTGGGAAAGACCATCTCACAAGGGACCGTACCATGAAGGGATTCATCCGCTTCAAATGTGACAAACCCGGTCACGTGTCCCGAGACTACAATCAAACGAAGGCCGAACCTTCGGTGAATGCTGCAAGAGCCAAGAAACCACAGGCTGGAGGGCGAGTCTACACTATGAGCGGAGCTGAGGCTTCCGAATCCGAAGATTTGACTCTGGGGGAAGGTACCATAGAAGGTAATCTTTTAAATGTGCTGTATGACTCTGGGGCAACCCATTCTTTTATATCATATGACTGTGCACAAAGACTGGGTCTATCTGTGTCGTCATTACCTTTTGAGTTAACTGTTTCTACCCCCACTGATAAACCAGTAGTTACTACCAAAGTCTGTGTAAATTGTCCATTGGTTGTTGAAGGTCGAACCTTTTCGGTCGATCTGATCTGTTTACCCCTTTCCCAACTAGATATTATCTTAGGGATAGACTGGTTGTCTTCTAACCATGTTCTGTTAGACTGTTCCAGAAAGACCATAGTTTTCCCATAGAGGAGAATTTTAGATTTTTGACGGCCAACTGAGTTCAAGCTCTCTTGAAAGAAGGAGCTCACGGATACATGCTATTGTCTTCTTTGAAAGTCGAGAACGAGGTTGATGTGAACACAATTCCAGTGGTGAATGAGTTTTCTGAAGTTTTTCCTGATGATGTACCTGGTTTACCATCGGCTCGAGAGATAGAGTTTGCTATCGACCTAGTACTGAGAACTGGTCCCGTGTCTATAGCACCGTATAGGATGGCACCGACAGAGTTAGCTGAGCTCAAGAAACAGCTAGAAGAGCTTTTGGAAAAGCAATTTGTCAGGCCAAGTGTGTCACCATGGGGAGCACCAGTGCTGTTAGTTCGCAAGAATGATGGCACCTCAAGATTATGTGTGGACTATCGGCAGCTAAACAAGGTAACGATTAAGAACAAGTATCCACTCCCGAGAATTGATGACTTAATGGACCAACTGAAGGGAGCAGCGGTGTTTTCGAAGATCGATCTGTGGTATGGGTATCATCAGATACGAGTGAAGACGGAGGATATACCCAAGACAGCTTTTTGTACCTGATACGGTCATTACGAATACCTAGTGATGCCGTTTGGTGTGACGAACGCACCAGCTATCTTTATCGATTACATGAACCAAATCTTTTGTCTTTACTTGGACAGATTCGTTGTGGTCTTCATTGATGACATTCTGGTATACTCTCAAAATCAGGAGGACCATGCTGAACACCTCAGTATAGTTCTTCAGATTCTGAAGGAGAAGGAATTATATGCCAAACTGTCAAAATGTGAGTTCTGGTTGGAAGAAGTTAAGTTTCTGGGTCATGTGATCTCGAAGGATGGGATTGCCATGGATCCATCGAAGGTGGAGGCAGTGCTGCAATGGGAAAGACCAACGTCCGTGACGAAGATTCAAAGCTTCGTGGGTTTAGCTGGATATTACCGGAGGTTCATTGAGGGATTCTCCAAGATTGCTGGACCACTTACACAACTCACGAGAAAAAACCAAGCTTTTGAGTGGACCAACAACTGTGAGCAAAGTTTCCAAGAGTTGAAGAATTGACTGACTACCTCACCGGTGTTAGTGCTACCTGATCCGAATGAGCAGTTTGAAGTGTACTACGACGCTTCATACCAAGGGCTAGGATCTGTACTTATGCAGCATGGAAGAGTGGTGGCTTATGCTTCAAGGCAGTTACGAGTGCACGAGAAGAATTACCCGACACACGACTTAGAGTTAGCGGTTGTAGTTTTTGTTCTAAAGATATGGAGGCATTTTCTCTACGGAGCAACGTTCAACATTTTCAGTGATCACAAGAGTCTGAAGTATTTGTATGATCAGAAGGAGTTGAACATGAGGCAACGAAGGTGGTTAGAATTCTTGAAGGATTACGATTTCCAACTTCTGTATCACCCTGGCAAGGCAAATGTTGTGGCAGATGCTCTAAGTAGGAAGATGATCAGTGTCTCTGCCCTGATGATCAAGGAAAAGGATATGCTAGAGCAGTTTAGAGATGTGTGGTCTTTTGTGGAGTTAGAACCTGGAAAGATTTGCATGAATATGGTTACCATCACAAGTGAGCTACTGGATGACATAAAGGAAAAGCAGAAGATTGACAAGTTCTTACAAGAAGTGAGAGAGCAAGTGGAGCAAGGAGGTGAAACAGAGTTTGCGGAAGGAACGGATGGAATTCTGAGATTTTGAGGAAGAGTTTGTATTCCCCGTGACAAAGAGCTTAGAGAATACATCATTAACCATGCTCATACAAGCCAGTTGAGTATGCATCCAGGCATAACAAAGATGTACCAAGACTTGAAGAAGTTGTTCTGGTGGCATGGAATGAAGAGTGACGTCACTAGACGTGTATCGACTTGTCTAGTTTGTCAAAAAGCTAAGGTGGAACATCAGAGACCAGTGGGGTTGCTGCAACCGTTGTCTATTCTGGAATGGAAGTGGGACATTATTGTAATGGATTTTGTAGTTGGATTGCCAAAGACAAGAAAAGGTCATGATTCGATTTGGGTAGTTGTGGACCGACTCACGAAGTCGGCACACTTTCTCCCGATCGACATAAAATACAAACTGGAGAGATTGACTCAGATCTATATTGGAGAAATTGTTAAGCTACACGGTGTGCCTACGAGTATTGTTTCGGATAGAGATCCGAGATTTACTTCAAATCTTTGGGAGAGTTTGCAAGAAGCGTTGAGGACGAAGCTACGTCTGAGTTCTGCTTATCATCCACAGACTGACGGTCAATCAGAAAGGACGATCCAATCTTTAGAAGATTTGCTTAGAGTCTGTACCATAGAGTAAACTGGAAGTTGGGATGACATTCTACCTTTGATAGAATTCACCTACAACAACAGTTATCATTCGAGTATAGGAATGGCACCCTATGAGGTTCTGTATGGACGACGGTGTCGAACACCTCTGTGTTGGTACCAAGACGGTAAGCGCCTTACTGTTGGACCAGAGATTATACAGCAGACAAATGAGAAGGTTAAGATAATTCAGGAAAAGATGAGAACGGCTCAAAGTCGGCAAAAGAGTTATGCAGATCGAAGGAGAAAACCCCTTGAGTTTGAGGAAGGCGAGTATGTATTCTTGAAAGTCACACCTACGACTGGGGTAGGCCGGGCTTTAAAATCTAGAAAACTCACTCCTAAATTCCTTGGGCCATACCAAATCATTCGTCGTGTAGGTCCTGTAGCGTACCAAATATCCTTACCTCCTTTCCTTTCAAACATTCATAATGTTTTCCATGTGTCACAACTTCGAAAATATCTTCCTGACCCAAGTCATGTCATAGCACCGGATGCAGTACAATTAAAAGAAAACTTAACTTATGAGACGTCTCCTGTAAGAATCGAGGATAGGAAGATAAAGCAATTAAGAGGCAAGGAGATCGCATTAGTGAAAGTGATCTGGAACGAGGTGACAGGAGATGCAACTTGGGAGCTGGAAGACAAGATGAAGGAGCAACACCCACAGTTATTCTAAGGTATGCAAATTTTGAGGACGAAATTCCTTTTTGAAGGGGAGTATTGTAACATCCCGAAAATTTTTTATTTCATTATAAACGATCATTTTATAATATTTATGATTTTTAGGAATTTTTGTGGATTTTTCTGGAAATGATGAATATTTTAATATATTTTTTATTTTACGTGTACACTGAGCGGAGCCGGGGAAACTAGAATATTTTTCCTGAGGCTGGTAAACTTTGAACTGTCAACGTGTCAACGGGGATCTTACTAAACCCGAGGCCGACACGCTTTGAGAGATTTTCATTTTTCAAGATTTTATCTGTTAAATAAAATTTGCGGTATCATAAAATTATCTGATGAATAATAAAATATTATTTTCATCAATTGTAAATTTTATTCATTGAGAAAATAATTCCACAGTGTAATTAATCATCTATCAGATGTATTTAATTTGGAGACAAGCTTACTATGTACTTTATCGAGGAGCACACGAAGCTTTTCAAGGAAGCTTCCTCCAACCATTATTTTTATCATTTCTCTCTTCTCCCAATTTGTGCAGCATGTTTGAATTAGGGGGGTCTAATTCATTTCCTTTTCTCACATTTCCTCTCCTCCCTGTACGCAATTCACTATTCACTCATCTTTCTCTCTTCTCTTTCACCCTACAGCAGCAACACCATCCACCTACACCTCCATTTTGTTCTTCAAACCGTCACAATCTTAGCACCATTTCGTGTTTGGAGAACCACCATCATTGAGGAAATCAGCTTCAAGGTTCTGTCATTTTCTCCATCTCCATTCTCTTACGTCTTTGAAGCTTAAAGGTTGGAACTTTAAGGTAAAGCTCTTAGCTTTTTCTCCCTCTCTTCTTTTTTTCGTAACCCACTGTCATTTTGATGACAATGGGTATCCATTTCAATATTAGGATTCTGATTCTGGCAAGTTTAAATGTTAAAGGATTTCCTGGAAGCTGAAAACGAAATCCTGACCAAAAAGGAGCCACCTTTCTTTGTGCTTCTCCAAGGTAAAAGAGGAAGACACTCCTCCTCAACCTCTTTTAGCATTTAGGGACGTTGTTTGTGATTGGTACTGAGAGTCATCTTTGTTTACATGCTGTTGGTGATGTATATATGCTATTTGATTGTTTGTATATTTTGATATATATCTGGATGTATTGGAACGTGTAATATGGAAGGGAATGACTTCCGATTGGTTCTCAGATGGTCACGATGTTGAGCCCAGAAATTTGGAAATTTCATGTGAAAACTAGTAACAATATGAACTCCTGGCCAAACCCGTCGAATATGATATCCTAATCATCTAATGAAATGTTAAAATCCGTCGAGTATGAACTCCTGGCCAACTCGTCGAATTTGATGTCTTGATCACTTAGTAAAGTTAAAATCCGTCGAGTATGAACTCCTGGCCAAACCCGTCGAATTTGATGTCTTGATCACTTAGTAAAGTTAAAATCCGTCGAGTATGAACTCCTGGCCAAACCCATCGAATTTGATGTCTTGATCACTTAGTAAAGTTAAAATCCGTCGAGTATGAACTCCTGGCCAAACCCATCAAATTTGATGTCTTGATCATTTAGTAAAGTTAAAATCCGTCGAGTTTGAACTCCTGGCCAAACCCGTCGAATTTGATGTCTTGATCACTTAGTAAAGTTAAAATCCGTCGAGTATGAACCCCTGGCCATGCCCGTCGAATTTGATTCCTGGTCATTTAGTGCAATATCAAAATCCGTCAAGTATAAACTCCTGACCACTTAGGAGAGAAACTCCTCCAATGCAAAATCCGTCGAATTTGAATGACCACATCCGTCGAGTGACATATTCGTCCAGTTAGAATGCCAATACCCATCGAGAGACATACCTGTCGAGTAGATCTTCTGTCCATTTATCAGAAGCTTCCCAAAGTTAATATTCGTCGAAGTAGAATGTCAAGATCCGTCGAATTAGAGTTTCTGACTATAGTGTTTTTCGTCAGTTCGACACTTGGGAGATTTCTCCAATGTCGACACCCACATCCGTCGAAATAGGACTTCTGCTGACCTTCTGGAAAAATTTGACAGTTTTGATCTCTGTTCGACAGAACCTCCATCCGACAGAAATTGGTTTTTATCCAATCCTGTTATAAAATGTTCTCCCATCTTTCATCCTTCTGCCATGTTAGTTTTCGTCGAATGGCAGCCTCAATTTTACACTAAATGCATTGTCTCCATCGAATTCACAATTATGGTTTATCACCCAATACCTAGCAATTAAATCTGTGACGTTGTTGGTGATTCTGGCCATATATCTTCCTGGATTCAAAACCCTTGGATTAATAAAAGCACATAAATCATAAATGATTAGATGACTAGAGATTAAGTAGGGATTCATAAACAGGGAAGAACATGAGTATGGGTGAGCTTGTGAGGCACATAATGAATTTAATGGTTGACTTCTACCATGACTATGAATGAAAATTGTGGTTATCCTTAAAATGTACTATTGGTTTGTTGTGGATTCGTGAATGGGATCAATTCTTGTTGTAAAATGATATAACATGCATTTGAAGCATGATGGACCTAGTTGGTCATGAAAAGTATGATTGTGTCATGCATTGAACAAAAAAAAGAAAGAGATTGCCCGTTGGACTTGGTTAAGGCCGGTAGCCTAGGAGTTGAACTTACACCTTTGTGCGGGTGCGAATAAACAAGTGTAGGTTACTTGTTGACCTTTGGGGGCGTCAGGGTGCGGGTACCTCACAATGGGCAGCTGGTAGCTCTCTGTCCGTGGGGCGATCGATGCAAACACACTGACGATCCGGACCGAGACGCGTCCTATGTCGAGATCTGTGTAGAATGTCTTGTAAAATGCCATGATGTACACAATGATAATTTGAGAATTTTAGCACTTGAGGGCCTGGGTAGCCAAGAATATAGACATACCTCCTGATCGTTCTCTCTGACTGTTTTGTGTCTAGCTCCATGGAGTAGGATTTTGGTTATTGAGGGCACATGTGCATAGTGAGTCCATAAATTATCTGGCATACATTGCTATTATAATTGGAATTGTTGTACCTCTGATATATCTGTATGTACATGACTGCCTGGAACTGTTTGGTTGATCATAATTACTATTGAATGTTTATTACCATTATTGCTGTCATAAATGCTATGTGGGCGCTTTGCGCCGTTTAGTTTCTTGATGCTATGATTGGTAATGATGGTAGGATGTCTTACCTCTTCTCTGTCTCTCCACTTCTGTTTTGTCCGTATACTGTGTTCCATAGAAAATAACTGCAAGGAATCGGAAGCTCCCGACTTCCTTAGTTTTTGGCCTCATCTCGACTGAGCGACTGTAGAAGAATATGGAGCCATGCTCGCAAAGATTCTTGGGAGATGTGCGCCTGACTTTCTTAGGAGGGCCAGAGTGCTGGTACATCAACTATCGTTCTAAGCGTTGCGTCTATACGGGGGATATGTCGTTATCTCTAGCCTGGAGACGCCACGAGCCGCCTGTCTTCACCTGCTGTATTAGTTTACATTTGGAGTTTTAACTACCGATACGCGAGATGTGGGGTGACCGTTATTTCACTCCGTGGGAAGACTCTTTTCGTTCCACAGCTCGAGCCCCGTCCCGTGACTCTGTGATTCCTATGGTGATTTCCTTTGACGAAGAAGATCCTGAGGAAGATCCCAAAGAAGTTCCTGAGGACGACCTCGAAGAGGATCCTGAAGAGGACCCTGACTCGATTCCTCCTCACTTGAGGGACTGACTTTACTTGTAGCTACTGAGGGCTACCAGTATTTTATTTTGGGGGCCTGATGTTTTGTCTGTAGTGGGCTGTATATTCTGATACCGTAGGGATATGTATGTATAATCCTTTGGGAGCAAGTATAGTTTTGCTTTTTGATATGCCAGGCTTTGTAACTAAACAGTTTGATAATTATATATATATATATATATATATATATATATATATATATATATATATATATATATATATATATATATATATATAAGTGAAATGTTAATTTCCCATGTATGTTTCGTCACCGTGGATATTGATTATCGTTAACGTTAATGAACAAAAAAAAAAATATACTCGCCAATTTAATTACCCAACTATAATCGAGTAAATATATATATTATTAAAATGAACCGGGTCTTAACTCACATAAATTTTATTTCTGCATTGTAATTAAAAGTGAGACGTTCCCTTGGTCAAAAAGGGGCGTCACATAACAACTTGAAGAGCGGCTCGCATGTTGCTGTGAGTTGGAATATGAATCGAGTGATGTAATTCAGCCTTCCCAAAAATCCCCGAACTTCTTTTTCAGTACGAGGGACTAGCATGTCTAGTATTGCTCGAACCTTGTTAGGATCAACTTCTATTCCTTTCTGGCTCACCACAAACCCCAATAGTCTGCCTGATCTGACACCAAAAGTGCATTTTGCAGGATTTAGTCTGAGTTTGAACTTTCTCAATCGCTCAAAAAGCTTTTGCAGATTGATTATATGATCTTCTTCTGGTTTTGACTTCGCAATCATATCATCCACATAAACTTATATTTCTTTGTGCATTATACCATGGAACAATGTCACCATAGCTCTCTAAGACGTTGCCCTAGCATTTTTTAAACCAAAAGGCATCACTTTGTAGCAGAAGGTTCCCCATAAAGTGATGAATGTGGTCTTCTCCATGTCTTCCGGTACCATCTTGATCTGATTGTATCCCGAGTAACCATCCATAAAGGAAAAAAATGAATGTTGAGCAGTGTTATACACCAAAATATCAATGTAAGGTAACGAGATGTCGTCTTTAGGGCTAGCCCTATTTAAGTCTTGATAGTCCACACACATTTAGACTTTCCCATCTTTCTTTGGGACAGGAACAATGTTGGCAACCCATTGTGGGTATTTTGCAACTGCAAGAAATCTAGCATCAAACTGTCTTTTTACTTCATCTCTGATTTTTAGGGATATCTCAGCTTTCATTCATCTCAACTTTTACTTAACCGGAGGGTACCCAGGTTTTAGTGGCAATTTGTGCTCAACTATATTAGTGTCTAGCCCAGGCATATCTTGGTATAACCATGCAAAGACATCACTATAATCAAGCAAGAGTTTAATCAACATGTTACGCTCATCTTCTTTCATCGAGGTACTAATTTTGATTTCTTTCTTATCATTTTCAGTCTCCAAATTAATTACTTCAATTAGTTCCTCATGGGGTTGGATTTCTTTAGCTTCTTGTTCAAGTAATCTCATTAACTCAGGTGAAGTTTCCCAATCATCCTCATTATCCTCATCAACATGATTAATAGGATGTTCAAAATTATATGATGAGATATTGACACTGTCACTTTCAAGAGAGTTATTTTCAGATCTGCAATAAGTGATGTTGACACAAGAAAAATGAAATGAATAGAAGGTCATGATAATGGTGGGATGAAAGCTTAATGGAATGAAAAATGAGAGAACTCAATAATGCATTTTATTAATAACAATTATTGGAAAGGAAACATGTGAGCCCATTTTACAAATGAAAATCCTAAAGCCTTGGGCAGAGCTAAAGGAATAGTACTACAGAATTACTTTGAAAGAGACTCTAAGGTTATGGGAAGCTCGGAGATCTCCCAATTGTCGAGTCTTGTATCTGAAGAACATGCATATACCAGGTCCGCATAACTGTCAAAGTCATCATCTTCAACTGCAGTCACTTGGTCTACGAACATAACTCCCGCGCTCCGGAAGTTTTGTCATATATCACAGATGGGGACTCCCTTCACTTTAGGTTCTCAATTTTCCAAGTGAGCCAATCTCTTCTCTTTTTTCTCTTCCATGATTCTCCTCTTATCGGCCTTGGTGGGTTTGTACCCCAGCCTAAATCTACCTTTGTTTTCCAAGGGTTGAAAAAGTCTTGTGGCACCTTGTCATTTCTTGCCCAGCTCCTTTCCATGCTGATAACCCCCTTCTAGCATAATTTTAGCCATCATTACAAATGCAACAGAGGGCTGTGGTTTAGGAATTAGAGCTCATTCCTTTATATAAATGGTATTGACAACCTCGAGTGCTTGAAAGGCAATCTCGAGAGCCTCTTCTGTAGCTTCAATATAAGGGGTGTCTAGCGGCTTGCTCACTAGCACGTCCTCTTCACCAAAGACAGTAATCATCTTATTATCAACTATGAATTTGACTTTTTGGTGCAAGGTGGAAGGTACAACTCCAGCAAAATGAATCCATGGTCATCCTAAGAGACAACTATATGACGGTGCAATGTCCATTACTTGGAAGAGTATGTTGAAAGTACAGGGACCAATTTGAACTGGTATTTCGATTTCCCTTATGACTTCTCTCATTATGCCATCAAATGCCCTTACTATCATCGCACTTGATTTCATGTGTGACCCATCAAAAGGCAATTTGGAGAGTGTCGACTTTGGCATCACATTCAAGGAAGAGCCATTGTCCATCAGTACTCTAGCCATGATATGGTCTTGACATTTTACTGAGATATAAAGTGCTTTATTATGTCCTCTTCCCTCATTGGGTATTTTATCATCAGTGAAAGTGATATAATTATCTACTGTGATGTTGCTGATAACGCCATCCAACTTGTCAACCGTGATGTCATGAGAAACATGGGCTTGATTAAGCACTTTCATTAATACCTTCCTATGTGGCTCAGAGTTCAATAATAAGGATAAGAGTGATATTCTTGTAGGGGCATAGTTCAGTTGATCCACCACCTTGTATTCACTTTACTTTATGAATTTTAAGAACTCACAAGCTTCTTCCTTGGTCACTTCTTTCTTATAGACCTCTTGCTTTGTTGCCTTTAGTTCTTCCTTCTCTTTTAAGACTTTTTCAGTAGAAGTTTCCCCCATTTTGCCTTTCCCTTTCCGAATTCTTTCCACTTCCTCCGCTTGGTCTTTATGCAGATCCTCAGGTGTATAAATACGACCACTCCGAGTCATTCCACCGATCCTATATATGCTAGAGATAGTCGATGGGATTTTCATTTGATTGTCCTGGAGATCATTCACAATGACTTGCATATCATATTTCTAAGGCATAACTCTGGTGTCCTTATAGGGAAATGGAGTCGGCACTTAGATGGCGATAGGATTCCGACCAAGAGAGACTTGTGGAGACACCTCTTTACTATAATGAATCGTCAATGGCCTTGGTATACCTGGACCTTGCTCTATGATTGGATACGTTGCATAGGTACTGGCAGCCTCTTGAACTAGTAGAGGTATAATTTCTTTGACCATATAGACGTCACCATTATCGTACTGATTGTTTATTTGTACTAGGTGACTATCCATTAAACTTTGGAGGATCTGCTTGAACTCATCATATTCCTCAATAGAATGCTCTACTTTCCCATGGATCTTACACACTGTTTCATCTTCATTGACCTTTTTAATCTCAGTCTGGTTTTGTATCAACCCATATTT
The DNA here is from genome assembly GCA_029884595.1 of Ormosia semicastrata. Taxonomy (NCBI): domain Eukaryota; kingdom Viridiplantae; phylum Streptophyta; class Magnoliopsida; order Fabales; family Fabaceae; genus Ormosia; species Ormosia semicastrata. Next base: position 21,407,382 of record JAQQTO010000042.1, on the reverse strand, counting down.
ACAAAGCTCTTAAAAAATTACTCTCATAGGAGTTTTCACATCAGCTATCCGACTTATGAGACATCATCCAGAAGACTTCTCTATGGCATTAACTATAGGACCTCCATGATCAGGCAAGGGATTGCGGCCTACATTAGGCATTTTTTCTTTAAAGTTTAACCATTTGGCATTAATTAAGTCTTACATTTTGAACTTCAAGGCTCTACAATTTTCTGTTGAGTGGCCTACAGCCCCAGCATGGTACTCACATTTAGCATTCTGGTCAAATCCTCTTGGGTAGGGGGGGTTCCACTGGCTTCATTGGGCAAGGAACCAATAAGGAGTTTTGGAAGAGTTGTGGTAACAGTTAAGTGTAGGTTATGGGAATTGGGTCAAATTGGACAGGTTTCTTTTCTTGGTTAGCTGGCAGCCTTCTTTGGTTGGTATTTGGGTTTTGGGCCCATGGTTGGGTTGGTTGATATGGCATGGTAGGGAGTGTTTAGTTTGGGATAGGAGATGGTGCACGATAAGGGATCATTGGGTGATAAGGTTAAGGGTATGGAGCTTGAGAGGCATTAGCAATATATGGGTAGTAAGGCATGTAAGGAGGTTGGAAGGATAGTTGAGGGTTAACAGGTGCTTAGCTATGTCTCCCTTGGGCAAAACTCCTTTGATCAAAAGTCACAACATGGGCTTCCCCTTCTCTTTTCTTCTCTGCTGGGGGCTTTTTGGCACTAAATGTCCCCATTGAACTTTCAGCAATCTTTCCACTTCTCATTCTTCCTTCAACTCTTTCCCTGATGATAACCATATCTAAGAAAATTCGATGACACACTTCCTATCATCTTGTCATAGAAGGGTGACTGGAGAGTGTCAATGAATGTGGCCACCATTTCTCTTTCTGTCAATGGGGGTTCAACCTGAGCAGCTATCTCTCTCCACCGCTGAGCATATTCTTTAAAGGTTTCAGCTCCTTTCTTAGCCATATTCTGCAACTGTAGCCTATCTGGTGTCATATCGATGTTGTATTTATATTGTTTCAAGAAAGCATCAGCCAAGTCCTTGAAACATCGTATATGGGCATGTTCTAGGTGTGTATACTAATTAGAAGCTGCCCCAGCTAAGCTGTCCCAGAAGAAATGAATCAACAGCTTGTCATCATGAGCGTGGGAAGCCATCTTGCGGATGTACATGGTAAAATGGTTCTTTGGGCAAGTGATTCCCTTATATTTTTTTGAAATCTGGGACCTTAAATTTTGGGGAATCACTACATTTGGGACAAGACAGAGCTCTGCGGCATCCAGAAAACCATAGCTACTTGCTCCTTCTATGGCTCGCAGTCTTTCTTCAAGAACTTCTAATTTTTCCTTGGATTGAAGGCCTTCAGTTGAAGGGTTCAGCAGAGAAGTTCCAGCGATCTTATGAGGGAAAAAATGTGGCATGTAGAAAGGAGGTTAGGCCTGAGTCGAACTTTGTGGCCCTGAAGTAGGTATTACTAATGATGAGCCGCTCTCAGGAGGGTTGGTAATTTAGGACGGCATAAAACTAGGAGAAATGCCATAAAGTGGAATAGAAACAGGGTACTGAGGAATCTCACTGGTATTTGGCTGAGATCCTTGGGGAGAGTTTGAAGTTGTTGTGACTGTCGGTGCACTGCCCTCAAAAATGTTGGTGGATAATGGTGGCACATAACCAGGTGAAAGGCCATATGGTGGGAATGAAGATGCCTGTGTTTCAGGATTATTTGAGTAGATGGTGAGTGGCATCATGGCCCCTTGAGAGGTGACGCTAGGATACTGCCAAGGAACTAGGGTAAAGCTAGGCGGGTGAGCAGGCGCAGCCGAAGGATCATCATTTGCCTTTGTAGGAGTCCCCTCTGTGTTCTTCGTTCTTTCCAGAATTTCCAAGATCTTGGCCATTTGTTCCTTTAGCTGACTTACTTCACTTCTCAACTCTTCTTGTGACTGACCCAATTCATTCATGACTTTTGATTGAGAGTGAGTCCTATATGGGTATCGTAGAGACAGTTTTCCTTTCTGTATTCATTATTTTTTTATTAGAAAATATGAAAAAGAAAAAGAAAATGCAAACAAAAATAAAACTATGCATGTAGAAACATGATCCAAAGCAGCAAGCGATATCGATAAACCTCATTCATTCACAGAGAAGAGCTCTATGGTCATAGAGAGCTTTACACATATTGATACTTGCTACTCCTCAAGTCGGATGAAGGAGTTAGCTTTACAAAACAAGATGGAAAGAGTCATACTAACTCTAAATTACATCAGCATTCCTAAAACAAGAAACTAATTTCAGTGATCCTTTTTAGTGAAATTTTCCTAGGAAGTCAAGGTCCTTCCTAACCCGAGTCAGAATATCTTGGTTTTCTCCTGGTGCTAGCTTGGGTTCCACTTTGATGATTTCTCTTGCCCCCTTTCTTGAATGGTTGGAGATTTCCCTCATATTGTCAATAACCATTTCGGCTTTTCGCTCTATTTCTTAGCTTGCATTAAGGTATAACTTCTTTTCATTAGTCAAGAAAAGAACATCATCCTCTAACCCATTCTTCTTACTTTCCAAGAAAGTAGACAATTCAACATGTTTTTCCAAATGTTGATTCAAGATTTTAACTTCATTCTTGAATTCTTGAAGTTGACCATCTTTCCCTTGAATGATTGTTTTGAGGGCTTGACATGTTTTCCTTAACCTCTCTATTTCAATCTCTATAGAGGCTGTCTCCTGTTCTTGACTTTGGATTTTTCTTCTTGCAGTGCTAAGTTGATCTTTCAAGGACCTTCTCTCAGTAGTCCACTGCCGATAAATGATTTCATACTGCCCCTCTGCTTCAGCATAGTAGTTAATGGGTTCATTAAATTGGTGCATTGGTGACTCTGGACCCTGTACCTTAGGAGCGAGAAACCCCTTCTTCCTACTAGCTTGCCAAATTAGGTATTCCGGTGTCGTTTCAGACGATAGGAGACCGAGCTTCACACTTCTTGCGTCCTTCCAATCTCCAATGACTTCTTTTATTTTATGAATGGTTCCTTCATCGCCGTACGAGAATTCGAATTTGGATAACCCATGAGTCATCGAAATGAATTGCAAGGATGCCATTTGTCTTCGGGCCATAGTTGGAGCATAGCCCACCATTCCCTATGGGCCAATAAGTGGAACCCAAGGTTTGCTTCCACATCTATATATAGTATAAGTGAGAGGAAACCACTTAGCCCTCTAGACCACTTCTTTTATTTCTATGAAAAACTAATCTATTGCCTCATCATCGGAGTTTGGGGAGGCCAATTGTCACGACTATATAGAGAGAGCGGGTGCTTAGGTATGACATACTGTTTTAGATCAACTTCTGGATGGTTAAAGCACTTCAAGGTTGGTATATGACTAAGCATCCATACTGCAAGCAATAGTGTACATCCCCAAAATCTTCCTTTCTGATGGACTCAAAAATAATTCAGGGATCGAATTGTCTCGGCTAAAATTGGTGGGGCTGGGTGTACCCCATGCTCGATCTGCTCGAACAAATTGATCACATGTCCATCTATTTGATTTTTCTATTTAGGGAAAATTACTAACCCATAAATAGCGAGGGCTAGTGCTACCAAACCAAAACTTTGATCAACTTGAGCTTCAACGATCCTAAGCAAGAACTCCGAATCTAGACTTCGTCCTCCATCCTTTATGTACTTGTCCAATTCATTGGCATGAATCCCTATCAATTTGGACAGCACCCTTCTCGGCCTCTTCTTGGGGTCATGTAAGTACACTTTGTCCTTGGGCATGTCGTCTCTATTAAGAAGCCTAGCATACTCCTTAATCGTTGGCACCAATTCAAATTGTTGGAAAGTATAACACCGATATGAGGGGTCCCAAAAATGGAGCATAGCTTTCAACATTTGAAGGTCAAGGGTGATGAACATGAGAGCTGTAATATCTCCATACTTGTCATTGAATTCTTCTTGTCTTCTCATACTACACCACACATTACGGAGCCTCCTTAGGTTATTTTGCTCAAAGTCATGGCTCCCCATTAAGGGAGGTAAAGGAGCATCCCCGTGATGCAAACTATTTCCTTCCTTGGCTTGGATTCTTGCAGACTCTTCACTGACAGCCCAAATACTCTCGGCCACCTCAGACATTAGAGTCATCTTTCCCTTATTCATGCTCGAGGTTTATCGACATCTTCACAGTATTGAATCACACATGCAAATGCAAGGTAAAAGAAAACAACAAAAAGGGAGTCAACAACTACAAAATAAAAGACAAATAGAAATTCCTCATGTGTTAAAGGAAAAGGGGTACCTAATCTTAGTACCCGTCCAGCAGGATGGGTTCTATGGACGATGGTAGCTCTCAGGTTATATCTACAAGTGATAGCTTTGGTTCTAGACCCTTATCAGACAAAAAGGTCCCCAAATTGTCTCTTGCTGTCACTAACACTTTGGCTAGCAAGAGTCCTCCATCCTCACCCATGATAGGTTACAAGCGGAAAGAGTTCAATTTGAGTGAGGAGTTTTCATGTGCCTAATCGGAGACCAAAAGGTCTCACAAAGCAACATTACTTCGCCCTCTATCTAAGCCTATAAGGTACTGAGTTCGGGTATAGAACTTGTGTGTGCAGGTGTACATGAGAGAACATACAAGCAAATTTATTTACAAAGCAGAAATATAATACATATAATGCAAACAAAATGTACAACAATATGAAACAAATAACAAATAAAAAATAACAAATAAAACAAAAATAGACCAACATAATTAAAAAGTAAATCACATAAGATTAAAAGAAAGGTTTAAACCTCTGGCTGTCCCTAGTGGAGTCGCCAGCTGTCGCAACCGTTCCGAAGGGCGCTGCAAAAATAAAAAGAACAAGGAGGAAAAGACCTCTGGGTGTTGGGAGTCTCCACCAATCGCTTTATCCATTAAATGGAATGGTGCAATTGGACACCTAAAAGATGGTCTGCGTTTCAGAGTTCGTGGTTCGGGGGTTGATTAGGGGTAGGGAAGGTGTTAGCACCCTACACCGTCCAGTCTAAGAATGGTTACCTATTTAATCTAATGTTATTTGCAATATTAATTAAATTGGTCCTTTATTATTAAAAAAAAGAATTTGTTTTTATTTTGAAATGTCCCATTTTGTCAAGTATAATATCAAGAATGATAAATGATTAAGACAAGCAATGAGTGGCCAAATAATTTTAGAATAAATTCTAAGTCTACAACATATTATATAAAAGTGGTGAATCAAAATTTTATTTTTTTGAAGAAAAGTAATTTTCAAAATAAATGGCCAAATAAAACATTATTTCAATGAATAAATTTTAATTCAAAGAAATTTGTTTGAGGTAAGAGAATATGTTTTTTAAGTAAATGGCCAAATAAAATCTTATTTATAATCAAGAAAAATATTTTTAGGCACAATTAGATTTTTGTAGTAATTTTCAAAGAAAAGTCTTCATAAAAAAATAGAACTTTAATTCACCGCAATCATGATGTTGACCTGTATGAAATTGTTCACTTTTATTTGAATATTTTGTTTTTATAAAAAAGAAAATTATCTTAGTTTATATAAAAAAAGGTTGTGTTTTAATTTTACAAAATTATTTTAATTTAGTGTAGGGGATTAGACCTCGCCAGCGCTCCTGGCAAAATCCAATATAAAACTTCAAGATTATCGGAAAGAGTGTATTTGATCGGCGCTCCAATCCTCGCCCAATTTTTTCGTCATCGGCCAATTTTATAATGTTTAATGTACACAAAAAATGATTAAATTAAAGTCACATATCAACCAGTACAATAATCATAGCAACAAATAAGATAATCAGTTTAAAAAAACAAAAATAAACTATAATCAAATCAAAACAACCCACTTTTATCACTTTTTTATTTTTATTTCTTATTATTTTTTATATTTTTTTATATTTTTTATTTCATTTTTAACCCTCTAACCTATTAATAACCAAAAAAAATGAAATGGGCCGTAAGAATTAAAGTGAACCCAAACAACAACACTTAAAAAAATGAAATGAAATAAAAAAAATAACAAAGAGACGTTTTAGTCTCTGGAAGAAACAGAATAGAGAAAGAAAGGGGAAAAGAGGGGAGCTCACGGACGGTGGACGCGGAGAGCAGCGGGGCACGAGCTACAGGGGCGCAACGCGAACACGGCAGTGCAGTGTGGTGGAATGCCGGCGTCGGGGCGAGAGGTGGCGCATACAGGAGCGGAGCTCTAGTTTTCGACGGCTTACCGGATTTGGTGCGCGGAGCTGGGGCACGTCACGATGGAGCTGCCGGTGACAGATCTGTGCTGGTTGGACTGGTGCAGTGCGGGCGACGGAACAGAATAGAGCTGTGACGTAAGATGGGAGGGGCTCGCGGTTCAGGCTTGACGGAATGGCTGGGTGGAGAGGTGCCGGTGGAACGGCGATGGTAACGGGGAGGGAGCTGGCGGTATGGTGGGTGGTTCACAGTGGTGAAGATGGAGATGATTATGGATCGTAATGCAGGTGACGCAGCGGCCACTGGTGATGGTGCGGCGCTATGGGTCACGGTATTGACTATGGGTGTGGGTGAAAATGGATGAGGGATGGCTTTGGTTGGTTGTGTGTGAGAGTGATTGGGGAAGAAGGTGTAATGATGGAAGTTGATGGTGAAGATGGTGGGGTTAGGAGTGAAAGGTAGTGGGTGTGGTGGCTTGGTGTTGGTGAAGATGGAGGAGGCCGAGATGGTGTTGTCTGTCTGTGTGGGAAATTTTTCTGTGATTGTTGTGTGTTTGTATTCTTTCTGAATGATTAATTCCTTTCCCCTGATTGATTTGTGTGTGATTCTTATAAGGAAAAAAAAACATGCCAAAACAAATCTCTTCGATTTTTTATGATTGGAATGCAAAAAGATTAAAACGGTCTGAACCTTGAGTTTCTGAATGAATGCAAATAAAGAAGAAAACCGTTGGAACTTGATGATTGGAAAAGAAAACTGTCTGAAGCTTTTAATCCAATTCAATGCAGCTGATTGTGGAGGCTAGGGTTGCAGCAGTAGGAAGAAGGAAGTTGGATTATGGGTTGAGAAGAGAAATTGGGTCATGGGTTGACCCGTAAGAACAAAGTTAGTGATTTTTTCTTTTTTTCTTTTTTCTTTTTAAAAGAAAGAAATTTAAATAAAATAAAATAAATAAAATAAAAACAAAAATAAAAGAAAATGGACAAAATTGGGTATCAACAGAGAGGACGCACATAAATCCTCATACTATCAGTCGTTTGGGATAGGGAAGACGCATAGAAATGCTCACACTATCCAGGATTTAGGATTACCCTAAGTAGTGAAGTCATCCTCTACTACTTGATGACTAGGGAAGCTTGGGTAACGAGGGAAGTTTTCCTCAACCTCAATTACTCTGGTATAGCATATTCTCTTACCATTATCCAAGATTTACATAGTACAAGGTTAATCCAAAATCCAAATTAGCCTAGTTCCACCAAGGGATACCCATGAGAGAAAATCATTTTTCATCAAATCATCAATCGTTCAAGAATATTCAATACCATTTCGTCAATTCTCAACATGACCGTGAGCTTCACTAAGGCTTACTTTTCCTAGAATTTCTTCTAAACAAGCAAAATAAACAACAACAGCACAAATAACAGCAACAACAAATTTTAAAACAATAGCATAATTTAAAATAGTAGCAGCACAAATAGCAGCAGCAACAAATTTTAAAATAGTAGCAAAATTTAAAACAGTAGCAGTACAAAGAATAACAGTAGCAGATTAGAACAACAGCAAATTTTAAAACAACAGTAAGAATGAAATAAGGAGAAGCACAATTGAAAGCATAAAATCCTATCTTTTACCTAACTTGGCCGTGGCTGCCTTTTTTAAAAAAAAACACAATAAAATCTCTTTTTGTAACATCACACATTGCACTCTAGAATCAATGAAAATAAAGAATAAAGTAAAACCAATAACCATCCATAATATCCAAATCTGGACTGTGAATCATTAAAGTAGAAAAATGGAATCTATGTCAATAAAAACATAGAATAAAAATGGTCAAAGTTAAGGTAAGCAACCCCCTACCTTATCTTCCCTTGATAGCTAGTTAGTTCTTCCTTTTCTTGCCTTTGTTTCTCCTTCCTCTTGCCTCCTTCTTCTTTATAATTTTTCCCTATTTTTCTCTGGTTTTTCTTGCTAGTTTCTGGTTGTGATTGGAGCTATTCCAGCTATAACAGCAATAATAAAAGTGAGCAAAAGATTGGAAATAAAATTTAGCTAAGAATGAAGATAGAAGGATGAAAGGGAGTGAGTTTGAAGTGGTTTGGAATGGTAACCTTGTGAGTATTTTTCTCCTCTATTTTGGTTCACTTTTGACGAAAGGAAAAGTGAAAGAATGGTGTAGAATATTCAAGAAAAAAAATGGATTTGCATTGGCGGGGCAGCACAAAAAAAAATTTAAAATTGTATGTTAGAACTTTTGGATCTGTTACATACATTTTTAATTTTTTAAAGTTGAGTTTTCAAATTACCATAAGTATTATGAAAAATTTTAGAACTCAACTAAGTCGTTAGATCCATTTTTTCAAAACTTTCCATATACTATTTTTTATCAGTCAAGCTTCATTACTTGGTTCTAAGTTAAATTAAACTCAAGAATTAAGTAAATATACTTACTGATACTCATTTTATTTGGTATCTTATACTAAAATATTCCCTATATCTTACTTGTCATCTCCATGTAATTTCATAATTTTCTGAGCTGTTTAACTGTTTTGACTATTTCTCGTTGATGTCCTTAAAAATGTTAAACTTGCTCAGTTGATTCTCCAAAAATTACTACAACTCTTATCAATGATTCTTAGCTAGGAAAATAAATTTTCCATATTTATTTTCATTATATCAACTGATTCTGTAGATACTTTATTATTCTCTTGTCTTCAGTGTTATAGAATTATGTTCAAACTAGTTCAGAAAATTATCCGAATTAACAAATAATTCTTACCAGTATTACTGAGCTACTATAACCTTTATTATGATCATTAGGTTAGGGAAGATGTTACAAAAGGTGGCTTTTTGGTCAGAGAGTCTGTGAATGGTCCCGGTCGCAAGCTACCTATGATGGCATGCAGAGATACAACAGGGTTGAGACCCCCTATTTGAACTGCCTCCTCTCCAAATCTCCTCATGAACTCCTTGAGGGATTCATCTCGACCTTGCCTCGGGTTAATAAGGTTGACCGAAGTCTTTTCGTATGTCCTGCTAGTAGAAAAGTGGTTAAGAAATTTAACTAACAATTCTGAAAAATCATAAATCGTACTTGTCTTAAGACTCAAGAACCAAAGTAATATTGATTTCTTCAAGGTCGTCAGGAAGACTCTGCATTTGATTGGGCCGAACCCACCGTTCAAGAGCATCATGGAATTAAACATGGTGAGATGCTCCTGAGGGCCGGTTATCCCATTGTAGAGCTCCATTGTGGGAAGTTGAAAATCATCCAGAAAGGGAATTGACATTATGAAGTCAAAGAAAGGGTAGTCAGCAACGAGTGGAGGATAGATTGTCTATCGGCGAACTTCTAGGTTGGTTGTCCAAGGAATGCTTGGCTGCCGGTGAACTTCTCTATTCAGAGTATTTTCTTTAGCCATTCTTTCAGCCTCCCTTTCATCATCCACCCTTTCAGGCTCCACACGATGCTGATCTCTGTTAGTCATTTGATCAACTTGACTGTTTATATCTCTAATAGCTTGTATCAGTGATAAGCCTATATTTTATAGTCTCAAACCAGATAAATTATGGTGATTTGCTTATATTTATTAGTGAATTTTAGATGGATCCTTATCATTGCCTTTGTTTTTTTATAAATTAAAGAGATTTATCACATTTGGAATGAAAGAAGACGAAAACACCATGTTTTCAGGGCAAAAGAGGACCATTTTGGCTTAGACAGGGCCCTGTGTCAACTTAGAAGCGATTGAGGAGTTAGACACGACCATGTCTAACTTGAAAAATACTTCTGACTAAGAGACACGATCATGTCTCAGGGTCACACTGTTGTGTCCCCCTTTTTACGTTGAAGTTATGCTGTTTTCAAGCTCACACGAACCATGTCGAGCTTAGACACGACCGTCTGAGGCTTCTTGTGCGTAAAAATGATAGTTTTTATGTCGAATATTATAAATAGAAGCAAATCCCTAAACCCAAAGATAACTTTTGCAAAGACTTAGGAGAGATATTTCAGAAAAGAAGACAACATGAATCCTTGAAGGACAACTATGAAGAGAAGACAAAATTCTTGAAGGCTTGAAGATCACAATTGCCATAAAAGGGGTTTTCATTTCTCTTCCCTCTAGGTTCCCCCTTTCGTAGGGTTTTTCTTTCCATGGATTTGTGTTGTGATTTGAGATTATTTGTATTAAACATGAGTAGCTAATCTCATAGTTAGGGCTATGGGGGATCTTGTTTTCTTAATTAATTGATTTTCAATTCGAATTTGATTAAGGTAATTTCAATTGGGTTTATTGTATTATTTGAAGTCGTGTTAAGATTTGATCAATTTTGGCATACTTTAATTCATTGTTTGACCGATGACCATCTATAACCAATGAGTGGACTTATATAATAAACCTAGGATTAGATTGGTGAATGACCAAACATCAATTTATTTTACTAATTGAATTGACGATTATATTAGTTCATCTCTTGAATTAAAGCTTAATGAATTCCTAGTTAATTCAACTAAATGACCAAATAGGAGAACAATTTAGGAATAGAATATTGTTTATCCATGACCATTGGAATTCAATAGCAATTAAGAGAATATTGGCAAGAGAATTACCTTACATCATAAATGAAAAAAAATCTAATTAATTGAATTTAAGTGAACATTGCGCCCTAATTTCCCTCTAATTGATTTATCTTTATATTATTTGATTGTCCATCATTTTTCCTTGTTTTCTTTTTGATTTTATTTTGAATTTCTCTTTACACTTACAATTGTTTAAATAACCAAGGGTTTAATGAATCTAATAATTACCTCTTATTCCTCGTGGGATCGACAACTAGAACTCAAGTCCTATATTACTATACGATAGAGTGCACTTGCTCTTAATGTATTTTACGCATATCATGTTTTTGGCATCATTGCTGAGGAATAAGTTTGGTAATATTAGAGGTGAAAAGTTCTAGTTAATTTAAGTGAATTTTTATTTTATTTCTTATTTTATTTTTATTTTTTAATTCATTTGTTACTTCATCTCCCTACTTATATTTATTGTTTATGCTTACTTGTTCTCAATTTCTTAATCTAATATTTGATCTAGAAATTGAGAAAACAGCTCACAGGTTAAAGAAGCAATCTAATATTGAAGCTGTGATGAAGAAGATATAAGGAGGATGGAGAGACAGACAATTGAAGGGACTCATGAAGAACGAGCTACCCCAGCAGAGCGAACAATGCTTAAATATTCTATTCCCACGGTTGGAGGGTACGAAGGGAGTATTACAAGATCAGCCGTGACGACAAACAACTTTGAGATCAAACCGACATTGATATCCATGATTCAAACTTCTATTCAGCTTGGTGGATTGCCTTCGGATGATCCAAATCAACATTTGGTCAGGTTCTTACAATTGTGTGACACCATTAAGTATAATGGGGTGACAGATGATGCAATCTAATTACGACTCTTTCCTTTTTCTCTTAGGGACAGGTGAGTCAATGGTTAATGTCACTACCAAGAGGTTCCATCACCACATGGGATCAATTGACACAACAATTTTTAGCTAAGTATTTTCCTCCTTCTAAATCTGCTAAGTTAAGGAATGACATTTTTTTTTTGTGCAGTTTGATATGAATACTTTCTATGAAGATTGAGAATGTTTTCAAGAGTTGTTGAAGAGATATCCACATCACAGATTGCTTGTATGGCAGCAAGTATAAACTTTTTATAATGGTTTGTCATCTGCCAACCGTTCACTCATCGATGCTGCTGCAGAAGGTACAATTTGGAGGAAAACACCAATTGAAATCCATGGACTGATTGAAGAAATGAGGCTTAACAGTTATCAATGGCAAAATGAGCTCCAAGTGCTTAAGAAACAAGTTGGTGTACATGTTGTTGATTCCTCTACCACCATTTTAAGTCAATTGGAAGCATTGTTGAAAAAGGTTGAGACTCTAATAATGACAAATAGTGCAGCCCCACCAATCATATGTGAAGCATATGGTGGACAACGACATAACAATTCAAATTGTCAGGTTGCTAGTCCCTTTGCTCCTGAGCCTGAAGGAGTAAGTTTTTTTAGTAATTTCAACTGGCAGTAGTACAATCCATATTCAAATATGTACAATCCCGGTTGGAGGGACTACCCCAATTTCAAATGGGTGAATCAACAGGGCAATCAACAGAGCCATCAGAGAGCTTCGCAACCACTCCCATATTTCCAAGCACCTGAAGAGAATCCAAGCTTTGAAAATGTTATAATGAAATACATTCAAAATTCAGAGGCTCGAATGAAGAGCATGGAGGCTCAGATTATCCAATTAGCTACATTGATGTTAGAAAGGGCACCGGGGATATTGCATGGCATTACCGAGCCTAATCCGAAGGAACAGGTCAATGCAATTACCTTGAGAAGTGGTAAGGAACTTAGGGAGCCTTCCAAGAAAAAGGATAAGCAGATGCAAGAGCATGGAGATACTCTTGTTGAGTCAGTTGACATAGAAAAGAAGAAGGCAAGTGAAGCACCCTTTGTGGTACAAGTAAATGAGCCACAGAAGCCCTCTATTCCATTCCCTCAGAGACTCGAGAACACTAAGCAAGACAAGCAATTTGCTAAATTCTTAGAGATGTTCAAGAAATTACAAATCAACATTCCGTTCATTGAATCCATCTCTCAAATGCCCAAGTATGTAAAGTTTTTGAAAGAAATACTTACAAAGAAATGCAAGCTTAAGGAATATGAGACGATATGTTTAAATGAGAAATGCTTCGCCATTCTCTTGAAGAAGTTACCATCAAAACTAAAAGATTCAGGAAGTTCACTATTCCTTGCTCTATTGGTAACTTTCATTTTGAGAAAGCATTATATGATTTAGGTACTAGTATTAATTTGATGCCTTTCTCTATTTTTAAAAAATTAGGGATGCAGGAGTCAAAGCCTACTAACATTTCATTATAACTGGCCGATAAATCTTACACTTACCCTCGTGGTGTATTAGAGGATGTTTAGTAAAGATGGACAAATTTATTTTACCAGCAGACTTTATTGTGTTAGACATGGAGGAGGACTTAGAGATCCTAATCATACTTGGGCGCCTATTCCTTGCTACTGAAAATACCATGATTAATGTTCATCAAGGGAGGTTGACCTTGCGATTTAATGATAAGGAAGTAGTTTTTAATGTTTTTAATTATGTCAAAACTTCTAGTTCCTTTGATTTATGTAATTGCATAGTTGCTACTGATGTTGTGAAAAGTACTGTGTCTTCATATCTGCAAGAATATGTGACTGATGATATACCATAAAAGATTTTGCCTAAGGCTGCCACCAACTTTGAGAATGCCAAGCTCTGCAAAGAGATCAAAGAAGCAGCATGATATGCATATCAAGTAGTGTGAGTTTTGTTGATGTATGTCCTAGAGGCCAATTTATTTTGACCGTACTTACATATATTATATTATGCTATTTATTTAATATATGAGGTATTTTATTTATTGTGTTATTTATTATAAATATAATAAAGTCCTTAGAATAGTAAGTTTAATGTCATAGGATATCAAGTGGATGACTTGATCGTGAGATCCTATTGGAATCAGAACACTATTCTAAAATGTCTTTAGTCAAGTATTATTGTTAATTAGGACGACAATAATGCATTGAGACTAGTATGTGCATAGACTTATGGCCACATCTCACGGGTCATGGATATGAGATATCAAGTCTTCACATGGATACATATTAGAGTAATGATGTATTGGACAGACCCACCATGAGAACGTTACGTGGATTATTACGTGAGTGTCATAAGCAGTTCTCAAAGTGACAATAGTATATATAGTCCTTTGACCTGAAATCACTACGATTCCTACATGAGGAGTTGTATGTTTTAATGCCATCAAATATCATCTATAACAAGGTGATTATAAAGTTAGTTATTGGACATACTGCGAATCATGCAGAGGGATGTGAATGACCTAGATGAGATTTGTCCCTCCTACATAACAAGAGCAATATCTTCGAGCCCCCTTGATTGAGTGAGACTATGAAATGCATGGTCATGCTCAAATGAGTCAATATGAGATATTGATTTCATTTGTTTTTACTAAGTCTACTCGAGGATCGGGAAATAAAGGATTGAACAATACAAGGGTGACACATTCTATGCTTTGCGTTCAATCTAGATACCTAGACAAAATGACTAAAATATATGAAAACATTGGTCACGGAAAGGTTATGTCAAATCACTGACATTCTCATTACTTGGGTAGCAGCGATGTCTTACTAGATACCGCTCACTGCTTGTGATATTAAAATAAGATTTTAATATTATTACTAATGTCATGGGAACCTGCAGGGTCACACACATAGAACAGATTAAGTTGGATTAATTAGAATCCAAGTTGGCCTAGGGTTCTATTGTGGGTCAGACTCATAACAGATGAGTCTAAGGTTACACTGCTAAACCTACTACTACTCTCACTCGCATAAGGCAACTACTATTATAAATAGCACTGCTAAGGGGCTGTCAAGGACATCAGTTGCAAACCTTAGCCGCACCCTAACAGAAATAGTGAGTGAGAGAGTGACAGGTTTCTCTTCTCTTCACAACTAGCACTGTGCAGGAGACGTGAGACTCCAAGATCGCAGACGTTAGACATTTGTGATTCTGTTAGTATGGACAACATAGAGGCACCGTCGTTACTTCGGTGATTGTGATTTTTTTTACCATTTTTCGTTTGTCTTCAAGAGGTAAACTCAAAAATCACATTTTATAGCTCTTTTTTTCACATGGATCCTTGGTGGGAATCCTTTTTCTGCTGTGCTTTTGTTCACAGATTTCCCAACAAGTTTAAGATTGGGGATAAAATTCTTGTTTGTAACTCACGTCTACACTTCTTTCCCAGTAAGTTGTGGTCAAAATGGTATGGACCATTTGGGATTGTTCGAGTCTTATCGTATGGTGTATTTGAGGTGAAGAAAGAAGGCCAAAAGACATTCTTGATAAATAACCAGAGTGCGAAGTACTATAAAGAAGGAGTAGGGACTGAGCACCACTCCATCGGCATCACCTAAGTATGACACCAACCTATAGTCAAGTTAATGACTATAACTTAGCACTTCATAAGAGGTAACTTGTGTTTCTATCTTTTCTTTTAGCATTCTTAGTCTTTGCATTTGGTTTTTCAGCTTTTGCTTTATTTTCTTATAACATCCCAAAATTCTTATTACTTTAAAATTGTGATTTAGTAATCTTAAGAATCTTTGATTATCATATTTAGAGAATTAATTATAAGTCCTAAACGAGTTAGTAGCTAGTAAGAAAAGATTAAGTTAAGATGGATTAAATTAAGATTCCTTAATTAACCATTAATGAGTTCACGGTCAAATGGAAAATTTAGGACTAAAAGAATACACCTAAGACTAGAATACCACTTGTCAACAAGAAAACAAAAGGGAATGACCCAAGGAAATCCCTAAGAGGCACGACAAGACTAAGGGAGGCAGCCACTTGGTTTCATAATCTCTAAACATATTTTCAAATACTTGAAGAAGAGCATCTCATCATGTTGTCCAATGACTTGGCAAAGAAAGAAAGAAAGATTCTATGCAAGAAGACATGTGGCAGCATGCATGTTAAGAATTGTGGCAGCTTGCATGCTAAAGGTCAAGTGTCACTCCTTGGTAAAGATTGACATAAGAATGTTATCAATAGGAAGCTAAGTGTCAAAGATTAATCATAACATAGTAAGAAAATAAAATTTATACAACCAGAAAATTAGCAAACAAGATTAGATGACTAGAATTAGTAAACTAAGCAAGGATTAGAATTAGATCAAATGATGTTATTCACTTGAAGTCCACAACTGCAAGAGGAGAGAAAAGCTAGAAGTAACACTTGGATTCCATGCACACAAGGTTATACACTTGTCAAGGAGAAAACAAGGAATATATTCTTTCAACTTCCAAGAGAAGTCATGGCAAAGACATGTGGGCAGCAACATGATCACTTTCAAACCTATAATTGACACATCTCAAATCATTTTAAGATGTCAAGACACATGTGCAGCAACACGCACACTTCCAAGGCATGCATAATGACACCTCACACGACCAAGACAAGTGGGAAGCTGCATGTACTTCAACCATGCAAGGTGACACCTTACTCCAAGTGAAATCATTTCAAACCTACAAGGATGTTGGCTGTCGTGCTGCTCTCTCCTTTCACCTCAATGTCTTTCATTTCATTTCATGCAGAGATGTCCTTGTGATGTCTTAAGGATGCCCTGCTAGCAGGTTGGAATGCAAAGCTCTTCATGCAAACGGCCATAACATCAATCTAGGCCTACTCTAGTCTTCTTAGGAATCATGGTACCTATGTTTCTGCCTAGAGGAATGGAGGTCGTGGGTATGAGGGTTATATCAAAGGATTTGAAGTTTCTAATACAACTAACATGCAGTAGTCTTCTTGTCTTTGAAACCTTTCCAAACAGTAAGCCCACTAAAGCTCGACCTATCTTTCCTTTTTCTCTACTTCTCTTCATCATCTTCTTCTTGGTTCGTGATTCCTTGGTGGTAGCAGACCAACCTTTCATCTTGTTAGAAGGACACCTAAGGTAGGAAAATGGGGGCAAAGCTTATCTACTTGTTTTCTTAACCTGAATCTTTTATTTACTTTCTTTCTACCTCTTCTCATCCTTTCTTTTCTTTTAAGTGTAGCTACTATTTTTAATTGTTAAATTGGCCTAGAGATGTTATAGATAGCTAACCAAGTTGTATTCTCATCTTAATATGAGTTATGATTAAGTATATGAACTTGTTTTGAGCTTGGATAATCATTTTCCAAAGAAAAATCTAATGTTGTCTTATATTGTTCCTTAGCTAAGATGACTAATCTACATTATGATATTAAGTAATATTAAGCTAGTTTAATCAAGAGGATACCCTTACTCGTGACATTAAGAATTCATGATGATTGGTTCTTGACTTTGGACTTAGTACACCTATGCTTGTTTGGAATTCTTTGGACTTATATGGACTTGACTAGTATACCTATGCTTGTTCGGAATTCTTTGGACATAATATGCATAATAATACCTTTGCTTAGGATGAACATATGAACAATGAACATAATGAAGAAGGTTGTGAGCCTTGGACATTTTCTTAGATTAGAATGATATGTTCCCCTTGCTATGGCCAAGAGCCTTGGAACACTTTGAGACTTTGAATGATGTTTAAATTCTATAATAAGAATAAACTTTTAAAAACAAAGTTCCTTGGGATGAGCCACCACGAAGATATGTGAGGAGTGGATTGGGAGGGTAATGGAAACCCTTTGGGAGTAACAAGCCATTGTGACTTCATGGGTCTGGGTAGGACTATGTTTGCCGTGAAGATCGCTTCCGAAAATGGAGTTACATCCGTCAGACGTTTTTTCTCCATAGGCGAGTGGAGAGCATGCAGAGGGTGCATGTATACTCTCATCCAACCTGCTATCCCAGTGGAGTACTCCATGGAGTATTAAGTAAAAGACTTTAAAACTTTATACTTATTGTTCTTTGTTTATAATCCTCGTTATTCTTTATGTCTTATGTAGCTATGTCATATTGTGGTGTTCCAAACTAGCAGGGATGAGTTCTATAGTCATTTGGCTCGGTGAAGGTAGGGAACATTATGATGAGGACACACAACTCTTTACTTTTGAGGGACAGATAAACATCCAAGTTCAAGTATCTACCCACTCGGAGTATGGGTCGATCACGATTACAGGCTATTTCACCTTCAAGTTAGTTCTACCGCACTGGCGATCTTTCTAATGGCGTCGTATTTTGAAAATGTTTGTTTGATGATCCGCATCTAGGACTGCCTCCTATGTACTACTTGAAGGGAGGAAATGCTTTAAGGATGTTGTTGTTTATGTTGTTCCTCTTGTCGGTTGTAAATGACTTTCTAAAGTCAAATTTTGTTTTTTGTAAACCTCACCATGGACGACGGAAGTGATCTATATGAACCTTGTTTTATAAAATTTTGTTTTATACACACACACACACACACACACACACACACATACACACACACACTGGTTGGAATTTCTTGTTTCCATAATAATTACGAAAAAATTAGAAAAGAGGCTGAATAATAAGGAACGTAGAAATTTAGGACATTACATTTCCCATTAAAAAAATGTATTGACACATTTTGTTTTTCTTGTGCAGTTTTTGACAACATGTAGCCGCTTAGTTAGATCAAATGTTTGAGCTCATGGTTACACACCTCCCTTAGGCTCCACCTCTTGTAACGCCCCTTTGTGGGAGGGAACGTCACATTGTCATTTACAATGCAAAAAATAAATTATATAAATTAAGATTCAGTTCCTTTTTAATTACAGTTAAATTTATTAGGTTAAAGCTGTATAAATTAAAATGATGACTATTTTTTTTGTTATAATAACAATAATTAATAAACACAGTGATGAAACATAAATGAGAATAAAGAGTAAAATAGAAGCAAAGCATACATTTGAATTAACATTGCATATTTATATATATATATATATATATATATATATATATATTATATTATATATATTTATATTTATATCAAACTATTTAGTTACAAGGCCCCGTGTATAAAAAGCAAAACTATACCTGCCTAAAGGATATCAGAAATATATAGCCCACTACAAAAGATATCAGGCCCTCAAAATAAAAACACTGGCAGCTATCAGTAGCTACCAGCAATATCAGTCCCTCAGATGAGGAGGAATCGTATCAGGATCCTCTGCGAGGTCATCCTCGGGAACCTCCTCGGGGTCTTCCTCATCCAAGGAAACCACCATAGGAGCCACAGAGCTACGGGTCAAAGCCCGAGCTGTGGAATCAAAAGAGTCCTCCTGTGGGGTGTAGAAGCGATTACCCCACATCTCCCGGATGGGCAGATAAAACTCCAAACGCAGGATGATGCAGCAGGTAAAGATTGACGGCTCATGACGCCTCTAGGCCAAAGAAATCGAAACGTCTCCCAAGTAGACACAGTGGTCGAAATTCAGGTTAATGTGCCAGCATTCTGGTCCTCCAAGGAAGGTCAGACGCACATCACCCAGAAATCCACGCATGCGTGCCTCCATGCTCCATAGTAGATGCTAATCGTAATCGGGCCAGAAGCTGGGGAAATCAGGAGCTCCAACTTCCTTTCCATCGTCTTCGATGGGACACAATATACAGATAGAAAATAACAAAAATACAGAAAAGAGGTAAGACATCCTACCATCATTATCAATTATAGCAGCAAGAAACAAAATGGCGCAAAGTGCCCACATAGCATTTTTTAACAGCAATAAAAATAATAAACATTAAGCAGCAGTAATAATCAACCAAGCAGTTCCAGGTAGTTATATATATTAGTAATACAACAGTTCCAATTAAATGCCAGATAATGCATGGACTCACTATGCACATGCATACAAAGTCAAAATCCTACTCTATGGAGCTAGACACAAACGGTCAGAGAGAAAGATCAGGAGACATGTCTGCAACTCGGCTGCCGCGGCCAAAGTGCTATAATTCACCAGTTTATCCACGTGCACATCATGGCATTGTACAGACAGTCTACACTAGATCACGACATAGGACAGTGCCCGGTTAGAATCGTCGGTGCGTTTGCATTAGTCTGCCCTACGGACAGAAGAGTTACCAACTGTCCATTGCGAGGTACCCGCACCCTGACGCCCCCACGGTCAACGATATAACCTATACTAGTCTACTCGTGCCCGCACTAAGGTGTGTTCAATCTCTTAGGCAACTTGGCCTTAACAACAGTCCAAAGGACATTCACAATGCATAAAGACTCTATGCATAATAATGTATGTTCATCATTACATACTATTCCACAATATGCCACAATTGGCTAAAGTAAGAATCAACATATCATTGGTTACTCACATAGACCCACAATATCATAATATTGAAATTAAATAAATTAATACATTTTTAAGGTCTATTATGAATTCTTACGTACAGTTAGTCTTTCTTTCAAGGTTCGTCTCTAATTAAATTCTCATAATTAATTAAATTTTCTAATGTAATTTATTCTCATACACTTAGAAGGTTATTCTAAGATCTCAAAGTTTCACACTCTCTTGTTCTTGCCCTAATTAAAATTATCCTAAGTCTTATGAAAATTTCATTCTTGGTTCTTTAAAATTTATGAATCTCAAAGTATATCCAATTCTTCCAATTTGCTAATTTTCTATCTCATTACCAATGATTTAATTACTTGGTTATTCAAGTTCCAAGGTTACCAAAGTTGCATAATTAAGCCTCAAAAAGGCCTTAGAGGCCGTGGCCTCCCTAGGGATTAAGTTCCCAAATTTTTCATTCCATTAATTACCTACTGTACACTTGATTAATTATGAATTCCAAGTGTTATAATTGTTCACAAAGAACACTAAATTTGGACCCCCAAAACTGTGGCCATCCAAGAACAAATCCAACATCATTTTCTTCCATTTCATGCATTCCAATCCATTCAAATATATCAATATACACAACTAATCAAACAAACAACTTAAACAAATTAAATACAACACATAATCATGCCAATCAAGCAAACAAAGAATAACCCTCAATAGGGTTTTCTCATAATCAATCATAAACAAGGTTTCTTAATGCTAAGAGAGGTTGAGGAGGAGTGTCTTCCTCTTACCTAAGAGAAGAAAGCAAGAGAAGCCTCCTAGAATCACCTTGTAATTTTTGGATTTGGTACCTCCAAGAACCCTAAAATTTCAATCTCATTAAAATAGCACCAAGGCTTGAAAAATAAAGCATGGATAGTCACCAAGAAAACCATAGAAACGAAAATGAGACAAAGGAAGTAAAGAATCAAGAACTTACCTAAAAACCCTAAGCTTTGAAGCTTGAAGAAAATGGTGAAAATGATGGATTTTCAAAGAACCACCAACTAGAAAAGTGTTTAGGAGATAGAGAGGATTAAAAAAATGGGGTTGGATAAAAATTTTGTGATGGATGAGGGGAAGAAGGGCTGCTGGCCGTGAGCCTTGGTAGAGAGAAGGAGGAGAAAAAAGCTTGAAAAAGATGAAGGTAAAGAGAGAAAGTGAATAGAAAAATAAAGGTGATAGCTTTTTAGGTTTTTTTTGAACTTAATGTAGTATAATTAAAATTGTGAAGCACAAAATTTTCCCCCCCTAAAGTGAGCTGCAGCCGTGAGCTAGGAGAGAGAGGAAAGAGAGTGAAAATTGGTTAGCTTCCTTGGGAAGCTTTGCACAATTCTCAATAAAGTGCATAGTAAGCTTGTCTACTTAATCAAATACACTTGAACAGATGATTAATTACACTGTTAGAATTATTTTCTTAGTGAATAAAAGTTACATTTGATGAAAATAATATTTTATTATTCATCGGATAATTTTATGATACAGTGATTTTATTTATCAGATAAAACCTCAAAAAATGTAAACCTCACAAACTGTGCCTGGCCTCGGGTTTAGTAAGATCCCCCGTCGACACGTTGACAGTTCAAGGCTTACCAGCCTCAGGGAAAACATTTTTTTATCCCAGCTCCGCTCAGTGCGCACGCAAAATAAGGAATATACTAAAATATTTGACATTTTTAGAAAAATCCACAAAAATTCCTAAAAAGGGACCAAAAAGTCTATTTTGCCTATTACGCTAACTATATACAAATCAAATTAATTAGATATCCTAACAAATACTAATATGCTAACATCGCTCCTCAAACTCAAGTGGGTGCAGAGGGAACCAACTTGAATTTGGAAACCAGAGTATGGAAGCGACTAAGATGATGAGCTTTGGTGAACAGATGGGCTGGCTGGTCAAGAGTTCCAATAAGTATGAGACAAAGAGCACAATGAAGAAGGTGTTGACGGATAAAGTAGCAATCAATTTCAATGTGCTTGATGCACTCATGCAAAACATCATTGTGAGCAATTTGAATAGCACTTCGATTATCACAATAAATAGTAGCAGAAGATGATTGAGAGAAACCTAAATCATCAAGTAGCCGACGTAACTAAAGTATCTTAGAAGTGGTGTCGACAAGAGCCTAATATTCTACTTCAATACTGGAACGAGCAATCAGAGTCTGTTTCTTGTTTTGCCACGAAATAAGAACATCACTAAGAAATATACAGTAACCAATGGTGGATCAGCGATCAATGAGGTTTCCACCCCAATCAGCATCAGAATAGGCTTGGAGGATCAAGGAGTAGTTGGCAGAAAAATGAAGCCCATGAAACAAGGTCCCCTTCACATAGCAGATAATATGGAGAACAACAACATAGTGAGTGGTACGCAGAACTAACATAAATTAACTGACTAAATGAACAACGTATGAAATATCTGGGCGAGTAATAGTAAGATAAATCAAGCTGCCAACCAACTGTCGATAGAGTATAGGGTTATCAAGCATTGTACCATCCAGAGGTGCTAATCTCACATTAGGCTCTAAAGGAGTTGATTCGATGCGACTGTCAGTGAGATTAGCTCGAGAAATAAGATCCGAGACATATTTAGCTTGAGACAGAAAAAGGCCATCAACAGAAGAAAGGACTTCAAGACCTAAAAAGTAACTAAGAGATCTAAGATCTTTCATCTCAAAAGGTTTACTCAAGAACTATTTAAGCTCAGTAATACTAGTAGCATCATCACCAATAATAATCATATCATCAACATAGAGAAGCAACATAACAATACCTCTATCAATTTTACGAGTAAATAGAGCATAATTATGAGCACTAGAAGAAAAACTAAATTGATTGACAATGCTGTGCAACTTGGCAAACCAGGCTCGAGGTGCTTGCAAAGTATACCAGGTCCTAGGTCGGGAAAGGTCAGTAAGTAAAAAAAGAACCTAGGCAATTCAGAAGAATAATTGCAAAGTATACAGAGTCGGCTAGTCTGAGTCTGAGTAATAGATGGAACATGCTTGGTTTACGCTGCTAGACCAGTTTATATAGATCATTTGAGGACTGACTCCTTAGATTCCCGTCGTTCAAGCCATTTAGGGCCTCGAGCGTTAGGATTCGTTATACCCGATCATTATGACCCGAAGCTGTTCATGATCGTTGGTCATGATGACACTGAATGGCCAATGACCGTTGGTGGATAGTATTGAGCACGTGTTAGTCGTTACCTTCTTGGATATAGACCGGTTAGATATTACGGACAAAACCTCGGTCGAGTAGACCTAGACTTGCATTCTGAGATGGGGCTATTACAAATGTTGGGCTTGTAGAGTCGGTCCATCAAGGTCATGGTAGGCCAATCATGTCTTGGCCTAGGACGGTCCACAACCCTCTAACTTGATCATTTGTAAAGATGGGTCAAGCTTATAAATAGTCAGATGACAATTAGGTCAGGACGGTTCATAATCTCCTAGTTTTGTTATTTGTAAAGATAGACTGAGCTTATGAATGACCAGATGATAATTGGGTGAGGACAGTCTAGAATTGCTTTGACTTCTTCCATTTGACCTATCAAATTTGTTATAAAAAAATTATTATAATATAATGACATGTAACTAAAGGCTTAAGTGGAGAGCCTCATCAATTAAGTGACTTGCCATATAATTCTGGTCGGTCAAAAAGTTCTGCCGGCCTAGTAGCACTAAATCTAATTAAATAAGAAAATAAATTATGAAAGATACTGTTTACGTGTGAAATAAATTTATCAGCTGAATAAGACTTTAGCCGACGAACACGTATGGATTTTGATAAGAAACAGACGATTTGAACTAAAGGCAAAATCCAACCTTTAGCAAAGGGTTCCCAAACTCACTAAAGAAAGCGTTTGGTATTAAGGTGAACTTAAGAAGCCAAAGAATTTGAGGTTAAAGCTGTAAACGGCTAGGAAATAAACTTGCGGAAGATGAATTACACAAAGTAAAGACAGTATAGTAAAGGGCTGAAAACTTAAGCAAAAATTAAGCAAAGTTTAAAAATTGTATTGATTGTGATCTGTTGTGTGTATATGAATTGGTACAAATGATATTTATAGCTAAATTCTATCCCCTTCCAAAACCAATTTCTCTAGCTAGATCTCCTAAAAACAAGCAACTAAACCACGTCTAGCCTACCCATGATTCTTTAACCGTTCTGACCCCAACGGCTACCCCTCAACAGCTCAACTCCTATTTCCTCGGCATGTTTTGTGGCATCCGTTGATAACAGCTTCAGTCTTTGGCCTTCCATCAACTTTCAATCCAATATGCTTCAGCTTCTTTATTGTTTCAGTCCTGGCCCACTAATAACAAGGCCCATCTCACCCTTAGCCAGGCATCAGCTACATCCTCTTTCGGCTAATAACCTTTAGCTACGGCTAATCACCCTTATCCAGCCGTTATCAATTTACTTTTTTGAACTTTGTTTTTTGGGTGATAACAGATACTTTAAGATATATAAATATATTTTTAAAAATTTTTGACACTTTCAATATGAAAATTGTTTGAGTACCATGGTTTGTTTCAGGTTGACGTCTTGATAATGCAAGAAATCCAAGGTTAAATCAAGGAACGAAATTATTGCCATTGAAAGAGCCTCATCTATTTGGGAATTCATTCATGATCTGCTTGCACCGTAACATCCCTTATAATTCTTTTACTTTAGTACAATCAAAATGGGAACCTGTAGGCCTCCATTTGGTATAATGTACAATCTAAACAGAGTTGTTGCAACAGCAAATGCCTTTTGAGGTATTTCATGGACATGGTCTATGGATTGTCTATTTATAATGTAACATCACCCTTTAAAATTCTGCTAGTTCAGTACAATCAAAATAGCAACCTGTAGGCCCTTCATCTGGTGAAAGGGCCAGCATGACTGGGCCTCTGGCACCCTCCTCCACGGTCATTGTCCCTCTGTGCCAGTTGAGATTAGTACTTACAAAGCAAGGGTGAACACAGTTGATGAGCATGTCAGGATTCATCTTGGCAAGAATTCTGGTGTAGGCATTAAGGCTAGCCTTGGAGATGCTATAAGCTGGTAGCATCTTGGCCCATCCATTAGCTTCAAGAGCATTTCCTTTCAAATTATGCAGAAATTTCTTCACTATGTCATCTATTTTATCTACAGACAGTGTCTCCACAGTCCCCAGTTCATTTCTTAGGTGCTCATTTGGAATCCTCTGCATAGAATCATGATTCCCAAAACACATGGTTTCATCTATTCTCATCATGACATATTTTGCATTTGTAGGGAGTAAAAAACCTTTTCATATTAAAAAAGCAATACTTATTAGATGGAAGGGAGATTATTATGTCAAGATCAGGTCACAAATGTTGTCGACTCATGCACTTCAGGCACTTAGGTCCTAATAGTGAATGAGGGACATGCCTTGTTGGAATCAACTTCATAGTATAATGAAGAAATGTAAACATGCAGTTGGTTTCATTAATCAAAGGAAAGCTTTAGGAAAGGAGTGAGCATAATGAAGCTTCCATTTAAGTAAAGAGAGGAAGAAACAAAAATTTAGAACCTCCTACATGTGTATTTACTTGATTTACCAATAGCAATACTAAGATAAGGGATCTATTTGAGTTTCAATATAGGAAATGCCTTCAATTAAAAGTTATTACAAGCACTAGCAATTGAGAAAGTCCATACACACCCATTTTGGTGTGCATAACCAATGGCAAAGCCATTGGATAACATGTGTCCTATGCACGATCCGTGAATACATTTTGAATGAAAGGCCAGTTGAACTCATCTAGAGTTTGGTTAAGTTATTTATTAAATAAAGAAAGTGAAAACAAGAGATTAAAAATAAGATAGAAAGATAATTCTAATTAAAGATAATGAGAGATAAAATTAAAAGTTAAATTAAAACTAAATTCTAGATAAACTAAAACTAAATCCTAGGATAAGATAATTACTTTATCAATCCTAACATGATCCAATGATGCAGAAAGGGTTGTGGATGTGGCATTATTTTAGCAATATATAGTTGTTCTTATGAATTTATCTGTTTGTAGTTTGTTGGAGACCAGGGTTCGATCAGAGGAATGAATGATATGAAATGAGCTTTATACCTCACATAGTCTAGAATATAATTGCATAATAATAGATAAACAAACCTTATGATATGATTTTAAAAAGGAACAAAAGAAAGAAAAAGGATAAATTACGAGTGTATGCACGTATATTTTGGTAGGTCAAGGTGCTATTTCTTTTCAAATTAATGCATACAACGAACTGGGCAAGTCATCTGTAGGATATCCACATTCAGTTTGAAGATAACTCTATTTTTTTTTTTCTTTTCTGCTGGTGGATTTTGACTTTGTACCTTAACTCACTGCTGAGAGTAGGGGAAGGAGAGCCTCAATTACTCTTTTGACACCATAGTAATTTGTATTTAAACATTCTTCTGCTTTCTTGTAAGTTTGTCTAATAACTCCTTGAAACAAGGTGTTGTTAGCCTTGCCTGACAGCTGCATCAACATTCAACAAGTCATAAAGGTGCCTTTTCCTTTCTTTTTTTTTCTTCCTTTAAATCTGGTAATTTGGCAGAATTTTGATCTTACCCAAGCTGCACAATCCACATCTATGGCCTTTAGACCCTCTTCATCTACTTCAACACATGATGTTCCAGCATTATTAATCTGCTCAAAACAATATCAGTTTAGTGCTATTTACCCTAACAAAATGAGGTAAAAGGATAGAAGTTAGAACTGTTCATGAAATTGAGGAATTCATTCATTCTGATCTCAAGAACAACAACAAAGAAAATAAAGCAAAATTGTATTATTTGTTCTTTGAAACACTCAAGGCAACAAACTCATGGTCTTAAAATCTTTGTAGCATATTGCTTGTTTAATCTTATATGGACTGATCTCTGAGTTTCATACTGTATAAATGTTTAATGATATACACATATAAATGTTCATGAAAATGGTTAAGAATGTTAGAAACAGAAATAGGAAAACAAATATTGATAAATTTGTATATATTTTTAAATGAATGTATACAGAAAGATTAATCTTTATTTATAAAAAAGACT
Organism: Ormosia semicastrata; assembly: GCA_029884595.1. NCBI lineage: Eukaryota > Viridiplantae > Streptophyta > Magnoliopsida > Fabales > Fabaceae > Ormosia > Ormosia semicastrata. The sequence goes on along the minus strand of JAQQTO010000042.1, from coordinate 21,380,149 downwards.
ACTATACAAAAAAGAAAAATAATAAAATATAATTATGTAATAAATCAATCTAATTATGTACTAAATCAATTACAATCATCCTAAAAATCAATTGTGATCAATCATAATTTTAATTATAATTAATCATGCTAATATCCCCTCTCAAACTCAAGTGAGTATAGAAAAAATCAACTTGAGTTTGGAAACAAGAATGTGGAATCGGTCAGGATGATGATTGAGTCTGGAATCTAAGACGGAGTCTAAAACGGAGTCCTGCTATCAGAACGAAGTTTGGAATCTAAGACGAAGTTTAAAATAGAATCTGACATCAGAACAAAGTTTGGAATTTAGGATAGAGTCTAAAACGAAGTCTGACATCAGAAATGAGTCTAACATCTCAGAACGAAATCTGGAATCTAGGATGAAGTTTAAAATAGAGTTTGGTATCAAAACGAAGTCTGGAGTCTGCAGTCTAGAGTCATTGTATGAATGAAGCTGACAGCAGAAAAAGTCTGGGTTTGATAATAATTAGTAGCGATTCTAACGAGTTCCACGAACTCTACATAGCAAAAAGGAAAAACTCTCCTCAAGGTGGATAGCATGTCTCTGATACCATGTTAGAAACAGAAATAGGAAGACAAATATTGATAAATTTGTATATATTTCTAAATGAATGTATACAGAAGGATTAATTTCTATTTATAGAAAAAGATTGCTGTACAGAAAAAGAAAATAATAAAATATAATTATATATTAAGTCAATCTAATTATATACTAAATTAATTATACAATCATCCTTAAAATCAATCGTGATTAATCATAATCTCAATTATAATTAACTATGCTAACAGAGTCTAAAGTTTAGATCGAAGTCTAAAGTCTACAATGAGAACGAAGTTTAATGAGGTCTGGAGTTGTGTTTGGAACAGAGTCTGAAAAAACTGTGATATTGAGCGGAAGGATTGAATCGGGGAGGACAAAGATGAGGAGAATAACAAAACTAAAGTATGAGGAGATGCTTCAAAATTTTAATAACACTAACCAAGATATCAAGCAGGCCAAATTCTTCTCAGATGAACTTGGCCAATGACTCAATGCTGAGAGCGTCCAAAACATCCAGCTCATGGAATATCACATTTGACCGACCCATCTGTTGAAGCTTTGTTGTGGCATCCCTGCCCCTTGTCTCATTTCTTGCTGTTAAGACAACCGTGATGCCTAGAGATGCCAGTTGCTACACAATCCCCAGACCAATGCCTTTGTTTGCACCTGTAACTACTGCATATCTATACATACCAGATCATGTGTCAGCCACAATCTTGTTAAGCCATGAATATCTATCCTTTTGTTATTTTAGAAATGTTAAACTTGAGTTTAAAGGGTCTGCGGAATGATTTTCAATCCTATGATTTATGAAATGAACTGTATCCAATCAAGGTATCCACCTCGGTGTCACATATTATCCATTTAGTGCCATACATGGAATTTTCTTAGAAGCTTTGGGCGTATTTAGATGTGGATATGAAAGGGACTGTTGAGCTTAACCTGCAAAATGTTAACTGTTAAATTCACTAAGTTAAATCTTAAAGGGTCAATTAGAGAGTTACTCAGTCTCCTATTAATTTTCTTTATTTGTTTCCTATTTCTCTTGTTTGTAGGGTAGATAGGAAGCTCTAATATAAGTAAAAAAGCTACTATGAAGAAAAATGTGACCAGCACGAAATCATGCATTTCTATCAGCTATATTCCTTTATGCCTCATAAATCCCTTCTTTCAAGTCCTTTTATTATCAGATAAGTTTAGCATAAAATGCAATTGAGGTCACTAAATTGCCAGGAAATAAATTCATTAATGGAAGGAAGAAGAAAGAGAGAAAGATGGGCATTTAGTCATAAAGTTAAAGCCTCTCAAGGTACCTGGTACAAGTGAAAATGATTAAAAAAGAAAGAAAAAAGACAATTGATGAAAGTAGGTAATAGAATTGCTTGGTTTTCTATATATGTCAAATATGTACACACGATCACTATATATATACAGCCATCAGATAAGAAACATAAAGAGTAACAACCCATGCTAGCTGTACAACAAATTGATAGGATAACAACATCCTATAGAGATACCAAACTATCGGATAAAGATACACAAGTATCTTATCCTATGTAACAGAAATTCAAAAACTTTTATTACTCCCCCTTAAGTTGGGGATTGAGGATTATGAGACCCTAACTTGACCATCAACTCCTTGAACTGTTTTGCTCCCAAAGACTTTGTGAAGATATCTGCTTGCTGTTGTTTAGTTGGAACATATACTGTAGTTATTGTGCCTGCACTTAGGTGTTCTCGAATGAAGTGACAATCCACTTTGATATGCTTAGTACGTTCGTGGAATACTGGATTGGATGCAAGATGGATGGCAGCTTGATTATCATAGTGCAAAATCGTGGGAGAATCACAGCTAACTTGTAAGCACGCAAGTAATCCTCATAGCCATATGACTTCGCATGTAGCATGAGCCATGGCCCGGTACTCCGCCTCACTTGAGGACCTTGAAACTGTGGTTTGCTTTTTAGTTTTCCAGAGATGGATGTTGCGCCCAACTTCATTAAGTAACCTGAAATCGATCTCCGAGTGAATGGACATGAAGCATAGTCTGAATCACAATATGCAACGAGTTTGAGATCGTTCTCCCTGGGTATGATGATCCCTTGACCCGTCGAGGACTTCAAATATCGCAAGACATGCATGGCCGCCTCCCAGTGCCCTTGGCGAGGCTGCTGTATAAATTGGCTCAGCAAATGTACTGAGTATGTTATTTCCAGACGAGTGATGGTGAGGTAGATGAGACGTCCCACCAATCTGCGATACCGAGAAGGATCTATATAAATGGGACTTGAATCCAATGCCAACTTATGATTGGGTTCAAGTGGAAATGGTGACGGCTTGCAAGAGAGCATTCCACATTCAGTTAGAATGTCTAGTGCGTACTTTCATTGGCATATGAACAATCCTGAGGCTCCACGGGCTAGTTCAAGGCCGAGGAAATATTTGAGTTCCCCAAGATCTTTCATGTGAAACCATTCACTCAGATACTGTTTGAAGTTGGCACATGCGGAGGCATCATTTCTAGCCACCACAAGATCATCGACATAAACGAGCACTGCCATGAAAACTGATTCATGAGAATATGTGAATAGACTATGATCTGCTTGGCATTCACAAAAGCCATATTTCGTGAGGGCTTGAGATAGTTTTGAGTACCAATTGCGTGATGCCTGTTGTAACCCGTACAATGACTTCCTCAAACGACAAACCATGCCTTCCTGGGGGGCATCATAACCTTGGCACCTCCATATACACTGCCTCGTTCAGCTCTCCATGCAAGAAAGCGTTACTCACATCCATTTGGTGGAGCTCCCACCCTTTGGCCATTGCAATGGTGAGCAAGCATCTCACTGTGGTCATCTTTGCCACCGGTGCAAAGGTCTCGTTGAAGTCCTCTCCCTCAACTTGGGTGTACCCTTTTGCCACAAGACACGCCTTATGCTTCTCTATCTCACCGGAAGCTTTATACTTGATTTTGTACACCCAACGGCATCCCACAACTTTCTTCCCTTCAGGCAGCCGTGTCAACTCCTATGTCTCATTTTCTTCCAGCGCTTTAAGCTCTTTCTCTATGGCCTCTTGCCATTCTGGTTTTCTCACTGCTTGCTGGTAGGATCGTGGCTCTTCCTGACACTCAATAGCTACAAGATACGCTTGATGTTTCTGCAAAAACTCATTATAATTCATATAGTTTGATATGGGATAGACCTTACCTGAAGAGGTTGATGGACTTGGTGATGCGCATGAAAGGGTCTTCGCTGCTACATGACAATAATAATCTTTCAAGTAGCAAGGTGGCTGTCTCGTCCGTGGTCCCAAGTCAGCAAACTCAGTGAGTGCATTCTCCCCCTCACTCTGAACTTCTGTACCCGCGGCAGAAACTTGCTCAAGATTTTCTTGTTGTTCACTTTGTCTACTGGGTGAACAACCTTGTTGCTGTTCTTCTTCATGATCCAAAGACAGCTCTTCCTCTACTTGTTGTGGTTCATGATGAAATGTGGTGTGAGAAATATTTTCTTTTATGCTTTCTTGTTGCAGTGCATAAGGAAAAATATTCTCGTAGAAAATCACGTCCCTTGACACCAAGAGCTCTCGTGTTTTGACATTATACACCTTCCAACCTTTTTGTCCTAGAGGGTACCCCACAAACACACATTTCTCAGCTCTAGAATTAAACTTATCTTGCTGTTTGAACGAGTTCTTCACATAGCACAAACATCCCAAGATCTTCATGTGATCATAAGATGGTGACTTGTCAAAGAGCATTTCATATGGGGTTACTCCTCCATTAGCTACTGTGGGGGTCCTATTTATAATATAGGTGGCAGCCAAGATACATTCTCCCTAGAATGAGATGGGTAAGTTGGCCTGAAATCTTAAGGCCCTTGCAACATTGAGTATATGTCTGTGCTTCCTCTCCACACGCCCATTCTGTTGGAGTGTTCCAACGCAAGACGTCTCATGCAAAATTCCTTCTTGTTGGAGAATTCTTTGTAATGCATGATTCGTAAACTCGGTCCCGTTATCACTGCGCATTTTTTTAACCCTTGTGTTGTACTGTGTCTTTACCATGTTCAAGAAATTGGTGATGATCCCCACTATTTCTGTTTTATCCTTCATTAAAAATACCCAAGTTGCACGTGTGTAATCATCAACGATAGTAAGGAAATAATGAGAACCATTGTGCGAACTGGTGTGATATCTCCCCCATAAGTCACAGTGTATAAGATCAAAAGATTTCTCAGCTTTATTATCACTAATATTGAAAGGAAGTCTACACTGTTTTGATCTATGACAAACATCACAACAATGGACTTTATTTAAATTAAAACTACGCTTCACTAGCTGAGAGAGACACTGCAAGGTTTGGGCTGATGGGTGCCCCATACGCGCGTGCCAGAGAACAGTTGCGTCTTCTTAATCAACAGCATAAGCTGACCCTTGGGATGACTGCCTCAGCACGTATACCCCATCATGCATATCACCTAATCCAATCTTCCTCCTCGCAGCTTGGTCTTGTATCAAACAATGATCAGAATAATAAGTCACAGTACAATTCATATCATGCGTCAATTTATGAATAGAAATCAAGTTGCAGCTGAACTTTGGCACAAATAAAACATTGTGCAGTGTAATGTGACTAGTAAGATTAATGAATCCCATTTTCTCTACCAACATCGTATCCCCTGTGGCCACAGTGATGTAGAAGGGTTGCTGGAGTTTGCATACTCCCTTGAGGAGAGAAAATAGAAGAGTCATGTGGTGTGAGGCACCACTGTCCAAAACCCATCTTTGATCCTCTACTAATATTTCATTACTAGCCATGTTCTCATGTAGCTCTTGTTTTTTCTTCACACGAGCCCCATGCAATGCATGTCCCTGCACTGCCCTGTCTTCATTTTCTTCTTTTTGTCCTTCAACAGTTTGCACATGATGAGCCCCAGACTGCCCTCCATAGTTGCGTTGTGTCCTTCGGTTGTCCCAGTTTTCAGGATACCTAACTATTTCAAAGCACCTTGCCTTGGTGTGACCGATCTTGCCACAGTGATCACATTTTGGCTTGGGCCCATCCCGCTTTCTCTGCTTGCCTCCGTTCGACGAGTAGAAGGCAGCACCTGAGTCAGTTCTCATCGTCGTCACCCTGTCTTTTCCAGCAACCAAACGAGCCTCCTCCCTCAGAACGTGATTGAAGATGCGACGCAATGAAGGTAACGGCTCCGTATTGAGAATGGTGGCCTTAATATGATCATATTGTTCATTATTAAGACTGCCCAGAAATAAGTGAACACGTTGGTCTTCCTCCCTTTGCTTCAGTTCCTTCGAGGCTCCGCACGTGCACTCCGGGAGTGGTTGCAATTCTTTCAACTCATTAAGATAGCTCTTGAATTTGGTGTAGAACTCAGTTACGTTTGCCTCAAATTCTTGTTCCATCAAACACAATGTACGCCACAACTGGTGAATTCACGGCGCATTAGTCTGAGCAAAACATTCCTCCAAGTCTGGCCAAACATACCTTGCTGTGGACGCATGCGAAATGCTCCCATGTAAGGTCGGATCTATGGAGTTTATAATCCACGCCATCACCATGGAGTTTGCCTTTTCCCAGTTCTAAAAATCTGGGCTACGAGACGTTGGTTTCTTCATGTTACCATCAATGAAGGCTTGCTTGGTCTTCGCACGCAGTGCAGTTTTCATGGAACGTGCCCATGTGCGATAGTTGTCCCCCTTGAGCATTGTGGCCACAAGAGGCGTTCCTGGATTATCTGAGGAACTTAGATAGTAGGGCGATGCAGGCGTGACGACAGATGAAGCTTTTCCATCGTCGGAGGTATTCTTCATCTTCTCCGACTTCTTCTCCGAGTCTGAATCAACCTTCTCTGATGCCATAATAGAATTGCATGGTTTTCTATATATGTCAAATATGTACACACGATCACTATATATATACAACCATCAGATAAGAAACATAAAGAGTAACAACCCATGCTAGCTGTACAACAAATTGATAGGATAACAACATCCTATAGAGATACCAAACTATCGGATAAAGATACACAAGTATCTTATCCTATGTAACAGTAATTCAAAAACTTTTATTACAGTAGAAAAGGTAATGACTCCAGCTAAGCATGCATTATGTCTACAGCTTTAACCAATTTTCACTAATGTCTCTCAATTTCATCCTTTGTTTTTTTTTTTTTTGTTACAACAATTCATCTTGCTTTCACTTGTAACCAAAACACCTCCATAAATCCAGTTTTGATGATAAGAAGGGTGATGATCTGCTTCGCATATGAAATATAGTCATACTTAACAACAATGGAGCACTCAGCAATGGAGGAAACAATCAATGCAGGTCACAATTTTGCAAGTGATTGATGGAAAGCCTAAAGACAGATAAAAAGAGAAGATCACTCGTTAGAACACTAGATTTCCAACTTGGAACTCGGAAGGGGAAAGCAGCTCCTCTACATGACGAAACAAATTTATGTTGCAGGCAGGGTGACAATTGGCAGACACTGACACAGGTAATTAGTCAATGACATGTTCGTATATCATTTAATTGAAAGTATTCTCAGGAATTATTCCTATGTTCTGGTTAAATTAGTCCTATAGTTATGTGTATCAAATAAGAATCATCGTCAAATTTGTGACTTTTTTATATATGGAAATGTTAGCTTAGATTGACATTATGTGCAACCAAAAAAAAAAATTATAGACATTATGTGCACGTTGCAATAAAAACTACATATGCAAAATGGGATTTGTTTTGCCTCCTTAGAATTTTATACTATGTTTAGTTGATAGGTAATGAAAAAAAGAGAAAAAAAAATGAAGAGAAAGAAAATAACTTTTTTTTATTTAAAAGTTTTAAAATATATAAGAAAAGAACGAAATACATTAAAAATCATTTTCCTTCTCTTCCTCTCAAATGCTTAACTTTTGTTTCTTCTAAAATTAAGATGGAATGAAAAAAACTAAAAAAATTTTTAAGTTAAAAATAAATAATTAACATTTTTATCCCCGTTATTTCTTCCTTTCGCTTTCATTTTTATTCTCATTATTTCTTCCTCTCTATTTCTTTTCTCTCACAAGCACCTACAGTGCCCATCTCTCACTCACGACGGCCACTTCACGAACATCGACGACAACATTTTGCCTTGTAAAATCTCCTCTTCTCTTTTCCCTCGTCTTCTTCAACGCATCCCTTCCCATGAGAGGCATAAACTCCTTCCTTCATCCCACAATTAACCCACCATTGCCACTGCGCGACACCTACGCGTCACCGCCTCTACCACTGATGCTTTACTTCTTTTCTTTTTGCTCACTGTGCTTTTCTCGCTTCCAATATAGAGTGTGTCTCCTATGAATTGTCACTAACATATACACTTTACTTCTATAGCTAATACTTTGGCATTTTGTTTGTAGAACGATGATGAGAGGGCTCAGATGTTATAGGGAAATTTGTTTGAAGAATTAATCTCTTCTGCAATTTTCTTTTTGTTTCAATAATTCATATGTCCTAATGCTTTCTGTTTACTTTGTCCCCTCATAAAGCTTTTATTTCTTTATATTAGATCTCTATATATTTTAATTAGTAAAACTTTGATTCACATATAAATTTAATTAAATTTTTTTATAAATAATTGTCCATATAAAAAATTTATAAATTTTAATTGATAATTTTTTATACATCTAAATTTACATATAAATACTATCAAATTAAAAAATATGTGATTCATCCATAAAAAGTTAGGTTAATTGATTAGAGATTGAATATAACAACTAAAGCAGATTAGCTTTTAACAGTTATCCCAGTCCACAATTGTGTTTACCCAATTACATTAGAAATCCTAAATTTTTATACAAATAGTATTAAGAGAAAAGGATTTGTAAATCATAATCTATGACATAAATAAGAGCTATTTGGGAAATCAAAAATTACAATCATTTTATTCCGTTCTTTTATAACATAACTCCCAAACAAGATTAATGAAATTCCATTCCATTCCGTTATTAATTTTCTAAACAAAGAGAATAGTAATTATGTTCTATTCCTTCTTTTTCTTTTTCAGTCCATCTTCACCTATGTCATTCCATTCCATTAATAAAAGATCATCAAGACACAAGGTGAGATTCTCTTTTAATTAAGCCCCACCTAAGACTATTTCTGTCCATATGCATTATGACTTTCAACATGGTTGATATTTAGCTAATCACAAATATTCTCAACCAGCTAACCTATGAAATGGGCCAACTTCCCTTTCCTTTAAATTGCTCACCCTATCCCCTGACCCCCCCCCCCACAAAAAAATTAAAAAAAAAACATTTCTCCAAATTAGCTAGCTAATAAGATGCCAAGTTTTTTTTTATTTAATAATTTTCTCATATTCACATATTTAGCACGTGGGAAGAAATGTGAATCATCAGCACAAAATTGGTGTGTTAAAATAGTACACCTTTTGGCCTTTTTAATATCAAACCACCCATTTTTGCTCATTTGCATTCTAAATTCATTGGGATAGTGCCTCTGCTGGTAAAATGAACCAATAAGGATAAGGTATCCACTTGGCACAGCCCCCTTTCATGACAAATTTGTGCTACTGATTTTCCCACATAACTTAAAATTATATTTAACTTGGCTATTGCAATTCATAATCAACTCCAGCTAATGTTAATGAAACCCTGTGGCATGACAAGTTGATCGTAGGACTTTGTCATATCCGCCTTTAAAGCTATCTTACATATTTTCTCTTTGGCTTTAATCTTCATATAACAAACCATCTTATAGGAAAATCACATGGCATGGATACAATGAGCTAGTCTGAAAGAACTTCACATCTCAGAGATAATTGTAGGCAGTAAACTATGTAGCCTATTTGTCAACACAAGCTACAGTTTTACAGGAATAATTATAGAGATTAATGGGACTAAGTTTTAGGGTGATTTTGTGGAGTTACAGAGTGATGAGAATCTGGGAATGTAAACACAACGAGGTATGAACAAGATGAGGTTTATAGTGGTTGATAGTATTTTGGAGATAGAGGTTTGGTTATGGTTTCTCATTGTGGTCTTTTTTTTGGAGTCTGTTATGGCCTTTATATAGAGGTTTCTTGGTGCTATAGGACAAATGGGAAAGTTGATTTCATGGTCTAAGTAGGTGGAGTGGTACGAGGTTCCTGATCAATAGCAGGTAATGATGTTGGTAGATATTTGTTAGTGTGTAGTGTGAAAAAGGTGAGAGAAATAAGGTTAACATGGTAGCCCCCGAGCCCCTCCTACATGACCTCAAGATTCCCATCCCAGTCTTATCATGTAGGCCCCTTTTCATGTAGTGACACCTTAGGGCAATCTCCTCTCAAAGCCATAAAAGCAGCTTACTTCTCAGAAAATGTAGCTTTGCAATAACATGTAGGTGTTGCCTTACACTTGAGTATTATTGCTGCATTAAATGATATTTGTCTTATTCCGACTCCTTTAAGGTATGGTTGGATTCCAATGATTCTAGTTGGTATTCAATTTCCCTCTGAAACATTAGCCCCATGTGTTTTGGAAGAAGGAAAGATAGTTTTCTTCTTGTTACTAAGTAGTTTTAAAACTCAAGAGATAGATAAATTGAGTTTTACAAACTTTTTAAAAACAAATCCTTTTTTTTTTGTGAAAACTATTTTCTTATAAGGTTAATGGATTAGCGACAAGAAGAAGTTTCACATAAGCTTTTAAAGAAAAAGAGAATGAATAGAATAGGAAGTAACAAGTATACAAGAGCAATAAATAAGTTTAAATGTAAAAAGATAAGGGTAGATGATAATTCCACTAAATGGAGTTATTCTTCCTCTATTTGGTTTATTAAGTCAAATTGTTAGTCCTAGTTTTCCATGATTTTTATGAGTTGTGTGTTAAATTTGGAAAATGTGAGCTTACAATTCCTCTTGTGTTCAATTTGTCAAGTTTTAGTCCCTTACCATTTAAACTTGAATATGCTTATCAAAGTTTAGAAACTCATGTTATTTTCTGGTGATGCTTTGCTGGTTTAACTGAGTTATAGGTTTCAAAGAGGGGGCCAAAGAAGAGGATTAGGAGCTAAGTGGGAGAATCAAGGAAGAAAACAAGCCATTCTTGGAAGCAAGGAGTCATGCCTTCCATGTTGAGGCTTAGAGGTCTTAGCTAGTAAGATTTCCTAGTCTAGAAAGGACCATGCCTAGACTTGGAAATTCCAAGCCTAGGTGTGGCTTATGCTGATGAGAGGGATGCCCAACACAAGTTGCTCCACAACTCAGCATGGCTTTTCTAGGCCTATGCATGGAGTAACCAACTCCCTTGTATGAGTTTTCTTGACTTAGGCATGATCCAACCATGCCTAGGTGTGGTTAACCAACCTGGATCAGTACTTTTCTTTATGTTTTTAAGACCCATTTAATGCAATGAGTTCTGATTCCACAATTACCCCCTTTTAAAAAGTAGCTCTGGGTTTAAGGAGATTCACATCTAGAGAGAGACTTCCATCAAAATCAAGGATTTAACCTCAAGGAAGGGGGAGACGATCAACTCTCAAGCTCATTCTCCTTAGTTTATTCTCTTCCTTTTCTTTCTATCTTTGATTTTTGTATAGAGATCCTTTTAGATATAGGTCTTTTGTTTTGTATGGATTTCTAATTCTCTAACTAGGGGATCTTTTGGATCTCATTACAGATCTTTAGGTGTTTATAAGTTTCTCTTGAATATTTATCAATGAATGTCTTGTTATTTACCCAATTCTATATTTAATTCATTCAATTTCCTGATCACCAATTATTTTGAGGTTTTTCCATAGCCTAGACATAGGAATAGGAAATTGGGACTAAGTTTTTGGGTAATGCATGTCTAACTTCACTTGCTTGAGTTAGGTGGGTTGATTTATCAATGGTATAGACGGATACCCATTGGCCAACAAGTACTTAACGAGCATGAAATAACACTTCCTCACATGGAAACATAGTGACTAGGGGTGAGTACAAAATCCAAAAGAACCAAACCACATTATGAATTGAACCAAACCCAACCATTTAAATCCATTTTAAGATGAACCGGTTCTTAAACTGAACCATTTTTAATAGTCTAATAATTCTGTTAACTTATACTAAATCTAATTCAGTTAATGGGTAAAAACTAAACCACATCCAAATTAGAATCTTCGTTCCACAAAAATATTTCTCAATCTCAAATTCCCAAATTCACATACACAGAACATCTATGAAGAACCCTAGAACCACACAATCTAGTTCATATCCACAATCCATTCCAGATCTAGATCGCACTTGTCATCCTTCATTGCTGATTTGCACTCCTATTCATACCCCCAAAACACGATCATGATTCACGACGAGGTAGTTAATTGGTTGTCGCTCTTGCTACATCGCTCGTTTGGGACTAATTCGTTTGCGAGTTGCAACGAAACTTGTTCGCTTGGTGGTTGCATCTTCATCTGGCTTCTTCGTCTATTTGGTGAGAACCCTTGATCTGCGTCTTCACTTTTCATCGATTTCCTTCTTCATCTTTTTTTTTAATCTCATATTTTCATTTTTTATTTTCTTGGTCTTTTCTTTAGCAACTATTGTAATCTTGGTTGAAGCTTGGTCTCTAGATCATCGGTTCCTACAGATTAGTGTAAGTTGATTCTTTTTTTTTTTAATTTTGATTCTATTTTTTTAGATTCGATAACCTTGTTTCCATATTTGAGCTTCATGTGACCTTGATTGCTTGATTCCTCTTGTATAATATATATATATATATATATATATATATATATATATATATATATATATATATCATGGGATTGGTTGCTGTATGTACCTGATTGAGTGATCATGCTACAATTTTAGAGTGATTATCTTCATTTGAAGAGAATGCTCATAGGGTTTTGTTCTGAGATGAAGAAATATTTGTTGATGCAATGATGCATCTATTTTTTCTTTTTCTATATGGCTTATTATAGATGATTTCATTTTGTTCCGCATGAGTAATTCTAATGTTGTATTGTTGTCTGTATTTTTTGAATTTTAAATTCTTTCAGTACATCAAATATCTTTGAATCTGCTGACTTTATAAGAATGCATGGTGGTTGATGTATAGGGTTAATATACAACATATAAATGCTAGCTAATATATCTTTGATATACAGAACCAATATATATTTTATATAATATTAGCTAGACTCCAAAGTTTGTTAAAAAGTAGACTCAAATTTTAAGCCATTTGTACAGTTGACTAACAAGGTAAACAAGGAGGATTAAGTGATGTTAAATCATTGTTTTAAAAGTTTCATTTTAGGTGACTGAAAACTTCATTCCCAATGTCTTCATTCTCAAATTTAGTAATATCTTCTTCTCAATTTGAATATAGTTAAACAAAAGTACATTGCATGGATTTAAGTGTTGTGTTGATGAAATGTCATAAGATTTTTTTCTAGATGTTCATTGCTTCCTATTTTTCAGGTCAACGAGCTTGATAGAAAATTGAAAGAGTAGGAACAGAGCTCACAACCTTGCCTCATAAGATTTTTGTTGTATACTGTCTCATAGTCATATAGCATGTTTGCTTCTATGTACTTTTCTTAGCTTTATTTCATATATGCTTTAATCAAGTATTTAGGTGTCAAAATTTGTTTGTGGTAGTTTCTAATATTTCAATCTGAATTTGGTGAAATTTATAACTGATGTTTCTCTATTTTTGCTTGAATTCCTTATTTTTAAAATTTTGGTCATATTAGATATAAAGAGCAAGCAGCTCAAGTAACAAATGAAGGCCATGATGCCGCAGGGCATGCCATTGGGATAGCTTGGACATTTTTCGAAATTAGGAAGGCACTAAACCCGAAGAGCGTGATTAAACCAACAACACTAGCCAAAGCTGCTGCTGAAGCAAATTCTACTCAACTAAAGGCTAAGAAATAAAGTCATCACAAAACAAGGGAATGAGGATCTCCTCAACCCTCTAATTTTATTATCTCTTATTTTTATAAGGAAATTTCCAGACTATATAGTCCCTGATTTGACTGATTTTAAGGTTTGCATTTTTCACTCATTGAATCTCATCACTATCTTGTATTTTGTTAACTTGTTTTTCTTCCACATGTTTACTCTGCTAACATATGTTGTCGAGGTAAATTTTGTGCTCAGTGCTCCCTTAATGATAAATTTGACATTGTTCCTCTAATTGCTCTTTAAATTCTTCTTTCTTCTGAGCTTTATTAGTATGGTTTAGCTCTGCTATGATATTTACTGACCTTTCTCTTCAGCTTCCTTATTTTGGCACCATGATGGCAAGAAGTTTGCTTATTGTGATGTGGTTATTCTGTTTAATTGTGTTGTGTTCTCTCTTTTATTATATTAATACTTGTCTTTCCTTCCATAGACATGGTCTAGCTTAAAATGTCTGCTATAGTGATATAAAAATGGAGTCCTTGATTGCTAAAGAACTGGACTGATACATTTTTATGGGTTTGTTGCTAAATCAGCTTAGGACTAAATTAGCCAGTTTTGAACTGAACTGGTTTCATGAAAAAACTAGTTTTGAACTAGTTTTTGAACTGGTTTTAGAACCAGTTTTCTGAAGTAGTTTCATGAAAAACTAGTTTTGAACTGGTTCAGAAACCCAAACCGGTTCAGAACTGATTTTAAATCGATTCAGAACCAATTTTAAATCCAAACCATTTTTGAACCAGTTCCAAACCCAAATTGGTTTTGAACCGGTTCAAAACCGATTTATCGAACCAAAACTGATTCGGCCCCAGAAGAAAACTGGTTCAGTTCGATTCAATTTTTCATGTCGAATCAAACCATGCCCACCCCTAATAGTGACTTAAGTAATTAATATAATTCAAATGACCTAGACATAGGCATTTTGAATTGAGGTTTCGGCTAACAACTTGAGCTCATTAACAATTATTCATGTAATTTGCAACATCCAATTGAAGTAATGGGTGTTGAAAGACTCCCTGGATCTTTATACCATTGTTATTTCTCTAATTTCGGTGTGCTAGTGTGGATCATCTCATTTTCTTGCATTCTTCTCTTTTAATTCTTAAAATTTGTATTGTTTAAGCCTAAATAAAGTAATTGATTAATTGATAATACATGCACTCATCCAAATCCCATGCGACACAACACTCATTACTTACTCTTTATTACTTGTTTGACTTGTGTACTTGCAGATTGCTCCTAAAAGTAAAAGAGAGTGCAAACAATATTTATACTAGTTCAATCACTCATTGTGATCTACGTCTAGTCCCTAGGATCGTCCACCTGGGAATTTTTACTATTCTTCAAACTTGAATAGGTACTTGATAAAACCTTACAAGTTTGAGCCCTTTTCACATTTTCATGATCATCCACCCTTATGTGTAGAAGGTTCTTTGTCTCCAAGATCGTTCCTCCACCTTCACAAGTGTTTACAATAAGATTGAATAGAAATCACTCTTTCAAAGAGTAGATGTTACAAATTGAAGCATTAGAAAGCTCTTAAAGATATCTCAAATAAGCTTTAGAAATATAGCAAGGTAAGTAGGAAGAATTAGTGCACGAATTAATGCTTGGTAAAGTGTTGTTGGGTGTCCAAATTTGTGCATTAAGTGTCCCAAGCCTTGTATTTATAGTCCACATATTAATTAAGATGTTAGAGAAGGTTGGTGGCGCACTAAATGCTCTAAAAAGGCATAACAACTAGTTTTTAGAGCATTTAGTGCGCCGAAACCTCAAGAGCCTAGTACTTGATTACAGAAGAATGTAATTGATTAATGTTCTAAGACTAGTAATCAGTTACACGATTGTGGTAATCAATTAATAACCTTTTGTTTTGATTGAAAACCATGTTTGAGAGAAATTTTAATCGATTACAACATTTAGAGAAGCTTTGTAATAAATTACAAAAGGCTTATAATTGATTACATGCTTAACAAAAGTTTGGTAATTGATTACAAGGACCATGTACTCAATTATGAGCATGTTGAAAATGAATTTTTTAAGGAGATTAATCCTCATAACAAATTACCAATGGTCATAACAGATTACTAGTACTCAAAACTTGGATTTTTTATGGACTTAAAACAATATTTTCATAACCCAAGTTCTAAAACATGATTTAGTGCAAAACAACTCATATTTTTCAAAAATAAAACCAACTTAAGTGATTTAAAGTGGACTTTTGAAAACCAATTTGAGCTTAATGAGATATCAAAGATCATCCTTACATTCAATGAACTAACTCTTATAAATCTATTACCTTGAAGCTTTCTTTGGACTTAGTTTTGTTCATTGCTTTGTTATCATCAAAATCTTTATGAAATAAGTATTCACATTCTCTCCCTTTTTGAAAATAACAAACAATCAAGGGTAATGAGTGACATATATGATTTATAATCAGAGATAAAGCATAGCACTCCTCCTCAAACTATGCATAAGATTCAAGCAAATAGATTTAAGGCATTTAATCCTCTCCTTTACTCATGCAATACTTAACTCTACCCCTTTTAGCATATACATATATATATATATATATATATATATATATATATATATATATATATATATATATATATATATATATATATATATATATATATATATATATATATATCAACATAAGCATAGCATCCAACACTACACAACCAAGATAGCTTAAGTTATAAATAAGTCATCAGACCGTAACTAATCTAGTAGCCATATCAACTTAGTTAAGATATAAATCAAGGGTTAGACAATATATAAACAAAGATAGATAAAAGATAAGGTTTCATCATGACTAAGCCTCGTCATTGTCTTCATCATCTCTATCATCATCAACATTGTCCTCATCATTGGCAGAGGTATCAGGGGAGGTCTCCAAGTCATCATCATCATCATTAGTCAGTGGAATTGGCTCAAGAGAGCCGAAGTAGTAGGACCAACAAGAACAACTAGATCATTCTTCTTAATGCAAACACCAGCAAGGCATCTCCGGAAGAAGGTTATTTCTTGATTAACATTATCCATCCGGTGGTACATAGTGTGCTCAAAATGGTCAATACGACCCTATATCCTGTGCACACTATCCTCAACATAAGTTCTAAGGCTTTGAATCTCACGAAGAATCTTAGACAAATAATCTAGAGGAGGAGAATTGGGTTGCACTACTGAAAGCACATCATTACGAGCACTAACTAGAGCTCCTAAAGGCTGATCTTCCTAACCAATATTGCCAGCTATAAAAATGTCTTTCGAGTACCATACATCACCAATATTCTTCATCTTTAGCTTCTTGAGAGTGTTATTCAGTCCCTTTCTCATCAGTCTTGATCTTAATTTGCAGGGGAACACTCAAATGCTGAAGAATCAAAGTGATCAACATGCAATATGACAGATATGCATGTTCTTTTGGCCTTTAACATATGCTGAATCATATAGAAACCTTAATTAATGGGCATCTCTGTAGTCATTTTCCAAAAAGTCAATAGATCATCATTCATGACCTAGGAATAGTTGCTAACTCTTGTAATCAGGGCCCAAGCTAGAACATAATATAGGAAGTGGTTTTCAACAGTGAGACCGCTTTCCATGACCTGTTGTCAAGGATAATACCCAACTCGGAGCAACGAATATAGTTTTGTATTATAATCATAATCAAATTCCTATTGATATGGAGGCCCTACCGATAAAATTTACTCCATCAAAGTTTAGCCCAATAAGTTATGTCCACATCCTTTGATTTATTTTGATTTTCACCTTATTTACCTCAGAGAATATAATAGCATTTTTCTACTCAAGATTGGCATAAAACACCCTTACAATATCAAGAAACACTCTATTCTTGATACTTAGAAAATTTGTCAAGTTCAACCCATGCAAAATCTCAAAGAAATAAAGTGGCTCTTGAGATAGGTAGTACAATCCAAGTACCTTAGTTTGATGATTCCTTTGGTTTGAAAGTTCTTCACAAAATTCTCAGCTTACTAAGAGGAAGTGAAGAAGCAAGAGAGATTAATCATTGGAATGGAAGCATGAGGAACTTGAGTGGAAATTTATGGTTGCTTACTAGTCCTCTTCCTCTTTGGGGCTTTGGAAGATTCGGCCATGAAGAGTGTTTTTGTAACATCCTCCCTAACTTATTAATCTTAATAATTGATATAGAAACTCATTAGTAATTGTGCTAATTATTTGTTAATTCTTGGTAATTTTTTGAGCTAGTATAGGTATGATGCTATAACTTAAGATGTGAAAAATAGCTCATATTAGCTTAGAATTTAGCACAAATTACATAGATGACAAAAATAAATAAAAAAATTTATTTCTAGACCACAAATAATTAGAATAAGCTGTGGTAATTTTTGGAGAATTAACTGGAATAGTTTGACATTTTTAATAACACAATATCTTAACAATATGAGTGTTTAAATGTCAAATTAAATAGGAAGGTAGTTTAAAAATTTATGAAATTTTGTGGGAAAGTCAAATAGAGGATGGGGATTATTTTTGGAATCATTATAGGTTAAGATAGATACTTGTAGGTTTATAATTTTAATTCCTTAGGTTTACCTTAACTTAAGGAAGAGTAATGAAGTTGAGTGATTATTATTGGTGTATAGAAAATTATTAAATGATGAATATAAGGATTGAATATAGTCCTAATATTTTCTATAACACTTATGAAAGTTAGAAAACTTCTTAATGAAGTATTAAAGTATCCCTAAGAGATACAACATCTCCATTAAAACATAAATGTCAAACCTTCCTTATCCCTCCATACATCCCTTTCATGTTGGTTGGCAACAAAAAAGAGATAAGAGTAAGAAAGAAAGAAAGAAAGAGAAATAGATAGGATAAAAAAGAAAGAAAGGAAAACAGAGAGAGAAAGAGAAAAAAACTGTAGAACGTGATAAGGAAAGAAGGAAAAGGAAAAAAATAAGATGGAGAAGGAAAAAGAAGAGAAATAAAGGAAGAACAAGGGAAAATACCACTTTCAAGGGAGTTAACGTAGGGGGATTGTTGTGTATTTCTAATAAACTTTATCCTTCTTTGCTTCTTGAATTTCTCATGGATGAGTTAGTAGAGAGATTATCATGATTTTTATGATTATATGGTTGTATATATGTATATGTGTTTATAACCTTAGAGTTTGGAATTGTTGATATTTATTGTATACCATGGATATGATTTTCATCAAGTTACCACATAGTTTAGTTTGAATTTATGTATGTGGTGGTTTGGTTGAGTTGTTAAGTGATAGACTAACATGAAGTTGAAGTTGGTATAAGATGAGAGTGGTTATATACATATATATGTGCTTATTGGGATTCAAGTACACACACACACACACACACACACACAACCATTAGAGTTGAAGTTGATGATTTTCTAATGCTTTATTACATGGCTTATAGTTTGAATAGATGTATATAATGAGTTTGTTGATATGGGAATGAAAGAATAGCAGAAAATGGTAGTTTATGGTGTTTCTGATGCAATTTCACATGAGCTATTTGATTAGACCAAGAAGTCTATTCAAATAAACTATTTCAAACTGACACAAAATTGCTATATTCTGAGTGCTATTCGAATAGACCAGGGAGTCTATTCGAATAGGCACTTCCAGAATGCAAATTTGTGAGTGCTATTCAAATAAACCAAGAAGTCTATTCTAATAGATACTTCCATAATTATTAAGTTTTGGGTGCTAATCGATTAGACTGAGTGTGCTAATCGATTATGCACTTCCAAAATGACATGTTTTGAGTAATTAGAGCTTCCTAATGTATGAAAACCCAAAGGAATACCTTATATTAGGTATTGTGAAAGGATTTGAGGAAATTTACTAGATAAATTGACTTGTAATATGGATGAACACATAGTATATTGATTAATTGATGATAAGATGATATTGTGCGTTTATTTCATTGTGCACTTAGTTTATTTATGAAGTGTTCATCTAGTGCACTTAGTAGATAATGAATGACTAATATCATGCACTTAGTATGATTTGAAATGTACACTTGTGTGATTATGAGGTGTACGAGAATTGTATTGCTCGTTTGAAATATTAAAGTTGAGCTAATATAGAATGATAAATTGTGATATGCTCCTTTAATTATGAAGATGAGGTAGTATTGAATTGGTATATACATAGTGCTCAAAGCTTAAGAAATTTTAGACATTATCCTCATTCCTGAGGTGATCCTAAGATGTTATTCCCTTTTGAAGGGTAGCTTATTGATTAATTTGGCCAGAGATTGATATAGGAAATTATCCTTGTAACTAGGGTTAATCCTAAATGATTGATAATTGAGGATGGACATTCCCTCTCTATTTGGGGTGATCCTATATAATTGCAGATGTTGTGCCATGGAACTATAGGACTAAAGTTGAAATAAGTGGACAAGATTCAAGGAGCCAATTTTCTAGTCCATCCAAATAAAAGAGGTCAGTGTCAAATATAGCAGGAGTAGGAGGGATTACAAGGAGTGGAAGATGTTATGGCCTTGAAGAGAAGAGGAATAGAAAAGAGGAAGATGTCATAGAAACTCTTGGTGTGGAGAAAAAGATAAAAGAAAAAGAAAAAGAATTTTTGAAGATTAGGAAGTAAACTGAGTATGATGTGATGGAACAATTGAAAAGACCCTAGAAAAGTATCTATCTTGCCACTTATTCTCACGTCGGAGATGCATCGTAAGGCATTAAAAAGGGTATTGGGCGAAGCCTATGTCAAACCTAATGTGATCAACCCCAACGTGACTCCTGAAAGTGTGGTAAACATGGTAGATCCAATAAGGCATATTAACAAGATTGCCTTCTCTATTGAAGAGATCATCGCTCACCCTAAGAAGAATTCTAGGCCTTGCACATAACACTCATATGTAGAGGTTTCATAATAGCAAAAGTCTTAATTGATGGAGGTTTTGCATTAAATATATTGACAAAGTTAACCTTGACAATTGGAAATGAGCACAGATAACTTAATGCCTCAAATAATGGTGGTGTGAACTTTTGATGGGACCATATGATATATTTTAAGTGAAGTGTTGTTGCCTTTGGAGATTGGCCCGAGTACTTTTCAAGTGTTGCTTGAAGTCATGGGGATCGAACCCGCATATAAAATGCTTCTGGGAAGATCATAAATCTATGTCGCTAGGGCTGTACCCTCCACTCTACACCAAAGTGTGAAATACATTCAGAATGGATAAGTCATTACTATTCATGGTGAGGAGGAGATCATGGTTTCAAAACCAGTTTTGGTATCATATATGGATAATATAGACCAGGTATAAGGGAATCTATGGTACAATTTTGAGATAGTGGATGCTGGATTAAGCAGAAATAGGTCCTCAGTGCAAAGTGTGAACCAAGTTGTGGCTCAAATAATGGCCAAGAATGGATATCGAGAGGGTAAAGGCTTGGGATCATAATTACAAAGCAATCAGTTGCCAGCGGTATTTCCAGAGAAGCTAGACATGTTTGGGTTAGTATAAGAAGCATCACTAGAAGAGAAAATGAAGAGCTTGACCTTTGGCAAATAAAAGCAAGAAGGACAGAATGATGCAAGTTCCATATCTAAAAGAAATATTTTTAGCCCCGGCTGAAGTGATCATATCAGAAGAAGTTATCCACCCTCGAGGCTACCTCACTATCAATGCAATAGATGAAGGCCTAAAAGAATGCAGTGCAATCCATCCCTCTTGCAACAATGAGCTTTTGAGGAACTGGTGATCCAAGCTAGTTATTGATGTGGTTGTTACAAAGTAATTGTCTGGTTATACTGTATTGAATGATGATTAAGCCATTTATGCTTTTGGATTTATGTTTATTTTACTTGAGATAATAAATAAATAAATTTGTATGAATATTCAGCATTTTGTTACTTGTTTCTCTTCCTTTTTGTCATTTCATATTCTTTCTTTTCTTTTCCTATATTATTTCATTGATTGTTTCAATACTTGCTATATTATTTCCTTTCCTTTCCTATTTTGTATTCTTCTGCTTCACTACTTGCTTTTTCTTCTATTTTATCTTTCCAACTCCATATAATTTGCTTCCAAGAAACTTTGCTTCATAAAAAGAACCTTGAAAACTCATTAATTAATTCCCTTATGACATTTGATGAAGACGCCCCTAGATCTGATGAAGAGGAAAAGGTCATTGATGAATTTATGAAGTTATTGGAATATTCAAAAAAAAAATAATTTAGCATGAATTATGAGATTACATAGATGATTAATATAGGGACTGAAGAGGAAAAGAAAGAATTGAAAATGGTAGACAATCATAAGAGAGCGGGAATGATCGCGCTATTCACAGAATATCCGGATGTGTTTGTATGGTCTTACCGAGATATGCCCATGTTAGATCCCGAGCTAGCTTCATATAAAATTCCATTGTACCTAGATGTTGAGGCGAAGAAGTAGAAGTTGAGAGTGATGCATCCTAATATGTCCTCAAAAATCAAGGAAGAAGTGACTAAGCAATTAGAATCATGAATCCTGGAAGTATCAAGACACGTAGAGTGGGTAGCCTACATTGTACCAGTTCCTAAGAAGGATGGGAAGGTCAAAATGTGTGTGGATTATAGAGATCTGAATAAGGCCATCCCGAAAGATGATTTTTCATTCCTGCATATTGATGGTCTTGCTGATAGTCCAATCAAAAGTCATAACTTTTCATTTATGAATGGATACACCGGGTATAATTAAGTCCCCTTGGATGTGAATGACAAAGAAAAAATTAACTTTTATCACTTCTTAGGGAACCTTTTGTTACACAGTGATGCTATTTGGATTAAAGAATGTTAGAGCTACTTATCAGCATGCAATGATTGCATTATTCAATGAGATGATGTAGAAGAAAATTCAGATGTATGTAGATGATATGGTTACCAAGTCCAAAGAAGGGGAAATCCATGTAGTGATTTTACGAACATTGTTTGAAAGACTCAAAAAATATAAGTTGAGACTCAATCCTAATAAATGTGTTTTTGGAGCATCAATTGGGAGGTTGTTTAGTTTCATTGTTAGCAGGGTAGGAATAAAGGTAGACCTCGATAAAGTAAAGGCAATTCAAGAGGTGCCTGCCCCCAAGACTGAATGAGAAGTGAGGAGTTTCTTTGGATGGTTGAATTATATCACGCGATTCATTGCTAATTTAACAAGCATTTGTGAACCTATATTCAAACTACTAAAGAAGTGCCATTCTGAAAGTTGGAATGAGGATTGCCAGAAAGCCTTTAACAAAATAAAGGTTGCCACCTACACTAAGTTGTCCACTGATACTGTATCTCACCATTTTACTAACTTCGATGGGTGTAATGTTAGGGTAACATGACGAATCTGGAAAGAAGGAATGGCTAATTTATTATTTGATTAAGAAGTTTAATGATTGTGAAGCTTGTTACATAACAATTGAGAAAACTTGTTGTGTTATAGTATAGACCTCGAAAAGACTAAGGCAGTATATGTTGTATTATACCACCAAGTTGATTTCCCGAATGGATTCCTTGAAGTACATATTTGAAAGCCCTCATGTCTCCCTAAGGGTTTCAGAATGGCAAGTAATATTATTGGAGTTCGACATCAAGTATGTAACTCGAAAATCAATTAAAAAAAGTGCAATCGTTGATCACTTGGCTGAAAACCCTCTCGAGGGTGGACAACCAATAACATATGAGTTCCCAGATGAAGAAATATTGGCAATTGAGGAAGAAGAAGTAGAGGAGAAGGACATGTGGAAGATAAAATTTGACGGGGCAGTCATTATGTATGGAAATGGTATAGAAGCAATGGTTGTTTCACCAAATGGCAAGCAATATTCAGTGGGCATCAGATTTGAATTTGAATGCACTAATAATATCGTCGAGTATGAAGCATGTGCAAGCATTTTACAAGTTGCAATTGATCTAGGAATAAAGTAGTTAGAGGTGTTCAGGGACATGGCTCTCATCATCTACCAGGTTAATGGTGAATGGCACACTAAAGACTCAAAGTTAGTGCCATATAAAAAGCACTTAGCTTAGTTAATTGCGAAGTTTGATGACATTACCTTTTCACATTTGACTCATAACAATAACCAATTTGCAGATGCTCTGACTATATTGGCTACTATAACTAGGTTAGAAGCCCTCACCGATATCCAACCTATTCAAGTCAAAATGCAAAGGGAGCCAGCTTATTGTGCCTATGCGAAAGAAGAGCTCGATGGTAAACCTTGGTATTATGATATCAAGTAGTATATTCAGTACAAATAATATCCAAATGGGGCTAATAAAGTGAACAAAATGACTATCCATCGACTGTCCTTAGCCTTTTTTCTGAGTAGAGAAGTTTTGTATAAAAGAAACCATAATGGCACTTTCCTTAGATGTGTGGATGCTCATGAGGCTTAGATAATCATGACTAAAATACATGAACGGTTTTGTGGAACACATACCAATGGTCATATGATGCACACAAAATCCTAATAATTGATTAATATTGGTCTACCACGAAAACTGACTGTATAGAGCATGTTTGAAAATGCCATAAGTGTCAAATATATGTAGATCGGGTCAATGCACCTCTATTCTCATTGCATAACATGACAGCTCCTTGACCTTTCTCAATGTGGGGAATAGAAGTTATTAGGCCGATCAATCCTAAAGCCTCAAATAGACACCACTTCATTTTAGTGGCAATCGACTACTTCACCAAGTGGGTGGAAGTATCCTCGTATGCTAACATCACTTAGAAGGTATTCCTCAAGTTTCTCAAGAGGGATATCATTTGTCAATACCAGATCCTAGAAAAAATAATTACAAATAATGCTCTAAATCTTAACAGTGTAGAAGTTTGAAAGTTATGTTAAACTTTCAAAATCCAGCATCATAATTCAGCCCCATTTAGAACTCAAATGAATGGAACAGTCGAGGCAGCAAATAAGAACATTAAGAAAATTATTGCTAAGATGGTTGTGAATGATAAGGACTGGCACGAAATGTTATCCTTTGCTCTCTCTACATGCATATTGCACTAACATATGATCAAGTACTGGGGCAACTCCTTTTTCCTTGGTGTATGGGATGAAGGCAGTGACACCAATAGAGGATGAGATTCCTTCACTAAAGGTTTTGATGGAAGTAGAATTAGAAGAGTTTGAGTAGTTGAAAACTTAATACAAGTAGTTAAATATGATTGAAAAGAAAAGACTGGCAGTCATTTTTCATGGACAATTGTATCAACGAAGAATGGCTAGGGCTTTTAACAAGCAAATTCACCCCAAGGAGTTTCATCTAGGTGATTTGGTTCTTAGGAAGATCTTTCCTAATCAAGAGAAAGTCTGAGGAAAATGGACACCAAATTATGAAAGGCCTTATATTGTAAACAAAGCCTACTCAAGAAGAGCCTTGATTTTAATAGATGTTGATGGACAAGAATTGTCAAGATCTATAAACTCTGATGTTGTGAAGAGATTTTATGCCTTAAAAAAATATCATCTATTAGATTGAAAGATATTAGGGAAGAATAAATAGGCAAAATCTCCAGAAGAGTTAGCTTAAAGTTCCCCCAAAAATCTGCACATTGGGGCAATTTGGTTCAGATAACCATACTGGGGGAAAATCCTTAAGACATAAGCATTAGAGACAGTGGTTACATCATCAAGTTGTCACAAGGAATCAATTGAGGGGAAGTCAAGGAACAAATACTGGGAAAAATTTTCATGTGATCCTTATTCTTTTTTCTCCTTTTTGTACTTTTCTTCTTTTCCTCATAATCTTGTAGTCTGGTAATTTCTTTAATTTAGTAAGGTTTTATGTGTTGTCAACATTTCATATCAATAAAGAGGTTTGTTCATTTAATAATTTCTTTCCATTCATGAATGCATGCTCATTCATTAATACATGTCTCAAGTAAAATAAATATATAGTTCAACAGTGTGACAAAATAATTCTTCATGTTAACAATCCTTAAATGATTAGTTCGAATAAAAATGACTTAGGAGTTCAAAGTGAAGGTTGCAACAAGAGGTATTTAATTGAAATAATCATCTTACTTTGCCAAAGGAAGGATAAAAGATGAAAAGAAAAAAAATAGAAATAAAGAAAAAGATAAGGAAAGGAAAGAAAGGTGAGTAAGACAAGTGTAACGTCCCAATACTAGTACTAATGACATATTCAGAATTATGCATTAGTAAATAAAATTATGCACATCACTTCTAAACTAATATTATTTTCTATAATATATATATATAAGTATGAGCCTGGTAAAGGAACATAATATACATATATTAAGAATGGTCATTATACAAAATTGTACATCGTAATATATTAATCATAAAACATGCCTCCAAGACATTACTCATACTATTTTATATACAAAATTTCTTAATAAAAAATGAAATCTATCTAATCCACGTCCATTTTCTTCTTCTCCTTGCTGCAGAATCCTTTCCTAGAATTATTATAGAAATATAAAACAAAAGGGGTGAGCAGCTAAAAAATTCTCAGTAGATCAAGTTCATAAAACGTGCCATCACAATAATTCTTACTATTTCAAGGAAAAATCATTCAATACTTAAAATATAAGGTAGAAAGGTGGTAGAGAGCCAAAACAAGTCATTTCTCTTCTCGAAATAGAATTCCAATTAATAAACATTTACAAAAAAATTTCATTTTCATAAATAATCTATATCTCATTATCATGTCAATAAATCCAAGGATGATAAGCTCAAACTTATATAAATCAAATCATTCAATTGTCAATCATCATATATCATATCTCAAACATCAAATAGTTTGTGAGAGAATATCCATCCTTGTACTACCTTGATATGAGGGAATCATCCTTCTTCATATAAAACAATTTCTAAATATCTCATAAACATTCCAATATCAAATATAATTCAATAACTATTTAATAATTATCAAATTATCAAAACATCTTTATGATCTTCACTGATATTATTTTAGTGAGGGATTGTCGCATCCTTAGTCTATATTTACGAGTAGAGAGAGAATGTCGCATCCTTATACTACTTTGATAGGGAGGGCATCATCATTCCTCACACTATCAATCATCTCATTTCAAGTAGAAAGGGAATGTTCATCTTCAACTACTTTGATAGGGAGGGAATCATCCTTCCTCACACTATCAATCATCTCATTTCAAGTAAAAAGAGAATTTTTGTCCTTAACTACTTTGATAGGGAGGGAATCATCCTTCGTCACACTATCAATTATCTAGGGTATAGAAGGAATCATCTGTCCTCACACTATCCTTCATCTAAGATAGGGAGGGAATCATCCTTCCTCACACTACCTTTTATCTCCTATATGATTCTTCAATCAAATCAATAAGTTACCCTTTCAAAAAGGGAAGAAACATCTCAATATATTTCATATATCTCTCAACTCAATGAATAAACATTGTCAAAATTCATCATTAACTAAATATAAGTTATTCTTATTTCACAAGCATATTGAATGCACATATTGAATGCACAATGATATCAATTCTTCATAAGTATACCTATATGTGTTTACATCATAGTATACCTTGACATGTACTTTACTTCACATAATACAATATGGAATGATATTACATTTAGCTAAGGAATCTATTTTCACACAATAAAATCACACGGAAGCCTTTGCCTTTGGGCGATTAGGCACCCAAAAATTGGGTGATTAGTCTCCTATGCAGAGCTCCTCTTTGCCACTGACTAATTAATCGGTTAGATTTTGGGCAACTAATCGCCCAGTGGCAGAAAGCCCATATTCCAGTCATTTGAATTTGTAACCCATTCATGTTTTCCTTACTTGACTCCAAAGAGATTTATTCCACAAAACATAATCTCAAAATGTATAAAACTGATGTGTAATCTTTTCAACATCTCTAATACCCATTTTTGAAATCACAAATACATGAGGTTCCAAGCATGTTTATGAGTTCAAAATTCATTACTGTTCATACACTAATTCTAGGATACCAAAATCCTCAACTTCTAACCAAGTCACCATTCAAATCTCAAAATTGGAACAAATAAGATTGAAAACACCAAGCACAAGTTTATGGAATCTCAAAGCTAATCATAAGTTCAATACCATAGATATATAGTCAAACAAACATCACATAACTTCAATCCTCTATTCTCTCATATCAAGTTCTTCCATACAACTCTTAGAAAATCAAAAGAGGATAAGATGAAAAGAAAGAATTAAAGCAAACAATCCCTACCTCAACTCCAACTTGTTGATGCCCTCTTCCTTTTCTTTTCTTTCCTTTCTTCCTCTTGCTATGTAATACCCTTAATAATATGTCAGACTTGTGTATGTGTACAAAAGGTTGCATATGACTTGCTTAAAGTGCATGTTTAATTTTGTACTGAATTGAGTTAGTTTAGGTACTTTGTTGCAATCCAGAGCGTGAAAAGTAGCTTAAAATAGCTCAAATAATAACATAAATTACTTAGATGATGGAAATAAATATGAATAATTTATTTTTAGGTCACAATGTATGAAACAAGATGTAATTAAAGTTTCAAGGTAAACTAAATTAATTTGGTATTTTTAAGCATACTGGTTATACATTTAAAGCCAGATTGACTAACAGTAGATATGAAAATATCAATTAATGGTGGAATAAATTTTTATATGAATCTTAGTATTTATTTTAAAGTTATTAGAAGTTGAAAATCTTGATTTAGCTAAATTTAAGTATTCTTAGTATATCGAGATTTATCAGTTATGGCCTAAAGGCCTTATAAGTATTTTACCTTCTTCTTTATAAGCCTCACCCACGACTATTTGTTTCTCATAAGTAGAAATAGAAAACGTGCAAGAGCAAGGGAAAGAAGAAGGAAGAGGAGGAGAAAAAGAGAAAGGCCAAAGGAAAAACTAAGGTTTGACATCAACTAAGTTTGAAGCTTCATTTCAGCTGCCAAAGGTAGGGGATTAGAGCTTCTTTTCATCTCTTTTCATCATTTTCTCCATGAATGTACTTTTGGTGCATAATAAGTTAAAATGAGTTCTAGAGGTGTTTGATGTGTTTGGCTTGCATGATTGTGTTTCTATAATTGCTTATGACTTGTTCATAGTATAAGATGAAATTAGAAACGTAGAACATCTCATTGGTACCCTTGAATCACAAAATAAAGCTTTAGGTCAAGTATGTAGGATTTTGGTTCATAATCCAAATTAAGAGGTTTAAGTTGGTGATTAATAACTCCTATATGTTAATGAACTAACTAGGGACTTAGAATCACCTAGAAACTGATTTGAAATGGCCAAAAATCATGAAAAGTTCCAATGGAACAGTTGCACAAATCTGCAAAATTATGCAAATTTGTTGTTATGTGGAGAACGCCCAAGTGCTCTATGCAAAGCACTTAGGTTCTAGTGGTCTAGAGATTACTAATCACGCAGCAGGGCAATGAGCGCTTAGATGCTCAATCTAGAGTGCTTAGGCATTGGTCGCAAAACAGCACAGGGCTGTGTTCTGCCTGGTTAGTGCTCAGGCGCTTCCGAATTAAACAGGAAGTGGATTTTTGATGATTTGAAATCCCTACTTGTTATAATCCTTTGTTTATGCCTTTTTAAGAGTACTGAGGTACTAGAGAGGGTATTTCTTAGAGAGGAAAACCACATGGCATACAAGGGAAAGTAAAGTGACTTTGTGCATCCATTGGCTATAGATTGACATGAGTTATGAATAATATACCACTAGAGGTAATTCGGTAAGGGAACAATCCTTTGGCATGTATGTTATATGTATGAATCTTTGAGCATTCAAGAGTTATGGTTTACTTAAGGTAAACATCTAGCATCTTAGGCCACTATTGTGGTATATGTGTATCATTTGAGAGTAATGAGTGATGATGTGATGTTTAGATATATGTATGAAGGATTGTCTAGTAGTATTGATCGTTATGAGTGTCATTTGATGTTGTGCACCATCATTAAGGCCAAGGGAGATAATAGAAAATTTGAAAAGTTCTTTGAACAAGGATTCAGTCATAGCATCTCGATAGTGCCAACGCCAAGGGAGATAATTAGGAAGTCCGTAAAGGTTCCTTTGAGCTTGGATTCATGCCCTAGCTTCTCAACAGAGTTAGTATATGTGTAATGTGAGGATGAGTTTTCCCTCTATTTACCACAAGGTAATACACTAAACTAGAAATCCTAGACGAATGTCTTAGTTCTAAGTTGAACTAAGTATGTATGTTTGTGTGTATGATAACTTGGTTTATCTAGATGTTAAAGTTAAACCTTATAGATGCTTTAAACATATCTTATTTACCATGTGTTAAGATTATGTTTATTATGCTATGTATGACTAGTTTTGGTTTACTCATACCGAGGATTTGTTTATTCTCACCCCACTGTGTTGCCATGTAATTCCAGGTGAAAGTTTTTCAAAGAACAAGAAGAAAAAGGAAGCTAAAGATTATATTAGCTTTATAGTTTATGTTACAACTGTTGTATTTATTAGTACTTCTTTTATAATGCAAAGAGTTATATAATACTTCAAGTCTTTGCTAAGGCTAATGTTGTATATATATGCATTATGCTATGAGATATATGTTTTCTGCATTTCATATGACTCTCTATAATGTTTCCAATGAACATTATGGATATATGT
The DNA here is from genome assembly GCA_029884595.1 of Ormosia semicastrata. NCBI lineage: Eukaryota > Viridiplantae > Streptophyta > Magnoliopsida > Fabales > Fabaceae > Ormosia > Ormosia semicastrata. The sequence continues at coordinate 21,349,962 of JAQQTO010000042.1, read as the reverse complement.
TATTAGGTTAATATGTATATAGTGATGTTGTAATGCTAAGTATCTCTTTGTACTCTAAGTATATCGAGATATTCGTATTAGGATGTTACATGCTGCTTCTAGCTTCTTCCTTTGGTTTTCTTCCTTTCTTTTCTCTTTTTTCTGCTCTACATTTCACACTTCTCAATCTCTCCCTCTCTTTCTATTTTATCCTCTTTTCTTTTCCGTCTTGGCTACGAATGAGCTATGGATAAGGATGAGGGAAAAGTAAGATGAGTGAAAAGTCAAAAATTAGATAAAGATGAAGGGGGAGAGGCGGTGGAGAGTGAGGAAAAAGATAAGGATAGAATATTGTGCTAAAACTTTGGTATCTCTTAAGAATACTTTAATCTTCCAAAGCTAAGTTTTCTAACTTCGATAAGTGTTTTAGAAAATTTTAGGACTTCACTTAATCCTCATTTCCATGATTCCATAATTTTCTATGCACTGCTATTTATCAGTTAAACTCCATTACTCTTCCTTAAGTTAGGTTAAACCTAAGAATTAAGTAAATAAGTTTACTGATGTTGACTTTAACTAGTTTTCCTTACCAAAATATTCTCCATCTTATACCTGATATCTCCACAAAATTTCATGATTTTCTAAGCTACTTAACTGTCTAATTAGGCCTTTAAATACGCATTCAGTGTCATAAAAAATATCAAATTAATTCATTTGATCCTCCAAAATTTACTATAAGTCATCCCAACCATTTGTGACTTAGAAATAAATTACAAAATTTATTTTTGTCATCTCAATAGTTATGCTAGAGTCTAAGCTTCCTTAATTATGATTAATACTAATAGTTTATGGATAATGTTACAATTCTACCCTCTTTTTAAAAATTTTGTCCTCAAAATTTAGTTACCTGATGTGAGAAGCTCCAAGTATTCTCATATCGTACTAGAATCTAACTTTCAAATAACTTTAACTTTCTCATATAACTTCTTTTGCATTGTTCATCCGTGCACCCTTTTACTGCAAAATCTTCTCTAACTCCTTTAACCATGCTTCAGCTTTTGCTAGATCATATTCCCCTCTAAAAGATGGAGGATCTGCCTTCCTAAACTCAGGCAGGTCCTGAAAATTTTGGTTCCCAACCAAAGCTGCATTATTTGCTGGTGGTGGATGTGCATTGATTCTCATCTCTTCCAATATTCTATTAGTCATGGCTACTCTCTCCCTCACAGCAGCGGCTATTTCTCTAAAAGCTTTTGACATATCTGGCGTATTATTACCAACTGGTGCTCTATTATAACGATTTTGCCTGGATGATGCCATAGTCTCTTGTATGCACAGCACATTACATATTAGGTTGATTAAACCTAATATCATGTAACAGTGCAACAGAAACTATAAACATTCATACTCAAGGTTATTATGCAATTCTATCTATATATCTCATCATTAAAATAAGAAAATGTATAACACTTCTATGCTAAAAGCATAGCTACTCCATACCCCGGCTCAAGAAGATGAACTACTCTGATACTATAATGTAATGTCCCAATACTAGTACTATTAATATATCCGAAATTATGCATTAGAAAATAGAATTAAGCATGTTACTTCTAAACTAATATCATTTTTCGTAAAACATTTATAATATATATATATATATATATATATATATATATATATATATATATATATATATAACTATAAGCTGATGAGGGAACATAATATACATATATTGAGAATGGTCATTATACAAAATTATACATCATAATATATTAATTACGAAAAATTCCTCCAAGGCATTACTCATACTATTTATATACAAAAATTTCTTGATAAAAAATGAAATCTATCTAATCCACGTCCATTTTCTTCTTCTCCTTGCTGCAGAATCATTTCCTAGAATTATTATGGAAATATAATACAAAAGGGGTGAGCAGCTAAAAAAATTCTCAGTAGATCAAGTTCATAAAACGTGTCATCACAATAATTTCAACTATTTCGTAGAAAAATCATTCAATACTTAAAATATAAGGTAGAAAGGTGGCAGAGATCCAAAACAAGTCTTTTATCTTCCCGAAATAGAATTCCAATTATTAAGCATTTACAAAAATTTCATTTTCATAAATAATATGTATCTCATTATCATGTCAAAAAATCCAACGATCATAGGCTCAAACTTAAATAAATCAAATCATTCAATTGTCAACAATCATATATCATATCTCAAACATCAAATAGGTAGTGAGAAAATGTCCATCCTCGTACTACCTTGATATGAGGGAATCATCCTTCCTCATTTAATACAATTCCTAAATATCTCATAAACATTCTGATATCAAATACAATTCAACAATTATTCAATAATTGTTAAATTCTCAAAACATCTTTATAATTTTCACTGATATTATTTTAGTGAGGGATTGTTGCATCCTTAGTCTAGACTTTTGAGTAGAAAGGAAATGTCACATCCTCACACTACTCTGATAGGGAGGGTATCATCCTTTCTCATACTATCAATCATCTCATTTCAAGTAGATAGGGAATGTTCGTCCTTAACTACATTGATAGGGAAGGATTCATACTTCCTAACATTATCAATTATCTCATTTCAAGTAGAGAGGAAATGTTTTCCTTAACTACTTTGATAGGGAAGGAATCATCTTTCCTCATGATAACTCCATAAAATGCAGTTATTTGGGCCCTAATTCTGTGCTAGAATGAATGGTTAGTCCTTGTTTATAATGCTTATTTGGAGGTTTATTGGTTATATTTGATATATTCTGATTCTGAACCTTTCTTGTATATTTTATAGCAAATTGTGCTTATATGATCATGAATTAGGTAGATTTGTATATATTACTTATTTGGTGATTTCTCTATGATAGGAAGGGTTCCAAACAAGATGATACATGGAGCATGTCAGCTTAAAGTGAAAGAGGAAGCCAAATTGGCATTCAAGCATATCAATGCCGCAGTGCAAGGTTATGCACGTCGCGGAGTGGAGGCACATCATCAGAAATTCCATACTTGAACCCGAGGCGCGAGCGCCGCGGCGCTCACTAACGAGGGCCGCGACGCTCTGTAACTGACTCAACGCGGGCCTAGGCGCTCGTAAGTGGGGGCTGGGGCACACGGCGGCGAGCTGAGCCTATAAATAGGATTTTTCACACTTTTCTCTCTATCTTGGCTGCCTTAGCCATTTCTTTTTAGTTTTCTCTCTTTTAGTTTAGGTTTTAGTTAGTTTTAGGTTAGAAAGCTTTGGCTAGATCTCCATTGATGGTGGATTGGAGGCTAGGAACAAGGATGGAGGAGGATTCAAGCTTCAGAGACAAATCAATGAGCTTCTTTTCTTTTTTTCCTTTCTCTCTTCTCTTCCTTATCTTCCTTAGATATGATTTTCCTTATATTTTCATGTTCATTGTATAGCTGAGCTGTATTTAGGGATATTTTGGATCCTTTTCTATATATATTAATGATGTGTTCTTCTCTGAGTTTGTGTGGATGTTTGGTTATTATTCTTCCATAATCTATGCTTAATGCTTACTGTTGGTTGGCCATCAATTGCATGATCATAATATTGCAAATGAACTAGACATAGGGATTTGTTAATATGGATATGGTATGGTTGATGCATGTTCAACAAGTTCAATTGGCTTGGATGAGTTGATTTGTTAATAGGATAGAAATATACCTATTGGTCATACATAGTGTGTGATTGAGAATAGATCGTTCAAGAGTGGAAGTTGTGTTAGCTCTCAAGGAAACTTAGTGAGTTGAGTAATTGAAACTAGGGTTGATTGACCTAGACATAGGCTTTTAACTAAATCAGATTCTTAAACTAACCTAATCAATGCATTCATGTTTATGAGGAGGATTGCATGTTGTTAGTAGATGTAGTGGGTGAAGAAGGATTCCTTGAAATTTAACTGTTATCTTTATTGCTTTCTGTCTTTAGCATTGGAAGTAAACTTATCCTCGAGGGAATGATCTTTACTTGTCACTTTATTACTTGGATGACCCGTGCACTTGCAACCTATTTTGGGACAAACACCTCACACTATCAATCATCTAGGGAAAATTTAATTGGTCAGATTCTTGGTGACTAATCGCCCATTGGCAGAATGCCTAGATTTCAGTCATTTGAATTTGCAACCCATTCCTGTTTTCCTTGCTTGACTCCAAAGAAAGTTTCACCACCAAAACATAATTTTAAAGTGTATAAAACTGATGTTTATTCTTCTTTACATCTCTAATACCCATTTTTGAAATCACAAATACATGAGGTTCCAAGCATGTTTATGAGTTCAAAATTCATTACTATGCATACACCAATTCTAGGATACCAAAATCCTCAACTTCTAACCAAGTCACCATTCAAATCTTAAAAAATTAACAAATAGGATTGAAAATGCCAAGCACAAGTTTGTGGAATCTCAAAGCTAATCATGAGTTCAATACCATAGATATAGTTAAACAAACATCACATAACTTCAATCCTCTATTCTCTCATATAAAGTTCTTCCATACAACTTTTAGAAAATCAAAAGAGGATAAGATGAAGAGAAAGAATCAAAGCAAACAACCCCTACCTCAAATCCAACTTGTTGATGCCCTCTTTCTTTTCTTTTCTTTCCTTTTTGCCTGTTGCTACTTGTTGTCTTCTTCTTCCCTTAGTTTTCTTCCTTTCTTTTCTCTCTTTTCTACTCTGCGTTTCATTGTTCTCAATCTCTCCCTCTCTTTCTATTTTTTTATCTTTTCTTTTCTCTCTTGGCTGCTACTGAACCATCGATAAGGATGAGGGAAAAGTGAGATGAGTGAAAAGTCAAAAATTAGATAAAGTTGAAAGGAGAGAGGCGATGGAGAGTGAGGAAAAAGATAAGGATGAAATATTGTGCTAAAACTTCTATATCTCTTAGGAACTTCCAAAGCTAAGCTTTTTAACTTCCATAAGTGTTATAGAAAATTTTAGGACTTCACTTAATCCTCATTTCCATGATTCCATAATTTTCTATATTACTATTTATCAGTTAAACTCCATTACTCTTCCTTAAATTAGGCTAAACCTAAGAATTAAGCAAATAGGCTTACTGATATTCACTTTAACCGATATTCCTTACCAAAATATTCTCCATCCTCTACTTAATATCTCCACAAAATTTCATGATTTTTTGAGTTACTTAACTATCTAATTACACTTTTAAACACTCATTCAGTATCATTAAAAATGTCAAATTAATTCATTTCATCCTCTAAAATTTACTATAACTCATTCCATTCATTTGTGACTTAGAAATAAATTGGAAAATTTATTTATGTCATCTCAACAGTTATGTTAGAGTCTAAGCTTCCTTAATTATGATTAATATTAATAGGTTAGGGAGGATGTTACAATAAGCAAGTTCAAAAATTTATTAGACAAAGCCAATAGAAGAATAGACGTGAACAAATGTTTGATTAGCCAAAGCTTTTCAAAGTCGTTGTCTAGTTTAGATCTCTTCCTTTTCAAAATTGTAAGCTCATATCGAGTTGGTTTGCAATTGTTTTTCAAAATTGTGAGTTCATAACCAATTGACTTACAAATTACCTTTTTCAAATTTTTAAGAACATACCCAATTGATTTGCAATTATTATTTTTAATTTGTGAGTCTGTATTCCGTTGACTCACAAATTGAATTTTGTAAGCCTATATCCAATTTGTTTGCAATTATTTTTCAAAATTGTTAGTTTGTATCCAGTTGACTTGCAAATTGCCTTTTTCAAATTTTGTAAGCCCATATCTAGTTGGTTTGTAATTATTTTTTTAAAATTATGAGTCCAAATCCAATTGACTTGCAAATTTCCTTTTACAAAATTATTAAGCCTATATCTAATTGGTTTGCAAATGTTTTTCAAAATTATGAGTTCATATCCAGTTGACTCAAAAATTACCTTTTGTAAGCCCAAATCTAGTTGGCTTGAAATTGTTTTTCAAAACTATGAGTCCATATCTAGTTGACTCGCAAATAGCCTTTTCAAATTTTGTAAGTCCATATCTAGTTGGTTTGCAATTATTTTTCAAAATTGTGAGTCCATATCTAATTGATTCACAAATTGCCCTTTTCAAAATTTGTAAGCTCGTATTTAGTTGGTTTGCAAATGTTTTTAAAAAATTGTGAGTTTGTATCCAATTAACTCGCAATCTTTTTTTTTTTTGAAATTTATAACCCATATCCAGTTGGTTTCTAATTTCAAAATTTTGGGTCCATGTCCAGTTGACTCGCAAAATTGACTTTTCTTTCAAAGTTTGTGAACCCATATCCAGTTGGTGAGCAAATGTTTTGTGAAATTGGGGGTCTATGTCTAATTGACTCGCACATTGTCTTTCCTTTTCAAATTTTATGAACCCATATCCAGTTCGTTTGCAAATATTTCTCAAATTATGGATTCATATATCCTGTAGACTCACAAAGCTCACAACCCATTGCATTTTCATGTCATCTGTTCATATCATCATCTCATTTTTGCTCTCTTGCATTGCCTCATGCATTCTCGGCCAAAATATTGAGTTCTTGTCTTTACTCATTCCTTACTACAAAAATATGAAAAACTATGGTTATTTGTTACTAAGTGGCCTTAATACTCAAGAGGGGGGTGAATTGAGTATGAAAACTAAGTTCACAAATCTTTCGCAAATCGTTTGATAAACAATTTTCGTTGAAGCTAATTGATGATTAGAAATGATTAGATATAAGAGATAAACACTTTCACTTATAAAAGCAATAGCCAAAGGTACCAATATTCAAGTAAATCAATAAAACAGTACTTAATGTAAAGAAAAGGGTTTAGAGAAAACAAACACAATGATTTATCCTGGTTCGATCACCAATCCACTTGTGATCTACGTCCAGTCCTCAAGCAACCGCTAGAGATTTTCCACTATTTCTTCAAGCTTCAATAGGTGCTTGATAACCTTTACAACCTTGAGCACTCAACACTTTGGGATACCTCATCCTTGGAGCTTGAGTCTCTTCAACTAAGGGATACCTCACCCTTTACACTTTTAGAGGGATGCCTCACCCTTTTTACAAAACAATAGAGATTGAATGAATGAAGCTCTCACTAGAGTAGATGATTACAAATTGAAGCTCTAATATGCTCTCAAAGATTTTTCACGTTTTTAACAAAAAAAACAGAGCAAGAAATGGATTTGAGGATTGATTCACATTTGGAAGTATCGATGATCAGTTTTTGGTTCAAGGTCAACCTCAAATAAAGACCCAACTTTGGTATTTATAAGTTTCTCAATTAATAGAGCCGTTGGGGTGTTCTGGGCATGCATTTAATGCATTTAATATAGCCGTTGGACGTTGTCAGGGTGCATGTAATCGATTACACAACTCAGGTAATCGATTACATTATTGTTCCAACGTGTTCTTGGCTTTCTGGGCTCTGTGTTATCGATTACATTATTGGTGTAATCGATTACATGGCTTCTGACTTTGCTTGTAATCGATTACAATATCTATGTAATCGATTACATGACTTCTGACTTGCTGTGTAATCGATTACAATATCCATGTAATCGATTACATGACTCTTTGAACGTGTTCTTTCCTTTCTGGGCTTATTGTAACCGATTACATATATTGTGTAATCGATTACATGGCCTCTGACTTTCTTATAATCGATTACATTGCTCATGTAATCGATTATATGGCTTCTGTTTGCTATGTAATCGATTACAAACATCATGTAATCGATTACATTGGCCTTTGAACACATTTTTCAAGTCCAATAAAGCTTGTAAGTCATTTCTAACACTTCAAGACACTTGATTAAACATAAATCCTTTTAAGAGTATTAGATTTAAGATTGAAACTCAGGTTTTCTTGAAAGCCATGTTTAACTTTGAAATTTCCCATTTATTTTGAAGTGATATATTGAAAAACCATTTGAGAAATCTTGAGAGCATTTAACATTAATGTTCTAAGTCTTATAACTAAATAAACCTCTTGACTTCTTTCTTTAATCTTGATTTTTCCTTTTGCGCTTGATCTTCTCTTTTGCACTTGATCTTCTCTTTTGCACTTGATCTTCACTTTGGCCTTTGTTATCATCAAAAACTATTTGACATGCTTTAGGGACATAAGTATTCACATTCTCCCCCTTTTTGATGATGACAAACTGATTATAGGAAAAAGAAAGAGTTTTTGCATTTGTATATAATGGATATTTAGGCGCAATGCTCCCTCGGAGTTTATGCATGATATTGAGTTAGATTTTGCATATAAAAAGCTTAAGAGCTCAAAAGCTCAATAACTCCCCCATACTCATGCAACCTTTAATTAGATTAGATTTCATTTCATTTTCCTTATTTTCTCCCCTGTTGGCATTATCAAAAAGACATAAGCATTTAAAGAAAAAAATGGACAGCATAACAGCTATATTTCATGATTCCTAATTTTTTTCCAGAACAAGAATGCCAAAGAGATTAATCAGCCAATCAATATTTCAGAAAGCCAAACATTCAAAGCAGAAACAAGTTCATATATCATTAATCAACATGTACAAGGGAACTTATCACAACCAGTAGCCAATAACCAAAAAATACCATAAATGTATACCAATGTTATATAATCAGAGTCAAAACAAAATAAATACAAGGTAGTCATCAAAACAAAAAAAAAAAAACATTAAGGCAATGGGCCATGATCACTATCGGTGGCCTCACTGTCACAAAAAACATCGTCTTCTAGATTCGCAGCAGTGTCATCATCACCGGGCTCAAGATCATTGTCAGAGTCCAGAAGCTCTTCATCATCAGTAGGAACGCCAGATGGACCAGCGAAGGACAGGGGAACCGGAGAGGCAGAGGATGTGGGAGGGGCAGTAGCAGTACTCGGAGGAATAGGAAGGCCACCCAGGAGGGATCGAATCGAGGCAAGCTCCTGATCAAAGTAATCCATCCTCAACTCAAGGTGGTCTATCTTCTGCTCTAGGTGATCCATGCATGTGTTTACATTAGCGCTCAGGTTGCGCATCTCTTAGAGCAGGAGGTCAAGAGTAGCTGGAGCGGGAGCAGGAGCGGGAGCGGGAGCGGGAGCGGGAGCGGGAGCGGGAGCGGGAGCGGGAGCGGGAGCAGGGGCAGGATGCTGAGCCTCCTCATCATTGTCACTATCCAGATCATGATGGATATGACCAAACGTGCCATGAGCAATGTAATGCCACCTATCATCCACTTTGTAAAGCTGGAGCTTCTTCAGGGTATGCAAGCCAATGGATTGTGGTCCCTTCGAGCTGGTGTCCTTGGACTCTTCAGCCAGCGAAATGCGACAGTGCTCTAGGATGGTGGTTACCAACATGGCGAATGGGAGAGCAGAGTTCTTCTTTTTCTTGATATCCAGCATATGCTCTAAAATGTAGTAACCCCAGTTTATTAGCCGCCCAGTGGTCATTGCCCATAAGGCTACCACATTATCCTTGAGGACTTGTGAGTAATTCCCTCCCCTGGGAATCAATCCTCGGACCAAAAAGTAGTGGAGAACCCTGTTCTCCATAGTGAGGCCAGTGGCCATGATTCTTCTTTTAGGGTCACTAGGGGGGTTGTAGCCAGTCCTAATTAATGAGAGAAGAGCATCCTTGTGCTCAAACTCATGCCCCCAGACATTGGCATTCCCACAGAAGTGAGCTCCATCAAGAGTGAGCCTTGTTAGCCTATACCACTCAGCCATTGTTAACCTTATTTGTTGCTTTTTCACTTCAGAGATTATGCAATTATTCTCAACTTTTAGGTTCACATAAAAGACTCGCACAAGGTTAGGGTAGATAGCTTTCTCTATGCTCAGGAAACCCAGCAAGCCTAAATTTTCTATGGTCCTAAAGCTCTCTAAAGGTTCACTCTCGCAGAATGTGATGGGAAGATACTTGGGAGAGATGATCTTGCGAAGCTGGAAGTTCTTCCAGAACAACTCAGCTCGCTTCACTGTGGAGAAGTTTCTCGTGAGGTCCAGGCCAGAGATGTTACGTGAAGCACCGCCAGAGGACCCTCCAATGGCAGCCCCTATTCTTGGGCGCTTTGAGCGATGAGAGGATTTAGCCATTGATGAGAAAGAGTAGAGTGGGATGAGTGGTAAAAGGTTGGGGATGAGTGAGGAGAGAGAGAGGGACGAGATTAGGGCAGAGAAGTGGGGATAGGGTTCGTCAGAGGTGATGGGGAGATTTGAGTGAGGGATGTGAGGAGATTTTGAGAGATGGGGTGTGTGGAGAGGGGTTTTCCGAGATTGAGAGAGGTGAAATGAGGGATTTTGATGGAGATTTGAAGGAGAAAAGAGAGAAGGAGAGGTTTGGTCTGCGTGGGAGGAGAGGAGGAAGACGAAGAAAATGAAAGGTTCTGAAAAAAAATGAGCTCTGCGCGAGTTAGAAACCTTTTAAAAACCTTGTGTAATCGATTACATTGGGTGTGTAATCGATTACATGCATTATGGTGGGTGTGTAATCGATTACATTTCTGGTGTAATCGATTACCACGCTTCTAGGGAACCTTGTAATCGATTACATAGTTGATGTAATCGATTACCTGAGTTCTGAGTTGATTGTAATCGATTACAAAAGCTGTGTAATCGATTACATGCTTGACAGAACCTGTGTAATCGATTACAAAGGCATTATAATCGATTACTAACACTCTTTAACTCAGATTTTGCATTCCAATCAGCATATAATCAATTTTAATCCATCCAAATCAGTTCCAAAGTAACTTAGATCAATTCAAATCATCATGCAAACATATAATCCAATCATATTAAGTCACATAATTGATCAAAATTACCATTTTTACCAAGAATTACACCATTTTTGGTGAAATTTTGAGGATGTTGAGTTGCTTGGGAGTCTTGGGCATGAGGGAGCACCTGCAAAACAACTTAGGGGAAATCTCCGACGCTTAAGTCAGTATTGGATTCAAATATAATGAAAAATTCAGAGATTATGCAGCAATGTGGCATAATTATGCAGAAAAAAAAAACACAAGTTTATGCATTAGTTTTAGAATTATGCAGCAATTAGTTAATTTATGCATGATTGATCCAATATACCAAGTTCATTTCTTATATAGAAAAATGCTTCTTTTGCTAGGGGTTTAGTGAAAATGTCAGCTAGTTGCTTAGTGGTTTCTACAAACTCAAGCATACAATCACCCTTTTGAACATGGTCTCTAATGAAATGATGTCTTATTTCAATATGTTTAGTCCTAGAATGCAAAATAGGATTTTTGGACAAATTGATTGCACTAGTATTATCACATCTTATGGGGATGTGATCAAGTTCAAGACCATAGTCCAAGAGTTGTTGTTTCATCCAAAGGATTTGAGAACAACAACTCCCAGCTAACATATTCAACTTCAACTGTAGACAATGCTACACAATTTTGTTTCTTGCTATGCCAAGAAACTAGTGAGCTTCCAAGCAAGTGGCATGTCCCACTAGTGCTTTTTCTATCCATTTTGCATCCAGCAAAATCAGAATCAGAATACCCAATAAGACTACATGAGGCACCTTTAGGGTACCATAAACCCATTTGTGATGTGCCTATTAGATATTTCATTATTCTTTTAACAGTACTTAGGTGTGATTCTTTAGGATTAGCTTGATATCTAGCACACATGCATACACTAAACATTATATCAGACCTACTTGCAGTGAGATAAAGGAGTGAGCCAATCATACCTCTATATTTCGTAATTTCTACTGATTTACCTCCTTCATCCTTGTCCAAATAGCAAGAGGTGCCCATAGGAGTAGCCATATAGCTGGCATTGTCCATTCCAAACTTTTTGAGCAGCTTCTTGCAATACTTGGATTGGCTTATGAATGTTCCTTCTCTTGTTTGCTTGATTTGGAGATCAAAGAAGAAGTTGAGCTCACCCATCATGGACATTTCAAACTCACTTTGCATAATATTTGAAAATTCTTTACAAAGAGAGTTGTTAGTAGCTCCAAATATAATGTCATCAACATAGATTTGAACTAGAAGTATGTCATGCATTTTATGTTTTATAGTGTCAACTTTGCCTCTAGAAAAACTTTTTTCTAAAAGGAATTTACTCAACCTTTCATACCAAGCTCTAGGAGCTTGTTTCAAGCCATACAAGGCCTTTTTCAGTTTAAAAACATGGTTGGGCATTTCAAAGTCCTCAAAACCAGGAGGTTGTTCTGTAACACCCTTGTGGGGATGTCACATTTATGAAATGCAATAAAATAAAATAAAATAAAACTCTTACCCAAGTTGTAAAACATTTGATACTTACATAATATTTGTGGTAATATTTTTTTTCCTTTTATAATTATAACATTAAATAAAATAACACGAAACACAAAATATAACAAACATAAACTCACCATAATATACATATGAATCTCTTTTAGTACACACATAATTTACAACTATATATATTTAATAAAGCAGTAAAGAGTTGACACAAAGCTATAACATAGTACTTCCCAAGTGCATCTCGGTAGATATCAGACCCTCCGATGGATCATCGTCCAGAACCTCCAGAATAACCATCGAAAAGTTCACATCTATGAGATCTCACAGCACGACAGACACGAGTCCGAGTTGTCGACTCGCTACTGAGCTCACTAGGCGCATGGAATATTCCCTGCCGATACGCCTAATGGTCAGAGGTAACTCTAAATGTAAATAAAGCATAGTAGTGAATATGACCTCTCCGCCATACTCTCTACATAGGGACACGGTCAAACGTCCCACATAAGCAACTGTCCCCCGGTCCACATGCATACGCCATGCCTCGGAACCCTCATGAAACTCTAGTCTCACGAACCCGAAGAATCCTGGCAATGCCATGATCTCAAGGTCAGTCTTGACGATCAGTGTGATCTATCGACTCCTTCTCCTCGTATACTCCGCCCGACTGTTGCTCGTCAGGATACTGTATATCAAGAGGATGATCTTCTTCTTCCTCTAACTCTTTACGAATATAATATAATAATTTCAAGAAAACATATAGAGAGGTGAGACAATCTACATCACTACCCGCATGGCAATAAAGAAAACGACAATACAAAACAGTTATCACAACAGTACATACCAATATATCATGCATAATATATCAAGCAATATATAGCAATAATACATACCATTATATCATGCATAATATATTAAAGCAATAATTCATACAATTTATCACAGATTATGGTAAGCAGTAAAATGCAGGTAATGCATGAACATACACCGGCTCGTTCCTACTCCATGGAGCTAAACACGGATATCTGAGAGAATGATCTGACTAGAAACTAATAATACTTTATGGCTACCCAACCAAACTATTCCACTGTCCAATCTTTGTGTCTATAGCGCACAGTCCAAAACATCGTGTAGCAGTACACAGTCCAACATCGTGTACCACATGCATAGTACTTAATAGTCCCCTCAAGATCTCGACTAAGAATAGTGCTTGTCAAGATCATTAGTGTGTTACCCGTTACCACGGCCCAGAGGAGCAACCCACTGTCCGCATGTGGAATTCTCCGCACACTAACGTCTCCAAGTTTATAAATGAACCACACTACGCACACCAAACACGGTGTAATTCACCTCATCAATCAATCACCAATTATAAACCAAATTGGCACAACACTCTAAACATGATCTAAAATTACAAAAATACCCTTATTATCCAAATTTTTACCATAATTACAGAAAATTACCAAAATACCCTTAGTCACAAAATAACAAAGTATAGTACGTCCCACCTGACAGTACTACACCATAACATGTCCGGGTCCACCACTTTGGCCCGACAGTAAAACTCACAGTATTGTTCAATCGCGTAAGAATTTTATTGCATTTTCACAATCTCATCGTTTTCACAAACGTTTTTAAATTGCGTAAAGATATTTTGACATTTTTAAATATCGCAGAATGTTTTTAAATCATTTTCTCAATCGCGTAAGATTTTTAATTCATTTTCTTAACCGAATAGCCTAAAATCATCATTTTTGCTAAGTGTAAAACTATATCTAGTACTTTTAAAATACGTAGAGTATTTTTCCTTATATTCTAAATATAGTATGGAATCTTTTCATTTTATGTGTCTGATTTTAATAAATTTCAGCAGCATTTTGCCTATAAAATCAGTATAAGGTATTTTCAACGTTTTCCACTAAATATAGTTCATTTTATTTTTACCCAATAATTATGCTTTCAAACTTGCTAACGCGCTTCAAAATTTATAAAATGAGCTTTACGTTAGTATTTTTCTAGCGTTTGTTTTATTTCTTACTTAAACTAAATTCTGCTAAGTTAAATTTCTAGAACTAAATTTATTCCTTTTATTTTTCTCAATGAATCATTGGAATCCATTTATGTTGTAAATCACTTACCTAACCCATCTTAGCAAATAAAATGGCATGTTGGCCAAATCAAAATAAAATGGTATTTGATTATACACTAAATGGCATATTGGCCACAATTAACTTAAATCACTTTTGACTTGATTATTTTACCTAGATTCCTTAAATCAGTGATTTAGAAAATTACTGAGAACATTTTGGTTCTCTATTTTGATGTAAGGCCGTGAGCCTCATAATGTGTTCTTCGGAACACTCATGCAAATCGCACATATTATTCACATCCTACTTTAATAATTATACAGTTATAAGCACATACAATTATTAAATCACATATAATATACATACAATATATTGAAAGCCATAAACATGCATAGCAAAAATAATAAAAACTATAATCATGCATAGCAAAAATAATCACAAATAGGAAAGCATTTTAAACAATCAAAAACAATAAAAACCACAAATAAACCATACAAACCGAATCCTTATGGATTCTACACACAAACACAAATCCATTTTCCCATCACCACTTAGGGTTGATGAGATTAAATCTCCTCTTTACCTCTTGTAGACAATTTAACCGGTTAGTTTTCCTCCTTTCCTTCAAATTTCGTGTGACTCCCAAACAAATCCCTAAAATTCTTAAACAATTATTAAAAACACATACAAGGTACAATATTGAAAAACCATGGAACAATCATGGTTAGAAAAATTAGAAATGTAATTTTGAACCATAGAAACAAAACTTACCCTTAAGTAAGTAACCAAAAGGTTGGATTTTGGACAAGATAGAGTACGAATTTGGAAAAACTTTGTGAACAAAAAGTGTTTAGAATGGGATTTGGGTTTAGGAAATATGATGAGATGAAATTATGAAGGTTTGGTTGTGTGGGTGTGGGTGTTGGCTGAAACTAGGGAGAGAAAGTGAGAGAGAAGTGTGCTTGAGTTTTTGGTATTTTAGAGAGAGAAATGGATAGCTAAATGTGATAAGTGTGAAAAATAAAGTGAAGAGTGAATAGATAGAGCTGCAGCCGTGAGTGAGTGTGGGTGAGGTTGAGTGATCAACTTTGCATGGTAAAATATCATAGAGTGTTCACATGGTTAAGCACATGGCTTATGTCATGTTGGAGCCTTCAAGAACCATGTAGAACCAAGCCAATCCAAGCCTCCTTACTGCTGCCCAAAACCGTGTGGGTCTTCCTCTTTTTAGTGTCTTAATTGTTCTCCAATTACACCTAATTACATGCTAATTAATTAGGTAATTAGTTAGATTAACTATCCTAACCAAACTTAATTAACATACTAATCATATAACTAATTAATTTAATATATATTAACATATATTATAACCTTTAATCAATATTAATATATCTAATTAGTATTTAGATTATAATTAATTAATAACTAAGCTAGTTCACTTAGTTTGTTAATTAAGTAATTAGATTAGTCAAATTAAGCTTAATTAGGTTACTAACCAAATTCAAGCCTACAATTTTTGACTTAATTCTAACCATTGATTCATCTTTAATTCTTAGCCCTAAATTAGATCTAAGGTAGATATCAATTAGTCATAAAACTATCATTCTAATCTCACCATTGATTAGATCAACGGCTTAGGTTAAAGGCTTCCTAACTAAGTCTTCATCCAACGGTCCAAATGAAAGTCTATGCTCCCTTTGTTGACCAATTCCTATTGGTTTAGAAAGTTAAGCCACTTTTGTTGACTTGCTCTCATTGGCTAGAATTTGTACAGTCAGCACAGATGACTGCTTTTCCTAAACATGGGTCCCACAGTACTTTTAAAGATCTGTGGTCAAATCGAAGCAGATTTTTACTATTTTTGAGACAAGAGGTAATCTTGTAATATAAAATAATATTATAATAATATAAAATTATTTTGTTGCACGCTTAAATCCAAAAATTACGAGATTAATATATATATCAATCAGAATTGGGTTTAGTAAGATCCCCACCTCCAATTAATTAAAATAAGATTTATCCGGCCAGAAAATTTTTATTTCCTCAGGTCGGAGCAAATCACATAAAATAGTCAAGTACACTCACGAAACAGTCAAATTAAATTTACTGCTCACAGAATTCACAAAATAGTACATTTTGGGACTATTTTGTAATTATCCCAAAAGTTGGGGTATTACATGTTCTACATACACCTCTTCTTATATAAAACCATTTAAAAATGCACTTTTGACATCCATTTGATAGAGTTTGAAATCCATGATGCAAGCATATGCAAGTAGCATTCTAATGGCCTCTAACCTAGCTACGGGAGCATAAGTTTCTTCATAGTCTATGCCTTCTTCTTGATTATATCCCTTAGCTACAAGCCTAGCTTTGTTTCTTATTATTAAGCCCGTTTCATTAAGTTTGTTCCTAAAAACCCATTTGGTGCTAATTATAGAATGATCATTGGGCCTTGGAACTAATTCCCAAACTTGATTTTCCTCAAATTGGTTTAGTTCTTCTTGCATGGCTAAGATCCAATGCTCATCATTAATGGCCTCGTTTATGTCTTTAGGTTCAACTTGAGAGACAAAGGCTAGGTGATTACATGCACTTCTAAGTGAGTTTCGAGTGATTACCCCTTTTGATACATCACCTATCACCTTGTCGAGAGGATGATATCTTGAAGTCCTCCATTCCTTGGGTAGATCCAAGATTTCTGAATCTTTTTGCCATGAGTGATCAAGGAGTCTCTCTTCTTGCTTTTTGGACTCTTTCTCTTTATTTTCCAAGTGCGTTTTTGCCAAGATTTCTGCAACATCATCAACAAGCTCCTTTCTCGGCTCATTTGGGTTAGTTTCATCAAATGCAACATGTATGGACTCTTCTATAGCCATAGTTCATTTATTATAGACTCTAAAGGCCTTACTATGAATAAAATAACCAATGAATATTCCCTCATCAGATTTTGCATCAAACTTCCCCAAGTTATCCTTTCCATTATTCAAAACAAAGCATTTACATCTAAAGACATGAAAATGTGACACATTTGGCTTCTTTCCTTTGTACAATTCATATAGGGTTTTCTTTAAAATTGGCCTTATTAGGGCTCTATTCATAACATAACAAGCGGTGTTAACCGCATCCGCCCAAAAGTACTTAGGAAGGTTGGCCTCATTGAGCATAGTTCTTGTCATTTCCTCTAAAGATCGATTTTTCCTTTCTACAACACTATTTTGTTGTGGTGTTCTAGGGGCAGAAAAATTATGCTCAATGCCATGTTCATCACAAAAAGTTTCAAATTCATGATTTTCAAATTCACCACCATAGTCACTTCTTATGGATGCAATACAAAAACTTTTTTTGTTTTGGATAACTTTGGCAAGCTTTCTAAATGATTGAAAAGCATCATTTTTGTGAGCCAAGAATAATGTCCATGTAAACCTAGAAAAATCATCCACAATCACTAATGCATAGTAATTCCCACCAAAGCTCATAGTTCTAGAGGGACCAAAAAGATCTATGTGCAAAAGTTGTAAAGGTCTAGAAGTTGAAACTATGTTTTTAGCTTTAAAAGAGACCTTTACTTGTTTTCCCTTTTGACATGCATCACAAAGTTTGTCTTTTTCAAATTTGAGCTTTGGAAGACCAATTACTAGTTCTTTAGAAACCAATTTGTTTAAGTGATCCATGTGAATGTGAGTAATTCTTCTATGCCATAGCCATGAATCATTTTCTTTACTCATAAAGCATTTAGCATCATTTGAGGAGATATCATCGAGACTAATCATATATATATTATTGACTCTATGACCAATAAACTTAACTTGCTTATCACCATTTCCCTCAATTATGCAACAAGAAGAATCAAATATAACTCTATTGCCTTTATAACATAATTGACTAATACTAAGCAAATTATGTTTAAGTCCTTCAACAAACAAAATATTATCAATAGATGATGAAGGGACCTTACCAACTTTGTCAATTCTAAGAATCTTCCCTTTGTTGTTATCACCATATATGACATGACCATGTTTCTTGTGTGTAAGGGAAGGGAACTTGGAGCTATCACCGGTCATGTGCTTGGAGCAACCACTATCAAGATACCAACTTGAGCTCTTGGTCTTCAAGCACACCTCGGTGTCGCTTTCTTCACTTTCTTCTCCTTGAGCCATGAGGCAAAGATGGGCTTCTTCATTCTCCGAATCATCGGAAGAGCTTAAGTCATTGTCCTCCCAAGCTATATATGCTCTTTTTCCTTTCCTTTCCTTAGAAGGCCTTTTCTCAAACTTCTCCGTCTTCTTGAGATACAAAGGACACTCCATTTTCATATGCCCCGGTTTTCCACATTCATAGCATTTTGGAGGAGTAGAGGATCCTTCTCCTTTGTGATACACTTTCTTTTGAGGGAAGGGTGGTCTTCTTTGAAATCCTTTGATCTTTAGGAATCTTCCAAATTTTCTCACAAGGAGACTAAGATTCTCCTCACTTAGCTCAACACTTTCACCATCCTCTTCACCATCTTCATCATTATCTTCAATTGTAGAGGAGATGGCTTTGAGTGTGATTCCCTTCTTCTTTTTGTCATGCTCTTCATTTTGATTGAGCCTATTTAGTTCCAGCTCATGTTCTTGAAGCTTCCCAAATAAAGTGGTTAGAGACATTGTTGATAAATCTCTTGATTCCGCAATTGCCGTTACTTTGGGTTGCCAATTCCTGCTTAGACATCTCAAGACTTTGTTAATAAGATCCTCATTAGGAAATGTCTTTCCCAATTAGAAAAGATGATTAACAATATGAGTAAACCTCTTTTGCATATCTTGAATACTCTCACCTTGGTTCATTCTAAACAATTCGTATTCATGAGTAAGAGTGTTTATTCGAGATCGTTTTACCTCACTAGTACCTTCATGAGTTACTTGTAAGGTATCCCACATTTCTTTTGCGGTCTTACAATTTGACACCCTAAAGAATTCATCATACCCCAGTGATGTGGTGATGATGTTCTTGGCTCTCAAATTGTATTGAACTTTCTTTTTATCATCATCAGTCCATTCATTTCTAGGTGTATTAATTTCTACACCATCTTTAGTTTGTGTTGGAATAAAAGCACCATTTTCAATGGCGTCCCACACATCTAAATCAATTGCTTCAATGAAAATTTTTATCCTTTCTTTCCAATAGGCATAACCATCTCCATTGAAATAAGGAGGTCTGTTTATAGAAGAACCATCATTTGAAAAACCATTTGAAGTCATCACTTCTCTTGAAGCTGCTAAGCTCTTTATACAAGAGTCTAACTCTGATACCACTTGTTACCAAGTGGCCTCAATACTCAAGAGGGGGGTGAATTGAGTATGAAAACTAAGTTCGCAAATCTTTCACAAATCGTTTGATAAACAATTTTCGTTGAAGCTAATTGATGATTAGAAATGATTGGATATAAGAGATAAACACTTTCACTTATAAAAGCAATAGCCAAAGGTACCAATATTCAAGTAACTCAATAAAACAGTACTTAATGTAAAGAAAAGGGTTTAGAGAAAATAAACACGATGATTTATCCTGGTTCGATCACCAATCCACTTGTGATCTACGTCCAGTCCTCAAGCAACCGCTAGAGATTTTTCACTATTTCTTCAAGCTTCAATAGGTGCTTGATAACCTTTATAACCTTGAGCACTCAACACTTTGGGATACCTCACCCTTGGAGCTTGAGTCTCTTCAACTAAGGGATACCTCACCCTTTACACTTTTGGAGGGATGCCTCACCCTCTTTACAAAGCAATAGAGATTGAATGAATGAAGCTCTCACTAGAGTAGATGATTACAAATTGAACTCTAATATGCTCTCAAAGATTTTTCACGTTTTTAACAAAAAAACAGAGCAAGAAATGGATTTGAGGATTGATTCACGTTTGGAAGTATTGATGATCAGTTTTTGGTTCAAGGTCAACCTCAAATAAAGACCCAACTTTGGTATTTATAAGTTTCTTTATTAATAGAGCCGTTGAGGTGTTCTGGGCATGCATTTAATGCATTTAATATAGCCGTTGGACGTTGTCAGGGTGCGTGTAATCGATTACACAACTCAGGTAATTGATTACATTGTTGTTCCAACGTGTTCTTGGCTTTCTGGGCTCTGTGTAATCGATTACATTATTGGTGTAATCAATTACATGGCTTTTGACTTTGCTTGTAATCGATTACAATATCCATGTAATCGATTACATGACTTTTGACTTGCTGTGTAATCGATTACAATATCCATGTAATTGATTACATGACTCTTTGAACGTGTTCTTACCTTTCTGGGCTTATTGTAATCGATTATATATATTGTGTAATCGATTACATGACCTCTGACTTTCTTGTAATCGATTACATTGCTCATGTAATCGATTACATGGCTTCTATTTGCTGTGTAATCGATTACAAACATCATGTAATCGATTACATTAGCCTTTGAACACATTTTTCAAGTCCAATAAAGCTTGTAAGTCATTTCTAACACCTCAAGACACTTGATTCAACATAAATCCTTTTAAGAGTGTTAGATTTAAGATTGAAACTCAGGTTTTCTTGAAAGCCATGTTTAACTTTAAAATTTCTCATTTATTTTGAAGTGATATATTGAAAAACCATTTGAGAAATCTTGAGAGCATTTAACATTAATGTTCTAAGTCTTATAACTAAATAAACCTCTTGACTTCTTTTTTTGATCTTGATTTTTCCTTTTGCGCTTGATCTTCTCTTTTGCACTTGATCTTCTCTTTTGCACTTGATCTTCACTTTGGCCTTTTTTATCATCAAAAACTATTTGACATGCTTTAGGGACATAAGCATTCACATTATTCATACTCTCTAGTAAGAAACAAGTAAAGAATAGCAACTATGGACATCATATTTTGACTGAGCCAATAAAAAGAAAGAAAGAGAAAGAGAAAGAAGAAGAAAATATAAAAAGATAATGGCCCGATCACCCATTATTAATTTTTAGAACAAGGTTCCTTGACCCATTAGTAGCTTTCCATCTCAATTATTCAGAAATTAAATGAAGAAGAGAGAAAAAATTGGTCTTAAAAAAGATAAGAGAAATTTGAGGAAGTTGAGATAAGGGATAAGAAAATCTAGAAAAGTGATAAATGAGATATGATGACAAAGTAAAAATGAGGAAGTTGAGAAAAGTGACTAGTGATAATATGAAAGAAAGAGAGTTTCTGACGGTTGTTTAAATTAAATAGGAGATAAAATGAAAGAAAGAGATA
The DNA here is from genome assembly GCA_029884595.1 of Ormosia semicastrata. Lineage (NCBI taxonomy): Eukaryota > Viridiplantae > Streptophyta > Magnoliopsida > Fabales > Fabaceae > Ormosia > Ormosia semicastrata. Next base: position 21,328,399 of record JAQQTO010000042.1, on the reverse strand, counting down.
AAATAACTCTAGATAACAACCAATATCCAAGTGATAAGAGATTTGGTAAGAGGAAATTGAGTCGTTTCAATGCATGATAAGATGAAAGAGAGAGAGAAGAGTTGTAGATAACAAACAAATTCCAAGTGATAGATCAAATGAGAAATATTTCAATTTGATAAGACTGAGTTAGTTCAGTAGTTGTTATTAGGAGGGATGTGCACTTAGCCCATAAATACCATCCTCAATGGTGAAAGAAGAGGACACATAATTACACACAATTGACAATTAGACACAATGACACAACAAGAAAGGAAGAGGGAATACATAGAGTGCTTAGGGCGTGAGAACGTGGGGAATCTGAGGTTGAGATCTGAGACGCAAAGGGGTGTTTAAATATCATTATATATTTGAGTTTTCTCACTTAGATATGTAGAATCGTGTTTGTTTGGGTTCTTTTAACCATCCATATAGTTGTGATGTGAAACAAGGTGCTGTCTTTTCTCTCTATACCATTAATGCTTCCAAGCATTTTAATATGCCATGCCATTTTTTGTAAAAGAATGATTTAAGGTTATGGTTTCATCCTTGACATGCATTTAATAGTAGGCTGATTTATCATGTAAAAGATTAATTTTGTGAAAAAAAAATTACATTTTCGATTTTATGGTATGAAACACAAGCAAAAACTAAAGATCCTTGGACCTTGGGAGACATTGTTTTAGAGTCTTTTTTGGTTGAAATCAATGGGTGTTAGTTTGTAGTCCTCTATGAAAAGTGATGCACAATCTAGCACAAAGAAATATTCGTGCTATTAAATGAGTATTGGATAATTTTCAGTCTAATGTTGTGTTCATTTGGAAGCAACACAAAAGCCTTCCTTATATTCCCAAGTTTTCTTTTATCATGTTGCAACATTTGAAGAATCCAAAATATAAAATCTATCCTATAATTTCATTTTACTTGCGAATTTGGAAGTTTCAATGATAAAATTTGATAATATCAAAACTAGGAAATTAAAAAAAAATCAAAAGGGGTTATAACAACTTGCTATATTTTGGGTAATGTCTCCAATGTAACATCCCGAAAATTATCTATTTCATCATAAATCATCATTTTATAATATTTATGATTTTAGGAAAATTTTACTATTTTTTTGAAAATGTTAAATATTTTAATATATTTCTCATTTTACGTACACACTGAGCAGAGTCAGTGTAACGCCCCAGAAATTGTTTGTTTCATCATGAATAGTCATTTCCTAATATTTGTGATTTTTGAGAATTTTTCTAGATTTTTTCAAAAAATATCAAATATTTTAATATATTTCTCATTTTACGTGCACACTGAGCGGAGCTGGGAAAAACGAAATGTTTTTCCTGAGGGTGATAAACCTTGAACCGTGGAAATGTCAATGGGGGATCTTACTAAACTCGAGGCCGAACACAGTTTGTGAAGTTACGTTTTTCAAGATTTTATCTGATAAATAAAATCTCTATTCTTACTAGTAAATAAAATTTTGCGGTACGCTCCATTATCCGATGGATAATTAATACTAGCTTGTGTACTGTAACAATTATCTATTGGGTAATAGCTTGTAGTAAAATCCTAATTACCATATTATTTAACTATTAAATCACATTATCTTATCCAAAGGTAATCTCATTTATGTCTAATCAAATCTCTCTTTATTGAAAAAGCTACAAGCTTTTCAAGGAAGCTACACACTCTTCTCTCTCCTCTCCCTCTCTCACACGGCAGCATGCTCCTTCTTTGGAGCAAAAAATGTGCTTCATTTCATTAATCATACTATCTAAATTCAAAAACCCTAAAAGCATCTTCCATCCTTACTATCACTTTCTCTCTCTAAGCTTCATCTTTTTCTCTGAAAAGAAATTCTCTCCTCCATCTCTTTAGAAACCTCACGGCTGCACCACTCATTCCCCCACCATTATTGCTTGTTTTCAAGTTACCATTTTGCTTAGATTCATCTCTCCATTCAAGCTTTCCTCTTATTTTTTTAAAATCACCTACAAAGAACTCAACCTTCCCTCTCCATTTCTTTTCCTCTTCCATGGTCAAACCCACCATTTTTGATCAAAAATGTTTTCTTGCTCCACTAATCTTGTTTCTTACATCTTCTCACCATCTTAAACTTTTTCTCTTTTGTGACCATCACCTAAATCCACCATTTTCATCTTCTTCCATAAAGCCATAAGATTTGAAGTTTTAAGGCAAAGTTTATAACTTTTTCCATTTTCTCCCCTTATTTTTATGATTCTTGGTCATCTTGGTGACCAATAACTTCTCTTTTATGATTTGATTTGTTTATTGTGAAAGTTTGATGTCCTAGAATTTTGGTGGTGGTGGAATCCAAATTTCACTTGGAGCTTCAAGGGAGTTCCATTACTTGTTTTCTTCTCTAGGTAAGAGGGAGATGATCCTCTTCAACCTCTCTTGGTAGTAGGAAACTTAATTTTGTATTGGTTGTGAGGAACCTTAATTAGGGTTACTCTCTTTGTTGTATGACTTTTATGACTATATGTTGTTTTTAATTTGTTTGAGTTATTTGGTTAATTGAATATGTATATCAATGTGCTTGGATGAATTGGAAGGTTGAGTGGAAGTAAAATGACCCTTGCCCTTTTCTAAGAGGCTCACGACCATGAACCCAAAAATTGGGCGTTCTTGGTGAAAATTTATAACAAGTTGAAGATATGATTAATTAAAAGGATAACATGTAATTAATTAAATGAAAATTTGGGAATCCAAATCTTAAAGAGGCTCACGGCCTCTAGGGTTAATAATGGCCCAATCCATGTAACTTTATGCAATTATAACAATTAATTAATTAAGTGATTAAATAGTTAATAATGTAATGGAAGGAAATCAATTTGATAACCTAAAAAGAACCTTTGAACCTAAGAAAAGAATAAGGATGTGTGAAACTTGGAAAGTCTTAGAATACTTTCCTAAGTAAATGTGACTAAATTTAAAGTAAGGAACTTAACAAAATGAGAGAATTCCTCTAGAGAAGAATTTCATAAGAAATGCTAAATTAAAGTGAGACTTTGAGAATTATAAGACACTTAATTAAATAAGTTTTATTATGAATAAAGAGAATGATTAATTGAATTAGAGAATCAAGAATTAAGAGTGTAAGTGAGACTTTGAGAATTATAAGGCACTTAATTAAATAAGTTTTATTATGAATAAAGAGAATGACTAATTGAATTAGAAAAAAAAGAATTAAGAGTGTAAGTGAGACCTTGAGAATCATAAGACATTTAATTAAATGAATCTTATTAAGGACAAAGAGAAGAACAATGATAAAACTTCATGGGACAATGGTATGTCCTAAATTAATTACGAATGACAACTTTGTTATCGGGCCCATGAGCGAGACCCAAATCTGTTGATGACTATTTTGGCTTATGATTTTAAAATGCATGATTCTTGACTTTGTATAATTGAGATACTGTGAGAGAACATGCATTGGCATCATTGTGCTATTGGGCCGACGAACTGGACCCTGGAAACATCAGATAGACTATTGAGTCAGATGTGATTCGATTTCATTGAATATGCGTTTAAGCATCATACAGTTATGGTGTTTTATGCCTAGGAATGAACGAGAACTTACAGGATAGTGGGGCCTTGAATAGACCTGAGAGGACGTCAGGGCGCGGTGTTTCACTTGTGATTATACTATCACATTGTATACCCCTGGCCGTGAACATTGTTGCAACGTACTGGCTGCCTGACAATACACTATTGCTTTTCGTGGCTTGGCGTAGACTGTCTATTTAGGGGGGACAGATCTTCTAAGACGTTCATCTCTGAAAACTTGAGTCTAACTCTATGGAGTAGGAAATGAGTACATTGTACATGAGAATGGTCAGCATACGCAACATATGCATGGTCACCATACATACTATCATGGCATAGTTAATATTCATATATTGTGATGTATATTGTTGAATCACTTACCGATTGAAAATGTAATTATGCTTGTTGACTTGCGATATCTCCGTGATAATATGATTATGTTTATTATTCTGTAATATTCCTATATTGACATTATGTTATCTGCCTATACTTAATATTGTTATATGTGAATGGCATTATTATCTTTCATTGTGTTTCTTACTATCATATTTTGTAATGGAGTTGGATATATCATTTCTTGTATATATTATCCTTGTCCTATGTAATTCTTGTTTAAAGACTATTGAGGGGACGCGATTGACTCCTTCCGGATCTTTACTTAGTTCGATCTCTTATACTCGGTAATGTCGTCAAGAAAGGGGTTCTATTGGGTTTGTTAGGATTGTGTTCACTGGTGGCGCCAATGCTTGGCGAGTCGACTGGGCTGGACAGCATATATGGTACGTTGGAGACCTGATCTTGACTGTGAGGAGAACTCGTGATGGAGACCCTATCCTGACTCTTACTCGATCGGTGCATCTGGAGTTTGCTCTGCCTATTCGGGAGCTATGGGGTGATCCGCTTTACACCCCTAGAGACCACGAGATTTGATGGCATTGGTTGCTAGCGCACTTGCTCGTGGGACTGCACTCTACCCTGTTTTTGTGTCTTCAGGTGACCTGTGGGAGGATCCCGAGGTGAATCCGATGGAGTGCCCAACTCCTTAGACATGGATGTCTTTATGAGTAGTTTATGTTTCCTTCTGTATTACTTATATTAAGGTGTAATTTGAGTATAACTGTATTTTGAAGTCCAACTTGATGTATTTTATTTGAGTGGTATGTGAAATGCACCGCGCTATGTATGCTTTAAATTAATTATCTAGTCCTATGAATTGTATTTTAATTTTGGCTTGTCGAATTATATGTGCTAATGACGACTTATGTATTATTTTATCCGAGACTTATATTTTCTGTATATGCACAATGGTTTAAATTGGATAAATATTCTTTGAAAGTTGTAGCATGCCAAAATTTAGTATTCGCAATATAATGACGATTGTACCGTGGTTATTAAATCGAGAGGTGTTACATCCAACGTGTCGCCAAGCTTCACCCATTCAAATTCTAATAGATTAGTTGAGTCGTGATGACTTATTGATTAAAATTTTCAAATTAAATTAATTTTTTCATATATAAAATAAGTCTCTTTTTTAATTTTTCAAAATGATTTAAAAATGATAAAGGGTCATTTGAATCGTAATTAATTGATAACTCTTGGGTGATGTCTCTAGTGTGATGTCGAGCTTCACTTATTCAAATTCAAAATGGATTAGCTGAGTCGTAACAACTTATTAATTCAAATTTTTTAAATCAAATTTATTTTTAAGATAAATCATCATTTTTCTTTTTTATTTTAAATCAACCAAAACACAAGTATTTTTAAAGAACTACATGGCTTTGTATTCTCCATTGCACCAGGAGATACGTAGACGCGCAAGTCAAGCCAAAATTATTTTTTTCCTCAATTTAATTTTTAAAGGGGTAAGATAAATATTTGAAAATTATTAATAATTTGCATAATTAACTTAAGATAATCGTTTTAGGAAGGATGTATCAGAGGTGCAATAGGGTGCAATAGTGTTAAGTCTCCACCATTCCCTATGCATAATTAGACTCCTGAATCCAATCTTTGTAACTTAGGCAATCTTTCTTAAAATTTTGAAATTTTCCTAATTAAAATAAAAATTGGTGGCTACTCCTAAATTTTTAAATTTAGTTGCTATTTCCTTCAAGATTTTAGTCGCTACAATCATCTTCATCATTGTGGGATGAAGAGGCCTTAAGAGCTAGTCCTTTGTTCTTCCTATCCATATCCTCACTTTTGCGAAGCCTTAATAAATCCATCTCAAGCTCTTGAAGCTTTCCAAAAAGTGTTGGAAGAGCCATGGTGTAAGGTTTCTTGCTTGATTTGGCTTTTGTGGTCACCTTATAGAATACCATGGGATTGATTCTTATTGATTTACCACATGGTTTTCAGTTTGAATATATGTATGTTGAGGTTTTGCTAATATGATAATTGAAGGAATAGAAGTAAATGATAGTTTTGGTGTTTTAAAACTATTTCTAGTGTGAAAATGTATAGGATAATCGATTAAACTAAGGTGCTAATTGATTATCAACCTCCAAGAAGACAAAATCGCAGGTGATAATCAATTAGACCAAAGTGCTAATTGATTATCAACTTCTAGAAATGTTAGATTTTGAGTGATAATCTATTAGACCAGAGATGCTAATCGATTATCCATTCCCAGAATTGTTAGATTTTGAGTGATAATCGATTAGACTAGAGGTGCTAATCAATTATTCATGTCCATAATGACATGTTTGAGAGTGATAATCAATTACCAAAGAAGGATAATCGATTATTGGTCCCTTGTTTTGAGTAATTAGAGCTCTCTAATGTATGAAAACTCAAAGGAATACCTTATATTATGTGATATGAAGGGACTTGATGAAAGTTACTAGATAAAGTGACTTATATTTACATATGTACATTTGGTATACTTGAGAATGATGAATTTGTGCATTAAATATGTCTATGTGATAAAATTTGACTAAGTTCACTAAATGAAGTGACGTATACTATGAATATGCACTTTGTGTACTTGAGAAGTAATGTAATTGTTCACTTAGTTTACATGAATGATGATGATATAGTGCACTTAGTTTATTTGAAAGTAATGATATAGTGCACTTAATTTACTTGTGAAGTGATCAACTAGTGCACTTAGTATATTATGAATTGATGATATTGTGTACTTGATTTATTTGTGCACTTAGTATTACTTGATATGTACACTTATCATAATTATGAGGTGTACCAGAAATGATTTGCTCCTTTTAGAGTATTGAAGTGGAGCTATCATTGAATGATAAATTGATAATTGCTCCTTTAGAATATCAAAGTTGAGCTAGTAACTGAATGAGAATATAAGTGTACCTTTGAGTGTTTAAAACTTAAAGGATACTAGAAATGTTCCTCGAGAAGGAGGATGGTCTTAAATGATCCTCGGGAAGGAGGATGGTCTTAAATGATCCTCGAGAAGGAGGATGGTCTTAAATAATCCTCGGGTAAGAGGATGATCTAGAAATAATCCCCGAGAAGGAGGATGATCTTAAATTCTTAGATATAAATTCTAGAAATGATTCTCGGGAATGGAGCGATCTAGAAATTATCCTTGGGAAGGAGGATGATCTTGAATTCTTAAATATAAATTCAAGAGGTGATCCTCAGGAGAGGAAGTGAACCTAAATTTGTTATTAGATATAATCCTCGAGAGAGGAGGCAATCCTAAATGAGACTCTTGATAGTTTTGGTCAGAGTTACTTGGAAATAAACTTAGAAAGATGGTGATTGATGAGCCCTATATAATGATTTATGCTTGGTTTATCATATACACATCATTATAAATTTATCATATATTTGAATCATAGATCTGATATTGAATGTTTGCAATATGAAGAAATGTAAATATTCTAGAGATATGGTTTATTAATGATGTGTGGAGACTAGATATATTATTTGAATATATAAATAATGTTGATAAATGATTTAAATTGAATTTCTTCCTCGGAAAGAGAAAGGAAATCCTTTTGGTATTAGCCATCTTTCTATATGATAATTTTTAATATTTATTTAATTTCTCCAAAGCAGCTGGAGTTATTATAATGACATGTTTATATATATGAACTACTAAGAATTTTCTAGAATTCTCACCCCATTTATAATCTCTTTTCATGATAATTCCAACACAAGATCCACCTATGGAGTAAGAGGGAAGATGTTGATTTAGTATGGATTTAGCTATCATTTTGACTATAGCTTTGTATGTATCATCATGCAGTGATTGTATATATACTATTATGTACATATGCCTACCAGGGCTTTGTTTGTATTATTTGAGCACAGATGTACAAGAAAGTATGGAATATAAAGTGTATAACTAGATATCTCATGCGTATTTTATATTCAGAGATTTTATTATCCCTAACGAGACTCAACTTAGCAATAAAAATTTGTGTAATTAATTATCAAGAAGTGATAATAGATTAGTCGTGACGTGCCTAATTCTAAGTACTCACGTATATTCCAGTTATACCAAGAGTATCAGTTTTGGGACATTACATCATCCACCTCGGAATTTTCACTATTCTTCAAGCTTGAATAGGTGCTTGATAAACCCTTATAAGTTTTAGTCCTTCTTACACTTCTAGAATCATCTACCCTTATGTGTAGAAGTCTCTTTGTCTCTAAGAGGGATCCTCCACCCTCACTAGTGTTTGCAATAAGATTGAATAGAAATCACTCTCTCAAAGAGCAAATGTTACAAACTGAAGCACGAGCAAGATCTCAAAGATATCTCAAATAAGATCAAAAAATAGAGCAAGGTAAGTGGAAAGAATTAATGCACAGATTAATGCTGGGTAAAGAGTTGTTGGGTGTTCAAAAATGTGCATTAAGTGTCTCAAGTCTTGTATTTATAGTCCACAAATGAAATTAAGATGTTAGAGAAGGTTATTGATACACTAAATGCTCTAAAAACTAGTTGTTATACTTTTTTAGAACCTTGGTAATTGATTAAAGCGACATGGTAATCAATTACATGGCTTAAGAGCACGTTTCTGGGTTTGAACAAGAACTTGGTAATTAATTACAAAACAATGTAATTGATTACTAGGTTATTTCCAGGATTGGAAATCGATTACACCATAGTGTTAATTGATTATTGTGCTTATGTTCCAAGTGAAAACCATGTTCAAGAGAAACTATAATTGATACACATTTTGGTAATTGATTACAATATTTACAGAAAGTTTGTAATAGATTATAAAAGGCTTCTAATTGATTAAAGGATTGATAGAAGCTTGATAATTGATTACAAGGATCATTTAACCAATTACATGCATGCTAAAAGCGAATTTTTGAAGGAGATCAAGCCTCGTAACAGATTACCAACGGTCATAGTGAATTACAAGCACTCAAAAATTGGAATTTTCAAGTATTCAAATAAGATTTTCATAATCCAAGTTCTAAAACAAGATTTAGTGGAAAACAAACCAAATTTTTAAAAACAAAGCCACCAACTTAAGAAATTTAAATTAGACTTTTAAAAATCAATTTGAGCTTAATGAGATATCAAAGATCACTCTTACATTCAAGAACCTAAGTCCTATAAATCTATTGCTTTAAAGTTTCCTTTAAACTTGGTCTTATTCATTGCTTTGTTATCATCAAAATCTGATTGAAATGAGCATTCACACTTCTTTCGAAGTGCAATGATCCCTTGGTGCAGTTCTCCTATTCATTCGTGTAGATTTGAAATTCTCTAAGGCAACCTATATCTTTTGTGCTGCAAGGAACTTGTTGTTATTATATTTAAAAGAGATTAGTAACTTATTATTATTATATTTAAAAGAGATTAGCTGCATTTTGAAAAGAAAATTTAAAACTTCTCTGTTTTCTCGAAGGTCATTGAGGATGCACTTGACCACTGAGACAATCCTTTACATTGCTTGCACTTCTTGGGCGAATCAGCACCTTTTGAGACTCTTCTCATTAATTTGCAAATCCGCACCTTTTGAACCACCTTCCTTATCCACCACATCGTTCATCTTGATAACGTCATCACCTCGTGTCCAGTGCCCTTGCCATCAATTTTTCCACGCCTTAAAAAGGAATGAATATCGAAAGGAATTTGTCTTGCTGTAGGCAGTAAAGAACAGATGAAGTGTCGGGGCTCACAAAGCAAGACAACCATTGGGCATTTGAAGTGTAAACTTGAGTGCGCGCAACCATACCCTGCCCTCCCTCTCTCACGGCTATGGAATCTCTCATATGTGGGCACCTCTCTCACTGGGTTATGGAATCCCTCATATGTGGGCAATAGGGTAGTGTGACAACTTGGGACAATGGTGGGATTAATCTCGTCTGGGTGTTTTGAGGAATAGAAGAGTTCTTATTACTCGTACGTCATAGGGGCCATTGTCCTTCATTTTCTAGTGTGGTAATCAGAATTTATAGGGTCATGCCTTGGACAAGTATCATTGACCTCCTGTTAGGAAAGGATTGTTAGGAAAGGAGATGTCCACCTCATGCATCTAAAGCATAAAAGAATGGAGCATGCCACGATGAGGCGCGCTGCCACTTTTATAGTGCGCATCTAAGAAGACAAGTATCATGGGACAGAGTGCTGTGGACTAAAAAGAACTTGTCTGTTGGTGGGTTGCTTATGTTAGTGGACAAAGTGGTATTTAATAATAGGTGATAAACATCTCAATACTTGTCGCCTTGGGCTTATCACTTTGACTTCTTCCTTAGCTTCCTACATAGGGTGTTTTCATGCCTTGAGCTCGTCACCTTGTGTTTTATGGGACTTTTTCTTGTGTTGCACTTGTCGCCTTGGCTCTCATAAGGTGCCTTCTTGTCACATCGACTCTCCAAGGTTGCTTTCTTACTTGTCACCTTGGCTCTCATGAAGGCATCTCCTTACTTGTCACCTTATATCTTCATCAATATCCACGTATAAACACTTAACAGCATTTTCAATTACCCTTTTCTTTGTATACTTCGGTTGTGAGCTTCCTTTTTGTGTTTTATAGATGAATCACATTTTCCTACTTCTTCCAACATCTGTTCAGTCACTCTAGACAAATATTTGCTGATGATGCAACTTCTATCTTAGAATTTGCCACTACACCTTCCATCGCCTTCATGAACATTGAAGCTTTACCTCCTATGCTGGCCTTGCATATGGTTGCCTTGCTAAGTTTCTAAGTACTTTAAAATCTCACACAAAGCTATTGTTTATTTGCCTAATGCGCACCCAGGTCATGGAATTACTTCGTACCATGCGTTGTTACTCTTTTGCAGGCCCTTGGTTAGATGACATCGCGTGCCGACTAAGTCGATCTCCTTCATTGCTCTCGGAAGAAGAATTTCAGGACTTAATGGACTCAGGCGGTTGCCTTGCTCAATAAAATGAGATTGCTCGCCTGAAGATTACCTTGACCAAGTGTTTGGACGCCCTGAAATGTCAACTACAGCAAGGCAATGTTTATTTGGTTGAAGTTACCAAGCAAAAAGAGTAGGCACTAACTCTATGTTTGGATATTTTTTTATTAATGGAACGGAACGGAATAGGTAGGAATGGAATGGAAAGGAAAGGAATGGAATGGAACATAGTTTCTATTCTCTTTGTTTGGAAGTTTCATTAATGGAACGGAACGGAACGGAATTATCCATGTGTTCCCTTCATTCCCCCTCAATTTTGAGGGGAACAAAAGTTGGGCATTTGAGGGGAAGAGGGGGGAAATGATTCCCCATGTGTTCCGTTCCGTTCCTATGCATTTTAAAACTCCCAAACAAGGGAAGTTATTTCCGTTTCCCCCATTCCCTTTCCGTTCCCCTCATTACCTATCATCCAAACATAGTGTAAAGACAAAAGCTAATTTTGCAATTCAGCTCTTTTGACTTCTTGTTTTATGTAGTAGTGAGAACTGCTTTCTTTTTGTAGGAGTATTTTTAATGCCATTGTTATTTGGCTAAGACTTCATGTTTACTTTGTAATCTAAAACTTGTTTTATGTGATCAATCCCTATTCTTTTTCAGATGATTCTTGAAGCAGCTTTGTAATGGCCAAGTAGCTTAAAGAGTGCACCGCTACTAGTGTTGACTTTGCTGAAGAAGCGTTGCTAAGACACAATGTAGCTTAGGCAAGTCCAGATAAGGTAGCCCCCTTGAGGGTTTTTTGAGTCCAAATATATATTGTTTTTAACTCTGGCCTCATTGTGCCTTGAGCTGCATTCAAGCTTTCTTAGGCTTCATCTTTCTTAGGTTTTGTTGGTCAGCTGCTTTGTAATTTTGAACTTGTTCTGTGTGACTGGCTTTTATCCTTTTCATGATATGCAATGCTATAGACCCATTTGGTCTTGGGAATATTTTGTGATCTAGTGTAATCTAGTTGTGCCTATGGTGATGCACTCTTCATAGCTTTGTTTCGTCTGTGTACTTGGTCTTTTGGTGTACTTTGTTGGAGTTGCTTTCCTCTGCTTTATGTAATTTGGCTATGTGTTTTTTATTTCCTGTAGCTTAGAAAATTTGTAGGTTAAGACACCTATGCTCTGCATTAGAAACCACATTCACATCTTCCTAAGCTTCTCCAAGCTTAAGGCCTCATAGGCAATGCTGGCCTCTTCCTGAGCCGCTTTAGTGCCAAGGGATAAGCTGCTTTAGAGCCTCTTCCTAAGCTTTTTTCATGCTTAGGGCCTCATAGGTAGTGCTGGCCTCTTCCTAAGACACTTTAGTGCTTAGGGCCTCATAGGCTGCTTTAGAGCCTCTTCTTAAGCTATTTCATGCTTAGGGCCTCGTAAGCGACACTGGTATCTTCTTGAGCCACTTTAATGCTCAGGGCCTCATAGGTTGGTTTATAACCTCTTCCGAAGTTTTTCACGCTTAGGACCTCACAGGGAATGCTTGGCTATTCCTGAGCCGCTTTAGTGCTTTGGGCCTCATAGGCTGCTTTAGAGCCTCTTCCTAAGTTTTTCGTCGTTTTAGTACTCAGGGCCTTATAGGCTGCTTTAGAGCCTCTTTTTAAGTTTTTCATGCTTAGGACCTCATATGTAGCACTGGCCTCTTCCTGAGTTGCTTTAGTGCTCGGGATCTCATATAATTAGTAAAGATAATTTCATTCAAAGTTGAGATACATACATGTATGCGTATGCAAAATTCAATTGTATTTGTAGTGAATGACATTTGACAGAACAATTGATATGAAAGGAAGAAAGCATTCCATTAATAACAGAATAAGATCTATGTAATGCCCTAAGTCTAATTACCTCACTATACTCAGGGCCTATATTGAAGTAATCAAATTCAGACTTGTCACATATCACTTTCTAGTTTCTTCTATGTGTATTATTATTATTATTTTTTATTCATTTATTTATTAATCCTTTATTCTTTTGCCATATTTACTATCAAGCCTTGTGAGGGATTCTTTAGTTTTTTTTTTTTGAACAAGCAAGGCCAGTTGCCTTCTAAACTCATAAACCAATTTATTAAGTTACCAATCCATTGTTAATTCTATTTAAGACTCACGAGTCTTCTTTGAAAACTCTGGCAGTTTAGTTAAACGGATTGATAACGCAAATTCTATTAAACTAATGCAGATACAAAAATTACTATCATCAGTTATACATACATAATCAAAGTGTAGGCATTAGTACCTACACTATCCCAGAGTCTATTATGTCCTTAGGCCCATTCATACATTGTCAACAAAATATAAACATATCTAAGGGCATCGATACCTTGTACATCATATATACGTCATATAGGGTCAGAATTAGAGTCAGCATTAGACCAGTCCCTACCAGTATCCTAATAAGCATTCATATAGCGAATATACAACTAAACATAGATGTGATATATTATAATAAGCAAAAATATTCATATCCTACAAATACGCTTATCATAAAAGATCAGTGATCCAACAATAAGGTCATAAATGCAGAAAAAGAATGACAATCATTGGAGATAAACTCATATACAGCCTTATGTTCATGTAGACTGTATAGGTGTTGGTCACGAGATCATACACCCACCAACTCTTGGCAGGCTCGAATAGATCGTCAGTAGTGACATCTTTAGTATGTAGTGGAAGCAAGGGCTGGAATACCATGAAAATATGAACAAAATGAAAATTCTAAGAATTTCCAGTAATTCTAACAAACAAGTATCATTATGATAGTTCCAGCTGCTTCGAGGTTTTCGCAAACATTTACATATAATTAATAAAATGGCGAAAACCAAAACAATTTAATTATCCCGAGGCTAAAGTTCATTTTTAATCATCAATTCCCAAATAGATTAGTGATGATCACATATTTGATACATTAATAAGCTTTCATTCTTAGTCATTTACACTCTTTATGTACTTAATTGATTGAGTTTTATTATGTTTTGTAAATTTGGACTCAAATTGAACTTAATTGAATTTTTCAGCATGATTCATATCTTACACTGTTTCTGTATTTGGGTCATATCTTGGGCTGTAGGTGGTCTTTAGAGGTGATTCTAGTGGCATTTGAAATATAAGAGAGAGTTCTATAACTTTTATGAAGACCTCAAAGGCCTAATCACACGAGTAGATAACTCAAATTGGGATTAAAGCAAGAACCAGAGTATTTTTCCTGACAACTTAACCTATGAGTACTATTCATCACATATTTTGGGATAGAAGTTGTAAAATGGCTGAAATTTGGATTCTGAATAGTTAAGACCAATATCTACAACTTTCATGTTGAACACTTTTCCAGAATCGGACTCCTTGAAGGTGATATTGGGCTTGGAAGTCAGAACAGAGGAGCTGTGATTGGGCCTGGGCAGTGTTCAGTAAATTGAACGTATCTGGAGTTAGAGAAATGATATTGGACTCAAACTAAAGCCATTTGAAAGCTAAGATCTAGGCCTACAACTTTCATGAAGACCACTTGGTTCAAAAATGACGAATGCAATGACTTCAAAGCTGCATGATTTCAGAGACAAGGAATCTCCATAATTTCCCACTCACCTAAAGTCATTTGGCATTTTCTACTCATTTTCCACTCATCCAACCACTAATGACTCAGCCCCCTTGATATTTTGTATCTCTAATCCTCTATAAACGGGGGCCTTGGCAGATCATTAAGGATGTTAGGTGTTAGTAACCAAAATGATGTCATTTTATTACTAGGTTTTCTTGTAGTAATTTTCCTTTGTTCTAAATTAAAGTCATGTTCTTCTTCTTCTTCTTCTCTCTTTCTTTCTTCTTATCTATGAGTAACTAAGTTTCATTTTACTTGGGTGAAAGGGTGAAGTTCTTAGTAATAAAGTAAGGTTAGATTTATTCTTCTCTTGTGTTTAAATGATTTATATTTTCTAGTAACCATTATACATATTATAATTTGTTTCTTATAATTTAGAAACCATCTTTGTAAATAGGAGTTCTTGATTTGTTGTAGACAAAATATTGGCACAATGAATGCTTTAACCCATTTATAAGTGGTGGTAATATTTTTAGGAAACATAATATAATTACGTATATTATTTTAAATAGACTTTTAATGTTGTATTTTCCGATTGGAACCTCCATGTTGCGAGAATTCTAATTGAGTTATAAAAGAAATTAATCTTACCTTTACTTTATTTACAAAGAGTGGATCTTTTAACCCAAGTAAATAATTTTTACCATAGTAATAAAATATTTACTTCACCTTGATTAATCTTCAACAATTCCCTGTGGATCGACTTCAGACTCCTGAGAAATTTATTACTTGAGACAACCTGCACTTGGGTTCGCAAAGCAACAATTAATCCCGCATCAAGTTTATAGACTTGTTTGAAATTAAAAAGTGTGCATCAATTAGCTTATAAAATTATTAACAAAACAACCAAATTTCACAGAGAATTAGACATATACCATTCAAAGGCATAATTAATATAACAGAGGTTCACATAAATCATTTATAGAGAACTCATAATGTTGTTAGTCAAAAGTAGAATATTAACAAAAAAAATAATAGAAATGCTCAGAAACACTGTCATAAATGCATAATGCCATGCAAATGCATTGCATGCTTTCTTTAATTAATTCAATGCAATGTCATGACTCAGTAATTACCTTACAGCGCTCAATTAATTAATTTATATGTCCATATTGTAATAGCCCCTTCTGAGAGGCATTACATTTATGACCGACTCTTGCATTTAAAAAAAATTCAAAATTCTTTCTTAAGTTATAAAAGTGAATAGTGTAAGTTATGAGTTTCAAAAGGTTCTTTTCATGGATAGCATAACTGGCCAAATTTTTGGGAATACAAAACATAAGAACCATAGAATAAATGAAAGACTCAAGTCATAAGAACTAAAAATGGTTTTCATAAAGCAGAGTTTACAACATCTTTAAGTACATCATTTGCATATCCCAAAAACATAAAACTTAAGTACTCTAAAATAAAAAAACCTATACCTATGACTACCAAATGAAAATTGAGCATTGTCCAAGTGCAAACACTTGAAGAATGGGTTCTTGCACCCGGTCTTCGTCCAAAACCCCTTTGGGATTCCCAATAGACAAAGCCCCCAGTTGGGGCATGTCACTGCGGATAGGAGTCCGAGATGTCGACTCCAAAGAGCCCTCCCTATAGGAAGCTCTCCGATCATCCCAAAGCTCCCCAAGAGGCACATTGAACTCCAAGTGAACATCTGCGTCTATAGTAAAGGTCACTGCATCATGCTGAGTCCTGATCTAACTCAAAGTGACATTTCTATCGTACTAGACGCGCCCCGTGTCCCACTAGACACTCCATGCTCCGATTCCTCCATGGAACCATAACCTAGTGAAACTTCGCGGGTCTTGCCTTACCGCTATCATAGAATTTTTCATCGTAAATACGAAACAGAAGTAGACAGAATAATACAATAGAAAATGTGAGATCCCCTACATCAATACCATCATTGTAGTAAGAAACACAACGAAAGACAGTAGTGCCTTTCATACACAACAACATCAAATAATAGCATATATAATCATATCAATACAAAAATATTCATAGAGTAAAAAATATAATCTGGTTATCAACTGATAAGCAATTTAGTAATGCATATCAAGACACATATATATATGTATGGATTCTGTCACAATAACAGATATGCTGACTATGCATATGCACGATGTATGTGCTGACCATCCTTATACACTATGCAATCAGATCCTACTCCATAGAGTCAAGGTTTAGAGATGAGTGTTTCAGAAGATCTGTCCCCCCTCAAAAGACAGTCTATGCAGGATCACGAAAAGGATAATGCTTGTTGGGTCCTCTTCATGGGTTGCAACAGTGTCCACAGCCAAGGGTATACAATATGACAGTGGTCACTAAGTGGATCACCTCAACTTGACGCCCTGGGATCCATCCCGGATCACACTTATCCAAATTTTTGCTCACTCCTAGGCATTCAAAGCTGATAGTCTAATACTTATGTGCATGCTCAAAGAATTTCAACCACCGGTGTACAATTCCCAACAACATTAAGGCAACCGCCCATACGATTATCCAATACCATTAGTATCAATGATATTATATAGCCACCCATACAACTACATAATACCAATGATCCACTCAGGTCCAGCACTTCGGCCCAAAAGCACAAGGCTAAAGTCATAATCCACTTGGGTCTAGTACGTCAGCCCAAGGCACAATGTCAAATTCATAATCCACTTGAGTCCAGTATGTTGGCCCAAGGCACAATGTCAAATTCATAATCCACTTGGGTCTAGTACGTCGGCCCAAGGCACAATGTTAATGCATGCTATCACAAAGGATTTCAGTCGTGAAAATTCAAGAATCATTATTACCAAATCACATTGGGCATTTTCACAATTCTTCTAGTATATAGAAACATTAGGTCTTCTTTAGTCTTTAATTATCATACTCTCAAGAATAAAGATAAAATTTAATCCAAATTACCAGCTTCCTCTAACTAAGTTCCTTGAATGACCTATCCTCATATCATTTATGAAAACCTAAAAAAAAAAATACAATATCCTTACCTCACCATTCCTTTCAGTTTTTGCCTAAGTCTTTCAAAATTTTCTCTATTTCTTTCTCAATCTTGTTTTTCCTCTCAAGACCGAAAATCACTCTTTTGCTTAAAGATCAAATTTATTCTTTTCCATTCTTATCTTATAAATTCTTAATTAATTTTCTCGATTATCAAGTTACCTAGATTTACCACTGATAAATCATTTTCCATGATTCTGATTATCTCCGAATTTGTTTCCATTTAGTACATCCAAAAGTTATCACTCCTCAAATTATGACATTATAATAATCTTCAATTTTACTCATAAATCCTTAATTTGTCTTCCAAATCACCTAAACAATATTTCCTAACATTCTTTCTAAAACTTCAATTATTCAACTTCTAAATAAAAATTCTTTCCATCCTAATTATTCTTCCATCCCATTATCAAGTATTTGAGGTCTCCAATTCACTCTTTCATCCAATTTATCAAATATCATGATTAAAATTAATTCTCTACACAGGTAAAACTTATTTTCTTCCCTCATTCAACTTGTAACCTCATGAATCATATCTTTGTCATCTAATCACCTAAGTCCTTAATAAATGAATATTTTTCTCATGAATACCTCTCCCTGGGCCAAGGTGGCCGTGAGCCTCAAGGAATCAAGGGAACCCAAAGATCATTCCTTTGTAACATAATTATAGCATGCCACATACTTCCATCATCACAATTTATTAAATTCATGCTTGTTATTAAAATCACATATACCCATTAAATCACCACAATCATTTTTGCATACAACAACATCATATAATCATACAAGATCAACCAAGCATA
The DNA here is from genome assembly GCA_029884595.1 of Ormosia semicastrata. NCBI lineage: Eukaryota > Viridiplantae > Streptophyta > Magnoliopsida > Fabales > Fabaceae > Ormosia > Ormosia semicastrata. The sequence goes on along the minus strand of JAQQTO010000042.1, from coordinate 21,310,029 downwards.
AATCAAAATCACACATTCGGGTGGATGAATCCCCATGTGGACTCTCCAATCCCGCACAACCGTTCATTCCTCACCACCATGGCATGGTTGATGAGGTTAATCTCCCTCTTACCTTAAGTGTAGCCTCCTAGCTCTTTGTTAGTCTTTGTGTAGCAAACTTTTTCCACCGGGAGGTTCTTAGAATCAAAGCAAACACATAAGAATTAGTACCCAGGGCTTGAACAAGATCACATAGGTCAAAGTATGGGTTTACACTCTTTAAAAAAATGAAGCAAGAGAGAAGATTCAAGAACTTTTCCTTAATATTCTTGAACTTGAGATTTGAAGCAAAGATTAAAGAAATACTTAAAGATGAATGAGCTAGAGATTAATTTCCACACAAAAGTGTCTTAGAATGATGTAGAGACTCAAGATCCAAGATTATCTTAAATTATTGAAGATTGGATGATGGTCTTCGGGGGTTGGCCGTGAGCTTCAAATGAGAAAAGTGAGAGTTTTGTGTTTAGCCTTTGGTTGCTTGGATGGAAGGAAGAACAAGTGATGAACTAAGTGTAGAATGGCCCTCCAAAATGGCTTGGCTATGAGGTGTAGAGGAAAATGAGAGGAGAAAATAGAACTCAAAGTCTCACCTTAAGAGTTTCAAGTTAGGGTTTTTGAAAGAAGATGATGAAGATGAGAGAACTTGAAGATGGTCTCAACATAAAAAAATCATCCATGAAATGTATAGATCCTAGAAATGTGATTGGATAAAGGAAACAAAAATGGAAAAGAAAATTTAAGAGTGGTAGTCGTGAGGTTGAGAGAAAATGGAAGAGAGAAAATGAGATAGAAACTTTAAGCTAGAGAGAGAAAGTGATAGAAAGTTTTGGATGGTGAAAGGATAGTGACATTTGTGAAAAGATGACAACTTGTCATCTTTTTCCTCCTCTAAAGTCGTGCCCCCTAGGAGAATGGAGCAAAACTTCCTTTGCAAGCTTCTCTTAAAGCTTCTTTGAGAAGCTTCGAACGTTTCCCCCAAAAATGTCGAATCATTTTGTCATGTAGTGATGTGACGATGTCATTTAGATGATATCATACAAGTGACTAGATAGAAATAATATACTAGATTTTTACTACAAGCTATTACCTAGTAGATAAAAGTTACAGTTAATAATGCTGGTATCTATTGTCCAATGGACAATAGGGTGTACCCAAATTTTATCCGTCAAATAAAATCTCAAAAAATAAAAACTTCATAGACTGTGTCCAACCTTGGGTTTAGTATGATCCCCCATCACCGTTTCCACCATCCAAGGTTTTTCGGCCTCAAAGAAAATGTTTTATTTTTCCTGCTCCGTTCACGTGTACGTAAATCGATGAATATATTAAAATAATCAAGCAATTCAAATAATTCTAAAAAAATTCACAAAATCACAAATATTATAAAATAAATATATATCTCGAAACAAGCAAATTTCTGGGGTGTTACACATATGCTCATTTCTAGGACCCATGTCCTCATAATAAGCAGAGAGTCTCACGCTTAACGTACACTTGGTGATAAACTGCTTATCAAGCCTGAGCTCACCCTATACGTGATAGTACTTTGTCACACACTCTATCCCCTATAACTAGGACCTCGCCTATAGTTACTCAATATAAGGGAATAGCACATAGGATCACCCTTAGGTACGAGGATCATATCCAATATTTTTTAAGTTTTAGCACTTAAGGATGCACATTACTATTTCAATTTCATTCTTTGGCTCAACTTTAACATCTTAAAGGAGCATATTAATTTCTATGTGCATATTCAATAATCATTATAGACATGGTAAAATTCTAATTCCAATCCAACAGGCAATGTGAGCAATGTATATGTCACAAAATCATTGCAAATCACGGAGTATGGCCCTCGGCCAAATCAATCATTTGATAGATAGTTCTCAACATATCAAATACCAATCACAACTAATTCAACATACTCAACCATTTTTCTAGGCAATCTCTATCTCATGCTTTATTGTTGAATCGTTCACCAACAAATTTTATAAATTATCATAGTCATTAATTCAAGATTACCTTAGCCCTCGGTCATTATCACCATATAGACCAAAATTTCACTAATTAAATTCCAATGGCTTAGGCCTAAATTACTAGTTCAAATCACCTATAGTTGATTATCAAGTGAGGATCCTACTTGTCAATCTAAGCCTAGTAACCTAAGAATAGGTCTTGGCCTTCCTACTAAATTCCACTTAAATTTAATCTAATTATGCTCAAGGTGATTAAGAATTCATTTACCACTTGCCAACCTACATCCTCTAATTAATTTTAACTAGTCCAATTTGACATTAAACCCAACCTTAGTCTCGGCTATGCCACAATTTCTCACTCAATTAAGTTAGTGACTTAGTTAATTAATTTAAACTTAAAGTAATTAGGGTCTAATAACCAAATTAGCACATAATTAGAATTAATAAACTAATTTGTCTAATACTCCACAGAACTCGAGACCTTAGACCAATTATAACCTCCAAAATTTGCATCCAATAATCTAATTAACTAAAAAATTAACTAAATCAAACATGATTAAGCAACCTTTAACCAAACAACATCACAAATCAACCAAATGACACATGCAATCTTTCCATCATGATCAACCATGTTCATAAAGCCAAGAATCAATAGAACAAGGATGAAAAACTCTAATCCTACCCCTCACCCTCTAGTACCCAAAATTAGGCCCCATGGAGAATCAACAAGATTTTAATCAAAAGCATCACATATTTACATAGGTGAACATAAGAGATAGAAGGAATGAGCAAGTAAGAGACATAGACCCGTACTTGATCACTTAAGCTCGAGGGAGAAGAGGAGGAACAAGAGTTGAGATAGCTTGATTCAAGGATCCAATCAGCTGTTTTCAGTGTTATGAAAACTGGACCAGACCAGTTGATTGGACCAGATCGACAGTGAATCGAACCACTAGCCAGTCCGGTCAAGTCACCTAAACCGCTATTTCAAGAATCAGTCATAGAACCATTGAACTGGTTATAAGCCAGTCAACCACTTGAACCAATCCCGGTTCTATAGATCAACTAGTTTACTTTTTATTAAAGATGATTCAAAGTTACATTGAGTAAGGCTTGAACCCATGACCTGGGTTTTATGTGGAACGAGTACAACCACCAGGCTACGCTTTTGTTTAAGTTGTATTGCATGCAACATTTATTATATCACATTTTTTTCCAATTAAAAATCTAAAATTATTTAAATTACTATAATAATATTTTTTTATTAATGATATTATAAAGAGTCCATTAATTCTTTATTTTCTTTATATTTATTTATTATTTATTAACATAACACTAATTATAATATTACTTATTATCATTATTATATTAATAGAATAATATTCTAATTCTAAATTGATAAAAAAAATTAATTAATAAATTCATGTCTATAAAAAACAATTATATATAAAAAGTCAATTATATATATATATATATATATATATATATATATATATATATATATATATATATATATATATATATTCGCTCGGTTCAATCACGGTTGAACCATTAAACTGTGATTTAGTCCTTCTACCAATTCAATGACCACCCAAAATTAGGCCCCATGGAGAATCAATTTTTAGAACTTTGGTGTTAATGGAGAGTGACACCAGTTGGAGGAGAAATAAGGATGGTTTGGCAACTTAGTTTCTAAGTTAGTAAGGGTGCTAGGTAGCTAGTGAGCTTTGATGCTCCTAGAAAAGATTTTAATCCTCAAAATTATGTTTTTAGCATCTAATTATGTTTTACAGATTCATAGGACTAATGTAGGATTTTTAGTTTATGCCAATTGATGTCACTTCGATCTTAATTCTTACCAATTTGTTGTTAACTTAGTGTTCAAGTAATTGTAAGCTCTAGAGCCTTTTTGTGCCTAAGAGTGCAAATTATGCTTTGATGATAACAACTATATTGAAAATTATGAATATTTACTCTTAAGTGTTTTAATTGTGCTAACATGATTATTGTGGAGTTTTCTTGTTAGTAGCAACTTTTTCATGACTAAATTAAAAGTAAGGAAGCTTTCTGGATGATTAGCAAGAAATAAAAAGATCAAATTCAGACTTGAGAGAGTTCAAGTGCATTCTGAGAAAGTTCTTAAAAAACATTAGAGAGTTCATTCTGAGAAGGTTGTGAGAAAGTTTAAAAGCATGAAGAATCTCCACAAGTACTAATCCAAGAGCAAATCAAAGATCATAATGAAGCTATCACCATCCAAGATATCAAGAAGAAATATAAAACTGATGGTGGAATCAAATGACAATAAGATTTGTGAAAGATCAAGCATGAAAAGGTTGTTGAGAAGGTTAGTTGAGAAGGTTCATGAGAGAGTTCCTCATGAGAATGTTCTCACCTGGGCAAGAACATAAGTGACTTTTGCTGTCTCAGCACACAAAACAAAATAACGGCTACCTACCACAAAAAGGACAAGTGACAGTTGGAAACCTTCAACATTTATATTTAGAAGGCTATAAAATGTCCGCAAGCTTGAAAAAAAGTGGGTTAATTATTTAATCTAGAATCAAGTTACATATATGAAAAATAACTCTCTCACCTTTACCTACTCTATTCTTCAAGTTCTCAAATCTTTAGTACGTGTATTGTAGGCCTTGCTAAACTGTGTTTATATACTCTTTGAGTGATTTCAAGATCTATCCACTTGTATTAAATGCCTCAAACTTGACTTAGACTATTGAATATTGATAGTGAGCTTGTGGGTTATACAAGCCATTAAGAAGCTTAGTTAAGCTTATTGTTTGTGCCTGGAGAGGCTGAGGAAAAAAAATACTTGTTGTTTCATGCTTGGAGAGGCTGAGGTGTTTTCCATATTCACAGTAATTCTAAATAACCTCAAGTCACTTGGAAAGACCTACTCTAATCAAGAACATATGAGAAAGCTATTAAGAAGCTTGCTTAAGGTGTGGAGGCCCAAGGTGTCCGCTATACAAGAAGTCAAAGACCTATCAATTTTGAGGTTGGATGAGCTATTGGGTTCCTTGAAAGTGCATGAGCAAGAGCTTGCTGAATTGCCAAAATATTTTTAGGCTGAGGCAGTTAACACCTTATGTTATGTTTTAAATAGAGTTTTTATAAGGCCAATACTAAATAAGACACCATATGAATTATGGAAAGGAAGGAAACCTAACATTTCATACTTTCATGCTTTTGGATGTGAATGCTTTATGTTAAATACCAAAGATCAGTTAGGAAATTTTGATTCAAAGTCTGATAAATATGGTTTTCTTGGATATTCCTTGACATCTAAAGCATAGAGGGTACATAATTTGAAAACACTAGCTGTTGAGGAATGCATGCATGCTGACTCTTAATGAGATTAATGATAAATGTGATAAGAAACAAGATGGAACAAGCTAAAGTAGCAACAAAGATCAGACCATAGATGAGAAAGTTGAGCCAGCTGATGAGAGAGTTGTATCAAAAGCTGAGAAAGTTCATGAACCTTCTCACCAATCCTCTCAACTACCTAAAGACTGGAAGTTGCATCCTTCTCACTTAAAGGAGCTAATCATTAGTGAAGCATTTGCTAGTGTCAAGACCATATCAGCTTTTAGAAGGCCCGAGCACACAAGTTAGTTTGCCTTACTTTCTCATATTGAGCCAAAAACCACTGAAGAGGCCCTTCAAGAAGAATCTTGGATTGAAGCAATGCAAGAGGAGCTTAATCAATTTAAGAGGAATAAAGTGTGGTCTCTAATGCCTGCACCTAAAGATCATTCACTGATTGGCACAAAATGGGTGTTTAAAAACAAGCTGGATAAAGATGGAAAAGTGGTAAGGAACAAGGCAAGGTTAGTTGCTCAAGGGTAAAATCAACAAGAAAGTATAAACTATGATGAGACATTTGTCCCTGTAGCAAGATTAGAAGCAATTAGAATGCTCCTTGCATATATTGCATTCAAAGGCATTAAACTGTTTCAAATGGATATTAAGAGTGCATTCTTGAATGGTTTCATAAATGAGGAAGTGTATTGATGAACTGTCAACATGTTATACTTTTACGGTTCAATTCCTTGGTTTTTCATATTCTTTTTATTTATTTTTAATGAATTTTGTTCGTAAGTTTTGTTATATTTTTAGTATTGTTTAATTATATTTTTATTAAGTATTTTGTGTGTTTTTGTTAGGTAATTGTATAGGAGAAGATTGAATGTGCAAAGGACCAAGAAAAAGAAGAATTTTGCAACAGTGACTAGCGCCTAGGCGCTGGTGTTGGGCCGCTTGAGCGCCCAGAGCGTATGCAACAACGGTGATGAAGTGTTTCAGTGCTTGAGCGCTGAGAGGGAGCGCCTGAGTGCACAGGAGGTTGCAGCGCGCATATAAACTTAAGTGTCTGAGCGCTTGAGCGCTCAGAACTGAGTGCCTAGGTGCTGGTGGTGTAACAGCACACATAATTTTCATTAAATAGGAAAAGTTATGTCACAGACAACTCATTAAGCACATTACACAGAAAATCCCTAATCCTAAGAGAGTTGTTTTGCGATAGCAGACCTTGGAGGAAGGCTTGAAGGAGGAATCGATTCTTGAAGGCTTAGAGATCATAATCTCCATAAAAGGGGTTTTGATTTCTCTTTCTTTTTAGCTTCCCCTTTTTCTTTGGGTTTTCTTTCTTTGGGTTTGTATTTTGATATGGGTTTGTTTGTATTGAACATGAGTAACTAAACCCTTAACTAGGGCTATGGGGGATCTTGTTTTCCTTATTATTTGGATTTGATTTCTAATTTAATTGTGATAATTTCTTTTTGGGTTTATCATATTGTTCATATTCTTATCAGAATTTGATCACTTTTGGCATGTGTTAATTCATTGTTTGACCGGTGACCATCTGCATTTAATGAGTGGATCTATATGGTAAGCCTAGGATTAGATTAGTGAATAACCAAACATCGATTTATCCTACTAATGGAATTGACGGTATGTTAGTTCATCTCTTGAATTGAAACTTAATGCATTCTTGATTAATTTAACTAAATGATCAAATATGTGAATTAAATTAGGAATAGAATATTATTTCATCCATGACTATTGGGATTCAATAGCAAATAAGAGAATATTGGCAAACGAATTACCTTAATCATAATTGAAAGAAAATATGAATGATTGGATTCAAGTAAACCTTGCACCCTAGTCTCTTTTTCATTGATTATCTTTTCTTTGTTTGATTGCTCATTGTTTTTCTTTATTTGTTATTTTGATTTTAATTTGAATTTCTTCATACACTTTCGATTGTCTGAATAACAAGAGTTTAGCGAATCTAGTAATTACCAACTATTCCTCGTGGGATTGATAATTGGGACTCAAGTCCTATATTACTTGGCGATAGAGTGCACTTACTCTTAGTGTATTTTACGCATACCAAGTTTTTGGTGCCGTTGCCGGGGAATAAGTTTGGTAATATTGGAAGCGAAAAACTCTAGTTAATTTAGACGCCTTTTTCTTTATTCCTTATTTTTTTATTTCTTATTTAATTTTTCTCTTCTTATTTTTGTTTATGCTCACTCGATCTCAGTATCCTGATTTGACTTTTGATCCAGAAATTGAGAAAATAGTTCGCAGGTTAAAAAAGTAGGCTTTTATTATAGTTGTAACAGAAGACATAAGTAGGATAGAGAGACAACCAGTTATTGAGGCCAATTGTGAAGAAAGAGCTATCCCAGCAGAGCGAACCATGTTTGAGTACTCTATGCCTACTGCTGAAGGGTATGGAGGAAGTATTATAAGACCAGCTGTGGCGGCTAACAATTTTGAAATTAAACCAGCATTGATCTCCATAATTCATAATTCAGTTCAATTTAGTGGATTGCCTTCAGATGATCCAAATCAGCATTTGGCCAGGTTCTCGCAGTTGTGTGATACTATCAAGTACAATGGTGTGACAAATGATGTAATCCGATTGCGACTTTTTCTTTTCTCTCTTATGGACAGAGCAAGCCAATGGTTAACATCACTTCCAAGGGGTTCCATCACTACATGGGATTAGTTGACACATCAGTTTCTTGTTAAGTATTTTCCTCCTTCTAAATCTGCTAAGTTAAGAAATGATATATCTTTTTTTGTGCAGTTTGAAATGAACACTCTTTATGAAGCTTGGGAGCGCTTTCAGGAGCTGTTGAGGAGATGTCCACACCATGGATTTCCTGTATGGCAATAAGTTCAGACTTTTATAATGGTTTGTCGCTTGCAAACCGTTCACTTATTGATGCTGCTACGGGAGGTACTATATGGAGGAAAACACCTACTAAGAGCCAAGCTTTGATTGAAGAAATGGCATTGAACAGTTATTAGTGGCAGAATGAGCGCCAGGCTCCTAAGAAATAAGCAGGTGTGCATGCTGTTGATTCTTCTACTGCTATTCTGAGTCAGTTGGAAGCTTTGACGAAGAAGGTGGAGACTTTGATGGTGACAAATAGTGCAACCCCACCTATCACCTGTGAAGCGTGTGGAGGATAGGGTCATTCAAGTGCAAATTATCAAGTTGGTAGTCCTTTTGCCCCCGAGCCTGAAAGAGTTAATTTTGTTGGTAATTCCAACAGGCAGCAGTACAATCCGTATTCAAATACGTACAATCTTGGTTGGATGGACCACTCGAATTTCAAATAGGAAAATCAGTAAGGCTATCAGCAGAATCAGCAGAGAGCTCCACCACCACCTCTTGGTTTCCAAGCACCTGCAGAGAAGCCAAGTTTTGAAGATCTGGTTATGAAGTACATGTAGAATTCCGATGCTAGAATGAAGAACATGGAGATTCAAATCAGTCAGCTGACTACATTGATGACAGCGAGGGCACCAGGGACATTGCCTAGCACTACTGAGACTAATCCGAGGGAACAGACTCATGTAATTTTCCTTAGAAGTGGTAAAGAATTTGAGGAGTCATCTCAAAAGAAGAAAATATCAGAGCTTAGAGATTCTCTTATTAAGTCAGTGTATGAAGAAGAGAAAGCAACTGAAGATGTCCTTACTGAAGATGTCAATCAAGAAAGAGAGGTTGAGAAGAAAGCACCAAAGTGGCAAAGAGTGAAGAAGGATCTTGAGCAGAGCGCAGTTTATGAACCATCCCCACATGACAAGATCCCATTCCCTTAGAGGCTTAAGAACAATTAGTCAAATCAGCAATTTGCTAAATTCTTAGAGATATTCAAGAAATTACAAATTAATATTTCGTTTGTTGAAGCCATCTCTCAAATGCCCAAGTATGTAAAGTTTTTGAAGGAAATACTTACAAAGAAACGTAATCTTGAGGAATTTGAGACTGTATTTCTTACTGAGGAGTGTTTTGCTATTCTTTTAAAGAAGTTACCCCCAAAATTGAAAGATCCAAGGAGTTTTACTATTCCTTGCACTATTGGTAACTCTTATTTTGATAAAGCATTATGTGATTTGGGTACTAGTATTAATTTGATGCCTTTCTCCGTGTTTAAGAAATTGGGGATGCAGGAACCGAAGCCCACCAACATTTCACTACAGTTGGCTGATAGATCCATCACTTACTCGCGTGGTATGGTGGAGGATGTATTGGTGAAGGTGGACAGATTCATATTCCCAGTTGATTTTTTAGTGTTAGATATGGAAGAGGATGTTGATATTCCTCTCTTTCTAGGAAGACCATTTTTGGCTACTTCTGGAGCTGTGATTGATGTACCTCGGGGTGAGCTCATCTTGAGAGTGGATGGAGATCATATGATCATTAATGTCTTTAGGGAGGCTAAGTCTTCTCCAATGTCAAATCTCCATGCCCCTTTATTAATTTTGTTCAAGCTAAGAAGCAGGAAACCTTAGCTATCAAGGACCCCCCGCCATCATACAGTGTTGATGTTGATCTGTTGGAATGTCAAGCTGTTGAAACAAATAATGGTCCTCCTAAGATCCATGCTTCTTTATAGATTGGTCCTTCATCTATTAATTGAGTGCAACCACCTTGGCCTAGTGGAGTTAAGGCGCAATTGGGACAGTCAAGCTCTTGTCAAGTTCACAATTCTGTTGGAAGCAGTCCCAAAGCCATTATTGAAGGGAGAAAGAACTATTTTGAAAAAAAAAGACGTCCTCTTATTTCTCTTGCTTTAAGCTAGCTTGATTCTTTTAAAAAGGCAATGTCGAGCTCATGATGTTAAACAAGTGCTTCACAGGAGGCAACCTATTTTTCTTTTTCTTTATTTTATTTTAGTTGTTTTGTTATTTTTGTTTTTCTTTTAGATTCTACTCATGTGTTTTGGAATTTTATTTTTTAGATTGTGTTGTTGCACTAACTTTTGTGCTTCTCCTTTGCCTAACATTGTGTCATTGTCCATCAAGTTATGTTGTTCTTTTCTTTACCCCATTTATTTCTTTTTTCTTCCACATTGAGAACAATGTTTATCTTAAGTGTGGGGGAGTTGGTACTTTTACAATTTTTGTCAAAAAAAATTTTTTTGAAGCACTTGAGTATTGTTGCTAATTAAGCTGGAATTGTGTGTTGATATCTTAATTTATTCTGAGCTGATGGAGATATATTTTAAAGGGAATTTCATTGATCATGAGCTGATAATGTGTGAAGTAATCTTTTTCATTGAAGTAAAATGAAATTTAGCATCTTTAGTTAGAAATTAGCTATGTCTGCGTGCTTTTGTTCTCTTTATCAACTTAGCCAGAAAGTGAGTTTTGAGCTTTAATAATTTAATTTCTCATAAATGAAATCCTATTTTTCTTCTGGAGTGAGTTTTCTCTTAATTGATGTGCACTAGAACTTACTTTGATATCTTGTTGAGGCTTTAATGATTCACATGCATACTTGAATATGATTAAGGCAATTAGGCTTAGTTCTTTCTTGACTTCCAGAGTTGCATTGATTAAATAAACCATTAGTTGCCCCAATTGAGCCTGAAATTGATTTCTTTGAATACCCAATTGAATAATCAGGTTGAATTCTTTAGAGCAATTGATGTGTTAATTGAAAAGTCTTGAAAGGTTGCTTATGTCTTCAAGGGTTAAAAAAAAGCAAAAAAAGAGAGTTTGGAAAAAAAAGGAAAAAATGAAAAAGAAAGAAAAGAAAAGAATTGTTGGTAAAGAATAATGAAAATTTTGGGTTGAAAGTGAGAAATTGTTATATTCTTATGCATCATGCTCTATCTGTCATCTTTTCAGCCTGATTATGCTTTGTATTGATTTATTCATGAGCATTCTTTATCCTATTTTATTCTTTCTTCCTACCCTTCATTATACCTTTGGCCTGGTTACAATCAAAGGAAAGTCTTTAATTGTTGCAAGTTAGACTTAAGTTTTAATTGTTTAAGTGCTAAAAGATCTTGCTTGATTGGATTTGATTGCTGAATGTGAATTTCTTTTAATTGTGGAATTTTCCTTTGGTTCATATTTCTTGATGTTGAGTTTGATCTTGTTGTTGATTCCTATTCTTTGCTTGAGGACAAGCAAAGCTCAAGTGTGGAGGAGTTGATGAACTGTCAACATGTCATATTTTTATGGTTCAATTCCTTAGTTTTTCATATTCTTTTTTATTTTTTTAATGAATTTTGTTCATAAGTTTTGTTATATTTTTAGTATTGTTTAATTATGTTTTTATTAAGTATTTTGTGTGTTTTTATTAGGTAATTGTACGGGGAGAATATTGAATGTGCAAAGGACCAAGGAAAAGAAGAGTTTTGCAACAATGACCAGCGCCTAAGCACTGGTGTTGGGGCGCTTGAGCGCCAAGAGCGTATGCAGCAATGGTGATGAAGTGTTTCAATGCTTGAGCGCTGAAAGGGAATGCCTGAGTGCGCAGGAGGTTGCAGCGCACATATAGACTTAAGTGTTTGAGCGCTTGAGTGGTCAGAACCAAGCGCCTAGGCGCTGGTGGTGTAACAGCATACATAATTTTCATTAAATGGGAAAAGTTACGCCACAGACAACTCATTAAGCACATTACATAGAAAATTCCTAATCCTGAGAGAGTTGTTTTGCGACAGCAAACCTTGGAGGAAGGCTTGAAGGAGGAATCAATTCTTGAAGGCTTAGAGATCGTAATCTCCATAAAATGAGTTTTGATTTCTTTTTCTTTTTAGCTTCCCCTTTTTCTTTGGGTTTTCTTTCTATGGGTTTGTATTCTGATATAGGTTTGTTTGTATTGAACATGAGTAGCTAAACCCATAGTTAGGGCTATGGGGGATCTTGTTTTCCTTATTATTTGGATTTGATTTCTAATTTGATTATGGTAATTTCTTTTTGGGTTTATCATATTGTTCGTATTCTCGTCAGAATTTGATCACTTTTAGCATGTGTTAATTCATTGTTTGACCGATGACCATCTGCATTCAATGAGTGGATCTATATGGTAAGCCTAGGATTAGATTGGTGAATGACCAAACATCGATTTATCCTACTAATGGAATTGACGGTATGTTAGTTCATCTCTTGAATTGAAACTTAATGCATTCTTGATTAATTCAACTAAATGACCAAATAGGTGAATTAAATTAGGAATAGAATATTGTTTCATCCATGACCATTAGGATTCAATAGCAAATAAGAGAATATTGGCAAAACAATTACCTTAATCATAATTGAAAGAAAATCTGAATGATTGGATTCAAGTGAACCTTGTATCCTAGTCTCTTTCTTATTGATTATATTTTCTTTGTTTGATTGCTCATTGCTTTTCTTTATTTGTTATTTTGATTTTAATTTGAATTTCTTCATACACTTTCGATTGTCTAAATAACAAAAGTTTAGCGAATCTAGTAATTACCAACTATTCCTCGTGGGATCGATAATTGGGACTCAAGTCCTATATTACTTGGTGATAGAGTGCACTTACTTTTAGTGTATTTTACGCGTACCATGTATGTCCATTAACCCCCTAGATTTGAGGACGCTAAACTTTCAAAATATGTTTATAAGCTCTCCAAAGTCCTTTATGGCCTAAAGCAAGCTCTAAGAGCTTGGTATGAGAGACTAAATAATTTTCTGTTAGAAAATGGTTTTACAAGAGGAAAAATGGACACTACTTTATATAGAAAACATTTAAAGAATGAGATATTAATACTCCACATATATGCGTATGACATTGTATTTGGATTTATTAATAAGTGTCTATGCAGAGAATTCGTTGAATTGATGAAAAGTGAGTTTGAGATGAGCATGATGGGAGAATTGAAATGCTTCCTTGGTCTGCAAATTAAGCAAGACAAGTCTAGAATCTTCATTTATCAAGAGAAATATACTAAAGACTTGTTGAGAAAGTTCAACATGGAAGAGGTCAAGCTAAGGAAAACTCCCATGCATCCCTCAAATATGATTGAGGAAGATGAGAAAAAGTAAATTAGTAAGTAATAAGCTTTATAGAGGTATGATTAGCTCCTTACTCTATCTAACTGCAAGTAGACCTGACATTATGTTAAGTGTTGGCTTATGTACAAGATTTCAATCTTGTCCTAGAGAGTTACACCTTAAAGCTGTAAAAAGAATTTTTAGATATCTTCATAGTACTTCTATCTATGGTTTATGGTATAAGAAATGATCTAGTCTTGATCTAGTAAGGTACTATGATGTTAATTTTTCCAAGAATAGAGTTGAAAGGAAAAGCACAACTGGTGCATGCCACTTCCTCAGGAATGCATTGGTGACTTGGTCAAGTAGGAAGCAAAATTCCATAGCTCTCTTAACTATAGAAGTTAAGTACATTTCAGCATCCAGCTGCTGCTCACAACTTCTATAGGTCAAACATCAAATGGAGGATTACTCCCTGAGGTATAACCACATTCCTATCCTTTATTATAATACAAGTGCGATTATGTTGTCTAAAAGTCCTATACAACATACAAGGTCAAAGCACATTGATATAAAACATCATTTTATTTGTGATAATGTCCAAAAGGGTGATATAGAACTGAAATTTGTTGATACTGACCATCAATAGTTAAATATATTTACAAAAGTGCTTAGTGAGGATAGATTTTGTTTTATAAGAGAAAACCTCAATATAATGCCTCTCAAGTGATTGATCTTGAATTATGTAATGATTTGATCAGTTTTCTACATTGTATTTTGATGTTTAAGGATGTTTTAATGTATAAAAATATATGTTCCTATCCGTCGATTAAAATGCTGAGAGCTTAGAAACTTGTTGGGAATAATGAGAAAGTTAATGCCAAAAGGTGAGAAAATTGATGAGAGAGTCTATGAGAATGTTGGACCAACCCTCTCACCCTTCTCACCTGGAACTGTCAGGATACCAACGGTTAGTTTTCAAAACTAATTGTTCTCTCTCTTCATCAAGAGACATTTACTACCCTCTAATAGTAAAAATGTGGGCCAAATGGTCACATTTCATCCTCTATAAAACCCTTTAAAAATCACATTGATTCACTTTAATCTATTGCCCCTCATTCATTCAAGATCATCATACTCTCTTTGTCTCTCTCTCTCTCATTTTCTCTTACTCTCTGATCTTCGCTCACATCATTCACTCTCATTGTAAAGGCTATATACAAACCCTTGTTCTAGGTATAATGAGAGTTAAACACATAACCATGAGAACCAAAAACCCAACCATTAGACCATCATCCCTAACTCCAAGTGAAAAACCCACCTCATCTTCCCTAGCCTCTCTTGAACCTTTTCCCAAAACTCAAACTAAACCCCAAGCCCCCTCCTTGAAGAGAAAATGATCACTGAGAATAATGTCTGGTGTTGTAAAAAGTATTGCACCTAAGAAGAAAGTAAGAATTGAGGAAGCAGTGGTATTAGAGGAGGAGGAAGAAGAAGAAGTAAGAACCAAAAAGGAAAAGAAGTTTGAACCCTCTTAGAAGCCTTTAAGGCCCAAATCTAAGAAAGAATGGAGCAAAAGTTATTCTAAATGGTTCAAGGGAAAGAAGATTGCTCTTGTAAGAAGCATTAACTTTGAAGAAATGGCCAAAGAAGGAAGATATTTAAGACTACATATGACAACACTTGAATACAGGAAGTTCTTTGCCATTAGTGAGAAAGTTTACCTAACTCTTTGTCAGAAGTTCTATGCTAGTGCAGCCATAGACAAACATCTTCCAACAATTGTTTCTAGTGTTAAAGATATCCAAATAAGGTTGGACTTGGAGACCATTGCAACAATTATTGGAGTTCCTAACAAAGGGGTCAAAGCTTTTGATGAAGAAGGATGGGTTAATGGTGCTTGGGAAGAAGTGGTGGATACTCTCTTCACTAATGAAGAGTCAAGCCTTGTAATTGACTTGAATGCCACTATAAAATTCCCGCATTCTCTTTATTGCTTCATGGTGATGCCCATAATTGGGAATACTCAGAAAATTCATGAGGCTAATATGGTGACCATTAAGGGTGGAAATAGGTCAGGCCAGGCCAGACTTTGCCTTAAACAAGTCTGGCATGTATCCCAATTATAAGGCCTGAGCCTAGCCTATAGGCCTATAATAGGATGGTTTTTAAGGCCTGACCTAGTCTTTTTAAAAGTCTGACCTGACTTGAAAGCTTATTTAAAGGCCTATTTTGCAATGAGGCTTTAAATAGGCTAACAGACCTACTTTTAAATAGGCCAACAGGCCTTTATATAGGCTAACAGGCTTACCTTTAAATAGGTCAACATGCCTTTACATAGGCTAGCAGACCTACCTTTAAATAGGTCAACATGCCTTTATATAGGCTAATGAACCTAAGCCTTGAATAGGCCAACGGGCCTACTTAAGGCCAATAGGCCTTTGTTATAACTTAACACCCACCTTCTATTCTTATAGATGCTCACCACTATCTTACTCTAATCTTTGGTTAATATGGGACTTGGAGATATACCTTCTATTTTGTAACTTGGTATATCTCCAAGTCCGATATCGACTAAAGATCAGAACAAGAAAGTAGTGAACATTTGTAAAAGTAGGGGTGAGTATTAACTTATTATTTTCACTCTAACTTACTAACTTAGGTTTTAGTTATTGACTTTTATTAAAATTTAAATAAAAAGTATATTAATATATTATAATAAATTAATAATTATAATTATATTTTATAATTATTATAATAATATATATTATATTATATATAGTTAAACAAGTCAGACCGACCTGTCAAACTTAAAAGGTCTATTAGATGGCCTGAGACCTGTCTTTTTTAGTTAAACAGGCTTTTAAAAAAGCCTTAGCTTAGCTTGTTTAGTAAACAAGTTAGGCCAAGCCAAGTCAGGTCATAGGCACTTGATAGGTAGCTTGACCTATTTCCACCCTAGTGACCATGTACCATATCAAAGAGAGGAAACCTTTGAATCTTTACTACATAATTTTGAAATACATGATATTTGCCATAGAGAACACCAAGAGGGCTGCAAGTTTGCCTTATGGTATGTTCCTCACCTAAGTTTTCAAACACTTTAGTGTCATCTTAAAAAATGACGAAGAAGATAAGGAAGGACCAATCTTCTCAAGAAAGCATTAGAAGCAAGTGTACCTTGAAAAATAGAAAACCAGGAGATAAATGATTAGAACTCAAAAGCAAGTTGAGGCATGATTGCCCAACTAAGCCTAAGAGCCCTGAAAAGAAAATGGAGAAAATTGTTAAGAAAGAAATAGAACTTGAAGCTAAGGGAGTTGAGTCTGAAAATGACTCTAAAGAAACTATTGTTGAGAAAATGGTAAAAAAGGATGAAGAAAAAAGGGCAAAAGAAGAGGAAGAGAAGAAGAAAAAGGAAGAAGAAAGGAAAAGGAAGAAAAAGAAGATTGAAGAAAAAGAAGAAAGATAAGATGGTTAGTAAGGAGGTTGTTGAGGAACTTTCTCACTGTGAGAATGAACCCTCTCAAGGTCTGAGGGAACTTTCTCAAGACCTAGAAAATGAGCCATTCTTTTATGATCAACTTGTAATGCCCTAATACCAATATCTTAATATATTTGTAATACACAGAGATATACATTAATAAACATGTCACTTCTAATTCAACATCAATAATATATATCCTAAATAACCATATATGTCATTATAGAGAACCAAGAGGGAAATTAAACGTTATATACACATACACACACATCATTAGTCTCATAGGGCATAATAGTAATACAAAATAACTAATATACAAATCCCAATACAAATACCACATATATGAGCATTGGATATAAACAGAGCAAAATAAACACTATCTAGCTCTTCTGGTTCTTCTTCTTTTTCTTAGAAGAATCGTGACCTGACTAGGATTTATCATGGAAATAACAAACGAGGTGTGAATTCACAATTCTCAATAATCAGCTTGTAAAACATAGCATCATGATACCTCCAGCTGCTTCAGGGGAAAACAAGTTACTCATTAACATTAGAAATATGGCATAAGCTAGAAACTATTCCTTTCTATTCCCGAGGCAGAAAGTTCATTTAAATGAGTCGCATCTTAATGCTATAGGAATATTAACATAATTTCTCTATGTAATACTCACAAAGCAAACATATAATCCATACATATCATTTCCCACATACAAGACAATTGCTCATACAATTGTCATTTGAATGCAATGCTTACGTTGTGCAATATGATTATGCCTAAGAAATGTCCTAATATAATGTTCATAAAATACCTGTGCATAGTTTTATTTTCAAAAACCATGAGAAACCTTGCTTATTCCCTAGAACCTTCCCGCTCCTTGTATTTTTCTTTGTAGAATAGGAAATTAAGACCGCACTACCTAGTAAGGAATGGTCTTACACCATATAACTTACCAGTAACCCTAACCATAACAGCATTGCCCGCTGCAAGAATTTTGGATCCCCTATCCTATCAAGGATCATTGCTAATAACTCTTTGGCCAAATGATTGTGCACACCATATAAGGTTACAACACATAGGAATAGAAAGTATAAAAACATGCGGTACTATATTTAAATCACCTATACACCACATTAGCATATCATAAGGTCCACTTGACTAAGTGAAAAGAGAAAAGTAGAAAAACATGAAATCCCAGCTCAATATCATTACACAAAAGAGCTAAATCATGATTCTAGCACTTCTCATATCTCAACTTTAATCAACAAGAGAGCAAAGTATGGTACACTTACCAAATAAACTCAACTTTACAACAAAGGAGCAAAACTTAGTCACTTCTCAAGTGAAATAAGCATACAACCCTCAATAAGTGCATAAAAAGTTACTTTCACTAATAACTAATGCACAAATGGGTAATTCCTAGGTTAAATCACTCTCCCTAGTGAAAGCCTTTGGAAATTCATCATTTGATTCTCTATAGAACCCTTAAATTCTATTTTCAAGAAGGGTTTATTCAAATAACCCTTGAGGTTATTCAAATAACACCTCAAAATCACAAGTTTTGTGCTTCTTGACTTGTGTTATTCGAATAACACCCACGAGTTTGTATAATCTGAAGCATTCTGTGATGTGTTATTCGAATAACACCCTGATTTATTCAAATAACACATACCAATAGTGCATTTTCTGATGCATCAGTAACTTGGTTCCTGTTTCATTCAAATACCAAATCCATTCACCAACACAAGATTTAAACCAAAAACTAAGTAGTAAAACTATGGAAAAGTCATCAATAATAAACCATTTGAGTTATATTTACTTAAACACAAATCCATACAAAATATGTCAATTTCTCATCATCCCCCTTTTCCATATTCATACATATATGCTTCCATGGAGTTTCATCAAGAAAACCACATGCAAAACCAATTCATGCATATTTCAAGCAAAACAAGAAAGGGTAAACCAAAGAGAAAATAGCATAACAACCCCTACCTCAAAACGTTGAAGATGATAGTCGCTATGAAAGCTCCTAGCTTTCCTTTCTTTTCCCCTTTATCTTCCTTTCTTCCTTTTCTTTCTTTTCCCTCTGTTTTTCTTCTTTCTCTAGGCTGCCTGTTGCTCCACATGAGTGATAGAGTGTGAAAGAGATAAGAATGAAATAGGATGAAGGAAAAATAAAGAAAAGTTAATGGAACAACAGTGAGACGGTGGAAAGAGTGAAAACTTAAGAAATATCTTAAACTTTGGTAACTAACTGGAAATATTGTATCTCTTAAAAATACTTTAGTCTTCCATTACCAAGTTTTTCTAGCTTCCATAAGTGTTATAATAAATCCTAAGATTCCTCTCAAACCTAGTTTCATTATTCAATAGTTTCCATATATATGACTAGTTAGTCCGATACTTAAACACTCGCTCAGTGTTACCAAAAATATCATACAAACTTAGTTAATTCTCCAAAATTTATCACGTCTTATTAAATTCATTTGTGACCTAGAAATAAATTCTCCATATTTATTTATCTCATCTAAGTAATTTATGCCATTTTTTGAGCTAATAACAACTATTTTTCGCATTTAGTGTTATAGCAAAATGTCTAAACTTACCCAGATGGTCATCAAATTAAATAGGCATGTTAAGCAAATATTATGATATCACTATAACCATATACAAGTCTAACATATTAAAGAGAATGTTACATTTGTAACACCCGTGTAAACCTATTAGACTTGTATTTGGTTACAGAGGTAGTCTAATACATGCTTAACATGCTTGTTTAATTTTATGATCGTTTGAGCACATTTAGCCACTTTACTGCAATACTATGTGTGAAGTACAGTTGTTTTTAGCTCCAGAAGTGGCTTAAACTACTTAGTTAATGGAAATAAATGTGAAAAATTTGTTTCTAGGTCACAAATGTATGGAAGAAGGTGTGGTCAAAATTTGAGGTTAATCGGAGTTAGTATGACTTTTTAAAGCATATTGGTTATGTGTTTTAATACCGGATTGACTATCAGCAGATATGGAAAAGTATGGAAATGGTGAAACAAGATTTTTTTATGAATCTTAGGATTTATTTTAAAATTGTTATAGGTTAGGAAACTTGGTTTGGTGAAATCTAAGTGTTCTTAGCTGATCGGGAGTTTTAGTACCCATCTAAGAGAAGCCAAATTTGACTTCTCTGGTTAAATATCCCATGACTGGCCAGCAAAGGGAACAGAAAATAGAACAAAGAAAAGAGAAGGGGAGCCGAAAGAGGAGAAGAAGAGAAAGGGGAAAGAAAGAAGACCAAAGAAGAGGATTAACCACTAAGGAAGAGGAATCAAGTAGATGTTGGTTTCATCTTCAAAACCTTGAGGTAGGGGGACTTTGTTTTTGACTCTTTATTCCATTTCTTCTATCTTGTTCATGTGATGACTTGGTGAGGGAAAGGGGTTTGAAGGGTTATTTTTGGTATTCTTGGCTTGAATCTTGTGGTGGAACTTGATTATGGCTTGATGATGATTAGTTGCACGCTTGGTGATGAATTTTTCATCACTTAAACACTTAGAACCTCATTTGAGTCAAGAAGGGGGTTTTATATTTTTAGGTGGATGATGGATTCATTAATGTTGTTGGAAGTGATTTAAAAATTGTATGAGAGTTGTAATGTGTCAATGAACTTTTTGAGGTGTTGGAAATCACTTAAAATTGGAGTTTGAGTGATAGGAAGCCCATTGTTCCTCAATGGAATAGTGGCAGTTCTATAGAATTCTGTAGAAAACATTTCTAGGCAACCAGCGCTTGAACATTGGGAGTGAAGCGCTTGAGCGCCCACTACCCAGCAAGTTTGTGCATGCTGCTATGCATCCAACACCTGAGTGTCGTTCAGTGAGCGCCTGAGTGCCAGGCTTGAGTGCCAGTCACAGGGGAAGGTAGGGGAATGCCTCTGCCATACCAGTGCTTGGGCATTGGGTGTGGAGCGCCTGAGCACCCGTTCCAAAATTTGAGAAGATTTTTGTTTGGTGAACATGAAGTTCCTAACTTGTGTAGTTCCATCTTTTATGATTCTTAATGAGTAATAAGACCCTAATAAGAGCATTTGATGAAGTGAATTTTGGAATGCATATAAATCAATTTGTGGTGGTAATTATTGTAGGTAATTAGTAATTGTTTTGCATGTTATGATTGTGGAACATAGTTGAGGTGGGTGATATCCTCTTTATGTTTGCTGAGTAGTTGGGGTGAGTGATATCCTCCCCATATTTGTTGAGTAGTTGAGGTAAGTAATATCCTCTCTACATTTTGATGAGTAGTGGAGGTGAGTAATATCCTCACTACACTTGAGAACTCATGGCATATCATAACATATCCTAGAGTAATTGAAGTTAGTAATACCCTCAATATGTTTGAGGACTCATGACATTCTTAAATTACATTCACTCTTAGGACCTGCATAGACATAAATATTAGACATAATTTGGCATAGCATAGCAATTGTATGGGCGGTTGTCACCATAACATGAACTCATGACATTGCAATTGTATGGGCATTTGCATATCTTTAAGATAGATATGTTGTTTTTGTATCTCTGAGACGGAGATATTGTTTTTGTATCTCTGAGATGGAGATATTGTTTTTGTATCTCTGGGATGGAGATGTTGTTTTTATGAGTGTGGTGATTACTTGAAAACTGTTTGAGATAAATGAGTTTTTATACAAACTTATAAAAATAAGAATCTATTTTCGGAAGAGAAAGGACATGATTTTGGCTTTTACCACCTTTTTAGCTTGTCATGTATGAGACTTAAGTTTAGAAATGTGTTTTTCCCCAAAATGGTTAGAATGATTATGATGGCATGTTTTAGGGATTTGACTATTGAGAATTTGTTATTCTCACCACCCCGTGTGTGTGTTTTCATGATGATTCCAGGAAAGAATATTTGTGGAAAGTGAAGTGTAGACAAGAGCTTAGAGAGTTTAGCCTAGTATAGCTTAGTAGTTTCTTTTAAAATTATGTATGTATTGTATTTATGAGAAATATTGATGTTGTGTAATAAATATATTCATTCGTGGCTCAAAATTTTTGTATATACATAACTGATATATTCGATATTGCATAGCTGTAGATAGTAGCAGGCCTGAATCTAATGATTGTTGTATAACATAGGTTATACTATGGTTAATTAAATTTGAGATGTTACAACATTTCTCCCCTCCTTTTTAAAATTTTGTCTCCAAAATTTCTTACCTCATATAAATAACTCGAGATGATCCTGCCTCATATGGGACTCCAACTCCCTTGTAGCCTCCTCAGTGCCAATACTATCCTATATTACCTTCACCAAAGAAATCTGCTTACCTCTAAGCTCTTTGGTTCCTCTTTCCATGATCCTCACAGGTTATATATCATAAGACAAATCATCATTTAACTACACAGATTCATTTTCTATGATGTACGAAGGATCTGGATAGTACTTTCTTAGTTGTGATACATGAAAGACACTATGAATGCTAGATAAGCAGGGTGAAAGGGCTATCTGGTAGGCCACTGATCCTTTTCTTTTTAGAATTTGGTAAGGACCAAGGAAATGAGGATTTAACTTTCGACTTTTCAAGGCTCTACTAATCCCTGTCGTAGGAGTGACTATCAAGAAAACATATTCTCCCTCCTCAAACTCAAAATATCTCCTCTTTTTGTCAGCATAACATTTCTATTGACTTTGAGTAGTAACCAACCTGTCTTTAATCATTTTGATTTGCTCTGTGATTTGTTGGATCAACTCAAGACCTAGAATGGTTCTCTCACCTACCTCATACCAACACAGAGGCGATCTACATTTCCTTCCATATAAAGCCTCGTAAGGTGCCATACCTATGTTGGTGTGGTAGATATTGTTATAGGCAAACTCCACTAATGGTAAAAATCTATCCCCAAATCTCCTATTGCTCTAGCACACATGCTCTAAGCATATCCTTAAGAGTTTGAATAGTCCTCTCTGTTTGTCCATCTGTTTGCGGGTGGTAGGCTGTGCTGAGACTCAACTTAGTCCCGAAAGCCATTTGCAAAGCTCCCCACAATCTAGATGTAAATCTAGGATCTCTATCAGACACTATACTGAAGAGGACTCCATACAATCTAACTATCTCACATAAGTACAGTTGAGCTAATGTATCCAAAGAATAGTTAGCTCTAAAAGGCAAAAAGTGAGAAGATTTGGTTAATCTATCCGCTATGACTCAAATTGCATCATATCCTAGATGAGTCGTAGGCAAACCCATTACAAATTCCATGGAGATCTTATCCTATTTCATTCAAGAATCTCTAAGGACTATAAAGGTCCAGAGGGTTTCTAGTGCTCAATCTTAACCTTCTGGAAAATTAGGCACCTGGACACATACTCCATGTAACATCCTAATATTAATATCCCAATATACTTAGTACACAAGGAGATACTTAGCATTACAATGTCACTACTTACTTATTAACCTAATTAACTTATATCCATAATGTTCATTGAAAACATTATAGAGGGTCATATAAAATACGAAAAACATAAATCTCATAACATAATGCATACTTATATATATATATATATAAAGCAAATCTAATCTTTAGCGTCCTTTTTATTCTTATTCTTGAAAGAACTTTTACCTGGAATTACATGGCAACACAGCGAGGTGAGAAAAAATATTCCTCAGTATAAGTAAAGCAAAACTAGCATACATAGCGTAATAAACATAATCTTAACACAAACTATATAAGATATATTTAAAGCATCTACAAGGTTAAACTTTAGAAACTAAAGATACCAAGTTAATCATACATACATACTTACATGCTTAGTCTAACTTAGAACCAAGATGTTAAACTTAGGGATACTGGTTTAATGTATCATCTTGTGGTAAATAGAGGAAAAATTCATCCTCACATTACACATATCTTGGCACTATCGAGAAGTTCAAGCTGAATCCTTGTTTAAAAGAACCTTTTGGACTTCCTACTTATCTCTCTTGGCCTTAATGATGGTGCACAACATCAAAGGATACTCACAAAGATCAATACTACTAATCCTTCCCATCATACGTGCATCTAAACACCACCCCATCACTCATTACTCCTAAGAGACATACATTACCACAAAAGTGGCCTAAGGTGCTAGATACTTACCTAAAGCAAATCATAACTCTTGAATGCTCAAAAGTTTAAACTCTCACTTCTATGCTAGGTGATAGTTCCTCTCTTGAAATCTCCTATATTTGTGTCTTAACACACTTTAGGAAACATACATAAATGATTCCATCTAGCCAAGAACTTGAAAACATCAAAAAATGACATTTTTGGAGTTCTAGTGCCTCACGCCATGGCACAAACCTGGGCATGCCGCGGTGCCCAAGTCTCGGGTTCCAGTACTAGATGTAACATCACCGTTACGCCACGGCACGACGTCCTCATGTTGCGGTGCATATAGCAAAAACAACCTCACGCTGTGGCGTAACTTCCTCACGTTACAGCGCGCTTAGTAGAAACTTGGTTCTGTAAAATTCTACAGTAAAATTCTACAGAACCATGGTACTGTTCCATTGGTTCTTTTTCATGGATTTTGGTCATTCCAAATCAGTTTCTAAGTTATTCTAAGTCCCTAATCAGTTCATTAACACATAGGAATCATCAATCACCAACTTAAACCTCTTAATTTGGATTATGAATCAAAATCACATACTTAACCTAAAACCTTACTTTTGTGAATCAAAGGTCTAAATTAGATGTTCTAAGTTTCTAACTTCAACTTATACTATGAATAAGTCATAAATGACCAAAGAAACTCAATCATATAACCAAAATACATCAAACGCCTCTAAAACTCATTTTGACCTATTATGTACCAAAAGTGCAACTATGGTGAAAATGAAGAAAAAAGGTGAAAAGAAGCTTTAATCCCCTACCTTTGCAGCTAAGATGAAGCTTCAAGCTTTGGAAGATCACATCTTAGATTTTCCCTTGGCTTTCCTCTTTTTCTCCTCCTTTTCCTTCTCCTTTCTTTCCTCTTGCTCTTTCACGTTTTTTGTTTCAGATTGTGAAGCAAAAACAACTATTAACAAAGGCTTATAAAGGAGAAACAAAAGACTCTTAAGGCTTTTAGGTCATAACTGATAAATTCTAATATGCTAAAAACACTAAGATTTAGCTAAACCAAGATTTTCAACTTCTAACAACTTTAAAATAAATATTAGGATTCATATAAAAAATTATTTCACCATTATCTAATATTTCCATATCTGCTACAAGTCAATTCGACTTTAAATAGACAACTAATATGCCTAAAAATGTCAAACTAACTCAATTTTTCTTGAAACTTTAACTGCATCTTGTTTAATACATTTGTGACCTAGAAATAAATTATTCATATTTATTTTCATCATCTAAGCAATTTAACCTATTATCTGAGTCATTTTAAGCTACCCTTTACACTCTGGGTTGCAAAAAGTACCTAAACTAACTCATTTTGTCACAAAATTAAACATGCATGTGAAGCAAGTCATATGTTACCTTTTGTACACATACATAAGTCTAACATGACATTAAGGGTATTACACTCCGCTATGTCCTTTTTCATTTTAGGCCACCAAAATTTTTTTCTAAGATCTTGGTATATCTTAGTGGCCCCAAGATGGATGGTATATCCATTCTTATGAGCTTCCTCTAGAATACTTTCTTTGATTTCAGACTCCCTTGGAATACTAAGTCTATCTCTAAACTTAATTATTCAATCATCCACCATATCAAAACCCTTTTGGTTTCCTAAGAAGATTTGTTCACTAATGTCCCTTAGAGTCTCATCCTCCTCTTGAGCTTCTAAGATATGAGTCCTCAAGTCATTAACTATGTTCACTTTACTCACACAAAGACTACATGGTAACACAGTCACCGCAAGACTCAAATTCCTAAAACTCTCAAGAAGTTCACTCTCTTGGACCATCATCCAAGAGATACTACTCTCAAGAAGTTCACCTATATGGTAACATGTAGGGATTTCCTACGTAGTGCATCAGTCACCACGGTGGTTTTACTTGAGTGATACTTTAACTCAAAGTCATAATCCTTTAAGAACTTTGTCTATCTCCTTTGTCTCATGTTTAGCTCATTCTGATCAAACAAGTATTTCAAACTCTTATGATCACTAAACACCTCAAATTAAACTCCATAAAGATAATGTCTCCAAAGTTTTAAGACAAACACCACGACAACTAATTCCAAATCATGCGAAGGGTAGTTCTCCTTATGAGGCATCAACTACCTCAATGCATAGGTAACTGCTCTCCTATTTTGCATCAAAACACACCCTAAACCCATCTTTGAAGCTTCACAGTACACCTCACAGTTCTCATGGGGATTCGGAATTACCAACGCAAGAGTAGCGATTAACTTCAATTTCAGCTCTTAGAAACTATCCTCACAATCCTGAGTCTACTCAAAAGTACTACCCTTCTTAGTCAACCTAGTCAATGGTAGCGCTAATTGAGAAAATCCCTTGATGAACCTCCTATAATACCCAGCCAAGCCTATAAAGCTCCTAATCTCAATCACAGTGGTTGGTCTCTCCCATTGTACCACTACTTTAATCTTACTAGGGTCCACAAAAATTTCTCCATGAGAAATCATATGTCCCAAAAACTATACTTCTTTTTTGCCAAAACTCACACTTTGACAATTTGGCAAAAAGCTTCTTCTCTTTAAGAATCTCAAAATCCATTCTGACATGACGCTCATGTTCCTCCATTGTATTGGAATAGATAAGGATATCATCTATAAAAACTACAACAAACTTGTCTAGATAAGGTCTAAAAATTATGTTCATGTAGTCCATGAACACCGCTGGCGCATTGGTCAACCCAAAGGACTTCACAAGGTACTCATAATGTCCATACTTAGTTCTAAAGATGGTCTTAGGGATATCATCTTCCGTAACCTTTATTTGATGATACCCAGATCTTAGATTAATCTTTGAGAAAATTGATGCTCTCTTAATTGATCCATCAGGTCATCTAGCCTAGGCAACAAATACTTATTCTTGATGGTTACTGCAACACCCTAATACTGATATCACGATATATATAACATACACAAAGATAAACAGCACTAACAATGTCACTACTTACGTAATAGCATAATAATATATCCATAATCACCAAAGTAGTCATTATAGAGAGCCTTATGAAATGCGGAAACATGCATACATATATACACAACAATAGCTTCTCAAAGGGCATAAAGTAATATACAACTCTTTTACCTTACAAAAGTAGTATAAATAAATACAAGGTCCATACTAGAAGCAATAAAAACTAATACTAATCTAATCTTTAAGCTTATTTTTCTTCTTCTTCCCCTTAGTAGTGTCTTGACCTGGATTTGTCATGGAATAGGAAAACGGGGTGAGAATTCACAAATTCTCAGTAAAAGTATCCCGTAACTAAACATCTATAACATTATAAACATAATATTAACAACTAACAATAATATAATGTTATATGATTTAGCTTGGTTTTTATAAACCATGAATGTTTACCTAGCTTGGTATCTTTAATTGCTAAAGTAAGCCATGGGAAAGGAAGAGAAGCATGAAGACTAGTTTAGTTTTAATGCTTTTAGTACAAAGCTTATGTATTTATTTATATTTACTTTGAATATGTTTAAAGTTGTATGTGTAACACTTTACCTTTTTGAGGCGATGATGTATATATGTATGACCTTTTAGTTATGGCTCTCCATAATAATTTGTATAAATGTTATGGGTTAGTTGATGTTTATGTTAGAAGTAGCTACAAAGCCTATGTATTTATTTATGTTTGCTTTGAGTATGTTTAAAGTTGTATGTGTAACACTTTGCCCTTTTAAGGCTATGATGTATATATGTATGACTTTTAGTTATGGCTTTCCATAATAATTTGTATAAATATTATGGGTTAGTTGATATTTATGTATGAAGTAGCATGACTAATACTATATACTAAGGTATCCACTATTAGGATTTTATAATTTCCTTGTTTAACTGCTAGTAATCCACACACAATCTCATGGTGCCATCTGTTTTCTTCACTAAAAGCACAAGTGCTCCCCATGAAGAAACACTAGGCCTAATGAATTATTTATCCAACAGATTCTTGATATGCTTCTTAAGCTCTGGAAGCTCTAGAGGTGCCATCGTATATGGTGCTATAGATATAGGTCTAGTCTCGGACACCAAATCTATAGTAAACTTTATCTCTCGCGTAGGTGGCAACTCCACAATGTCACTCGAAAATACCTCAGGGTATTCCCTCACCACAGGTATACTGTCTAGACTCTGCTCAACCTTAACATTCAACGAGAAAAAGAGAACATATTCTAGAGCCCCTTCTACCAAATAGTGAATAACCTTATTCATAATTAGGTACACTGACTCAGAAGCAATAACACTGGAATGTACACCAGACATGAACTCTAAGGTTTTATCTGAATAGTTTAATACCTCATGGTTACTTGACAACCAATTCATACCAAGTATGACATCAATATCTACAAGGGATAAACAAATGAGATTTATGAAGAAAATCCTATCTTCTACTTTTATACAACAATCAAGACACATTTTTTATGTAGTAACTAGTTTCTCGGTGGGGTGGAAACTGTTCAGTCATAGAAAAATTTAACATCTTTACACAATCATTAGAAATAAAGGAGTGGGATGCTCTTAAATTATATATTATGTCTTTACCTTGAATAAAGTCAGAAGACTGAGCCACCTCTTCTCTGCTTAGAGTATAAACTCTCCCCTTGGCTTGCAGTTTTGGGTTGGCCACATCTCCCTTCTTTCAGGGACACTCATTTGCATAATGCCCTAGTTGTCCACAAACAAAGCACACTACGCAAGGTCTGTCTCCTTGTTATTTTCCACACTTGGAACATTTAGGTCCTATAGCTTCTCCTTAAGCTTGCTTACCTTTTTCTTGAGAATAACCAGTCTTAGAAGCATTCTTCTTATCCTTCTTATACTTGTCATCCTCCCTTTTTCTCTTTTGGAAATCCTGTGTTCTATCCTCTGGTTGAGGTGTAAAATCACCAGACTCCACTATTCTACACTTGTTGACCAAAGAGGGGAAATCTTTGATCTCCAAGGGCCTTATTACTTTCTTGATATCATTTCTCAAACCAGAATCGAACTTCACACACTGCCAGTTTTCATCCAGGTTGTATCTCAAAATAAGAAGAAAACTTCAACAACTCTTCGAATTTGGCTACATACTGGCTAACTGACAAACTCCCTTGTTCAAGCCTCATAAACTCTACCTGTTTTTCATCTTGTAAAGTTTTTGGAAAATACTTTTCCAAGAAATTTGTCCTAAACACCACCCAAGATAACTGGGTTCCAACTACCTCTGTAACACCCTTTCTAGGGATGTCACATTTATGATGCAGAAAAATAAAAATAAATAAAATCCTTACCCAAGTTGTAAAAACATTTTGATACTTAAATAATATTTGTGGTATATATATATAATTTTTTTTCCTTTTATAATTATAATATTAAATAAAATAACACGGAACACAAGATATAAGAAACATAAACTCACCATAATATACATGTGATTTTCCTTTAGTACACACATAATTTACATTTACAAGCATTTGACAAAACAGTAAAAGACAACATAAAACTAAGACATAGTATTGCCCAAGTGCACCTCAGAGCTCTCTAATCCTCCGATGGATCATCCTCAGAAAGATCCTCGTAATTCAGAGCTCTTGGAGGTCCTATAGTTCTAGGTCCCATAGTACTACGGACACGAGTCCGAGCGGTTGACTCACTACTGAACTCACTAGGCACATGGAGTGTTCCTTGCCAATAACGCCTAAGAGTCAGTGGCAACTCTAAATGTAAATACAACATAGTAGTAAATATGACATCTCTGTCATACTCTCTACATAGGGACACAGTCAAACGTCCCACGTATACAACTGTGCCTCTATCTACTCGCAGACGCCAGGCTTCAGAACCCCCGTGAAACTCCAGTCTCACAAACCCAAGGAATCCTGGTAACGCCATAATCTCAAGATCAGTCTTGAAGTTCATGGTGATCTACCGGCTCCTCTTCCTCGTATAGCTCGCCCGGCTGTCGCTCGTACAGATACTGTATCTCAAGAGGCTGTTCCTCTCCTTCTTCCTCAAACTCTTTACGGAAATAATATATTAATATCGAGAAAACATATAGAGAGGTGAGACAATCTACACCATTACCCGCATGGCAATAAAGAAAACGATAATACAAACAAATATTCCAACAGCACATACCAACATTTCATGCATAATATAACAAAGTAATACATATTAAAATAACACATACCATTATATTATGCATAATATATTAAAGCAATAAATACTAAAATAACACATATCATACATAATATATTAAATCAAGACATCATATATTTTATCACCGAATATGGTAAGCGATAAAAGTGCGAATGATGCATGAACAAGAAAATGCGGTAATGCATGAACACACACCACTCGTTCTACTCCATGGAGCTAAACACGGATATCGAGGAATGATCCGAATAGAAACTAATAATACTTTATGGCTGCCTAACCAAACTATTGCACTGTCCAATCTTTGTGTCTATAGCCCACAGTCCAAAACATCGTGTAGCAGTACACAGTCCAAACATCGTGTACCACAGGCATAGTACTTAATAGTCCCCTCAAGATCTCGATTAAGAATAGTGCTTGTCAAGATCATTAATGTGTTGCCCGTTACCATGGCCCAGAGGTGCTACCACTGTCCACATATGGGATCCTCCGCACACTAATGCCTCCAAGTTCATAAATGAACCACACTATGCTTATCACACCAAACACGGTGTAATTCGCCTCGTCAATCAATCACCAATTATAACCCAAATTGGCACAACACTCTAAGTATGATCTAAAATGACAAAAATACACTTATTATCCAAATTTTACCATAATTACAAAAAATTATCAAAATACCCTTAGTCATAAAATAACAAAGTATAGTACGTCCCACCTGACAGTACTACACTGCAATATGTCTGGGTCCACCACTTTGGCCCGACAGCAAAACTCACAATATTGTTCAATCGTGTAGGGATTTTATCGCATTTTCACAATCTCGTCGTTTTCACAAACATTTTTAAATCGCGTAAAACATATTTTGACATTTTTGAACATCACAAAATCTTTATAAATCATTTTCTCAATCGCGTAAGATTTTTAATTCATTTTCTTAACCGAATAGCTTAAAATTATTATTTTAAGAATGTGCAAAACTATATATAGTACATTTAAAATACGTAGAGTATTTTTCTTGTGTTCTAAATATAGTATGGAATCTTTTCATTTTATTCGTCTGATTTTAGTAAATTTCGGCAGCATTTTGCCTATAAAATCAGTATAAGGTATGTTTAACATTTTTCTCTAAATATAGTTTATTTTATTTTTACCCAATGATTTCACTTTGAAACTTACTAACGCGCTTCAAAATTTATGGAATGAGCTCTACGTTAGTATTTTTCAAGCGTCTAATTTCATTCTTATTTAAACTAGTTTCTGCTAAGTTAAAATTCTAAAACTGAATTTATTCCTTTTATTTTCTCAATGATTCATTGGAATTAATTTATGTTGTAAAACGATTACCTAACCTATCTTAGTAAATAAAATGGCATGTTGGCCAAATCAAAATAAAATGGCATTTAATTATACACTAAATGGCATGTTGGCCATAATTAACTTAAATCAACTTTAATTTAATTATTTTACCTAGATTCCTTAAATCAGTAATTTAGAAAATTGCTGAGAACATTTTGGTTCTCTATTTGGTGTAAGGCCGTGAGCCTCATAGTGTGTTCTTTGGAACACTCATGCAAATCGTACATGTTATTCACATCCTATTTTAATAATTATACAATTATATACAATTATAAACAAATGCAATTATATATTCACATATAATATACATACAATATATTTTAAAGCCATAAACATGCATAGCAAAAATAATGAAAGTTATAATCATGCATAGCAAAATAAATCACAAATAGGAAAGCATTTAAACAATCACACAAATAAATAATAAATACAATAAACAACCACACAAATGAATCCTTATGGATTCCATACACAAACAAATCCATTTTCCCATCACCACTTAGGGTTGATGAGATTAAATCTTCTTCTTACCTCTTGTAGACAAATTAATCGGTTAGATTTCCTTTTTTTCTCCAAATTTCGTACAAGCTCCAAAACAATTCCTAAAATTCTTAAACAATTAGTAAAAACACATACAATGTACAAAATAGAAAAACCATGGAACAATCATGGTTAGAAAAATTAGAAATCCATTTTTGAACCATAGAAACAAAACTTACCCTTAAGTAAGTAAGCAAAAGGTTGGATTTTGGACAAGATAGAGTAGGAATTTGGGAAAACTTTGTGAACAAAAAGTGTTTAGAATGGGATTTGGGTTTAGGAAATATGATGAGATGAAATTATAGAAGATTGGTTGGTGGTGTTAGGGTGTTGGCCGAATTTGAGAAAGAAAAGGGGAGAAAAGTGTGTATGGCTTCTTGGTATTTTTGGAGAGAAGATGAAAGCTTTAATTTAGGACAAGTGTGAAATAAAAGTGAAGAGAGAAAATAGAAGAGGCTTCTGCCGTGAGGTGCCTTTGTGAGTGAGGTTGAGTGTTGAATTTTGCTAGTTAAAGATCTAATTGTGTTCACATGGTGTGCACATGATTTATGACACTTGGAGGGTTCAAGAAGCTACTAGAACCAAGCCAACTCAAGCCTCCTTGCTGCCCAAAACCGTGCAGCTCTTCATCTTTTTAAGGGCTTAATTGATTTCCAATTATATCTAATTATATGCTAACAAATTAGACAATTAGTTAGGTTAATTATCCTATTAAAACTAAATCAATATTCTAATCATATAATCAATTAGTTTAATATATATTAGCATATATTATAATCTTTAATAAATATTAGGACATCTAATTAGTATTTAGATTATAATTAATTTAGAATTAAACTAGTTCACTTAGTATGCTAATTAAGTCATTAGATTAGTTGAATTAAGCTTAATTAGGTTACTAACCATTTTCAAGCCTACAATTGTTGACTTAATCCTAACCCTTGGTTCATCTTTAATTTCTAGCCATGGATCACATCTAGGGTAGATATCAATTGGTCATAAAACTATCTTTCTAATCTCACCATTGATTAGATCAATCTGCTAAGATTAAAGCTTCTAAAGTAAGCTTTATAATCCAATCAGTTCACAAAAAGTCAATGCTTCTTTTGTTGACTCTTTCTAATTAGTTTAGAAAGTCAAGCCATCCATTTTGACCATTTCCTATTGGTTTAGATTTCTACCCAAAAGATCGTTGGATCGTTACACTAAACGTGGGCCCCACGAACTTTTTGGGTCCACAAATAATTTTTCTACTATTTTTGAGACAAGAGGATCTTGTTGAATAAAATAATATTATAAAAATATAAAATTATTTTATTGCACAGTTAAATCCAAAAAATTACAAGATTAATATATATCAATCAGAATTGAGTTTAGTAAGATCCCCCAGCTCCAATTAATTAAAATAATATTTATTCGGCCAGAAAATTATTATTTTCTTAGGTCGGAGCAAATCACATACAACAGTCAAGTACACTCACGAAACAGTCAAATTAAATTTACTGCTCACAGAATTCACAAAATAGTACATTTCGAGACTATATTATAATTATCCCAAAAGTTGGGGTGTTACAACCTCCATTAACCTTTTTGTACTCTTTCACCAATGCTCTGCCTCTCTTTTTAACATATAAGAGGTAAAGGATACTTTTTGCAGTGCAAACTATCACCTCAAAAATCTTCTCCATCTCACTCAACCATTCCTCAGCTTTCACTAGGTTGTACTCGCCCCTAAATGGTGGAGGGTTTATCTATCTGAACGTCGAGAGATCTTGAAATTTTTGGTTCCCTCCCATTTTTACTTCTTGTATAGGTTGTACTAGTTGTACAAATGGTGGTGTAGGTTGTTAAGGTGGAATTGCTCCCACCCTCTCAAGCATTCTTGCGTTATGAAGGCTCTAACCATATCTGGACCCTCACTTGAAGAGTTCCTAGTTCCTATAGTTCACCTTGGAGGAGTCATAGTTTCCTATTGTAACACCCTAATTTTTTGTTTTCCTTGAAAATAAATACATGTTATAATATTTATGAGTTTTTGTGAATTTTTGGGAATTTTTAATTATTTTAAATATTTTAATATTATTTTGATTATTTTAATATTATTTTGATATTTTAATACTATCTTGAAAACTGTATGTCCGAACTTCGTTTTTCTAAAAATATATGAGTTTTATAATTTTTATGATTTTTGAGAATTTTTGTGAAATTTTTCAAAGTTGTAATTATTTTAATATTATTTTAAGTTGTATGTGTGCTTGAGGCGGGCCCGGAAAAATAAAAAATTTTCTTGGACTAGAAAGTTTCAAACTGTCAAGGCAGCATCGGGGGATCTTACTAAACCCAAAATCAGGAACAGTTGACAGAGATTTTCTATATCTGAGTTTTCTATTATCCATTGAGTAATAATAGCAGTAGCTATTATCCATTGGGTAATATCTATTAGAAAATATCTAAGTAGAAAATATCTAAACTAAATATCTTAGGTATAATTATGAACCATCATTACCTAACTTAGTTCTTAAGCCGATGCAAAGAGTGGAATGGGAATGTTCAAATATAAAGACTTAAGAAACGAGGAAGCTATCCATAGAGAGTAATCCTAAAACTATACTGTATAACTCGCATGATAACCCATTCTCTTATGGTCTGTTACATTGTGACTGTGTGAATCTTTTGGGGTTATCTGTGTTTTTGTTCCTTTTGACAGTGCTACTTCAACTTCTAAACTTGTTATCATCACGCAGCCTGTTTAAAACTATCCTATTATTACTTGAGATTAGAACTTTTCTATTGATTTGGTTTGTCTATTTCTTTTACAAATAGACTAAGCAAGTCGATTTGAGTTATCTGTGTCTTTGTTATCGTTTGATTTGAGTATTTCTACTCTTCTTGTTAAACTTGTTATTTATACTCAAGTTTTATAAATCTACCCTGTTTCTGTTAAAGATCAAATCTTTTCTATTGATTTGATTTGCTTATCTAAAATCACATCTTTTGAGAGCTTGACTTTATAAATGGATTAGTTATTTTCCAACCATATCCTGTTATATTGTTTCAATAAAAACTTTAATGTTTCCTTGAATTGAGATTTTTGGATTTGAATCCAAAAAGTTCATTTCTAAATTTATTAGACCATATCAAATTCTTTGTTGGATAAATCTGGTAATCTACCGAATAGCCTTATCATTTTTTTAACCCTCATAGTGCCTTCCATGCATCTTAATTGAGAAGAATTATTCTTGATTTAACCCAAGTTACAGTGCCAAATACAGTACAATTAGAAGAGAACTTGATCTATGAGACATTTTCTGTTAAGATTAAAGATAGGAGAGTGAAATAACTTACCTTGATGAAGAAAAAAAATCTAGAACAATGCGATGGGAGATACAACATGGAAAACTAGAAGACCAAATGAAGAAAATCACTGTTTTCTTCAAGATCAATTCGGAGTAACAAAAGTTTTTGTGATATTCACGAATTATATGAATAGAATTTTTCTTTCCTATCTAGACAGATTTGTTGTTGTCCTTGTTGGTGATATCTTGATCTATTCTCAAAGTCCGGAAGAGCATGTTGAACATCTGGATACAGTTCTTCAAAATTCTGAAAAAAAAGAAAGAAATTGTACGTGAAGCTGGTCAAATGCGAATTTTGATTTAAGGAACGGTAGTGATGTATGTTTCAAGGCAAGGAAAGTGCATGAGAAGAATTATCTGATTCACATTTTAGATTTTACGATGGTTGTTTTACGTTGAAGATCTAAAGACGTTTCTTTCCTACCATGTCTACGGTGATCATAAGAGCTTGGAGTACCTGTTCGATCAAGAAGAGTTTGAAACAAAGAATGGATAACAGTTAGAATTTTCAAAGGGCTACGATTACTGTTCAAATAATCTGATGGAGGAAATCTAAGAAAAGTAGGAGGATCATATAGATTGATGTAATTGGAAATGGTACATGGGAGTAGAAAGGCAAGATAAAGACGTAATATTCTTTTTGTTTTTATATGTAAGAAATATTTCGAGGACGAAATTCTTTTTAAAGGGGGAGAGTTGTAACACCCCGATTTTTTGTTTTCCTTGAAAATAAATACGTTTTATAATATTTATGAGTTTTTGTGAATTTTTCAGAATTTTAATTATTTTAAATATTTTAATATTATTTTGATTATTTTAATATTATTTTGATATTTTAAGATTATCTTGAAAATTGTATGTCCGAACTTCATTTTTTCTGAAAATGTGAGTTTTAAATTTTTATGATTTTTGAGAATTTTGGTGAAATTTTCTGATGGTGTGATTATTTTAATATTATTTTAAGCTGTATGTGTGCCTGAGACAAGTCCGAAAAAATAAAAATTTTTCTTGGACCAGAAAGTTTCAAACTGTCAAGGTGGGATCAGGGGATCTTACTAAATCCGAAACTGAGAACAGTTGACGGAGATTTTCTATATCTAAGTTTTCTATTATCTATTGAGTAATAATAGCATTAACTATTGTCCATTGGGTAATATCTGTTAGAAAATATCTAAGCAAAAAATATTTAAGCTAAATATCTTAGGTGTAATTATGAACTATCATTACCTAGCTTTATGACTGACCAATAGGAATTGGTAAAACTTAGTGGTTTAGACTTTGTTGTGAACCATTGGATAGAAAACTTGATGAAGAAGCCTTTGATCATCACCATTGATCTAATTAATGGTGTGAGGGTAAACTTGATAAGGAATCTTAGCATATCTACCTTAGATTAAATCAATGGTTAGGAGATGAAGTCAATATTAATAGTTAAATTAGTTAGTTAAGTAACTAGAAAAAAATTAACTTAGTTACTCTTAAAGGTTAATTAGTAACTAAATGAACTAACTTAGTTACTAAATACTTAGAAACTAGTTACTAAATAAATATCTAAGTTATCTAGAAACATGACTTAAGCATAACATATATAATGATCTAATCAAGTAACTAAGTAGTTAAAATGTAACTAAATATCCTAACTAAATTAGTTTAAAATCAACTAGATGAAATAATTAATTAATCTAAGTGTAATTAGAAGTTAGAATGAAATCAAGCTTAATTACTACCCTCCATGAGTCACACGGCCAAATGGCCATTCTACCAAGTTCTTGATGCTTCTAATATGACAACTTGATGACCACTTTGTGACCAAAGCCATGTGTAACCCATGTGAAGTGCATGTGATGTTTTCATCTTGTCAAACAAGTCTTAAGTCTCCTACACATTACATCACACGGCCATACACTCCATAATAGCTATCCAATTTCATTTTTGCTATACTTTGTGACAAGCCTTCATCATTTTCTCTATGATAATCACATATTTGATACATTAATAAACCCTCATTTTTATTTATTTACACTCTCCATGTGCTTAATTGATTGAGTTTGGTTATGTTTTGTAAGTTTAGATTCAAATTGGACTTAATTGAATTTTTCTGCATGATTTACGTCTTACACTATTTCTATATTTGGGACATATCTTGGGCTGCAGGTAGTATTTTGAGGTGATTCTAGTGGCATTTGAAAGATAAGAGATATCTATACAACTTTCATGAATACCTCAAAGGCCTAATCATACGATTAGATAACTCAAATTGGAGTTGAAGTAAGAACTAGGGTGCTGATCCTGATAGCTTGACCTATGCATACTTTTCATGACATAGCTCAGGATATAGGATGTCAAATGGGCCGAAATTTTTATGGTTGATATTTAAGACCAAAATCTACAATTTTCATGTTGAACACTTTTTTAGAATCGAAGGTCTAGTGGGTCATATTGGGCTTAGAAGTCAGAATAGAGGAGCTGTCACTGGGCCTGAGTAGTATGCAGTAATCAGACCATATCTTGAGTTGTAGGAATGTTGTTGGGCTCAAACTAACGGAATTTGAAAGCTAAGATCTAGGCCTACAACTTTTATGAAGACAACTTGATGAGAAAATGATGAATGCAATGACTTAAGAGCTAAATGATTTTGGAGACAAAGAATCTCTATAATTTTCTACTCATCAAAAGTCATTTGGCATTTTTCACTCATTTTCCACTCATCCACTCACTCATGACTCAGCCCCCTTGTTATTTTGTATCCCTAATCATCTATAAAAGGGAACCTTGGCTGATCATTTAGAAGGCTTGGTGTTAGATACCAAATTCATGCCATTTTGTTGTTTGATTATCTTGTTGTAATTTTCTTTTGTTCTAAATGGAAGTTATGTTTTTCTTCTTCTTCTTCTTTTCTCTTCTTTTCTTCTTGTCTATGAGTAACTAAGTTTCATTTTGCTTAGGTGAAAGAATGAAGCTCTTGGTAAAGAAATAAGGTTAGATTAATTTTTCTCTTGTGCTTAAATGATATATTTTCAAGTGGTCATTATACGTATTGTATTTTGTTTCCAATCAATTTAGAAACCCTCCTTATAAAGTGGAGTTCTTGATTTGTTGTAGACAAAAGATTGACACAATGAATACTTGAACCTATTTATAAGTGTTGCTGTTAGAAACTCTCCATGTAAAGTGGAGATCTTGATTTGTTGTAGACAAGATTTTGGCACAATGAATGCTTGATCCCATTTATGAGTGGTGGTGTTAATAGATGATTAAAGGAATCATAATATAATTATGTATATAATTTTTAATGAACTTTGAATGTTGTATTTTCTGATTAGAACCTCCGTTATGTGTGGATTCTAATTGAGTTATAAAAGAATTAATATTGTCCTTAATTAATTTACCAAGAGTGGATCTCCTAGCCCAAGTAATTCCTTTTTATTTGTGACCAAGTTTTATCACATTTATTATTGTAACAAAATATTTTTCTTACATCAAATAAATTTTTCTTCATCAATTCTCTGTGGATCGACCTCGGACTCCCGAGAATTTATTACTTGAAACAACCTGTACTTGGGTTTGCAACTTAACTTTTAATACCGCATCAAGTTTTTTGCGCCGTTCTGGGGACTTGATTTGAAGAACAAATTTATAGTGTAAATATTTTGTATATATATTCTACTCTTTTTATTTTTTTTGTACTTACTAACATACTAACTTAGTGTGGGAAACTCTCCCTAATCTCTCAGTAATCTTTAATTATTAATGAAATAATCTTTCTTCTTCTTCTCTCTCTCATTGAGTAAAAAATCAGCTCTGCCGATTCTCTGGTTTTCATAGTTTAAATTTACTTTTTGCACTTTATTTTTTGTATTTTATTTTTTGTACTTTATTTTTTTGTTATTTATTTTCTGTCATTTATTTTTTGTCATTTATTTTTTTTTTTTGTCATTTATTTTTGTTTACTAACTTGCTAACTTACTAACTATCTAACTTTTACTTTATCTGCTTCTAACATTTTAATTTATCTCGCATACTAACTTTTTAATTTTTCTCGCTTATTAACTTATTTGGTGGTTGTTTATACCACATCTTTATTAATATTTATTTACTAAGTGTTAATATATATTTGGTAGCTGGTTTATACCATACCTTTGTTAATATTTAATGGACAGTTTATACTATTAACTTGTACATTTTATTTTATATTTTAAGTTATTTGTTTATGCTTAATTGGTATCGTGATTTAAATTCTGGTCGTTTGGTTAAAGTTAATCCTAGTACTTTACATATTGATTTGTCTGAATCATAATCACACACATCAAACACAATGGCTGAAAATGAAAGTGTGCATGATGAACATGAAAATCAACTGTTGCGAACCATGCATGAGTATTTGCAACCATCTCGAAATTCTAGTCCATCATGTTTTATCTTTCCACTTAATGCTAATAATTTTTGATTCAAGCCAGGTATGATTTCTTTACTTCCTAATTTCCATGGTTTAGAATCTGAAAGCCTATATTTACATCTAAAAGAATTTGAGGAAGTATGTACCGCTTTTCATGATCAAACTTGCACTGAAGAGGTTGTTAAGCTTAAATTGTTTCCTTTTTCTCTGAAAGATAAAGCAAAAACTTGACTTAACACTTTGAAACTAAGATCAATTGGCACATGGCAAGAAATGCAATGTGAGTTTTTAAAGAAATTTTTTCCAACACATAAAACCAATGCTTTGAAAAGACAAATCCAAAATTTTTCCCAAAATTCAAATGAAGCATATTTTCAAAGTTAGGATCGTTTTAAAGATTTGTTGAATTCTTGCCTACATCATGGTTTTGAAAAATGGAGCACTATAAGCTTCTTTTATGAAGGTTTAACACCTGAAACTAAACAATTTGTGGAAACAATGTGCAATGGTGAATTTCTTGATAAAAAAACCTGATGAAGCTTTAGACTATTTAAACCAGTTGACTAAAAATTCTCAATCTTGGCATGGTACTAATCCTTCTGAAAATTCAATTAGATCTAACCTTGCAAATGCTAGTAAAAGAAAATATCACATTAGTCAAGAAGAAGATCTAAATGCAAGGTTTGCCAGTTTGGTTAGAAAGATTGAAGCTATGGAATCAGGGAAAGTAAAAGAAATTAAATCTGTGCAAAATGAAGAAATTTGTAGCATTTGTGATGAATTAGGACATTCAACAAATGAATGTCCAAAAATTTCTATTTTTTAAAGAAGTTGTGCATGAGCAAGTAAATGCAATGAACAATTTTAAAAAGCCATTCACTTCTTCTTTTTCAGATACATACAATCTGGGATGGAGAAATCACCCAAACTTCAATTGGAGGACCAACAATCAGGCACAATTCATTGAACTACCACCTCCTCAGGCACAGCAAGATTCACAAAATTCTCAAGAATATGCACCTTATGTCCCACCATATAGGAAAAACTTTGAGGGAACATTGCATGCATTTATGGAAAAGTAAGAGGCAATTAATAACCAAAACACTCAAGCCATGATTGACATAAAAGACACTCTTGGTAAACTTTCTTCTGCACTTGCCATTAACGAGAAAGAAAAATTTCTCTCTCAACCTTAACCAAATCCCAAGGGTCAGTACAGCCTAAATGAGGGTAGTTCAGAAAGCCAACAAATAGATTAAGTTAATTCAGTGATAACTCTTAGGAGTGGAAAGGTTGTTGAAAAACAAATTCCTGAACCTTGTGAGAAAAATGACGAGTCAAGTCCCAAAGATGAGTAAGGAGTTGATAAGCCACCTAGCCAAAAGGAGACCAAACCCTCGCCTTCACCCCCATATCCTCAAGCATTAAACAATTCAACTAAAGTGAACCATAACAGTGATATTTTTGAAATCCTTAAATAAGTGAAGGTCAATATTTCTCTGTTAGATGTTATCAAACAGATTCCTTGTTATGTCAAATTTTTGAAAGACTTGTGCACTGTTAAAAGGAAACATAATGTGAAAAAGAATGCCTTTTTGACTGAACAGGTAAGCTCCATTATTCAGAATAATAATACGTTGAAATATAAAGACCTTGGTTGTCCTACAGTTTCATGCATTATTAGTGACCATAAAATTGAACGAGCTTTATTTGATCTTTGTGCTAATGTTAGTTTGCTTCCATATTCAGTTTATCAGCAACTCAACTTGGGTGAGTTAAAACCAACTTCTGTAACTCTTCTACTTGCTGATAGATTAATTAAAATTCTAAAAGGAATAGTGGAAGATGTGTTAGTTCAAGTTGATAAATTCATATATCCTGTGGATTTTATTGTCTTGGAAACTGAACCTATAGAAAATAGTAGCAAGTCAATTCCTATTATTTTAGGTCACCCATTTTTAGCAATATCTAATACTTTGATAAATTACAGAAATGGAGTGGTGAAGCTAACTTTTAAAAATATGACACTAGAGCTTAATGTTTTCAACATATGCAAGCAACCACAAGAAGTTTATGATGAAAAGGAAGAAGTTGAAGGGATTGAGGCCATTATAAATGATCATCTTCAAATTAGGAGTTCTTCTGACCCATTAGAAATTTGTTTAATTAATTCATTTGATTCAACTACACAATTAGATGATGATGTTTCTAAAATATGCTCTTTGCTTAACTGTACACAGAAAATGGAATACAAAAGAAGGAAACCAGGATTCGAAGAGCTAAAACCTATGAACGATGATACCCATGAAGAAGTACCACACTGGAACTAAAGTCATTACCTGCAGGGTTGAAGTACACATTTTTGGGAGAAGAACAAAGTTTTCTAGTGGTAATTTCCTCATCCCTGACCAAAGAACAAGAAGGTATGTTGATAGAAGTACTTAAAAGGCATAAAAGTGCAATTGGATGGACATTGAAAGACATAAAAGATATTAATCCAGTAATTTGTACACATATAATACATTTAGAGGATAATGCTAAAACATCTCAATAACCTCAAAGAAGATTAAATCCACACATGAAAGAGGTAGTTAGACCTAAAGTTCTTAAATTACTTGATGTTGGAATTATCTATCATATCTCTGATAGCCAGTGGGTAAGCCCTACACAAGTTATGCCTAAGAAATCTGGAATAACAGTGGTTGAAAATGAAAAAGGAGAATTAATACCTACCCGAGTCTCATCTAGTTGGCGTATGTGTATTGATTTCAGAAAATTGAATGCAGCCACTAGAAAAAATCATTTCCCTTTGCCATTTCTTGATCATATTCTGGAAAGAGTAGCAGGACATCCCTACTATTATTTTCTTGATGGTTATTCAGGATATAATCAAATACCAATTGTATTGGAGGATCAAGAAAAGACCACTTTTACTTGCCCCTTTGGCACTTTTGCATATAGAAGAATGCCTTTTGGTGTTTGTAATGCTCCAGTAACTTTTCAAAGATGCATGCTAAGTATTTTTAGTGACATGATTGAGCATTATTTAGAGGTTTTCATGGATGATCTAACAGTTTTTGGAAATTCTTTTGAAAATTGTCTTGATAATTTGAAAAAAGTTCTTAAAAGATGCGAAGAAAAAGGATTTGTGTTAAATTGGAAAAAATGTCATTCATGGTTATCTCAGGAATAGTGTTAGGTCATGTGATATCTTCAAAAGAAATTGAAGTTGATAAGGCCAAAGTTGAATTAATTACTCATTTGCCTTCCCCAAAAATAGTCAGAGAAGTTCGTTCCTTTTTAGGACATGCAAGATTT
This sequence comes from Ormosia semicastrata, assembly GCA_029884595.1. Taxonomy (NCBI): domain Eukaryota; kingdom Viridiplantae; phylum Streptophyta; class Magnoliopsida; order Fabales; family Fabaceae; genus Ormosia; species Ormosia semicastrata. The sequence goes on along the minus strand of JAQQTO010000042.1, from coordinate 21,266,927 downwards.
TACAGAAAATTCGTAAAGGACTTTAGTGCCATATCTAGACCATTATGTAATCTTCTAACAAAAGATGCACTATTTGATTGGACCCAAGATTGTCAGAAATTTTTTGAAAAATTAATTGGTCTTTTGACATCTGCTCCTTCCATACAATCCCCTGACTGGTCTTTGCCTTTTGAGTTGATGTGTGATGGTGATGCTAGTAATTTTGCTGTTGGCACTGTTTTAGGCCAAAGAAAGGAAGGTAAGCCTCATGTAATTTATTATGCAAGTCAAACTTTGAATAGTGCACAAATGAATTACACCACTACTGAAAAAGAATTACTTGTTGTAATTCTTACATTGGACAAATTTCGGGCTTATTTAATTAGTTCTTCCACTGTTGTTTTCACTGATCATGCTGCTGTTAGATATTTAATATTTAAGCAGGATGCCAAACCTAGGTTGATACGGTGGATCTTGTTGCTTCAATAATTCAACATCACAATAAAACACAAGAAAAGAGCCAAAAATGTTGTTGCAGATCATTTGTCCAGACTTACAACAGGCTCATCTTTTGATAGCACACCTATCAATGATTCTTTTCCTGATGAATTTTTATTTTCTATCAATACCATGCCTTGGTTTGCTAACATTGTCAATTTTCTTACAATAGGTAAGATGCGACCTCAATGGAAGCACCAAGACAGAATAAAGTTTTAGATTGAGGTGAAAATTTTCTATTGGGATAACTCATATTTGTTCAAATATTGTCCTAATCAAAATTTTCAGAGATGTGTACCCGACAATGAGGTAAGTAGTATCATTAAACTTTGTCATTCAGAAGCATATGGAGGTCATTTTTCTTCAAAGAAAATAGCTGCAAAAATCTTACAGTGTGAATTTTATTGGCCCACATTATTTAAGGACAGCTATATTTTTTGTAAAAGTTGTGAAAGTTGTCAGAAATTGGGTTCCATTTCTAAAAGAGACATGATGCCTTTGAACCCTATCATTGTCATTGAAACTTTTTATTGTTGGAGAATTGATTTTATGGGTTCATTTCTATCATCATTTGGATTTGTGTATATTTTGGTTGCAGTTGATTATGTCTCAAAATAGATTGAGGCGATTCCAAGTCGACACAATGCTCACAAAACTGTTCTTAAATTTTTAAAAAAAAATATTTTAAGTCGATTTGGAAACCTTTGAGCTATCATTAGTGATGGGGGAAAACATTTTTGTAATAAACCATTTGAATCTTTAATGAAGAAATATGGCATTACACATAAAATTGCTACCCCTTATCACCCTCAGACAAGTGGACAAGTAGAATTAGCAAATAGTGAGATTAAATAAATTTTGGAAAAAATGGTTAACCCAAATCGTAAAGATTGGTCTTTAAGATTAAATGATGCACTTTGGGCTTACCGTATTGCTTTCAAAACATCTTTAGGCATGTCACCCTATCGATTAGTCTATGAAAAACCTTGTCACTTTCCTGTAGAATTGGAGCATAAAGCATTTTGGGCAATTAAAGCTTTCAATTCAAATCTTGATGATGCTTCCAAGTTACGCAAATTGCAATTGAATGAACTTGAGGAATTGAGAAATGATGCATATGAAAACTCAAAGATTTATAAAGTTAGAACAAAAACTTTTCATGACAAAATAATTTTGAGAAAATCTTTTAAAATTCGTCAAAAAGTTCTGCTTTATAACTCTCATCTTCACCTATTCCCTGAAAAATTAAGATCTAGGTGGACTGGTCCTTTTATTGTCAAACATGTGTATCCTCACAGAGCCATAGACATTGAGAACCTTAGGAATGGTAATGTATTTAAGGTCAACGGACAAAGACTCAAACCATTTCTGGAACATCAAGTTATTGAGGTAGAATCCATATCCCTTTCTAATCCTTGTTATGAGTAGAATTTATTTTAATTTTGTTTCTTTCTTTTTGCAGTTCTTTGTGTTCCCGGTTAAGAGATGGATAATGGTACTCCGTGACTCTCAAGTCAGTTTGTTTTTCAGTTTCTCATTATAACTGATTCATTCTCCTTCAAAATGGATGTCATTCTCTCAAATCTAAGAAATTATTTCCCTTTTGTTCCTAAAAATGCTCTAACCAAAATCTATGAAGCTAGGTGTGAAAAACTGAGACTGTTAATGTACAAGGGCATCCCAGAAGATATACACTGGATAATCGAAGCAAAGGTTCATTTAGCTGGTGAATCCTCAGATTCATTTGTCTCATACATGCCGGGTCTCGGTAAAAATTCATATTCAAAAAGGAGAAGAGCAAAAAGAATGAAAGTTTGTTACAAATGTGCGCGATGGAATTGTAATATGCGATGTCATTCTTTGGGAATGGTTTTCGTAAACAGAGAAGATAAAATTTTCTTCATTAAGAATGGACTGAGTAAGGGGTCATTAGATAATATCTTATTGACTCTTGAGATGCTTTCTTGTGGATATGTGCAGCGTAAACTTCTTAGTTTGTGGAATCTTTTCAGAGACGAGCGAGAGCGTTATAGTCTTGGGAATCTGACTCAAAAAGACTCTGTTTGTTAATTTATATGAAAATTGGATGGGAAGCTTATCCTCGACTCATAGAAGGTGTTTAAGTCGTTTCTGGATATGAAATCAGAGGAAGATGTGAGCCATAATCACAACAACTTGTATATATTATCTTGTATATTTTTTTTAAAAAAAGAAAAAATAATAAAAAAGCAGGCAAATTTTTGGTTGTACTTGACCTTTAATTAGATTAGGAGCCCCTGCCAGCGGCAGTCCCATCATTGACTCGGGTGGACCATCGCACGCCGGTCCGTAAATAAGGTTCGTGTGCCATGCCCTATAGAGAGCCGCACTCCACAACTCAATGTTCACCATCTAGGCACTGTGGAGTTGATGGACAGATAGAAGCGTCCCACTTTGGTTATTAGTGAGAAGTAACCCACGGCTGCTAAAGCATATGAGGCATCTGAGCTTGATCCTCTCTTTTATTAGAAGGGGCTCTCAGCGCCCTGGGATAGAGCATTCTGGATCTTGGACATTGCGGGTTTTAGATTTTAGCATATTTGTTGATGTTACGAACCCAAGTATGAGCTCTCCAGGTTCTAGACCCAGGATGGAAACCCACGATGGTTTCTTTATTCTCTTTTCTTCAAATAAGCGGGAGGGAGAAGAATTCCAAGATTAGCTGAGCTATCTTGGTATTACTGTACTCATGACGCGCAGTGTAAAGATCTGTACATAAAGGTATGTAATCATTTGTTATTATTATTTTATCTTTGTATGATTTTGTTAAATTTTGATTTTGGACAGACGATCCTTTGGACGGGATCCTTCAGGAGTTTCTAGACTTCTTTACCCTGATGGTTTTCTTGAAGTCTAAAAAAAATAAAAAAAATAAAAAAAAAGTTTCTTAAATTCTAACTTTTCTGACAACAGTCAACCTACCCATATAAGAGTTATTATTACTTTTTTATTCTTTTCCCTATTTAAACACTCTATTTTCTTTACTTTCCTGCAACTCATAATCATTCAAAGAGAGTATGAGTATAGAAATGGAGGGAGCTTCTTCTTCAGTTCGTAGATTTATCAGTATCTGTGTATTTTGTGGGACAAGTTATGGGACGGGTTTAGAGTTTGTAAACACAACAAGCACTGTTAGTAGAACACTTGCTGCGAGAAACATTTGTGTTGTATATGGGAGAGGTAGCATTGGGTTAATGAGGGCTGTATCACTTTCTGCATATATAAGAGGTGGTCAAGTTTTAGGTATCATTCCTGAACTTTTAACTCGAACGAACATCATTGGACATACAATTGGGCTAGAAATTCAAGTATCATCTATGCATGGATGAATGAGGACAATGCTTGAAAACTCTGATGCATTCATTACTTTACTGGGTGGTTTTGGTACTTTGGAAGAAGTTTTTCAAATTATCTCTTGGGCCCAACTGAACATCCACCATAAACCTATAGGTTTGTTGAATGTTAATAATTTCCTTGATAATTTGTTATCTTTTGTTAACCATGCTATGAAACAGAGCTTTATTACACCTTTGACAAGACGACTTCTTATATTTGCTTCTACTGTTGATGAATTAATTGATAAATTACAAGCTTTTGTTTATGAACCTGAACCAATAATAGCTCAGATAGATTGGTCAGAAGGCAGCAGCAAGGGAGGCAACAAGGAACAAGGGTGTGATCTGGCACTTCATCTATAACTTTCCTTTATCTTTAGTTTTATTTATTGTACTTTATTTTTATTTTAATTTGTGTAAGGTTTCTCTTTTCAGTAATTACAACAACAGGTACTATATTCTATCCTTTACCTATCTATGTTTTGACATTGAGGACAATGTTGTGATCTGATTAGGGAGAAGGATAGTTGTGTAAAAAAAAATTAGGAAGTGTGTTTGTTAATATGTTTGTTGTGTTTACATATTTGTCAACAATTTATTAACAACAAAAGTAATTAGGGATGACAGAGTAAGGAGTAAATTATTTACTCTTGAGACACATCAAAATTGGTGGCAGAGTAAGGAGTAATTGGGTAGACAACTAGTTTGTGTGGAAGTAGCAATTCAAATTTAGAAAAATTTGCATGATTGAGTAAATTGTCTTCTTTCTTAAAATTCACATGCTTGGTAATGGATGTTGAATTAATGGACTGAGAATGATAGAATTATGCCTTGTGAGATTTTGAGCCTATTGATGAATGAATTGAACATTTGTAACATTCTCTTCTTTCTTGTGTGAATTTCACTCATGAAATTGTTACTCTAGAACTTGCTTTGATTTTTTTTAGACTACATTTTCATATGCATACATAAATATGATTGAGGCATTTTTCTTGAAATAGCTACTTTAACTAAATAGCCAGCCTTGCTTAGCAGCATATTGTCTCAATATGATATCAAGCACTCTTATGACTTCTTGGAAATTCTCTGATTCCTAATATGATATCAAGCACTCTTAAGACTTCTCGGAAATTCTCTTATTCCTGCTAATGTAAAGCATTGAAAATGACGTATTTCCCCTTACTTAACCCCTTTAAGCTTATTTGACCATTCTTTGTTTCGAACTCATTATGTGCCTTAAATGAAAAATCATGTTCTTACCGACCTTAGGGAATAAGAAAATATTAGCTTTGTCATTCGATGAGTTCTTGAACAAGTGTGGGGGTGTGTGTGTAGAATGGATGAAAAAAAAAAATTAAAATGTATATATTATATTCATCTTTAAAAAATCAAAAAAATTTAAAAAAATAAAGAAAATTGTGTAAAGAAGGGTTAACAAGGCAATAAAGAAAAAAATATGTAAAGGAAATTTGTATTAGGTGGAGTTGGGATGAACTTTCATGCTTGTTAATTGAACTCAACTCTCATGCTCTTTTATTCTCTTTGGTATTTAATTTGTCATATCCATATTACATTCTCCTTTACCTTGACCTTATTACAACCTTGAATAAAGTCCTCATGATTTGTGTGTGCATGTGTTCTGAGTAGTGGAGAAGTAAAAGATAAGCAAGCTTATGGTAGTACAATTTTCATGAGTTGAATTGAGCGAAATACCTACCTTTTAAACACTTGAAGGATTGAGAGTGAATCTTGTGAAGATCTATCATTCTTGACTCATGCTTTTCAATTGATGTTTCCTTGTTTGTTGGTTTGAGATATGAAGAAATGTTACCTCATAAATGTTTTGATTACTTGAATGATTGGTTGCTCTTCATTCTTAAATATTATTATAAATTGAGTCTTTTAAAGTGTTTAGCTTTTGAGTCTCTTTCATTTTTTTTTAGTTTTGGTCTTGTGTGTTTTGCTCAGGAGTACTTAAAGCTAAGTGTGAGAAAATTTAATAATCATATATTTAATACATTAATAAACCCTCATTTTTAGTCATTTACACTCTCCATTTACTTAATTGATTGAGTTTGGTTATGTTTTGTAAGTTTGGACTTAAATTGGACTTAATTGAATTTTTCAGCATGATTTACGTCTTATACTACTTCTGTATTAGAGCCATATCTTAGGCTGTAGGTAATATTTTGAGGTGATTCTGGTGGCATTTGAAAGATAAGATAGATCTCTACAACTTTCATGATACCTCAAAGGCCTAATCACACGTTTAGATAACTCAAATTAGAGTTGAAGCAAGAACTAGGGTGCTGATCCTGATAGCTTGATCTATGCATACTGTTCATGATATAGCTCGGGATATAGGATGTCAAATGGGATGAAATTTTGATGGTTGATAGTTAAGACCAAAAATTACAACTTTCATGTTGAACATGTTTCCAGAATCTGAGATCTAATGGGTCATATTGGGCTTAGAAGTCAGAACAGAGGAGCTGTCACTGGGCCTGAGCAGTATGCAATAATCAGACCATATCTTGAGTTGTTGGAATGCTGTTGGGCTCAAACTAACGACATTTGAAAGCTAAGATCTAGGGCTACAACTTTCATGAAAACCACTTGGTGAAAAAATGGCGAATACAATGACTTAAGAGCTAAATGATTTCGGAGACAAAGAATCTCCATAATTTTTCACTCATCAAAAGTCATTTGATATTTTTCACTCATTTTCCACTCATCTACTCACTCATGACTCAGCCCCCTTGTCATTTTGTATCCCTAATCCTTTATAAAAAGGAGCCTTGGCTGATCATTTAGAAGGCTTGGTGTTAGATACCAAATTCATGCCATTTTGTTGTTTGATTATCTTGTTGTAGTTTTCTTTTGTTCTAAATTGAAGTTATGTTTTTCTTCTTCTTCTTCTTCTCTCTTCCTTTCTTTTTGTCTATGAGTAACTAAGTTTCATTTTGCTTAGTGAAAGAGTGAAGCTCTTGGTAAAGAAATAAGGTTGGATTAATTTTTCTCTTGTGCTTAAATGATATATTTTCAAGTGGTCATTATACATATTGTATTTTGTTTCCAATCAATTTAGAAACCCTCCTTGTAAAGTGGAGTTCTTGATTTGTTGTAGACAAGAGATTGACACAATGAATGCTTGAACCCATTTACAAGTGTTGGTGTTAGAAACTCTCCTTGTAAAGTGAAGATCTTGATTTGTTGTAGATAAGATTTTGGCACAATGAATGCTTGATCCCATTTATGAGTGGTGATGTTAATAGATGATTAAAGGAATTATAATATAATTACGTATATAGTTTTTAATGAACTTTGAACATTGTATTTTCTGATTAGAACCTCCGTTATATGTGGATTCTAATTGAGTTATAAAAGAATTAATCTTGTCCTTAATTTATTTACTAAGAGTGGATCTCCTAGCCCAAGCAATTCCTTTTTACTTGTGACTAAGTTTTATTACCTTTATTGTTGTAACAAAATATTTTCCTTATGTCAAATAAATTTTTTTTCATCAATTCCTTGTGGATCGACCTCAGACTCTCGAGAATTTATTACTTGAAACAACTTGCACTTGGGTTTGTAACTTAACTTTTAATACCACATAACTCTCAAATACTCAAGAACACCAAGAACACTTCTTCTCCTTCTTCCTACAAGCACATGGCCTCCCTACCAAAACCCAACCTCCACACTTCTATAATTTCATCTCTTCTTACTTTCTAGACCTAAGCATCATCCTAAACACTTTTCCTTTAGTGAGTTTTGTCTAAATCTCTCTCCAAGTGCTTCAAAAATCAAGCTTTAATTTCCTACATCAAAGGTAATTTCTTGAATCTTTGATCCTAAGTTAGATTTTTTATTTTCTAGACCATGATTGATTCATGGTTCTTTGTTCTTAAGCTTTGTTTATGACTTTAGAATTTGTTTAAGTTTGATTAAGGTTTCTTTGGGTCACACTAAATCAAGAGGAGGAGAAGCTTAAAGTTTATTGTCTTCCTTGAGGTAAGAGAGAGATTAACCTCATCAACTATGTGTTGGTGGTGAAGAAATGGATTGTTTGTGGTGAAAAATCAATAAGAATTTATTCACTTGATTCTCTATGCTTTCTTTATTTGTGTTTGATAAGTCTTTGGTTTTGAAAATATGCTTGCATGTGTGTTTAATATGCTTATAGCTTTGATAGTATACTTGTCTATATGAATTTGAAAGCATGATGATACTTGTGTAATTTAGGATGTGAATCACATGAAGGAAATGTGTATGAAGGTTCCAAAGAACCTATGAGGCATTCGGCCTCCACACCACAAAAAGGGATCAAGAATCCTAAATTGTTTTCCTAATTAAGGATTAATTGGCTTTGTGACAAATAATTAAATCAAGATTTTTTATAAAGAATAAATGATAAAAAGAAATAAAGAATGAATTATGAAACATATATATATATATATATATATGAATTTCGCCAAATGCCAAAATCAATAAATTAGATCCAAATTTATTTTGTTAAGTGTAGATTTAGGTGTTTTATATGGTAAGAAATTCATTTACTAGACTTTGAACTTAAAATTAAAGCAATAAGCTTTTTTAGAATTAAAATTGACATAATTAAGTTATACGGTAAAATAAATACTGATACTTGAAATTTACTGACATATAGCTCACCCTATGGGTTTTGAAGCGCGTTAGAAAATTTTGAACTGTAATATCCCAAGTAAATTAAAGAAATACAATTTTTTGAAAAATAGTAGAAATACTAATTTTTAGAGGGATTATATTGTAAATATTATTTTATGGAAGGACTATTATGTAAATAATCAAAATAAAGTCAATTTTTGGTATTAAATGAGAAAAATCTTATTTTGGACTTAAAATATGTTAGAAATATTTTATGAGATTGAAAATACATTGAAAATCTTTTTGTGACTCAAAAATAGTAATTTTAAGCTACGCTATTGAGAAAATATGATAAAATATTTATGCGATTTAGAAAACGATGTAAAATCTTTATGCGATTTGAAAACGAAACAAAAATGTTACGTGATTGCGAAAATGCGATAATATCGCTACGCGATTGGGAGGAACAACAACTTTTGCTGTAGGGCCGAGGTACTGGACCTGAGTGGATCGTTGGTATTATGTAATTGTATGGGCGGTTATCTAATATCATTGATACTAATGACATTAGACAACTGTATAGGCGGTTGATTTAATACCATTGGGAACGGTTCAATGGTGATTGACCCGGTTATGTTGAAAAATGATATCGCCAAGTAACGGTGTGTGAATACAAAATACTTTGTGATTAATGATAGTATGTGGATTTGAATCATACATCATGCATAGTAAAGCATATTCGCTTATTGATTAAGCTATATGCCTAGGAGATTAATTTACATCTAAGTGCGGGTGCGATGGTCGTAGTGTAGGTTAAGTGTAGACCTTGGGGGCGTCGGGGTATGGGTTTTCCACAATGGTTAGTTATTAATGCCCCTGTGCCGTGGATCAGACCGATGCAAACACACCGATGATCCGGACCGAGACACTATCACTAATCATAATCTAATGTAGAATGTCTTGTCCAATGCCTGATGTGCACTTTGATAAATTGATAAAATATAGCACTTTTGGCCACGACAGCCGAGTGACAGACATATCTTTTGGATATTCTCTCTGAAATTGTATTTAGCTCCATGGAGTAGAAATAGGTCTATGTGCATATGCATAGTCAGCATTTATACTGTTGTGATATGATATTATTGTGAATAATATGATTGTGGTGTTATCATTATGCCTGATATTGCATTTGCAAGTTTATTAGATTATTTATCTATTAGATGCTATGAATATATCTACTGATTTTATATTATTCTATGGACTGTATGTATGGAACAACGTTGTTGTTCGTATCGTTTCTTTACTGCCATACTAGTATTGATGTAGAGGATCTCACCTCTTTGTTATGTTGTCTTGTTTGTATCTACTTTTGTGCCTACGTTTGTGAAGACCACAATGGCTGCAAGAAGGAATTTCTCTGATTATATGCGAGCACAGTTCCACAATGGCATTGACTCCTGCCGTGTCGACTCAGCTACTGAACATTTTAGTTATATAGGAGAGGTGACTCTATCTCAGAGTGATACCTACCATGGAAACCCTACTGTTACATATAATGCTACTTGTGTACATGTAGAGTTTTCCATGCCTATTGTAGAACTATGAGACATTGCTCACCGTTTGCCTAGTGAAGACTCTACAGAGTCAACTGCTCGGACTCCTGTCCAAAGAGACACGTCCCGACCAGAGAATGTGCATTTAGAGGATCCGGGAGAGAATCAGGTTCAGAATTTTACTCTCTAGGTGTTTTGGCTTGGGCCAGGTCAAGTTTATATGTGGTAATTAAATATTGCCTAGAGTATATAAGTTTTATGTAATAAAGACATCATGAATCTATGTTATATCTGAGAGATGTATTTTATTCAGTTTCTATATTTTGTGGTTTTCTAATTCAGTAAAGTTTCTGTTATCCACGAAAAAGAAATTTTGAAACCCGTGTTTCAATAATATTAAATATTTTACAACTTGGTTAATTAATTATAAGGAGTTAATTTGAAATGTGATACCCTTCGGAAGGGGTGTTACACCTATTCACACAAAATAATACATATTGAGTTGATCAATCTTAATATCATGTAACAGTGCGACAGTGGCTAATAACATTCCAACATAAGGCAAGTCATGCAATCCTATCCAAGCATCTCACAATGTGACAAGAAAAGCACAACACACACAACAAGAATCTCTAACATGTCTAAGCATAGCCAGTCCATATCCCATCTCAACAGGATGAACTTCTTTGATACCATAATGTAAAGCCCTAATACCAATATCTTGATATATTTGCAATACACAGAAATATATAGTAATAAACACATCACTTCTAAGTCAACATCAATAATATATATACATAATAACCATACATGTCTTTATAGAGAGCCAAGAGGGAAATTAAACATTATATATATATATATATATATATATATATATATATATATATATAGACACACATCATTAGCCTCATAGGGCATAATATTAATACAAAATAACTAATATACAAATCCCAATACAAATACCACATATACGAGCATCGGATACAAAAAGAGCAAAATAAACACTTTCTAGCTCTTCTGTTTCTTCATATTTTTCTTAGAAGAATCTTGACCTGGATTTATCATGGAAATAGCAAACGGGGTGAGAATTCCTAATTCTCAGTAATCAGTTTGTAAAACATGGCATCATGATAACTTCAACTGCTTCGGGAAAAAATAAGTTACTCATTAACTTTCAAAAGGTGGCATAAGTCAGAAACTATTCCATTCTTTTCCCAAGGCAGAAAGTTCATTTATTCATAAACACGGTATAATTATTGCTCAGTTTAACCATTCACAGCGAATAAATCAACTAGCAACAGATTATCTTCGTAACAAGTAAATGAGTCTCACCTCAATACTATAGGAATATTAACATAATTGCACTATGTAATACTCACAAAGAAAACATATAATCCATACATATCCTTTTCCCACATACAAGATAATTAACCATACAACTGTCATTTGAATGCAATGCTTATAATATGCAATAAGATTATGCCTAAAAAATATCCTAATATAATGTTTACGAAATGCTTGTGCAAAGTTTTATTTTCAAAAACCATGAGAAACTTTGATTAGTACTAGGAACCTTCTCGCTCCTTGTATTTTTCTAGGTAGAATAGGCAATTAAGCCCTCACACTACTTAGTATGGAATGGTCTCACACTATATCACTTACCAGTAACCCTGACCATAATAGCATTGCCCGCTGTGAGAATTTAGGATCCCTTATCCTATCAAGGATCATTTCCTATAACTCTCTGGCCAAATGATTGTGCACACCATATAAAGTTACAACATATAGGATTAGCAAGTATAAAAACATGCAGTACTATATTAAAATCACCTATACACCATATTAGAATATCACAAGGTCCACTTGACCAAGTGAAAAGAGAAAACCATAAAAACATGAAATCCTAGCTCAACATCAAGACCCAAAAGAGCTAAATCATGATTCTAACACTTTTCATATCTCAACTTTAATCAACAAGACAGCAAAGTATGGTACACTTACCAAATAAGCTCAACTTTACAACAAAGGAGCAAAACTTAGTCACTTCTCAAGTGAAATAAACATACAACCCTCAACAAGTGCATAAAAAGTTATTTTCACTAATAACTAATGCACAAAGGGCTAATTCCTAGGTTAAATCACTCTCCCTAGTGAAAGCCTTTGGAAATCCATCATTTGATTCTCTATAGAACCCTTAAATTCTATTTTCAAGAAAGGTTTATTCGAATAACCCTTGAGGTTATTTGAATAACACCTCAAAATCACAAGTTTTGTGATTCCTAACTTATGTTATTCGAATAAATAGGGGTTATTCGAATAACACATACCAGAAGTTCATTTTATGGTGCATCAGCAACCTGGTTCCTATTTCATTCAAATGCCAAATCCATTTGTTTGCCACCAACATATTAATTAAACCAAAAACCAAGTATTAAAACTATGCAAAAGTCATCAACATCAAACCATTGGAGTTGTATTTACTTAAACACAAAGCCATACAAAACTATGTCAATTTCTCATCATCCCCCTTTCTCCATATTCGTACATATATGCTTCCATGGAGTTTCATCAAGAAAACCATATGCAAAACTAATTCATGCATATTTCAAGCAAAACAAGAAAGGGTAAACCAAAGAGAATATAGAATAACAACCCCTACCTCGAAACCTTGAAGATGATAGTGGCTATGAAAGTTCCTAGCTTTCCTTTCATTTTCCCTTTCTCTTCCTTTCTTCCTTTTCTTTGTCTTCACTCTATTTTTCTTCTTTCTATGGGCTGCCTATTGCTCCATGTGAGAGATAGAGGGTGAAAGAGATAAGAATGAAATAGGATGAAGGAAAAATAAAGAAAAGTCAATGGAATAGTGGTGAGATGGTGGAAAGAGTGAAAACTTAAGAAATATCTTAAACTTTGGTAATTAACTGGAAATATTGTATCTCTTAAAAATGCTTTAGTCTTCCATTACCAAGTTTTCCTAACTTCCATAAGTGTTATAATAAATCCTAGGATTCATCTTGTAATACCCTTAGTAACATATTAGACTTGTATATGGTTACAAGAGGTAGCATATTAGTTATTTAACATGCTAATGAAGTTTTGTGTCAAACTAAGTTCGTTTAGACACTTAGTTGCAATATAGAAGTTAAAAAATAGTTTAAAATGACTCAGATAATAGCATAAGTTGCTAAGTTGAGGGAAATAAACATAGAGAGTTTGTTTCTAAGCCACAAATAAGTGAAACAAGGTGTAGTTAAAGTTTCAAGACAATCAGAGTTAATTTGATATTTTTAGGCATACTGGTTGTGCATTTAATACCGAATTAACTACCAACAAATATGGAAAAAGAGAATAACAGTGAAACAATAATTTAGATAAATCTTAGTATTTATTCTAAGGTTGTTAGAAGCTGAAAAACTTGAATTAGTATAATTCAGGTGTTCTTAGTAGATATAAGTTTCAGCACAGAAACTTAAGTTACCTTTTCTTTTCTCTTTATTTCCCTCCTCTCTCACGAAGATCTCAGCTGAACAGAGAAAGAAAGAAATGAAGGACGGGGAAAAAGAAAGGGGAAGAAAGAGAAGTAGAAACATGAGAGGGAGATCAAGGAAGAGGATCAAAGGTTAAAGATCTTTATCTACTTCAAAAAGTAAGGGGTTCTATTCATCTTTCTCCTTAGTTCATATTGATTGAACTAGGTTTTCTATGAATAGAAACAGGGGTTTGGATAGCCAAATCTAGATTCTTGGCTTGGCTCTTGATTCCAAGGACTTGGTTAGGATAGTTTCATCTTAGTAAGTGTAAGATGACCATTTATGGCTCAAGATCAACCATAGGATCCATAGATTTAAAAATTGGGCAATGGTTGGAGTTATATGATTTTGGACCTAAATCTATGCCTAAGAGAATTCATAGGTTATAAAAGAGTTACAACAAGTTTAGGGGCCTAGATTGGTGCTATAAATCACAAGAAAACTGATCTTGGATGATTGAAAGTGAGAAAAGAACCATGGAAATAATTCCCAGTTTTGCAGAATTTTACAAAACCCAATTTCTGCAAGGCACGCAGCGGCATGAGAATATCACGCTGAAGCATGGGGTTAAATGTTCATAGTGCATGGCGGCATGCCAGACGTCGTGCCATAACATGCTGCTCTCAGCTTGCTCTAGTATTGAAACCCGAGGCTAGGTAGCAGCGGCGTGCCCAGAGTTATACCGCAGAGTAAGCACTAGGAACTCCAAAAATATCATTTATGATGTTTTGAAGTTCTTAACTAGATGGAATCATTTATATATGTTCCCTAAGGTGTATGAGGACACAAATAGGGATATGTTCAAGAGGAAAAGTATCACCTAGTAAGTATGAAAAAGCTTAAGCCTTTGAGCATCCTAAAGTGAAGGATTGCCCTAGGTAAGGATGTAGCACCTTAGGCAACCTAGTGCTGCATTAGATGTCACTCAAGATGTGATGATATGGTGCATTGGACACGAGTATACTAGGATGGATTGTAGGTGGATTATAGGATTCAATCTAGTAAGGATAAGGAAGGCATAAGCCTTAGGATATCTAAGAGTAGTTGATTACTTTAGGAAGGTACCTAGAACCTTAAACAACAAAGAGTTACAAGTAAGAACCACTCCCGAGTTAGATTCACTTGAGTGGGGATAAGGTTGTGTATTTAGTTCCGAAGAGGAAATGTTATGTACTAAGTCTCTAGTTAAGTGGGACCTTGTACATTATAGAATACGCAAAAAGAGGAGTTGAGATTAGTAAGCTTGTTATATCCATGAGAGTAGTTGGATATTCAAAGTTATAGAAAAGTGCTCATTTGTTTCCTTAAACAAGGATGGAATGAAGCATTAGCTAAGATAAACTATTTCATTAGGTTGAGTTAAGTCTTTTGGAAAGTTAAGGTGGTGTTTATGTAGGAGGTAAATATAACACTACGCTTTTCACACACTAGTTAGTTAATCTAGTATGTTTGTGAAAGCTAAGAACCTTAATGTAACCAAAAAGTAGGGGTTTGCTATAGATAAGTGTCTAGCACATATGGTAACTTATTGTTGCTTAGCTTCACTAGAAATGTGATGATAAGGGGTGTTAGATATAAGCAAACTAGGATAAGTTGGCATTGTCTACCTGTGAATGTGACTTATATGATGAGAGATCATTTGGCCAGAAGGAAGGGAGTCAAAAGTTTCTAAGGGAACAAGTATTCCTAACCAAGTGTTAGTGTTACATGTAGTGTGAAAATTCCAGTTTTTCCTATCTATAAGAGGTAAACATGAGAAGCCAGAATTCCTAGTAAAACATGTCTAGATCTTAGATAAGTTAAGTATGTAAGAATGAATATATATATATATGATGTTTTAGTTTGCTCTTCCAATGTATGGTAACCTAAGATGTGTACAATAGATGTACTATCATTTGGTCAGAAGGGATGGAATCAGAAGTCCCTTTGGGGATAAGTTATTCCTGAACAAAAGCTAAGGGTTACAAGCAATATGAGGTTGTAGTTCTTCCTCCTTGCCATAGCAGCTTACATGGAATGTTCAGGTTCCCAGAATGAGCAAGTGTTCTTGGTTTTCAAAATAAAACTCTGCATGTATTTCAAAATAAAACATTGCATGAGCATATCTTTAGGATCTTTCTTAGGCATAATCATACTACATATCATTCTCATTGCATTTACGGACAGTTGTATAAGCATTGTCTATTATTGTTGGTATTCACAATTGTATGGGTAGTTGTCTATACCCAACAGTATGTGGGCTATCGGTTTAGACCATACTACTAGGTAGTGTGCAGTTATAAGAATTAGGGAGGAAACTCCTATGTTAGTAGTTATAACAATTATTATATTTGTTATACAATGTTATAGCTAGCTGGTATTAGAATTTCTTTTACTGAGAATTTTAAATCTCACCCTAATTGTTCTTCCATGTAAATCTAGATATAGACCCTGCTAAGGGAAAGAAGATGAAGCATGAAGACTAGTATAGTTTTATATGTTTTAGTAAACAAAGCTTATGTATAAGTTTATATTTGCTTTGTAAGCTTTATATGTATGTATCACAATATGCCCTTTTGTGGCTAGTGTTATATATTTATAAGTATGAGTTTAAGTTTTTCCACAATCTCTCAAGACTTTTTATAATTACTCATTGTGATTATGGATATATGTTTTAGTTAGATATGTAGAAGTGACGTTTCTACTATTGAATATCCTTGTGTATCTATGATATACCAAGATATCTGTATTGGGATGTTACACATCTCAAACCTAATTTCATTATTCCACAATTTTCATATATATGACTAGTCAGTCCAGTACTTAAACACTCGCTCAATGTTACCAAAAATATCATACTAACTCAGTTAATTCTTCAAAATTAATCACATCATATTAAATTCATTTGTGACCTAAAAATAAATTTTTCATATTTATTTCCCCCATCTAATCAATTTATGCCATTTTCTGAGCTAATAACAACTATTTTTTACATTTAGTGTTATCACAAAATCCTTAAACTCACTCAGATGGTCATCAAATTAAACAGGTATGTCAAGCAAGTATTATGATATCTCTGTAACCATATACAAATCTAACATGTTAAAGAGGATGTTACACAACCTGGTTAAGAGAAGTTTCACTATGCTGAAGACACACCAGCCACCCCTACCAATTAAGAACCAGTTGGTAATGACTCTGGAGAGCTAGAAGATGATCATGCTAAACAACTTTCAAATGCTGATCCTTGAGTTGCAGTAACAAGAATCCTCACCCAACTCTCTTAAGAAGGGAGTCTGACACTTGAAAGACCACTAATATCACCTGAACCTATCAAGACCCAAGAAGAAGAAAATAAAAGTGAAGATGAAGGACAAGGAAGAAAATAAGGAGAGCAAGAAAAGGACATTGACAAGGAGGCATCACAACAAAGAACTAAGATTGATGTTGATGAACCTTCTTAGCATACTGAGAAGCTTGTGTCACCTCAATCTCTTCAGCAAAAGGATGATGAAGCTTCTTCTATACTCTATTCACCTGTTGCCTACAATTCACCAAGGCTTTCATCCCCCATATATGATGCTACTGCTCTTAGGAATGAAATGGAATTAAGCCCAAAGACTCCTGATGTCTTAGTTGTTACTGCTAAGCACTTGGACTCTCTGAGGGGACAAATTTCACTTGTATTTTTTTTAAATACATTGATTGATGAACCAAGAGCAGGTAAGGATGATTAAACTGCTATCAAAGGAGTTAGAATGGAAGGGAGTGAGACACATCATGGTTCCACTCAAGCTGAACATACTCTTTCCAAACTTCCTATGAAGAAAACATACAAATCTGTAAAGGAAGAAATTAAGCTTCTGAGAGTTGAAAATAAGAAACTAGGGAAGAAGGTGAGAAAATTGAATGTTAGTCAAAGGGAAATCAATTCCACCTTGCACAACTTCATGGACAAATTTCTGATGTTTGAAGAATAGATGGTGAAGAAGATGGAAGAATAAGTCATCCCTAGAACTACTAGGAAGGAGCACTACCCTTATCCCCCACACAGTCAAATTCTTTAGTTTACCTTCTCTTCATCCTCTTCTAATCAATCTGGATCCCAACAAGCTTAAAACTCAATGATTGCTTACTATAACCCCATTTTTTGTTGATGCCAAAGGGAGAGATAGGAACATGAAAATTTTTATCTTTTAATTTCAAGTATTATGAGTGGTCTTAGGGGGAGTTTGTGCTAACATCCTGAGAAAGTTCTTGAAAAAAATTTCAAAAACATGAAGAATCTCCACAAAAACTAATTCAAGAGCGAATCAAAGATCAAAAAGATGCTATCACCATTCGATATCAAGAAGAAACATGAAATTGATGGTGGAATCAAAGGACAAGAAGATTTGCAAAAGATCAAGCTTGAGAAGGTTGCTGAGAAGGTTTATGAGAGAGTTCCTCATGAGAACGTTCTCACTTAGGCAAGAACATAAGTGACTTATGCTGCCTCAACACAAAAAATAAAATAATGGCTACCTGCCACAAACAGGACAAATGACTGTTAGAAGCCTTCAACAGTTATATTAGAAGGCTATAAAAGGTCCCAAGCTTGAGAAAGAGTGGGTTAATGATCTGAGCAAGAATCAAGCTGCATATATGAAGAACAACTCTCTCACCTTTACCTATTTTGTTCTTAAAGTTCTCAAATCTTCAGTAGGTGTATTATAGGCCTTGCTAAACTATGTTTGTACACTCTTTGAGTGATTTCGAGACCTATCCACTTGTATTAAACACCTCAAACCTGACTTAGATTATTGAGCGTTGATAGTGAGCTTGTGGGTTGTACAAGCCACTAAGAAGTTTAGTTAAGCTTGTTGTTTGTGCCTGGAGAGGCTGAGAAAAATGAATTCTTGTTGTTTCACACCTAGAGAGGCTAAAGGAAAAGAATACTCAACATAAGAGCCCTGAAGAGGCTTGGTAAGAAAGAATACTTTTTTTAGTGAAAACCCTAGTATTTGCTAAGTACTAGACGTAGCCTCACGTGGTTTAGGGGTGAACCAATATAAATCCTTGTGTCTTGTTTCTTTTTTCTCATTTTAAATCTTTTGGTTCATTCTGATTCTATACTTAAGAAAGTGAACTCAACAAGAACATACTTTTTTCTAAGGTTTGATTATGTGTTTTCAGGAAGTTATTCTAGTTGTTAAAGTTTTCTTCTCAAAGATAAAGCGTTGATGTTTCAAGAAAGTAACTTGAGAAGCTTCTACTATTAAATACTAAAATTGTGAGAGAGTTCATTTTAACTCAACTAGCAAACTCTCTTATAAACTTTCTCGCCATACACTGTTGAATCTTCATGTCATACATTATTGAACTCTCTCACCTAACTATTTTGTTTTAAAGTAATCTCACCGCCAAGCCTAATCCACATGAGAAAGTTGTGAGAAGACTAAATTTTTTAGGAAAAAGTAACATAATTCAACTCCCATTCTTGTGTTACAACTAACTTTAGTAACCTACATGCAAGCAATCCTACTGGTTTGAGTCTAATCAAGGTTAAACCTACTCATTTCAAGTTTGAGATCAAGCCAATAAGGGTTTGGCTTAGTGCTTGGTCTTACACTTGCATGAAATTCTAGTGGTCCAAAGGTAATGATTACTTACCTTTATTTTAATTTAAATAGGATTCTAAACCTATATAATTATCCTAATTTATTCTCCTGCATTTTATAAAGTCCTAATGAAATTATAAGGTCATTATTGTCATCTAAGTTTATTCTTCAATTTATAAAATTATTTTCATAATTTTATCCTATTTTTTCTAATTTCCATGCTATTTTTAAGTTGTTAAAGTCATTAAAATTCACTAAAATTACTAAATGAATTTATTTAAGCACCAAAAATTTATCATAATTTTATTTATTCATTTATAGCCAAATTATGAGTTTTTAACCATTATTGTTACTCATTTAAATTTTCTATATTTATTTGAGCTAATATTTTAAACTTAACTTACACGCTAAGTTATTTTCTACCTGCAAGTAAAATGCAACCATGCAAGTGAGCAAGCAAACAAATCAAATAATTAATTATTTATTAATATAAATATTTATTTAAGTAAATTAGAAGGGGAATGTTACAATTTGCATATATTCATAAGCAATGCTCAAAGGAAATAATATTTACATCAAAATGTGAAAAACAGCATTCATCCAAAGGCAGCAATTCATCATGCCTATAGGTAATATATATTTTTTATAAACTTAAGACTAAAGGGTCCTACCTTATTCTCAGTTTTGGACATATAAGGCACTTTCATTCTTCCTTCCTTTTTCTTTACCTCAATCAATTGACTTGGGAGCTACTCTAATTCCTTTTTCTTTTGCTCTTTAAGCTTCTCATTAAATAATATTCCTAGATAAAAAAATTCATGGTAGAATGGTCCTTTTCTAATTGTATGACGCAATAATTAGGGTTCTAATATTATTCTTCGGTGGGTGCAACACTCCCTCCTTCACCCATTCTTCCACTTGCTAGTAAACTTCTTGTTGTGAGAAAGGAAGTGTAACACCCTAGATAATCATGTTAGACTTGTAAATAGTTACAAATGTAGCTTAATACTTTCTTAACATATCTGTTGAATTTTGTAGCTATCTAAGCATGCTTGGTCACTTTGTTGTAACACTATATGTGATAAATAGCTGTTATTAGCTACAAAATTGGCTCAAACTATTCAGTTAATGGAAATAGATGTGAAAAATTTATTTCTAGGTTACAAATGTGTGATATGTGCTATAGTTCAAATCTGAGGATAATCAGGGCTAGTTTGGTATTTTTAAGCATACTGATTGTATGTTTTAATGTTAATTTGAGTAGCAGTTGATATGGAAAATGGTGGTTTTACCACACCAAGATTTTCTATGAATCTTAGGATTTATTTTGAATCTGTTGGAAGTTAGGAACCTGAATTTGGTGAAATCTAATTGTTGTTAGCTGTAACACCCTTATGGGGATGTCACATTTATGAATGCAATGAAATAAAATAAAAATAAAACTCTTACCCAAGTTGTAAAACATTTGATACTTACGTAATATTTGTGGTAATATTTTTTTTTCCTTTTTATAATTATAACATTAAATAAAATAACATGAAACACAAAATATAACAAACATAAACTCACTATAATATACATATGATTCTCTTTTAGTACACACATAATTTACAACTACATATATTTAATAAAACAGTAAAGAGTTGACACAAAGCTAAAACATAGCACTGCCTAAGTGCATCTCGAGATATCTAACCCTCCGATGAATCATCTTCCAGAACCTCCAGAATAACCATCTAAAAGTTCACATCTCGGAGATCTCACAGCACGACGGACACGAGTCCGAGCTGTCGACTCGCTACTAAGCTCACTGGGCCCATGGAAAATTCCCTGCCAATAACGCCTAATGGTCAGAGGTAACTCTAAATGTAAATAAAGCATAGTAGTGAATATGACCTCTCCGTCATACTCTCTACGTAGGGACACGGTCAAACGTCCTACATAAGCAACTGTCCCTCGGTCCACATGCATACGCCACGCCTCGGAAGCCCCATGAAACTCCAGTCTCACGAACCCGAAGAATCCCGGCAATGCCATGATCTCAAGATCAGTCTTGACAATCAGTGTGATCTACCGGCTCCTCCTCCTCGTATACTCTGCCCGACTGTTGCTCGTCGAGATATTGTATCTCAAGAGGCTGATCTTCTTCTTCCTCTAACTCTTTACGAATATAATATAATAATTTCGAGAAAACATATAGAGAGGTGAGACAATCTACATCACTACCCGCATGCCAATAAAGAAAACGACAATACAAAACAGTTATCACAACAGTATATACCAATATATCATGCATAATATATCAAGCAATATATAGCAATAATACATACCATTATATCATGCATAATATATTAAAGCAATAATTCATACAATTTATCACAGATTATGGTAAGCAGTAAAATGCAGGTAATGCATGACCACACACCGACTCATTCCTACTCCATGGAGCTAAACACGGATATCTGAGAGAATGATCCGATTAGAAACTAATAATACTTTATGGCTGCCCAACCAAACTATTGCACTATCAAATCTTTGTGTCTATAGTCCACAGTCCAAACATCGTGTAGCAGTACACAGTCCAACATCGTGTACCACAGGCATAGTACTTAATAGTCCCCTCAAGATCTCGACTAAGAATAGTGCTTGTCAAGATCATTAGTGTGTTGTCCGTTACCACGGCCCAGAGGAGCAACCCACTGTCCGCATGTGGAATTCTCCGCACACTAACGCCTCCAAGTTCATAAATGAACCACACTACGCTTATCACACCAAACACGATGTAATTCGCCTCATCAATCAATCACCAATTATAAACCAAATTGGCACAACACTCTAAACATGATCTAAAATTACAAAAATACCCTTATTATCCAAATTTTACTATAATTACAAAAAATTACCAAAATACCCATAGTCCCAAAATAACAAAGTATAGTACATCCCACCTGACAGTACTACACCACAACATGTCCGGGTCCACCACTTTGGCCCGACAGCAAAACTCACAGTATTATTCAATCGCGTAGGAATTTTATCACATTTTCACAATCTCATCATTTCACAAATGTTTTTAAATCGCGTAAAGATATTTTGACATTTTTAAATATCACAGAATGTTTTTAAATCATTTTCTCAATCGCGTAAGATTTTTAATTAATTTTCTTAACCGAATAACTTAAAATCATCATTTCTGCTCTGTGTAAAACTATATCTAGTACTTTTAAAATACGTAGAGTATTTTTCCTTATGTTCTAAATATAGTATGAAATCTTTTCATTTTATGCGTCTGATTTTAATAAATTTTGGCAGTATTTTGCCTATAAAATCAGTATAAGGTATTTTCAACGTTTTCCACTAAATATAGTTCCTTTTATTTTTACCCAATAATTACGCTTTGAAACTTGCTAACGCGCTTCAAAATTTATAAAATGAGCTTTACGTTAGTATTTTTCTAGCATCTGTTTTATTTCTTACTTAAACTAAATTTTGCTAAGTTAAATTTCTAGAACTGAATTTATTCTTTTTATTTTTCTCAATGAATCATTGGAATCCATTTATGTTGTAAATTACTTACCTAACCTATCTTAGCAAATAAAATGGCATGTTGGCCAAATCAAAATAAAAATGGTATTTGATTATACACTAAATGGCATATTGGCCACAATTAACTTAAACCATTTTTAACTTGATTATTTTACCTAGATTCCTTAAATCAGTGATTTAGAAAATTACTGAGAACATTTTGGTTCTCTATTTTGATGTATGGTCGTGAGCCTCATAATGTGTTCTTCGGAACACTCATGCAAATTGCACATGTTATTCACATCCTACTTTAATAATTATACAGTTATAAGCACATATAATTATTAAATAACATATAATATACATACAATATATTGAAAGCCATAAACATGCATAGCAAAAATAATAAAAGCTATAATCATGCATAGCAAAAATAATCACAAATAGAAAAGCATTTTAAACAATCAAAAACAATAAAAATCACAAATAAACCATACAAACCGAATCCTTATGGATTCTACACACAAACACAAATCCATTTTCCCATCACCACTTAGGGTTGATGAGATTAAATCTCCTCTTACCTCTTGTAGACAATTTAACCTAAGTTAGTTTTTCTCCTTTCCTTCAAATTTCATGTGACTCCCAAACAAATCTCTAAAATTCTTAAACAATTAGTAAAAACACATACAAGGTACAATATTGAAAAACCATGGAACAATCATGGTTAGAAAAATTAGAAATGTAATTTTGAACCATAAAAACAAAACTTACCCTTAAGTAAGTAACCAAAAGGTTGGATTTTGGACAAGATAGAGTAGGAATTTGGGAAAACTTTGTGAATGAAAAGTGTTTAGAATGGGATTTGGCTTTAGGAAATATGATGAGATGAAATTATGAAGGTTTGGTTGTGTGGGTGTGGGTGTTGGCCGAATTCATGGAGAGAAAAATAAAAGAGAAGTGTTGCTTGGTTTTTGGTATTTTAGAGAGAGAAAATGGATAGCTAAAAGTGATAAGTGTGAAAAATAAAAGTGAAGAGTGAAAATTAGGGGCTGCTACCGTGAGTGGGTTTTGGGTGAGCTTGAGTGATCAACTTTGCATGGTAAAATATCATAGAGTGTTCACATGGTTAAGCACTTGGCTTATGTCATGTTGGAGGCTTCAAGAATCATGTAGAACCAAGCCAACTCAAGCCTCCTTGCTGCTGCCCAAACCGTGTGGGTCTTCCTCTTTTTAGTGTCTTAATTGTTCTCCAATTACACCTAATTACATGCTAATTAATTAGGTACTTTGTTAGGTTAATTATCCTAACCAATCTTAATTAACATACTAATAATATAACTAATTAATTTAACATATATTAACATATATTATAACCTTTAATCAATATTAATATATCTAATTAGTATTTAGATTATAATTAATTAATAACTAAGCTAGTTCACTTACTTTGTTAATTAAGTAATTAGATTAGTCAAATTAAGCTTAATTAGGTTACTAACCAAATTCAAGCCTACAATTTTTGACTTAATTCTAACCTTTGATTCATCTTTAATTCTTAGCCCTAGATTAGATCTAAGGTAGATATCAATTATTCATAAATCTATCATTCTAATCTCACCATTGATTAGATCAACGGCTTAGGTTAAAGGCTTCCTAACTAAGTCTTCATCCAACGGTCCAAACGAAAGTCTATGCTCCCTTCGTTGACCAATTCCTATTGGTTTAGAAAGTCAAGCCACTTTTATTGACTTGCTCTCATTGGCTAGAATTTGTACAACAAGACAATTGACTATTTTTCCTAAACGCGGTCCCACAAGATTTTTAAAGATCGTGGTCAAATCAAGCGATTTTTACTATTTTTGAGACAGTAGGTACTGTAATATAAAATAATATTATAAAAATATAAAATTATTTTATTGCATAGTTAAATCCAAAAAATTACGAGATTAATATATATATCAATCAGAATTGGGTTTAGTAAGATCCCCCACTCAATTAATTAAAATAAGATTTATTCGGCTAGAAAATTTTTATTTCCCCAGGTCGGAGCAAATCACATAAAACAGTCAAGTACACTCACGAAACAGTCAAATTAAATTTACTGCTCACAGAAGTCACAAAACAGTACATTTTGGGACTATATTGTAATTATCTCAAAAGTTGGGGTGTTACATTAGCAGATCGGGAAGTACACATGGTCATTTAAGTGACTAAAGTCACTTACGGCCATTGTGTTACAGCCTTGTTATATTAAGGCTTGAGATGAGATGTTTTATCTCATTTTTCACTCATTTCTCTCATCTTCTCTCACAATTGCAGTTGCCATAGGAGAAGGAAAGGAAGGCCAAGCAAAGAAGGAGGAAGAAGAGGAAAGGAAAAGGAAGGGGAAAGCCAAGGCTTCATCATCTTCATCATCTTTGATCTACGAGGCAGGGGGTTTTCTATCCATTGAGTCTTTTTGGTTCATGTTGAATGATCTTAGGGTTCATGGATGGATTTTTGGTTTGGTGAGCCAAATCCTTTGTCTTAACTTTGTTCTTGATCTCAAGAGTTGAGTTAGAGTGTTTTCAACACACTGGAAACCATGGAAGCTTGCTTTTCTTGATGGATGTTCATATACCTATTTGAGGAGTTTTTAGGTTTTGGATGATTCTATGGGTTGATATAGTTTAAATCCATGTTTGATGATTTGAGTTAGTGATTTATGATTCTAACATGTTAGAGAGCATGATAGCAATTAGAAATCATCTAAAATTTGGCTATGATTGGCTAAATCTCGTTTTGTTCCTTAATGGAACAGTAATAGCTTCTACAGAATTCTACAAATTCTGTTATGGGTGATCAACACCTAGGCGCCCTGAGGGGAGCGGCCGAGTGCCCTCAGCCCAGGGAAGATTCGCATGATATTGTGCGGGAAGCACCTAAGCGCCCTAGGTAAGAGCGCTTGAGCGCCCATTCCAAGATTTCACAAGATTCCTATCTTGGTGAAATGGAATTCTCTATCAGCTGGGACTGTTCATATATGTCCTTTTAAGTGTCTTGAGGCACTAATGAGAGTATTTTCAAGGGGGAAATTACTACCTAGTATATATGAAAAAAAATGTGAGACCTTAGGTAACCAATGGTTTGGGAGTGCCATAGGCTAACACTTAGATTATTGATCCATATGAGATTGTTTTTATTATCACCTGTGATAATGATATGTGATGAGAATGGCACATAGAGTGAGTATGTGAGTATTCCTAATTTGATAGTTGCAAAACCTCGTGGAGGAGGATAGTCACGTTTAAGGGCATTAGATATGAACTCGGGTAGGAGGATATTCGATGTGGCATTGAATGTGTGTTAAATATCACTTACATGTTTTCTCACACACTTATTATTCTCATGTATCTGTGTTTGGTATATGAGATAATAATAGTACAATCATTGTTGTGAGGTGGAATAGTCCATTCATTGTCAGGTAATGTTAAATGGTTGAAGCCATACTACTCAGGAGAAATACAAGGAACGGAGTTCCTGGGAATAATCGAGTTTCATGACATTGCACCAACATTATTTAATCTCATTACATAACCATTGTCTTAGGACATGTTAGGCATAAACATATGACATATTAAGCATTGCATTTGCATGGTAATTGTATGGGCAGTTACCTTAATCAATGATATTTACGATTATATGGGCGGTTATATAATATTGTTGATAGTTTCTTTTAATACGGGTTTAGGAATATGGTTTTCTTAAGAATACTACATAGAGTTGCTATGTGAGTTGTTCTTTTGGTAGTAAGTAGTGATTCTTATACCTGTGGTGAACTTATTCCTAATGTAACTATTGGTTTATTCATTGTGAATGAATAAATGTTGGTTTTGAAATACTTATATTGAGAAATTGTGATTTCTCACCCTGATTGTGTTTCATATAAAACTAGGTGGAAGCGTATCTAAAGGAAAGAAGAAGTCATTTGAAGACACATAGTATAAATGGTTTTTTAGGCTAAGCTTGTATTTATTTTATATTTGCTTTGATGTTTAAAGCTTTGTACGATAATATGCCATTTTGAGGCAATGATGTGTGTGTGCGTGCGTATATATATTTGCTTTGATGTTTAAAGCTTTGTACGACAGTACGCCCTTTTGAGGCAATGATGTGTGTGTGTGTGTGTGTGTGTGTGTGTGTGTGTGTGTGATCTTTCGTTATCGTGACTCTCCATAATTATTTGTATAAATGTTGTGGGTTGAGCATGTTATGGTATTAAAGTAGCATGGCTAGTATTGATTATTCTTATATATGTCAATATATCGGGATAGCCTTTTAGTTGTGGCGCCGCTTTATAGCTCTTTTGCTTTCCTTACTCGTCCAGGGCGCATACATCAAAAAAGGAAACCACTTCTTTGGCTCACTTCCTATGACATTTCATGGCTTTGGCAATGTCTGTAACTCACTTCAGTAACTCCAAAAATATGCGTAGTCCACTTAAGGATAGAAAATTTTGTACCTATCTTCCACATTTTTATGAAACCCTACACCAAGTTAGCCTTATATAGTGTTTCCATGCACTACAATGCTCGATCCCTATACCTTTTGATGAACGCCACCAATCCTTCTCTGCTTCTTTGCTTAACATGCCATAGATCCATAATATGCACCACACCCCCTTATTTTGGGAACTTGTTGCAGAACTTCGTGACCATTTCTTCCTATGTGTTGATTGAGTTTGGTCGTAACTTTGCATACCAGGTGAACATTCTAGTTGTTAGTGATTTAGAAAACTCACGCATGCATAAGTCTTTGTCTCCTCTATATGTAATATCCCTTCCAGATTAAATTCTTATATATATATGACAATATTTAATTTGTGTTTCGTACTCATAGGACATACGTGTAATTTATTAAATTAATAATAAGGACATATGTGAAATTAAAATTTTTTGCATACAAATTGAATTATTCTTATACAATGGGTCTGAGGGAATGATAGAAGAATTTACAGAACACTAGAAACTATGAAAAAGGTTTCTAAGTTATTTAAGATATAAGTTTACTATTAGGCAACTTATAAATTATAGAAATTGGAGGTTCAATAGAGAAATTCTTATAAGTTACTAACTAGATGTTTAACTAAAATGTAATCAATGTAACTAAATTGATAATGGTTTAGTTAGAGTAACAAAGTAATCATGACTTAGTTAGGAAAAACTATTAAAATAAACAATGACCAATAGAAACAAACCACTTAGTTAGACATTGGTTAGCTTCTAACTGGATGAATTAGCCACTAGTTGAAACCCAATTGGATGGTTAGAAAATATAAAAGGAAAAAGAATAGAAAAGAAAGAAGACGAATACTCCCAAAGGAGCTAGAGGGTTAGACCAAGGCAAGGATAAATGAGGAAGAGGAGAAGAAAAATAAGGGGAAAAGAAGAAAAGCCAAAAACAAGAAGAATCCATAGTTTTTCAAGCTAGATTTCAAGAGAATCAAGTAGCTAGATTCAAGATCTTCAACTTTCTTGCAAGTTCTTTCAAGAACAAGAGGTAGGGAATAATACTTTTTCTCCTAATTTTATTGAGTTGTTCTTGTTTTAAAAGTGTTCTAATATGCTTCTTCATCACGATTTTGAGTCAAAGAAGCCTTATTTATGATTGTTTTGTTGGATTGGAACCCTAGGGTAGTAAGACTTCATATTGTGTCCTTGTGAATTTGATTGAGTTTCAATGGAAGATTAATGAAGGATAAGGTTATTGATGAAGAAAGAATCATATGAGTGATGTTAATTTTGAGAAAATATGGTCAAGAGATAAAGATCCAAAAACTAGGGTTTCATCCAAACCAATTTAGGGTTTTTGGTCTAATCTTTGAAATAAAGTGAAATTGATGTAAGAAATGGATTCTTAATGGTAGAAATGGTCTAAAAATGATTAGAATGAGAAGAAATCTTCATTGCCGCATATGGATGAATTCGGCTAAGAAGAAGATTTACGATTAAATTTGATTGTTAATAAACTACTTAGTATTTTATCATTGTAATTATAAGAATAAATTATATGGATTATATTGATGTTGGAAATATAATCAAGTGGTTGATGCCATAAGTGATAAGTAAGTGGACTATGTTAATGATATACATTATGATTAAGTAATGGAATTTATGATGAAAAATGATTGACTATGTTAATGTCACAAATTATGAATTTTTTATCTTGCTTATGTGAAATATTGATACTTAAAGTACTGACATTTTACTAATTGGCATTTTGCCTAAAAATGTGACATCAATGTTAAGAAGAGAAAAATGTAATGATTCTAAAATCTATTAAGATGTGTTCTCGGGCTAAGAAGAATCTTTGAGATGTATCCTCAGGCTAAGAGGAACCTTAATAGAAAGTCTTGACTTCTAGAACTTGTTAAGGTGGTTCACGGGCTAAGAGGAATCTTTAATATTTGTCCAAGAGCTAAGTGGAACTTTTTAACACCCTCTTTAGGCATTACATTTCAAGTCAACTCCTTTTAATTCTTTACCTAAGTTATAAAGTATTTGATATTATTTTAATACGGGTTTCAAAATTTCTTTTTCGAGGATAACATAAACTTACCGAATTATAGAAACACAAGACATAAGAACTGAATAATATACTTTATATATAAACACAGTTTACTATAACCATAAGTACATTATATTTATATACCCACAACATAAAACATCTAACATAACCAACCTAGACTGGCCCCAATTCATAACATCTAATGAGAAGAGTCCTCCTCATAAGACAAATTCCTAGCTGGGAATGTCTCGACGGATGGAAATCTGAGCAGAAGATATCTCGAAGTCCTCCCTAGGAGTATAGTGAAAATCATTCCACAACTCCCTGATAGGTATAACAAACTCTACATATACAGCAACAAAAGAAAAAGTAGTGACCCCATGGCGGGTCCTACTTATAGATAGAGTAATGTCACCACAATACTCTATATGCTCTATGTCCCAATGGACACGCCAAGCATTAGCGCCTTCAAAAAACTATAGTCTAACAAAACCTAGTAGATCCCTCCTTGCCGCCATCGTAGTCTTCACAGACATAAGCATAAAACAGAAATAGACAAAACAATACAATAAAAATGTGAGATTCCCTACATCAATACTATCATGGCAGTATAAAGACAGTAAAATAATATACTATTCATACACAACATTTAACAAATATATTCATAGCATCATATAATCATTGCATGACATAACAAATAATTACTACAACACATATATATAACCGTGAAATGATAACCGACTATGCACATGCACAATGAACTAATTTCCTACTTCATGGAGCCAAACACAATTTCGGAGAGAATGATCCAGAAGATATGTCTATACGTCATCCGTCTATTCAAGTGCTATAAATTTTCTCAGTGTATACATCATGGCTTGTATAAGATATTCTACGCCAGATCGTGAATAGAATAGTGCATTGTTGCGATCGTTGGAGCATCGCTCAGTTACCATGACCCAGTGGAGCTACCTACTATCCAGTTGTGGAATACCCGTGCTCCTACGCCTTCAACACATGAACTACACTACACAATTCGCACCCGCAGTTAGGTGTAATTCAACTCCTAGGCAACAATAGACTTAACAGACACCGTCTGTCAAACAATGCATGTCAAATGACTTTATGCATAATATAAGTCACTACCGGCCACAATCACATAGTGGTACATCCGGGTCCAGTACATCGGCCCGATAGCAAAACTTGTTGTTCCTCTCATTCGCGTAGTGGTTTTATCACCATTTCACAATCGCGTAAAACTTCTGTTACATTTTCAAATCGCGTAATAATTTTTCAATATTTTCTCAATCCCATAGAGATTTTAAAACGTTTTCTCAATCACGTAGTTAAAAATCACCATTTTTGAATCGCGTAAGAGTTTTCTACATATTTTCAATCGCATAAAATATTTTTTTAATATTCTAAAGTCAAATTAAAACTTTTCATATTTAATATAAAATTTGGACTTTATTTCCATTATTTTTCATTAAATCACCTTTAAGTAATATTTCTAATATTTTTCTCCAAATCTACCTCATTTAATTTTTAAATAAAATCCTTTTCCATTTAATTTATTTAAAATCCATTTAAATAAAATACTTGAAATCCCCACCTTAGTCCAAAATTTACTATAATGGCTGAAAATTACATTTTAATTAGGAATAAAAATATATTCATTTCCATTTTCATTTTGTAATCCCTTAATTAAATTCATTACCACTAATCCTCTAGAATATCATTTAATAAAACATTTTGCATTGGAATCCCCCTTTGAAGGGCTTAGAGGCCATGAGCCTCAATGGCCATTGGAGCCAAAATTTCATTTCCTCACAAGCATATTTTATGACGTACAACATACTTTAAGCATCAAAATTCTACTCTAACAAATTCATACATAATATCAAAGCAATAAATCACATAGAACAAATAATTACAAATCACACAATCACACCAAAATTTTGTGTCCCTCACCACCATAAGTGGTTGATGAGGTTAATCTCCCTCTTACCTTAGATGTAGCTTCCTAAGCTCCTTGTATGATCCTTTGTATCAACTTCCTCCACCAAGTAACTCTTGAAATCAAAGCAAACACAAATATATTAACATCCAAGGCTAGAGTTAGCCAACCATAGATTAAATATGGTCTTAGAATTTCAAGAATCAATTAAGAAATCAAGTTTCAAGAACTTTCCCTTAAAACCCTAGAACTTGAACTCAAAAACCAAGCTTGAAAATGGTTGAATCAAAGCTTAATCACAACACCAAAGATGCTTAGGATGATGTTTAGAGTCAAGTGGTATGATTTGTTTAAATTATGAGAGATTGGAAGGTATATTTGTGTAGCTTGGCCGTGAGATAAGGAAGAGAAAATTAGAGAAAATGGTGTTTAGCTTTGAGAGAAAATATGATAGCTTTTAGAATGTGATAGAAAAATGAAACTTAGTCACTTTGGAGGCTAAATGGCCATGAGACTTCATGGAGAGAGAGATATATTTTTGTTTACTACAAGCCATCACAACCATTAATTCAATCAAGGGTGGATATACAAAGCTTTCCCTCCAAGCTTGTTTCTAATAAGTTGATCAAAATGGTGTCATAGCCACCTTCCTTGACTCACATAAGATATTTTCCAAAAGCTATTACCCAATGGACAATAGCTACTGCTATTATTTACCCAATGGATAATAACATTACACAATGAATAAAAGTATTACCTAATGGATAATAACATTATCCAATGGATAATAGAATGTACTCAAAACACAAAAACATTATCCAATGGATAATAGCATTACCCGATGGATAATAACATTATCTAATAGATAATAAAATGGAACAAAATTTCAGATAAAGAAAATTTTCATCAACCGTTTCTAGTTTAGGGTTTAGTAAGTACCTTTGGCCCCACATTAACTGTCCGAAACATTTTGGTCCAGGAAAAAATTTTATTTTTTCGTGCCTGCCTCAAACACACATACAGCTCAAAATAATATTAAAATAATCAAAAATTCACAAATATTATAAAACTCATAAATATCAAGAAAAATAAAAAATTGGGATGTTACAACTCTCCCCCTCTAAAAAAAATTTTGTCCTCGAAATTTCTCTTACATTAAAACAAATAAGGATATTGCTTCTTCATCTTGTATTCAAGCTCCCACGTGGCATCTCCAATCATGACGCTCCAGATCACCTTCACTAAGGCAATTTCTTTTCCTTTAAGTTGTTTCACCCTCTTGTCTTCGATCTTTACAAGAAGCGTCTCATAGGTCAAGTTATCTTTCAATTGTAACATATCCAAAGCTATAACATAGGTTGGATCAGGAATATATTTTCTTAACTATGATACATGAAAGACATTATGGAGATTTGAAAGAAAAGGCAGTAAAGCTATTTGGTAAGCTACTGGACTTATCTGATGAAGAATTTGATATGGTCCAATGAATTTAGGAGTAAACTTTCTGGATTCAAATCCAAAAATCTCAATCTCAGGGAATATTAAAATTTTATTGGAACAATATAACAGGATATGGTTAGTAGATAACCGATCCATTCCTAAGATTTTGTCTATTTGTGAAAGAAGTAGACAAATCAAATTCATAGAAAAGTTCTTATTTTTAACAGTAATAGGATAATTTAAATAGGCTTGAGTAGTAATTACAAATTTAGCAGTGGAAGTAATAATAATCAAGTTGAAAGGATATGAAAACACAGACAAGCCTAAATGGTTCATATAGTCATAGGCAACAAAAGTATAGGTCACCCTTGAGTCAAATAGTACAACTAAAGACTTACTTCTTATAATACAATCTTACTTGATAAGATCCTCATATTGGGAGGCTTCTTCTCCATTCATTGTGTAGACTCTTCCTCCTGCTTGATGTCTCAAAGCACGTACGTTACTCACAGAAGGCTCCGTCTTCGGTTGTGTACAGTCTCTAGAAAATTGTTCGAGTTCCCCACATCTGAAACAGATGATCCCCTTGATCGTACACTTCTTTGTCAAGTGATCTTTTCCACACTTTCAACATTTTGATGTCAATGTTACGGTCTGACCAAATCTGTTGCCACTATTATTTCCTCCAACTGTTTGCTATTGCTGTTGATTCCCCGGTGGTCGTGAATACGGCTCTTGATGGAATTGATTGCCATCACCATTACTTCCTCTTTGGAACCGAGATGGTCCAAAGTTACGAGGTCTCATATCCCGATCTTGATCTAACTCCTCTATCGATAACACTTGTCAAGCAAAATTGGGAACTACTCAATCCCCAGGGGTATCACTGCGTGCTTAAGATCGTGCCTTAGACCATCTTCAAACTTTCTGCACTTCCACTCCTCGTCAGGCTGTAGTTGGAAGTACCTCGAGAACTTTGACAGGCTATCAAACCTTGCAGCATACTCTCCTACCATCATTCCTTCTTATCGCAGACCAAGGTATTCCATTTCCTTAGCATACCTCACACTGGCTGGAAAATATTTTTCTAGAAATTTGTTCTTGAAAAGTCCCCACGTAATCACCCTTCCTTCAACTTCTAGTAGCTGTTGTGTTTTGGCCCACCAGTCTTCTCCATGTCAAACGAGCATGAAGGTAGCATAAGTTA
Source organism: Ormosia semicastrata (assembly GCA_029884595.1). Taxonomy (NCBI): domain Eukaryota; kingdom Viridiplantae; phylum Streptophyta; class Magnoliopsida; order Fabales; family Fabaceae; genus Ormosia; species Ormosia semicastrata. Next base: position 21,233,110 of record JAQQTO010000042.1, on the reverse strand, counting down.
CCTTCCTCTCATCAGCATAACTCATTCCTCAGAAAATCTTTTCCATCTCCTTGATCCAAAGATTAGCTTTTTCAGGATCAAACTCTCCTTTAAACTGCGGCATGTTGTTATGACAAAACTCCGATAGACTCTGAGTTTCTGCATTTTCTTCATGTTGTTGAGCAACTCTCTGATTAGTTGCACAATCACGTCTGCCATCCTTTGCATCGTTTCTACAGCTATAGCCATGCTCTTGTTATCACGTCCAGCTGTTACCAAGTGGCCTCAATACTCAAGAGGGGGTGAATTGAGTATGTAAAACAATTTTACAAATCTTTCACAAAACGTTTGATAATCAATTTTTGTTGAAGCTATTGGATGATTAGAGATGATTGGGTAGATGAGATAAACACTTTTACTTATAAGTGTAGTAGCCAAAGGAAACAATATTCAAGCAATTTAATAGAACAGTGCACAATGTAAAGAGAAGGGTTTAGAGAAAACAAACACAGTGATTTATCCTGGTTCGATCACCAATCCACTTATGATATACGTCCAGTCCTTAAGCAACCACTCGAGATTTTCCACTATATCGTCAAGCTTCAATAGGTGCTTAACAACCTTTACAACTTTGAGCACTCAACCCATTGGGATACCTCATCCTTGGAGCTTGAGTCTTTTCAACTAAGGGATGCCTCACCCTTTACACTTTTGGAGGGATGCCTCACCCTCTTTACAAAGCAATTTAGATTGATAGAATGAAACTCTCATAAGAGTAAATGATTACAAAATGAAGCTCTAATTTGCTCTCAAAGAATCACTCAAGTTTTTCACAAAAACAGAGCAAGAATGGATTTGAAGATTAAATCTCGTATTGAAGTATTAGTAATCAGTTTTTGGTTCAAGATCAAACTTCAATGAAGTCCCAACATTGGTATTTATAAGTTTTGTAAGTAAAGGAGTCGTTGGGACCTTTTAGCCAAGCATTAAATGCCATTAATATAGCCGTTGGACTCTGTCAGATTGCTTGTAATCGATTACACACCAAATGTAATCGATTACATTGTTGTTCCAACGTGTTCTTGGATTTCTAGGCTCTGTGTAATCGATTACATTCTTGGTGTAATGGATTACATGGCCTTTGACTTGCTTTGTAATCTATTACAATTTTCATGTAATCGATTACATGACTTCTGACTTGCTTTGTAATTGATTACAATTTCCATGTAATCAATTATATGACTCATTGAATGTGTTCTTGCCTTTCTGGGCTCATTGTAATCGATTACAAGGCCTCTGACTTGCTTGTAATCAATTACAATATCCATGTAATCGATTACAAGGCTTCTGTTTGTTGTGTAATCAATTACAAACATCATGTAATCGATTACATTAGCCTTTAAACACATTTTTCAAGTCCAATTAAGTTTGTAAGTCATTTCTAACACTTCAAGACATTTGATTAAACATAAATCCTTTCATAAGTGTTAAATCTAGGATTGAAAACAAAATTTCTTTGAAAAACATTTTTAGTTTTGAATTTTCACACTTATTTTGGAAATGATATATTAAAAACCATGTGAGAAATCTTGAGAGCATTTAACATTAATGTTTTAAGTCTTATGACTAAATAAACCTCTTGACTTCTTTCTTTGATCTTGATATTTTCTTTTGCACTTGATCTTCATTTTTGCACTTGATCTTCATCTTTGACTTTGTTATCATTAAAAACTATTTGACATGCTTTAAGGACATAAGCATTCACACCAGTCTCCACACTCACACCTCTTCCATGAGCCATCGTACTCCTTCAAAATTAAACTAAGCAATTAAAAATCAAGGTCAAATAAAATCATTTGAAATCCTTTCAAACGATATTATCTCCTTGTGAAAACCAAACACAGAGAAACACAAAGCACAAACAAGACAAATCTAACACAAACCCAAAAGACTCGAACTTGAGCACTGACATCAACTAATGTAACACCCTCCTTAGGTATTACATTTCAAGCCAACTCATTTTAATTCTTTACCCAAGTTATAAAGTATTTGATATTATTTTAATACGAGTTTCAAAATTTCTTTTTCGCGGATAACATAAACTTACCGAATTATAGAAACACAAGTCATAAGAACTGAATAATATACTTTACATATAAACATAGTTTACTACAACCATAAGTGCATCATACTTACATACCCAAAACATACAATATCTAACATAACCAACCTAGACTGGCCCAAATTCACAACATCTAATGAGAAGAGTCCTCCTCATAAGACCAATTCCTTAGCCGGGAATGTCTCGATGGATGAAAATCTGAGCAAAGGATATCTCAGAGTCCTCCTTAGGAGTATAGTGAAAATCATTCGACAACTCCCTGATAGGTATAACAAACTCTACATATACAGTAACAAAAGAAAAAGTAGTGACCCCATGGTGGGTCCTACTTATGGATAGAATAATGTCACCATAATACTCTATATGTTCTATGTCCCAATGGACAGGCCAAGCATCAGCGCCTTCAAGAAACTGTAGTCTAACAAAACCTAACAGATCCCTCCTTGCCGCCACTATAGTCTTCACAGACATAAGCATAAAACAAAAACAGACAGAATAATACAATAAAGAGTTGAGATCCCCTACATCAATACCATCATGGCAGTATAAAGATAATAAAATTATATACTATTCATATACAACATTTAACAGATATATTCATAGCATCATATAATCATTGCATCAAATAGCAAATAATTACTGCAACACATATATATAACCGTAAAATGATGACTGACTATGCACATGCACATGCACAATGAACCAAATTCCTACTCCATGGAGCTAAATACAATTTCGGAGAGCATGATCTAGAAGATATGTCTGTACGTATTCGCCTATTCAAGTGCTATAATTTTTCTCAGTGTATACATCATGACTTGTACAAGACATTCTACGCTAGATCGTGAATAGAATAGTTGTCGAGATCGTTGGAGCATCGCTCAGTTACCACGGCCCAGTGGATCTACCTACTGTCCACTTATGGAATACCTGTCCTCCTACGCCTTCAACACATGAACAACACTACGCGATTCGCACTCGTAGTCTGGTGTAATTCAACTCCAAGGCAACAATAGTCATAATAGACACCGTCTGTCAAACAATGCATGTCAAATGACTTTATGCATATTATAAACCACTACCGACCACAATCACACAGTGGTACATTCGGGTCCAATATATCGGCCTGACAGCAAAACTTGTTGTTCCTCTCAATCGCGTAGCGGTTTTATCACATTTTCATAATCGCATAAAACTTTTGTTATGTTTTCAAATCGCATAAGAATTTTTTAACATTTTCTCAATCGCGTAGAGATTTTAAAAAGTTTTCTCAATCACGTAGTTAAAAATCACCATTTTTAAATCGCATAAGAGTTTTTCTACGCATTTTTTTAATATAAAATTTGGACTTTATTTCCATTATTTTCTCATTAAATCACCTTTAAGTAATATTTCTAACATTTTTCTCCAAATCTACCTCATTTAATTTTTAAATAAAATCCTTTTCCATTTAATTTATTTAAAATCCATTTAAATAAAATACTTGAAATCCCCAAATTACTCCTTAGTCCTAAATTTACTATAGTGGCCGAAAATTAATATATTTCCATTTTCCTTTTGTAATCCCTTAATTAAATTCATTACCACTAATCCTCTAGATTATCATTTAATAAAACATTTTGCATTGGATTCCCCCTTTGGAGGGCTTAGAGGCCGTGAGCCTCAATGGCCATCGGAGCCAAAATTTTGTTTCCTCACAAGCATATTTTATGACATACAACATACTTTAAGCATCAAAATTCTACCCTAACAAGTTCATACATAATATCAAAGTAATAAATCACATAGAACAAATAATTACAAACCACACAATCACACCAAAAATTTGTGTCCCTCACCACCATAAGTGGTTGATGAGGTTAATCTCCCTTTTACTTTAGATGTAGCTTCCTAAGCTCTTTGTATGATCCGTTGTATCAACTTCCTCCACCAAGTAACTCTTGAAATCAAAGTAAACACAAATATATTAACATCCAAGGCTAGAGTTAGCCAACCATAGATCAAATATGGTCTTAGAATTTCAAGAATCAATTAAGAAATCAAGTTTCAAGAACTTTATCTTGAAACCCTAGAACTTGAACTCAAGAATCAAGCTTGAAAATCGTTGAATCAAAGCTTGATCACAACACCAAAGATGCTTAGGATGATGTTTAGAGTCAAGTGGTATGATTGGTTTAAATTATGAGAGATTGGAAGGTATATTTGTGTAGTTTGGCCATGAGATAAGGAAGAGAAAATTAGAGAAAATGGTGTTTAGCTTTGAAGAAAATATGATAGCTTTTAGAATGTGATAGAAAAATGAAACTTAGTCACTTTGGAGGCTAAATGGTCGTGAGACTTCATGGAGAGAGAAAGAAAAATTTTTGTTTACTACAAGCCATCACAACCATTAATTCAATCAAGGGTGGATATACAAAGTTTTCCCTCCAAGCTTGTTTTTAATATGTTGACCAAAAAGGTGTCATAGCCACTTACCTTGACTCACATGAGATATTTTCCAAAAGCTATTACCCCAATGGATAATAGCTAATGCTATTATTTACCCAATGGATAATAACATTACACAATAGAGAAAAGTATTAGCCAACGGATAATAACATTATCCAATGGATAATAGAATGTACCCAAAACACAAAAACATTACCCAATGGATAATAGCATTACCCAATAGATAATAGCATTGTCCAATAGATAATAGAATGGAACAAAAACTCAGATAAAGAAATTTTTTGTCAATTGTTTTCGATTTTCGGTTTAGTAAATACCCCTAGCCCCGTATTAACGGTCCGAAACTTTCTGGTCCATGAAAGAATTTTATTCTTTCGGGTCTGCCTCAAACACACATATAGCTCAAAATAATATTAAAATAATCAAAACAACTTAAAAATTCCCAAAAATTCACAAATATAATAAAACTCATAAATATCAAGAAAAATGAAAAATCGGGGTGTTACAACTCTCCCCCTCTAATAAAAATTTCATCCTTGAAATTTCTCTTACATTAAAATAAATAAGGATATTGCTTCTTCATCTTGTCTTCAAGCTCCAACGTAGCATCTCCAGTCATGTCATTTCAGATCACTTTCACTAAGGCAATTTCTTTTCCTCTAAGTTGTTTCACCCTCTTGTCTTTGATATTTACAGGAAACGTCTCATAGGTCAAGTTATCTTTCAATTGTACTGTATCCAAAGCTATAACATGGGTGGGATCAGGAATATATTTTCTTAACTGTGATACATGAAAGACATTATGGAGATTTGAAAGAAAAGGCGGTAAGTCTATTTGGTAAGCTACTGGACCTATCTGACGAAAAATTTGATATGGTCTAATGAATTTAAGAGTGAACTTTCTAGATTCAAATCCAAAAATCTCAATCTTAGGGAACATTAAAATTTTATTGGAACAATATAACAGGATATGGTTAGTAGATAACAGATCCATTCCTGAGATTTTGTGTATTTGTGAAAGAAATAGACAAATCAAATTCATAGAAAAGTTCTTATTTCTAACAGTAATAGGATAATTTAAACAAGCTTGAGTAGTAATTACAAATTTAGCAGTGTGAGTAATAATAATCAAGTAGAAAGGATATGAAAACACAGGCAAGCCTAAATGGTTCATATAGTCATAGGTAATAAAAGAATAGGTCACCCTTGAGTCAAATAGTACAACTAAAGACTTACTTCCTATAACACAATCTCACTAGATAAGATCCTCAGATTGGGAGGCTTCTTCTCCACTCATCATGTAGAGTCTTCCTCCTACTTGAGGTCTCAAAGCATGTACGTTACTCATGGAAGGCTCCGTCTTCGGTTGTGTACAGTCTCTAGAAAAATGTCCAGGATCCCCACATCTGAGACAGATGATCCCCTTGATCATACACTCATTTGTCAAGTGATCTTTTCCATACTTCCAACATTTTGATGTCGATGTTACGGTCTAACCAAATCTGTTGCCATTATTATTTCCTCCAACTATTTATTGTTATTGTTGATTCCTCGGTGCCCGTGAATACGACTCTTGATGGAATCGATTGCCATCACCATTACTTCCTTTTTAGAACCGAGATGGTCTAAAGTTATGGGGTCTTGTATCCTGATCTTGATCTAACTCCTCTATTCGACGATACTTGTTCAAGCAAATTTGGGAACTGCTTATTCCCCAAGGGTATCGTCGCACGCTTAAGATCGTGCCTTCGATCATCTTCAAACTTTTTGCACTTCCATTCCTCATCAGGCTGTAGTTGGAAGTACCTCGAGAACTTTGATAGGCTCTCGAACCTTGCAGCATACTCTCTTACTGTCATTCCTCCTTGTCGCAGACCAAGGAATTCCCTTTCCTTAGCATACCTCACACTGGCTGGAAAATATTTTTCCAAAAATTTTGTTCTTGAAAAGTCCCCACGTAATCACCCTTCCTTTAACTCCTAGTAGCTGTTGTGTTACGGCCCACCATTCTTCTCCATCTCCAACGAGCATGATGGTAGTGTAAATTACCTTTCTCTCATCAGCACAACCCATTCATCCAAAAAAATTTTCTAGCTCCTTGATCCTAAGATTAGCCTTCTCTGGATCAAGCTCTCCTTTAAACTGCGGCAAGTTGTTACTATGAAACTCCGATAGACTCTAAGTTTATGCATTTTCTTCATGTTGTTGAGCAGCTCTCTGATTCTGTTGCACAATCACGTCTGCCATCCTTTGCATCGCTTCTGCAGCTGCAGCCATGCTCTCGTTATCACGTCCAGTCTCCACACTCCCGCCTCTTCCACAGGCCATCATACTCCTTCAAAATTAAACTAAGCAATACAAAATCAAGTTCAAATAAAATCATTTGAAATCCTTTCAAACGATATTGTCTCCTTGTGGAAACCAAACAAAGATAAACACAAAGCACAAATACGACAAATCTAACCACAAACCCAAAAGACTCGAACTTTAGCTCTGATACCAACTAATGTAACACCTTCCTTAGGCATTACATTTCAAGCTAAATCCTCTTAATTCTTTACCCAAGTTATAAAGTGTTTGATATTATTTTAATATGGGTTTCAAAATTTCTTTTTCACAGATAACATAAACTTACCGAATTATAGAAACACAAGACATAAGAACTGAATAATATACTTTACATATAAATATAGTTTACTACAACCATAAGTACATCATACTTATATACTCGAAACATAAAATATCTAACATAACCAACCTAGACTAGCCCAAATTCACAACATCTAATAAGAAGAGTCCTCTTCATAAGACAAATTACCTAGCCGAGAATGTCTCGACGGATGAAAATCTGAGCAGAAGATATCTTGGAGTCCTCCCTAGGAGTATAGTGAAACTGTAGTCTAATAAAACCTAGCAGATCTCTCCTTGCCGCCATCGTAGTCTTCATAGACATAAGAATAAAATAGAAACAGATAAAATAATACAATAAAGAGGTAAGATCCTCTACATCAATACCATCATGGCAGTATAAAGACAATAAAATAACATACTATTCATACACAACATTTAACAGATATATTCATAGCATCATATAATCATTGCATCAAATAGCAAATAATTACTACAACACATATATATAACTGTAAAATGATGACTAACTATGCACATGCATAATGAACCAATTTCTTACTCCTTGGAGCTAAACAAAATTTCAGAGAGAATGATACTGAATATATGTTTGTACGTCATCCGCCTATTCAGGTGCTATAATTTTTCTGACTGTATACATCATGGCTTGTACAAGACATTTTATGCCAGATCGTGAATGGAATAGTGCATTATCGAGATCGTTGGAGCATCGCTCAGTTACCATGGCCTAGTGGAGCTACCTACTGTCCACTTGTGGAATACCAGTGCTCCTACGCCTCCAAGCTCAGCACATGAACTACACTACGCAATTCGCACCTGCACTTAGGTGTAATTCAACTCCTAGGCAACAGTAGCTTTAATAGAGACCATCTGTGAAACAATGCATGTCAAATGACTATATGCATACTATAAGCCATTATCGGCCACAATCACACAGTGGTACATCCGGGTCCAGTATATCGGCCCGACAGCAAAACTTGTTGTCCTCTCAATCACGTAGCATTTTTATCACATTTTCACAATTGTGTAAAACTTCTGTTATGTTTTCAATATTTTCTTAATCGCGTAGAGATTTTAAAACATTTTCTCAATCGCATAGTTAAAAATCACCATTTTTTAATAGCGTAAGAGTTTTTCTACGTATTTTCAATCGCATAAAATATTTTTTTAATATTCTAAGCTCAAATTAAAATTTTTCATATTTAATATAAAATTTGGACTTTATTTCCATTATTTTCTCATTAAATCACCTTTAAGTAATATTTCTAACATTTTTCTCCAAATCTACCTCATTTAATTTTTAAATAAAATTCTTTTCCATTTAATTTATTTTAAATCCATTTAAATAAAATACTTGAAATCCCCAAATTACTCCTTAGTCCTAAATTTACTATAGCGGTTGAAAATTACATTTTAATTCGGGATAAAAACATATTCATTTCCATTTTCATTTTGTAATCCCTTAATTAAATTCATTACTACTAATCCTCTAGATTATCATTTAATAAAAGATTTTGCATTGGATTCCCCCTTTGGAGGGCTTAGAGGCCGTGAGCCTCAATGGCCATTGGAGCCAAAATTTTGTTTCCTCACAAGCATATTTTATGACATACAACATACTTTAAGCATCAAAATTCTACCCTAACAAGTTCATACATAATATCAAAGTAATAAATCACATAGAACAAATAATTACAAACCACACAATCACACCAAAAATTTGTGTCCCTCACCACCATAAGTGGTTGATGAGGTTAATCTCCCTTTTACTTTAGATGTAGCTTCCTAAGCTCCTTGTATGATCCGTTGTATCAACTTCCTCCACCAAGTAACTCTTGAAATCAAAGTAAACACAAATATATTAACATCCAAGGCTAGAGTTAGCCAACCATAGATCAAATATGGTCTTGGAATTTCAACAATCAATTAAGAAATCAAGTTTCAAGAACTTTACCTTGAAACCCTAGAACTTGAACTCAAAATTCAAGCTTGAAAATAGTTGAATCAAAGCTTGATCACAACACCAAAGATGCTTAGGATGATGTTTAGAGTCAAGTGATATGATTAGTTTAAATTATGAGAGATTGGAAGGTATATTTGTGTAGCTTGGCCGTGAGATAAGGAAGAGAAAATTAGAGAAAATGGTGTTTAGCTTTGAGAGAAAATATGATAACTTGTAGAATGTGATAAAAAAAATGAAACTTAGTCACCGTGGAGGCTAAATGGCTGTGAGACTTCATGGAGAGAAAAAGAGATGTTTTTGTTTACTACAAGCCATCACAACCATTGATTCAATCAAGGATGGATATGCAAAGCTTTCCCTCCATGCTTGTTTCTAATAGGTTGATCAAAAATGTGTCATAGCCACCTTCCTTGACTCACATGAGATATTTTCCAAAAGCTATTACTCAATGGACAATAGCTACTGCTATTCTTTACCCAATGGATAATAACATTATACAGTGGATAAAAGTATTACCCAATGGATAATAACATTATCCAATGGATAATAACATTATCCAATAGATAATATAATGTACCCAAAACATAAAAACATTACCCAATGGATAATAACTTTATCTAATGGATAATAAAATGGAACAAAAACTCAGGTAAAAAAAATTCTCATCAACTATTTTCGGTTTCGGGTTTAATAAGTTCCTTAGGCCCCACATTAACCGTCCAAAACTTTCTGGTCCAAAAATATTTTTTATTTTTCTGGGTTTACCTCGAACACACATATAACTCAAAATAATATTAAAATAATTTTAAAATTCCTAAATATTATAAAACTCATAAATATCAAGAAAAAAAATTGGGGTGTTACAAACTTAATGAGAAGTCTTACAGTCGATCAGGTCCATTTGAGTTAGGGGACGCCCTAGAAAGTATGAGATATCTGCTAGGATAATGGCTGTAAGCAAGAAAAGAAAATTAATGTTATACTGAAATGTGAAATGGTTTTACATTAATGTTATGATTAAGTTGTGATATTATGTTTGATTATATTTAGAAATTAATTATGAATACTACTATATAATTATGTATAATGTTTTGCATGGAAAATTATTTTCTATAGTGAATGCAGCTAGGCATATCATAGTTCAAAAAAATTATTTTTAACTGTGCGATTTTCCTACAGAGAATTATAAATTCTCACCCCATATCTATTATGTTCAGAGAATCAAGATGGTGTGCATCGCTCTGCTGATTGATCTTGATGCTCATTTTATATTTCACACTCCTATAAATGAAATTCGTCTTGTGATAGACATTATTCACATCCACTACTTCATCATACATGACTCTGACTGACGATACATGCATGATGTAGGTGTTTACTGTTGTATATAGCTGACTTGGTTGTATTATGGATGTGCACTGTCTATTGATGTACTGACTAGATTTGTTTATTCAGACATTTGAAATGTCTTCTTTTTGTAGTTTTCTTATACCTTGTAAGGGTTTGTAAATATTTCTGGACAAATGTACTAGCACACCTTATGTAAATATAATAAATAAATGTAGCTAGTGTGTGTTTTAAGTTCTCTGTTTGTATTCTATTAGTTTTATGTTCCATTGATATGTTTACAGATAATAAAAAATTCAATATAATTGATTTAAGAATTATATTAATTCCATTAGATAATATACTGTTGCATGTATATTATTAAACAAGAAATAATAAATGAAGTATGTAATATTATATCAGTAATGCTAAAACATAATAGAATTACAAGTAGGATGTTACATTATGGTATTAGAGCAATAGTCTAAAGCTGTGCCTACTTAGGTACAATTAGTATGGTCTAGTCTTTATTTGAGATGCATCTCCTAGAAAATTATATAGTTGGTATGCATAGTATTATGAGCATATCGGTCTTAGTATTGTGTGATTTTATTCCTAGCCACAAGTATAGTATTATTGAGACTAATCACCTCAATAATTATTTGTCTATGTGTGTAGGGATAGAATGGAACCACTTAGATGTACCAGGAATAGGAACACTTATGCAAAATGGATAAGAAAGTTGGAGAATATATTTCAAGTAATGAGTTGTACTAATGTCCAGAAGGTTATTTATGTCATCTCTATGCTAGAAGGAGAGGTGGAGTATTGGTGGTAAGGAGCTAGAGGATTACTAGAAGCAAATGGGACACTAATTACTTAGCCGGTATTTTAGAATACTTTTTTGAATAAGTACTTTCCAGTTAACATTAAGAATGCAAAAGAAATTGAATTTCTGAATTAGAAAAAGGTAGTATGATTGTGGGTCAATATGTAGCAAAAATTTGAAGAATTAGCTAAGTTTCCCACTTACCTAAGAAATTATAAAGATGAAGAATGGAAAGCAATAAAGTTTGAATATGGATTAAGGCTTGAACTTTAGAATGCAGTAGCTGCTTTAGAAATTATTAACTATTCTATGCTAGTTAGTAAATGCAGAATAGTGGAGCAAACTCCGTTGAGGATAAATGATGAGAAGGGTAAAATAAATATCTTGAAAAGAAAAGTAGAGAATGATAGGCAAAAGGGAAATAATACCTAATTTAGACCCAATCTAAATAAGGGAAAACAAATACAAGATAGTAGTTGGGGACAACCTTGTTCTAAATGTAAGAGATTCCATGGTAACAAACCTCATTTGAAAGGAGCTAGAGCTTTTTTCAATAGTGGACAACAAGGTCATCATGTCAGAGATTGCCCTAAATTTAATACTTAAAATTCTGTTCAAAGATCTTAAACTAAGGGACGTGATTTTATTGTGAATACAGAATAAGCTGAACAGTCTCCAAATCTGATATAAGGTAAGTGTCTAATTCAAAATCATCTCTTAACTGCACTGTTTGATTCGAGAGCTACACATTCATTTATGTTTCTTGATTGTGAGAAAAATTTGAAACTATCTGTTTCTCTATTACCATATAATTTACTAGTTTCCACCCCTACGAGAGGAAAAGTTATAACTTGTCAAGTTTATCTACAATGTCCTATCTATGTATAGAATAAATTTTCAGTGATAGATCTTATTTGTTTGCCTATGAAGGATATTGATGTTATATTTGGAATGGATTGGATGTCTCAAAATCAAGTTATTCTCAATTGTTCTGAGAAATCTGTGAATTTTGTTAAAACTTCTGTGTCTAAATCTATTGAGTATAAGTCTATTTATTGCTTTGCCATTCAAGTTAGGGAATATTTGAAAAAAACTGCATAAGAATATGTTCTCTTATTTTCTTTAAATTCAGAGGAATAGCAAAATTAGAAACTATCCCTGTAGTAAGAGAGTTTCTAGAAGTATTTCCTCAGAAATAAATGATCTACCTCCAAAAAGAGAAATTTCTTTTTTGTATTGATTTGATACCAGGAACAAACCCTATTTCAATAGCACCCTATAGAATGTCTCCATTGGAGTTAAGTGAACTTAAGAAGTAAGGATGGAAATTTACAGTTGTGTGTCACCCTAAGGAGCTCCTATGCTCTTTGTAAAGAAGAATGATGGAAATTTACAGTTGTGTGAAGATTACCAAGAATTGAATAAAGTGACCATTAAAAATAAATACTCACTTCCAAGAATTGATGACTTATTGGATCAACTTTGGGGAGCCTCAATATTCTATAAAAAAAAGACTTAAGATCAGGATACCATCAAATTAGAATTAAGCTAGAAGATATTCTTAAAACTGCTTTAAGAACTAGATATGGACATTATGAGTATCTAGCTATGCCTTTTGGACTTACCAATTCCCTAGCAGAATTCATGGATTACATGAATTGTATTTTTCAACCTTTTTTGGACCAATTTGTGGTTGTTTTCATAGATGATATTCTCATCTATTCGAAGACAGTAGAAGAACATGAACAACATCTTAGACAGGTCCTTCAAATTCTACAAGAGAAATAGTCATTTGCTAAATTAGAAAAATGTGAATTCTAGTTTAAAGAAGTAAAATTTTTAGGGCATGTAATATCACATGGAGGAGTTTCAGTTGATTCCAATAAAGTGGAAGCGGTGATGCAAGAGGAGAGACCAACAACCATCACTGAAATCAGGAGTTTTCTAAGATTAGCTAGGTATTATAGAAGATTCATTAAGGGGTTTTCTTAATTAGTGTTACATTTGACCATATTAACTAGGAAGGAAAAGCCTTTTGAGTAGACTGATGAATGTGAAAATTGCTTTCAGAAATTAAAAGTAAGGTTAACTACAACTCCTGAATTAATTGTTCCTGATCCTAAAGAAAAATTCATAGTATATTTTTATGTGTCCAAGAAGGGCCTTGGATATGTTCTGATGCAAAATGAGAGAGTAGTGGTTTATGCTTCAAGACAATTGAGACCACATGAGGAAAACTACCTAACCTGTTATTTAGAATTAGCAGCAATGGTGTTTGCCTTAAAAATATGGAGGAACTATTTATATGGAGTAAAATTTGAAGTGTTCAGTGATCATGAGAGTTTGAAATATCTCTTTGATCAAAAAGAAATTAACATGAAGCAAAGAAGATGGATAGAATTCATAAAAGATTATGATTTTTGTTAAAACCCAGGAAAAGCCAATGAGTTAGCTAATACACTTAGCAGAAAGTCACTACATATGTCTTACCTAATGATTCAAGAATTAGAGTTATTAAAGAAATTTCGAGATTTGAATCTTTCAATAACCCTACAACCTAAAATTTTGTGCATGAGTCAAACAAAAATTGTCAGTGAAATTAAATCACATGTTTAACAAAAATAGAACACTAATCAATTTCAAAAAATGATCAAAGATCAGTTCACTCAAGGAAAACAAAGAGAATTACAAGTAACAAATGATGGGAATGTGATGTATAGGGACAGATTGTGTATTCCAAATGATAAAGTATTGAAAAATTAAATACTAGAGGAAGCTCATTGTAGTAAATATACTATTCATCTGGGAACCACCAAAATGTATCAAGATTTTAAGAAAATTTTATGATGGCCTAAGATGAAAGAAGAAATTGCAAGATTTGTAGTTAGGTGCATAACATGTCAAAAGATTAAAATAGAACACCAAAAACTAGCAAGTCTGCTACACCCATTAGAGATTCCTGGATGAAAATAGGATAGCGTGGCAATAGATTTTGTAATGGGAATGCCACGAACTTCTTTAGACCATGATGCTATTTAGTTATTATAGATAGATTAACTAAAACACCCCGCTTTTTGGCAATCAAAGTTACTTATTCATTAGATAGAATGGCTCAAACATACATTAATGAGATTGTTAGATTACATGGTATTCCTTCTATTATCATATCTAACGGGGACCCTAAATTTACCTCTAGATTTTGGGAAACACTACAGCAGGCATTAGGCACTAAACTTTGTTTTAGTACAGCCTACCATTCTCAAACTAATGGGTGAATTGAAAGAACCATTCGAACACTCGACGATGTGCTTAGAGCTTGTGTCTTAGAACAAACAAGAAATTGGTATTAGTGTTTGTCATCAATAGAGTTTGCATACAACAACAATCACCATTCTAGTATTAGGATGACACCTTATGAAGCTCTATATGGTAGGAAGTGTAGATCACCACTATGCTGGTATGAAGTGGGAGAAAAAATTTTATTAGGACTAGACATAGTGCAAGAAACTTCAGAGAAAATAAAATTTATTAGGGATAAATTGCTTACTGCACAAAGTAGGCAAAAAAGTTATGCTAATCAAGAAAAAGACCTCTAGAATTTCAAAAAGGAGAATATGTATTTTTGAAAATTTCTCCTATAACTGGAATAGGCAGAGTACTTAAATCCAAGAAATTGAGTCCTCGATTCTTAGGTCCATTTCAAATTCTCAAGAAAATAAGGTCAATAGCTTATCAAATATCACTTCCACCCAGTTTATCAAATATTCATGATGTTTTTCATGTTTCTCAACTTAGAAAATATTGTTCAGATTCTTCTCACATCCTATCCAATGAACCAGTATAGTCAAGAAAAGATTTGACCTATCCCAATAGACTTGTACACATTTTGGACACTTCTGATAAATAGTTAAGAGGAAAAATAATCCATTTAGTTAAGGTATTATAGGAAGGATTAATAGCAAAAGAGGCCACTTGGGAAAAGATAGAGAAAATGCAACGAAATTATCCAGAGTTATTTTTAACACGTAAAATTTTAAGGATAAAATTTTCTTAAAGGAAAGGAGAAATGTAATATCCCTTCCATATTAAACTCTTATATATATATATATATATATATATATATATATATATATATATATATATATATATGACAATATTTAATTTGTGTTCGTACTCATAAGACATAGGTGTAATTTATTAAATTGATAATAAGGACGTATGTGAAATTAAAAATTTTTGCATACAAATTGAATGATTCTTATACAATGGGTTCTAGGGAATAATAGAAGAATTTATAGAACACTGGAAATTGTGAAAAAGGTTTATAAGTTATTTAAGATATAAGTTTACTATTAGAAAACTTATAAATTATAGAAATTGGAGGGGTCAATAGAGAAATTCCTATAAGTTAGTAACTAGATGTTTAACTAAAATGTAATCAATGTAAGTAAATTGATAATGGTTTAATTAGAGTAACTAAGTAATCATGACTTAGTTAGGAAAAATAATTAAAATAATCAATGACCAATAGAAACAAACCACTTAGTTAGACATTGGTTAGCTTCTAACTGGAAGAATTAGCCACTAGTTGAAACCTAATTCGATGGTTAGAAAATATAAAAAGAAATAGAATATAAAAGAAAGAACATGAATGCTCCCAAAGGAGCTAGAGGGTTTGGCCAAGGCAAGGAGAAAGGAGGAATAGGAGAAGAAAAAAAAGGAAAAGAAAGGAGAAAATCCAAGAACAAGAAGAATCTATAGGTTTTCAAGCTAGATTTCAAGAGAATCAAGTAGCTAGATTCAAGATCTTCAACTTTCTTGCAAGTTCTTTCAAGAAAAAGAGGTAGGGAATCATACTTTTTCTCTAAATTTTCTTGAGTTGTTCTTGTTTTTAAAGTGTTCTAATATGCTGTTTTGTCATGCTTTTGAGTCGAAGAACCCTTATTTATGATTGTTTTGTTAGATTGGAATCCTAGGTTAGTAAGACTTCATATTGTGTTCTTGAGATTTTGATTGAGTTTCAATGGAAGATTAATGAAGGATGAGGTTGTTGATGAAGAAAGAATCATATGAATGATGTTAATTTTGAGAAAATATGGTCAAGAGATAAAGATCCAAGAACTAGGGTTTCATCCAAATCAATTTGGAGTTTTTGGTCTAATCTTTGAAATAAAGTGAAATTGATGATAGAAATGAATTCTTAATGGTAGAAATGGACTAAAAATGATTAGAATGAGAAGAAAATCTTCATTGCCACATATGGATGAATTCGGCTAAGAAGAAGATTTAGTATTAAATTTGCTTGGTGATAAACTGCTTAGTATTTTATCATTGTAATTATAAAAATAAATGATATGGATTACATTGATGTTGGAAATATAATCAAGTGGTTGATGCTATAAGAGATAATCAAGTGGAATATGTTAATGATATATATTATGATTAAGTAATGGAATTTATGATGAAAAATGATTGACTATGTTAATGTCACAAATTTTGAATTTTTGATGTTGCTTATGTGAAAGAATGATACTTAAAGTGGTGACATTTTACTAATTGGCATTTAGCCTAAAGATGTGACATCAATGCTACGAAGAAAAGAATGTAATGATTCTAAAGTCTATTAAGATGTCTCTTTAGGCTAAGAGGAATCTTAATAGAAAGTCTTGATTTCTAGAACCTATTAAGGTGGTTCACGGGCTAAGAGGAATCTTTAAGATTTGTCCTCAGGCTAAGTAGAACTTAATGGGAAGTCTTATAGTGGGTAAGGTCCATTTGAGCTAGGGAATGCCCTAGAAAGTATGACATCTCTACTAGGATAATCGCCATGTGAGCAAGAAGAGAAAAGTAATGTATAATGAAATGTGAAATAGTTTTATATTAATATTATGATTACGTTGTAATATTATGTTTGATTATATTATGCTCAAAGAATTAGGGTAGTACGTATCACTCTGCTGATTGATCTTGATGCTCATTTTATATTTCATACTCCTACAGAAGAAATTTGTCTTGTGACAAAAACTATTCATATTCGCTACTTCATCATGCATAATTTCGACTGATGATTCATGCATGATGTAGGTGTATATAGTTGTATACAGCTGACTTGACTGCATTGTGGGTGTGTACTTTTTACTGATGTACTGACTAGATTTGTTTATTCAGACATTTGAGATGTCTTCTTTTTGTAGTTTTTTTATACCTTTTAGGGGTTTGTAAATATTTCTAGAAAAATATACTAGTACATATTATGTAAATGTAATAAATAAATGCAGTTAGTGTGTTTTTTAACTTCTCTATTTGTATTCTATTAGTTTTATGTTCCATTGATACATTTACCTTTACAATTAATAAAAAAATTTAATATAATTGATTTAAGAATTATATTAATTCCACTATGTAATATATCGTTGCACGTATATTATTAAACAAGAAATAATAAATGAAGTACGTAATATTATATCATTAATTCTAAAATATAATAGAATTACTAGTAGGATGTTATAGTATGGTATCTGAGCAATAGTCTAAAGGTGTGTCTGTGTAGGTACAATTAGTATGGTCGAGTACTAATTTGAGATGCATCTCCTAGAAAATTTTATAGTTGGTATGCAAAGTATTATGTGTATATTGGTCTTAGTTTTTTGTGAGATTTTATTCCTAACCACAAGTATAGTATTATTGAGACTAATCACCTCAATAATTATCTGCCTATGTGCGCAAGGATCGAATGGTACCACCTAACACACCAGGAATAGGAACACTTCTGCAAAAGAAGTGAATGACCTTAATACTCCTAATGAAAGAGTATGGTATACTATGGGAGATATGGTAATGCTATTCGGGACCAAGCCATAATTTCAAATAATATTCTGCAGCATTTATAGAATAATCTCAATGGAAACAAGAACAACAATAATGTTGAGAATAGAAATGAGGAACCAAGGGGGGAAATAATCATGGTGGGAATCAACAATTTCAAGGTCTTGCTGAATTTCGGAAGGCTAAGCCACCATCTTTTTTAGGGGAGTATGATCCAACTTTACCTGAAGAATGGATAAGGAAGTAGGAGAGGATATTTGAGGTAATGAGTTGTATTGATGTCCAGAAGGTTACTTATGCCATCTATATACTAGAAGGAAAGGCAGAGTAATGGTGGTAAGGAGCTAGAGGATTACTAGAAGCAAGCGGACACCAATTACTTGGCTGGTATTTTAGAATAATTTTCTAAATAGGTACTTTCCAGTTAATATTAAGAATGCAAAAGAAACTGAATTTATGAAATTAGAACAAGGTAGTATGACTGTGGGTCGATACATAGCAAAATTTGAAGAATTAGCTAAGTTTTCCACTTAACTAAAAAATTATCAAGATGAAGAATGGAAAGCAATAAAGTTTGAATCTGGATTAAGGCCTGAACTTTAGAATGCAGTAGCTACTTTAGAAATTAGAAACTATTTTGTGCTAGTTAATAAATGCAGAATAGTGGTGTAACACCCCTTTCTCGGGAGGAGGAGAGGACGTCACACCAAACGGATGAAATTCAAAAGAAAATTATTTAGACCTGGTCATTATATTATTTATAGGTATTATCTTGTTCATCAATGAAATATCTTAACATAACTGATCTCTTTCATATACATGTACATTTTTTTTAAGTGGAAAACATAAAGATCAACTTATACATTCATGCAAAAGATACATATTATATATATATGTTTACATACAGACTATAAGCCAATAAGTACATTAATAATTCACAAAAAGAAGCAGAAGCTTTACATGCCCAAAAATGATGTACAATCGGCCGTCAAGGCTACAAAAAATTTATGAAGCCCCAACAACTACTGAGAAGGAACCTCAGCTGGATCCTCCTCGGGCTCCTCCATGGGATCCTCCTCAGAAGAGGAAATCCTCACAAGAGCAACCGACTCACGAGCAAGAGCTCGTGCAGAAGACAGGAAAGAGTTCTCGTGTGGAGTGTACTCCCGATCACCCCACACCTCCCAGATCAGCATGTAAAACTCTAGCGATACAGCCACCACCATAGAGAAAACAGGAGGATCATAATGACCCCATGCCAAAGATACCATCACGTCTCCTACGTAGACATAGCACTCAGTGTTCACATCAACATGCGAACAATCCATGCCTCCATGGAACTTCAGCCTGGCATACCCTAGGAAGCCTCGTTGGGATGCCATGGTCAAGCAGATAACTAGTTCATTCCAAAATTAGGAAACTCAGGCCCTTCCTCGCCCCAGTCTTTTTAGAAACATAGATAAAGTACAGAATAGAAGAATACAGAAAAGATGTGAGATATCCAACTTCATTATCAATTATTGCAGTAAGAAATAGAAACGGCGCAGGATGCCTTACAGCATAGCATACATAATAAACAACATCAAAGAATAGATAGTAAACAATTTAATAATGCAGATAATCATACTTATTATTAAAAGAAACATTCTCATAATCACATTTATTTATGCCAAATGAATATGTTGATAGACTATGCACGTGCACAATGGTACCAAACTCCTACTCCATGGAGCTAGACACAAAATCGAAGAGAATAATTAGGAGACACGTCTGTAACTACGCTGCCGCGGCCAGCAAGTGCTATAATTTCTCAATTTATCAACGTGTACATCAAGGCATTGTACAAGACATTCTACACTAGATCGCGATATAAGACAGTGTCTTGGTCCAGATCGTCGGTTCATTTGCATCGGTCTACCTCACGGACAGGAGAGCTACTAACTATCCATTGCGAGGTACCCGCATCCCGACGCCCCCATGGTCAACAGTGACCTATACTTGTCTACTCGCACCCACATATAGGTGTGATTCATCTCCTAGGCACATAGCCTTTCAAACATAATCCAACGGACTTTCTCAATGCATGATGATCAGATGCATATAAATATATCCACATATATCAATTCTCAATAACAACATGACTTATTCATGATTTCATGCCACATCAGGCTCAATCATTTATCAACATTCCTTAGTCCCATTCATGGACCCATAGCAAGTCAATATTCAAATCTCAAAGGGTGAATGCATGCTTTTTTTTTAGTAAATATAATAGTCACGCCTCAATTACGTTGTATCTTTCCATTAACTCTCTAGGGAAATTCTCTAGCGCTTTTCATTCAACCTTTATTACTCTCAATTAGACAAGTCATTTCCTTCATTTTTTATCAAACTCACTTAGATTGATTATTCTAAATTCCTTACAACCTTACCCGCACTTATGTTCTTTCTTTATCCAAGGGCCACTCTAAACTATAGGTTAAAGGCTTGTTCTTTATTCTTTCCATATTATGAAGTCCTAATTAAATGTCTAATCATTCAATTAACTAAGTCTCATCTTAGTACAGAAGTCTCATATAAAGTGCCTAAAGAGACCGTGAGCCTCACAGGAACTAGGAACTTAATAATTTTTCATCACCTTTCTGACACAGGCCGTGTCAAATTACACGACCTGGCCTACACGGCCATGTCACATTACATGGCCTGGGTCGTGTACTCCTCTGGAAGTACAGTAAGTGTTTCAAATCTAAACTACTCGATTACACGGCCATGTCCTCCCACACGGCTTGGGCCGTGTTCTCCTCTGACTCAAGAGGTCCATGGAAATTGTGTTTCCAGATAGCAACACGGCCTGGGCCGTGTCAAACTACACGGCCCGTGTACTTTCATCAGAAGGTGTCTTCCACATGTATATTCAAGCATTCAAGCATTCTAATCCATCAAGTTACATAACAATATATATTAGAATCATAGCACACAATCAACCACAATACTACCAAAAATCATAACCAAATGAGTAACACCCACATGGGTTCCTCACCATCACCACAAAAAAATGTGTTCCTCACCACCAAGATAGGTTGAAGAGAATGATCTCCCTCTTACTTTAGAGCAACAGAGAAAGCAAGCTCTTTTCAAGATTTTCGTCCACCACCAACAAGAAAACCCTAAGATTATCAACTCACGCAATCAACAATCAAAACTTGAAAAGAGAAGCCCTTGATCACAATAATGACCAAGGGTCATAAAAATGAGAAGACAAAGGGAAGAAAGTCAAGATCTTTACCTCAAAGTCTCAAGCTTTAGGGCTTGATAGAAAATGGTGAAGATGAAGGAATCAAGAGGTGTTCACCAAGGAAAAGAGCTTCAAGGTGAGGAGGGGAGTCAAGATCCTAGGTTGGCTTAAACAAACAAGCTTGAATGGTCTCCAATGGTGGCTTGGCTATGTGGATAGAGAGGGAGGAAGAAGAAGAAGAAGAAGAAGAGAAGAGAAGAGAGAAGAGTGGGCGTGAGGGAGAGAAGTGATAAGTGAGAGAAAAATGAAAAGAGTTTGAAGTGAAAAGGTGATGGGAAATTGGGAAAAGATGATGACTTTAGTCATCTTTTCCCTCCCAACCGTGGAGCCAAAATGAGAGGAGAGAGAGTGTGAAGCTTCCTTGAGAAGCTTGGTAGGAAGGTTCCTTGAAGTTTCTTTGAGAAGCTTTGCACACTTTTTGATAAAGTGAAGGGTAATGATGTCATTAAAGTGCTCTTCTAGAAAAATAACTAACACTCTACTAGAGCTATTATCCAATGAACAAAAATTACAGTTAGTAGAAATAATATTTTATTGTCCCACAGATAATAAAATATACTGCGATTTTATTTATCAGATAAAATCTCAAAAAATAAAAACCTCATAAACTGTGCTTGGCCTCGGGTTTAGTAAGATCCCCGTCGACATTTCTATGGTCCAAAGTTTTCCGACCTCGGGAAAAATATTCTATTTTCCCGGTCCTACTCAGCGTGCACGTAAATCATGAAATATATTAAAATAATTAAACAATTCAAAAAATTTCAGAAAAAAATTTCTCAAAATTCACAAATATTATAAAATGAACATATATCATGAAATAAGTAAATTTTTGGAGTGTTACAACTCTCCCCTTCTAAAAATAAATTTCATCCTCGAAATTTTCATACCTCAAAATAGACATGCATATTATTCCTTCATCTTGTCCTCTAACTCCCATGTCGCATCTCCGGTTACGTCGTTCTAAATCACTTTCACCAATAGAATCTCCTTTCCTCTGAGCTACTTCACTCTTCTATCCTCAATCCCTATAGGAAAAGTCTCATAGGTCAAATTCTCTTTTAATTGTATTATATCCGGTGTTATGACATGGTTTAGATTAGGGATGTATTTTTGCAATTACGATACATGAAAAACATTATGAAGGTTAGAAAGAAAAGATGATAACGCTATTTGGTAAGCTACTGGACCTATCCGATGAAGAATTTGATAAGGTCCGATGAATTTAGGAGTAAGTTTTCTAGATTTAAGAACCCAGCCAACCCCAGTCATGGGTGTAACTTTCAAAAACATGTGCTCACCTTCTTTAAACTCAAAAGGCTTCCTCCTTTTATCAACATAACTTTTTTGTGGACTCTAAGCCGTCCGCATCTTTTCCTGAATCATCTTAACCTTCTCCGTTGTTTGTTGCACAAGATCAGGTCCGATCGTAAGGTGCTCTCCATCTTGGTACCAACACAAAGGTGTTCTGTACCGTCATTCATATAGAGACTCATAGGGTGTCATCCCTATGCTCGAGTGGAAACTGTTATTGTAAGTGAACTCTATCAAAGGCAAAACTTCATCCCAACTTCTCGTCTGTTCTAGAGTACAAGCTCTCAGTAGATCTTCCAGAGATTGGATTGTATTTTTCGATTGACCATTGGTTTGAGGATGATAAGCAAAACTCAAATGAAGTCGTACTCCCAGTGCTTCTTGTAGGCTTTGCCAAAATCTTGATGTAAATCTCGGATCTCTATCAGAGACAATACTGGAAGGTACACCATGAAGTCTAACAATCTCGCCAATATACAGTTGAGCTAACTTCTCCATCAGATACCTTATGTTAATCGGTAAGAAGTGAGCAGACTTCATAAGCTGGTCCATAATTACCCATGTCAAGTTGTAACCTTTTCAAGTCTTCGGTAATCCAACCACAAAATTCATTGCGATGCTATCCCATTTCCATTCGGGAATAGATGGAGGTTGCAACATTCCTGAAGATCTCTGATGTTCAACCTTGGCTTTCTGACATACCAGACAAGATGACACATAATTGGCAACGTCTCTCTTCATTCCATGCCACCAGAATAACTGCTTCAAATCTTGGTACATCTTGGTCATTCCTAGGTGTATACTCAACTGACTCGTGTGGGCTACATCAAGAATTAGTTTATTTAGCTCCAAATCACTAGGCACACAAACCCTACCTTCGAACCTTAGAATACCATCATTTCCTTCTTAAACTGTTGATATAATGTCTCGCTTCATCAGCTCTCTTTCAGTTTGTAGAAATTCATTATCTTTCTGTTTTTCTCAGATTTCTTCCATTAAATCACTTGAGATAGTAACCATATTCAAACAAATCTTCCTCGATGTCAACTCTACGGATGTCCACATATTCTGAAATTATTCTATTAATTCTTTTTCCTTGATCATTATAGTAGAGATACTAAGCATCTTTCTACTTAAAGCGCCTGCCACTACGTTTGCCTTTCCAGGATGATACTGGAGTTGGAAGTCATAATCTTTCAAAAATTCTAACCATCTCCTTTGCCTCATGTTCAGCTCTTTTTGTTCGAACAGGTACTTTAAACTCTTATGATCACTGTAGATGTTGAACGTTGCTTCGTACAGGAAATGCCTCCATATTTCCAAAGCAAACACCATAGCCACTAACTCCAGGTCGTGCGTAGGATAGTTCTTTTCATGTACTCTCAGTTGCCTTGAAGCATAAGCCACCACTCTCCTATTTTGCATAAGCACGCATCTTAATCCTTGATGTGAAGCATGAAAATACACTTCGAAGGGTTCATTGGGATCAAGTAGAACCAAAACAGGTGAAGTAGCCAGTCATCTCTTCAATTCTTGAAAATTCTCTTCATAATCGTCGGTCCATACAAAGGCTTGGTTCTTTCTCGTAAGTTGCGTGAGAGGTCCGGCTATCTTAGAAAATCATTCAATGAATCTTCGATAATAACCAGCTAATCCCACGAAGCTACGAATCTCTATCATAGTCTTCGGTCTTTCCCACTACAGAACTGCTTCAACTTTCGACGGATCCATTGCAATTCCATCCTTTGAAATTACATGACCCAAAAACTTAACCTCTTCCAGCCAAAATTCACATTTTGACAATTTGGCACACAACTTTTTCTCCTTTAGAATCTAGAGAACTATGCTGAGATGCTCGGCATGTTCCTTCGGATTTCGAGAATAGATCAGAATGTCATCGATGAAGGCAATGATGAATCTATCTAGGTAAGGACAAAAAATCCTATTCATGTAATCCATGAATATGGAAGGTGCATTCATCACTCCAAATGGCATCACGAGGTACTCATAATGTTCATAACGCATACGAAAAGCTATTTTAGGAATATCCTCTACCTTCACTCGGATCTGATGATAGCCCGAATGCAGATCAATCTTAGAGAAAATAGAAGCTCCTTTCAGCTGATCCATCAAATCGTCTATCCTCGAAAGTGGATACTTGTTCTTGATTATGACCTTGTTCAGCTGATGATAATCTACACATAAGCATGAAGTTCCATCCTTTTTCTTGACTAGCAGCACTACCGCTCCCTATAGTGACACGCTAGGCCTGACAAACTATTTTTCCAAGAGTTCCACTAACTACTTCTTGAGCTCAACCAATTTTAATGGTGACATCTTGTAGGGTGCTATGGATATGGGACCAGATACAGGCATAAGATCGATAGTAAACTTTATCTCCTGCTCAGGTGATAAACCAGGTACTTCATTAGAAAAGATTTTGGGAAACTCATTGACTATTGGAATAGCCTTCACATCCATCTCGCTCTCGACTTTTAAAGAAAACAATAGCATGTATCCCTGAGCTCTTTCTTTTAAGAAAGCTTAAACTTGGTTGGCCGTCAAAAATCTAGAAACTTCAGTCGTAAGGAAAACTATCATTTTACTAGAACAGTCTAACAGGATACGGTTAGAAGATAACTAATCCATCCCTAAAATTATATCTAATTGAGAAATAGGTAAACAAATCAAATCAACAGAAATGACTCGACCTTTAACAAATAAAGGACAATTCAAACAAACTTTGATGGTAACAGCAGGTTTAGCAGTAGGGGTAGAAACACTCAAATCAAAAGGTAAAGAAGACACAGGTAAACCTAATCGACACATACACTCATAAGCAATAAAAGAATGGGTCACCCCCAAATCATACAATATAGATAAAAAATTACCTCCTATGGTACCATCTCCCCTTATCAGATCTTCATACTGAGAGGCTTCTATTCCACTTATCGTGTAAACTTTGCCTCCTACCTGAGGCTTTGCAACTCGTGCATTGTTGACAGAAGGCTCCGTCTTAGGTTGGTTGCAATCTCGAGAAAGATGTCTAGGTTTTTCACATCTGAAGCAAATAATTCCTTTGATCTTACAATTTCTTGTCAGGTAGTCTTTTCCACATTTCATACACTTTGACGAAGATGCCATAGTTTGACCAGTTTGTTGGCCACCAAAATCTCCACTAAAGCTTCTACTAGATGATTGTTGTTGACTTCTCGATGGTCGAGAATAGGGCTTCCTCTGAAACCGATTGTTGTTGTTTCCTCCCCTTTAGAACCTAGACGATCCAAAGTTATGATTCCTTGTCTCTCGTGATGGTTCTAACACTTCAAGCCTGCAACATATGTCCATCAAAGCTAAGAATTAATTCATCCTCATCAGCAGCACCCTCTCTTCAATTAAACCCTTAGACTTTCTTCGAACTTTTGGCATTTCCATACTTCTTCCTGCTGGATTTGAAGGTACCGTGAGAACTTTGATAAGCTCTCAAACTTGGCAACGTACTCTTTGACAGTCATTCCTCCTTGTCGTAACCCAAGGAATTCCATTTCCTTATCATGTCTTGCACTATCCAAAGAATACTTTTCCAGAAATGCATCACAGAATACTTCCCATGTAATCTCCCTTCCTTCTGCTTATAGCAATCTTCAAGTTCCTTTCCACTAGTTTTTATCGTCTCCCACTAGCATAAGTGCGGCATAAGTTACCTTACAATCGTATTCACATCCTATTCCTTCAAATATCTTTTCTAGTTCTTGAATCCATAAACTTGCCTTTTCTGGATCAAACTCGCCTTTGAACTGTGGAGGGTTGTTTTGATGAATTTAGATAAATTCTGAGCATCCGCATTCACCTCTTGTTGTTGCGCTGCTCGTTGATTTTGTTGTACCAGAACTTCTGCCATCCGCTGCATAGCCTCAGCAGTTGTAGTCATCGCATCATTGTCACGTCCTACATTGTCAAGTCCTCCTCTTCTGCGTGCCATTCCTTTTATCTAGAAGCAGCTAAACAAAACACAAAGAAAGTTTAGATGTAACTTTTTGGAAATCAAACAATACATATCTGTGTTTGGTTTTAGAGAAACACACAGCATAAACAAGATAGACCTAGCCACAAAACCCAAAAGAAAAACTCAAACCGAGACTTTGATACCAAACTAGTGTAACGCCCCTTTTCTCGGGAGAAAGAGAGGACGTCACACCAAACGGACGAAATTCAAAAGAAAATTATTTACACCCGGTCATTATATTATTTATAGGTATTATCCTGTTCATCAATGAAATATCCTAACATAACTAATCTCTTTCATATATATGTACACATTTTTTAAAGCGAAAAACATAAAGATCAACTTATACATTCATGCAAAAGATACATATTATATATATGTGTGTTTAGATATAGACTATAAGTCATTAAGTACATTCACAATTCATAAAAAGAAACAGAAGCTTTACATGCCCAAAAATGATGTATAATCGGCCATCAAGGCTACCAAAAATTTATCTAGCCCTAACAACTACTGAGAAGGAACCTCAACTGGATCCTCCTCGGGCTTATCCTCAGAAGAGGAAATCCTCATAGGAGCAACCGACTCACGAGTAGAAGCTCGTGCAGAAGACAAGAAAGAGTCCTTGTGTGGAGTGTACTCCCGATCACTCCATACCTCCTGGATCGGCATGTAAAACTCCAGCGATACAGCCACCACTATAGAGAAAACAGGAGGATCATAACGACCCCATGCCAAAGATACCATCACGTCTCCTACGTAGACATAGCACTCAGTGCTCATATCAACATACGAACAATCCACGCCTCCATGGAACTTCATCCTGGCATACCTTAGGAAGCCTTATTGGGATGCCATGGTCAAGCAGATAACTAGTTTGTTCCAAAATCAGGAAACTCAGGCCCTTCCTCACCCCGATCTTTTAAGAAACATAGATAAAGTACAGAATAGTAGAATACAGAAAAGAGGTGAGATATCCAACTTCATTACCAATTATGGCAGTAAGAAACAGAAATGGCGCAGGACGCCTTACAGCATAGCATACATGATAAACAGCATCAAAGTATAGATAGTAAACAATTTAATAATGCAGATAATCATACAAAAAGAAACATTCTCATAATCACATTTATTTATGCCAAATGAATATGTTGACAGACTATGCACGTCCACAACAATACCAAATTCCTACTCCATGGAGCTAGACACAACATCAGAGAGAATGATCAGGAGACATGTCTGTAACTCGGCTTTCATAGCCAATAAGTGTTATAATTTCTCAATTTATTAACGTGCACATCAAGGCATTGTACAAGACATTCTACACTAGATCAAAATACAGGACATTGTCTCGGTCCGGATCGTCGGTGCATTTACATCAGTCTACTTCATGGAGAGGAGAGCTACCAACTGTCTATTGCGAGGCACCTGCACCCCGACGCCCCCAAGGTCAACAATGACCTACACTTATCTACTCATACTCGCATATAGGTGTGATTCATCTCTTAGGCACACAGCCTTTCAAACATAGTCCAACGGACTTTCTCAATACATGATGATTCGATGCATATATATATATATATATATATATATATATATATATATATATATATAATATATCAATTCTCAATAACAGCGTGATTTATTCATGATTTCATGCCACATCAGGCTCAATCATTTATCAACAATCCTTAGTCCCATTCATGGACCCACAGTAAGTCAATATTCAAATCTCAAAGGATGAATGCATACCATTTTTTTAGTTAATATAATAGTCACGCCTCAATTACGTTGTATCTTTCCATTAACCTCTCTAGGGAAATTCTCTAGTGCTTTTCATTCAACCTTTATTACTCTCAATTAGACAAGTCGATTCCTTTATTTTTTATCAAACTCACTTAGATTGATTATTCTAAATTCCTCACAACCTTACCCGCACTCATGTTCTTTCTTTATCCAAGGGCCACTCTAAACTATAGGTTAAAAGCTTGTTCTTTATTCTTTTCATATTATGAAGTCCTAATTAAGTGTCTAATCATTCAATTAACTAAGTCTCATCTTGGTATAAAAGTCTCATATAGAGTTCCCAAAGAGACCGTGAGCCTCACAGGAACTAGGAACTTAATAATTTTTCATCACCCCTCTGACACGGGCCGTGTCAAATTACACGGCCTGGCCTACACGGCCTTGTCACATTACAGGGCCTAGGCCATGTAATCTTTTGGAAGTACAGTAAACGTTTCAAATCTGAACAACTCGATTACACGGTTATGTCCTCCCACACGGCCTGGGCCGTGTTCTCCTCTGACTCAAGAAGTACATGGAAATTATGTTTCCTGACAGCAACACAGCCTAGGCCGTGTCAAACTACACGGCCCATGTATTTTCACCAGAAAGTGTTTTCCATATGTACATTCAAGCATTCAAGCATTCTAATCCATCAAGTTACATAACAACATATATTAGAATCATAGCACACAATCAACCACAATACTACCAAAAATCACAACCAAATGAGTAACCCCCACATGGGTTCCTCACCATCACCACAAAAAAAGGTGTTCCTCACCACCAAGATAGGTTAAAGAGAATGATCTCCCTCTTACCTTAAAAGACAATAGAGAAAGCAATGTCCTTTCAAGATTTTCGTCCACCACCAATAAGAAAACCCTAAGATGATCAATTCACGAAATCAACAACCAAAACTTGAAAAGAGAAGCCCTTGATCACAATGGTGACCAAGGGTCACGAAAATGAGAAGAAAAAGGGAAGAAAGTCAAGATCTTTACCTCAAAGTCTCAAGCTTTAGGGCTTGATAGAAAATGGTGAAGATGGAGGAATCAAGAGGTGTTCACCAAGGAAAATAGCTTCAAGGTGAGGAGGGGAGTCAAGATCCTAGGTTGGCTTGAACAAACAAGCTTGAATAGTCTCCAATGGTGGCTTGGCCGTGTGGATGGAGAGGGAGGAAGAATAAGAAGAAGAAGAGAGAAGAGAAGAGAGAAGAGTATGCGTGAGGGAGAGAAGTGAGAAGTGAGACAAAAATGAAAAGCGTTTGAAATGAAAATGTGATGGGAAATTGGGAAAAGATAATGACTTTGGTCATCTTTTCCCTCCCAACCGTGGAGCCAAAATGAGAGGAGAGAGAGTGTGAAGCTTCCTTAAGAAGCTTGGTAGGAAGCTTCCTTGAAGTTTCCTTGAGAAACTTTGCACACTTTTTGATAAAGTGAAGGGTGATAATGTCATTAAAGTGTTCTTCTAGAAAAATGACTAACACTCTACTAGAGCTATTATCCAATGGACAAAAATTACAAATAACAGAAATAATATTTTATTATCTCACAGATAATAAAATATATTACGATTTTATTTATCAGATAAAATCTCAAAAAATAAAAATCTCGTAAACTATGCCCAGCCTCGAGTTTAGTAAGATCTCCTGTCGATATTTCTACAATCCAAAGTTTTTTGGCCTTGGAAAAAATATTTTATTTTTTTGGCCCCGCTCAATATGTACGTAAATCAAGAAATATATTAAAATAATCAAACAATTCAAAAAATTCTAGAAAAAAATTCCTAAATTTCATAAATATTATAAAATGAACATATATCACGAAATAAGTAAATTTTCGGGGTGTGACAAATGGAGCAAACTCAGTTGAGGATAAATGACAAGAAGGGCAAAACAAATATCTTGAAAAGAAAAATGGAAAATGAGAGGCAAAAGGGAAATAATACACAATTTAGACCAAATCTGAACAAAGGAAAACAAATACAAGATAATAGTTGGGGATAGCCTTATTCTAAATGTAAGAGATTCCATGGTAACAAACCTTGTTTAAAAGGAGCTGAACTTGTTTCAATTGTGGACAACAAGGTCATTATGTCAAAGATTGCCCTAGGCTTAATACTCAAAATTCTGTTCAAAGATCTTAAATTAAGGGACGCGTTTTTACTATGACTGCAGAAGAAGCTGAATAGTCTCCAAATCTGATACAAGGTAAATGTCTAATTCAAAATCATCTCTTCATTGCACTATTTGATTCAGGAGCTACACATTCATTTGTCTCACTTGATTATGTGAAAAATTTAAAATTATTTATTTCTCTGTTACCATATGATTTACTAGTTTCCACCCTTATGGGAGGAAAAGTTATAGCTT
This sequence comes from Ormosia semicastrata, assembly GCA_029884595.1. NCBI lineage: Eukaryota > Viridiplantae > Streptophyta > Magnoliopsida > Fabales > Fabaceae > Ormosia > Ormosia semicastrata. The sequence continues at coordinate 21,202,198 of JAQQTO010000042.1, read as the reverse complement.
GTCAAGTTTGTTTTCAATGTCCTGTTTATCTACAAAATAAATTGTCAGTGATAGATCTTATTTGTTTGCCTATGAAGGATATTCATGTTATATTTGGAATGGATTAGATGTCTCAAAATCAAGTTGTTCTCAATTGTTCTGAGAAATCTGTGAATTTTGTTGAAACTTCTATGTCTAAATCTATTGAGAACGAGTCTGTTTATTGCTCTATCATTCAAGTTAGGGATTATATGAAAGAAGCTTCACAAGCATATGTTCTCTTGTTTTCTTTAAATTCAGAGGAATAGCAAAAATTAGAAATTATCTTTATAGTAAGAGAGTTTCAAGAAGTATTTCCCTCAAAAATAAATGATCTACCTCCAGAAAGAGAAATTTCTTTTTCTATTTATTTGATACTAGGAACAGGCCCTATCTCAGTAGCATCCTATAGAATGTCTCCACTGGAGTTAAGTGAACTTAAGAAGCAAATAGTGGAACTCCATGTCAAGAAATTTATTCGGCCTAGTGTGTCACCCTAGGGAGCCCCTGTGCTCTTTGTAAAGAAGAAGGGTAGAAGTTTATGGTTGTGTGTAGATTACCACCAATTGAATAAAGTGACCATTAAAAACAAATACTCACTTCTAAGAATTGATGACCTGTTGGATTAACTTAGGGGAGCCTCAATATTCTATTAGACTTAAAATCAGTATACCATTAAATTAGAATTAAGCCAGAAGATACTCCTAAAACTGCTTTTAGAACTAGATATGGACATTATAAGTATCTAGTTATGCCATTTGGACTGACTAATGTGCTAGCAGTATTCATAGATTACATGAATCATATTTTTTGACCTTATTTGGACTAATTTGTGATTATTTTCATATATGATATTCTCATCTATTTGAAGACAGCAGAAGAACATGAACAACATCTTAGACAGGTCCTTCAAATTCTACAAGAGAAACAGTTGTTTGCTAAATTAGAAAAATATGAATTATGGCTTAAAGAAATAAAATTTATAAGGCATGTAATATCACAAGGAGAAGTTTCAGTTGATCTTAATAAAGTGGAGGCGGTGATGCAATGGGAGAGACTAATAACCATCACTGAAATCATGAGTTTTCTAGGATTAGTTGAGTATTATAGAAGATTCATTAAGGAGTTTTCTCAATTAGTGTTATCTTTGACCATACTGACTAGGAAGGAAAAGCCTTTTGAGTAGACTAATAAATGTGAAAATTGCTTTTAGGAATTAAAAGTCAGGTTAACTACAACTCTTGTATTAATTGTCCTTGATCCTAAAGAAAAATTCACAATATATAGTGATGTCTCCAGGAAGGGTCTTGCATGTGTTCTAATGCAAAAATGAGAGAGTAGTGATTTATACTTCAAGACAATTTAAGACCACATGAGGAAAAATACCCAACTTATGATTTAGAATTGGCAACAGTGGTTTTTGCCTTGAAAATATGGAGACACTATCTATATGGAGTTAAATTTGAAGTATTCAATGATCGTAAGAGTTTGAAATATCTTTTTGATAAAAAAAAGAACTTAACATGAGTTAAGAAGATGGGTAGAATTTCTGAAAGATTATGATTTTGAATTAAATTATCACCCAAGAAAAGCTAATGTGGTAGCTAATGCACTTAGCAGGAAGTCACTACATGTGTCTTATCTGATGATTCAAGAATTTGAATTATTAGAGAAATTTTGAGATTTTAATCTCTAAATAACTTTGCAACCTAAAATTTTGTGCATGAGTCAAACCGAAATTGTCACTAAAATTAAATCACAAATTAATCAAAAATAGCATAGTGATCAATTTCTACAAATGATCAAAGACTAGGTTGCTCAAGGAAAGCAAAAGGAATTTCAAATAACAATTGATGGGACAATGATATATAGGGACAAATTGTATATTCCAGATGATAAAGAATTGAAAAATCAAATACTGGAAGAAGCTCATTGTAGTAAACATACTATTTATCTAAGAACTACCAAAATGTATCAAGATCTTAAGAAAATTTTCTAGTGGCCTTGCAAGATTTGTAACTAGGTGTTTAACATGTCAAAAGGTTCAAATAAAACACCAAAAACTTGCCAATCTGCTACAACCATTAGAGATTCCTGAATGAAAATGTGATAGCGTGGCAATGGATTTTGTGATCAAATTGCCACGAAATAATAGTGACCAAAACCACGAAATATAAGTGATTGAAATATTGATCGCTACATTAACCAATAAAATAAAATAAAAATCGGTCGCTGCCTTAATCTTTAAAAAAAAGATTAAAAATAAAACACGTTATGACTGAATTTTCAATCACTATGTTAATCTTTAAAAAAAAAGTCCAGAATAAAAAAATAAAATAAAATGCAAGTAGCGATTGAAAATTGGTCGCTATTCAAAGTTCTTGAAAACCCATTTAGTCGCCAATTCCAAATATAACTCCAATCACGCGAACACCATTTCTTAGATCACGAGCAACCCCACCCATTTCATCTCCTAGATCTACGAGCGAACGCCAACCCCCTCCACTGGTCCTCCGCCCCCAATCGTTGCTCTCTGCCCCTAGCTGGCTACTGGTCACATGACCTCCATCTCCTGCTACTGGCGTCGCTATTTTCTGCCCTAACTAGCACCATCTGCAGACTACTTTTTGCTTTGTTTTCTTTTTCAGTGCCATCACGTCTTCCAGCCACTGGTGTCACTGCTTGTTACCGGTCCAAGCCCACACAAATCCCATCTTGGCCCAAGTTCTATCTTCCTCCTTCTCTTTACTGCAAAATCTTTATTTTAAAAAAATATATTTTTACTCTTTGCTGCAAAATATCTATTTTTAAATTTATTTTTAATATAATAAAAAAGGAAGAAAGTGAGCTACACTTTAGTACATAGAGCTTATTGTGAAGCAATTTTACCTAAGACTTATTAAATTGTTTGTGTTTGGTGCATTATCTAGTTGATGACAACAACATGCATATGTTATTGCATTTTTTGCTTTCTAGGGAAGTGGTTTAACAAGCCCACTGTGTTAAATTGATAGACTACTTAGTTTTTTCCTTGGTTCATTGATAGCAACTTATACATTGACAGACTAGGTTAAATATACATTAAGCTGAACTCGAAATGAAAATGAATTCTTTAAGCATTAGATTTCTTCAAAAATGGTATGTATACTAGTAGGTGATTTTATTGCATGAAAAGATATTGATTAAACATGTATAGTTAATCAATGGGTAATGTTGTGTTCAATCTACTATACTAAGGAATCCATTCTTTGAATGTTATTTGATTTTCCCACATGTTATCGCAATCATGGCAATTGCACTTAAACAAAAAAAATGTTAAGGTTTGTTATAAGATAAAGAATGAAATAATTATATTATATAGATTGAAAGAAAGCATTTGCAAAATGTTTCAGTTGGTGATTGCTTTGTGCAAGAGCTTAAGCTAAAGTAAAGTATTACTAAATTACTCCTAAGTTCATGTACTAGTTGATATGAATGTAAGTCGTATATAAGGATCATGCAATTAATTCTTGTTTACTTTTGTTAGTATCTAATTAGTTTTAATTTATCTTATAAATTCCTCTTTTTTATTTGGTATATAAATTATGACTTCCAAGGATAAGCACAATTGTCCAAGTTGAGATCAAAAGATTGTTTTAAGGTTCATGCCCTGTCACTAACATTGATAAGTATGACCACTACTCTTTTATTGCCTTTTTAATAATTTTTATTGATTTATTCAAGAACTTGAATGAGTTTGCATTTTTTTTCCTTAAAATTTTGTTTTGGCATGTGTAGGTAATCTTGTTTACCTATTGATGATTACATATACATACTTGAGGTTTAAACTTCAGACTTTTGTGAGAAGAGGTAAGCTTAATCTATAATCTAATTAATGTTTAATTTTTATTTTTGGATTAGTTTTAGAAACTTCAAGCTTGGGGTTTGAATAAATGTTACTTATGTTTAATTGAACATAAAGAATGGAGGTTTTTTTAAATAGAAAAATGTCTTACAAATTTTGTTAACTATAGTTTCAATGTTTTGTTTGATTATGTTACAGAATATAAACATTTATCAATATCATAGTTGGATGTATAATATACTTCTACCGGGTCGAAAGGGATATACTGATATATTTTTTAATGGGGTGGATGAAATTGGTTCCTTTGCATGTTAACAAGCATATTTGTCAAATGGAAAAATTAGATGTCCTTATTCTAGGTGCAAAATGTAACATCCCGAAAATTACTTATTTCATAATAAGTATTCATTTTATAATATTTATGATTTTTGAAAAAAAAATTAAATTTTTCTAAATTGTTTGATTATTTTAATATTTTTCTCAATTTACGTGCACACTGAGCGAGGCTGGGAAAATGAAATATTTTCCCCGAGGCCGAAAAACTTTGAACTATTGAAATGTCAACGGGGGATCTTATTAAACCCGAGGCCGGCCACAGTTTAAGAGGTTTTCATTTTTTGAGATTTTATCTGATAAATAAAATCGCAGTATATTTTATTATCTGTGGGATAATAAAATATTATTTCTGTTGGGAATTGCGGATCAAAATATCTCGCAGCGGAATAATAGGATTCCCACACAGGATCCATGCGAAAAGTCCATAATCCGAGTTTTTTTAAAATTTACCTCTTGAAGCGTGATAAACACAAGCTTGAGGTGAATCACCAACACCGTAATAGCGACGATGTTTCTGCGGTATCCACACGAACAGACTTGCAAAAGGAGTCACGCCTTTTCATTTTAGCCTTAAGAGAAGAACCTTTCACCGTCTCTCACTCACTTTCTTAGGTACGACTAGGGTTATGATGTAACATCTATAGCAGCCCCCTTAACATTACTATTTATTAGTGGTGCCTTAAGTGAGTGTGAGCGAGCAAGGTAAGTCATGGAACCCTAAAAAATATGTCATGAGTTAGGCCTACAATTGAATCCGAGTCCAACATGGATCCTTATTGCTCCAATTTAGTCCAATAAGTGTGCGACCCTACAGTTTCTCATGACGTTGGTAGTAATATTAAAATCTCATTTTAATATTACAAACGATGTGATGCGGTATCTAGCAACACATCACTGCTACCCAAGTAATGAGAATGTCAGTGATTTGACATAACCTATCCGTGATCAATGTTTCCGTGTAGTTTAGTCCCTTTGTCAAGATATCTAGATTGAACACAAGGCATGGAATGCGTCACCCTTGTATAGTCCAATCATTCGTTTCCCGATACTCAAGTAGACTTTGTAACAATAAATGAGATCAATATCTCATATTGACTCATTTGAGCATGGCCATGCATTTCGCAGGAACTCAATCGGGGGCCCGAATATATCGCTCTGTTATGTAAGAGTGACAAATTCCATCTAGGTCACTCACATCCTCTCGCATGATTTGCGGTATGTCCAATAACCAACTTTATAATCACCTTGTTACATGACGTTTGATGGCATTAAAACACACAACTCCTCATGTAGGAATCGTAGTGATTTCGAGTCAAAGGACCACAAACACCATTGTCACTATGAGAATCGCTTATGACACTCACGTAACGATCCATGTAAGCGTTCTCATGGTGGGTCATCCAAGCATCATTACTCTAATATGTACCAATGTGAAGACTTGATATCTCATATCCATGACCCGTGAGATGCGGTCATCAGTCTCTACACATACTAGTCTCAATGTATTATTGTTGTCCTAATTAACAATAATACTTGACTAGGGACATTTAAGAATAGTGTTGTAACCAAAAGGATCTCACGATCAAGTCATCCACTTGATGTCCTATGGCATCAAACTTACTATTCTAAGGACTTTATTATGTTTATCAAAAAGAACACAATAAATGAAATGCCTCATATATAAAATAGCATAATAGAATATATGTATATACAGAAAATGTATTAGCCTCTAGGGCATACACCAACAATTTCTTCTAACTGTAACATTTGTTCGCTGAATAATAGCTCTAGCAAATTATTTCTATTTAGTTACTTTTATGATAACATCTAAGTGGCATCATCACCCTTCACTTTATCGAGAAGCATGCGAAGCTTCTCAAGGAAGCTTCAAGGAAGCTTCTTACCCAACATCACATTCTCTCTCCTCCTCCTTAGTTTACACGACAATGAAGGGAAGGAAAAGTGACAAATTGTCATCTTTTCATCTAACCCCCATTCACCTATCACTTTCTCTCTCATCTTTCATTTCTCTCTTTCTCTCTCACGTTCTCTCATCTCTTTCATGCCCTCTCCTCTCTTTTCTCCTGCACTCACACGGCCACACACACACCGCTATTGAAGGTCACCACATTTTCTTGCTCAACCAACCTTATTTCTTACATCATCTCATCATCCTAAGACTCTTCTCTTTAGGGTTCATCCCCTAAATCTTCCTTTTTCATCTTCCACCATTGAAGCCCAAAGCTTGAAACTATTGAGGTAATGTTCTAGATCTTCATTTTCTCTTCTCATTTTCATGGTCCTTGGCCACCATTGTGATCAAGGACTCCCTCTTCAAGCTTTGATTTTGGATTTCTTGGGTTTCACCATCGTAGGGTTTTCTTGGAGGTCTTGGACGAAAATTGCAAGAAAAGCACCAAGAAGATTCCTTTTCTTGTCTTCTCTTGAAGTAAGAAGGAGATAATCCTCTTTACCCAACCTTGATAGTGAGAAAATGTCTTTGGTGTTGATGGTGAGGAATCCATTGTGGGTTTCTCACTTTGTTTGTGATTTCTAATGATGTTATAATTTAAATGTGTTGTATGATCTTCTATGCTTGATATTGTGAATCTTGATGGATTTGTATGTGCCTAAATGCTCAAATATGTATATGGATTGGTACCCATTTGATTTGGAAGCTTGAAGAAGCTCATTTTTATGATTTTTGATGTAGATTCATGGGCTGTGTGAATTTATACGGCTCAAATCGTGTTCCCCACTGGAAACACAACTCAACACACATGATAGAGTGTTACACGGCCTAGGCCGTGTAATATTACATAGTCATATAATTGGGCTTTTCAGTTTAGACACGTTTTTAGGTGCTTCCAGAGGAGTACATGGCCTAGCCCATGTAATTTGACACAGCCGTGTACTCCAAGCCGTGTAACTTGATACGGCCGTGTAAATGGGATAGTGAAGAATTGTTTGGCTTTTCTAGTCCCTTGGAGGCTCATAGCCTCATTGGGCACCCATTGTGAGGCTTTGTAACAAGGTAGAACTCAGCTAATTAAATGAATAGGCACTTAAGTAGGAGTTCATAATGTGGAAAGGATAATGAACACAACCTTATTATACAACTTAGTGTGAGGTTTGGATAAAGAAAGAACATAAGTGTGAGGAGGGTTGTGAGGAACTCAAAGTAAATATTCTAAGGGAGTTAACGCAAGAACGTAATGGAATTGAAGCATAACTTCATAGCAACTTTGAATAGTATGTGTTCACCTTGGAGGTTTTAATAATAACTTGAGGTGGGTCTGTAATTGGGATCAAAGATTTTTGGATGAATGATTGGGCTCTATACGGCATGTGAATTTGAATAAGTTATGCTATCATTGTGATTCTATATATGTATATATATATATATATGTGTGTGTGTGTGTGTGTGTGTGTGTGTGTGCATTAACTTCATATGCATTGAGGCATGATTGATACAGTCTGACATGATGAGCATGATTGAAGCATGCATTGACATTGTAATTATGGAACCGAAGTACCGGACCAAGAAACATCAGATGGATGATTTAGTCAAATGTGGTTCGCCTTTATAACCAGAAACGTCAGATAGACGAGCGAGTCAGATGGGACTGGTTATCAGAGGAAACCCAGTTAACAATGGTACTATGTAGTCGTACGGACGGTTATATAATATCATTGATGAAAATGATATTGAACAACAGTGGTTGAACTATTGTTAAGGCCATGTTGCCTAGGAGTTGAATCATACCTTAGTGCGGGTGCGAATAGACTAGTGTAGGTCTCTTATTGACCTTGGGGGCGTCGGGGTACGGGTACCTCGCACTAGACAGTTGGTAGCTCTTTTGTCCATGGGGAAAATTGATGTAAATGCACCAACGATCCGGACCAGACACTATCCTATATCGAGATCTGTGTAGAATGTCTTGTACAATGCCATGATGTGCATGTTAATAAATTGAGAATTTTAGCACTTGAGGGCCTTGGCAGCCGCGATACAGACATATCTCCTGATCATTCTCTCCGATATTTTTGTCTAGCTCCATGGAGTACGAAATGAGTACATTGTACATGAGGATGGTCAGTATACTCATTGTGCATATGCATGGTTAGTTCACATATTGTCATGGCATGGTCAACATACATATTATGGAGACATAAATATTTGTTATATATCTATAGTGGATATTTGTTGTTATAGTGCTGTTGGTATTTATATTATTGTGATATATGCCTTCTGATGATGTCTATGAAATTGATAACTTGAAAATATCTATAATATCTACATGGATGGAATGATTTCGTCATTTATATTATTTTCCTTCGCTGCTCTGTTAGTAATGAATGTAGGATATCTCACTTCTTGCTTGTACTATTCTTGTTCTATGTGATTTTTGGGTAAAGACTATAAAGGGGACGAGGTTGAATTTCCTAGACCATACTTGGTATGATCTCTTGCGTTTGACGAGGGCAACAGGGAGGGGTTCTGTTGATTTTTTTGTCAGGATTGTGTTCACCGGGGGTGTCAATGCTTGGCGAGTCGACTGGGCCGGTGAGCGTAAATGGTATTATTGGGGATCTGATCTTGACTGTGAAGAGGACTGCAATTGAAAATTCTATCCTGATTTTCACTGCATCAGTGCATCTGGAGTTGCCTTACTCATTCGGGAGCAATAGAGTGATCTGATTCGTACCCTTAGTGAGGACGAGGAGTCTGTGGCATCAGCTGCGAGGGCACCTACCCGTGAGACTGCACACTGTTCCATCCTTGTGTCTTCAGATGAACTGGGGGAGGATCTCAAGGAGGATCCGATGGAGTGCCCAACTCTTTAGTCGTGGTTTCGTTATGAATAGTTTATGTTTCTTTTGCATTACCTGTATAAGGGTTCTTCATAGTATATGTATGTTTTAAGGTAATTATCCAGTCTCATGTGTTGTATCTTGAGTATATCTTGTCGAACTATATTTTTTTTAAAATGACAGAATATGTAACTATTCATTCGTGGCTCATATTTTCCTTATATGCAAAATGATTAGATTTGGAAAACTTGTTATTTAAGTTGTAACACGCCAAAATTTAGTGACCGTGGTATAGTGACGATTGTGTCGTGATTATTAAATCAAGGGGTGTTACACAAAAACCTCAAGTGCTTGACTCCTGAAGATGTTAAAGTTCATCTATATAGAAAAAGGTTTAAACCTGATTACTAGTATTGGATATGTCATGGAGAAAATGACCCAACTTTAGGTTGAGCTTTTAATAATCATCCAAGCACTTCTACCACTACACAAATAGGTAATAATAAACATTTGAATAGATTTGAAGTAATGGTTTATGATGTTGTTAGTCCAAAATTTGGGTTGCATTACAATCATCAAGTGGAGGAGTCTCTAAATATAGATGCCCAAAAATTTTATGATATGCTTCATGCAGCTCAAAAGCCTTTGTGGCCAGGATGTGATGATTACATTGAATTATCTATTGCTATTAAATTATTAAGTATCAAATTGGAGAGAAACATTTTCCAATGATCTTTTAATCGAATAGTAGCTCTTATGAAAGAAACACATCCTCCTAATAATCATATCCTAGAATATTATTATAAGGCCAAAAAAATAGTATCCAAACTAGGTCTTACTGCAAAGAAAATTGATTGTTGCGTTAATGGTTATATGTTGTATCATGGCAAAGAAGTTAAAGAAAGCAAATTTTGTGGTGCGTCTCGTTATAACATAAAAATGATTGGTAGGGGAAAATGAAGGAGATTCTTATAAAGAAGTTGATTTGTTTACCTTTCATTCTTAGACTAAAGAGATTATATGCCTCATGATAGTAATATATTTTATTCATTTAATAATCTTCTTACTAGGATTCTTAAAGTTTAATTTTGCTTAATTAAGTTAGTTTTATCACATTTTATGATATTGTGCCTAATTGGACCATTAAAAGAATTATTGCATGAATTAGTCTTAATTTGTCTATTTGGCAGTGTTTAGTAATTTCGCTATAATCCGAGTTTCAAATATCTGATTGATGTGATTCTGGTCATGTAGGAAAGTTAAGACAAATCTCTACAAGTTTTATGCAGACCTCAAGAGTTAGATCATACGTTTGGATAATTTAAACTGAAATTGAAGCAAGAACCAGAATACTGATCCTGACAGCTTGACCTCTGCGCACTCATTAGCCAATATCTTGAGTTATAGTAGTCTAATGGATGTCAAACTAAGCCTAAATGGAAGCTACGAGATAAAGCTACAACCCTTATGAAGACTCCTAAGTTGAACTACGTCATTTTGGGCATGAAATTGAAGATGGAAAGTAGAAGCAAGTTGCTGACGAGTTAGGCCACTTAATTGAGCATAACTTGAGTTTTAGGCCTCTAAATGATATGAGACTTTGGTCCAATGATTCCTAATTGACCCAACTTTGTACCTATTAGAATTCTAATTATGTAAGGGCATATTAGGAATTGGGTTTAAGAGGTTAGAGCAACATAACAAAAAATCATCTTCTCATTTAGCACTTTTCATTCTCTTTCTTCCTCTCCCTTCTCTCTAGGTTTTCTCTTTTCTGTAATTTTTCCCTCTCATTCATGGATGGCTAGAATCTTTAATCAATTCTAGAGATTGACAATCTTGATGCTTAATTCTGAGATTCTGTTGTAATCGTTCTACATTCAATTATTAATCAAGTTTCTTTCCTTCTTCTTTGTTTAATTCTGATTGAATTGTTTAATTTAATTGGGATGTTCATATGATAATTGCGTAATTACTATGTGTTAAGGGAGGATTACAGAGACTAAACAAGGCATCAAAGGTGTTTGATGAATTTTTTAGCTTGGTTGGATTCTGGTTTTTAGATTAATTTAGGATTAGATGGATGCTTAATTTGTCTAACCTTGATTGATCGAATTTTAAATGCTTATCTAGTAGAGGATTCATAGATCATCTTGAGGGTTCTTGATGTGATCTAAGACTAAGAATTCAGTTAGTGATTGAATGGATTCATAGTGATCAAAAATAGATTAAAATCAAGATTGGTTAATTCCCTTGGATTAGTTATTTTCCTAATTTTGTTTACCATTTTAATTGATTTCTGTTGATTAATCTTGTAAACCATTCCCCCTGTTTGTTAACCTCTTAATTTGATTGTGTAATTAGAGTGATTTAAGGGCTCGACCCGGTGTTACCTTATACTGCAAGTAATTTTCATTAATCGGATATAAATTGATATAATTTGATAGCCTCAGCTGTTATCACCTCAATGAGTTTTGCTCTGCATATGAGATGACATTACGAAAATAAACAAGAATAAGGAGTGTTATATCATCCATCGGATAGAGAAGCTTGGAAATGCTTTGATGAAACATATCCTGAATTTAAGTCAAACTAAGAAATGTTAGATTTGGCTTATGTTCTGATGGTTTTACACCATTTAGTCAGTCAACTGCACCTTACTCTTGTTGGCCTATAATTGTCACTCCATACAATCTTCCTTTGGAATCATGTGGATGATTGATATACATTAGAGGTTGCATATCAAGATGCTATAACCTATGTGGATTTTATAACAAATGACGAGTCTCTTATAAACTTAAGAGATGAAGAAGCTTATTATGATGAGGTAAAAGCAGAAATAGGCGAGGGTGAGGAGCATGGGTAGGATGAAGACGAAGACGAAGAGAATGAAAGAAAGGATGAGGAGGAAGTTGAATTTAATTTTGACAATGATTCTGAAAATGACAATGATGATCATAATCATGATCATGATTAGCCTTTGTATTTTGAAATGGTAAATTAATTGTGTTTGTTATTTTATATATACTAATTATTATTTATTTGATAAACATTTTAATTTGCATTACATTAAGGTTCATTGCAGATATCAGAGAGATATCGTGGTAAAGGAAAGGCTTCTAAGGGTCACCCAAAAAAGTAACAGCTAATATGACCCTCTACTTCTCACAGACATTTAGCCTCCACTAGTTCTCCATCTCCTGATACTACTCAATCTCTCACATTATCCCCTTTTACGACTACATCACCATCACCTAAACACCCCATTTTACCCCCCACCTTTGATGCCAGCTACACATTCACCCCTTCGTACACAACTATCTCACTTTAGCCTATCAGCTCATCATGTAATGCCTTTGACACAGACATCTCCTCATATTGTTGGATCATCTATCCCTCCAATAGATGTAGCATCTGCATTGGATTGAATCATACTTAGGATCCATTAGAGGCATAAACGAGAGGGAGCAAACCAGAGATACAACTTGATGGAGATGGGTATGTAATAAATTTTTAAATCACATGACTATGTTTAATATATTGTAACTAATCACCTATAATGTTTGCAGATGCTTGCCTTTGCACCTTGTGGCAAATGGCATTAGTGAAATCTTCAAGGGTCATTAAATTGAATCATGAACATCATGGAAAAAGATAATACCGACCATCAAAGATTTGTGGTTTGATGAGTTTATGGTAATTAATTCAAAATTTTATTATTAAAATTCAAGATTTTATCATTATTTTTGTGCTATGTTTACTTGTTTTTATTGCAAAGGGCGTATTTTGCTACTCCACCATATCATTATGGGGCCTAAGCAAATTTTGAGAAATAGGATGTAGCATTATTGAAGAATGTTCTGGAAAAAGCTCACAAGAAAATGGAAAAACTAAATTGGCTTGGAGACCATATGTGGGATAGATTGTATGAACATTGGGAAGGTGAGACTTTCAAGAAGAAAAATGTGATTGCAAAAGTAAATCGGACATATGATTGTGAAGGATTCAAAGTTTCAATGCACATCATTGGCTCTATTACCTCATCTCAACATAGAGCTAATCTGGTTAAGTTTACTATTATCTTGCATTATTGTTGAACTTGTCTAATACGATTAAATTTACTACTATGTTATTTTTTTATGTAGCTAATATGTTCTTCATATTTTTTTTATTGCAATTGTTGCAGCCTAAGTTGACTAATGTCGCTTCATCAACGTGTTTAATATTTGCTTTATGCCTTGACTTTTAGTATGCTAAACTTACATAGATGCAACCAGTTGTGATTGAGGTTAATAAAAATATCATATATACTTTATGGCTTAGCTTTTAGTATGATGAATTGTTTAGTATGCATAAATGATCTATCATCTAATTCTTTCTCTTGAGTTTGATATCATGTTGTTCAGTAATTGTATTCAAGTTGTTTGATGAAATGCCTGAGTCAAGGTTTTTCTTTTTTTTATTTACATTAGTTGACTTGAATTGCTTGATTAATTTGGGCTTGATATGCCATTTCTTGTTTTGTTTTCTTTGGATATAAGTCCATGTGTGAATTGAGAATATAACATAGATGATAGAATGATGAACATGTTGATGTCTTGTTGTTTAAAGGGGACTTTAAATATAAGCTTGAATATCTTTTATATGTGTGCTAGCAATATTTTAGATTCCTCTTGATTGTCTTTTGATAAATCTGACTTGTTGAATATATTGTTTCTTGCATGGCCAAAGTTGTAATACCTTAATACTAGTACTAATGATATACCTAGGATCATGCCTTAGTATATAGTATTAGTGATGTCACTTTTATACTACTACTAGATTTGTGAAAAATAAATGTAGTATATATAAGAATATGAGCTTGTAACGGTTATAAAATCATACATAAACCGAAAAGATCTTTATACATATTCATTAATCATGTGTTTCCATGGCAATGCCTTTACAAACACTATACAATTTAAAACTCTTCTAACATCTTCAGCCAAACACTTTCTTGGCAACTCTGATCTTCTCTTCTGCTCTCTAATGCGTTGCCTTCAGTGTACTTGAAAATAATACGAAAATACAAAATATGCGAGGTGAGAATTCAAAGAATTCTCAGTAGTTTTATAAAAACATGTTATCGTACTATTTCCAGCTATTTTGAGAAAAAATATATTCTTTCAAAAATTTCTGTTTTATATATATATATATAAGAAGGTGGCAAAAGGTCAAATCTATTTCTTCCTCTTCCCGAAATAGAATTTCATTTAATATTTTAGAAAATATCCTTTATCAATAATACATACTATACTTATAAATAATTTTTAGAAACCATCTTCAATCATATACTATAATGCCAAATTCATTCAAGGATTCAAATACATATTCAAATCATAAATTAACATTCCCTACAAATATCAATTTCATTCATCATTCTTTTGGGATAATGTCTCATTCATTCTCATTTATTTAGGATAGTTTCCTACCTGAGATTATATCACATTCAATTATCCATAAGATAAATGGACATTCTCAATACATTGTCCATCAGGTACATGGACATTCTCAATACTTTATCCATTAGGTACATGGACATTCTCAATACATTGTCCATTAGGTACATAGACATTCTCAATACTCATTACTTCTTACCTGGAGTGCATTCAAGATTACTCCTTTCTCGGAGTATAATCAATTCTATTCTCATTCTCGCAAGTATTCAAGAATACTCCCTACCTGGAGTATATTCAAGGTTACTCCCTACCCGGAGTATATTCAATTCCCATTCATTCACATATTAATGCAAATTGCTAGTCAAATTCCAAATTCTCATATTCATAACTATAGACACAATTTGCATTCAAGTAAATAATACTAAATCCAAATTCAAGCTCAACCTTAATAGAATAAGGAAGCATATTGGCTCAACGGAGCAATGGCTCAAAAGAGCATATTCTAAATTTCACAATATCCAAGCACATTCTCAAATATACAATTCAAACTCAAATTTACAAAGACAATCCATTACAGTACAGATTCCAATTCTAGCTCTATTTAACATTCAAGGAGATACACAGTCCCAAATATACACTAAATCTACATTCATCAAGTATCCAATATCATTATTATCCATATGCATACAATTCAAATCCATTAATCCAAGATACGAAGGTACATTCTAAACATATTCTCATTTTCATCACTCAATCAATGGAGATTCTCAAACTTACTTCTTACCATTTTAATTCATAAGTCCATACCAAATACAATCATTCCAATACTTAAGAATTGCTTCACAATTTATAACATATCATATTTAGAAATCATGCACAAGAGATCCAAAAATGCATAATAACCCATTTCATCAAAAATGCTATTTCATTCAATACTATGTTTCTGCGGTGGGCGCTTAAGCACCCGTTTCCTAATGCCTGAGCATTGGGCATGTATTAGCAAAGAAACGCGTTGGGCGTTCACTTTTCAGTGCTTGAGTGCTGAATGACCAGAGAAAGTCCCCTATTTCCACAACAGCATTCAAACCAGTTTCCATTTTCAATCATCAAACTTACCAATTAAATTCCAACCTCACACATGATTCATACATCAACTAAACACTTAATAGAACATTCTTAAATCATTACATGATAAATCAACAATCAAATATTCATAATCAAATCATTCAAACCAAGTTTTTCATCCATGAAAAATAACCCATGAAAGCCATCAAAGTTTTCATTTTTCAATCCAACAAACTAGATTGAAATACATAGTAAATGGAAGGGAATAGAGAAATAGTCCCCCTACCTTTCCTCCTTTGGTCTGGGTCCTCATCTTCCTTCCTTGTTTTTCCTTTCTTCCCATTTTCTCCTTTCTTCCTCCTCCTCTTTCGTTTCCTGCCTCCTCTTTCTCTATATTTATTTTCTTTCTCTTGTTTTCCTTCTTTTCTTTCTGTTTGCCTTCAGTCGAGAGAGTGACGAGTGAGAGAGAGACGAGAGTGAGTGATGATAAAAGAGAGAAAATATCTCCCTTGAAAGATAGAGAAACTGAGAGGTGATGAGAAAAGGGAGAAAATAAAGAAAATGTGCTAGAACTTCTGTATCTACTACGTACACTTTATTCTTTCGAAACCATCTTTTCTAAATTCCATAAGTGTTTCAAAATTCATAGGTCTCAACTAAATTCTTATATTCAAATTTACATAATTTTCCATACACAGCTATTTACCAAGTAAATTACATTATTTCTTTTAAATTAAATTGAACCTGTAGGGCAAGTAAACATATATGTCTTAAGTTACTTTCCATACCAAAAATTTCTCCATATTCTAATTATTATCTCCAAACAATTTCATATTTTTCTAAGTTATCTAGCTATTTTATTTAATCTACAAACACTTTCTCAGTATTATTAAAAATACCTAACTAATTCATTTGGTCCTCCAAAATTTACCACAATTCACACTAATTATTCTCATCCTGAGAATACCTTTTTCCCATATTTATTTTCTCCATTGCAGCTATTTATCTAAAAAATATGAGCTATTATTCACTTTTTGTGTTATAGAATTATGTTCAAATTTATCCAAAAGGTTTCCAAAATTGTTATCCAACTTATGCTCATAATACTGAGCTTCTATAACACTGATTATAATTTATTACATCAGGGAGAATGTTACAAAAGTCAGTATTCTATTTTCAAAGGGGAATATGTCTTAGGTTTGAAGATTTGTAATTGACTTTTGCATATTTTAACTTGGCTGTCATATTGGTGTTGATAGAGAGAATTTGAAGAGCAAATGAAATAGAGGACCCAAAGAGCATCTAACCAAGGAGCTCCTCCTCCAAATGAGTTGAATGTGTTTCGTGAGGTGGCTGGAGTGAAAAAAAGGTAGAATCTATGATCTTAGATTGGAGTCAACCGTAGTGGCTGGAAGATCGCAATATCGTGGCTCAAGTTCTTCATCATCTCAGTGGGTATGAAGTGAAGAACTTGAAGAAATAAGAAGTGAAAGAAATGACCTTCGAACGAGATTGGAGAATAATGAGAGACACATCCAGTCGACAAACCAACAACTTGAGTCGATGAACCAGCTGCTACGAGAGTTGATGACAAAGATGAACTTTCAGCCTTCGCAGTCATTTCTAAGGTATCAACTATTTCCTGAGATAGATGGAGCAGAAGAAGAGGAGGGAGATGAGGATGAGGATGAGAATGACTGATTAGCTAGAGTTTAGTTGAACTTTAAAGTTTCGTTTGTGTTGAACTTTTTTGTATTTGAAATATTTTAGGAATGAGATATTCTAAACAACGCATAATATTTTATATTATTTTTAAATTATGTGTTTTGTGGTGTGTATGTGTGTGTGTACGTATATATCTAATTGTTAATTATTGGTCTGTTGTTGTTCATTAGGTGTTTTAAAAAATTGAATTTTAATAAATTAAAAATGATTACAAATTCATTAAACAAATTAAAGATCGAATTAGAGATCGAATTTAAAAAATTGAAATTTAGTGACCGAATTAGCGATCAATTTTGAAAAATAAATAATATATTAAGCGTTTAGAGACCAATTTAGAGAGTGATTTTTTAGTATCTAATCAATTTCTAAATTAGAGACCAAATTAGAAACTAAAATTAAAAAATAAATAATATATTCAACATTTAGAGATTAATTTTGAGACTGATTTTTCATTTAAAGACTGAATTAATGACTGATTTTAAAAAATATAAAATATATTTAGCATTTAGAAACTAATTTTTTGATCTCTAAAAATTAGTCGCTTAATCAGTTGTTAAATCATTTAAAAAAAACAAATTTTGATAGAAATTAGCAACTGACTATTTTATTTAATTGGTTGCTAATAATTAATGACCAAAGGTTTAACAACTGATTTTAAGGATTTAGCGACGGAAAAATTGATGGCTAAAAACCTTTTTTGTAGTAGTGGATGCAATAGTACAGAAAAGTTGAAAACATTTATCTCTACTAAAGATTAAGAAGACAATTAAAAATGGATACAAGGTTTAGGAAATTTGAAAGGCCTTAAGAAATTTGAAAGGGATGAAAAAAGAGTACAAGTTTCTTCCTCAAATATATACAATGAGACTTTCCCCATGCTTAGCATCTTATAAGAAGCAGTCACTCAGAGCTCGTTAGAATCATTTTGTTGTTGTTTATCTCTAACCCAAAGGACCATTAACAAAGGATTATCGAAGGACCATTTTTGAGAGTTTCCTCATACCCACTCCGCCGCCCTTGTCGCCCTCCCAACGCCGGAGCTGCTGCAACCTCAAGTCTCATATGGCTTTCAGTAAATGATGGGAAGCTTGGTCCTTCATATGGCATTCAGTGGACGGTGGAAACCTCAAGCCTCCTCGATCTCGAGCCTCAGATGGCTTTTGGGGGTTTCCCGACGACGTCACCAAAAAATGGTGGCTGGAACTACTGCCATCGTCAAAGAATTAAAGAAGTTTTGTATATTTTGTTAATAATAAGATAATAGTTAACTATGGTTAGTTATTTTTTTAAATTTCTGTTAAATGTGAGTCCCATTATTAAATATCATAATTTGAATAAAGTGAGCATAATCTTAATTGACATTCAAAAAGCATATAATAATTTCTCCCAAAAACGAGTTATGTCATCAATCATCTAATTCTAATATAATAATAATTTGATTTGTTGCTGGACCAAAGCAAGCTTAGACATTAGCTAGCCATTAAGCTTTTAACAAATCCCTATACAAACTAGGGGGAAATTGTCAAGCTCTCCTCTAGATTAGTGTGATGCATCGACCATCTATAAACATCATACGAACGGGTAATAAAACCACATTATACAAAAGACAGATAAAGTAAAGAGACAACCACTTTCTCATTCACTTGACCTTTGATACTTTGGGTATGGCATCAGGAAAATTGTAAACAGCCATGCTATTTTAATTTCCTTTTCTTTATGATGACAAACTCAAGATGTTGAATAATTAAATGAAAGTGGGGCAGATGCTATTATGCACCATGCAAAGTTACAGTGCATGATGCACCATTTAAATTAAATTACCTCCTATTGGAGGGTTCTTTTAAAAGGTTTATCTTAACCGTAGAAACAGAGCATGGTCGTGGTCGGCCAACTTTATGTTTCGATTAGCTAGTTAGTTTCGGTTAACCCTATTAGTACATTTTTTCTGTAATTTCAATTCTTTTCCATTTCAGTTGTAAGAAGTATAAATACTCTGTAGATCATTTTCTTCATTGATGTGAATTAGATGAATTCTTCTTCCTTCAGTCTTCGTGAATTCAATGGAGGTTTCTAATACTTTGATGGTATCAGAGAGGGTTCTACCCGCTCATTGATTCTTCAATCTCGATTTGTTTCTTTTCTTTGTTCAATCGATTCAATTGTTTTCAATTTTCATTCGATCATTGAAAAATGGTAAGAAATTCTAACAACAATAACTCTTCTACTTCGAATCAAGGCACAAATCAGGATCAATCTCTTGATCCGTATTATGTTCATCATTCGAGAGAACACCGCACAGTTGGGCAAGGAAGATGAAAAGAGCTTTGGCGTTAAAGAACAAGTACAAGTTTGTAGATGGAACAATTCCAGTACCAAATGAGTCGAATCTGAATTTTGCGACTGGGACAAATGCAACAATCTGGTGCATTCATGGATAATCAATTCCATGACTCCGAACTTCTTTGAACTATAGATGTATGGAATGACTTGAAGGATAGATTCATGAGAGGAGACGTTCGAGTTTCACACGTTGCAGCCCCAATTTGAAACAAGGTAATCAACAATTTGAGGACCTTTATGGGAGGAATTAGAGCAATATAGGCCTTTACCTCGGTGTATATGTACTTTCCCTTGTGGTTGTTTAGCCATGAGAAATGCAAGAAACTTTAAATTGGAAGACCAATTTTTAGTTGGCTTAAATGATGAATATCAAGGAGTGAGGTCACAAATCCTCCTCATGGAGCCTTTACCTCGGATAACTAGAGTTTTTCAATGGTGATGGAGCAAGAACGACACCCTTGCAAGGAGGTCTTGCCATTCAAAACGGTCGACAATGATGAATCGGGAGCTTTGATTAATGCTTTGTAGAAGGAACAAGGGGCTATGGAAGAGGCGAGCTAATAGCGCTTTTCAAGGAAGAGGTAACAATGGCTTTCAAGGAAGAGGAGGAAGAGGTAATGGAAAAGTGTGTACATTTTGTGGGAAGTTAGGCAAACTGTTACAAGAAACATGGCTTTCCTCCTAATTTTGGTCGTGGAGGACCATCCTATGCAAACAATATCACTTTGTTGAAGATTCAAGTCGGTGATAGGTTTAGCAAAAACACAAAATATAAGTTTGACAAAAGAACATTTCCCGCTTGAAAAGAGTTCTGTGAATTACGGAGATTCGAAATTTTTAGTAAATATGGCAAAGGGAGAGAGTTATTGTCATGCGGCACATAATCCAGAATCCTTCTCTAATGTCTTTTGATTCCAAAAGTAACAAATCAAGGTGGATTTTAGATCCTTTGGGGCTACACATCATATTTGTTACTTGCATAGATTGGTTTGTTTCTTATCAGAATATTAGCCCAATTGCGTTAATTTACCAAATGGTAATTTTGTGAGTGCATCCGTTAGTGGCAAAGTCAAGCTCACAAATGATTTAATAATAGATGATGTTTTATATCTCGCCTTCGGTTTGCACAACTTGATTTCGATTGCTAAATTGAGTAAAGCACAGATGTTCATTGTGCTTTGGACCGATGGTTGTGTCATACGACTAAGGAGGATTTGAAGAGGATTGGTTTGGCTAGAGAAGCAAATTATACTACTTGGAGATAGATCGGGTTCCATCAAGTGTTGTTACAAATTTAGCTACTTGTTTTTAGTCTGAATACACATGTGAAATCCTCTTGCTATTCTTTGGCATTTGAGGTTAGGACATCTATCTTATGATAGGATGCATTGTTTGAATAAACAATATGAATACATTCCTGCAGCTGAGCATACTACATGTGATGTTTGTCATATGGCTAGACAAAAGAAATTGTCGTTTCCTATTAGTAGTAATAATGCAAGTTCCATGTTTGACTTGATTCACCTTGATATTTGGGGACCTTTTTCTACTAAATCAGTGCATGGATATCAATATTTTCTGACTATTCTAGATGATTTTAGTCGATATGTTTGGGTGGTGATGATAAAATTGAAATCTGAAGTATCTGCATATGTTAAAAGATTCATTGCCATGGTAGAAAATCAGTTTGGAAAAAGAATAAAAGTAGTAAGAAGTGACAATGGGTCTGAGTTTATATTGCCAGAGTTTTATGCTTCAAAAGGTATTATTCATCAAAGGAGTTGTGTAGCTACTCCTCAACAAAATGGGAGAGTTGAAAGAAGACACCAGCATATACTTAATGTCAGTAGAGCTTTGATGATTCAATCAATTGCCTAAAAGTTTTTGGTCTTATCCTATGCGAAGACTTCATGCAGTGTTTTTAATGAATAGAATTCCTACAAGGTTGCTAGGAAATAAATCCTCTTATGAGATGTTACATGGTGAAATGCATGATCTTAGTTGTTTGAAAGTTTTTGGATGTTTGTGTTATGCTTCAACACTTTCCAGCCACAGAAATAAATTTGACCCCAGAGCAAAGAAGTGTGCTTTCTTAGGGTACAAATTAGGGATGAAAGGTTATATATTGGTTGATGTTCATTCCAAGGAAATTCTGGTTTCTAGAAATGTTCATTTTTATGACTTGGAATTCCCTTTTCATTCCCCAACAAAGCCTTCTATTTCATTTCCTTACACTACTGCTAATTCCCAAAATCAGCAAACAGTCACACCTTCTACACCTAATAATTCTTCTTCAACATCTTCTCTTATCAGTGATCAATCAAATTCTGAAATTTCACCAGAACCTATTCTTTCTTCTTCTACCCGAACGTCCATAAGAGTTAGCCAAAGACCTCCATATCTCAATGATTATGTTTGTAATCATGCTTCAGCCATCCAATACCCTTTGTCTAATTTTCTTACATATGACCATCTTTCACCTAAACATCAAGCCTATGCCATGTCTCTCACTTCTATTCCTGAACCTACCTCATACTCAGTTGCTAGCAAAGATCCAAAATGGGTTGAAGCAATGAATCTTGAGATAGCAGCTCTAAACAGCAACAAGACTTGGGAATTTGTAGATTTGCCTACTGATGCTGTACCAATAGGCAACAAATGGGTTTATAAGATAAAAAGACATGCTGATGGATCCATTGAAAGGTTTAAGGCCAGATTAGTTGCTCAGGGATTTAATCAAACAGAAGGCCTAGACTATTTTGAAACATTCTCTCCAGTAGCAAAACTATCTACAGTCAGAATTCTACTTGCATTGGCAGCCATTCATGGGTGGCATTTACATCAACTTGATGTAAACAATGCTTTTTTACATGGGGACTTACATGAAGCTGTTTATATGAAGGTTCCTCAAGGAGTTTCAGCTCCCAAACACTGGCCAAGTCTGTAAATTGCTTAAGTCTCTTTATGGACTTAAGCAAGCTAGTCGACAATGGTTTGAAAAGTTAGGTGGTTTCCTTACTTCTCATGGTTTTGTTCAAGGACAAGCTGATCATACACTCTTTATCAAGTCTACCAAAGATTCTTTCACTGTGTTGCTTATATATGTAGACGATATCATATTGGGCGGTACTTCTCTTGGTGAATTTGATCTGATTAAAGCACTTTTGCATGATGCTTTTAAGATTAAAAATCTTGGGCAACTTAAGTTCTTTTTAGGACTTGAAGTAGCTCATTCATCCAAAGGGATTTCTTTGTGTCAAAGGAAATATTGCCTTGAACTACTAGTCGATTCTGGTCTCACAGGTTGTAAACCAGCTAGCACTCCATTAGATCCTACTGTTCGATTACATCAAGATTAAGTTCTGCTTTTTCTTGACATAGTGTTATCGAAGATTGGTTGGTCGGTTCTTTGTATCTAACTACTACAAGACCGGATATTTCATTTGCCACACAACAATTGAGCCAATTTATGTCTCATCCAAGCGAGGCACATCATGAGCTTGCTCTTAGAGTATTAAGGTACCTCAAGAGATCTCACAGTCGTGGTCTTTTCTTCTCCGAAAATTCGACTTACATCTTACGGGTTTTTCTCGATCTTGATTGGGAGGATGCATTGACACTCGAAGGTCCATCTCTCGGGTTTTGTTTTTTTATTGGACACTCACTGGTCTCTTGGAAATCCAAGAAACGAATTTACCGTGAGTTGCTCTTCTATTTGAAGCGAATATCGAGCACTAGCATCTCGCTACTAGAGAGTTGCAATGGATTTGTTATTTACTTACAGATTTGTCTCGGCCTACCTTCTCGGTCCCCTGTCATTTATGTGATAATCAAAGTGCATTACATATTGCGCCAATCCAGTGTTCCATGAGCGCACAAAGCATCTTGACATTGACTGTCACATGGTGAGGGAAAAGTCTCGAGCTGGTTTAATGAGACTTCTTCCTATATCTACTCAATTCCAAGTTGCGAGACGTGTTCACTAAAGCTTCATGCCCTCGGGTTTTTCGTGAGTGTATCATCAAGCTTGGTATGGTGGATATCTTCCACCCTCCAAAACCGTAGAAACAGAGCATGGTCGGGGTAGTGCCAACTCGGCATTTCGATTAGCTAGTTAGTTTCGGTTAGCTGGTATTAGCTGTTCGTTAGTTACAAATGTAATTAGCATTCAGCTTCATTTCCCTGTAATTTCAATTCTTTTCCATTTCAGTTGTAAGAAGTATAAATACTCTGTAGATCATTTTCTTCATTGATGTGAATTAGATGAATTCTTCTTCCTTCAGTCTTCGTGAATTCAATGGAGGTTTCTGATACTTTGAGTTTATGTTATTTATTATTTAACCCTATATGATTTTTTATTTTTCATTGTAGACTTGTAGTCCCTGAGACAAATTTTCATTGCAATCCCTGCCTTCCTCCAAGCACACACCACGCACTACCCAACGCACATCTCACCATTGAACCTCCGTAATCAGTAGAGCATTCACTACAACCGTATAGCCCCTCTAAAAGGACCTAGAACCCATGGCTTTCTTCCCCACCTGCAAGCTACACAGCAGAAACAAATCATCTTCACCCTCTGCACTGCCACCACGCATTCAGCTTTCCCTGTGTGCACGATTGCATGCTCAAGCAGAATCCCGTGAGGCCAAACACAGTATTTCCCATGGTTCTAAAGCAAATCCAGATTTTTTATGTAAAACCGGTTCCTTTGTTAATGATGAAAACCAATTTAGTGAACTAGTAAAAATAATCGAAACTATATATTTTTTTTAAATCACAACTTTGGAAAGAAAGCCATAGGAAAGGATGGTATTTCTGATGTAAGACAAGAACAAAAGCCATACTAAGGGAGTGAGATTCTGCAGTTCCATAGCAAGATTAGGGTGTAGGAAGATCGATGGTGGGTTTTCCTGTCGGAATGCGGCAATTGACTGTGGCGTTGGGCGGTGAGCCTCTGGCCATGATTGGATGTAAGAAATATTTAGTGAAGAAATCAAAATCATGAATTATATTATTAAATATAAAAAAATTAAAATTAATAAATAATGATGCATTTATTTTTAAATTATTTAATATGTTAAGATTAAATATATTATTTTAAATTAAGAGTAAGAGGAGTGTTAGGAACACACTCTTTATCACACTCATTTCAATACATTATTTATTATTGGACTATGTCACACATTAAAGTACATATTTAAACTTGATTATACGTTAATCGAGTTAATTACATACTAATCAAATTAATTACATGTTAATCAAAGTTGAGTGTGTTTTAATATGTGATGTGATCTAATAGAAGAAAATGTATTAAAAGGAGTGTGATAAAGAATGTGTTCTTAGCATTCTGCACTAAGAAGTAAATATACTCTTATTTATTTATTTTATAATAGTATTTTTTATTATATAGAAATATTTATTAATAAAGTAAAAATGTAAAAAAAAATTATATTAGATATTAAATGTATCATAATAATAGTTATCTTTTACATCATGATTCATAAGCAAAATAAAATTTATATATATATATATATTTTAAAAAAGTGAAAAAAGTGAAAAAAGTGAACCTAAAAGTGAGAGGAGTTAGTAAGTTATATAAAAATTAAAAATTAATATAAAGATGAGTTAGAATTATAATATCAATGTATATAAAATAATCACGAATCACATGTCAAATATATATCAAGTATAAAACTATTTTAACTTCATCATTTTTATTTTTGATATAATTATATTGACCTCCCTAAAATTATTACTTATAATATTGATACTTTTTTTTGTTTGAAAAATTATTCATACTTTATTGATTTTGTATTTTCAATGAAACTTTGTGTAATATTTATACATAAAGTATAAGAGATATATGTAATTTCATAAATAAAGAAGGATATTAAATATAATAATAATATATAAAATCAAAAATGTGAACAAAATTTTTAAATAAGAATACCAATGCTATAAGTATTTAACTTTATAAAAGATTAATATAATTATCGCTTTATCTTTTAATAAATTAAATAAAATTATTAATACTTAAAAAAATAATAAGAAAAAAAAAAAGGTCAAGGCTTATGCTCGCTCCCCTTAAATCAATCCCTGGCTCTGACCTAGATTTTCTAGCTCATGGTCCTGGTGGTTGGGCGGATCTCCGACGGGGCAAATGTGATGCAATGACCGTGGGTTGTAGGGGGCAAACATGGTACGATGGCTCATGGTGTAGTACGGGTGACTGACGACAACTTGGTTGCATATGGGTTTCATAAGAGTGAGGCAGCCTGATCTGTAATTTGTGAGAGAGAGAGAGGGAGGAGAAGAAAGAAATGAACAATTAAGGAGGGGGCTTTTTGTAAATATTTAATAGGTAAGGAGTTGTTTTTAAAAAAAAAGTAAAACTTTCACAATCAATCAGTTCTTCAAGTTCTAGGTAAATAATTCCGTCCCTTGATCTCATTTAATATTAAATTAACGGGTGTGTCTCAAGGTGCATGGATGCACCTTTCTTTGCAAGGTGCATATTAGAGTCTACCTGAAAGTTGGTACAAACGAAAACTGAACAACAGTAAAAGATATTTTTTTCTTTATTTGATCATATTCACTTTATAAAAGAAACAACTCCTATATTTCCATTTCCATGTCACTTTTTAAGATTATTTTTTACACTTAATTAATGATATATAAATTTATAATTAATTATATATATTAATTAATTAATAAATAAATTTAAATTTTAATTTAAATTATAAATTTATTTATTAACTAATTAATATATATAAAATTAATTACGAATTTATATATTATTAATTAAGTGTAAAAAATAATATTAAAAAATAATGCAAAATAATTATTTCTCTAAAAGAAATAAAAATTAAAGCAAATAATAATCAAACTAAAAAAATAAAAAGGAATCATTTAAGGTAAATCTAGTGTAATATTGTACAAGAACAAAAATATCATTTTTTCTGTAACACAGTAAAAATATAATTGGAAAAATCTAAAATAGGAAAAAAATTAGGATTTATCTGATCGCATGTCATTGTCTAAGTATAAGGGCAATTTCATCCAAATTGGCATAATTCTTACGCAATAAATCAACATAAACATGGTAGGATTACATTATTTACTCTCCTATATGTGTTATTCTATTGCAAGGCAAAATCTATCAGGTAAATAGTTTATGTTACATGAAATAATTCACTTATTCTTATTATTAATAGTACATATATTTTTTTTATATTTTTTTAAATATTATTTATCATATTTATATTTTTTATTATTATTTTTATTAAATCTGATATCTTTAAAAAAATATTAATAATATATACACTTCTCAAAAAAATATGATGATATTTTTTCTACAAAAAATAAATACGCTATTACTTGAAAAAATGAAAGCTCTCCCAATATGTCAACATAGCGTACAAAATTGATCAATCTTGCAGATAAAAAAAAAAATATCAATCTAGGAATATATGAAAGATGTGTGTTAAAACCCAAACGATACAACTCTTATAGTGTAGACAACTAGCTTAAGAAAATGCTCAACCAATCAACTTAAGTAGTGTCTTCCATATTTTCTGAAAAAAGCTCCGAGTACAATATTTCAATCTTTTTCAATAAAAACAAGAGTATTCCGTGAAGTGGACACTTGAAGTTGAAGTATTTTCGTGAAGAAAATATATTTGAACATGATTCATTTATATAAATGAGTTAAATTTAAATTTTAAGTTTAATTTGTTTAAAAATATAAAGCTTTGATGTCACCTCTTTTAATTTATTTATAATTTGATTATTTTCTCTCTCTTTATCAAATATCTCCTTAAAGCACAATACTTTCCATATAGAATTACAATTAGTAAGTAATAATATTGAGTAAATTATTATCATTTATATATATTTTCTTTTCAAAAATTATACTCCTGCTGTCCCATTATAATTGTCTTTTAAGATTTTTACATAAGAAAAATAAATATTATTAAATAATCTCAAATATAAAAAATTATAGTTTAATATGATTTAAATTATCCGTTCTTAAGAAAATATAAAAAATAATTAATTATAAATTATGTGTAGTTATTGATTTAATTGAGATAATAAATGATGGATGTAAGGTTAAAAAAATTAATTAATGCTTTCTTGATAATTTAAAATGACAGATAATTTGGGCTAAAACAAATTTTCTGAAAAGAGAGTTACACTTGGACGGAGGAAGTAATTTTTTTGTGATTGATTTTTCTTTTGTGTGGCTAAATTAAAGTTTTATTTCCTATACTTTATACTCATTTTCAGTTTTGTAATTTTTTTCTTTCTAAATCAATCATCACACTTACACAGATTTTTAAAAAAGTTCTCGTTATTAATTTTTATTATAACATTATTATAATACTGTCATTTAACTAAAAATAAGTTTTTCTTTAACTAATAAATTTTTTATATATATATATTTTTTTGTAAAACGTCAAATAAGATACTTCTTCATAATGAAATACTTATTTTTTCTGAGTAAGTATTTTTTGTCTAATAAATATTCTTTTAGGTGTTTTTTTTTCCGTAAAATGTCTAATAGGAACTAATTTAACAATATTAAAACTAAAATTAATGATAGGAACTATTTTGAAAACTTTTGTAAGTGTGAAAATTGATTTAAAAAAAATTATAGTAACTAAATTAAAAATGAGTGTAAACTATATGAACAAAAACTTTAATTTAAGTTTTTTTTTTACAAGAAAAAGAGAAATGGGAAAGAGACATAATCAACAACTCATTGATAATTATCTAAAATTGTTAGATAAATAAAATCATTAATTAAAATACATTCATCTAACAGTTTAAGCTTTTAAGAGAGATGATTCATGTTATAGTATCAAAGTCTCTATGATTAAGTAGTCTAAAATTCAATTATCTGTTACTCACATTCTTGTAATAAAAAGCTAAATTTCAATACAAAGTAAGTAGGTATGTGCATTGTACATATTTTAAGTCAAAAGAGCTCATGTGTGAATGGGTGTGTTAGACATATAAAATTATTTGTGTGCCTTCACCCTATTTCTAAAATTTAATGTTAAGCTTATAAAATTTAAATTTGACTTATTTTTATAATCTTGTCTAAATTTAAACTTAAACTTATTTGTTTAATTAAAAAAACAAGTTTATACAATAATTTAACAAGTCAAACTCAAATAATTCACAAATATTTCAACTCATTTAAATCTATGTTATTATAGAACTTCACAAATGTGCACTCCAGGATTTGTAGCTTAGTATTTTTTTATAGCATCGTTTGATTTTTCAATCCCATCCTCTTCAAGGCAATTGAAGTCGTAAAAGTAGTTTTATGAAAAAGACAAATTATAAATACATTATATTTATCAATTTAACAGATTAGTAAGGGTTGACAACAATTGAAAATCTATGTGCAAAGTGTACATATCATATGATTTTCAATTGTTAGTTTGTAATTTGTATAGAAAATAAACACAAGAGAGTTATTAACCTGCTGCCTAGTACGTACTAAATTAAGCACAGAAAAATAATTAAAACGATCAAAACTACAAGATGCATTAGTAAAAGGACAAACGGTCAAAATGTAAGATAATGTTATTTTAAAATAAATTTATTTTTAAAGTAAATAAGTAAGAATATATTTATTATTAAATTTTAATAGATTAAGATTATAATGTATTTTATATTAAATAAGAGTAAATACATTCTTATTTATTTATTTTAGATATATTCTCATTTTAAAGTATAATTGTACATACTAAATCGATTCGATCGATCGAACCAAAAAACCTGCAACTCGAGTTTCAAGCCGATCAACTTATTAGACTGTTTTTCTAATCAACTCAATCAAAATCGAATTGGCCCGAGTGATCTGATGACTGATTTGGCTGAGTTGACCTTAGTTGGCTAATTTTTTTTTTATTGAAGCTTATAAAAATGTAAATTTTAGAATTTGAACACAATACAATTAAATTTTTTTGTCGTAAAACATATATATTTTTGTTGAATATTATTCTCAATTTCTCAATTTATTATGTATATCATTATTTATTTGAAAGTATTTTATTCATATAATATTTTTTGTATAATATTTTTAATATAATATATCTTATATCAAGTAATTTTTTATATAATATATTTTTAAAAAAAATTTCTTTGCCCAAATTTTCTAATTTTGATCTACGATCAAACTGTTAATTTGGTAGCTCAACCTTCTAACTAAATCGATTTCCAGTCCTAATTATTCAATCATACTTCAGTGCAACTTTTTCCCAAAATGTAAGTGTTTTTACATTTTATTCAATTGATAAACAAAATGAAATAAATTAAAAAAAAAACAGTAGGACAGATATGCAGACCGCCACAAAATAAATAATCATGTGATGTCCATTAACGAAATGGACAAAAATTATATCCTACAATGGGTTAGCGTCATAAATGGTTTCCCTTCTCCCATGGCATCAACCACCAACTCCCAAGAAGAGGAAAGAGATGAGACATCAAACACACAGCCCCAAACCCAACCCTCTCACTTGTCAAAGTTGTGGACAACGTTCTTGAGGGACCACATACATATGGGTTGATGGATTACAGTGATACACCTATCCTCATCACGCTATAGTTTATTCTTACGTTCTCAACCTGCAACCTACGGATTTGAATCTTTTATTTCATTTTTCTTTTATGTAGTCAAATAAAAAAAATAAATATAAAAATATTTATTAATAAAATTTAGTCATAATTTGTAAATTTTTTTATAATTTTTATATCTATATTTCTCATTCACTTAACCATATAAAAAAATTAATATAAAAAGATCCAAATCTTGCAACTTATACCCTGCAGAATTCCTAAGTTTAACAACGACCAATTTGTTCATATTCATAAATGTATGTTTTAGGAGGATTTTAACTATTAATTTAAGTTATTTTCTTTAAAATTTATACAAAAGTGTTTAAAATTAATAGTAAATATTTTCTTGATACATATATTTATTAATGCTAAAAAATATGCAATAATTTCTCAATTTGTGGGTATAAGAAAGTCTTTCATGGTTTACATGCAAGAGGCAATTGGTTATTTGGTATGAACATCTTGTGAGCTTTCCCATGGGAAAATTTGACGAAACACTCGGACAACCCGCTTGGGAAACACATGCACATAAGTAGGTGGTATGGATTATATCAACTGCAATCGTTAAATTACCATCCACATGCTTTTATATGTACTTTTAATGATGTTTCACAAAAATTAAGAAAGTTATTCAATAGTTTAATTAAATTATTTTTTATTAATATACTCAAAATATTACTCTTTTTATCTATTTATAATTATTTTTTAAAATTTTTCAATCGAATTAAAGATAAAATTAAATAATTTCAAATATAAAAAATATGATGTAATGTAATTAAATTATCATTTCTTTCATACTATTAATTCTTTCCATTAATCTCACGTGATACAATAATTTTTTCTCCATTAAAGAGGATTAAGTTTAAAAAAAATTAATGCTTTCTTAATGGTATCAAATAATAGATAATTTAGAACAAATCATAATTTAAAAAAAAAATAGTTATTAAGGGACATAGGGAGCATTATCATTTTACTAATAATTTCTCTCAGTTATTAATATCAATTATGAAGTTAAAAAATAATTAATAACTCGTTAATTTTTTAAAAAGACAGAAAAAAATAAGACAAATATTTTTTATGATTTTGTTAACGTGTGTCTTTTAAGGAATGAAAAATAAAAAGTATTAAATGAAAGTACAAGTATTTATTATATTAAAAATCAAAAAAATATTTAATACTTTTCTTATTTAAGTAATTAATAATAAATAATAAATATTATTTTTAATTCTTAACATATGTACTAACAACACACATTAACAAAACTCTTTTTTAAAAGGACTGATAAAAATGGAGAGATAAAGTACATTAATTATGCCCAATACATTTACAAATTCTTTTTAAAAATAGATAATATAAAATCAAATAACTTTGTAAAATGGATTTAATTTCGATGCTAAGTGTAAATTAATGTTTTTACATTATCATTCAATTATGTATTAACAAAAAATATTAAAGATGTTTGACTATCACACTCGCTAATTAGAAAGTTTAAATTTTTTAATGATGTATATCAATATATTATTATATGATAGTGTAAAATATTTTACACGAACTACATCAAATTTAAATCTCATAAAAATATATAAAAAAATTATAAAATATAGTAGTTATTAACTTTTAAATATAAATTCTTACATATTTCTCATCTGGCCTTCATAAGACTATTAGCAAGTTAATGTATATCATTTTATGATAAAGCACAAATTTTCTTATGAAAGGATCCACTTGTGTAAAGACTTATTAATTTTATACAAAATCATTTTGTGTCTTTCTTTATCTTATAACAGTACTTTTTCTTATTAGGAGTAAAAAGAGAAGGCCTATATCTCTTGGAATATACTGGTATAATAGCCTATTGATAATTTATTGACTTAAAGTTTATAAGATTTGATAATTGAGTTAAGTTTGCATTTTAATTTTATATTTTTCTATAAAAAATTGAATCTACAACCGGAAATCAATCCGTAATTAAATCTAAACTTGACATTTAAATCCAAATCAATAGTTAATAAAATTAACAAAAGGACATGCGTCGATTCATTATTTGAGCTGGTAAAACGGATTCAACCCGTCGGATTAACTCACTAACCTGTCATTTTTTTACAGGTTGAGTTCAAGGATTGAACTCATATTTTTTTTTCAACCCGCATAACCTGTCCCGTATAACCCGGGTTAAGCGGACGAAGCAGCGCATGAGTTTTCCTGGATTGACTTTTTTTTTTAAAAAAAAATGATAAGTATACTATAAATAAAAAATTTTTGATGTTATATAATTTATGTTTGAATATTTAATTAACCTATTTTAAAAATTATATTTTAGATATATAATTTGTAATTTTTTATCATTATTATTTATTATTATTTTATAGTATTTATTAATTTTTTATATAATTTTTTTTATTTTTTAGGTAAATTAAATCGGTTGACCCACCAACTCATCTATTTTTTCTCATTTTATCTTTTATGCGAGTCAACCCACCAACCCTCCTTAAAGCGAGATGGATTAATTCTTTCAACCTATTTTTTAAAAGAAACCAACTTACCCCATCTCATATTTTAATAAATTAAAACGAATTAAGACATGTCAGAACGAAGTGACCCATTTTATCAGCTCTAAGTTCAACTCCACCAATGTAAACATCGCCTCATAAATAGTGGGGACTAAATTAAGAAAGTTAATTTGTAAATTTTGACATCTGTTGTATGTAGTACTATATATAATAACAATTTGTAACAAAAGTTGTACCATTGGACCAACCGTCAGTCGACCTAAGAAACTCACGGATTTTAGGTCGATTTGATTGATTTATTAGACTATTTTTTTATTAACTTAATCAAATTCAAATTAATCTGGGTAAATTAAGTTAACTCAGGTTAGTTTTTTTAATAGAAATTAAATAAAAATATAATTTTTAGGATATAAACATTATATTTTAGGATCTTTATCATAAAATGTATTTTATTATTAGACTATATATATTTTTGTTAAATATTGTTTTTAATTTTTTAATTTATTATGCACTTAATAAATTGTAATTATTCTTGTTCAGAAGTATTTTTTTATTTAGTATTTTTTGTTTAATATTTTTTAAAAAATATTTACTTTTTATTTGAATTTTTTAATTCGATCGATTGACTTATGATTGAACCATTAACTTATAATCGGATCATTGACCTACTGACCAAATTCTATGACCGGATCAACTTTTAGTGTGGATTATACAGGTATGTTTGTAACCTTGCTATATTGGACGTTTTGCCAATACATGTTGAATGAATTTCCACGCTTGACCTTCATCAATATATATGTAAACAATTTAATTTTTCTTATCAGTTAAGTCACAACATGTTGATTATCACTCAAGCTTGCCTAATTCAAGTGCCATGTTTATTAGTTTTACACTTCCGGTAAACTCATACTTAATTGACAAGAATAAAGCCATGCCAGCTAGACATAGGCACACAAGTGAAGACAGCAAGAAT
This sequence comes from Ormosia semicastrata, assembly GCA_029884595.1. Taxonomy (NCBI): domain Eukaryota; kingdom Viridiplantae; phylum Streptophyta; class Magnoliopsida; order Fabales; family Fabaceae; genus Ormosia; species Ormosia semicastrata. The sequence goes on along the minus strand of JAQQTO010000042.1, from coordinate 21,168,499 downwards.
TAAAACTTGATCAATTTCTAATTCGACATAGTCCTCATCTAAAATACTAAATAAAATACACTGAACAAAATAGAAACTACTTCAAGTCATTTGCATCGCTCAGTTTTGGAAATGACTTATATTTCGTTCACACAGTTATAATGGACGACTTTAATTTGAGGAGGACAGAAGTTGCACATGCAGAGAGAGAGACAGAGAGACGGTGCACAATGAGTTAGTTGGCAGCTATATTCATTAAATTCAGCCACCAAAAGTTAGGGACTCTCTTTCAAAGTCAAGACCCTCTATTTAACTTTAACATATCTTCATAGGCCCAAATTAACCCATCCAATTGCACACTCTCTGCCCTGATTTGCAGCAAAAAAACACATAGTTTAGAGTACCAAAATAGATCACAAGAATCAAATGGCCACCAGCAGCAGCAGCTGCAGAATGGCAGCCATTGCTGCTTTGGTGTTCGCACTAGCATGTTATGGAGTATCTGCACAGTCCCCGGCACCAGAATCCGCCACAGCTCCGTCGCCGGTGGGTGGTGGCTGCTTTACAGTACTAGTAAACATGTCAGATTGCCTAACCTATGTACAAGATGGGAGTAATCTGACAAAACCAGACAAAGGGTGCTGCCCTGAGCTAGCAGGCCTGGTTGATAGCAATCCCATCTGCTTGTGCCAACTGCTGGGCAAGCCTGATTCTATTGGCATCAAGATTGATTTGAACAAAGCTCTCAAGCTTCCCTCTGTTTGTGGTGTGACTACACCCCCTGTTAGCACCTGCTCAGGTAAACTTTAACACCTTTATCATGGGTCTTGGTTTAGTGTAACGTTAGAAATCTATTAGTTAACTTCTAGCTCATGGTAAAACATGAATCTTATACTATACTAGTTGATTAAATTGAAGAGGGATTATTAGTGTGTAAAATATTAGGAATCAAATCTAGCTATCTTAAAAGATTGGTGATGCTATAAAGAATTTGATAGAATTTTAAAAGGACAATAAGTTCATGAACTTCATATGTAGATCCAATAAATAAGGTGGAATACTCTATAAAATATTGTTGATAGGCATAAAGATTTTTGGGCTGTATTATGCATCATCCTAGTAGCCTTCTTATAGAGCCAAAGGTCAAATTGAATAGTGATAGTAGTACCATTTTTAAATAATTTAAACTAAAAAAAGTTATTTTAATTATTTATGTAGTAACTTTATTTTAATATTTCAATTTATACACATATATTAATGATCATTTTTAAAAAATAAATTGGTACTATTTGAAAACTAAATTTTATAAAATTAACTGTTCTTTACATTCTCAACGATAGGTCAATCATCAAAACAACTTTCTTATTTAGACACCAAAAACCTTACACCATTCTTATGTTTTTCATTTAACCAATATTCAAATATGGTTTACCAACAATTTATTCGTGCTTAGCAATTGTATATCATTCTTACTCTTTTCAATTAACCAATGTTCAAAACGGTTACCCAAGAATTTATTCATTCTTAACCACTATTGTTGGAGTCATGGGAGATTTTATGGTTAATTGTGCATACATATTTAATTAATGAATTATAAGATTTAATCGGAATGGTTATAATAGAAGTCATTCACTTGAGTCGTGAAAACAGATGATCAATCCATTAACTAATCTATAAATTATTAATTAATATTTGAGTTATTATTAACCAAATTTGTTATTATGATGAGTGATATAAAAATGGTATATACAAAATAGTGTGGGGGGGATAGTTTTTAGAGTGGTGTTTGTTACACAATTCACCTAGTATAGAAAATCACATAATTTTATCTTTTTAATAATTTTATGAGAATATTTTTCTTTTTCCCTCTTTCTTTATTATCCAACTTATATTTAAAATACAAAGTTTATGTAATTTCTTTTCTTTTTTTGGTAAAAAGTTTGTGTGATTTCTATTTTTTACTTTATAAATAACTTTATCCTTATTTTTTTATCATCAAAATGGACTGGCAGATGTGTACTACTTAGGACTGACATTGCCCATTTTTTGTTACTCAAATCTAGGTCAGATATTTAGAGTGAAAATCTCAATAAAAAATTCATTTTAAAGTATGATATCTTTATTATATTAAAAAAACAATTTAAATAATGATTGTGTAAGTGGGATCTGGATTAGCTGCAATTCAAAAAGGATGTGCATCTCCTGCAGCTGCTGATCCAATGGTGAGAAATTATTAAACCATGTTTGCTATTAACATTTTACCATAAAACCAAACTTTATCAAAGCTGAGATCCTCTGCACTTTTACTGATCCGTGTAAGTGATATTACAATTTACACGTGACTATGTTTTTTATGTACTTAGTAACATCAACGGGTGTACTTTTTTATTTTGGTGTACTTTAAATGTAAATTATAATTGTGTCAATTACATAACTATTATTAAGTTAAAAATAAAAAATATAAAAAACAAAAAACAACATTCATTTTAATATAAATGTATAAAATAATCTTAATACAAAGATTCACAATTTTACATGTAATACTTTACTAACTCTAATTACTTAGTGAAGATATTCTTACATACTCTTAGATATATGTAGGAGCATCTCCCCTCTAAAATATATATAGGTCTCACAATGAAACCCATATAAGTAGCATTTAATGATTAAAATTATCTTGAAGAAAAAAAATATTTTTCTTCTTTAGAGAAGATATAAAAATTTGAGTTTTGTTAACAAATTACAAAATATTAAATAAAAATTAAATTTTTAAAGTTTTTAACTCTCAAAATATTATATTTTTTATTTTTTAATAATATTTTAATTTTTAATTTCTTAACAACTATTCTTAAAACACTCGTTAGATAAACCCTTTAAGTTTTCCTTACTTTAAAAGTTTATATATATATTTTTGGGTACACATAATTGTAGCTTTTCTTTCACATCCATAACATTTATTTCCATCCCAATACTGTTAACTTCCAGCCCAGAATTTAGCTTGTTTCCGTGGATACCTTACGTGCTCAAGCGCACATGACTGATGTTGGCCAAATTTGAAATTGACGATAACGCGGTAGAAAGCTACCATCATCAACCGCCAACAGCCAACAACCAACAACCAACAACCATAGCAACAATACTATTGCAATCTAGTGCTGTAGGACCCAACAAAACCATGACAGCAATCCCAATGCCTTCACTCTATCAATGCATGGCTAAAAATGTTTTTTTTAACATCTAGCATAAACATCCGTACGAGATACGATATTTTATGTGATTAGACGCTGTGGTATATTATATATCGTATTAAAACAAATATATTGTATATGAATGTGAGTAGAATGTTATTTGTCACCCTTTATTTTTTTTAGTAAATTATACTCGTTCTTTTTGAATTTGATGATATTATACTTAATTTTATTTTTTTTAAAATAATACTCACTTTTATTAATTGATCAAATTATATAATTATGTAAATATTATCAATTAAAATTTATAAAACTTTTAACATTTACAGTTATTTATAAAAAAATTTAAAAAATATTATTATGTATAAATATTACCAATTAAAATCTGGTAATATTTTTTTATCAATTAAAATTTGATAACATTATTAATTAAAATATATATATATTTTTTCAAAAACTCTTATACACTTACACAAAAAAATTGTAAAAGTTTTTTTATAAAATATTATTATATATAAATATTATTAATTAAAATCTGTAAAATTTTCAAGTATATACAATTATTTTTAATATACACATTTTTTCATAAATAACTGTGAATCTTAAAAATTCTATAGATTTTAAAATGATAATATTTACATAATTATACAACTTGATTAATTAATTGAGGAATGAATGTTATTTTTGAAAAAGAATGTGACTGATATTTTTTAAAAAAATATTTTTTTATAAATAACTGTGAATGTTGAAAATATTATAGATTTTAACTGATAATATTTACACAATTATGTAACTTGATCAATTAATGGGGATGAGTGTCATTTTTAGAAAAGAATGGGGTTGAGTGTAATATCATCAAACTTGAAAGGGATAGGTGTAATTTATTCTTATTTTTTATTGTGTTTTTTTTTTCAAAAATTGAATTGTTTTTAGTACGTTGCATCATATTTGTATAATTTTATTTTGTGGTTAGATAAGAAATATACAAAAGAAAAACATGTTTAGTATAACTTATTTTTAAAGTAATTACGTCGTTTAATTTTTAAAAATTATTTGTTTTTTTTCTAGTTCATCAATTTTTGGACTTGTGCTACTCATGATCAATGTTCTCTTGACATTTTTTTTCTTTCTCACTATGTCACAGCTGTGGGAGTCCCTGTATCTTTGCCTCCATCCAGTGAAGATTCCACATCACCAAGTAAGTTCTCCACCAGTTGATAAATAAATTATGTAACTGCCATTCTTTCTTTACTTTTATTTTTGACTAAATTCTTGAGACCATTTATTTTTACTAAATTAGAAAAAGACAAAGAATTCTTATGTTTCTTTCGATTTTTCATATTTACCTTTCTTTTCTTTTTCTAATAGAACGTCGCCATGGTCTAAAATGACTTATTTATTTATTTGCTTTTGCTTTATGCTGGAAAATCTGGATTCATTAAAGCCCTATGTTTTTTTTTAAAGTAACTTCAAAAGAGTTTATGAGAGGCTCAAAAACTTGTTAGAAATACTATAAACATTCACAATTTATATACTTTTTTACATCAAAGCTTTACAATTTTTTTCTTTGAAAAAAAAAGAGAATATATATTGAGAAGTTTATTTCTCTTTGTGCAAATAACAATACTCATGAGCATTTAAGTTCCAAACTCAAATAGACTTATGTACAGTTAAAAAAAAAAAAAAGACAATTGCGTGTCTCATAATAATAGCACTTTAACCTTTGTCAGATCACACCCCTTTCAGTCCTACAAATTTGAGCCAAACATTATATTTGGAAATGTTTTTTAAGAGAAGGGTAGGAAAGGGATGATAATGTTAAATTAAGGGTAAAATACATTTTATCCTCTTAAAGTATAGTTATTTTTCAACTTATTTCTTTGAAGTTTTTTTTTCTGTCACTTAACCCCTATATAGTTTGATTTTAAGTGAAAATAATTTTTTCAGTTAAATCAAATGGAAGTTAACTCTTAAACACTTAAAATAAATTTCAAAGGTTAAGTGATAAAGAAAAGACTTAAATATGTTTTTGATCCCTAAAAATATAATTTTTTTTTGTTTTAGTCTTTCTAAAATTTATTTGTTGGTTTTGGTCTCTCTAAAATTTTTTTTTTTTTAATTCATGTTGTTAGTTTATCATTAGTGAAATTCCGTTAAATGCTTATATGACAAATAGAGCCACTGACTCATGGCATCAGTGAGTAGGACCTCTATTTGTCAAGTAATTACTTAATGGAATCTCACTAACGACAGAGATTAAAATAAAAAAATATTTTAGAGGACTCAAAATCAATAAAAAAATTTAGAGAGACTAAAATAAAAATAACTATATTTTCAGGGACTAAGCATATTTAAACCTAAAGAAAAGCTTCATTTTTGTAATGGTAAGTTATTGAGGTGCGGTTATGCCTTATATTCTGTTTGATTTAACTGAAAAAACAATGTTTTCACTGAAAACTATGGTTTAAAATTGTGGTTTTGGGGTGATTTCTACCGTTGCATGGCAATTGCAATTGCAGTTGCATTAGCTATATTTTTCCTCAGTTATCCACAATTGTTGTAAACATAATACAACTGCAACCGTGTCTGCAATCAAAATTTAGAACTATGCTTAAAATCAAACAACACGAGAGTTAGTGATATAAAGAGATCATTTGGGGTAAATTGAGAAAAGGCTAAACTTGACGAAGGTAAAATGTATTTTAACCTTAAATTAAAAGTAGAGGGAAGCAGCCAATATCAGTTGGCTCAACTAGTATGACTGAATATAGTTGAAAGGTCTTAGGTTAAATTCTTTGTAGTAGTCATTCATTGGTCCTTCAAGGAATAAAGTAAATGAAACTACTATTCTATTTACTAAATATGATGCAAAGATATAAAAATAATTTAATAAATATTAAATTTAAAATAAATACTTTCCCTTGGTTATCTCTGAATTTAAGTGAAAAGGATTCTGAAATTTTAAGAGACGAAGTAGAAAGCATCTTCCCTCCTTCCTCCTTCCCATCAGCCACCATCTTTCTCATCCTTATCTCCCATTTAACTATATAGCATATAAAAATTGAGTATGATAAAGGTGAAAAAGAAGAAGTAAGAAGTCAATAAAAGAAATTGACAAATCTATTTAGATTTGTATGTTACAAACTTTAGTATATATATATTTTTTAAACTTTACCTTTTAATTTTATTCCTACTAGGCACAACTTAAAAGCATAATTTATTATACTATTAAAAGAATTAACATAGGGAAGGAATAATAATAATATAATAATAATAATACTAAAAATAAAATGATAATTTTTTAATAAAATAGTACTTAAGGGTAAGAGTACCCTAAGTGTAGCACAGAATCATCCTTTAAGATAAAACGGTACTCATTTTGTTTGCTAGGAAATATTTTATTATTTATAATGGCATTCTTCTCCCCATTATTCCTCAATATTCCTTGAGGTGAAAAAAAAAATGAAACATTTCTTATAGACATCATTTTTTTTTGGGGCCAATAGAAGGTTTTCCATCTGAGAGTTTCAATTTTCATGAACTTACCTGGGTGCTAACTTAATTATTTTGTCTCAAAAATAATGAAGGTAGTCTGCCATCAGAAGGTCCCGCTACCAGTCCTTCAAATGGAGTTGCTCCTCCTGCTCCTGGTATGTCATTTGAGCTCTTGGCATATTATTTTTGGCCAAAAACAGTATACTTTATTCAGATTTAGATATAAATAGAGTATCAACATCACAGTAAAAAGAAAAAAAAAGATATAAACATAATATAATTACATATATATACACTCATATTAAAAAGTAAATAATATAGTATACACAAGTATTATAGCTAGTTATACTTTACACTGTCATACGAACATCGGTATTCATATTTAAAGACAATAGAAACCGTAGCCCGATGTCTTGGAAAAGTAACTTTCTTTTGCTGTTGAAGAAACCACTTTAACATTTTGTAATTTACTACAAAAATTTAGTTATTAAATACGTTGAAATTTTTATTTTCATTTGGCTGTTGATCATAAATTTTTTATAACACCTTCTGGACAAATAAGTGAAGACTAAGCAATTAATAGTAAGGGACTCAACTATGTTGTAGGCTAATCTTAACTTCAAATCTTTATGTTATCATTGTTAAAAATAAAAAACAAATGGAGATTAATAAAAACTGAATTTATTGATTTAACAATATCAGATACTCCTTGTGACAAGTTAATTATTTTCTTAGACTTTTTTTTTCTTTAATGCAGAATATTATCTGTTTACTTTCATAACTCTTTTTCCTGAAAGTTTTCCTTAAAAAGCTTATAGTTAGTTTTCTTTCTTTATTTCTTTTTGTAAGATCATATGCATGAAACTGAAGCCAATATACCTGAAAATGCCTCTATTAAGTACTTAAGGACAAAAATCATGCAGGTGGTCTGGGACCTCAAGGATCAGGCCCAAGCCCATCTTCAAACGAAGCTGCAGCCAGCCCTTCTGGAAACAAAAATAAGGGAGCTTCAGGCATTCAAGCATCTGCTCTGACTTTCATTTTGGGCTTGGCCACAGTCTCTGTCTCCATATTCTTCTGATTTTTACACACATTTGTCAGTCTCATTTAATTTCATAGATATTTCATTTCTTCATTATTTGTATGTTGTCAGCTGCTTTAATTAACTGAAGCTTTTGTTGTAATCTAATGCACTCTCCCAGTTATTACATTTATTATTAGGAATAATTCTAAATCTTTCTACACACTTTTTTTTATTAATATTCTTAATTATAAAAAAAGTATTAAATAATTTTTATGTTTTTAAGATATTAAATATATTTATTTTTTTATTAAATACTTATTTTATTTAAAATTAAAAAAATTATTAAAAAAATTTTTAAAAAGATATAACAAAACTCTATTATTAGTGAATAACACTTTAATTAGGACCTTCTTGCCTGCCACGCAATGCCGAGCTCTTCATTTTTGATATATTTCTGTATTCTGATTTTTTGAATTAATAAATTCCTGCTATGTAATGTCCTACTCCAATAAGACGTTTACTGGATACAATAAATGGGATGAAGTTTATGGAAGAGAATATATTAATGGGTCATAGTAAAGAAGTTACAATTGTAGTCTGCAGAAGTTAAAAAGAAAAAAATTAAAAATTTTCAACCTCCTACTACAAAGTTCGATGCCAAATCATGAGGGTAAGAAAAGGATTTTGAAGGCAATGGAACGCATACAGAAGTTGTGAAACGAAGGTAAATACGAAGGTGTTTGTGATTTTTTACTGATTAGCTAAAGTGATCACCAAATTCGTATATTTGATTCCTTTTGTTCAGGGCATACGTTTAGGAAAAGATTTTGTTCTACACTTATGGTCCCTAAATCCTAGGCTACTGAAAAAAGTTTCTAGTATTTTTTTTATCGTAAATTCCTCATTATTTCATTACCAATTGGGCTAAGCCCAAAGCAAGAACAAAAGAACAGCACTAACTCAGCTAAAAACAAGTTGAATCTAATTGGATACCAACGGGTTGCTAGCATCCAACTAAAACTCGCCACACGTAAAAAAGCACAAAAATCAGGGGTTTTTGACCAAAATATTCTTAGTGACAAAATTATTTATTAAATTGTCATACTTTTAAAATTATATATCAAATTATCATACTTTTAGTCACCCTAATTTTTTGTTTTTTTAGTACATGTAGATAGCGCCAATGATTGGCGTTATCAACGTAAAAACTCCATTATGGATGATGTTATTTACGTGAAAACGCTAAATGGAAAGACATTACCTACGTGGAAATGCCAAACGAAAAGACATTACGTATGTGGAAACATCAAACTTAAAGGCGTTTCCTTTATGAGAATGTCTAATGGTTTGACGTCTTCATTCTACAGCACTGAAATAACTCACTCTTATTTGTTTTTTTTATGTAAATACAAATAGGGTTATTTTCTTATTATTTTACCGAATTCAATACTTCTTAGCTTTGTTAGAAATTTTATTTTTCATGGCATATAAACTTAGTCATACGATAAATAACTTTGTTTTATAATTTATTTATAACTTGTAGCTAAGTTAAAAATAAATAGAAACAAATATAAGTATGTTATAATAACATAGGATAAATTTGTGATCACCCAAAACTAAGGTCATGACCGGTGCATAGGCTAGAATACCAGCCTAGCAAGCCTATCAAAATTAACTAACTTTAGCAATTCAAAAATTCTAATTTTATGAAAAATTTGACAGAATTTTTCCTAAAAATTGGGCATCCCCAAAAGTACATCATCCTACTTAACGAAACATATCTATATCTATATATATATATATATATTTTTTAAATTTCCAAATCACTAGAGCATTTATAGGATGCATAACAGAAATATTTGTACATATATATACAGTCATATTAAATTAACCAAATATAATAAAAATTAGAAAAATTAATCTTAGTATACCCCAATCATAATAGACAAGCAACAAAAGAAGTTGCCCACATGAACAAATGTTGGGCTCACCAAAATAGACAACAAAAAACAAGTTAGTAATGACCATATCAATAAGAAGGGTCAAGATTAGAATATGGTGGTCTGTGAGGGGGATTATAAGAAGGTTCTGGTTGTGATGAGTGAGGATATGGTGGGTAATGTAACGTCCTACTTCTTTTTATTTTCTAAATATTTAATTTTAAATAAGCAAAAGATACTACTTTTCTAAAATAAAGTATATTGCACTAAGGGGGTTAAACCCTTCAAAAGTTAATAGTATTTATACAGACTTTTTCTAAATCAGGCTCCAATTTATTACAAATGGGGCTTTCAAAAGCCTTTACTTGGTGCTACAAATTTATGTAGTAATACTATATCTATTCATTGATCCCAAAACAACAGTGAAAACTTAATCTTTTGGCTTTGTAAATTTATAAAAACTTGTTGCACACGAATATCTTTTAGAACTCTTACTGTCAGAACTGAAATGTTACACCACAAAAGGGATGAGATAAAAATCTTAGTAGAAAAATGTAAAAACACGTAATATAAGTTTACCATCTACTCTTTACCATTCTCTATTTCTAAAATCATAACTGGTAGTCTAAGTAATAAAATAGTAAAATAAATGGAAAGTGTGATAAAAATGAGTAAAATTGTAAACTTTAATAAATAACTGTTCAATCTTTTTTCAAAATCTTATTTGATCATCTCTTTGTCATCCCATTTCAATACTCTTAATTAAATGTGCCTCTTTTCTCTTTGACAATGAGGCGTGCCCCAAAGTCCTATGATTATGACCACAATAAACTCTAATCAGGGCTTCCCTAATACATCTAATCATGGTCATAATATTAATCTCTGATCTTTTCTCTTTGACAATGAGGCGTCCCCCAAAGTCCTCTAATTATGATCACAATAAACTCTAATTAGGGCCCGCAATAATTCTCTTTGCACATTGATTCATTTTTATTCATGGGATAACATTCTTTAAAAAAATATTTAAAATAATAATCACATAAAATCAGATTAGGAACTTTCTCTTAATAAAAATCAGCGATCAACACAACTATTAAAAAATAGTTCATAATAAAATAATATTTCATAAAATTGGCTAAATAAAAGTTTGATGAAAAAGAGTCATAAAAATAGCTTATCATTTGAAACAATAATTTATGAGACTTTAAATGATAGAAAATTTAAAGGACTAGAGTATAATAAAAATTGATAAGAAACTATTTCATTAAGCCTTATTCGAATAGAAGAAAAGTTATTCGAATAACAATACTAAGAAAACTCAATTTTAAGGCTTTCTGATAAGCTTTATTCGAATAATGGAAACCTTATTCAAATAAATCAATTAGAAATCAACTTCTGAAAACATTTTAAACAAGGTTTATTTGAATAAGCTAAAGCTTATTCGAATAGATAATTCAAAAAATCAATTTACAAAAATCAAAATGTTACTGTTCCATTATCCAAAATCAGAGTATAAGGGAAACTGATTGAAAAGGATGGACTAAGAGGTATGGCTGAAAGAAATAGAGAAGAAAGAATAGTATTTTTGTCACTTCCTACCTTTGTTTTATAGATTTGAAATAGAAAGGAAGTAGTTGAAGAAAAAGGAGTTGGGTTGCTAAAAACAGAGCTGCTGATTTTTGGGTTAGATGAGTTTGCTTGTGACGTAAATGAAGGAGAGATGAGGTATCTATAGAGAAAAGTTTGAGCTTCCTTACTTATGAAGAGTGTTAGGTGTCATAAGGAGATGAAGTTTCCTTCGAAGTCTTCCTCCTTAATCATTTTACTTGACACTTCTCCTTGAATTATTGGACGTGGAGTGGCTTTTTCTTTAAGCCTTATTAACCTCTCATTCATTTTTCAACACATGTCCATGCTAGCATCATTTGCTTATATCATCCTTAATAAATTCATGGACACTTGCTCCTTCTTGCACCATCTTGTTTTGACACTTGTTTCCTACAGTCATTCTTTCTTCTTCTAATTACCTTTGATGTAAAATGGCTTATGAATTAAGTCTTTGTTTCTCCATTCATCCTTCAACACTTGTTTCTAATATCATTATTACTTCTTCCTCCTTAATTATTTCAAGAATCCTTTTCTTGACACTTGTCTTGATGATCTCATGGCTTATCTCATCTCTAATTATTGCTTAGACACTTGTTCATTCTTGATCATCATTCACCATATGATTTTAATACTTGTTCCCATCATCATTTCGCGGAGAGGCTTATGGATCAAGCCTTGTTACTCCTCCATCCATTTCTTAACACATGTTCATATTCTAGATCTCTCTTGATCATTCTTAATTCCATGAGTTCTATTCATGACACTTGTCATTGCTTACCTCATCTTGCTAATGTTTTGTTCTGGTTTGATTTAATGAGTTGAAGAGAAAAACCAAGTTTTCTCACTCTGTTATCCTGTAACGTGTTCCGAATTTTTTGATTTTTTGCTATGTTATTTGAATAACAGAATTGTTATTCGAATAACTCACCCTGTATGTGTTTCCTGAATTGCATGTTTATTCGAATAGAAGAAGTTCTATTCAAATAAAGGGTCATATTTTTTCTTTTATATTTGCACAACAACAACTCTATTCAAATAACCATTTGGTTATTCGAATAGTATGTCTTATTTTCATTTTATATTTTTTAGGGATGTTACATTCTTCCCCTTTTATAAAAAATTTTGTCTTCAAAATTTCTATTTAGTACTTACTAAAAATTTCTAGATACATTCATTTAAAATCTTCTTCTGCTTTCTTTCACTACTTAACTTTGCCATAAAACTTTTGTCCTTGTCCTTGAGATAAACCTTGAGTGTATATTGAAATAATCTTGACTTAGTTAGTCTATCTAAAACCATTCATATAGCACCATGATCTAGATTAACTTTCACAAAATTCATAATAATATTATCTCATTTCCATTCTGGAATTTCAACAAACTTGCGATATCTATCTATTTCAGATCTCATCTTAAGTCACTAAAATTGTCTTTTGAAACCCTAATAAGTTGTATACGTATTTCTTCATAATATACTCTTAATCACTTTATTATCCTTCCTGTATCACCTCCTTAAGAGCTTGAAAAAACTGATCTTCTTTTTGTGCCTCTATGATTCTTACTTCCAAACCTCAAATAACCTGTCAAGCATTTAAACAATTCCTATTTGGCTTAAAATCACTAAAAGATTCAAATTCCTAAATTCACTTTCTAAACCATTGTTTAGGGAAAGATTTTCCTACTCAGAATATCAGCTACATCATTTACTTTTCCTAGGGTTATGGGCCCACCATGCTTCCCTGCAATTCATAATCCTTAAGAAATTCATTCCATTTCAAAAAGTATCCGTATATACCTCAAATAATATCTTCAAATTTTGAGAGTAAAACTACAGGTACCTACAAGTGTTCTCAAAATCTATCTTCACAATCATTTATTCAATATTCCTGAACTTACACCTAGTAAAAGATCTACTGCAAAATTTAATTCCTCTTGATCAAATATACTTTAACCTATTATGATCAATGTATACCCCAAATTTAACCTCATATAATTAATGTCTCAAAAATTTCAAAGCAAATTGAAGCTTGAGCTATCTAAAGGTATAAGCTACTATCTTCCCCTCTGATAGTAATATATTTTATTCATTTAATAATCCTCTCACTAGATTTCTTAAGGTTCAATTAGGCTTAATTAAGTTAGTTTTGTCATATTTTTATGATATTGAGTTTAATTGGATCATTGAAGAAATTATTAAATGAATTGACCTTAATTTGTCTATTTGATAGCGTTCAGTAAATTGACTATAATATGAGTTGCAAATATTTGAATGATGTGATTATAGTCTTGTAGGAAAGTTAAGACAATTCTCTATAACTTTCATGAGACCTTAAGAGTTGAATTACACGTTTGGACAATTTAAATTAGAGTTGAAGTAAGAACTAGAGTGCTGATCCTTACAGGTTGACCTCTTCGAATTTATCAGACCATTTCTTGATCTATAGGAGTTCAATTGACACTAAACTAAACCCAAATGAAAGATAAGACATAGATCTACAACTTTTATGAAGAACACAAGAGCTAACTTGTATGTCTAGTAAGTCATATGGCTAGTAAGTCATATTGGGCCTAGAATTTAGAACAGAGGTGCTATTGCTAGAACCCGAATACTGTGTAAAGATTAGGCCATATCTTGGGTTGTAAGAGTCAGATTAGGTTGAAACTGTGGCATTGAAAATCTAAGGCAATATCCTTCAACTTTCATGAATACCACTTATGCAGTAGGTGACTATTGGTGTATGCCCTAGAGGCCAATACATTTTCAGTATTTACATACATTCTATTATGCTATTTTATATATGAGGTATTTCTTTTATTGTGTTCTTTTTTGATAAACATAATAAAGTCCTTAGAATAGTAAGTTTGATGCCATAAGACATCAAGTGGATGACTTGATCGTGAGATCCTTTTGGTTACAACAATATTCTTAAATGTCCCTAGTCAAGTATTATTGTTAATTAGGACAACAATAATACATTGAGACTAGTATGTGTATAGACTAATGACCACATCTCACGGGTCATGGATATGAGATATCAAGTCTTCACATAGGTACATATTAGAGTAATGATGTACTGGACTGACCCACCATGAGAACACTACATGGATTATTACGTGAGTGTCATAAGTGATTCTCATAGTGACAATAGTGTCTGTGGTACTTTGACTTGAACTCACTATGATTCCTACATAAGGAGTTGTGTGTTTTAATGCCATCAAACGTCATCTGTAACAACGTGATTATAAAGTTGGTTATTGGACATACCGCGAATCATGCAGAGGGATGTGAGTGACCTAGATAGGATTTGTCACTCCTACATAACAGGAGCGATATCTTCGGGGCCCCTAATTGAGTGAGACTGCGAAATGCATGGTCATGCTCAAATGAGTCAATATGAGATATTGATCTTATTTGTTATTACAAAGTCTACTCGAGTATCAGGAAACGAAAGATTGGACTATACAAGGGTGACGCATTCCATGTCTTGTGTTCAATCTAGATATCTTAACAAAGGGACTAAACAACACGGAAACATTGGTCATGGAAAGGTTATGTCAAATCACTGACATTCTTATTACTTGGGTAGCAGCGATGTGTTGCTAGATACCGCTCACTGCTTGTAATATTAAAATGGGATTTTAATATTACTGCCAACGTAATAAGAACCTGCAGGGTCACACACATAGAGCAGACTAAAATTGGAGCAATGGATCCAAGTTGGACTCAGATTTAAATATGGGCCAGACTCATAATAGATGGGTCTAGGGTTACACAGCTTACCTTGCTGCTGCTCATACTCACTTAAGGCAGTCACTATTATAAATAGTACTACTAAGGGGCTGCTAAGATACACAACTTCAGAACCCTAGCCGCACCTACAGAAAAGTGAGTGAGAGAGTGACAGGTTTCTTCTCTTCTCTTCGCAGCTAGCACTGTGTGAGAGACGTGAGGCTCCTCTTTGTGAACATTGAACGTTCGTGAGTCTGCTCGTGTGGATACCACAGAGACATCATTTCTATTACGGTGTTGGTGATTCACGCTTCAAGAGGTAAATCATTTAAAAACTCGGATTATGGCTTTTTCGCATGGATCCTCAGTGGGAATCCCTGTTTTCCGTTGCGTGATGTATCTGCAATTTCCAACAGTGGTATCAGAGCGTCTTGCGAAACCATGATTCGGTTTTCTATTTTCGTTTACATGAGATAACATGTTTTCTATTCTTGTTTTTGATAAAAGATATGATCTTTAATATGTTATTTCAGGAAATCGTATGAAACCCTTTGCGAAAACATATTTTGTTTTATGTGTTGTATGCAAAACTGTGATGTTGTTTTCAAAAACCATGAAGATGTTCATATGTTCTGTGAAAATCGTTTTGTATTAAGATGTATGTTTTTGTGAAGTTTTCTGGTATGTATGTGATACGTACAGCGTTATGGAATCCTAATTCATAGTGCGCAGTGCAAGGGTTTAGGAAACCTTGTTCTTGATTTGTGGCAGCAGGGGTTATGGAATCCTTATTTGTGCACAAGAGGCTCAGCGCAAGGGGTTTTGGAAACCCTATTCTTGTTTTGCGGCAGCAACATCAAGTGTTGATGTTTTGCGGCGCAAGGGTTCCCAGCGGCATATGAAGTGTTCATGTTATTCGGGCTTAGGGTTTCACGTGGCACAAGGGTTCAAGGGAGGTGCAAGAGATTCAGCTCTTGTTTATGGTCCAATTTTTTGGGCCGGGGAGCTGCCCCACACCCCGCAAGGGGCGGCCTCCCCTTGACCCCCGGCCGCATACCGGGATTCGACACTCCCGCCCGCTGACCGGGCAGCGGGACCCTCGTGCTACCTCTGCGTAGTGTATTTTTCGAAAGCGCAATATTTTATATCCAATTTATGATTGGTGAAAATAATAATGTATTATTGTTATGAGTTTATATGTTCTTGGTGATGCATGGTGCATGGTTATGACCTTAGTCCTCTTTTTATGCTATTTTGGTTTTTATAAATACGACCTACGTATCGTGCCTTTTTCTCTACATTCTGATTGTACATTCTCTTCTCACCTAACTCCCCTCGAATGTAAAAGAGGTTTCTATATAATGTAATTATGATGTGGAGGTAAGAAGACGACATCAAGTGAGGACGTTGATGGGAGATGCTTGGTGAAGCATTTTGTTAATGCTACTCTCTTAGGGGCCATAGCCATGTCACTTTTATTATATGTTTTTTATGTATGAGATGCATGGATAATGTTTATGGTATGATAAACAGTTTAATAAATGGTGAGATCTAGTAATAATAATAATAATAATAAATTCTCTTAAAGTAAATATTAAGTCATTATGTGATACCTTCCAATGTGTGGCACTCGTCAAGACTAGTATCGATCAAGTGTAGGTCTGCCAAAGCAAGATGCCTTTATCTATATTAGTAAGACGCGATGGGATAAAGGTAATATCCAACTACCAACCATTGGGTCTGACTTAACTAGGCCATTTCAATAGGATTGAAGGCTTAGAGGCATGAAGTTGGGCTTTGGCCCATTAGATGGACTTGAATAAGTGTTATTCACCCAAATATCCAAGAATTACATGTGATGTAATTGTAAAGTGTTTCCTACCTAAATAACTGAATTTTGGGTGATCAGCCAAAGTTGATTCAAAACTAGGTGAAATATGGATCTTGGCCCACTAGGAAATCTTACGATGGGATTTTTCGAGTCAATGCTGAGGGTCATTGACTTGAATAAAATAGTGGGAGACATATTTAATTAAAAGACCTCATTAAATATGTTTATGGTATGATACTTTATATTTTGCATATTTTTGTTAATAGATTACCATGGCAACAAACACATTGGGTACTTTATCATTGCGATCCGTCCTTGAGAAGGACAAGTTGTCTGGAACGAATTTTCTAGACTGGTATAGGAATTTGAGGATTGTCCTCAAGCAAGAGAAAAAGATGTATGTTTTGGAACAACCTATTCCTGAGCCACTTGCTGCTAATGCCCCTAGAACTGAAAGAGATGCTTATAAGAAGCATCAAGATGATGCCTTGGACATTGGATGTCTAATGCTGGCCACCATGAACTCTGAGCTCCAAAAGCAACATGAGAACATGGATGCATACGATATGATCGTACACCTTAAAAAGCTCTATCAAGAGCAGGCCAAGCATGAGAGATTCGAGGTCTCAAAAGCACTATTTCAGTACAAGCTGGTAGAAGGAAGCCCCGTTGGTGTTCATGTACTCAAGATGATTGGGTACATTGAAAACCTAGAGAGACTCGGTTTTCCTTTGGGCCAAGAGTTGGCCACTGACTTAGTCCTACAATCATTGCCGGAAAGTTTCAGTCAATTTGTCATGAACTACAACATGAATGAGATTGACAAATCACTACCAGAGCTGCTAGGCATGTTGAGAACTGCTGAGCAGAACATTAACAAAGGCAAAGGGAAGGCCATAATGATGGTCCAAAAGAATAAGGGCAAGAAACAGCAGAAAAAGCCCAAGGACAACTGGAAGGGCAAGGGCAAGGATAAGTCCAAGCCTAGCACTTCTGGCTTGAAACCAGTGGGTGGAGTGGCTAAAGAAGGTACATGCTTCCATTGTGGTCAGACCGGACATTGGAAGAGGAACTATGCCAAGTTCCTGGAGGAGCTCAAAAAGAAGAAGGAAGTGAGACTTCCACTTCGGTATTTTTGTTATTGAAGTCAATTTATCTACTTCGCATCATGGGTATTAGATACTGGATGTGGATCTCATATTTGTGTAAATGTGCAGGATCTAAAGAGCAGTAGACCTTTGACGAAGGGCGAAGTCGACCTACGAGTGGGAAATAGAGCAAAGGTTGCTGCATTAGCTGTAGGGACTTATTTATTATCTCTGTCCACTGGGCTTATAATAGAGTTAGAGAACTGCTATTTTGTGCCTGCTATTAGTAGGAATATCATTTCTGTTTCTTGTTTGGACAAGAAAGGTTTTTCTTTTATTATAAAGGACAAGTGTTGTTCTATTTATATGAATGATATTTTTTATGGTAGTGCACAATTGAGTAATAGACTTTATGTACTTGATCTCGAAACGCTCGTCTATAACATAAATACAAAGAGATTTAAATCAAACGATCTGAACCCAACTTTTCTCTGGCATTATCGTTTGGGTCACATAAATGAGAAACGCATCTCTAAACTCCATAAAGATGGATTCTTGGACTCGTTTGATTTCGAATCATATGAGACATATGACTCTTGTTTATTAGGGAAGATGACAAAGGCCCCATTCACTGGACAAGGTGAAAGGGCTAGTGATCTTTTAGGCCTTATACATAGTGATGTATGTGGGCCACTAAACACACTCGCTAGGGGCGATTTTCAATACTTCATTACATTTACTGATGATTTCAGTAGATATGGATTTGTATATCTTATGAAACACAAATCAAAATCCTTTGAAAAGTTCAAAGAGTTCAAGAATGAAGTACAAAACCAACTTGGCAAGAGTATTAAAATCCTTTGATCAGATCGAGGAGGAGAATACTTAAGCAACAGTTTGATGATCATCTGAAAGAGTGTGAGATAATATCTCAACTCACTCCACTAGGAACACCACAATGGAATGGTGTCTCTGAAAGGAGGAACCGGACCTTGTTGGACATGGTCCGATCCATGATGAGTCATGCAAACCTTCCAGGCTCCTTCTGGGGACATGCTTTGTTAACAGCAGCTTTCACACTTAACCGTGTTCCATCTAAGACGGTTCAAAAGACACCATATGAGATATGGACTGGGAGACGGCCCAGTATATCTTTCTTGAATATTTGGGGCTGCGAAGCTTATGTGAAACGTCAAGTTTCTGATAAGCTTGGACCTAAATCAGATAAATGCTTCTTTGTGGGGTATCCAAAGGAAACCAATGGATACTTTTTCTGTAATCCTATCGAGGGCAAAGTGTTTGTCGCACGGATAACTGTGTTTCTAGAAAGGGAGTTTATCTCCAAAGGAACCAGTGGGAGAAAAGTAGAACTTGAAGAAGTTCAAGTTACACAAAGCAGCAATGAACCAATGGTGAAAATAGAGCAGCCTTCACAAAATGTTGTGGAACAAAGAACTCCGCTTCTAGTAGCATAAGACCTGCGTAGGTCTAACAGGATACGTCATCAATCAGAGAGATATGGATTTCTCATGATCCAATAAGGTGACGTATTGCTCATGAATCAAGATGAGCCTGTGACTTACCAGGAAACCATTATTGGCCCAGAATCTGAGAAATGGCTTGAGGCCATGAGATCTGAAATGGATTCCATGTATGCCAACCAGGTATGGACCTTGGTTGACCCACCTGAAGGGGTAAAACCCATTGGGTGCAAATGGGTTTTCAAGAAGAAAACTGACGTAGATGGTAATGTGCATACCTTTAAGGCGCGATTGGTGACCAAAGGTTTCAAACAAATTCATAGTATAGACTATGATGAGACTTTTTCCCCAGTTGCGATGCTTAAATCCGTTCGGATCTTGCTTGCTATTGCAGCATACCATGATTATGAATCTGGCAAATGGATGTCAAAACTGCTTTCCTTAATGGAAATCTTCTCGAAGATATGTACATGACACAACCTGAGGGTTTTACCACTCCAGAGGATGCTAGAAAAGTGTGCAAGTTGCAACGATTTATTTATGGATTGAAGCAAGCTTCCAGAAGCTGGAATCTTCATTTTGATGATACAATAAAATAGTTTGGTTTCATCAAGAATGAAGAAGAATCTTGTGTCTACAAGAAAGTTAGTGGGAGCACTATTGTCTTTCTGGTATTGTATGTAGATGATATACTACTTATTGGAAATGACATCCTACCCTACAGTCCGTAAAGACTTGGTTAGGGAACTACTTCTCTATGAAGGACTTGGGCGAAGCCACCTATGTATTAGGTATCAGGATCTATAGAGATAAATTACTGAGACTGCTTGGCCTAAGTCAGAGTATATACATAGACAAAGTGTTAAGACGATTTAACATGCATGAATCCAAGAAAGGACTCTTGCCTATGTCACATGGTGTAAGCCTATCTAAGGCTCAATCCCCTTCCACCCAGGATGAGAGGGATTGCATGAGCAAGATTCCATATGCATCTGCAATTGGATTTATCATGTATGCCATGTTATGTATTTGACCAGACATTTCGTATGCTTTGAGCATGACGAGCAGGTACCAGTCTGATCCCGGTGAAAGTCACTGGACTGCTATCAAGAACATCCTTAAGTACTTGAGAAGGACTAAGGATTCGCTCTTGGTATATGGAGGCGAGGAAGAGCTAGTTGTAAAAGGTTACACTGATGCTAGCTTCCAAATCGATAAGGACGACTCCAGATCGCAATCGGGTTATGTTTTTTGCCTAAATGGTGGGGCTGTGAGCTGGAAGAGTTCAAAGTAGGAGACAATCACCGATTCTACTATAGAGGCTGAGTATATTGCTGCCTCCAATGCAGCAAAGGAGGCCATTTGGATCAGGAAGTTCATTACAGAACTTGGCGCTATTCCTAACATTGTGGACCCAGTGGACCTCTATTGTGATAATAATGGAGCCATTGCACAAGCTAAGGAGCCTAGATCTCACCAGCGATCCAAACATATACTTAGGCGCTTCCATCTCTTTCGAGAGATCATCGATAGAGGAGATGTGAAGATATGCAGAGTACCAACAGATGATAACATTGCTGATCCATTGACGAAGCCTTTTGCACAGTAGAAGCATGAGGATCACACTAGGTCTTTAGGCATTAGATATATGCCTGATTGGCTCTAGTGCAAGTGGGAGATTATTGATGTATGCCCTAGAGGCCAATACATTTTCTGTATTTACATACATTCTATTATACTATTTTATATATGAGGCATTTCATTTATTGTGTTCTTTTTTGATAAACATAATAAAGTCATTACAATAGTAAGTTTGATGCCATAGGACATCAAGTAGATGACTTGATTGTGAGATCCTTTTGGTTACAACACTATTCTTAAATGTCCCTAATCAAGTATTATTGTTAATTAGGACAACAATAATACATTGAAACTAGTATATGTATAGACTGATGACCACATCTCACGGGTCATGGATATGAGATATCAAGTCTTCACATGGGTACATATTAGAGTAATGATGTACTGGACTGACCCACCATGAGAATACTATATGGATCGTTACGTGAGTGTCATAAGTGATTCTCATAGTGACAATGATGTCTGTGGTCCTTTGACCTGAACTCACTACAATTCCTACATGAGGAGTTGTGTGTTTTAATGCCATCAAACGTCATCTGTAACAAGGTGATTATAAAATTAGTTATTGGACATACCGCGAATCATGCAGAGGGATGTGAGTGACCTAGATGAGATTTGTCACCCCTACATAACAGGAGCGATATCTTCAGGGCCCCTGATTGAGTGAGACTGTGAAATGCATGGCCATGCTCAAATGAGTCAATATGAGATATTGATCTCATTTGTTGTTACAAAGTCTACTCGAGTATCAGGAAATGAAAGATTGGACTATACAAGGGTGACACATTCCATGCCTTGTGTTCAATCTAGATATCTTGACAAAGGGACTAAATAACACGGAAACATTGGTCACAGAAAGGTTATGTCAAATCACTGACATTCTTATTACTTGGGTAACAGCGATGTGTTGCTAGATACCGCTCACTGCTTGTAATATTAAAATGAGATTTTAATATTACTGCCAACGTAATAAGAACCTGCAGGGTCACACACATAGAGCAGACTAAAATTGGAGCAATGGATCCAAGTTGGACTCGGATTCAAATATGGGCCAGACTCATAATAGATGGGTCTAGGGTTGCACAACTTACCTTGCTGCTGCTCACACTCACTTAAGGCAGTCACTATTATAAATAGTACTGCTAAGGGGCTGCTAATATACACAATTTCAGAACCCTAGCTGCACCTACAGAAAAGTGAGCGAGAGAGCGACAGGTTTCTTCTCTTCTCTTCGCAGCTAGCACTGTGTGAGAGACGTGAGGCTCCTCATTGCGAACGTTGGACGTTCGTGAATCTGTTCGTGTGGATACCACAGAGACATCGTTTCTATTAAGGTGTTGGTGATTCACGCTTTAAGAGGTAAATCATTTAAAAACTCGGATTATGGCTTTTTCGCATAGATCCTCGGTGGGAATCCCTGTTTTTCGCTGCGTGATGTATCCGCAATTCCCAACAGTGACATTATGACAGAGTTATAGTCATGTGAAAATAGATGAATTGGTTAAGTGGAGAGACAAGCATGACAATAAATTTCCACTCATCCACCCACTCATTAAACAACTTCATTATCATTTTGTACCTTTCATGCTCTATAAAAGACACAATTAGTTTCTCATTAGAATCATCTTGGTTTAGAGATTAAGATCTTATTTTTGTATTATTTATTTCTCTTATTGTAGTTTTATTTTGTTCTAAATAGAAATTATGTTCATCTCCTTCTTCTTCTCTATTTCTTTCTTCTTGTTTATGAGTAACTAATTATCATTTTGCTTGAGTAAAAGAGGTGAAGCTTTTAGTAATGAATAACGTTAGATTAACCTTTTTCTTGTACTTGAATGATATATTATCAAGTGATCATTATATGTGTTGTATTTTGTTTTCAATCAATTTAAAAACCCTTTTTAAAAAGTGGAGATCTTGATTTATTGTAGACAAAAAATTAACACAATAAATGCTTGAACCCATTATAAGTATTGGTGTTATTAACCCTCATTGTAAAGTGGAGATCTTGATTTGTTGTAGATAAAAGATTGGAACAATGAATGTTGTATTTTTCGATTAGAACCTCTGTTATGCATGGATTCTAATTGAGTTATAAAAAGAATTAATTTTGTCCTTAATTTACATACCAAAAGTGGATCTTCTAGCCCAAGCAAATCCTTTTTAATTGTGAACAAGTTTTATCACCTTTATTATTGTGACAAATTATTTCCTTACCTCAAAGAATTTTTCTTCATCAATTCCCTATGGATCGACCTTGGACTCCTGAAAATTTATTACTTGAGACAACCTGCACTTGCGTTTGCAACACATATCAATTCACATCAAGTTTTTGGCGCCGTTACCAGGGACTTGATTTGAAGAACAACTTTATTGAGGTTTTCTTTCTTTAAGTAAACTTTACCATCTGGTATATTCTTTTCCTACTCTTTTAATTTTATAGCCGTATCATATTTAATGGCTGGTTTTACCGCCTACTTATTAATATTTGATGACTGGTTTATACCGTCTACTTGTACATTATCTTTTCTATTTTAAGTCACTTATTTATGCTTAATTGGTATTGTGATTCAAATTCTGGTTGTTTGGTTAAAACTAATCTTGGTACTTTATATATTGATCTGTTTGAATCACAATCACACACATTAAACACAATGACTAAAAATGAAAGTATATATGATGAACATGAAAATTAACCGTTGCGAACTATACATGAATATTTGCAACCATATCAAAATTCTAGTCCATCGTATTTTATCTTTCCACTCAATGCTAACAATTTTAGATTTAAGCCGAGAATGATTTCATTACTTCCTAATTTCCATGGTTTAGAATCTAAAAGCCCATATTTATGTCTAAAAGAATTTGAGAAAGTATGTATCACTTTCATTGATCAAAATTGCACTGAAAAAATTATTAATTTAAATTATTTCCTTTTTCTTTGAAAGATAAAGCTAAAACTTAGCTTAACGCTTCGAAACCAAGATCAATTGGCACATGACAAGAAATGCAAAGTGAGTTTTTTTAAAAAAAATTCAATACATAAAATCAATGCTTCGAAAAGACAAATTTAAAATTTTTTCCAAAATTCAAATGAAGCATATTTTTAAAGTTGGGAACATTTTAAAGATTTGTTAAATTCTTGTCCACATTATAGTTTTGAAAAATGGTGCACTATAAGCTTTTTTTTATAAAGGGTTAACACCTGAAACTAAATAATTTGTGAAAACAATGTGCAATGTCGAGTTTCTTGATAAAGAACCTAAAGAAGCTTTAGAATATTTAGACCATATGGATGAGAATTCTCAATCTTAACATGATACTAATCTTTCTAAAAATTCAATTAGATATAACCTTACAAGTGCTAGTAAAGGAAAATATCACTTTAGTCAAGAAGAAGATCTAAATGCTAGGTTCTCCAATTTAGCTAAAAAGATTGAAGCCATGGAATCAAAGAAAGTAAAAGAAATCAAATCTGTGCAAAATGAAGAAATTTATGGCATTTGTGATGACTTAGGACACTCAACAAATGAATTTTCAAAGATTTCTATTTTTAAAGAAGTTGTACATGAACAAGTAAATGCAATGAACAATTTTAAAAAGTCATTTACCTCTTCTTTTTCAGATTCATACAATCTGGGATGTAGAAATCACCCGAACTTCAGTTGGAGGAATAATAATCATGTACAGTTCATGCAACCACTTCCTCCTTAAGAGCAACTGGACTCTCAAAATTCTCAAGGATATGCACCTTATATCCCACCATACAGGAAAAACCTTAAAGGAACATTGTATGTGATGATCACATATTTGATACATTAATAAATCTTTTTTTTTAGTCATTTACACTCTCCATGTACTTAATTGATTGAGTTTGATTATGTTTTGTAAGTTTGGACTCAAATTGGATTTAATTAAATTTTTTAGCATAATTTATGTCTTACGTTGTTTCTATATTTGAGCTATATCTTGGGATGTAGATGGTCAAATGAGGTGAATCTGATGACATTTTAAAGATAAGAGAGAGCTTTATAACTTTTATGAAGACCTCAAAGGTCTAATCACACAAGTAGATAACTCAAATTGGGGTTGAAACAAGAACTAGAGTGTTGTTTCTAATAGTTTGATCTATGTGTACTGTTCATGCCATATTTCGAGTTAGAGGTTGTCAAATAGGCTGAAATTTTGACGTTGAATAGTTGAGACCTATATCTACAACTTTTATGTTGAACACTTTTCCAGAATCTTAGGCCTAATGGGTGATATTAGGCTTGCAAGTCAGAATAGAGGAGCTATGATTGGGCCTGAATAGTGTACAATAATTTGAATGTATCTGGAGTTATAAAAATGATATTGGACTCAAACTAAAGCCATTTGAAAGTCAAGATCAAGCTCTACAACTTTGATGAAGATCACATTTGCTCATTCTGATGCATTCAATGACTTCAGAGCTAAATGATTTCAGAGACAAGGAATCTCTATAATTTTCCACTCATTTCCACTCATCCACTCACTAATGACTCAGTCCCCTTGTCATTTTGTATCTCTAATCCTCTATAAAAAGGGGCCTTGGCAGATCATTGAAGGTGTTAGGTGTTAGGTACCAAAATGATGCTAGTTTGTTACTAGGTTTTCTTGTAGTAATTTTTTCTTTATTTTAAATTGAAGTCATGTTCTTCTTCTTCTTCTTCTTCTTCTCTCTTTCTTTCTTCTTATCTATGAGTAACTAAGTTTCATTTTGCTTGGGTGAAAGAGTGAAGCTCTTGGTAATGAAATAAGGTTATATTAATTTCTCTCTTGTGCTTAAATGATATATTTTCAAGTGGTCATTATATGTATTATATTTTGTTTCCAATTAATTTAAAAACCCTCATTGTAAAGTGGAGTTCTTGATTTGTTGTAGACAAGAGATTGGCAAAATGAATGCTTTAACCCATTTACAAGTGGTGGTGCTAGAAACTCTCTTTATAAAGTGGAGATCTTGATTTGTTGTAGATAATATTTTGGCACAATGAATGCTTGATCCCATTTATGAGTGGTGATGTTAATAGATGATTAAAGGAATCATAATATAATTACGTATATAATTTTTAATGAACTTTGAACATTGTATTTTTCGATTGGAACCTCTGTTATGTGTGGACTCTAATTGAGTTATAAAAAAATTAATCTTATCCTTAATTTATTTACTAAGAGCGGATTTCCTAACCCAAGCAATTCCTTTTTACTTGTGAACAATTTTATTTATCATCTTTATTGTTGTAATAAAATATTTACTTTACTTTAATTAATTTTTCTTCATCAAGTCTCTGTGGTTCGACCTCGGACTCACCGAGAATTTATTACTTAAGATAACCTGTACTTAGGTTTGCAACTTAACTTTTAATCCTGCATCAACATGCATTCATGGAAAAGTAAGAGGCCATTAATAACCAAAACACTCAAGTCATGATTGACAAAGACACTCTTGCTAAATTTACTTATGCACTCACCATTTACGAGAAAGGAAAATTTCCTTCTCAACCTCAACCGAATCCCAAGGGTCAGTATAGTCTAAATGAGGGTAGTTCAGAAAGCCAACAAATAGATTAAGTCAAGTCAGTGGTAACTCTTGGGAATAGAAAGGTTGTTGAAAAATAAATTCCTGAACTTTGTGAGAGAGATGATGAATCAATCTCCCAAAGATAAGGAAGAGATCGATAAGCCACCTAGCCAAAAGAAAACTAAACTCTTGCCTTCACCTCTATTTTCTCAAGACAATTCAAGGAAATGGAACCACAACACTGAAATTTTTGAAAGTTTTAAACAAATGAAGGTCAATATTCCTCTGTTAGATGCTATCAAACAGGTTCTCTCTTATTCCAAATTTTTGACGGACTTGTGCACTGTTAAAAGGAAACTAAATGTGAAAAAGAAAGTCTTTTTGGCTGAACAGGTAAGCTCTATTCTTTAGAATAATAATGCCTTAAAATATAAAGTGTAACACCCTTGTGGGGGTGTCACATTTAAAATTAAAATAAAACAACGATGGCGAGAAAACTTAAATAATAAGGTTTTGATATAAATAAATAATAAAATCTGTACACTTACTTTGTTTCGAAAACATAAAAATTGTATTATCAAGATATTATATCTATATAAATAACATCACACACAAGAATAACATCATCACTCCCCAGACACTATACATTATATCCACATGCATATTCATCGATACTAATATACAAAAGTTTACATAAGTTTTGTTTTCAGAAGTTATACGAATAATTTACACATAATTTACAAACCCAAATAAAAATACATACCAAAAGAAAAAGAAAGCATGAAAGGTTTATATTTACAACCCAAGCATCAGAAGATAACAAACCCAAGTGCACGTCATACATTTTTTTAGTCACTTGGAGAAACATTCTGGATGATTCCTCCAAAGACAGAAATACATGACGCCTCCCAGAAGACCTGTGAGCAGGAACTCGGGTGCTCGTGGACCGGAATATAGTTAGGGGTCCGAACAAAGGTGTTCTAGCGAAGACACAACACTAAACTCATAGGGAGTCCGAAAAAGACCGTTCCGGTGACGGTGAACTCCTAATGGTAGTTCTAATCCGAACATAGAAATCGATACAAAAGCGGGACAAAACAGACTGCGTCGCAAAGACATAGTAATAATTCTGTATAAGCCACAACATTACGTTCTCCATAGATGCGCCAATTCTCAGCTCCTCTGTGGAATTCCAAACTGATAAAACCCAAAAATCCGGGTGTCGACATCTCACCCTATCAGTACTAACACTAGAGATGATCTAAGGCTCGGGTCTTGATTTGAAAAATCAGTGGATCGTGGTTCTTCCTCTGCTATGTACTCACTGCCCAACTCTGGTTCTTCAACCCCTTCTTCAAAGTCTAAATATATATATATAAACATACAACAAACAAAACAAACAATATATACAACAAATAGAGAGGTAAGACAACTTAAAGTAATCAATAAATATCACATATGAAATAATAATACAACATTAACATAAATAAAATCCATAATGTACATAAATCCCATAACAGTTCAAAATACTCATCACACAATATAATGAATTTAAAATGAATATGACAAAGTATAAAATGACTCATTCCTACTCCATGGAGCTACAACACATACTCAGATATCAGAGAGAATGAGATGAGACTTCTATTAGCACTTGCCTTGACCAATCCAACTATTGCATTGTCCACCCTTTGTGTCTATAGCTTTGGCTACCCCCCGAACCATTTATTGCCTTTAATAGTGATCGTTGTGATTGCTATTACATTTGTCAAAACTTTGTGTCTATAGCCCACGAAAAATAATATAATGGCATAGCATACAACCCGAGACACACAGGTCAATTTATTGTATACTACGAGCGGTCGATAGTCCTCTCAAGACTTGATTAAGGATAGTCTTGTCGAGAACATAAGTGTGTTGTCACGCACCACGCCTGAGAAGAGCTACCTCCTGTCCACATATGGAATAGTGCACACGATGAACTCCAAGTCCATATCAGGAACTGAACACACTATGCCTATCACATCGACAACACGATGTTATTCATCTCGTCAATCAAATCACCAATTTGGCACGACTCAATGCATGAACAATTACGTAATTACCAAAATATCCTCAGGTTTCAATTATTTATATAGGTGCCATCAATTTCCAATTATTTACAAAAATACCATCAAATCTCCATTATTTACAAAAATGCCACTAAACTTCCATTATATACAAAAATGCCATCAAACTTTTTATTATTTACAAAAATGCCATCAGATTTCAAATAATGTCAAAAACGCCCTCCATAGCGAAAATAATTACATAAATGTCCTCAGTGGCAAAAATCTCCAAATACAGTACGCTCCCACTTGGCGCACTCATACAGTCCACACATCCGGGTCCACCACTTTGGCCCGACAGAAAAACTCGCTGTTTTCATCAATCGCGTAGAAATTTTATTTCATTTTCAAAATCTTGCCGTTTTCACAATATACATCACATTTCCAAATCGCATAAATATATTTTGCTATTTTCTCAATCGCGTAAGCTTTTTAAATCATTTTCTCGTCTCATTTACTCAAATAAATATTTCTTAACTATAAAAAAAATAATTATTAAATTATTTAAGACCACTAAAATATTTTTCCAATTACTGTAAAATATTTTAAATTACTATGTTTTCTTTGTAAATATTAACAACACTTAAATTGGCTTCAAAAATTCATTTGGTATTCATTAATCAACATTGTAAAACATTTTAATTCCTCCCATTCAATAATGTGACCAAACCTAGGGTTTTTGCATTCTTTGGAATGCTCATGCATTTCTAACATTAATCTAACACATACAATGTATAACACATACAATGCATCAAAGCTTAAACAAGTAAATAAAAAGCTATAAAAATCAACACATAGAAGAATCCTTATGGATTTTACAAATACAATCAAACCCTAATTTCTTAATACCACTTTATTTTAATTAAATTTTTTTTGTCTTCCTCTTACCTAAAATGATGAAAATTTCTTCTTTTCCTCTCCCTTGTGATTTCGGTTTTGCTCTTTAGAATTCTAGGAAAATAAATAAAATTTTCTAAAGGTTAATACAAGAAAATAGAACCATACCATGGTTCAATCATGGCTTGGAAGCTTAGAAATGAAAATGGAATTGAAAAATAAAGAATTTTACCTTTGAAGAAGAATCTCCAAAGTGATCTTCAAGCTTGAAAATGGAAGAAATAGAAGAAGCTTTCAACTAGAGATAGTCTTATAGTGATGTTTAGGAGTAGAAAAATAAGAAAAGAGAAATTTTGAGTGAAAGGATGATAGAGAATGAAGCTTTGACCGAATAGTCTCTTTGGGGTCTCCAATGGTGGACGGTGAAAACGAAGGAGAGAATGAAGGAATTAGTTGGATAATTATTTGAAGTGTTGGCCGTAGAAGTGAATAGAAAATGGTCTTAATGCATGTGTTAAAATTCAAGAACAAATCTAGGCCATCCAATGGTTCAAAGGCTAGGATTTTGTCTTACTTGATAAGCTTAATTCCTATTGGTTGCATGGTGATGAGTCATGACATGAATAAGCATTTGTCTAGAGCCTTCTCGGTTGCTCTCCTTGCTTGGCGAAATCTCCACTTAAAAAGCCAACTAAATTTGTTTCTTCCAACTAGTTAGTTATATATTTAAGTGTAGGTTTAGTTACATATTAAATTAATTAGTTACTTCAAGTTACATTAGGTTAACTTAATTAGTTTAGGATTCTAGTTAGTTAGGCCTAACTAGATTACTATCTAGTTATCACTATTTAGTTACACTAAGGTTGTAGTAATTAATTTAGTTAGATTCTAAGGTAACTATACTAACTAAATTAAATATTCTAGTTCTAATCTAACTAGCTTAGCCATTTTTGCTGACTTAGCTTTATTAATTTGACTTCTAGGTGTCTTGTTCCCATTGGTCCAAAATTCCTAATTTCCTTATTGTTTACTTTACTTATATGTGGGTCCCACACATATAGTATCGAATCCACTTGTCAAGTTTTATACTTGAGTAATAAAATAATACTAAAAATTATTTTATCGCACGCTTAAATTCTAAAAATTAAAACATTCGAGCAGTGTCTTTCAATTGAGTTTACTAAACTCCTTCTGCTCTAAAAAAACAAAACAAAAATAACATTTTATACAGACAAGCATAAAACAGTACATTGGGGACATAATTGTCATTTACCCTAAAGTCAGAATTTTTAGGGTGTTACATAAAGACCCTGGTTGTCCTACAGTTTCATGCATTATTGGAGAACATAAAATTGAACAAGCTTTACTTGATCTTAGTACTAGTGTTAATTTGCTTCTATATTCAGTTTATCAGCAACTCTACCTGGGCGAGTTAAAACTAACTTCTGTAACTCTTCTACTTGTCGATAGATCAATTAAAATTCTAAAAAGAATAGTAGAAGATGTGTTGGTACAAGTTGATGAATTCATATATCCTGTGAATTTTATTATCTTGGAAACTGAACCTATGGTTAATAGTTGCAAGTCAATTCTTGTTATTTTAGGTCACCTATTTTTAACAACATCTAATACTTTGATAAATTGCAGAAATAGAGTGATGAAGCTAACATTTGGAAATATGACTTTAGAGCTTAATGTTTTCAACATGTGCAAGCAATCACAGGAAGTCCATGACAAAAATAAAGAAGTTGAAGGGATTGAGGCCATTGTAGATGACCATATTCAAACCAAGAGTTCTTCTAACTCATTAGAAATTTGTTTAATCAATTCATTTGACTCAAGTATGCAATTAGATGATGATATTTCTGAAATATGTTTTTTACTTGATTGTACACAGGTGATGGAATACAAAGGATGGAAGCCAAGATTCGAAAAGCTAAAACCCATGAATGATAATACCTATGAAGAAGTACCCACATTAGAACTAAATTCATTACCTGCCGAGTTGAATTACACTTTTTTGGGAGAAGAACAAAGCTTTCCAGTGGTAATTTCTTCGACCCTTACCAGAGAACAAGAATGTATGTTAATAGAAGTACTTAAAAGGCATAAAAGTGCAATTGGATGGATATTAAAGGACATAAAAGATATTAATCCATTAATTTGTACACATAAAATACATTTAAAGGATAATGCTAAAACATCTCAATAACCTCAAAAAAAAGATTAAATTCACACATGAAAGAGGTAGTTAGAGCTGAAGTTATCAAGTTACTTGATGTTACAATTATCTACCCTATCTCTGATAGCCAGTGGGTAAGTCCTATACAAGTTGTGCCTACGATGTTTAGAATAACAGTGGTTGAAAATAAAAAAAGTGAATTAATACCTACACGAGTCTCATCTAGTTGACGTATGTGTATTGATTTTAGAAAATTAAATGCTGCCACTAGGGAAGATCATTTCCCTTACCATTTCTTGATCAAATTCTAGAAAGAGTGTTAGCCATGGCAATTATTACCCAAGAGGGGGGTGAATTGGGTGATGATAAGTTTTAATGCAACTTTGACATGTTACGCATTTTAAATCACTCAATTAATAAATGCAGTGGAACATGCATAGCAAAGGCACAACTATTAAGGATTACTCAAATATAACTTTGGTTAAAAGATAAATCAAGCAAATAAACTAGATATCAAGATCAACTCAAGCATATATAGTTAAAGCACAAATATAAAGAGATAGAGTTGAGAAAAGCAAACACTGAGATTTATTGTAGTTCAGCCACTAACCACTTGTGGCCTACGTCCAGTCCCTAAGCTTAACTTGAGATTTTCTTCATTATCTCCTAGACTTCACGGGTGCTAGGAAAATGTTTGTACATGCAAGAGCAGTCCTCACACCTTGGGATACCTCACCATTGTGCTAGAGCCTCCAATTTTTCAAGCTTCACAGGTGCTTGATGACCTTTACAATCAAGAGCACTCACAACACCTTTGGGATACCTCGCCCTTTGTGTTTGAGTCTCACTACAAGGGATACCTCACCCTTTTCTCTCTTGAGGGATACCTCACCCTCTTACAATGATTTCAAGATGAAGAGAAAAAATAAAAAATCTCACAAGAGTAGATATACAACTTGAAGAACAAAGTATGGATAATAAGAAAACTCTCTCAAGAGTGGATAATACAAGTTGAAGCTCAATGGGTATAAAAGATTCACACTTTAAAGTTCAAAATATGATTTTGATGATTCAAGGATCAAACCAAGTGTTCAAGAGTTTCTCCAAGTGTAAATGCTTCAATCTACACTTATTTATAGAGCCCAAATGATAAAATAGCTATTGGTAGTGTTTACTAATAATTTTTTATGGAAACTAGCCGTTTATAGCCGTTAGAAACATTTCTGGGCACTTGGTAATCAATTACAAGCTTGGTGTAATCGATTACAAGCTTTCTGGGTACTTTGTAATCGATTACACACTTCCTGTAATCGATTACACGGCTTCTGTCAACGTTGTAATCGATTACATGACTTGTGTTATCGATTACAACATTTCTGGTTTTGAAAACTGACTTTAAAAGGTCATAACTTCTTCATTTCTTATCTGATTAAAGCAAATGATCACTCATTAGAAATATCTTTGAGTATATTTTTATATGAAAGAAGTTTTAGAACAAAACTCAAAGTATTTTGAAAGATATGATCAAATTAGTAACTAAAGATCAGTTTTACAAAACTCAAACTTGACTATTTTTGAAAACTAACTTTAAATGGTCATAACTTCTTCATTTCTTATCTGTTTAAAACAAATGACCACTCATCAGAAAGATCTTTGAGTCTATTTTCATATTAAAGAAGTTTTAAAACAAAAATAAAAGTATTTTGAAAGATATAATTAAATTAGTAACTAAAGGTTAGTTTTACAAAACTCAAACTTGACTAATTTTTACAAATCTGAAATACCACCAAGGCTAGCTTTCCAAAAACATTTTGTTGGGCATTTAAGCATTTTAGAAACACTTTGATGTTTAAAACTTATTTGAGCTTAGTGTGATTCCTTTTTACCTTTACACAAGATCTAAGTCCTATAAGCTATTTTTGAAGAACCTTGGGACTTGATCTTTTGCTACCATCAATTCTTGATGTAATCCAAAGTTCCAAAGAAAATCTTCTTTTCAAAACTTGCAAATGCTTGGAACATATTTTCATTCTCATCCTTCTTGAGTTGAGCATAGTTGTGATCTTTTTACTTTCTTGTTGCAATGCTCACTCTTGATATTTGGACTATCCTACAAAGTATTGCTCACTTAAACAACATAGTTAGTCCAAAATCATAACTCAATATCTTCATATGCATGATTCATAAATATATAACTCTAATTAGTCTAACATGCATATAAGACTTTCATAGATGCATCTAAATAAGATATTTATTAATTATTACTAGATATGCTCTATGTAGGATGCAACAAAGAATATTTTGCACATTTTCATTTAAGTAGAATCAAATTCAATATTAATTCATTAAGACTCATATAAAGCATTATTGAATATATTATATGAAGAATATTACATATATCTCATTGCATGATTATTAAGTGAAATATAACTAGATAAAATACATAATCATGCATGATACAATATATCTCATTAAGCACATCTATATAACATGATCAACATTCTTTTGTGATGCATTTGTCATTTATTAAGCACAACTATAAAGCATAAGCATCATTCTTTTTATCTTGTATTTGTCATCATCAAAATTTAACATATTAAATTATTGAGGTAAACCTATTTCCACAAAGGGTAGTAGGACATCCCTACTACTATTTTCTTGATGGTTATTTGGGCTATTATCAAATAACCATTGCATTAGAGGATCAAGGAAAAACCACTTTTACATGTCCCTTTGGTAATTTTGCATGTAGAAGAATGCCTTTTGGCCTTTGTAATGCTCCGACAACATTCCAAAGATGCATGCTAAGTATTTTTAGTGACATGGTTGAGCATTATTTAGAGGTCTTCATTGATGATTTGATAGTTTATGGAAATTCATTTGAAATTTATCTTGATAATTTGAAAAAAAGTTCTTAAAAGATGCGAATAAAAAAGGACTTGTGTTAAACTGGGAAAAATGTCATTACATGCTTACCTCAGGAATAGTATTAGGTCATGTGATATCTTCTAAAGAAATTGAAGTTGATAAGGCCAAAGTTGAATTAATTGCCCATTTGCCTTCATAAAAAACAGTCAGGGAAGTTCATTCATTTTTAGGACATGCAGGATTTTACAGAAGATTCATTAAGGACTTTAGTGTCATATCAAGACCATTGTGTAATCTTCTAATAAAAGATGCACTGTTTGATTGGACTCAAGAATGTCAAAAATCTTTTAAAAAATTAATTGGTCTTTTGACATCTGCTCATATCATGCAAACGCCTGACTGGTCTTTGCCTTTTAAGTTGATGTGTGATGCTAGTGATTTTGCTATTAGCGCTGTTTTAGGCCAAAGAAAGGAAGGTAATCCTCATATAATTTATTACACAAGTCGTACTTTAAATAGTGCACAAATGAATTACACTACTACTAATAAAGAACTACTTGCTGTAATTTTTGCATTGGATAAATTTAAAGCTTATTTAATTGGTTCTTTTACTGTTGTTTTCACTGATCATGCTGCTGTTAGATATTTAATGTCTAAGTAGGATGCCAAACCTAGGTTGATATGGTGAATTTTGTTGCTTCAAGTATTTAACATCATAATAAAAGATAAGAAAGAAGTCAAAAATGTTGTTGCAGATCATTTGTCCAGACTTACAACAGACTCACATTTTGATATCACACCTATCAATGATTCTTTTACCAATGAATTTTTATTTTATGTCAATTCCATTCCTTGATTTGCTAATATTGTTAATTTTCTTGTAATAGGAAAGATGCCGCCTTAATGGACGCACCAAGACAAAAGGAAATTTTTTACTGGGGTGAAAAATTTTTATTGGGATGACCTATATTTGTTTAAATATTGTCCTGATCAAATCATTCAGAGATGTGTATCTAACAGTGAGGTAGGTAATGTCATAAAATTTTGTCACTCAGAAGCATGTGGAGGTCACTTTTCTTCAAAGAAAACAGCTGCGAAAATCTTGCAGTGTGGATTTTTTATTGACCCACTTTATTTAAGGACAACTATACATTTTGTAAAAGTTGTGAAAACTGTCAAAAATTGGATTTCATTTCTAAACGAAACATGATGCCTCTGAACCCTATCATTGTCATTGAAATTTTTTATTATTAGGGAATCGATTTTATGGGTCCATTTTCATCATCATTTGAATTTGTGTATATTTTGGTTGTAGTTGATTATGTCTCAAAATGGATTGAGGCGATTGCATGCTGACACAATGATCATAAAACTGTTCTTAAATTTTTAAAAGAAAATGTCTTGAGTCAATTTGGAATCCCTTGAGCTATCATCAGTGATGAGGGAATGCATTTTTATAGTAAACTATTTGAATCCTTAATGAAGAAATATGACATTACACACAAAATTGCCACTCCTTATCACCCTCAAACAAGTGGACATGTAGAATTATGAAATAAGGAAATTGAACAAATTTTGGAAAAAAATGATTAACCTAAATCAAAAAAATTGGTCTTTAAGACTAAGTGATGCACTTTGAGCTTACGGTACTACTTTCAAAATATCTTTAGGCATGTCACCTTATCGGTTAGTCTATGAAAAACCTTATCACTTGCCTGTAGAACTTGAGCATAAAGCATTTTGGGTCATTAAAGCTTTCAACCTAAACCTTAATGATGATTGCAAGTTACGCAAATTACAATTAAATGAACTTGAGGAATTGAGAAATGATGGATATGAAAACTTAAAGATTTATAAAGCTAGAGCAAAAGTTTTTCATGAAAAAATAATTTTGACAAAATCTTTTGAAATTGGTAAAAAAGTTCTACTTTATAATTCTCGTCTTCACATATTCCTTGAAAAATTGAGATCTAGGTGGAGTGGCCCTTTTGTTGTTAAACATGTGTATCCTCATGAGGCCATAAACGTTGAGAACCCTAGGAATGGTAATATGTTTAAGGTCAATGGATAAAGACTCAAACCATTTCTAGAAACCCAAGTTGTTGAGGTAGAATCCATCTTCCTTTCTAATCCTTGTTATGAGAAGAATTTATTTTAATTTATTTGCTTTCTTTTTGCAGTTCTTTGTGACACCGATTAAATGGTGGATAATGGTACTTCGTGGATCTCAAGTCAGTTTATTTTTTAGTTTCCCATAATGAATGATTCCTCCTCCTTCAAAATGGATATCATTCTCGCGAATTTAAGAAAACATTTTCTTTCTTTTCCTCAAAATGCTCTAACAAAATCTACAAAGCTAGGTGTGAAAGATTGAGACGTTAATGTCCAAGGGCATCCCAGAAGATATACACTGGATAATCGAAGCAAAGGTCAATTTAGCAAGTGAATTTTCAAATTCATTTACCTCATGCATGCCAGGTCTCGGTAAAAGTTTGTATTCTAAAAGGAGAAGAGTGAAAAGAGTGCAAGTTTGTCACAAATGTGCACGATGGAATTGTAACAAGCGATGTCGTTCTTTAGGGATGGTTTTCATAAACCGAGAAGATAAAATATATTTTATTAAGAATGCACTGAGTAAGGAGTCATTAGATGATATCTTATTGACTCTTGAGACGCATTCTTGTGGAATTGTGCATCGTGAACTTCTTAATTTGTGGAATATCTTCAGAGATGAACATAAATGTTACAGTCTTGGGATTATGACTCTAAAAGACCCTATTTTCCAATTTATAATAAAATTGGATGGGAAGCTTATCCTCGACTCATAGAAGGCGTTTAAGCTGTTACTGGACGTAAACTAGAGGAAGATGTGA
This sequence comes from Ormosia semicastrata, assembly GCA_029884595.1. Classification (NCBI taxonomy): domain Eukaryota; kingdom Viridiplantae; phylum Streptophyta; class Magnoliopsida; order Fabales; family Fabaceae; genus Ormosia; species Ormosia semicastrata. The sequence continues at coordinate 21,131,085 of JAQQTO010000042.1, read as the reverse complement.
GCCATAATCACAACAACATGTACGTTATTATCTTGTTCATCTAAAAAAAGGGAGGGCGAAACTTCGGTTGTACCTGGTCTTTAATTAGATCAGGAGCCCCGGGCGGATGCCCGTCCTATCATAGACTCAGGAGAAGACCTTTGCACGGTAGTTTATAAATAAGGTTCGCGTGCCATGCTCTGTAGAGAGCCACGTGCTATATTCACAGTTCTTGGAACCTAGGCTCTGTAGCGCTGTTGGACCGAAAGAGGAGTCTTGTCTTTGTTGTGAACGTAAACAGCTACTGAGCATTATCTTGCACTTAACTGTATGAGTTCTGATACACCAGGTCATGCCGAGGGTGTCGAGCACTCACGAATGCCAGATTATGTGCTCTAACGAGTACATGACTTCCTAAGGTGTAATTCTAGCCTACGCAGAGATCTAAAGCCATGCCTTGTGAAGATGGACTGCACTCATGATGTGTAGTATAAAGATACGCTATGATAACTGTACTGGTGACACACAGTATAAAGATATGTCATCTTTGTGGAATAAACGGGCGTGAGAGCCTAGACTCCAATTTCGGACTAGTTTCAGCTCTCGTTTCATCTTTTCAAAAATAAATAAAAAAGAAAAAAAGAAAAAAAAGAAAAAAAATAGGTGTTTCTTAATTTTAAACTTTTCTGACAACAACCAGCTTACCCCATATAGGTGCTATCATTACATTTTTTGTTCTTTTCCCTATTTAAACGCTTCATTTTCTTCATTTTCATCCAACTCATAATCATTCAAAGGGAGGGTGAGTATAGAAATAGAAGGAGCTTTTGTTCATCGATTTACAAATATCTGTGTATTTTGTGGGTCAAGTTTTGGGAAAGGTACAAAGTTTGTAGAAGTAGTAGCCACTCTTGGTCGAGTGCTTACTGCGAGAAAAATTCATGTAGTATATATGGAAGGTAGCATTGGGTTAATGAGGGTTGTATCAATCACCGCACATTTAGGAGGCAGTCAAGTTTTAGGTATCATTCCTAAAACTTTAATTTAAATGAATATCACTGGAAAGACAATTAGGGAGGAACTAAGAGTATCAACTACATATGTGCACATATTTACCAAAATGACCAGGAAATAACAAACCCCCAATCAACCTAAGTATATATGCCCATGCACACTACTGCACGTTAATATCATCATCATTCTCCATAAGTCATCTACGAAATCCTCTCCAAAGCCATGATATATCAAAACATGCACAAGATAATTATGATGTATCCAGTTCCGAACCTAATAACTCAACATATAGGTCCATCTAATCATGAGGGTGGGTACGACTAGTAACTGCATCGCCATCAATAAGAAGTCCCAATATGATACCAATATCCTCCACCATGATGGTTCACTCTCCAGTAGGCATGTGAAATTTATATGTCTCGAGGAACCATCTCTCAACCAATGCAGTAATCGAGGAGTGATCAATAGTGCAATATCCTATGTGGGCAACCCCTATGAAGCTAGCCTATTGTAGATATGGAAGCATCCACTTATCTAGGTCCATATGCCTGAATTTATGAGCACGTCTAACACACAAATGACGATCCTCTTTTCCTTTCCATATATGTTGTGAAACATGATACTCTTGTAACTCCAGTATTGAAGGGTCCTGTGGGCTTGAGTTTAAATAGAATGCTATGTCTCACGCTATAATATGGCAAATAAAAACAACAATGGGTAAGTCTTCGACAATGATAAGACACTATGAAAAGAATATACATATTAAACATGAGTTATCTAATACAAATTAGAAGGCACTATTAAAAGCAATGTAAGAATAAGATTAAACATTAATTATCAAATGCACATCGTCATTCCTGAAATCCACAATGATAATGAACTAACACACATTGATAATCCTCAAATACACAATGATAGTGAACTAACACACACTGATAATCTTCATATACAAAATAATAGTTGATGCGGGATTAAAAGTTGTAAACCCAAGTGCAAGTTATCTCAAGTAATAAATTCTCGGTGAGTCCTAGGTTGAACCATAGAGACTTGATGAAGAAAAATTAATTAAGGTAAAGTAAATATTTTGTCACAACAAATAAAAAAGATTTACTTGGGTTAGAAGATCTACTCTTGGTAAATAAAATAAGAACAATATTAATTCTTTTTATAACTCAATTAGAATCCACACATAACGGAGGTTCCAATCGGAAGATACATCGTTCAAAGTTCATTAAAAATTATATACATAATTATATTATGCCTCCTTTAATCATCTATTAATACCACCACTCATAAATGGGATCAAGCATTCACTATGCCAAAATATTATCTACAACAAATCAAGATCTCAACTTTACAAGGAGAGTTTCTAACACCAATACTTGTAAATGGGTTAAAGCATTCATTGTGCCAATCTCTTGTCTACAACAAATCAAGAACTCCACTTTACAAGGAGGGTTTCTAAATTGATTAGAAACAAATACAATACGTATAATGACCACTTGAAAATATATCATTTAAGCACAAGAGAGAAATTAATCTAACCTTATTTCATTACCAAGAGCTTCACTCTTTTACCCAAGTAAAATAAAACTTAGTTACTCATAAATAAGAAGAAAGAAAGACAGAAGAAGAAGAAGAAGAACATGACTTCAATTTAGAACAAAAGAAAATTACTACAAGAAAACTTAGTAATAAACTAGCATCATTTTGGTACCTAACACCTAACACCTTCAATGATCTGCCAAGGCCCCCTTTTATAGAGGATTAAAGATACAAAATGACAAGGGGGCTGAGTCATTAGTGAGTGGATGAGTGAAAAATGAGTGGAAAGTGCCAAATAACTTTTGGTGAGTGGAAAATGAGTGGAAAGTGCCAAATGACTTTTGGTGAGTGAAAAATTATGGAGATTCCTTATCTCTAAAATCATTTAGCTCTGAAGTCATTGAATGCGTCAGAATGAGCAAATGTGATCTTCATCAAAGTTGTAGGGCTTGATCTTGGTTTCAAAATGGACACCAGAATCACCTCATTTGGCCACCTATAGCCCAAGATATGGGCCAATTACTGCAAAGTGTTCAAGCCCAGTTCCAGCACCTCTGTTCTGACTTTCAAGCCCAATATCACCTACTAGACCTCCGATTCTTGGAAAGTATTAAACATGAAAGTAGGTCTCAACTATTCAGAATCAAAATTTCAGCCTATTTGATAACCTCTAACACGAAATATGGCATGAACAGTACACATAGGTCAAGTTGTCAAGAACAGCACTTTAGTTCTTACTTCAACCCCAATTTGAATTATCTACTCGTGTGATTAGGCCTTTGAGGTATTCATGAAAGTTGTAGAACTCTCTCTAAACTTTTAAATGCCACTAGAATCACCTCATTTGGCCATCTACATCCCAAGATATAACCTAAATAAAGAAATAGTGTAAGACATAAATTATGCTGAAAAATTTAATTAAGTCCAATTTGAGTCCAAACTTGCAAAACATAACCAAACTCAATCAATTAAGTACATGGAGAGTGTAAATGACTAAAAATGAAGGCTTATTAATATATAAAACATGTGATCATCAATAGTTAACTAACACACACTGATAATCATCTAATATAAGAGAGTGATTATCAAATTATGTTCTAACTTAAGTAGATGTCCCTTCTTCGTCATTCCTCAAGGAAGTCAATCCAACAGGATGAGAACTACGAGAATTATGTCCAACTTGATGGCATGCTAAACATCTTTGTCTCGATCCTGGTTCGCGCTAATCCATATCATTTTTAAGTCAAGTTGATTTGGGTTGACCTTTAGATCTAAGTAATGCGCGATCAGACACCAATGTAATCTCAAGAGCTACTGGCCACCATGGTTCATCCTTAATGATTCCCCAATTAACCTTATAAACTCTGTAGATATTTTCTAGTATGTAAACCATATGCACAAATTGGAAAGGGTTAAGTGTCCTAGAAGCACATGTTGTTATTGCACGAGGGCAAGGGAAATGCAATGCTTGAAATAGCTCACAGTCACACAAGTCTTCTTGAAGGTTTAAAGAATATTTAATTCTAGTCTCTTGTGTTACAGGGTTGAATGCCTCTTCAACCAAAATCTGATTGACTGTATATCGTATCGACGAACTTGGTGGGAGCTCACCTTTTGTATGCTGATATTCCAACTTTTCATAAAATCATCAGTCCATTCTGCCCTATCCATAATTTTCTAGTTTGCCTCATCTTTTCGATTAACAAAGTAGTCTACCAATTTGTAATGTGTCATATGAACCAGTGCAGTTATTAGTAGATTTATGCCGCCTTTCAACACTCCATTAATACACTCTAACAATTTCGTTATCATATGACCGAATCTGTGGCTAGCATCATATGCCAAACTCCATTTTTCTTTTAGGATTGAATTAATTCTATTTGATATCAATAGTAGTGGTCAACTTTTCCAAGCCGGCCTCAAATTTGTTTGTAATTGGTTTGTACCCTGATACAAAAATTTGAATAAGTTGGTGTTAGCAACTAGGTTTTAGTATAGTCATTTTAAATAGAAATTGAAAAATTTTAAATACCTGTATTAATCAGATATTTTGTTAAGGTCACATTGTGGAAGTTGTTAAAATTGCTACTAATATGTCGTTTGCAGTAAACATGATGCACATACGGTGGCTGCTGTAACACCCTCCTTAGGGCGTCACACTTCGTGTTACTCAATTATCATTTCACCCCTTCGTTATGAATCATGCTTGTAATATAAATACGAGTTATAAAATTTCTTGGTGATAGTAAGATAAACTTAGCGGAAGTTAAAACATTACAGCATCATTACAATAAAATTTTACATTATATATACATAAGTCGTAGTACTGTCACACTTTAATATTTACAAATTGGACTCTAAAAATATTTACACATTAATTAAATTACATAATGCCCAAGTAACTCTAAACATGCAGAAACCTCAGATGGGTCCTCCTCAGACTCCTCAACAGGGAGGAATCCAACTTGACACAAAATATACAATACTAACCGTACCAGGAGTACGGCAGTAAGCTCTTATTACTATTTATGTGAGAAATACATTTTCCAGCAAGCTCGACGCACTATGCCTCAGGTTCCCATAAACCTTACGAAAACTCAGCATCTCCATCTCTTTAGAACTCAACTTCCTTCTTGAAAATCTGATCTTCCTTGTGTTATCACTCAACGTCTTGCTCAATCTCTTTACAATTATAAATACAATACAGAAATAGACAGACAAAGAGGTGAGATCACCGACGCCATTACCAGTATGGTAGCAATGAAGATAAACACATACAAATTCTCATACCATACATCATACATAATTACAATTATATCATCAATATCATTTATCTATCACACATCATATCTCATATCAACACATCATACATAATTACAATTATGCTACCAACATCATTTATCTAACACATATCATTTATCATCATAATTCATAATTACGTCCATGTCCTTATCAATAATCACTTATTCAATAATTCAGTTATCAAAATCAATAATTATGAAAATACCCTCAGTATCTCTGTATATGCATCTAGACTCATGTACCTAGACTCAATTTTCCAACTCCATGGAGCTAAAACTCAGGTCGAAAAGAGTGATCGAAAAGAATCTGTCTGCACAACATGCCTCAGACCACGTGCTCATTCTCTTTGCTCATTTAGCATTTGCTCATTTAGCATTTGCACATCTAGCATATGCATCACAGTCTTTATCAGATCTCGATTATGGATAGTGTCTCGGTCCGGATCATCGGTGTGTTGCATCGGTCTAACCTACGGTACAGAAGCTTATTCTCTGTCCATTGTAGGCAACCCGCACCCCGATGCCCCCAAGGTCAACGAGTGACCTACACTACGCACATCGCACCCACTCAGGAGGTGTGTTCTTTCCTTCTTTCGGCAATCAGCCTTATTCAGCCCATCAGACTTTTTCAATGCACATTCAAATGCACCTTTCTCAGTTCAATTCATTCTCTCATCTTCTCAATTCAATTTTCTTTATCTCATATTCGGGGTCCTCATATAGGCCCAATAATATTATTACTGTTATTTCATCGCGAAAACCATACTTTTTCGCATTTTCTCAAATCACGTATCAATTTTTCATCATTTCTCAATCTTGTGAAATACTCTTCACATGTTTTAAATCAAGAATACTAGTTTCTTCATTAACACCAAAACTCAACTTCATTTTTCATATTTGCATTATAATCCTCATCCAAATAATATTTTTCACAACAAATTCCTCATAAAAGTCACATTTACGAAATAGTCCCTTGAAGAATTCATATTTTACGAAATCATCTCTCATAAAATTCATATTTACAAAATAGTCCCTCAAAAATTCATATTTACAAAATGGTTTTTCATAAAATTCCTTTTTACGAAATAATCTATTTTACGAAATCATCCTCATAAAATTCATTTTACAAAATAGTCCCTCAAAAATTCATATTTACAAAATGATTTTTCATAAAATTCCTTTTTACTAAATAATCTTTCATAAAATTCATAATTTATAACATAGTCCCTCATAAAAATCCTATTGACGAAATAGTCCTTCATAAAATCACATTTACAAAATAGTTTCTTATACAAATTATATTTATGAAATAGTCCCTCAAAACCATATTTACTAAATAGTCCCTTATAAAAATCATATTTACAATATAACCATTCAAAAATCAATAGTTACAACATGTCCCCATTAAACACAAAAATTACAATATTGCTCTATAAAATCATAATCAGTATTGTTTCTCCAAAATCATTTCATCTTGTTGTATTCGACTCTTCCAAATTCAATTCCTTTTCTTTCAAATTCTAAATTTTCGGTTTAATCCATCATATTATTCACATCCTAATTTACACATACACTTACATGCATTCAGTTTCATACATACCAATATTTATCAAAACAATAAACATATTATTACACATGCAAATCATAATTTCAAGGCCATAAACACCACAATCACAAACATAAAATCACCAAAGCAACACAATCACAACTAAAGAAGTAATTAAACAATAAGTGAATAAACCCTTAGGGTTTTTCACCAGTTTCACAACCATCTCCACACCACCAAAACTTGGTTGGTGAGGTTAAATCTCACTCTTACCTCTTGAAGAACCTCCAAAGCTCCTTGTATGTCTCCTTCAAGCAAACTCCCTCCACCAAGAGCTTCTTAGAAACTTCAAGGCTTCAAACTTGAGTTTTGAAGAACAAGATAAAAAAATAGATGATTTAGGCTTACGTTTTTAACTACCAAAATGTCTTGAAATGAAGTAGGAAAGCAAGAAATAAGATAGTTTAGAATTATAGAAGAGTGATTGATGAAAAGAGGGTGGAAGGCCGTGAGGTTGGAGAAGAAAAGAAGAAGGAAATTTGAGAGCTTTTGCTATTTGGAGAATTTTGGAGAAAAAATGAAGACTTTGACTATGCATGGCCGTAAACCATTTTGAGAGAAAATGGAGTGAAGTCTTTGGATGAGAGAAGGTGAATTTGTGAGGATGAAATGGAGAGAAAAGGAAGAAAAAATGTTGCTCAGGTTCGTGGGATTTGAGAGAAAAGATGAATGCTTTTTGATGAGAGAGAAAATGTAATTGTGGGAGAGTGAAATTTTGAGGCGGTTGCCGTGGGATAAGTATAGGAAAATTAGGATTTACTTGAAGTAAAATATCTTATTCTGAATGCACGTGGCTGATGTCATTCATTTGACTTTCAAGGATATTGGATTGTTCAAGAACCTTGTAGAACCTCCTTCAAGCTGCTGCATGGCGGTGAGTTTCAAGGGTAATTTTCGACGAAAATCAACCTGACAGAATGATGTAAAATAGGAGAACGTTATTTTCCAAGAATGGCTAAATATCAAGTTCTGTCGGATTAGAATTCTGTCGAACGAAGATCAAAATTGTCGAATGAACTTAAAAGGTCAACAGAATCCTAATTTGTCGGACGGGTGTTAACGTTGAAGAAATCTTCCAATTGTCGAATCGACGAAATACTATATGGTCAGAAGATCAAATTCGACGGATTTTGACATGGTACCAAATAGTAAGAAGATTAAATTCGACGTATTTGGATAGAAGTCCAAATTCGATGGATATGACATTGTCTTAAATGATCAGAGGATCAAATTCGACAGATATTAACATTGTCCTAAATGGTCTGAAGATAAAATTCGACGATAAGTGTTTGTCCAACAATGAGCAACCTTCGACATAAAATAGTGTTCGACAACGAATAGTAGTACTATTTATGATCGGTTAGGTCGATTACATAGCGAGTCATCTTCATTTTGATTTGGAGAATCGTCCGACAAGATTGAGGGAAAAAGAGAACCATATTTTTCTTAAGCGATTCTTTACTAACGTAATGTCCATCGCTTTGTCGAACCCGAGGACTTCTCCCATGTTTTGAATAGATGGTCTTCTCATTCCGAATAGATGGTCTTTGTCGGAAGAGGCGTGACCATAATGTACCAAAATCTTTGATTTCGATTCAAGAATTGAGAATCGGTTTCATCCATCTTGAGGTATTTTGGGTTCCGTCAACTACCGATTGATGTTGTCGGAAATGCTCTGAAGTGTCGATTCAACTCACTATTTAACTTATGCTTGCATTCAAGAATTAAATCCGACGGGATCAAAATGTTAGGAAAATTTCTTCTAGTGTTTGGATCTTGTCCAAATTACATTCGATGTCAAGACCTTCAAAAATCTTGGATTGTCGAAATAGACTAGTCGAAAATAGACTTGAAATGAAAACAGTTAGAGGAAATCTTGAGGAACTTCTGTCGGGTTGGGATCCTATCCCAAGAATTTTGGTCGAATTGGGAATTCCATAATTTTGGTCGGTTGAGTATAATGGCAAATTAAACTATACCGGGTCAAAATAAGTCATAGCAATAACACTTAATATGCATCAAGCAACATACATTTATCAGGAAAATAGAATTATTTTACAGATAAATTCTAAAAATTAATAGATTCTTTTCTCGTATTACTCGATTCTAGTTCAAGAAGATCCCCGTCTCTAAATAATCAGACAAGAATTTCCCCGGCCCGAAAATTATTATTTTCTTGACCAGGAGCAAATCACACAAAATAATCACAAATAGTATCGGAATAATCAAATTATTTTTATAATGCACAAAAAACACAAAGTAGTGTAATTCTGTCAGTTCTTGCAATATAGTCTAAAATTTGGGGTGTTACAGCTGCCATCCCAGATGTGGATTCGCTACTAACTGTATGATGCCTTGATGTTGATCAAATATTAAGCATAAACCTTGTTGTTGTGTGGCATCTATTCAAATTAGGGCTAAAAACCAACTCCAAGCATCATTTGTTTCTCCTTCCACAATGGCAAATGCAATTGGCAGAGATTTCTTATTTCTATCTTATGTTGTTGGAATTAATAGTTTATGACAATATTTACCATACAAATGCATGCTGTCAATTTAAATAATAGGCTTACAATATCAGAATCAAACAACACATGGTTTGAATGTCCAAAATAAGAGAAAAAACACTTGTCTTGAATGGACAACTTGGTTGCGCTCAACAAATTCAATGGTTTGCAACTCCACCACTATGTCTGGTGTGTCTCTTTTCATGGTAGCTAACCATCTAGGCAACACCTTATAAGCTTTATCCTAGTCCCCAAAAACCTTGAAAATGACAATTTATTTTGCTTTCCAAGATTTTTGATATGACACTTCATATCTGAATTGATTTTGAACCCGTTCAATAATCAAGCATATAGGCACATTAGATTTTTCTTAACTATCTCCAAAATGCAAGAACAAATCATAAGAAGGTCTAACTTCTGATGATCTTGTGACATAAATGGATTGACATAGTTGTGAGGTCCACTATATTTTGTAATCTGTCACATGTTTGATTTCTTGCTTTGAATGACCCTGACTTTCCAATTACAACCATTACCATATCTAGGACACTTAGCAGTTAGCCTTTAAGTCTCAGAATCCTTAACCTTGTAGTTCTGATGTCTACTAATCGAATAATGTTTTAGGCAAACTTGACAACATCTTTAGATGAAAATTACAACCCAACATATATTCTTCCTCTGGCCTCCAAATACCACAACAATCTAATTTAGGCAAATCATCAGGTGTACTTAATATATCCCAATTGATCTGAGAGAGTTAAGGGTATGGAGGCACAAACATAGATTGAGGGGCAACTAACAATGAAGGGACTTGTTCCTGTAAATTTACTTTAGTGTCAAAGTGTTCTTTTTCTAAGTCTGTATCTAAATTCTCTCCTTCAAGAAGCTCTCATTCATCTTCACATGTGTCAAATAATGCATATCTAATAAGCTGGTTATCAATTTCAAAGTCCAACCCAAATGATATCCTTTCAGGCATGACAGATGTAACAACTTCTTGAGGTTGGAGCAAGGGAGCAGCATGTGTCATAGAAAATTGAGTGTTGATAAGGTATGATGATTCAGGAAGATTAGAAGGACTAGCTTGGATTTCTGTTTCAGAAGGAGCTTCAACATGCACATTGTGCTCACTTGTTCCTATCTCAATATACAACTCCATTGAAGTTAAGTTCGGATGCTGATTGATGTGTGTGGAACAACATCATATTTTGTTCTTGTTTTGCATGCATTCTTGAGCATTTTAGGCATTTTAGTTTCTCTTTTGGTTTGTTTTTCCCTTAGTTCGGATAACTGCGGCGTTTTTGGTGTTCTTGTGCAGGAATAATGTTGAATTGGCCTTAGATTGAATGGAATGCTTGCATGTTTGAAGTTGGAGCTTAATGGATAGTAAAAAGGTGCAAAAAGACCATTCTAGAGGGATCCACGGCCTGCCCGTGGACTAAACCACAGCCATGGATCGAGCAGCAACTTGAAGAAGGAAAAAAGGAATTCCAAAGAGTTCCATGGCCTGGCCGTGGAACCATCCACGGCCGTGGAACTCAAATGATCAGAAACTTGGCCTGTGGCAGAGATATCCACGGCCTGGCCGTGTAATGATCCACGGCTGTGGATCGCAGTGCGCAGCAGAATTTTGGTTTATATTTTTATTTCTTTTGGGGGCTTTTTAGCTAATTAAAACTCTAGGCTATAAATAGCTGTTCTGAATACATTGAAGGGGTTCTAATTTGGTTTTGAAGGAGGCACATTGGAGGCTTGACTCTTGATCTTCATCTTTCTCCCTTCTTCTTCCATTGTTACGGGTTTGAGATGTTTTTAAGTTTGATTTCTGATTTCTTCTTCTCTATGTCTGAGTAGTTTCTTTTGTTTCTAGGATTGGGCAATGCCCTTTGATACATTGATAATGATTAATTGACGTTGTTTTCCCTTTTATTAATCTTGAATGTTCTTTGATTTAATCCTTATTGCTTTTATTCATGTGAATTTGCTGGCCACTTATTTGCATCTCATAGGCATTTAGGGACGTACTGAGAGGTGAACCTAAGTGTTGGAACCATAAGAATTGAACTTAAGGTCTAAATCACGAGAGTAGTTTTAGCCTTTCGAGGATTCAATGAATTACCACAAAGCGTAATGAGTTCAATTTAAATTCAATTACCACGAGAGTAGGAATTGGTTTAATTGGGCACGGATCTTGTATCTTGAGAAAGAACATTAACTAATTTAGGGTAATTCACCTTTAATTGAATTTCAGATTTAATAAAAGGGTTGTCAATTAGGATTTGTCTTGTATCATTGGGGTACCACAATCTTTGAAGCTTTCTTGAATCTGAAAACCCCTTTCTTGATAACTTGCTATCTTTATTCTAAATTCTGCACTTTGATTTTTATTTTATTGGTTTGCTATTACGTTCTTCTTAATCAACAATCATATTCCCTTTTTGTTTAATTTAATTGAATTAATTAATTAATTGGTATTTATAGACACAGTCCCTGTGGATTAGATCTTTTTATTACTTGACGACGAAATCGTACACTTGTGGATTTCATGCATCAAGTTTTTGGTGCCGTTGCCGGGGACTGTGTTTTTCTTGAATATTAATTTAATTTTTAATTTAATTATTTTAAACTTTTTTCTTTTATTTGGTTCTTACGTTCTTGATTTCTATTTGACTCTCTGCAGGTAATTTCTCTTGTTTATGCAAAGTACTAAACGTTCCGGGATTCTTGTTAAAGCAGATCCTGAAATTGAAAGAACTTTATGTAGAAGGAGAAGACAACATAGGCAAAAAGTCAAAGAAATATCTGAACCAACACTTGTCATGGCAGCAGCTGAGGATAATAAACCGTTAAAAGAGTATGCAGCCCCTAATGCTCGAGGTTTGGGATCTGGAATTGCTCGGCCAGACATTGAAGCCAGGCATTTCACCATACCTCCTGCCTTACTGTCTATGATAAGGCAGAACCAGTTTGGAGGATTACCGTCAGAGGATCCTAATGATCATGTGGATATGTTCTTGGAGTTCTGTGAGACCCTCAAGATCGAAGGCGCCTCTGTTGATGCTATTCGTCTCCGTCTGTTTCCTCTATCGTTGAGAGATAGAGCTAGAGCTTGGTTGAAGTCTGTTTCGACTGAGACGATAACTACTTGGGACCAATTGGAACAAGCCTTTTTGGATAAATTCTTTCCACCTTCCAAGACTGCTCACCTAAGGACCCAAATCACAAGCTTTGTTCAGAAAGATGGCGAGTCATTGTCAGAAGCTTGGGATAGATATAAGGCTTTCTTTGGAAGCCTGCCCACACCACGGGTTAGAGAAGTGGTTGATCGTCCACACCTTCTACAATGGTTTAGAATATTCTTCGAATGTGTCTCTTGACTCCGCAGCTGGTGGAGCTCTGATGAATAGAAGGCTCACAGAGGCTTATGAGATAATTGAGAGTGTAGCTTCAAATCATCACCAATAGGCCAATGAAAGAGGGCATAACCCGAGAAAGCTCTTGGGAGGTAAGTTTGAGGTAGATGGTGTTGATTTAATTATGTCAAAGTTTGATTCTTTGAATAAGCGTTTTGACATGCTTGAGAAAGCTCATGTTAATGTCATAGGTGCCTCTAACAATTTTTGTGAGATTTATAGAGCACAGGGACATATTGGTGCTGAATGCCAAGTTGGAATGGGATCCTCACATGGTGCACCAGTGGAGCAAGTGGAATCATGCCACAATTTCCATGACTTCAACCAAAAGGGGAGGAATGATTCGTATTCCCAAACTTACAACCCTGGTTGGAGGTCACATCCTAACTTCTCTTACTAGAATAATCAGTACCAAGCTGGGCAAGGTAATGCTAAACCATCTTCTGCAGTTCCATAGGTACAGAAATCTAGACTTAAGTCTCTTCTAGAGAATTTTGTTGAGAGCCAGTCTAAGCAGAATGAGGAGTTTAGGCACCATGGGCAAGTTGTGACTGAGGCAATTAAAGAGTTTTCAGCTAAGGTTGACAATTTAGCTATTCATAATAAGATGTTGGAAACCCAAATTGCCCAACAAGCAAGCACTTCTCTTAGGCAGCAAGGTAAGTTTCCTGGTCAACCTGAAGTCAACCCAGGCAATGAACATTGTAAGGCTGTGAGTTTGAAGAGTGGAAAGAGGTTAGAGGATCCTAGGGGTAATAGGGAGAGTAACAAAGATGTGGGGAATGAGGAAAAAGAGACTAAGGCACAACCCTTAGAAGAGGATGGAAACCATGAGAAAGTGTCTAAGTATGTACCCCCTGAGCCATACCAACCCCCAGCTCCTTTCCCTCAAAGACTTGTTAAGACGAAGTTAGATAGGCAGCTTGGGAAGTTCCTAGAGGTCCTAAAGAAATTGTACATTAATGTACCCTTCACTGAGGCGTTAAAACAAATGCTTACCTATGCTAAGTTTCTTAAGGACATCTTGTCTAATAAGAGGAAGCTAGAAGACTATGAGACAATAGCTTTAACTGAGGAGTGTAGTGCCTTAATTCAGAATAAATTACCTCCTAAGCTTAAAGATCCAGGTAGCTTCTCTATTCCCTGTTTGATTGGCAACACAAATTTTGATAAAGCTCTGTGTGATTTGGGGGCTAGTGTTAGTCTTATGCCCCTTTCTGTGTGTAAGAAGTTGGAGGTGGGGGAGCTGACCCACAACCATCTCACTTCAATTAGCGGATCGGTCTGTCAAGTACCCTATAGGCATCTTGGAGGATGTTCCCATTAAGGTTGGTAAGTTTTATATGCCGGTGGATTTTATTGTGCTTGACATGGAAGCTGATGCTATGATGTCGATCATACTTGAGCGTCCATTCCTTGCCACTGGAAGGGCGATCATTGATGTCCATGAAGGAAAATTGACTTTGCGATTGAATGATGAGGAAGTAGTTTTTGATGTTTTTAAATCTGAAAATAATTCCAATTCCTTAAATTCATGTAATCGCATAGATGCTACTAAAGTTATGGATAATGTTGTGCTTTCAGGTGTGCAGGAATCAGTGGCTGATGCTATGCTAGAAAAGACCTTGCCCAAGGGTACTACAAAACTTGAGGAGTCTAAGCCCTGCAAGAAAGGACCTAAGAAGCAGAATGACAAGTGTGTCGAGAAGCATGAATTTAAACTCGGGGATAAAGTTTTTGTTAATAACTCGCTTCTACGTTTCTGTCCTAGTAAGTTATGGTCGAAATAGTCTGGACCATATGAGATTGTTCGAGTTTTATCCTACGGTGTGCTTGAGGTAAAGAAAGAAGGTCATAAGCCTTTCATGATAAATGGCCAGAGAGTGAAACACTTTGAAGGAGTGCGGACTGAGCACTACTCCATTGACATCACCTGAGTACAAAAACTGGACTAAAGTCGAGCTAATGACTTTAAACAAGCGCTTCTTGGGAGGCAACCCAAGTTTCTTTGTTTTTATTTTTCCTTTTAATTTCTTCTCTCTTTTTTGATTTTGTGTGTTGAATTGTTGGTTTGATCTTTATCTCATGAATTTTGTCTAGGTTTGACCATTTTTTAAGCTAAATTTAGAAGAAGAGTGAAGTCAGAAGGTTCCACACTCAGCCCATGAAAAATTCTATGGCCATGGATTAAACACTAGAAGTTTTTCCACCACCGCAGTGAGTTCTTTTCTTTTATCCATTCTCTTGTTTTAGATTTTTACATTGGAGACAATGTAAGTTCTAAGCTTGGGGGTATTTTCGTATTTTCATATTTTCATTTTCATTAGTTTCGTGCATTCTCATGTCTTATTTTGCATTGTATCTTCATGTTGCATTTTCACACCATCATATTTCTTGGGTTTTTTGATTTAACTTGTGCCCCTCTCTTTTGAGGATTTTGAGATGGTATTGATTTGGAACCCAATTGTTGATTCTTGTGATAGGTTACATGCATTGTTTTAATTTGATAGTAGAGGTAATCTTTTGATAGTTGATAATTAGCATAATGTTCTCTGAATTTGTGCTTCTTATTGAATTTTTAAACCTCTAAATGTGAGTTTTGAGCCTATTTGGGACTTATGCACTGTATGATTTTTGTTCCCATTCTTTGTGTTGAGTGATATTCCTCATTGATCTTGTGCTCTAGAACTTGATTTGAAACCATTTTGAGGCGAAATTTTGGTTGCATGCTTGAATGTGATTAAGGCATTTTAGGTATTTTTCTGGCCTTCTGAAATTGTTACACTTTCATCCTCTAGTTGCCCATTTTGAGCCTACTGCATACTTGTTTTCTTGATACCTATGCTGAAACATTGTTGGTTATCATTTAGAATATTAAATAGAGCGAATTGGGCTTGAAAGTTGTTTGAAAGTTGTGTTGGGAATTATATATATATATGAGCTTCTTCTTTCTCAAATGAAAAAAAAATGGAGAAAAAGAAAAGAAAAATAAAAGAAACATCATGAGATGAAAGCTTGAAAAAGAAGAAAAGAAAGGAAGAAAATACTTGGAAATGTGGAGTTATGCTTTTGATTGAAAAATTGTCTTTGCTCCATTGATATTCTATTAGATTTCTTGTACTTATTGAAAAAAAAAATTGATGAGCCCTTTGTGTATACCTTCCTTTCTCTACCCTACCTAACATCATTCCCATGGCCCCATTACAACCCTTGAAAGACCTTTTGATTCTTGCATGCATGCTAATTATTCGTGAAAATTTGGTTTCTTATCAAGCATATGGAAGTGTATTTTCTTTGAAGGATTTTGAGCGTATAGTTTTCACCCTTAAACACTTTGAGTGTGGTTAGTGGAGTGAACTTAATTCAATCAGTGAGGATGCATGATTTCTGAGAACTTAGCCTCTAATTGGACTTGATTTTGATTATCTCTCAGATTCTTTGTTTGCCTTAGCTTATTGCTTGGATATTGTTTTCTCGGGTTCTTTATTCTTTATTGTCTTTTGATCCCATTTCTTGGTTTGGCATTAATTTTTGCTTGAGGACAAGCAAAGTCTTAAACTTGGGGGGATTTGATGTGTGTGGAACAACATCATATTTTGTTCTTGTTTTGCATGCATTCTTGAGCATTTTAGGTATTTTAGTTTCTCTTTTGGTTTGTTTTTCCCTTAGTTCGGATAACTGCGGTGTTTTTGGTGTTCTTGTGGAGGAATAATGTTGAATTGGCCTTAGATTGAATGGAATGCTTGTATGTTTGAAGTTGGAGCTTAATGGATAGAAAAAAGGTGCAAAAAGACCATTCTAAAGGGATCCACGGCCTGCCCGTGGACTAAACCACGGCCATGGATCGAGCAGCAACTTGAAGAAGGAAAAAAGGAATTCCAGAGAGTTCCACGGCCTGGCCGTGGAACCATCCATGGCCGTGGAACTCAAATGATCAGGAACTTGGCCTGTGGCAGAGACATCCACGGCCTGGCCGTGTAATGATCCACGGCCGTGGATCGCAGTGCGCAGCAGAATTTTGGTTTTTATTTTTATTTCTTTTGGGGGCTTTTTAGCCAATTAAAACCCTAGGCTATAAATAGATGTTCTGAATACATTGAAGGGGTTCTAATTTGGTTTTGAAGGAGGCACATTGGAGGCTTGGCTCTTGATCTTCATCTTTCTCCCTTCTTCTTCCATTGTTATGGGTTTGTGATGTTTTTAAGTTTAATTTCTGATTTCTTCTTCTCTATGTCTGAGTAGTTTCTTTTGTTTCTAGGATTGGACAATGCCCTTTGATACATTGATAATGATTAATTGACGTTGTTTCCCCTTTTATTAATCTTGAATGTTCTTTGATTCAATCCTTATTGCTTTTATTCATGTGAATTTGTTGGCCACTTATTTGCATCTCATAGGCATTTAGGGACGTACTGAGAGGTGAACCTAAGTGTTGGAACCATAAGAATTGAACTTAAGGTCTAAATCACGAGAGTAGTTTTAGCCTTTCGAGGATTCAATGAATTACCACAAAGCGTAATGGGTTCAATTTAAATTCAATTACCACGAGAGTAGGAATTGGTTTAATTGGGCATGGATCTTGTATCTTGAGGTAATTCACATTCAATTGAATTTCAGATTTAATAAAAGTGTTATCAATTAGGATTTGTCTTGTATCATTGTGGTACCCCAATCTTGGAAGCTTTCTTGAATCTGAAAACCCCTTTCTTGATAACTTGCTATCTTTGTTCTAAATTATGCACTTTGATTTTTATTTTATTGGTTTGTTATTACGTTCTTCTTAATCAATAATCATATTCCCTTTTTGTTTAATTGAATTGAATTAATTAATTAATTGGTATTCATAGACACAGTCCCTGTGGATTCGATTTTTTTATTACTTGACGACGAAACCGTACACTTGCGGATTTCACGCATCACTGATCAAAGCAATCTATCATGCAAGCAACATCTTCATCATCTTCTAATCGAAGGGTTATCCATCTCAATACATTGCTACATTGTGGAAATCAATACACAACACTGGACACATATTGATTTTCTTGGAGTCTTAATTTTAAATGAATTCTACTTTTCAAAAGCTTAAAAGTCATATCATGTTTAATCAGGATAAACTTAGGACGAGAACCTCCATACATTAGGCCCTCTTCACCTTTATACACTCTCCCATTGTAGTAAATAAGAACAACAAGGCGTTTTGCCATCTTAATTCTACTTCTCAAACTTCTAAATAATAACAACACAACAAGTATTAAATCAATCAACACATATGTCAACTAAAATAAAATTGCTACCTATAACAATGAATTCATACTACTATTTTTCATAAGAAAATTTTCTTAAACCCTACTAATTTCAATCTTAATAAACCCACATATTTAGTCAATTGAAAATAATAAAAAAATACATAATCAACACATGTGCCAACTAAAAAAAATTGCCATCCTAATAATATTCAAACTATTAATTTTTATACGAACAAATTCCTAAAACCTCCTAACCAATAAAATTAGTCAACCATAAAAGATATAAAATACACAACTACCATAATTACAATAAAAAAATTAGCAATAATTATAACAATAAAAATAATCAACAACAAAAATAAAAATAATCCAACCATGAACAAAAACACTTGCATATATAATGATCCAAATGTCTTTCCCACAAGCTATAGCTAAAGGAGGGTTTGAGAGAGAGTTTAGAGAGAGAAAAAGTTTAGAAAGAAAGTGAAAATTTGAGAAATGAGGAGTTTGTGCATGAGAAGAAGAGGAGAGGTCTATTTATAGTGAGGCACACTGATAATGCTAATGCATCTGGCATTTTTAATCTAAAAGCCCCAAATGTACAGGCGCTATTACATGAATAACGCCTATTGGTCTAGCGTTTCCATGTAAATAGCGTCAGCCTTTTATGTGTTATTATCTTTGTAACGCCAACTCTTTTCGCGTCATCATGAAGAAAGCACCAAAGGGTGTTATTATCTTTGTAACGCCAACTCTTTTCACGTCATCATGAAGAAAGCACCAAAGGCTCTGGCTCTATCTATGTGTCACTCGAAAAAAAATAAAAAGAGCTAGCATGATAAAAAATATGACAGCTTAGTATATAGTTTCAAAAGTATGACAATTTGGTAAATTGTTTTACCACTAAAGGCATTTTGGTCAAACAGCCCAAAAACCAGCTGAGAAGGTTTGAAAGAACGAGGATACAAAGTACAAAAAAACTGAGCTCCTCTGTGGGAAAACCAACCCAAACAATACAGCTGTGAAACTTATCTAACCAAAAATACCATACACGCTTGTTTGGCTAAAGTAGATCTAAGAAGTTGAGTGACAGGATCTAGCATCAACCAAGATCTCTGCTGCCATTGAATTTGGAAGATAGGACACCCAATTTGAGGGTAATCGATCTTGCAAAGAGAGTGAAGCAATAGTGTAAGCCACTCTGTTCCCTTCTTGACTACACCATAGGAAGCCACAAATTCGAAATTCCTTTCTCAGTTCTTCGATGTCTTCAAGAATGTGATCAATCTCCTAGAGCCTATTTTTGCTCTTG
The DNA here is from genome assembly GCA_029884595.1 of Ormosia semicastrata. NCBI lineage: Eukaryota > Viridiplantae > Streptophyta > Magnoliopsida > Fabales > Fabaceae > Ormosia > Ormosia semicastrata. Next base: position 21,111,662 of record JAQQTO010000042.1, on the reverse strand, counting down.
TAGGCTTCAATTAACACTAGGTAGTCTGACTCGAACAATACTCAATCCCAGCCCAAATTCCTTGCAATTAGTAGAGCTTCTCTTAGGCTATAGCTTCTGCTAACAAGGCCGATTTGGTATAGATCTTCTGCCAAAAAGCTCCTAGTTGAATATCGATTGAAAACTAATATTGAAAATAGGCTATAAACTAAAGAATGTTAGTAAAGAACACAATGCAAAGGTATACAGGAAAACTATAAAATGCTAAAAGTAAAGGACAAATGAAGATAAGTGAATTGTGTTTGATTGATTAAGTCGTGTTTGCAAATGAATGTATAAGAATTATTTATAAGGCCTAAAACTAGTCATCAATCCGACTAAAACGATCAACCATGTTCCCTAAGCTTTCTTCCCAAGTTTACAAAATGATGGAATCATGGCCAACGTTAAATTGTTAGTTATTGCCACGTTATTTAAACTCCTACAAATTAGGGCCCTCTAACTAGTTCTCAACTTCCTACTTAACTATTCATCGGCTCACCACTTCAACCTTATCACTTAATTTTAGGAAGTGGGTTGTTATACATAATCTGTGTAATTTCAACCTTGTGGACTTGGTCAATGTTTGTCTTCCCACTGGATAATATTCAAACCACTCTATGATCAACGTCATATAGCCCACAAATACTCCTGCTTCCCAAGCCCATCGCGTGCTCGGCCTAATGCTGTAACATTCAACCTGATTTGCTATTTTCAGGCTTACCCGATTCAGCTTGACCTATATTAGTAAAATTATTTTTCCAAACAGCTGCTTCACTAGACAGATTTCCAAGTGAGCAGCCTAGTAACTCGACACAGCTCATTTTTTGGTGTTAACAATTTGCTCCCTACATGCTTCAGCTGATGAGCGTGCGAAGAGGCTGAATGAACTGTTTAATCTTTCAAATTTGAAAGTCACATGCGTGTCTAGCTGGTTGTTGGGCAAAATCCCTGACACAGTGTAGTTGGCTTATTAATTCAAATGTTTCGCCTTCTAATAAGAATTATTATCTACAGTAGTTGTCAAATTTCTCCCATTTTAAATTTCAATTACCTTGAAAAGAACTTGAGTTCATTTTTATTCTTCACCCTTCTGTCTATAATCAAAACCCTAGCTTCCTATCTTCTTCCTCACCACTGCATTTTGTTGCTTAACTTGCAACCATGTCTTCAGTTTTTGATTCTCAAAACCCAGAATAATCCCTTGGTGGCAATTCATCTAATTTTGATGTTGCAATTTTTGAATTGACCAACTCACCAACTAAGCTTGAAGAAGTTTCCAACCTTGTTGCTATGATTTCGTATGTTCCTCACTTGCTTCCAACTCACTTATCATAACCTTTAACCACGTTACAATCTTTAGAAAGACCTTTTGATCTTTCAGATGTATGCACTACATTAGTAGAGATAGAGATGGTGGTTTCGTCTATGGGATTTGGGAGCCCAATGAATTCATAAAGGCATTAGGAATTGCTTGATGTTTGATGTGTATAAAATTATCCAGTACAAATAGATTCATGAGATTGGTTTATGATGGTATATTTAGTATAAGTTATTTATATCTTGTTAAGCTTAAATGCATGAAGTGGATGATTGACCTCTTAGTACTTGAATGAATTATTATTATATTGACCTTCTGGAGGTCTGCTTTTGAAATTTGAATTTGCAAATTCTTCATATCTCATAAGAAACACCATTTGTTTTTGTTTAAACTTTAAAATATCTTTTTCAAGTATGAGGGTATTTGATAGGTTGCAATCAATGCATATAATTAATTCTTGATTTGATGTAAATTAGGAAATAACCAATGGAAATCTATGTTTCTTATCCTATATTTTGATAAAATATCTTCCTTGAGCATTTATTGCCTTTCTTTTATTATTTTTAGGTCAAAAATAAAAGATTTGGAGTAGATTCATTGAATTTGATGAGAGATTTAAAGAAAGTTGAGGTGGTTGGCCACCACCACCACCACGAAACCAACATCATCCCCACCATAGGTGGCGATTTCCACCCTTATTCCAACACAAACACCAACAATCACTCCTTCCCCTCCATTTAGAGCCACCATCGTGGCTCCTAGAGCCACTATAACTCACCACAATCACCATAGAGGTCGCGACCATGGGTGGCCTTCCATGCACTCTATAAGGTTCCCAAAGCAATTAATCTCATCGAAATAGCAAGCACAGAGCAGAATCAAGAGAGAAAAGGGAAGAAATAGCCAAGAACCCCTACTTGGGCATCGGCTTCATCGTGGGTTGGATGTGGAGACGTTTTTCAATGGTGACAACTTAGGCAACTTGCAGGGGACGGTGGCATGAACTCGTTTCTAGTGACACCATGACTGATTTCCTCTTCCTTCTTTTCATTCTCATCCATCTTTCCCTCTATGTCTTTTCTTTTCATTCTTTCCTCTCTTTCCTCTCTTTTTTCTTACTCCCCCCACATCTAACTTTCTCTTTATATTCTTTGTTTTTCTTTTGTTCCACCACCTCTCTCTTTTCTATTCCCTTTTCTTAGTGATTAAGTGTGGGTGTGTGTGAGTGTATGTGAGTAAGGAAAGAATGGTGAGTAATATATGTATTTAGGTGGGTTTTAGAGAATGGTAGGTAGATTTACATAGAGTTTAGTCAGTTTAAGGTGTTTTATCTTAACCCATGCATACCCTAAATCACGTTAGGGTGCATTTAAAATCCTATGCAAACCCTATAGTCCTTGTGCACTAACTCTAATTACTAAAATTACACTAAGGAACAGAATTGTGAAAAAAAATTAATCCTGGGTGATTACAAAGGCCTAAGAAGATCAAATTTTGACTTGAGAAGGTTTAGAGAACTCTTGAGAAAGTTCTTGATGAACATGGGAAGGTTTACCCTAAGAAGGCCCTAAAAAGGTTCATTAGAAAGTTCAAAAGAATGAGAACTTCCACAAAGATAAATTGAAGAGCATCTCAAGCATCAAAAAACAACTACTACCTTCTATTTTATCAAAGGAATATTCATATGATGGTGTTTTCGAAGATGAAAAGTGTAAGGATTTTTCGTTTATCTTAATATAAATGAGTTTTATAATATTTGTGAATTTTTAAAAATTTTTAATTCGTTTTGATTATATTAATATTATTTTGGATTGTATATGTGTTTGAGGCAGACCAAGAAAAATAAATTTTTTTCCTAGACTGGAAAGTTTTGGACTATTAATGCAAGGCCGGAGGAACTTATTAAATCTGAAACTAGGAATAGTTGACGAAAATTTTCTTTATCTGAGTTTTTATTATTTATTGGATAAAGTTATTATCCATTGGGTAAAGCTATTATCCATTGTGTAATGTTATTATCTATTGGACAATAACTAGTAATAGCTATTATTCATTGGGTAATAGTTTTTGAAAATATCTAGAAAATATCTAGCTTGGTCAAATATGTTGGCTATAACACATTTTTGATCAACTTATTAGAAACAAGCTTAGTGAAGAAGCTTTGCATATCCACATTTGATTAAATCAATGGTTGTGATGGCTTGTAGTAAACAAAAAAAAAAAATATCTCTCTCACTCTCTTTGTATCTCATGGCCATAAGGCTTAGGAAAGAGAAAATATCACATTTCAAAGCTTTCATTTTTCATGCAAAAAGCTAAACACAATTTCTCTCATTTTCTCTCATTTTCTCTCCTCTAGCTCATGGCCTCACTACCTAAATCTACCTTTCAAACACTCATAATTTTAACCAACTATACCACTTGATCTTAAACATCATTCCAGGCAACTTCTACTTTGTGATCAAGCCTTGATTCAACCATCTTCAAGCTTGGTTTTTGGATTCAAGTTCTAGGGTTTCAAGGTAAAAATCTTGAAACTTGGTTTTTTATTTGATTCTTGAAATTCTAAGACTGATGCGGATTAAAAGTTGCAAACCCAAGTATAGGTTGTTTCAAGTAATAAATTCTCAGGAGTCCGAGATCGATCAACAGGGAATTGATGAAGAAAAAATTATTTGACGTAAGGAAAATATTTTTGTCACAACAATAAAAGTAATAAAACTAGGTCACAAATAAAAAAGATTTACTTGGGTTAGGAGATCCACTCTTGGCAAATAAAATAAGGACAAGATTAATTTTGTTTATAACTCAATTAGAATCCACACATAATGGAGGTTCCAATCGAAAAATACAACAATCAAAGTTTATTAAAAATTATATACGTAATTATATTATGATTCCTTTAATTATTTATTAACACCACCACTTATAAATGGGCTCAAGCATTCATTGTGCCAATCCTTTGTCTACAATGAATCATGATCTCCACTTTACAAGGAGGGTTTCTAAATTAATTGGAAACAAAATACAACATGTATAATAACTACTTGAAAATATATCATTTAAGCACAAGAAAGAAATGAATCTAATCTTATTTCATTACTAAGAGCTTCACCCTTTCACCCAAGTAAAATTAAACTTAGTTACTCATAGACAAGAAGAAAGAAAGAGATAAGAAGAAGAAGAAGAACATGACTTCAATTTAGAACACAAGAAAACTATTACAAGAAAAACAAGAAACAAAATACCATCATTTTACTACCTAACACCTAACACCTTTAATGATCTGCCAAGACTCCCTTTTATAGAGGATTAGGGATACAAAATGATAAAGGGGCTGAGTCATGAGTGAGTGGATGAGTGGAAAATGAGTGAAAAATGTCAAATGACTTTTGATGAGTGGAAAATTATGGAGATTCTTTGTCTCTGAAATCATTCAGCTCTGAAGTCATTGTATTCATCATTTTTTCACCAAGTGATCTCATGAAAATTGTAGGCTTGGATCTTAGCTTTCAAATTCCACTAAAATCTCCTCAAAAAGTCACCTACAGCTAGATATATGGCTCAATTACTCCACAGTATTTAGGCCTGATTATAGCTCCTCTGTTCTAACTTCCAAGCCCAATATGATCTCTAAGGAGTCCCATTTGAGTCTTATATTCTTCATAAAAGTTGTTAATATGGATATTAACTTGCAGATACCAAAATGTCGGCCAAATCTAGATCTTACAGCCCGAGTTATGCTCTGATTACTGCACACTGTTCAGATTCCAATCACAAAACTCGTATTCTGACTTCCAAGCTCAATTAGTTCTATTAGATGTCCGACTTTATCTCGAGCTCGTCATGAAAGTTGTAGATATCTCTCTTATCTTTCCAACAAGGTAAAATATATAATTAGTAGACATCTATAACTCAAGATATGACCAAAATACAGAAATAGTGTAAGACATAAATCATGTTGAAAAAATCAATTAAGTCCAATTTGAGTCCAAACTTACAAAACAAAACCAAGCTCAATCAATTAAGTACATAGAGAGTGTAAATGACTAAAAATAAGAGTTTATTAATGTATCAAATATGTGATTATCAAATTTTTCCACACTTAACTTTTTGTACTCCTAGGCAAAACACACAAGACTAAAACTAGGGAAAAAAAACGACACAGACTCAAAAGCTAAATACTGTAAAAGACTCAATTTCTAATAATATTTAAGAATGAAGAGCAACCAATCATTTAAGTAATCAAAACATTTATAAGATAACATTTTTTCACATCTCAAACCAACAAGGAAACTTCAATTGAAAAACATGAGTCAAGAATGATAGATTTTCACAAGATTCACTCTCTATCCCTCAAGTGTTTAAAAGGTAAGTATTTCACTCAATTCAACCCATGAAAATTGTACTACCATAAGCTTGCTTATCTTCTACTTCTCCACTACTCAGAACACATGCACACACAAATCATGAGGACTTTATTCAAGGTTGTAATGGGGTCAAGGTAAAGGAGGAGGTAATATGGATATGATAAGTTAAATACCAAAGAGAATAAAAGAGCATGAGAGTTAAGTTCAATTAACAAGCATGAAAGTTTATCCCAACTCCACCTAATACAAATTCCCTTTACATATTTTTTTTCTTCCTTTATTGCCTTGTTGACCCTTCTTTACATAATTTTTTTTATTTTTTTTATTTTTTTTAAAAGATGAACATAATATATACATTTGAACAATTTTTTTTCAACTATTCTACACACACACCCCCGCCCCCACACTTGTTCAAGAACTCATCCAATGACAAAGCTAATGTTCTCTTATTTCCTAAGGCCAGGTAAGAACATGGTTTTTCATTTAAGGCACATAATGAGTTCGAAACAAAGAATGGTCAAATAAGCTCAAAGGGGTTAAGCAAGGGGAAATAGGCCATTTCCAATGCTTTACATTAGCAGGAATCAGAGAATTTACAAGAAGTCATAAGAGTGCTTGATATCATATTAGGAATCAGAGAATTTCCAAGAAGTCATAATAGTGTTTGATATCATATTGAGATAATATGCTGCTAAGCAAGGCTGGCTATTTGATTAAAGTAGTTATTTCAAGAAAAATGCCTCAATTATATTTATGTATGCATATGAAAATGTAGACTAAAAAAGAATCAAAGTAAGTTCTAGAGTAACAATTCCATGAGTGAAATTCACACAAGAAAGAAGAGAATGATACAAATATTCAATCCATTCATCAATAGGCTCAAAATCTCACAAGGCATAATTCTATCATTTTTAGTCCACCAATTCAACATCCTAACCAAGCATGTAAATTTTAAGAAAGAAGACAATTTACTCAATTATACAAATTTCCCTAAATTTGAATTGCTACTTCTACACAAACTAGTTGTCTACCCAATTACTCCTTACTCTGTCACCAATTTTGACGTGTCTCAAGAGTAAATAATTTTCTCCTTACTCTGCCATCCATAATTACTTTTGTTGTTAATAAATTGTTGACAAACATGTAAACATAACAAACATATTAACAAACACACTTCCTAATTTTTTTGTTGTATTATTTGTTTTTGGTTATTTTTACACAACTATCCTTCCCCCCAACTAGATCACAACATTGTCCTCAATGTCAAAACATAGATAGGTAAAAAATAGAAGATAGTACCTGTTGTTACAATTACTGAAAAGAGAAACCTTATACAAATTAAAAGAGAAACAAAGTACGATAAATAAAACTAAAGATAAAGGAAAGTTATAGATGAAGTGTCAGATCACACTCTTGTTCCTTGCTGCCTCCCTTGCTGCTACCTTCTGACCAATCTATCTGAGCTATTACTGGTTCAGGTTCATAAATAAAAGCTTGTAATTTATCAATTAATTCATCAACAGTAGAAGCAGATATGAGGAGTCGCCTTGTCGAATGTGTGATAAAGCTCTGTTCCACAGCATGGTCAACAAAAGATAACAAATTATCAAAAAAATTATTAACATTCAACAAACCTATGGGTTTATGGTGGATGTTCAGTTAGGTGACAATTGTCGAGATTACCAAATTTAAATCAATTTATAACCGATTTACCAAAACTACTTGCAGCATAAGGTAACACCGGGTCGAGCCCGTAGATCATTCTAATTATGAAGTCAGATTAAGAGGTTAATAAACAGGGGGGAAAAGTTTTGTAAGATTAAACAACAAAGAGCAATTAAAATGAGTAAACAAGATTAGGAAAACAACCAATCCAAGAGAATTAACCAATCTTGATTTTAATCCATCCTTGATCTTTATAAATCCGTTCAACTATCAACCAAATTCTTGGTCTTAGATCACATCAAGATGCCTCTCAATGATCTATGGATCTTCTACTAAAAATGCTTCTAGAATTCAATTAATTAAGGTTAGACAAATTAAGCATCCATCCAAAACTCAAATTAACTTAAAAAAACCAAGATCCAACCAATCTAAATATTTCATCAAACACCTTTGATGCATTATTTAACCTCTGAATTCATCTCTTGGCACATGATAATTACGTAATTAACATATGCAAATCCCAATCAAATTAAGCATTAAATCAGAATTTAAACAAGAGAAGAAGAGAAAAAGAAACTTGATTAATAGATGAATGTATAGCAATTAAAACATGATCTCAAGATTAATCATCAAGAATGTCAATCTCTTAGATTGATTAAAGAAATTTAGCTCCCCATAGCCACCACTATTGGAGAACCTTCAAGAACCATACAAAAAATGAAAATAACAAAGAGAGAGGAGGAGAGGAAGAGAAGAGGAGAAGTCTCAAAATCCAAAAACTAAAACTACAATCACACTTCTACGTAGAAACTCTCCATTATTTCTTCACAAATCTGATTGCTCTCCTCTTAATCATCCACTAAGAGTCAAAAGTGGTTCATCCACTTTTGTTAATTATTCCTCCATTATCAAAGTGTGTCTCCCACCTTCCAATGAATTATTTTCTCATTATGAAAGTGTGTCTCCCACCTTACAATGATTCCTCTACTTTTTCCATGTTTCCATTTTTTAGATTTCTGTCATAATCTCTAATTCAAATCAAGTCCATCAGATAGCCTTTGAAGTAAGCTTTCCAAGGAGTACTCATATGCTTAATTTGGGCTTGAAATGAGTGAGATATGCCCAAAATAGTGAAGGTGTGTCCAGAATTCGTAACAGTACCGCTTATCCACATTCAAGGCTGTATTTGACCATGTAAACATCCGAATCTTCCAATTTGACATTTCACAGAACTTGTAGATATTTTTCTCATCTTTCCTAGCACATAAAGAACATCAAAATCAGAGATTTACAACTCAAGTTGTGGTCAAAATACTGAACCACTGTCAATATGCATTAAAATCCAAAAATTTTGCTTTAAAACCCAATTCAACCCAATGATCTAAATGAATACTAAGATCACTTAATTATAATCTGGACATCATTAATAAGGTAATTGTGTGGATAATTAATATGTTAAAAATCATAATTATCAAATACCCCCACACTTACTCTTTTGCACGTCCTCGGGCAAAATAGAAAAAACCAAAACTAGGGAACAAAGAAAACAAAACAAACTCAAAAGGTAAAAACTCTAAAAACTCAATTTCAAATGACATTCAAGAATGCAAAAGTTATAAGCAAGAAAAACAACTAAAGATTTAAGGGAACAAGCAAAGTATCATCAATTTGAAAAGAATGAATCAAGAATGATAGATTCTCATAATATACACTCTCAATCCCTCAAGTGTGTACGGGATAAGTATTTCACTCAATTCAATCCATGAAAATTGCACTACCATAAGCTTGCTTATTTTTTACTTCTCTACTACTCAAAACACATGCACACAAAAATTAAGAGGACTTTATTCAAGGTTGAAATGGGGCCAAGGTAAAGAAAGGAAACAATATGGATATGACAAGTTAAACACCCAAGAGAATAAAAGAGCATTGGGAAGGAACTCAAATGATAAGTAACAAACATGAATTTTTATCCTCCAACTCCAAATAATACACATTCTCTTCACATATTTCCTTCACTTTCCTTCTCTTTTTTTCTCTTTTTTTTTGAAAAATTCAACTTCTCTTGTAATTTTTTCTTCTTTTTATCTTTCTTTATTTTTTTTAAATATTTTTTTCTTCAAACACTTTGAATATTACACACACACACTAATCAATATTACACAACCCCCACACTTGAACTGTTAATTATTCATAAGCCAAAGAACTCCTCCAATGAAAATGAGCCAATGCTCTTCCATTCCCTAAGGTAAGGTAAAACATGGTTTTTCACATAAGGCATATACTGAGTTAAAACAAAGAATAAGCAAGTAGGCTCAAGGGGGTTAAACAAAGGAAATAATGCAGGGTTGGCTATTTGGCTAAAGTAGCTAATAAAAGAAAGAAGGTCTCAATCATGTTTATGCATACAAGTGAAAATGTAGTCTCAAAAAGAATCAAAGCAAGTTCTAGAGTAATTAATTAACATGAATGAAAATCACACAAGAAAGAGGAGAATGGATGTTAAAATCCACCAATATGCTCAAAAACTCACAAGGTATGCATTTATCAAACTCAATCCACCAATTCAAACCATGAACCTTTTACTTGATTTATTTCTACTCATCACTTTAACACAGCTTAAAATCCATTCAAAAACACATTTTTCTTTCAAAGCATTGTTTTTGTTTTTTTTTCTTTTTTTTTTAATTTTTGTTTGCATCTTTGTTTTTTTTTTTTGCAATAAACAAACACAGAAAACAAAACCAAAATAATAACAGAAATAGTAACAGAAAAATAAACAACAGGGCTGAAATATCAAAATAGCAAAAACAGTAGAAGCATTAAAATTGAAAATAAAAAACTAAAACAGAATGCTAAAATTCCTCCCCCATACTTAAATTGTACATTGTCCGCAATGTAAAGCTCACAAGAAAAACAACATTCCATCAAAATCATCAATTAATGAAGGACAAGTAAAATAAAAGAGAGGAAAGGAAAGAAACATCCTTATCAAGTGGGGTAGACGACTTCTTGTAAGTGGACCTCCTCCAAAATGTCCTCTTGAGCTCCCTCATAAAATAGTTTGAGGCGATGTCCATTGACTGTGAAAGCTTTGGTAGTATTCTCACTTGTAACCTGCACAGCACCATAAGGAAAAATCTTAGTAACAACAAATGGACCAAGCCACCTAGATCTGAGCTTCCCGGGCATGAGCTTGAGGTGGGAGTTATAGAGGAGAACTTTTTGACTAATCTCAAATGTTTCTCTCATGATCATCTTATCATGGAAGGCTTTGGTCTTCTCTTTATAAAGTTTAGAACTTTCATAAGCCTCCAAGCGGATCTCCTCCAATTCCTGCAACTGTAGCTTTCACTTCATGCCCGCTTGATTTAGGTCCAAGTTACACCTCTTTACTGCCCAAAATGCGCAATGCTCAATTTCCACCGGCAAGTGGCATGCTTTGCCAAAAACAATCCGATAAGGAGACATCCCAATCGGAGTCTTATAGGCGGTCCTGTAAGGCCATAAAGCATCCTCAAGCCTTTTGCTCCAGTCCTTCCTGTTAGGTTGAACTGTTTTCTGAAGTATCTACTTGATCTCTCTGTTGGAAACCTCGGCTTGCCCATTAGTCTGGGGATGGTAAGGTGTAGTAACTCTGTGCAAGACTCCATACTTTTTCATCAAGGCTTCCATGCTCCGATTACAGAAATGCAAACCTTGATCACTAATAATGGCTTTCGGGACTCCAAACCTATAGAAAATATGTGATCTAACAAAATCCACAACAACTTTGGAATCATTAGTCCGAGTGGCTTTTGCCTCCACCCATTTAGATACATAATCCACAGCAAGTAGAATGCAAACAAAACCAAATGACACAGGAAAAAGACCCATAAAATCAATACCCCAAACATCAAATATCTCACAGAACAACAAAGGTTGTTGGGGCATCTCATTCCTACGAGAAATATTCCCCGTTCTCTGACATTGTTCACAAGATTTACAAAACAAATATGCATCATGAAATAGAGTGGGCCAATATCATTCAGAGTCCAAAACTTTCCTAGCTGTATGAGTAGGTCCAAAATGTCCACCATAGGCAAATGCATGACAAAAGCTAAGAACAGAATTAAACTCATGATCAGGAATGCATCTCCTAATGACTTGGTCACTACAAAATCTCTATAAATAAGGGTCATCCCACACATAATATTTTAACTCACTTTTCAGTTTATCAATCTGTGCCTTAGTGAAATGTGCAGGTAGTGCTCTAGCAACCAAGAAATTAACCAAATCTGTAAACCAAGGAATCTTACCTAGCATCTTGAAAAGTTTCTCATTAGGGAAGGCATCATGGATAGGAGAAGAATCCGCCTCTCTCTCAATCCGACTCAAGTGATTTGTCACCAGGTTCTCTGCTCCACTCTTATCTCTGATATCAATATCAAACTCTTGTAAGAGCAACATCCACCTAATCAACCTAGGCTTTGCATCGAGCTTTTTCAGGAGAAACTTCAAAGCTGTATGATCTGAAAATATAACCACTCTAGAACCAAGCAAATATGATCAAAATTTATTTAAAGCAAAAACAATTGCTAAAAGTTCTTTTTCGGTTGTAGTGTAGTTGGCTTGTGCAGCATCTAAAGTCCTCAAAGCATAGGAAATGACATGAGGTACTTTGCCGACTCTCTGTGCAAGTACAGCTCCTAATGCATAATTAGAGGCATCACACATGAGTTCAAATGGGAGTGTCCAATCTGGTGGTTGGATGATAGGTGTACTGGTCAATGCTTGCTTCAAGTGATTAAAGGCATCCTTGCATCTCTGGTCAAAGTGAAACTCTACATCCTTTTGCAACAAGTTGGACAGTGGAAGGGCAATTTTGCTAAAATCCTTTATGAACCGTCGATAGAAACCTGCATGACCAAGGAAAGAACGAACCTCCCGCACGCATATGGGGTAAGATAGGCATGAAATGACATCTATTTTTGCAGGATCTACCTCAACACCCTTGCTAGATACTACATGTCCTAAAACTATACCTTGTTCTATCATGAAATGACATTTCTCAAAATTCAGGATAATGTTAGTTTCAATGCACCTATGCAAAACTCGAGCCAAACTATCCAAACATGCATCAAAGGAAGAGCCATAGACAGTAAAATCATCCATAGACACATCCATGTAATTCTCTAAAAATTCAGAGAAGATACTGACCATACACCTTTGAAAGGTTCCCGGAGCGTTGCACAGACCAAAGGGCATTCTCCTGTATGCAAATGTTGCAAATGGGCAGGTGAAAGTGGTCTTCTCTTGGTCTTCTAGGGCTATATGAATCTGAAAATAGCCCGAATATCCATCCAAGAAATAGTAATGCGACTTGTCAGCCAGTCTCTCCAACATCTAATTAATGAAAGGCAATGAAAAATGATCTTTCCTAGTGACTTGGTTAAGCCGCTTATAATCAATGCACACCCGCCAACTGTTCTGGATTCTTGTGGGTAGGAGCTCATTGTTCTGATTTACAACTACTGTGACTCCAGATTTCTTTGGAACCACTTGCACTGGGTTCACCCATTTACTGTCAGATATAGGATAAATAATTCCAGCTTGCAGCATCTTAGTCACTTCCTTCTTCACCACATCCAGAATCAAGGGATTTAGTCTCCTTTGGGGCTGCCTCACTGGCTTGGTACCTTCCTCCAATAAAATCCTATGCATACATGTGGAGGGACTAATACTAGGAATGTTTGCAAGTGTCCATCCAATGGCCCGTTTATGCTGCCTCAAAACCTGTAGCAATTTTTCTTCTTGTTCAAGTTATAGATTCTTAGCCACAATCACTGGCAGCTTCTCACCATTTTCCAAATATACATATTTAAGGTGGTTTGGCAAAGTCTTTAGCTCTAAGGATGAGGGATGCACAATGGAAGGCAGCAAGCTATTTGAAACAAGCAACTCAGCAATATTAAATTCGACATAAATTTGACTCATATTTTCATATGCTGCATCAGTCAAATAAGCACCTGCATCATCACTCATAACTGCATAAATCTTAGCACATGCAGTACATGGTTCAGTATCACAGCTAACACATATATCACAAGTGACAGAATCCAAAAAGTCAGCAATATCAGGAAATTAAGCACTCATATCAGCATAAGTATCATCAACCAGCATTTCAATCACATCAATATGAAAAACTGAATGCTCCTCAAGGGGATGTCTCATGGCATAAAAAATATTAAACTGTACCACATCTTCACCAAATTCCATAGAAAAGGTGCCAGCATGCACATCTATCTTGGTCTTGACTGTCTTGAGGAATGGTCTTCCTAGAATCAATGGAGCATGATTTGTTTAAGACTCATCTTCCATGTCCAGAATGTAGAAGTTTGTTAGAAAAATCAGCTCATTCACCCGCACTAACATATCTTCCAGCACTCTTGCAGGATGAGCAGTGGTTCTGTTTGCTAACTGAATCACTATACCAGTGGGTTGTAAGGTACCAATGTTCAAAGACTTATACACTGACATAGGCATGACATTAATAGAAGCACCCAAATCTAGCATTACATGGTCAAATCTGGAATTGCCTATAGTGCAAGGGATTGTGAAAGTTCCAGGATCTTTGCATTTCTTTAGCATGCTTGGTTGAATCATCGCAGAAATATTTCTACCCATACTGACCTTCTCAGTACCCTTAAGTCTTCTCTTGTGAGTACACAACTCCTTGAGAAATTTGGCATACTTGAGAATTTGCTTGATTGCATCTAGGAGGGGAATATTGATTTCCACCTTCCTGAATGTCTCCATGACTTCCTTTTCCATTTCTGCTTACACTATCTGCTTCTATTGTGTCACTCTGTTTGGGAAGGGTAGTGGAATGACCAAGTCTGAATTCTCTGCACATTTCTTCTGGACTGATTCAGTATCTGGTTGCTGCAATGGGAGCTCTGGTTGTGGCAAATTAGGACCATCAATTTTTCTGCCACTTCTTAAGGTAATGACACTTACATTACCTCTTGGGTTACTGACTGTTTGTGAAGGCAATTGGCTTGATCCTTGGCTTTTCAGCTCACTCATAGTGGTGGCCAGCTGCCCAATCTGAGTTTGTAGGTTCTGAATAGTGACATTGACATTCTGCTGAAATTGAATATTATTTGTGGCCATTTGTTTCGTCAAATCTTCCATTGATGGCTCGGATGGAGTGGTTACTGGACTTGGCAACATGAGGGGCTGCTGCACAGGTGGCTGCACAGTTTGTTGTTGTCTGAATGCAGGTGGTTGGTATTTGTTGTTAGGACCTACAGCTTGGTATCTAAATTGCTGCTGCTGTTGGGGTTGTTGTTGCTGACCAGAATTCCCATATCTCAAGTTAGGGTGATCCCTCCAGCCAGGGTTATAAGTATTAGAAAATGGATCATATCTTGGCTGCTGGGACTGCTGATATTGAGGTCTACCAAGAAAAATGCCACCACCGTAATCCGATCGCTTCTGAAAAATAGAACCACCATCCTGAAGTGTGGGGCATGCATCAGTAGGATGAGATGAATAAGAACAAATGCCATACACCCTTGCAAGCTCTTGTACGGAAACTGGTACATGTTGTCCCACTACTAATTGCCTCACCAAAGAAGTCAATTCATCAAGTCTGTGTTCCATTCTCTGTTGGTCAACTTGAAACAATTGAACCTCATTGACTCCTCTAGTGGAGGTAAGGATTCTTGTGCCAAATTGTTGAGCATTGGCTGCCATATTTGCTATTAAATCTCTTGCTGTAGTAGGGGTTTTATCCACCAAGGCACCTCCAGATGCGACATCCACCATACTTCTATCCATCGACAGCAAGCCCTCATAGAAATATTGAATCAATAGCTGATCACTAATTTGATGGTGGGGGCAGCTCAAACACAGCTTCTTGAATCTCTCCCAATATTCATGCAAGGTCTCACCAGTCATTTGCCTTATGCCACAAATATCTTTTCTAATGGCAGCTGCTCTGGATGCAGGGAAGAACCTCTCCAAGAATAACTTCTTCATATCATCCCAACTCGTGACAGAACCTGGTGAAAGGTAGAACAACCAATCCTTGGCTACATCAGCAAAAGAGAAAGGGAATGCCCTCAACTTGATATGCTCCTTAGAAATTCCATGTAGCTTCATGGTTGAACAGACCACATGGAACTCCTTTAAGTGTTTATGGGGATCCTCACCTGCAAGACCATGAAACTTGGGCAACAAGTGTATCAATCCAGATTTTAACTCAAAGTCAGCATCAAGATCAGGATATTGAATGCATAAAGACTGGTAAGTTACATTAGGAGCAACAAGTTCTTTAAGGGTCCTATTTTGCCTGTTATCAGCCATGATTTTAGAATCACTTAAGATCTCAAGTGCACCCTCAGATTCAATGTCACAACTAAATTCAGAACCAATTCTTTCACTTAGCCAATGAGTTCTAATCAACCTATGCAATGTTCTATCATTCTCAGGATCAAATTCAAGCAAGATATCAGGATTAGACCTAGTCATGCACCAATCAAAACACAAAAAACACAAAATCAGTAAACAAGAAAAATACACTAGATAACACTAAAAATATGCCAAAATAAATCTAATTGACCTATACAATGATTTTTAAAAATTATGAGACTTGTACAGCATGAAAACTACACAAAAATGAAACTAAAAAATGTAATAAAAAATGTTAAAAAATTAAAAAAATTGGTCTAAACGATGGATTTTGGGAAAACCAGGGGTGACCTCACAGTTTACTGTGAGTCTTGTTTATTAGGCCATTTTCCTTCAACTAATCAAGTTTCAGCGCATTCTGGGCACATTTTCTGTCAATACGAAATTCTACAAAGTGACCCGTAATCACCCGTTTTCTCCTAAAAATCACCAAAACATAGCAACACAAAGGTTAGTGAGGGATTAGTAGTTAAATATACTCTTAATAAGATTGAACAAAATCAGAATGATCCCTGGCAACGGCACCAAAAATTTGACAATTGTTGAGATTACCAAATTTAAATCAATTTATAACCGATTTACCAAAACTACTTGCAGCATAAGGTAACATCGGGTCGAGCTCGTAGATCATTCTAATTATGAAGTCAGATTAAGAGGTTAATAAACAGGGGGAAAAGTTTTGCAAGATTAAACAACAAAGAGCAATTAAAATGAGTAAACAAGATTAGGAAAACAACCAATCTAAGAGAATTAACCAATCTTGATTTTAATCCATCCTTGATCTTTATAAATTCGATCAACTATCAACCAAATCCTTGGTCTTAGATCACATCAAGACGCCTCTCAATGATCCACGGATCTTCTACTAGAAACTCTTCTAGAATTCAATTAATTAAGGTTAGACAAATTAAGCATCCATCCAAAACCCAAATTAACTTAAAAAAACCAAGATCCAACAAAGCTAAATATTTCATCAAACACCTTTGATGCATTATTTAACCTCTGAATTCATCTCTTGGCACATGATAATTACGTAATTAACATATGCAAATCCCAATCAAATTAAGTATTAAATTAGAATTTAAGCAAGAGAAGAAGAGAAAAAGAAACTTGATTAATAGATGAATGTATAACAATTAAAACATGATCTCAAGATTAATCATCAAGAATGTCAATCTCTTGGATTGATTAAAGAAGTTTAGCTCTCCATAGCCACCACCATTGGAGAACCTTCAAGAACCATACAAAAAATGAAAATATAAAAGAGAGAGGAGGAGAGGAAGAGAAGAGGAGAAGTCTCAAAATCCAAAAACTAAAACTACAATCACACTTCTACGTAGAAACTCTCCATTATTTCTTCACAAATCTGATTGCTCTCCTCTTAATCATCCACTAAGAGTCAAAAGTGGTTCACCCACTTTTGTTAATTATTCCTCCATTATCAAAGTGTGTCTCCCACCTTCCAATGAATTATTTTCTCATTATGAAAGTGTGTCTCCCACCTTCCAATGATTCCTCCACTTTTTCCATGTTTCCATCTTTTGGATTTTTGTCATAATCTCTAATTCAAATCAAGCCCATCAGATAGCCTTTGAAGTAAGCTTTCCAAGGAGTGCTCATATGCTTAATTTGGGCTTGAAATGAGTGAGATATGCCCAAAATAGTGAAGGTGTGTCCAGAATTTGTAATAGTACCACTTATCCAACTTCAAGGCTGTATTTGACCATGTAAACATCTGAATCTTCCAATTTGACATTTCACAGAACTTGTAGATCTTTTTCTCGTCTTTCCTAGCACATAAAGAACATCAAAATCAGAGATCTACAACTCAAGTTGTGGCCAAAATACTGAACCACTATCAATATGCATTAAAATCCAAAAATTTTACTTTAAAGCCCAATTCAACCCAATGATCTAATTGAGTGCTAAGATCACTTAATTACAATCTGAACATCATTAATAAGGTAATTGTGTGGACAATTAATATGTTAAAAATCATAATTATCATTAGGCCGAAGAGATAATTTGAAAAATTTCTTCCAAAGTACCAAAACCACCCGGTAAAGCAATAAATGCATCAGAGTTTTCAAGCATTGTCCTCATTCATCTATGCATAGATGATACTTGAATTTCCAGCTCAATTGTCTGTCCAATGATGTTCATTCGAGTTAAAGGTTCAGGAATGATACCTAAAACTTGACCACCTCTTATATGTGCAGAAAGTAATACAACTCCCATTAACCCAATGCTACCTCCCCCATATACTACACGAATGTTTCTCGTAGCAAGTGTTCTACTAACAGTGCTTGTTGCGTTTACAAACTTTAAACCCTTCCCATAACTTGTCCTACAAAATACACAGATACTGATAAATCTACAAACTAAAGAAGAAGCTCCTTCCGTTTCTATACTCACACTCTCTTTGAATGATTATGAGTTGCAGGAAAGTGAAGAAAATAGAGTGTTTAAATAGGGAAGAGAATATAAAAAGTAATAATAGCTCTTATATAGATAGGTTGACTATTGTCAGAAAAGTTTGAATTTAAAAACTTTTTTTTTAATTTTTTTAATTTTTTAATTATTTTAATTTTTTAATTTTTTAATTATTTTAATTTTTATTTTATTTTTTTTTTTAGACTTTAAGAAAACCATCATGGTAAAGAAGTCTAGAAACCCCTAAAGGATCCCACCAAAAGGATCGTCTGTCCAAAACTAAAATACAACAAAATCATACAAAAATAAAATAATAATAACAAATAATGACATACCTTTCTGTACAGGTTTCATGGCAGATCTTTATACTGCGCGTCATGAGTGCAGTAATACTAAGACGGCTCAGCTAATCTTGGAATTCTTCTCCCTCCCACTTATTTTATGAAAAAAGAATAAAGAAAATGAAGAAAATTTTATCTTCTCTGTTTGCGAAAATCATTCCCAAAGAATGACATCGCGTATTACAATTCCATTGCGCACATTTGTAACAAACTTTCATTCTTTTTGCTTTTCTCCTTTTTGAATATGAACTTTTACCGAGACCCAGCATGTATGGGACAAATGAATCTGAGGATTCACCAGCTAAATCAACCTTTGCTTCAATTATCCAGCGTATATCTTCTAGGATGCCCTTGTACATTAATAGTCTCAGTCTTTCACACCTAGCTTCGTAGATTTTGGTTAGAGCATTTTTAGGAATAGAAGGGAAATGTTTTCTTAGATTTGAAAGAATGACATCCATTTTGAAGGAGAAGGAATCAATTATTATGGGAAACTGAAAAATAAACCGAATTGAGAGTCATGGAGTACCGTTATTCGCCATTTAACCGGGAACACAAAGAACTGCAAAAAGAAAGAAACAAAATTAAAATAAATTCTACTCATAACAAGGATTAGAAAGGGATATGGATTCTACCTCAAGAACTTGATGTTCCAGAAATGGTTTGAGTCTTTGTCCATTAACCTTAAATACATTACCATTCCTAGGGTTCTCAATGTCTATGGCCCCATGAGGATACGCATGTTTGACAATAAAAGGACCAGTCCATACGCTTGCTTGTCTGTGGCATCCTCCACAGTTTCTATTGTTGAAGGTGTCCCCAATACCTCCCTATCATCCCATTAATATAGGTTGACATCTCTCAGGAAAAATGTATTCTCTAGGCTTAGATGTGGCCGCCTTCCGCTGTACCATCTTCGAGGTACCTACAAAGGTCATATTTATGTCATAATTAGAAGAAGTTTCGTCATGACTTTCTAACTCTCTCATGAATTCAGAGAGCTGATAAGATGGCCTTAACCTTGCTGTTTCCTTAGCCCTGTCTGTTCTCCGTATCATCTCTAGGATGGTGATCCTGGATAACAACCTCTGTCCCCCAATGGTGATCTCAGATAACGACGACACACTCAGAATCTCTAAGGAACTCCTTTCCCCGTTGTCACTGTCCATCTCTCTCACTTTCACCATGCTAGTTGTGGAAGAAAAAGGAAGGAAATAAAGGGAATACCTTGTGTGAAGGAAAAAAGGGGTTGGAGAGATAGAAAATGTTGAAAAACTATTGAAAATTATCGTGCAAAGGTCACCGGAAGTCACCAAAAATTGCCTGGGTCATAGAAAATAGAAAGAAAAGTGGAGAAGGAAGTGAAAGAAGCAGGTCGTAACCCCCTACTCCTTTTTATAGGAACGGGGTAACTCCCTAACTTCTACCACGCGCAGGGGTAAAATTGTACGTTCACATTAAATTCAAATCAAGGTTATCATGATAGCGTGAAAATTAAATGATAGCTACCATTCAACGATCATCACGTGTCAATGCAAAAGTAACATAGTACATGAAAGGACAATAGTCAGATACAAAAAAACGCATGTATAAAGCAAAGGCAATATTGTCGGACCATAGATCAATACCACACGGGTAAGCTAAAATCCAGTACACGGATATTAGTCTTCAGTATGAGAATTTGATATTTAAACCCTGTAGTCAAAATTAGAATAGGGGCAACATAATGTGAATCCCAGACAACGGTTGGACAATATTAAAACAAAATGATCCATGACCGATTCCGGTGAAATCCTATTAATACTAGGGCCAACCCTAGGGGCAACCTTGTCATGAGCATCATCTTGTATCACGGACCTTGGCATTTTAGGTGCGACATTGTGAGATCCGGCATCCATGTCATGGCTTGGATTCCTTTATCCAACACGTGTCGTTGCTCCTAATGATCTTGGATATCTTAACACTTAGCTATCACATCTGAGAGTCCAGCTGGGGGCAACATTTCTGGGCCGGATTCTGGGTTAGCTAGTAAGGAGCAACCCAGCCAAGGTGAATCCCAGTTAACATTACACGCTTTTGGATTAATAAATATACCTAATAATGAAGAGTAAATCTCACTAAGAATCTCTCATAAATAGAGGATATGGTAATAAAAGATAATTATCTTAATTGATTCTTATCCTCATTAATAGCATTTATTATCCATTAATATAGATTCAAATGTGATTCTTATCTATCATGACTCTCCTATAAATATTAGACAGTGTAGCAAAGGTATGGATCTGGACCCAAAACACTCTACCCACCTTGTGCACAATCTAACTCGAGCGTCAGAGTACCTTTTATAGGTACCCACCCCTCGAACCACCGTCACTACTACCATGCAACGGAGGAAACCACCTTCATTAACCCTACTCAGGTGATTCTCTAAAACTCATTTAGAGCAAAACTTATTGTGCTTAATTGGATTTATGTGTTGTGTTTTTCCAAAATAAAAGGTGTGTTTGTGTAAGTGATACGATAATTTTGCGTAACTTTTTTGAAGATAAAGGAAGGTACGTGAAAAATTAGGCAAATATAGAGGAGATTGAAATAGTTTACTCAAAATTAAAACTATTAAATAAAAAAAGTACAAGAATCTAATATCTTAAAAATTTAAAAAACATCTAATGTTTTATTCTTTAAATAATTAGGATGAATAATAAATATTTTTTTATTTCTTAAGGTGCGTCTTGTAGCGCACGACAATAAAACCCATATTAAATAGAAGCAATCAACATATGTTAGTCTGAGTGAAAGGAGTTTAAGTCACTTAAGTATGTGATCTTGAGTTCGATTTTAGGATTCATATGTATAGAAATAATACTATTGAGAGGGATCTCAACTTAGATATCTAACTATATCTCAGAAGATTAGTCTTGCACTTATCAAGTCTAGGTATTCTAGAAAAATAAATAGAAGCAAATAAAATTTAAAAAAAAAGTAAAAGCTTCATTAATAATAATAACGGTAAAAGTATTATCTTAATAAGAAAAAAAATTTGAGTCACCTTACAAATAAAAGTCACGTTATACGCGTACACTTTTTTAAATCACATTCCTTTATATGTGACGTCTGCACTCCACTTGCCTTTATTTTAAATTATCAAACCACGTTTCTTTTGTATCAATTATTGAAACACCTAGTGTAACGTGACTCGTGACCTACTTTTTTTTTTTTTTTAAATATGGAAACAAAATGTTTATAAAAGGAAATAGACTCTTTTAAAGTATCGTTTATTTTAAAATAAATAAGTAAAAATATATTTATTATTAAATTTTAATAGATTAAAATTATGATATTTTAAATTAAATTAAAAATAAATATATTTTTATTTACTATTTTAAATACAAACTTTTTTATAAAAAAAAAATTCCTCATAAAAATGCAAAAGATGTTGTTGAGACATTTTGAGTTTTTAATAATTTAACACCATATCAATAAAATTCGAGAACTGGGTGCCATTAACATATAAAATTACAAACATTAAAGTATTTATTGGATATATGTGGTGGGTTCTAGCGACGTACCCATCAATGACAAGAAAACATCAAAGGGTAAAAGTGAAAAAAAAAAATCCTTTTGCTATAGCCACTTCTTCTTGCATATTGGACTAATTGTTACTATCCAATCTTACAGATATAAACTCAAAAATAATTATAAAATTAAAAAGATTGTCATAGTATTAAAAAAATTGTACACTTGTTCAGAATCGGAATCAAAGGTTGTACTTGACCACATCTCCAAACGGTGATGGTTGGTGGTTGATGATAGTTTCCTCCTTGTGCAGCGGTGGTGTAGATTGGAGGTGATGTATCTGTGAGACATTCTGTCGCTCAAGTTATTAGGGTGTATACTAGGAAAGGGAGAGTGCATGAGAATAAATGTATACTTGAGTAGCTTAACCCTGTATTTATAGAGTACATTTACTTGCAGGAGAAGTAATAACTGAAGAAATACTATTCTCATATAACTAGGATAGGTAGTTATGAGGGGATTTAATCCATAACAGACTGGGTCGTGGATGGGCCAAGGTCTAGGATACCACGCCAGAATAGTTGCCCCTAACTCAGTGTTCTGATGTAGCAGTAGAGTATCGAGGTATGATATGCTTGGGCAAGCAAAAGCACTAATGTCCCCCATCATGAGGATCCACCTTGGGGCGTTATTGTCGGGATTAGTTGGGTGTGCTTTAAATACCCATGATCCTGCATTAAGGATACTTTTCTTAGTAGCCCCTTGCAAAGGGTGTTTCGCCATGATCCTCCATGTGGTGCGACGATGCCCCCTTGCCGCTAGTACCAAATATGGTGCATGGATCAGGGTGCGCTAGGAGAGAGCATGTGGTTCCTACTAGTATCTTGTCTGAGGGATTGGTGTGTAACTACCTCCTTCAATAGGGGTTTCAACCTGTGGGTTGAGATCTACGTTGTTGACCTGAGATGCCCCCAAGCGATTACTATCCACTGTGTACCAGGATCTGTTACTGTGGCGTGTATCGTGGGACCAGGGTTTGGTGTACACTGTGACGTGCTGTGTCTTACGATGTATTGATGCTTGTCTTTCCCCTAACGCTTTGTTTGGGAAATAAGGTCAATTGAACTAATTTGACAGTTGTTTAGTGCCACATGGCACCCTAAGAGTGGAAACCATCGTTTGGGTTTCACATCGCTGCCATTTCAAGTTTGTGCCGAATTTTTAGTATACCCCTGCTTTGATGGTGATAGTCGAGATGGTGGGATGCTTATAAATAGGAGGAATGGTGAAAGTGGGTTATTTTCCATTCTCCACTCTCTCTTTCTTCTTTTTCTCTGGCAAAGGCAAGTGATTTTCTATGAGGATTTGCAGTGGCGTGCAATAGTTTTCCATTACAAACCACCAGTTTCTCCTATTTTCTTCCCCTGCTTCACGTATCCCTTCTCCCTAGTACCCTTTTTCCTCGATTTTTGAGAAATGGAAAGGGTTAGGGAGGTTAGGAGTGACGGGCAGAAGATTCTTCCCTAGAAGTTCTTAGGGAGGTGGAGGAAAGGCATTTGGAGAAGGAAAGATCTAAGGGTGCAATGGCGGCGGGCTTTGGTTAAGGTCCAGGATGAGATCTTGAGGAGGATAAAGACATCCTATAGAGTGACAGTGCTTAGGGCTGACCGTCCATTGTTTGAGATCTTAGTGGAGTTGGAACAAGAAGTAGACCCATTAAGTAGTTCAAGTTTTAACGCGAGTTCAACCTCTATGGGTGCTCCTTTGTAGTTTCAAGGTTCCATTATAGCTAGAAGGAAAGTGGTCAGGACCCCATCAAGTGCGTACTCGGCACCCAAGGACTCCTACTTTTATCAATGGGTGGACAAAGAGGATCTAGAACACCATCCAAGCACAATACCAAGGAGGTGGTGGCCATCCTCTAGCCCTACCTCTAAACTTACTGAAAATGGCATTTAGGATGATGAGTTTGTAGTGCACCCAACTAGGGACCAAGAGAGGGTATGCATAACACAGACCTCAAGTCCCAACCACTTCATGTATAGGTACGAAACCATGTTTGTATGGCTTGGGGTCTAGCTTCCATTAACTTCTTTTGAGCTTGGCATGTTGGATCACTTGGTAGTGGTGCCCACCTAACTTCACCCTAATAGTTGGGCCTTTATCCAAGTGTATGAGTTGTTGTGCCACCACTTTGGGCTGCCCTATATAGTTTAAGCTTTCTTTTGGCTATTTTCCTGGGTCTCATTATCTAGAGTAGACTACACTAAGGCGTGGATTTCCCTACGAGCTCATGTCAGGTGCAATGTGTTCGAGCTTTACGAAGAGTCCTACAAATGCTTCAAGAAGGACTTATTTCACTTGGAAGAAAATCTCGAAACTTGGCCTTTCGTTTTAATAGCATAAGAGGAGTCAACCATTTATTTATACTTAACGTAGAATGTAACACCCTAATATGAATATCTCGATATAACTACTTATATAAAGATAATTAGCATTAAACACGTTACTACTACTATTACTATTAGTCTAATCCCATATAATTAAAGAATTAATTATGGAGAGTCACGATAAAAGTAAGTCATAAATATATACATCAAAAGCCTCAAAGGCATATTGTCATATATACAACCACAAACTACAAGAAAACTACAACTCAAAGTACATTATACACAAGTTGTTCAACAACAAAAACTAAACACTAATCTAGTCTTGTTGCTCCTTCTTCAGCTGTATCATCCCTTTACTAGGGTCTAGACCTACTTTTACCATGGAAACATAAAAAAAGGTGAGAACATAAAAATTTCCAATAACATACATGTATCACATGACATTCACTAACATAAATTGCACGTACACATAATTAATAACAACATTATACAATCTCTCATACAACTGTATAATGTATAGAAACATAATCTAATCTCGATATTACACAATCGCCCATACATCCATGTAACATCCACTAAACTTGGCAAATTACTTATTTCACCTCATTGCCTAACTTAGGACTTAACTCATCCTAAGGCTCATGTTAGTAAGTTTAACTCACTTCACTACACTGCATAAAGTTGATCATATTCCTCATGTTACTTGATAAATAGTTTAGCTCACTGCTTTATCCTAGGCAAAATGTTGTACTGACATTTATTTCTCATAATTACCTCCTTAACAAAGATTTTTACTCACTACTTTGCAAGGTTAAGGGGTTTAACTCACTCTCTTAAGTAAGATAATCATTCTATGGTTCCACTATAACTCAAGAACCAACTCTTAATTAATATTTCAAGCAATTCTTAACTCTACAAAAGCTTAGAAAACTCAAACTTATTTTTATATGCTAGGTGGTTATTCTATTTATGAAATATCCCTAAAAGTGTCTTACTACACTTAAGAAAGCATATATAAATGATCTTAACTAATAGAGAACCTCAAAACATCAAGAACATCATCTTCAAAAATTCCTGGAACTCATGCCGTGACACGATGATGTGAATTAAAAGTTACAAATCCAAGTGCAGGTTGTTTCAAGTAATAAATTCTCGGGAGTTCGAGGTCGATCTACAGGAAAATGATGAAGAGAAATTCTTTAACGTAAAGTAAATATTTTGTCACAACAATAAAAGTGATAAAAATTGGTCACAAATAAAAAAACTTACTTGGGTTAGGAGATCCACTCTTAGTAAATAAATTAAGGATAAGATTAATTTTTTTGATAACTCAATTAGAATCCACACATAATGGAGGTTCCAATCAGAAAATACAACATTCAAAGTTCATTAAAAATATATACGTAATTATATTATGATTCTTTTAATCATCTATTAACACCACCACTTATAAATGGGCTCAAGCATTCATTGTGCCAACCTCTTGTCTACAATGAATCATGATCTCCACTTTACAAGGAAGGTTTCTAAATTGATTGAAAATAAAATACAACACGTATAATGACCACTTGAAAATATATCATTTAAGCATAAGAAAGAAATTAATCTAACCTTAAATTATTACCAAAAGCTTCACCTTTTCACCCAAGTAAAATGAAAATTAGTTACTCATAAACAAGAAGAAAGAAAGAGAGAAGAAGAAGAAAAAGAATATAACTTCAATTTAGAACAAAAGAAAACTACAACAAGACAATTAAATAACAAAATAACATGATCTTGATATCTAACACTAAGACTCTAAATGATCAGCAAAGGCCTCCTTTTATAGAGGATTAGGGATACAAAATGACAATGAGGCTAATTCATGAGTGGGTGGATGAGTGAAAAATGCCAAATGACTTTTGATAAGTGAAAAATTATGGAGATTCATTATCTCCAAAATCATTTAGTTCTGAAATCATTAAATGCATCAGAATATTGAAATATGGTTTTTATAAAAGTTTTAGGCCTGGATATTACTTTCAAATGCCACCAGAATCATCTCAAAAGGTCACCTACAGCCCAAGGTATGGCCCAATTACTACACAATATTCAGTTCTGGTTACCGCTCCTCTGTTTTGACTTCCAAGCCCAATATAACCTCCAAGAAGTCTGATCTGGGTCATGTGTTCTTCATGAAAGTTGTATATATGAGTCTTAACTTGCAAATTCCAAAATTTCAGCCTAATTTAGTTCTTATAGCCCGAGTTATACTCTGATTACTGTACACTATTCAGGTTCCAATCACAAAATATGTGTTCTGAATTCCAAGCCTAATTAGCTCCACTAGATGTCCAACTTTGACCTAGAGATCTCATGAAAGTTGTAGATCTCTCTATTATATTTCTAACAAGGTAAAGTACATAATTATTAGACATTTAGAACTCAAGATATGACCAAAATACAGAGACAATGTAAGACGTAAATCATTAAAAAAACCAATTAAGTCCAATTTGAGTCCAAACTTACAAAACATAACCAAGCTCAATTAATTAAGTACATGGAGAGTGTAAATGACTAAAAATGAGGGTTTATTAATGTATCAAATATGTGCTTATCAAATTCTCTCACACTTAACTTTTTGCACTCCTAGGCAAAACACATAAAACCAAAACTAGGGAACAAAGAAAAACAACACAAACTCAAAAGCTAGAAATTCTAAAAGACTTAATTTCTAATAATATTTAAGAATGAAGAGAAACCATCATTCAAGGGATAAAAACATTTATGAGGTAACGTTTCTTCACATCTCAAACCAACAAGTAAGGAAACTTCAATTGAAAAACATAAGTCAAGAATGATAGATCTTCACAAGATTCACTCTCAATCTCTCAAGTGTTTAAAATGTAGGTATTTCACTTAATTCAACCCATGAAAATTATACTACCATAAGATTGCTTATCTTCTACTTCTCCACTACTCAGAACACATGCACACACAAATCATGAGGACTTTATTTAAGGTTGTAATGAGGTCAAGGTAAAGAAGAAGGTAATATGGATATGACAAGTTAAATACCAAAGAGAATAAAAGAACATGAAAGCTAAGTTTAATTAACAAGCATGAAAGTTTATCTTAACTCCACCTATTACAAATTCTCTTTACATATTCTTTTCATTTCCTTTATTGCCTTATTGGCCCTTCTTTACACTTTTTTTTTTTTTTTTTTTTTTTTTTTAATTTTTGTTTTTATTTTTACAAGATGAACATAATATATACATTTAAAAAAAAATTCAACCATTCTGCACACATACCCCCACACTTGTTCAAGAACTCATCCAATGATAAAGCTAATGTTCTCTTATTCCCTAAGGCCGGGTAAGAACATGATTTTTCATTTAAGGCACATGATGAGTTCGGAACAAAGAATGGTCAAATAAGCTCTAAGGGGTTAAGCAAGGGGAAATAAGTCATTTCCAATGCCTTACATTAGCAGGAATCAGAGAATTTCCAAGAAGCTATAAGAGTGCTTAATATCATATTAAAACAATATGCTGCTGAGCAAGGTTGCCTATTTGTGCACCAGTCATTCTTGGCTATTTGGTTAAAGTAGCTATTTCAAGAAAAATGCTTCAATCATATTTATGTATGCATATGAAAATGTAGTCTAAAAAAGAATCAAAGTAAGCTCTAGAGTAACAATTCCATGAGTGAAATGCACACAAGAAAGAAGAGAATGGTACAAATGTTCAATCCATTCATCAATAGGTTCAAAATCTCAGAAGGCATAGTTTTATCATTCTTAGTCCACCAATTCAACATCCATAACCAAGCATGTGATTTTTAAGAAAGAAGACAATTTACTCAATCATGCAAAATTTCCTAAATTTGAATTGCTACTTCCACACAAACTAGTTGTCTACCCAATTACTCCTTACTCTGCCACCAATTTTGATGTGTCTCAAGAGTAAATAATTTACTCCTTACTCTGTCATCCCTAATTACTTTTGTTGTTAATAAATTGCTGACAAACATATAAACACAACAAACATATTACTAAACACACTTCTTAATTTTTTTTTGGTTTTTTTTCACAACCAACTATCCTTTCCCCTAACCAGATCACAACATTGTCTTCAATGTCAAAACACATAGATAAGTAAAGGATAAAATATATTACCTGTTGTTGCAATTACTGAAAAGAGAAACCTTATACAAATTAAAATAAAAACAAAGTACGATAAATAAAACCAAAGTAATAGATGAAGTGCCAGATCACACTCTTGTTCCTTGCTGCCTCCCATGCTACTGCCTTCTAACCAATCTATCTGAGCTATTACTAGTTCAGATTCATAAATAAAAGCTTATAATTTATTAATTAATTCATCAACAGTAGAAGCAGATATAAGGAGTCGTCTTGTCGAAGGTGTGATAAAGCTCTATTTCACAGCATGGTCAACAAAAGATTACAAATTATCAAAGAAATTATTAACATTCAACAAACCTATGAGTTTATGGTGGATGTTCAGTTGGGCCCAAGAGATAATTTGAAAAACTTCTTCCAAAGTACTAAAACCACCCGGTAAGGCAATGAATGCATCAAAGTTTTCAAGCATTGTCCTCATTCGTCCATGCATAGATGATACTTGAATTTCCAACCCAATTGTCTTTCCAATGATGTTCTTTCGAGTTAAAGGCTCAAGAATGATATCTACAACTTGACCACCTCTTATATGTGTAGAAAGTGATACAGCCCCCATTAACCCAATGCTACCTCCCCCATATACTATACGAATGTTTCTCGCAGTAAGTGTTCTACCAACAGTGCTTGCTGCGTTTACAAACTCTAAACCCTTCCTATAACTTATCCCACAAAATACACAGATACTGGTAAATCTACGAACCAAAGAAGAAGCTCCCTCTATTTCTACACTCACACTCTCTTTGAATGATTCTGAGTTACAGGAAAGTGAAGAAAATAAAGTGTTTCAATAGGGAAGAGAATAGAAAAAAATAATAATAGCTCCTTTATGGGTAGGTTGACTGTTGTCAGAAAAGTTTGAATTTAAAAACTTTTTTTTCTATTTTTTATTTTTTTATTATTTTTTAGACTTCAAGAAAACCATCAGGGTAAAGAAGTCTAGAAACCCCTGAAGGACCCCATCCAAAGGATCATCTGTCCAAAACCAAAATATAACAAAATTATATAAAGATAAAATAATAATAACAAATGATGATATACCTTTATGTACAGGTTTCATAGCATATCTTTATACTGCTCATCATGAGTGCAATAATACCAAGACGGCTCAGCCAATCTGGGAATTCTTCTCCCTCCCGCTTGTGGGATATTTTGGATTGAGCTACGACGCAACTAATTAAAGTGCGTAAATCTGACAGCTACCACCAACGATCACAGCCAGTGAGAGGTCACTGGAGAGTCCATGGCATTAAATCACAGGATCTAGTTCAGAGGCATTGTCACGCGAGAATGCAAGCACGAGATGCTTCTATCTGTCCATCAGCAAGCAGAGCCTACAATTAAAACCTGAGAATGCTTGCGCAGCTCTTTACAGAGCATGGCACATGAACCTTATTTATGGACCGGCGTGCAAAGGTCCACCTAAGTAAATGATGGGTCTGCCACTGGCAGGGGCTCCTAATCTAATTAAAGACCAAGTACAATCGAAGTTTCGCCCTCCTTTTTTATTTCATTTTTTTCTTTTCTTTTTTTTTTTTTTTTTTTTTTCTTTTTTCTTTTCTTTTTTTTTTTTTTTTTTCTTTTCTTTTTTTTTTTTTTCTTTTCCTTTCTTTTTCTTTTCTTATTTTTTTTTTTTCTTTTGGAGATGTACAAGATAATATATACAAGTTATTGCGATTGTGGCTCACATCTTCCTCTGATTTTACGTTCAGTAACGACTTAAACGCCTTCTATGAGTCATGGATAAGATTTCCATCCAATTTTCTTACAAATTGCCAAACAGAGTCTTTTTGAGTCATATTCCCAAGACTATAATGCTCTTACTCGTCCTTGAAGAGATTTCACAAACTAAGAAGTTCACGCTGCACATATCCACAAGAATGCGTCTCAAGAGTCAATAAGATATTATCTAATGACTCCATACTCAGTCCTTTCTTAATGAAGAAAATTTTATCTTCTCTGTTTACAGAAACCATTCCCATAGAACGACATCGCGTATTACAATTTCATCGCACACATTTGTAACAAACTTTCATTCTTTTTACTCATCTCCTTTTTGAATACGAACTTTTACCGAGACTCGGCTTGTATGGGACAAATGAATCTAAAGATTTAACAGCTAAATAAACTTTTGCTTCGATTATCCAGCGTATATCTTTTGGGATGCTCTTGTACATTAACAGTCTCAGTATTTCACACCTAGTTTCATAGATTTTTGTTAGAGCATTTAGAGGGAGAGAAGGAGAATGCTTTCTTAGATTTTAGAGAATGACATCCATTTTAAAATGACAAGAAATCAGTTATTATGGAAAACTGAAAAATAAACTGACTTGAGAGTCATGGAGTACCGTTATCTGCCACTTAACGGGGAACACAAAGAACTGCAAAAAGAAAGAAGCAAAATTAAAATAAATTATACTCATAACAAGGATTAGAAAGAGAGATGGATTCTACCTCAACAACTTGATGTTCCAGAAATGGTTTGAGTCTTTGTCCATTGACCTTAAATACATTATCATTCCTAGGGTTCTCAATGTTTATGGCCCCATGAGGATACACATGTTTGACAATAAAAGGACCAGTCTACCTAGATCTCAATTTTTCAGGGAATAGGTGAAGATAAGAGTTATAAAGCAGAACTTTTTGACCAATTTCAAAAAATTTTCTCAAAATTGATTTCTCATGAAAAGCTTTTATTCTAACTTTATAAATCTTTGAGTTTTCATATGTATTATTTCTCAATTCCTCAAGTTCATTTAATTGCAATTTGCGTAACTTGGAAGCATAATCAAGATTTGAGTTGAAAGCTTTAATGGCCCAAAATGCTTTATACTCCAGTTCTACAGGCAAGTGACAAGGTTTTTCATAGATTAACCAATAGAGTGACATGCTTATAGATGTTTCAAAAGCAGCACGGTAAGCCCAAAGTGCATTTTTTAATCTTACAGACCAATCTTTATGATTTAGGTTAACCATTTTTTTAAAAATTTGTTTAATCTCCTTATTTGCTAATTCTACTTGTCCACTTGTCTAAGGGTGATAAGGGGTAGCAATTTTGTGTGTGATGCCATATTTCTTCATTAAAGATTCAAATGGTTTATTGTAAAAATATTTTTCCCCATCACTGATGATAGCTCGAGGGATTCCAAATCGACCCAAAACATTTTCTTTTAAAAATTTCAAAACAGTTTTGTGATCATTGTGTCGACATGGAATTGCCTCAATCTATTTTGAGGCATAATCAACTGCAACCAAAATATACATAAATCTAAATGATGATGGAAATGGACCCATGAAATCAATTCCCCAACAATAAAAAATTTCAATGACAATGATAGGGTTCAGAGGCATCATGTCTCGTTTAGAAATGGACCCTAATTTCTGACAATTTTCACAACTTTTCCAAAAAGTATAGCTGTCTTTAAATAAAATGGGCCAATAAAATCCACACTGCAAGATTTTCGTAGCTGTTTTCTTTGAAAAAAAATGACCTCCATATGCTTCTGAATGATAAAATTTAATGACACTACTTACCTCACTGTTGGGTACACATTTCTAAAAGATTTGATCAGGACAATAATTGAATAAATATGGGTCATGCCAATAGAAATTTTTCACCTCAATCAAAAACTTTTTTCTGTCTTGGTGTGTCCACTGAGGCGGCATCTTACCTGTTACAAGAAAATTGATAATGTTAACTGTAACACCCCAAATTTTCTATCTCTTAAACAGTAATTTTGACAGTTAACAGAATTTTACTATTTAGTGATCTCTGTGTGCTGTAAAATTATTTTGATTATTCCGTCAGCATATTTGATCGTTTTGAGTGATTTACTCTGTGTCAGAAAAATAATAATTTTTGGGCCGGGGAAAATCTTTCTGTATTTATTTCTCTTGACTGTTAATTATTTTTAACAATCTGACTTGATTTTCATACGTTTTCTAATATTTGTGATTTTTGTGGATGATTATGAATTTTTTACTGTATGTGGGTCCAGGTGGTCCTAGGTAAGCCCAGGTGGCCATACGTGGGCCCAGGTGGGTCCCGCAAAGTGAAAATTTTTCTACGCATAGAAAATTTTGTACTGTTTAGACGGAGATAGGGGATCTTACTAAACCTGAATCCGAAAATAGTTTTAGAAATTTTCTTGTTTTGTGTTTGACACTATTTAATTATCAGGTGATAAAAATACAGTAAATATATTCTTTCGTGGGGTTTTTAGTAGATAAAAATAAAAATTATATTGCTTAAGTCAACATTGGTGGTTTGGATATCCACCATTGATTTATTTAATGGTGAAGACTTGATCTTGATTTAATTAACGGTTAAGAAATAAATTTAATAAAGAAGCATTGGATAATCACCATTGATTTAATCAATGGTGTGAGAATAAACTTAGTTAGGCAAGCTTCAATATCAACCGTAGATTTAATCAACGGTGTAAATTTGATTATATAAAGTGACCATTTACAACCATTGGATTTGGAATTGATCAAGGGTGGAGATTTAGTCTTAAAAAGTGACAAAGACCATTTATGACCATTGGATGAAGAATTAATCAAAGGTGGAGATTTGGTCTTCTAAAAAGGCTATGACTAATTATAACCCTTGGATTTAAAGTTTGAAGGAGCAATCTTGACCCTTTATTTTGGAGACACATCTAATGGCTAGAATTTAAAGGAAAAAGATCTAATGGCCTTGATTAAGTCTCCTAAAAATCAAAAGTCTACCTAAATCCTAACCATTGAATTAATCAATGGCTAGAAATGCTTCAAATAATGGCATGAAAAGATGACAACTTTGCATGCATTATGAAGAGGGGGAACAGTTGGAGATGCTTGGAAAGGAGGAGACAAATTGGAGTAGCCTTTTTAGGCCAAAGAAAAAGATGACAAAGTGGAAGACCATGTGTTTCAAGTGTGAACCCAAAATGGGATATTATTTCAAGTAAAACTCTTCAAACTCTCCAACACTCACACGGCAGCCCACTCACTTTGTGCATGCATTTTCACTTTTTTCTCTCACCCAAAAAGCCTTCATCTTATTCTCTCAAAATTCCAAGAACCAAGCAACCATTCCTTCCTTCCTTTTTCTCTCCATAGGTTCGGCCTCCTCACCCAACAACACCTTCCATCACTTTTAATTTCATCCAACCATAGATCTTGAATCTACATGATATTCTAAGCAACTTCATGTTGGAGACTTTCTCTAAATCATTCATCTTCATGGACTTCCTTCAAGATCAAAGTTATTGGGTTTTTGAGGTGAAGTATAAGAAGACTTCATTTCTTCTCTTCTTTTTCATGATCTAAATCATGTTTGATCCATGGTTCCTCTTAATCAAGCTTAGTATACTAATTTTTATATATTTTGTTTTGTATTTGAGAAGCCCTTGGTGGTGAAGGACTTGGAAAAAGAAGCAAAACAAGAAGTTTTTGAGGATCTTCAAGAGGTAAGAGGGAGATCCATCTCACTAACCAAGTATGGTGGTGAGAGATGGTCTTATATTTGATGGATGGTGAATCCATGTGAGGATTCCAATCCATGGTCATGTAATAATTAATTTTATGTTTATGAGCTTTAATTTATTTTCTTATGCTTTGATTATTTTTGTCTATGCTTAATATGCTTTGCATGATTTTATGGCTTTGATAGTATACTTATAATATGCATGATGAGTATATGACATGTTTGTGATATTTATGATGAAATATATATATGTATGCCATGATGTGTGGATGGAAAGAAAACTAATCTTGGTCCCAATGGCCAAAGAAGAGTTACGATTTTGATGCCATTGATTTAGGTCAATGTGGAAATTTCTCAAGAACAAGAAAATTAAATTTTGATCCCTAGAATAATGAGAATTTCGATCAAGACACCTCAAAATAGGTGTTCACAAATTTATATTTTCATAAATGATGAAAATGAATGTTTAGAAAAACAAGGAAAATAAACAAAGAATTTATTTTTCAAAGAGTACAAGAACATGATTTTTGAGGAATTTTTTATTGATTTATTTTGTGTAAAAAGTTTCTAAGTGTTTTACAAAACATGAGATTTAAATGAAAATAGCAATGATGATTTTAAGAATTAGCAAAGAAAGTGAAAAATGATTTGCAAAGAAAGTGAAAAAGGATTTGCAAAGAAAATAAAAATGAATTTGAACAAATGGGTTTGGTTTTATAACCATAAGTGCTTCGGTTTTGAAAATAAAATTTTAATGGTTTTGTTTGTGTAAAACCATATCAATTTAGAAGGAAAAATGTTTTGATAATTTTCAATAGTCATGTCCACATTTTCGAAGGCTTGTAATGCATTGATTTTAATGAAACAAAGTGATTTTTCAAGTGAAAATATAATTAATTTAATACAAGAAATTTGAAAAGGGAATCAAAGTATTTTAGCACTTGAGAAATGATTTGGGAAAAATGGAGAATATAATGGTATTATGAAAATCTACTAACGTATAACTTATTTTTGAGTTTTGAAGTACGTTAGAAAATGTTAAGTTTTGAAACATTGATGGAAAGGTAATTTTGTGGATTATATTTGAAAAAGAATTTCTTGAGTAAAGAAACGTGGAAAAAGATTTTCTTGAGTAAGAAAATGTGAAAAATGAAATACAAAGTCATAATATTTTGAGAAAAGATGAAATGGAATTTTTGAAGGTTGAGAAATATTTTTCGTAATAGAATTGTGGTGAAAAATGATTTACGTATCTTAAAAATGTAATTTTTAAAATACATGGTTTGAAATACAGTAAAATATTTCTAAGTGTTTGGAAATATAGTAAAATATTTTTATGCGATTTGAAAAATGTTAAAATATTTCTACGCGATTTGGGAAGCGTTTAAATATTTTACACTATTGAAAATATTATTGAAAAATCACTACGTGATTAAATAATGATAGAATATTTTTACGTAATTGTGAAAATGACAGAAAATCTTATGTGATTTGGAAAGTGTTTTAAATATTTTGAGAATGATGGAAAATGATTTACGCAACTTAAAAGAATGATTTTTAAGTTATGCGAGTTTGAAAATGGTGGAAAATCATTACGCAATTTGAGAAATGTATATTTTTATGTGATTGAGAAAAATGTTAAAAAAAATTAAATACGTGATTTAAAAGTGCAACAGAAGTGTTGCAGTATTTTGAAAATATAACAGAAACATTTTTGAATTGTAAAAATGTAACAAAATTGTTACGCGATTGTGAAAATACGGCAGAAGTGTTTTATAACTATTAAAACTTGATAACATGATGATTACTGCCAAAATAGTATATGAACACTGTGTGAGAAAATGTCGAGTTGCCTATGATTGGCTTTTGATGTATTTTATATGCATTGGAAAGAGATGTCTGTATTTGGTATTTGGGGCACTTTACGTATTGGAAAAAAAAATATATGCGTTGAAGCATATGATATAAATTGAACAAATGAAATTGAAAAGTATGGCCCTTGGGGTTGGACTTGCACTAAGATATTAGTGCATTGTATAAAATATATTTTGAAAAATTATGAATTAAACCTGTGATTGATATTCTATCTATGATTTGGTTTTTGTGCATTATACATGCATTGGAATGGTCCGAGGGACTGGATAAGGCTAATTGCCTAGGAGGAACGTACACCTCTTGAGTGGGTGTGATATGCGTAGTGTAGGTCACTCGTTGACCTTGGGGGCATCGGGGTGCGGGTTGCCTATAAAGGGGCAAAGTGAGTCACTCTCATCGTAACCGTGGGTTAGACCGACGCGCAACACACCATGATCTCGACCGAGACACTATTCTTAATCAAGATCGATAAAGAATGTCGTGTGTATGTGCTAGATGTGCAAAAATCAAAATGAGGATTTTAGCACGTGGTCTCGAGGCATGTGGTACCAACGGATCTTTTCATCATTTCTCCGACCGAGTTTTAGCTCCATGGAGTAGGAAATCGAGTCTTGTGCATATGCATAATCCGAACATTTATATCTCATACGATATATTAATTGAGGAATGTTGGCTATGACAATTATTTTGAGTACTTGGATGATGATTGAACCGATAAATGATTAGATGATGATAGTTGATTAATGCCGATAGCATGATTATGGTATGATCTATCCGTATGATGTTCTTGTTTGTGTTATCTCTGTGCTACCCATGTTGGTATTGGTGTAGGTGATCTCACCTCTTTGTTATCCCGTTTTCTTTGTCTCATATTGTTAAAATCAAATAATAGAAGGATCGAGTTGTCTTAGACATAACGGGGCGATGGATATTCTGAGATTGGTGACAACAATAAAGGAGTAGACATTCGGACTCGAAGGTGTGCAGTGTTGACAAAGGAACAGATGTCTGATGCATCAAGATGGACAGAAAAAAGAATAAGTATGTTAAAGTTTCTCGTTAATGTTGTACCGTGCTATTAAGTAGGACCCATCATGGGGTTTGCTACTGTCAAAAAAAAAATAAGTCTGTTAATTTTATATTTCTCTTTAAATTGTGATATTAATTGGTGTCAATATTACATAATGAATAGTTGAAATATGATTTTCAATGTTACCTAATATTTTCAGTGAATTTACGTTTTGGTAAAGAAGAAATTTTAAAACCCATCCTTTATAACTCAAACTTTGTGCGAACTTCTTTTCAGATTATGAGTCGGAAGTCAGACATGTGATACCCTGAGGAGGGTGTTATATTAGTTAGTATCAGAACACGGTTTGAGTCTTTTAGGGTTTGTGGTTAGGTCTATTTTGCTTGTGTTGTGTTCTCTGTGTTTGTTTTCCAAAAGGAAATAATGTTGTTTATAATGGATATTAGATCCATTGTATTTCGATCCGCACGCCTTAAAAAAAAAGGAATGGCTCGGGATAGTTATACTTGTGTGGAAGTGGAACATGTTACTAGTAATGCAATTGCAGCTACGGGAGCAACGGGAGCAATGTGGAAAGACGACTGCACGAATAAATGACCGCTGTTCAGTGGAAACTAGAAGTTGAAGTTTAGGATCTGATGGAAGAGAATCAGTCTTGGAATATAAATTTTCATAATTTTGGAACCTGGTATTTTTTTAGGATATTGAGAAAGTAATTGATTTCGACAGAGGATGTATTTATAACCATTGAGGAAACCAAAAACAGTAAAGGATGTGAAAGAAAGTACTTAAATGAAGGAATGTACGTCAAGGAAACAAATTGTGGAAAAGTTGGACACATTTTTCCAGAGATTATGCTATTTGAAAATAGAGTTTTCTATTAGTAAAAATTTTAGATAGTAAGGGAAGTTGTTACTCTGAATGGAACGGGAGTGTTCTGAGTGGAAGATTTAAACAATGGAGATTGCGTCATTAGAGCTAATCCTATAAACCATACTGAATATTTCTGTGAGTGACCTATTCTTTATAACATATGATTGAGTAGATCAATTATATGCTAGAGTTATTCGTTATCCTCTGATTTGTTTACTTCTGTTTCTATTCTTAGCTAATCAAGCTATTCAAGTTATTCAAACTGTTGTTATAGATCAAAATTTTGTATTAATTTGATCTGTTGTTCAAAATTTTTGTGTTAGTTTGATCTGTTTCATAAATAGACGTGGTCTTTGAAAATGGATTGGTTATTTTCCAACCATATCCAATGAGATTATTTCAACAGAGTGTGAGTAATCCAAAAAAAATTTATTCTTGAAAAATTGGGTTACATCCAATTCTTTGCTGGATATGTTCGATAACAGGTTCGATTCGTTGTGTTATCTTCCATGATGTTTTCTTTCATCTCCTGTAATTGAAGGAATATCTTGCAAGAAAGGATATTTCTATATTTGTATCCATGTTAACGTATTTGAGTAACGCAGCAGAAGCGTGGTGAATTCTTCAAAAGATTAGAACAATTCTTCTATGAAAAAAATTAAGATGGTAATGGAAAACCGTAGTAAAAAAATCTACGAAAGTATCTGGTATCGTGCTGTGGAACGAAGAATTCGGTTAGTGAGACATTTCCTGTTAAAAGCAAAAATCTAGAATATGTAGTGATATGAGAATAAAGAAATTTTAAGTAATACATTACATTAGTTGGAAGTTATCTGAGAAAAACTATTATAGGCATGAATGAAGATTGATTATCGTTATGTTGGTATCAGAGATATAGAAATTCTTTCTTTCTGGAGTAACATTCAACATCTTCAGTAATTATAGGAGTCTGAGATATTTGATTAGGAGAAGTTGAACACCAGCAAAAAGATTTTGTTGGTTAGAATAGTATAGCAAGATGTAAGAGAGGAAGCTTCATAGGAATTGGAAAATAAGATAAAGGAGCAATAATGTCATTATTTATTCCGAGGGTGTGAAATCATGTTTCTCAAATTTCGAGGACGAAATTTCTTTTTAGAGGGGGAGTATTGTAACACCCCAAATTTCCTATCTCTTAAACAATAATTTTGACAGTTAACAGAATTTTACTGTTTAGTGATCTCTGTGTGCTATAAAATTATTTTGATTATTCCGTCAGCATATTTGATCGTTTTGAGTGATTTACTCTGTGTCAGGAAAATAATAATTTTTGGGTCGGAGAAAATCTTTCTGTATTTATTTCTCTTGACTGTTAATTATTTTTAACAATCTGACTTGATTTTCATATGTTTTCTAATATTTGTGATTTTTGTGGATGATTATGAATTTTTTACTGTATGTGGGCCCAGGTGGTCCTAGGTGGGCCCAGGTGGCCATACGTGGGCCCAGGTGGGTCCCGCAAAGTGAAAATTTTTCTACGCATAGAAAAATTTGTATTGTTTAGACGGAGACAAGGGATCTTTCTAAACCTGAATCCGGAAACAGTTTTAGAAATTTTCTTGTTTTGTGTTTGACACTGTATTTAATTATCGGGTGATAAAAATACAGTAAATATATTCTTTCGTGAGATTTTTAGTAGATAAAAATAGAAATTATATTGCTTAAGTCAACATTGGTGGTTTGGATATCCACCATTGATTTATTTAACGGTGAAGACTTGATCTTGATTTAATTAACGGCTAAGAAATAAATTTAATAAAGAAGCATTGGATAATCACCATTGATTTAATCAATGGTGTGAGAATAAACTTAGTTAGGCAAGCTTCAATATCAACCGTAGATTTAATCAACGGTGTAAATTTGATTATATAAAGTGACCATTTACAACCATTGGATTTGGAATTGTTCAAGGGTGAAGATTTAGTCTTAAAAAGTGACAAAGACCATTTATGACCATTGGATGAAGAATTAATTAAAGGTGGAGATTTGATCTTCTAAAAAGGCTATGACTAATTATAACCCTTGGATTTAAAGTTTGAAGGAGCAATCTTGACCTTTTATTTTGGAGACACATCTAATGGCTAGAATTTAAAGGAAAAAGATCTAATGGCCTAGATTAAGTCTCCTAAAAATCAAAAGTCTACCTAAATCCTAACCATTGAATTAATCAATGGCTAGAAATGTTTTAAATAATGACATGAAAAGATGACAACTTTGCATGCATTATGAAGAGGGGGGACGGTTGGAGATGCTTGGAAAGGAGGAGACAAATTGGAGTAGCCTTTTTAGGCCAAAGAAAAAGATGACAAAGTGGAAGACCATGTGTTTCAAGTGTGAACCCAAAATGGGATATTATTTCAAGTAAAACTCTTCAAACTCTCCAACACTCACACGGCAGCCCACTCACTTTGTGCATGCATTTTCACTTTTTTCTCTCACCCAAAAAGCCTCCATCTTATTCTCTCAAAATTCCAAGAACCAAGCAACCATTCCTTCCTTCCTTTTTCTCTCCATAGGTTCGGCCTCCTCACCCAAAAACACCTTCCATCACTTTTAATTTCATCCAACCATAGATCTTGAATCTACATGATATTCTAAGCAACTTTCATGTTGGAGACTTTCTCTAAATCATTCATCTTCATGGACTTCCTTCAAGATCAAAGTTATTGGGTTTTTAAGGTGAAGTATAAGAAGACTTCATTTCTTCTTTTCTTTTTCATGATCTAAACCATGTTTGATCCATGGTTCCTCTTAATCAAGCTTAGTATACTAATTTTTATATATTTTGTTTTGTATTTGAGAAGCCCTTGGTGGTGAAGGACTTGGAAAAAGAAGCAAAACAAGGAGTTTTTGAGGATCTTCAAGAGGTAAGAGGGAGATCCATCTCACCAACCAAGTATGGTGGTGAGAGATGGTCTTATATTTGATGGATGGTGAATCCATGTGAGGATTCCAATCCATGGTCATGTAATAATTAATTTTATGTTTATGAGCTTTAATTTATTTTCTTATGCTTTGATTATTTTTGTCTATGCTTAATATGCTTTGCATGATTTTATGGCTTTGATAGTATACTTATAATATGCATGATGAGTATATGGCATGTTTGTGATATTTATGATGAAATATATATATGTATGCCATGATGTGTGGATGGAAAGAAAACTAATCTTGGTCCCAATGGCCAAAGAAGAGTTACGGTTTTGATGCCCTTGATTTGGGTTAATGTGGAAATTTCTCAAGAACAAGGAAATTAAATTTTGATCCCTAGAATAATGAGAATTTCGATCAAGACACCTCAAAATAGGTGTTCACAAATTTATATTTTCATGAATGATGAAAATGAATGTTTAGAAAAACAAGGAAAATAAACAAAGAATTTATTTTTCAAAGAGTACAAGAACATGGTTTTTGAGGAATTTTTTATTGATTTATTTTGTGTAAAAAGTTTCTAAGTGTTTTACAAAACATGAGATGTAAAAGAAAATAGCAATGATGATTTTAAGAATTAGCAAAGAAAGTGAAAAAGGATTTGTAAAGAAAGTGAAAAAAGATTTGCAAAGAAAGTGAAAAAGGATTTGCAAAGAAAATAAAAATGAATTTGAACAAATGGATTTGGTTTTATAACCATAAGTCCTTCAATTTTGAAAATAAAAATTTAATGGTTTTGTTTGTGTATAACCATATCAATTTAGAAGGAAAAATGTTTTGATAATTTTCAATAGTCATGTCCACATTTTCGAAGGCTTGTAATGCATTGATTTTAATGAAACAAAGTGATTTTTCAAGTGAAAATATAATTAATTTAATACAAGAAATTTGAAAAGGGAATCAGAGTATTTTAGCACTTGAGAAATGATTTGGGAAAAATGGAGAATATAATGGTATTATGAAAATCTACTAACGTATAACTTATTTTTGAGTTTTGAAGTACGTTAGAAAATGTTAAGTTTTGAAACATTGATGGAAAGGTAATTTTGTGGATTATATTTGAAAAAGAATTTCTTGAGTAAAGAAATGTGGAAAAAGATTTTCTTGAGTAAGAAAATGTGAAAAATGAAATACAAAGTCATAATATTTTGAGAAAAGATGAAATGAAATTTTTGAAGGTTGAGAAATATTTTTCATAATAGAATTGTGGTGAAAAATGATTTACGTATCTTAAAAATGTAATTTTTAAAATACATGGTTTGAAATACAAGAAAATATTTCTAAGTGTTTGGAAATATAGTAAAATATTTTTATGCGATTTGAAAAATGTTAAAATATTTCTACGCGATTTGGGAAGCGTTTAAATATTTTACACTATTAAAATATTATTGAAAAATCACTACGTGATTAAATAATGATAGAATATTTTTACGTAATTATGAAAATGACAGAAAATCTTATGTGATTTGGAAAGTGTTTTAAATATTTTGAGAATGATAGAAAATGATTTACGCAACTTAAAAGAATGATTTTTAAGTTATGCGAGTTTGAAAATGGTGGAAAATCGTTACGCAATTTGAGAAATGTATATTTTTATGTGATTGAGAAAAACGTTAAAAAAAATTAAATATGTGATTTAAAAGTGCAACAGAAGTGTTGCAGTATTTTGAAAACGTAACAGAAACATTTTTGAATTGTAAAAATGTAACAAAATTGTTACGCGATTGTGAAAATACGGCAGAAGTGTTTTATGACTATAAAAACATGATAACATGATGATTACTGCCAAAATAGTGTATGAACACTGTGTGAGAAAATGTCGAGTTGCCTATGATTGGCTTTTGATGTATTTTATATGCATTGGAAAGAGATGCCTGTATTTGGTATTTGGGGCACTTTACGTATTGGAAAAAAAATATATATGCGTTGAAGCATATGATATAAATTGAACAAATGAAATTGAAAAGTATGGCCCTTGTGGTTGGACTTGCACTAAGATATTAGTGCATTGTATAAAATATATTTTGAAAAATTATGAGTTAAACCTGTGATTGATATTCTATCTATGATTTGGTTTTTGGTGCATTATACATGCATTGGAATGGTCCGAGGGACTGGATAAGGCTAATTGCCTAGGAGGAACGTACACCTCTTGAGTGGGTGCGATATGCGTAGTGTAGGTCACTCGTTGACCTTGGGGGCATCGGGGTGCGGGTTGCCTACAGTGGGCAGTGAGTCGCTCTACTGTAACCGTGGGTTAGACCGACGCGACACACCGATGATCCTGACCGAGACACTATTCTTAATCAAGATCTGATAAAGAATGTCGTGTATATGCTAGATGTGCAAAAATCAAAATGAGGATTTTAGCACGTGGTCTGAGGCATGTGGTACCGACAAATCTTTTCGATCATTTCTCCGACCTGAGTTTTAGCTCCATGGAGTAGGAAATCAAGTCTTGTGTATATGCATAATCTGAACATTTATATCTGTACGATATATTAATTGAGGAATGTTGGCTATGACAATTATTTTGAGTACTTGGATGATGATTGAACTGATAAATGATTAGATGATGATAGTTGATTAATACTGATAGCATGATTATGGTATGATCTATCTGTATGAAATTACTGTTTGTGTTATCTCTGTGCTGCCATGTTGGTATTGGTGTAGGTGATCTCACCTCTTTGTTATCCTATTTTGCTGTGTCTGTACTGTTAAAATCAAATAATAGAAAGATCGAGTTGTCTTAGACATAACAGGCGATGAATATTCTGAGATTGGTGACAACAATAAGGAGTGGACATTCAGGACTCGAAGGTGTGCAGTGTTGACAAAGGAACAGATGTCTGATGCATCAAGATGGACAGAAAAAGGAATAAGTATGTTAAAGTTTCTCGTTAACGTTGTATCGTGCTATTAAGTAGGACCCGTCATGGGGTTTGCTACTGTAAAAAAAAATAATAAGTCTGTTAATTTTATATTTCTCTTTAAATTGTGATATTAATTGGTGTCAATATTACATAATGAATAGTTGAAATATGATTTTCAATGTTACCTAATATTTTCAGTAAATTTACGTTTCAGTAAAGAAGGAATTTTAAAGCCCATCCTTTATAACTCAAACTTTGTGCGAACTTCTTTTCAGATTATGAGTCGGAAGTCAGACATGTGATACCCTGAGGAGGGTGTTACATTAACAAACTAAGGCATAGAATTGATAGAAAATAAAAGTTCATCCGGAAAAGAATCATTAATAGGTGTGTTATCAAAAGATGAGCCTGTTGTAAGTCTGGACAAATGATTTGCAACAACATTTTTAGCTCCTTTCTTATCTTTTATTATGATGTTGAATTTTTGAAGCAACAAGATCCACCGTATCAACCTAGGTTTGGCATCTTGCTTAGACATTAAATGTCTAACAATAACATGATCAGTGAAAATAACAGTGGGAGAACTAATTAAATAAGCTCAAAATTTGTCTAATGTAAAAATTACAGCAAGTAGTTCTTTTTCAATAGTAGTGTAATTCATTTGTGCACTATTCAAAGTTTGATTTACGTAATAAATTACATGAGGCTTACCTTCCTTTCTCTATCCTAAAACAGCGCCAATAGTAAAATCACTAGCATCACACATTAACTCAAAAGGTAAAGATCAGTCAAGAGATTACATGATAGAAGCAGAAGTCAAAAGACCAATTAATTTTCAAAAGATTTCTGACAATCTTGAGTCTAATCAAATGGTACATCTTTTGTTAAAAGATTACATAATGGTCTAAATATGGCACTAAAGTCCTTAACGAATCTTCTATAAAATCTTGCATGTCCTAAAAAGGAATGAATTTCTCTGACTATTTTTGGGGAAGGCAAATGAGCAATTAATTCAACTTTAGCCTTATCAACTTCAATTC
Organism: Ormosia semicastrata; assembly: GCA_029884595.1. NCBI lineage: Eukaryota > Viridiplantae > Streptophyta > Magnoliopsida > Fabales > Fabaceae > Ormosia > Ormosia semicastrata. The sequence continues at coordinate 21,066,837 of JAQQTO010000042.1, read as the reverse complement.
CCTTAGAAGATATCACATGACCTAACACTATTCCTGAGGTAACCATGTAATGACATTTGTCCTAATTTAACACAAATCTTTATTCTTCGCATCTTTTAAGAACATTTTCCAAATTATCAAGACAATTTTCAAAAGAATTTCCAAAAACTATCAGGTCATCCATGAAAACCTCTAAATAATGCTTAATCATGTTACTAAAAATACTTAGAATGCATCTTTGAAAAGTTACCAGAGCATTACGAAAACCAAAAGGCATTCTTCTATATGCAAAAGTGCTAAATGAGCAAGTAAAAGTGGTTTTTTCTTGGCCGTCTAATGCAATTGGTATTTGATTATACCCTGAATAACCATTAAGAAAACAATAGTAGGGATGTCCTACTACTCTTTCCAGAATCTGATCAAGAAATGGCAAAGAGAAATGATCTTTTCTAGTGGCTGCATTCAATTTTCTAAAATTAATACACATACGCCAACTGGATGAGACTCGGGTAGGTATTAATTCTCCTTTTTCATTTTCAACCACTGTTATTCCAGATTTCTTAGGCACAACTTATGTAGGCTTACCCACTGGCTATTAGAGATAGGATAGATAATTCTAACATCAAGTAATTTAAGAACTTCAGCTCTAACTACCTTTTTCATATGTGGATTTAATCTTCTTTGAGGTTGTTGAGATGTTTTACTATTATCCTCTAAATGAATTATATGTGTACAAATTAATAGATTAATACCTCTTATGTCTTTTAATATCTATCTAATTGCACTTTTATGTCTTTTAAGTACTTCTATCAACATACCTTCTTGTTCTTTGGTCAGGGATAAGGAAATTACCACTGGAAAACTTTGTTCTTCTCCCAAAAATGTGTACTTCAACCCAGCAGGTAATGACTTTAGTTCCAGTGTGGGTACTTCCTCATGGGTATCATCATTCATGGTTTTTAACTCTTTGAATCTCGGCTTCCATCCTTTGTATTCCATTACCTGTGTACAGTCAAACAAAGAGCATATTTCAGAAACATCATCATCTAATTGTGTAGCTGAATCAAATGAATTAATTAAACAAATTTCTAATGAGTCAGAAGAACTCCTGGTTTGAAGATGATAATCAATAATGGCCTCAATCCCTTCAATTTCTTCCTTTCTGTCATAAACTTCTTGTGGTTACTTGCACATGTTGAAAACATTAAGCTCCAGTGTCATATTTCCAAATATTAACTTTACCACTCCATTTCTGCAATTTATCAAAGTATTAGATGTTGCTAAAAATGGGCGACCTAAAATAACAGGAATTGATTTGCTACTATTTTCCATAGGTTCAGTTTCCAAGACAATAAAATTCACAGGATATATGGATTTATCAACTTGTACTAACACATTTTCCAATATTCCTTTTGAAATTTTAATTGATCTATCGACAAGTAGAAGAGTTACAGAAGTTGGTTTTAACTCACCTAGGTTAAGTTGCTGATAAATTGAATATGGAAGCAAATTAACACTAGCACCAAGATCAAGTAAAGCTCGTTCAATTTTATGTTCTCCAATAATACATAAAACTGTAGGACAACCAGGGTCTTTAGATTTCAACGCATTATTGTTCTAAATAATGGAACTTACCTGTTCAGTCAAAAAGACATTCTTTTTCACATTATGTTTCCTTTTAACAGTGTACAAGTCTTTTAAAAATTTGACATAATAAGGAATCTGTTTGATAGCATCTAATAGAGGAATATTGACTTTCACTTGTTTAAGAATTTCAAAAATGTCACTGTTATGGTTCACTTTACTTGAATTGTTTAATGCTTGAGGATATGGGGGTGAAGGCAAGGGCTTGGTCTCCTTTTGGCTAGGTAGCTTATTAACTTCTTCCTTATCTTTGGGACTTGATTCATCATCTTTCTCACAAGGTTCAGGAATTTGTTTTTCAACAATCTTTCCACTCCTAAGAGTTATCACTGACTAGACTTGATTTATTTGTTGACTTTCTGAACTACCCTCATTTAGGCTGTATTGACCCTCGGGATTTGGTTGAGGTTGAGAGGGAAACTTTCCTTTCTTATGAATGGCAAGTGCAGAAGAAAGTTTAGCAAGAGTGCCTTTTATGTCAATCATAACTTGAGTGTTTTAGTTATTAATGGCATTTTGCTTTTCCATGAATGCATGCAATGTTACTTCAAGGTTTTTCCTATATAGTGAGACATAAGGTGCATATCCTTGAGAATTTTGAGAGTCCTGCAGTGCCTGAGGAGGTGGTGGTTGCATAAATTATGCTTGACTGTTGGTCCTCCAACTGAAGTTCGGGTGATTTCTCCATCCCAGATTGTATGTATCTGAAAAAGAATAAGTGAATGGCTTTTAAAAATTGTTCATTGCATTTACTTGCTCATGTACAACTTCTTTAAAAATAGAAATTTTTGGACATTCATTTGTTAAGTGTCCCAATTCATCACAAATGCTACAAATTTATTCATTTTGCATAGATTTGATTTCTTTTACTTTCCCTGATTCCATGGTTTCAACCTTTCTAGCCAAACTAGCAAACCTACCATTTAAATTTTCTTCTTGACTAAGATGATATTTTCCTTTACTAGCATTTGCAAGATTATATCTAATTGAATTTTCAGAAGGATTAGTACCATGTCACGATTGAGAATTTTCAGCCAAATGGTTTAAATAGTCTAAAGCTTCTTCAGGTTCTTTATCTTTATCAAGAAACTCACCATTGCACATTGTTTCCATAAATTGTTTAGTTTCGAGTGTTAACCCTTCATAAAAGAAGCTTATAGTGCGCCATTTTTCAAAACCATGATGTGGGTAAGAATTCAACAAATTTTTAAAACGTTCCCAACTTTGAAAATATGCTTCATTTGAATTTTAGGAAAAATTTTGGATTTGTCTTTTCAAAGCATTGGTTTTATGTATTGGAAATTTTTTTTTAAAAACTCATCTTGCATTTCTTGCCATATGCCAATTGATATTGGTTTCAAAGTGTTAAGCCAAGTTTTTGATTTATCTTTCAAACAAAAAGGAAACAATTTAAGCTTAACAATCTCTTCAATGTAAGTTTGATCATTAAAAGTAATACATACTTCCTCAAATTCTTTTAGATGTAACTAAGGCTTTCATATTCTAAACCATGGAAATTAGGAAGTAAAGAAATCATACCTGACTTGAATCTAAAATTGTTAGCATTAAGTGGAAAGATAAAACATGATGAATTAGAATTTTGAAATGGTTACAAATACTCACGTATGGTTCACAACGGTTGATTTTCATGTTCATCATGCACACTTTTATTTTCAGCCATTATGTTTGATGTGTATGATTGTGATTCAAACAAATTAATATGTAAAGTATTAGGATTAACTTTAACCAAACGACCAGAATTTAAATCATGATACCAATTAAGCATAAATAAGTAACTTAAAATATAAAATAAAATGTATAAGCTGACGGTATAAATCGTCCATTAAATATTAACAAGGGTGTGGTATAAACTAGCCACTAAATATATATTAACAAGGGTGTAGTATAAACTAGCCACCAAATATATATTAACACTCAGTAAATAAATATTAACAAAGGTATGGTATAAATCAACCACCAAATAAGTTAATAAGCAGATAAATTAAAAAAGTTAGTATGCAGATAAAGTAAAAAAGTTAGATAGCTGATAAAGTAAAAAGTTAGATAGTTAGTAAGTTAGTAAGCAAGAAAATTAAAAGGTTAGTAGGTTAGTACGTTAGAAAGTTAGAAATAAAATACAGAAAGTAAAATACAGAAAATAAAGTGCAGACTGTAAATTACAAAAAATAAAGTGCAGAAGGTAAATTTAAAATATGAAAATCAGAGAATCGGTAAGCTGATTTTTTGCTCCAGCGAGAGAGAAGAGAAGAAGAAAGATTATTTATTAATAATTAAAGATTGCAAAGAGATAAGGGAGAGTTTCCCCCATTAAGTTAGTACATTAGTAAGTACAAAGGAAAAAAATTAAAAGAGTAAAAAATATATATATATACAAGATCCATAGAAAAAAATATAAATATATATATACAAAATATTTACACTATAAATTTGTTCTTCAAATCAAGTCCCTGGAAACAATGCCAAAACTTGATGCAGATTAAAAGTTGCAAATCTAAGTGCAGGTTGTTTCAAGTAATAAATTCTCGGGAGTCCGAGATCAATCCACAGGCAATTGATGAAGAAAATTTTCTTTAACGTAAAGTAAATATTTTGTCACAATAATAAAAGTGATAAAGTTTAGTCACAAATAAAAAAATTTTACTTGAGTTAGGAGATCCACTCTTGGTAAATAAATTAAGGACAAGATTAATTCTTTTGACAACTCAATTATAATCCACACATAATGGAAGTTCCAATCAGAAAATACAACATTCAAAGTTCATTAAAAATTATATACGTAATTATATTATGATTCTTTTAATCATCTATTAACACCACCACTTATAAATGGGCTCAAGCATTCATTGTGTCAACCTCTTGTCTACAATGAATCAAGATCTCTACTTTACAAAGAGGATTTCTAAATTGATTGAAAACAAAATACAACACGTATGATGACCACTTGAAAATATATCATTTAAACACAAGAAAGAAATTAATCTAACCTTAACTTATTACCAAAAGCTTCACCCTTTCACCCAAGTAAAATGAAAATTAGTTACTCATAGACAAGAAGAAAGAAAGAGAGAAGAAGAAGAAGAAGAACATAACTTCAATTTAGAACAAAAGAAAACTACAACAAGATAATCAAATAAACAAAATAGCATGATCTTGATATCTAACACCAAGACTCTAAATGATCAATCAAGGCTCCCTTTTATAGAGGATTAGGGATACAAAATGACAAGTAGGCTGATTCATGAGTGGTGGATGAGTGGAAAATGTCAAATGATTTTTGATAAGTGAAAAATTATAGAGATTCTTTGTCTCCGAATCATTCAGTTCTGAAGTCATTGAATGCGTCAGAATATTGAAATATAGTCTTCATAAAAGTTGTAGGCTTGTATTTTAGATTTCAAATGCCGCCAGAATCACCTCAAAAGGCCACGTACAACTCGAGATATGACCCAATTACTACACAATAATCAGGTCTGGTTACAATTCCTCTGTTCTGACTTCCAAGCCCAATATGACCTCCAAGGAGTTCGATCTGGGTCTTGTGTTCTTCATGAAAGTTGTATATATGGGTCTTAACTTGCAGATTCCAAAATATTAGCCCAATTCAGTTTTTATAGCCCGAGTTATGCTCTGATTACTGTACACTATTTAGGTTCCAATTACAAAACCCATGTTTTGAATTCCAAGCCCAATTAGTTCCTCTAGATATTCGAATTTGACTAGAGCTCTTATGAAAGTTGTAGATCTCTCTCTTATCTTTCCAACAAGGTAAAGTACATAATTATTAGGCATTTAGAACTCAAGATATGGCCAAAATACAGAGACAGTGTAAGACGTAAATCATGCTGAAAAAATTAATTAAGTCCAATTTGAGTCCAAACTTACAAAACATAACCAAGTTCAATTAATTAAGTACATGGAGAGTGTAAATAACTAAAAATGAGGATTTATTAATGTATCAAATATGTGCTTAACACGCGACATCTCTCACGCCGCGGCGCGTAGCTCTCTGTCTCGAACGCCTCAGCGTAGTGCATTGCACGTCGTGGCGTGCTGTTCTCGGGTGCTATGCAGAATGCACGCACGCCTCGGCATGGACTTATCACATCACAACACGCAAGTGGTTTTCTGCATAATTCTGTAGAAAATCACTGTTCTGCATTGTTTTATTGACCTAAATTCACTTCCCATGATCTGAACTTGGGTCCTAGGTGAATTCTAGCTTCACCAACACTTCCTAAATATGTTGTAACACTTTTATAACCTATTAGCTCACTTAAACTTAGATTAATTCTCAAATTCACCTACCAACTTGTTCATGGCTTAAGTTTCCACTTTATGGACTAATTGACCATATCTAATGTCCAATTCAATTCTCAAGCTCTCATTAATCTATGATAGCTAATTTCAATCAAAGACATCAAGAGTCAAACAAAGAAAACAAATCTCCACTCTTTAAAACCCATTTTCTCCATCTGATGACCTAACTTTGATAAATAGAAAGAATGAAGAAAATGTGAGATTGAAGGTTAGAAAACCCCTACCTTAAGTTCTTGGTGATGGTGGCTGTGCTACCTTTGCTTTCCCCTTTGATTCCCTCTTCTTCTTCTCTTCTTCCTCCTCTTTCCTTGCTTTGTTTTCTCCCTTTGTTGTGGTTGTTGAGTTCAACTGTGAGAAAAATGAGAGAAAATGATATAGGAATGATGTGAAAATATCAGGTAGCAAAGTTAATAAAAGAGACTTCTTATTTATGACTTGATTCACTTAAGTATTCAACTGATACTTCTTGATCTGCTAAGAACACTTAGATTTAGCTAAATCAAGTTTTTGAGCTTCTAACAACTTTAAAATAAATATTAAAATTCATTAAAATATTGTTTCACCATTATCATATTTTTTTATATTTGTTGCTAGTCAATCGAGCATTAAATGCACAACCAATATACCTAAAAATACCAAACTGACTTTGATTATTCTCAAATTTAACTACATCCTCTTGTACCTATTTGTGACTTAGAAACAAATTCTCTATATTCATTTCCCTCAGTGTAGCCATTTATGCTACTATTTGAGTCATTTTAAGCTAATTTTCACACTCTGGTTGTAATAAAGTGCCTAAACTAACTCAGTTTGCCACAAAAATTAACAGACATGTTAAATAAGTGTTATGCTACCTTTGTAACCATAAACTAGTCTAACATGCTAAAAGTGGATGTTACATTTCTCCCCTCCTTTTTAAAATTTTGTCCCTAAAATTGCTTACCTCATATAAACAAATATGGGTAATCAAGCTGCATACGAGACTCTAACTCCAATGTAGCCTCCTATGTGCCAGTTTCACCCCACATGACCTTCACTAGAGGAATCTGCTTACCTCTGAGTTCTTTGACCCCTCTGTCTACAATCCTCATCAGTTTTACTACATAAGACAAATCATCTCTTAATTGTATAGATTTATTTCTTATGATGTATGAAGGATCCAGATTGTACTTTCTGAATTGGGATAAATGAAAGACATCATGAAAGTTTGACAAAATGGGTGGAAGGGCTACCTACTAAGCTACATGTCCAACTCTTTTTAGAATTCGGTAGGGACCAATGAAACAAGGGTTTAACTTTCTAGTTCTCAATGCTCTACCAATTCTTGTTGTAGGAGTCACTCTCAAGAAAACATGTTCACCCTCTTCAAACTCTAGAGGTCTCCTCCTTCTGTTAGCATAATTCTTTTGCCTACTCTGAGCTTCAACCATCCTATCCCTAATCATTCTAATATGTTCAGAAGTCTGTTGTACTAAATCAGGTCCTAGAATAACTTTCTCTCCTACCTCATACCAATGTAAAGGGGACCTACACTTTCTACCATAAAATACCTCATATGGTGTCATCTCTATGCTAGTATGGTAACTATTATTGTAGGCAAATTCTACTAAAGGCAAGAGTCTATCCCAGTTACCCTATTGATCTAAAACACATGCTCTATGCATAACCTCTAGGGTCTGGTTAGTTCTATCTAACTGTCCATCTGTTTGTGGATGGTAAGCTGTACTAAGACTGAGCCTAGTCCCAAAGGCCTTTTACAAGACTCTCCAAAATCTAGATGTAATTCTAGGATCTCTATTTGAAACTATGCTAAGGGGAACTCCATGCAGCCTAACTATCTCCTGTAGGTAAAATTGAGCTCATTTTTCTAAGGAATAGTTCATTCTCATTGGCAAAAAGTGAGTAGACTTAGTTAGTCTATTCACTATGACCCAAATTGTATCATAACCTAACTGAGTCCTAGGGAAATCTGTCACAAAATCCATTGTGATGTTCTCCCACTTCCATTCAGGAATTGCTAAGGATTGGAGAGGTTCTAAAGGTTTTTGGTGCTCTATCTTTACTTTCTGGCACACCAAGCACCTGGACACAAACCCTACTATTTCCTTCTTCATTCCTAGCCACCAGAACAACTTCCTTAAATCTTGATACATCTTAGTGGCTCCTAAATGGATGGTGTATCGACTACTATGAGCTTCTTCTAAAATCCTCTCTTTGATCGTAGAATCTCTTGGAATGCAAAGTCTTTCTCTAAACTTAATCATTCCATCATCTGCCATATCAAAATCTATTTTATCCCCTAAAATGATTTGCTCTCTCATCTTGCCTAAGGTTTCATCCTCACTTTGAGCTTCTAGAATTTGAGCTCTTAAATCACTAACTATGTCCACCTTACTCACAAAGAGACTCTGTGGTGTCATAGTTACACTAAGACTCAAGTCCCTAAACTTTTCAAGAAGCTAACCCTCTTGAACTATCATCTGAGAAACGTGTAGGGATTTCCTACTTAGTGCATCAGTCACTACATTAGACTTATCTAGATGATACTTATGCTCAAAGTCATAGTCTTTTAGAAACTTCATCCATCTTTTTTGTCTCATGTTCAGTTCTTTCTAATCAAACAAATATTTTAAACTCTTATAGTCGTTGAACAACTCAAATTGAACTCCATAAAGATAATGTCTCCACATTTTCAAGGCAAACACCACGACTGCTAATTCCAGATCATGGGTGAGATAGTTCTCCTCATGAGGCCTCAACTGCCTCGATGCATAAGCAACTACTTGCCTATATTGCATCAGAACACACCCTAAACCCATCTTTGAAGCATTACAAAATACCTTAAAGTTCTCTTGTGGATCCAGAATTAACAAAATTGGGGTAGTAGTCAACCTCAACTTAAGCTCTTGGAAACTATCCTCACACTTTTGAGTCCAAAGAAAAGTACTACCTTTCCTAGTTAATCTAGTCAAGGGTAGTGCTAACTAGGAGAATCAACTGATGAATCTCCTGTAATACCCAGCTAAGCCTATGAAACTTCAGATCTTTATCACAGTGGTAGGTCTTTCCCACTGCAACACCGCATCTATCTTACTAGAGTCCACTGAAATCCCTCCTTGAGAGATTGCATGCCCCAAAAACTGAACTTTGTGAGCCGAAACTCACACTTTGATAGCTTGACAAACAGTTTCTTCTCTTTAAGAATCGCTAAAATGATTCTAATATGCAGCTTATGTTCTTCCATTGTTTGAGAATATATTAGGATATCATCTATGAATATCACTACAAACTAATCTAGGTAGGGTCTAAAAATCCTATTCATGTAATCAATGAATACCACTGGTGCATTTGTCACAAGGTACTCATAATGTCCATACCTAGTCCTAAAAGCAGTTTTTGGGATATCTGCATCCTCAACATTTATCTGGTGGTATCCTGACCTTAGGTCAATCTTGAAGAACATGATGCTCCCCTCAACTGATCCATTAGATCCTCTATCCTAGGTAATGGATACTTATTCTTGATGGTTATCCTATTCAATTGTTTATAATCTACACACAATCTCATGGTGCCATCTTTCTTTTTCACAAGTAACATGAGTGCTCCCCAAGGAGAAACACTCAGCCTAATGAATTATTTCTCTAGCAATTCCTCAATTTGCTTCTTAAGCTCTACCAGTTCTAGAGGTTCCATTCTGTAGAGTGCCATAGAAATTGGTCCCATTCCCGGTACTAAGTCTATAGTAAACTCTATCTCTTTGATAGGTGGCAATTCTGCTATATCTCTCAGGAATACTTCTGGGTACTCCCTCATTATTGGTATATCACCTAAGCCCTGCTCAACCTCTGTGATGAAAGAGAAAAGAAGAACATACCCTTGAGCTCCCTTCTCCAAACAGTGATTCACTTGGCTAGCATTGAAATACATTGACTTAGAAGGGTTAACTTTTGTAGATACATATGACATAAACACTAAGGTTTTATCTGCATAGTTTAAAACTACATGATTGGAGGACAATCAATCCATGTCAAGAATAACATTAATATCTACTAAAGGTAAACAGATAAGATTCACAAAGAATATCCTATCCTCTAACGTATACAACAATCCAAATAAACTTTAGAAGTTGTGATTGATTTACTAGTGAGAGTGAAAACAAATAAATCAAAAGGAAGGTTTGTCATAGGCAACTCAAACAACTTCATACAATCACTAGAAATAAAGAAGTGAGATGCTCCCGAATCATATAAAATAGTTAAAAAATGATCATGGATTATGCATTTTCCTTGAATCAGAATTGAAAACTGGGTCATCTCCTTACCACTCAGCGTATAAACCCTTCCTGCTGCTTGTGGTCTATGGGTGAAGACAGTCTTCTACTTCTGTGGGCAATCTCTAGACATATGCCCTAGTTGTCCACATGCAAAACAAACTGACTGCCCTACCAAGCAAGGCCTGTCTCCATGTTATCTCCCACACTTAGGACATTTAAGTCCCCCTACTCCTCTTTGAACTTGTTTACTCTTGGCTTGTTGGTAACTAGGTTTAGGAGTCCCTTCTTCTCATCAAACCTCTTCCTCTTTTGGAAGTTCTGTGTTGTTTGCTCTAATTGCGGTTGCAAACCTCCAGATTCTACAATCTGACACTCGTTCACCAATGAGGAAAAGTCTCGGATCTTAAAGGGTCTAATAGCCCTTTGGATGTCTTCTCTCACTCCCTCCTCAAATTTAGCACATTTCCACTTCTCATCTGTGTGAAATCTAATGTAGGACGAGAACTTCAACAATTCATTGAATTTGGCCATATACCGACTAATGGACATGTTGCCTTGTTCTAGCTTCAGGAATTCAATCTCTTTTGCATTATGCAAATTCTTAGGGAAGAACTTCTCTAGGAAAGATCCCTTGAAGAATTCCCAAGTAACCTGAATTCTTGAGGCATTCACCGCCTTCTTTAACTCAATCCACCAATCTTCTACCTCCCCCTCTAACATGTAGGAGGTAAAAAGCACTCTCTATTTATCTTAGCAAGTCATAACTGTGAAGATCTTCTCCATTTCCTTGAGCCAACCCTTACCTCTAACTAGGTTGTACTCACCTTTGTAGGATGATGGAGCAAATTTCCTGAACTCTGAGAGGTCCTGGAAGTTTTGATTCCTTCCAACTGGAGCTTCTTGGACTGGTTGCTCAAGCTGAACTAGTGGTGGTACTGGTGGTGGAGGTTGCTGAGTATCTAACCTCTCTAGCATTTTGTTGGTAGCAGTGGTTTGATCTTACATTGCTTTAGCCATTACCATAAAGGCCTCAACCATGCTAAGACTGTCGCCAGAAGAATTTTTATTCCCTCTAGTTCGCCAAGGAGAAGCCATAGTGTTTGTCACACAATATATTAAATATTGAGTTGATTAGTCTCAATTCCATGTAATAGTGCAACAATAGCTATTAACATCCAAACAAAATGTAAGTTATGCAAACATCTCACTAGAGAGACAAGAATTACATAACACACATTAAAACTACTAACATGTCTACACATAGTCAGTCTATACCTCGGCTCAACAAGATGAATTGCTCCAATACCATAATGTAACACCCTAATACGAATATCTCGATATAACTACTTATATAAAGATAATTACCATTAAATATGTTACTACTACTATTACTATTAGTCTAATCCCATATAATTAAAGAATTAAATATAAAGAGTCACAATAAAAGTAGGTCATAAATATATATATAAAAAGCCTCAAAGGCATAGTGTCATACATACAACCACAAACTAAGAGAAAATTACAACTAAAAGTACATTATACACGAGTTGTTCAACTATAAAATCTAAACACTAATCTAGTCTTGTTGCTCTTTCTTCAGCTGTGTGACCCCCTTACTAGGGTCTGGACCTGCTTTTACCATGTAAACATAGAAAGGGGTGAGAACATAAAAATTCCCAGTAGCATACATGTATGACATGACCTTCACTAACATAAATTTCATGTACACATAATTAATAACAACATTATACAATTGCCCATGCATTGTATAATGTATAGAAACCTAATCTAATCTCGATATTATACAATCGCCCATACAACCATGTAACATTAACTAAACTTGGCAAATCGCTTATCTCGCCTCATTGCCTAACTTAGGACTTACTCATCCTAAGGCTCGTGTTAGTAAGTTTAACTCACTTCACTATACTACATAAGGTTGATCATATTCCTCATGTTACTTGACAAATAGTTTAGGTTACTGCTTTGTCCTAGGCAAAATGTTGTACTGACATTTACCTCTCACAATTACCTCCTTAACAAAGAGTTTTACTCACTACTTTGCAAGGTTAAGGAGTTTAACTCACTCCCTTAATTACGATAATCATTCTACGGGTCCACTATAACTTATATAGGAACCAACTCTTAATTAATATTTCAAGTAATTCTTAACTCTAGAAAAGCTTAGAAAACTCAAAGTTGTTCTTATATGCTAGGTGGTTATTCCATTTATGAAATATCCCTAAAAATGTCTTACTACACTTAAGAAAACATATATGAATGATCTCAACTAGTAGAGAACCTCAAAAAATCAAGAACATCATTTTTGAAAATTCCTGGAAATCACGCCGCAACACGACATCTCTCACGCCACGGTGTGCAACTCTCTGTCTCGCATGCCTCGATGTGGACTTGTCATGTTGCGGTGCGCAGGTGGTTTTCTATAGAATTCTACAAAAAATCACTGTTCTACACTATTTGAATGACCTAAATTCACTTCCCATGATTTGAACTTGGGTTCTAGGTGAATTCTAGCTTCACCAACACTTCCTAAATATGTTGTAACACTTTTACAACCTATTAGCTCACTTAAACTTAGATTAATTCTAAAATTCACCTACCAACTTGTTCATGGCTTAAGTTTCCATTTTAGGGACTAATTGACCATATCTAATGTCCAATTCAATTCTCAAGCTCTCATTAATTTATGGTAGCTAATTTAAATCAAAGACAACAAAAGTCAAACAAAGAAAATAGATTTCCACTCTTTAAAACCCATTTTCTCCATCTAATGACCTAACTTTGATCAATAGAAACAATGAAGAAAAGGTGAGATTGAAGGTTAGAAAACCCTTACCTTAAGTTCTTGGTGATGGTGGCTGTGCTACCTTTGCTTTCCCCTTTGATTCCCTCTTCTTCTTCTCTTCTTCCTCCTTTTTCCTTGCTTTGTTTTCTCCCTTTGCTGTGGTTGCTGAGTTCAACCGTGAGAAAATAAGAGAGAAAATAAGATAGGAATGATGTGAAAAAATCAGGTAGCAAAGTCAATAAAAGAGACTTCTCATTTATGACCTTGTTCACTTAAGTATTCAACTGATACTTCCTGATCTGTTAAGAACATTTAGATTTAAATAAATCAAGTTTTTAAGCTTCTAACAACTTTAAACTAAATACTAAGATTAATTAAAAATGTTGTTTCACTATTATCATATTTTTTCATATTTGCTGCTAGTCAATCAGATATTAAATGCACAACCAGTATGCCTAAAAATACCAAAATGACTCTGATTATTCTCAAATTTTAACTACATCCTTTTGTACCTATTTGTGACTTAGAAACAAATTCTCTAGATTATTTCCCCTCAATTTATCCTTTTATACTACTATCTGAGTCATTTTAAGCTACTTTTCACACTCTAAGTTGTAACAAAGTGCCTAAACTTACTCAGTTTACCACAAAAATTGATAAACATGTTAAATAAGTGTTATGCTACCTTTGTAACCATAAACTAGTCTAACATGCTAAAAGAGGATGTTACATAGAGATTCTGAGAGCGAAAACCTGAACAAATAGAGACTTTTGACGAGGAGCTGATGTAGGTCAATGTAGATGTTACGACATTCCTTATTGGGTGAGCTAATGAGAAAGGTCACATCCAGGTATGTGACATCATAATACATCTTCGATTAATCCCCGAGCTATCTTAGGTATGAACCAATGTGTTTGGACACTTTGTTGTTTTGTTAGACTTGATTTTTACATTTGCTTTATATATGTGTGACTAACACTTGTCATTTTCTCTACAGAGAGCATGGCACTAGTTAGGAACTTTGTCAAAGCTCCAATAATAGTTGGCAAAGTGAACTGCTCAAAAAAGTGGTGGGAGGTGTGGATCTCAACTCAGGTGGAGGGGCCACGTCAGAGCCCGTGGTTTAGTTCCAAGAATGTTGCCCTGAATCCTCTGTGCAAATGGTTGGCTTGCAGCAACAAAAGTGGAAGTTGGATACCCTGAGTGGTCAAAGTAGGTCCAATAGGATGACCACTATTGAGGGACCTATCACAGACTTAACTATTGCCTATGATAAAGAACACTTTACCAATGCTCCTATACTCTTTTCTGAGACCTCAATTTGGGATCAGACATACCCAATAGTATAATTGATTGACCAAGCCCTTCTCACTTCGTCCGACATCGAGATGTTGGCAAAGGAAGATTTGGCCTACCAGCTCTTGATGGCATAAACGCGGTGCCTCCATAATGCTTCCTTCCTCTGTTATCTAAGCAAGTTGGTGCTATAGATAAAAAAGATGACAAAACTAGACGAGAGGTTGGAGGGGCTCTAGATTTCCAAGTCCAAGATGGAAAAAAACCTAGCCACCCAAATGACTTGGGTAGAGAATGCGGAGGGCAAGACCCTGTCATGCAGGTAAGAAGCAATAAGCTTGATCTAGTTATCATTTTCATCAATAGCCATAACCACCTCAGTCTCAAAGATGGTAGTAGTAGCAATGGTTTCTTGGATCATGAACCTATTGTTACCTGGTGCCTTTATGCTAGCCAACTTAAAAAGGATGTCAGCCCTAGAGTTTTGATCTTTGGGGATATGCTCTACTTTGGCCTACGGGAAGCCGTTAAGGAGTTCTTTTACTTTCACTAAGTACTTTTGAAGTAAAGGTTCCTTGGCTTGATAGTCACCGAGGACCTGAGCAGTTACCAGTTGGGAATTACTGCACAATCTAATCTCAGATGCACTGAGGTCCTTCGCCATGGTTTAATTTTGTGATGTAAGTTTCGTACTCAGCCTAGTTGTTTGAGGTAAGGAACTCAAACCTCATGGAGTGTTCAATCATTACTCCTTCGTCATTTTCAAGTATCACCCTAGCACCATTTCCTTTAAATAGTTCACACATTTTCCCTTGGAGGGTTAAGATCCTACATTAGTTCGATGAAAGAGTTAGAAAGAACTTGGACTTTAATGGCCTAGCAGGGATCGTAAGTAATTCTAAACTTAAAAAGTTCCAATGACCATGTGATCATTCTTCTAGTGAGATCCATCTTATGTAGTACTTGCTGGATTGGTTGGTCTGTGCTCACAACGACTAAATGGCATTGAAAAAGCTACTGTAGCTTGTGTGTTGTCGTTAATAGTGCATACGATATCTTTTCAATCTTTTGTTAGTAGAGTTCGGGTCCTTGGAGGACTTTGCTGATGAAGTAAACTGGCTTCTATCGGTCGTCCGTTTCTCACACCTAGACAGAACTCATGGCTTCTTCCTTAATGGATTAATATAGGTAGAATGTCTCACTGGGTTTCATCCAAGTTAAGATAGTAGGGGATGCCAAGTAGTTCTTAAGCTCTAAGAAGGCTACTTCACACTTTGAGGTTCATAGGAAGTCTTTTCCCTTCTCGAGGATCTTAAAGAGGGGAAGGGACTTGTAAGCTGCTTTGGTAATGAACCAGGTGAGGGTCACTATTTGTCTTATCATTTCTTAGACTTCCTATACTAATATTGGATTGTGCATGTTAATGACCGCTTGACATTTGTCCAAGGTGGCCTCGATGCCTTGGTAGGTCAACATAAATCTAAGGAATTTTCCAGCTTGGACTTCAAACACCTATTTCTTTGGGTTGAGCCTCATGTTGTGCTTTTGAAATTGTTGAAATACATGTTTGAAGTCCTGGATATGATTGCCCGAGGCAGGTGTTTTGACGATTATATTGTCTATGTATACTTCAAGCATGTCTCTGATTTGCTCATTCAATACCTTGTTCATCATTTGCTAGTACGTGGCTCTAGTGTTCTTAAGGCCAAAGGGCATAACCTTGTAATAGTAGTTGGCACTCTTCATGATGAACATTGTCTTGTCCTCATCATTAAGATGCATTGGAATTTAATTGTAGCTAAAGTATGCATCTATGAAAGAGAGAATTCGTAAGCCGAATGAGTTATACACCATTTTGTCAATGTTGGGAGGATGATATGGGTCCATTGGGCAAGCTTTGTTGAGATATGTATATTCTACGCATATCATCCATTTCCCATTGGCTTTTTTTCACCAACACGACATTGGAGAGCCAGGTGATATAAGTTATCTCCCAGATCAAATTGGCATTCAGATGTTCTTTGAGTTGGGCTTTAATGATTTTCTAGCGATTCAGACCAAGTTTTCTTTTCGTTGTGATACTGGCTTGGCATGAAGGAAGATAGAAAGCCAGTGTGAGATAAAACTAGATCTATCCCAAGTATGTTGGCTGAGGTCCAAGCGAAAAGGTCCTTATTTTTTTTTTAAGGAATGCCCTCAGCCTGTCCTATTTGGGGGGAGGGGGGTAAATGACCTCCAATCTTGGTGACTTGGTTTGACCTCTCATCAAGCTACAGGGTACTAGTTCTCCTTTTGGCTGAGTGCATGTACCTCGGACCTCCTCGCACATGTCCAACTCAGTCAAAAGGACCTTGATGTGGTCTATCGTGACGAAGTTTGGTATGCATGGTAAGGCATTTTTGGGGTCTTGCCAATTTTTAAATTGGCATTATAGCATTTCTGAGCTGCGGCTTAGTCTACTTTCATAATGGAGATCTCGTTGTCCTTTATGATGAGTTTCATAATGATATGGGCAGTGGAGATCACAATGCCAAAGGCATTTAAGGATTGCCGACCAAGAATAATATTATAGGCGGACGGGCAATCGACCACGGGGAACTTCACCTTGACCATCCTGATTGATGGGTCAAACCCCAACGTAAGGTGTAGGTTAATTTGTCCCCTTGACATAATCTTATCTCCCATGAAGCTTACAACTCCCCAGAACACAATAATAGATATTTTTTTGAGAGACCCAATTTGCTGAAGACCTCCTTGAACATTATGTTCATGGAGCTTCCTTGATCCATAAAGATCCTTCGTACCTTAGCGTAGCCTAGTACTCTGATTATGATGAGAAGATCGTTATGTTGCAGTATCGTAACCTAGCATTTATTAATGGCCTTCCAGGATACATTAGACTCCCACGAAGCCCCCAAATATAGTATTTATTATTCGTGTAACCTCGACGTGATGGTGTTTAGCATCACAGGGTCACTACAACAAAAAAGTCTTTTAGCGGCAATAAATATGCCTTTTAGTGGCAATAAGAATTGTCATAAAAACTTTTACCGGTAATTAATTATTTGTCGTTGTATCCAATGTCGGTAAAGGTTTTTCCGACCATTATATAGAGTGGCGGTAAAGACTCCTTTCATGGCCAATAAAAGTAATGCCTTTTAGCGGCAATTATTTGCCAACAATTGTAATAGTGACTAAAATAGCCCTAAGTTTTCCTTTTCCATGTCTTTAACGGCCTTTGTTATTGCTGGTAAAGACTGATTTTATTGTAGGTAAAAATATGCCTTTTACCAACAATTATAATGGCAGCTAAAATAGTCCCAGGTTTTCCTTTTTCCATGTCTTTAACGGCCTTTGTTATTGCGGGTAAAGGCCCATTTTATTGCAGGTAAAAAATATGCCGTTTACTAGTAATTTTTATGGCTACTAAAACTGTTTCAAGAATTGCCAACCCCATGTTATGCCTATTCTTTTTGGTACAAAAATGTTATGTCTATTTGTCATTCAAGGTGAGATTTCAACGTCATTAACAAAAATTTTAGTGATAATAATACTTGCTTCTAAAGAACTTAAATCATAACATACAAATGTTCCTAAATACAACATACTAGAATTCATTCTAAAAAGCAAAATATATTTCATTAAATCCACAATAAAAAAGAACATTCATAACTTTTACAGTGTCAAAAACAAAATATAAAAAGTACACCATCTAATAACTAGTGTCATTTTGAGTCTAATCACTAGTATTATCAAATAGTCATTGTATAAGATAGTAGGTAGTCCATAAACAAATCTTTAACTCTTGATCATAATAAAGTCTTTCACATATGAAATTTCTCAAAATCATAGTATATGACCTACAATGATAAAATAAAAATAATGTGTCATTCAGATATAGTTCATCAACCTTAGTTAGAAAATACCAATGAAAGTTAAAATATATAATAATATGTCCAAAATCAGTTAGCAAAAATTCATTTTAATTACAAGTTTATAAAAAATTTCTCATAAAATGCAACTTAGAAAAGTTAACTAAAAGTACAAATCTAAAACAAAGATGTCAACTATATGCCTATACCACACAAGAGGATGAATCTAGTGTTAAATATTTAACAAATGATGAAAATACTATAAAATTAGCACAATCTACAACAAAATCAAGCACAATTTAAAAAATGAGCACTATATTAACATATTTTAAATAAAAGACAATGCCAACTGGACAGTTATGGACTTACGGCAATCAGATCAGCAAGGAATAACGGTTGGAATGACCCCATGACAAGACCACTTTCTGAGGAGACAGTTGAAGATACATTTTGGTCCTCCCCCATCATGTAGGATGCTAATGATGCCATTTTACCATATTAATGGGAAAAGTATTGGAAATATCTGAGAAAGCACATTCAGTTCTTGGCAACATTGAAATAATATTTTCTAGCTCTCTCACCACATCTACCATTGATGGTCTCTTCTGCGTATTATCATGGCAACAACTGAGGGCTAGAGTTAAGAATCTCTCAACACAATTCGACGGGAAGGAATCAATTCTGCTGTCTATAATGGAAAATATCATGCCAGATTGATCAGCTATATTCACCTGAAGCAATAAAAATATTTTGTATTATGGAAAATACCTAGGGCAATACAAAGTTTCCTTAATTTAATTACAAGTAAACAATGATACACAAAAAATGGTATAACTTCAAAACTTTGTTTATAAGATTGAAAATAAAAACATAAAACCTCCATTATGGAAAATTATTATCTTGTCTTTATCCTTTAAGCAAGGTACTATAATAAACAAGTACTTCACGAACAATGTTTTTCCTATGTGTTATTAGTTCCATGCTTGTCAAAATCTCCAGAAACACAACTCCCAGGCTATAGACATCACTCTTATCTGTTAATTTATGAGTCAAAAAGTACTCTGGATCTAAGTAACCCTGCAGGAAAAATCAAATTAAGGAGTATTCTAATTAAACTGCATAGCTTTTAACGGTTTTAGCAAAGTTATGTCACTGAAATAGTTTTATTATACACTTATGCCACAAGTGTACTGCTACAACTCTAGAATAAATTTATACCATTGACAACTTAATAGCTAAAATTTGTCATGATACCCTCACTAAAATTTGGCCATCATTGGTTCTCTCGGTTAGGTAGCGGCTTTGAGAACTCATAAGTGAAATCTAAGTTTAAACCCATTGTACAGAAGTTCAATTTATACAATCATTTGATAATAGATAGCATAACTCAACATGCTATTTACAATGTGAACAAAAGATTTAAGTAAACATTTACCAGGATTTGTTCCCCTTCCTCCCCCAACACCAAAAAAATATATGCAAGTATCAATTTTTACTAGAATACGTGGAAAGTCAAAATTATTTTTTTTTATAGATGACCACCCAGACAAATCTCATAATTACATTGCCAATGATCGCATAAATGATTTCAGTTGCATAATTTATGTTATCAAAAAATTTTCTTAGTAAAAGTCTTCACAAATTAAATTGTTATTTGCAAAATTTTCTCAAACAAACTTACTGTGTTCCCTTCACAACTGTCGACACATTTTTAATTTCAATCCCTTCATCATCTAGGTATGGTGCAAGCAGTTGGAGTCCAAAATCTGCAACTTTAGCAATGAATTTGGAATCTTGAAGTATGTTACTTGCTTTAATATCTCGATGGAATATGGGAGGGTTAGCCTCAGTATGGAGATATAGTATGCCTTTGGCTGAACCAATTGCAATCTAGAACCTCATGCCAAAAGTTAGGTTTTCCTTGGTAGTGCCTGCCACATCATAATATTCATAAAATTATCCCTTTATGTGCAGAACTCAAAACACAGTAAAATCATGGTTGGTATCTTTATCATTGCCAAGTGTAAAACAATATTATTCTAATAATAATAAAATCAAAGTTATATATTATTGCTTAACTTTGAAAATTAAGATAGCCTTGATAAAGGTTTCAAGGTAATTGAATGTTCAGGCCTTATTCTAACACTCTCATTTAACTCTCTTTTCTTCTATTGTCCGTATTCTTCTTGTTGTCCTTTATTAACTCGTTTGTCCTTTGTCTTTTCTTTCTCCTATGCAATTTCCTTCCATTTTAGCTTCTCTCTTCTTGTTCTTTATTTCTAAACACAATCAAAAACAGTACACGAATTATTAGAATTTCGACTAAGATGTGAGTGTTTGATCAACAAGACAATCTCCCAGTTTAGAGTGAAAGTGAGATTCTTCAAAACAAATTTATAGAATTTTCATAGAAATTGACTCCTATAACTATAGATGAAAATTATCTCTTTCACAATGAATCAGCTAGCTGCACATCAATTATGATAAACTCACTCGAATTATCATATACATCAGAGCGTAGATAAACAATTTAATAGCAACCTATTATACAGACCTTGAATATTTACCAAAAAGAAATATGACATTTCCTTGTAAATATTATATACAATTTCCCTGTGTTTTGAAATCTTTTTACATTTATTGTCATATAATTAATGACATTTCCTTGTAAATATTATATACAATTTCCCCGTGTTTTGAAATCTTTTTACATTTATTGTCATATAATTATTGAAGCATTTTATATATACAGACAATAGATATTTATTGTTCAGCCCCTAGACAACCAGACCCTCTAAGATTATAAATTTACAAGGAAGTTGGGTGGGGTTTTGACATCTTAGTAAATTATTTTAGCTCATTATCAGCATTTGCATTATTTTTGTATAAAAGGGGTGGAAATTGTTTAGATTTTGGGTTGGATCATAGGCTTCATCAAATAACGAGGCAGAGGCAACAGAGTATTAAGCTACGCAACATTACCTTTGTATTCGCTGCACGTCTTTGATAGTAGAAGAAGCAGCGTATTCCTCAATTTATTTGTAAACATTTCAAGATTGAGACATTATAAGAAAATTAGTGAATATAAATTAGAAGAATGTTGAGGTGATATTGGAAAACCTACCATCTGATCAGCAAGCATGAGAACAGTTTTGAGGACAATTTTTGGCTACAGAAATTGAACAAATCCTTAAGACTAGGGCCCAGTAAATCCATCACAAGGACATTGTATTCTCCTTCAACGCCAAACCATTTCACATTTGGGATCCCAACTGCCAAATAAAGGTAGCCAACCAAAAACATTTAAGTTGAGTGAGTAACATGAAGTCAATGACAAGCAAAGAGTTCCAAAAGACACATTCAATGAGATGAGAGTTTATTCATTGTGAATGATTAAACTCTGGTTTTGGTATACTTATATTGAGAATTGTAATTTCTCACCCAGTGTGTTGCCATGTAAATTTAGGTGGAAGCACTTCCAAAGGAAAGAAAAAGTATGAAGCCTAGAGTAGTTTTATGCTTAATAGTTAAAGCTTGTATTTATTTACATTGCTTTGAGTTTGTATAAGAAGTATGTATTTATAATGTGCCCCTTTTGTGGTAGTTATGTATGTGTGTGTGTGTCTATATATATATATATCTTTTAATTTTCGCAAGGTTCTCCATTATTATTTGTTTAAATGATATGGATTAGTTTAAGTTAGAAGTAACATAGCTAATATTGCTTATCCAAGTATATGTCAGGTATACTAGGTTATTGGTATTAGTATGTTATATTATAGTATCAAAGCAGTTCATCCTGTTGAGCTGAGGTACAAACTGACTATGCTTAGGTATGTTAGGAAGTTTTGTCTTGAGTTGTGCTTTTTCTTGCCTCATTATGGGATGTGTGCATAGAATTGCATGACTTGCCTTAGATGGGTTTGTTATTAGCTACTGTTCACGGTTACATGATATTGAAGACTAGTCAACTTAATATGTATTGTTCTGTGTGTATAGGAAACTATGGCACCTCCTAGGCATTCCGAAGGAATAGGAGCTCATTTGGCAAGAGCCCTACTTTGGCTGAAGTGTTAATGACAATGGCAACAGCTATGAGGGAGCAAGTTATTATTGCTAACAGGATTCTTGAGAGGTTAGAAGCTGATCCATCTCAACAACTAGTTTCTCCAGTGATAGTTGAGGAGCAGTTGAGTGAAAGGGAGAATAAATCAATAAGTTCTCTAAAAAGGAAAAGGTCAAATGTTGAAGTTAATGAGAGTGTCTCTTAGTCTCAGTTTCTACTATATACAGGAAGCATATTCAAGTGGGAACATGGAACCAAAAGTGCACGAAATGTGGAAGGAAGCATGGTTACAAACCTTGCTTGGCAGGGCAATCAGTATGCTATAAATGCGAGCAACCAGGGCATTATGCTAGGGAATGTCCGCAGAGGGAATAAGCACAGCTAGATACAAGACCCACAGCCCAGGGGAGAGTTTATGTCTTGCAAGGCAAGGAGACAACACAACCTACGAGTTTAGGAGAATGTGAGTGTATGATTTTATTTCTTTAAGATTTGGTTGTACTTGTTTTACATGTGAGTCGTATGCGACTTCTTACATTAAGTAAATCAAATTTTGGGGACAAAATTTTAAAAGGAAGAGAGAAATGTAACACCCTCGATAACATGTTAGGTTTGTATAGGGTTACAGAAGTAGCCTAATACCTGTTTGACATGCTTGTTTAGTTTTGTGACAAACTGAGATATTTTAAGTACTTTGCTACAACGTAGAAGGTATAAAGTGGCCTAAAATGACTCAAAAAATAGCATAAATTGTTAAGTTAAGAGAAACAGATATAGATAATTTGTTTCTAGGTCACAAATGAGCTAAGCATGATGTAGTTAAAATTTGAGGATAATTAGAGTTAGTTTAGTATTTTTAAGCATATTGGTAATGTGTTTTAATGCCAGATTAACTAGTAGTGGATATGAAAAGATGAGATATTGGTGAAACAAGTTTTTGATGAATTTTAGGATTTATTTTAAAGTTGTTAAAAGTTAGAAAACTTGATTTGGAGAAATCAAAGTGTTCTTAGTAGATCGAGAATTTTAGTACCCATCCATAAGAAGCCAAGTTTGACTTCTTATTTAAAATATCCCACGACAGAAGAAGAGAAAGAAAATATAAGAAATAAAAAAGAAAGAAAAGGAAGAGGAACCAAAGGGGAAAAAAAACAAAGGGGGAAAAGCTAGATGAGCAAGATCAATGCTTGAAGGAGGATCCAAGAGCAAGTTCAAGGCTTGAAGATCATCATCCATACAAGAGGTAGGGGTGTTTCTATTCATCTATTCCTTCTTGTTCATCTTGAATGAACTTAGGGTTCATGAATGGAAAAAGGGATATGTAGAGCAAAATCCATGTTCTTGGCTTGGTTCTTGATTCCAAGAACTAAGTTAGGATGTTTTCAGCTTAGTGAGTGCTAGGTGGCCATTTATGTCTTAAGCGAAACCATTTTGGATCATAGATGAGGAACTTGGTAATGGTTGGAGATAGTGTGATTTTTGGACCTAAATTTATGCCTAAGTGAATTAATAAGTTGTATGAGAGTTACAACAAGTTTAGAGGCCTAGATTAGTGTTAGAAATCACAAGAAAAATAGATCTTGAATGATTGGAACTGATTAAAGTTCCAATGGAACAGTACTCGGACTCTGCAGAATTTTGTAGAATCCAGTTTCTGCAACTGGCGTCGCGGCGTGGGAAAGTCATGCCGAGGCGTGAGTTTCAGAGTATATGCACCTGAGAGTAGCACACCGCAATATGAATGCACCACGCCAAGGCGTGAGGGACTAGAAAGTTGCGTGCCGAGGCATGAGGAGGGCTGCGCCGAGGCATGAGTTCTAGGATTTCTCAAAAATGCTATTTTTGAGGAATTTAGTTCCCTACTTGTTAAGATCTTTTGTTTATGCCTTTTAAAAGTGTTGTGACACTATGGTATTTTCTTAAAGAGAAAAAAACCATATAGCATACAAGGATTGCCATAGTTAGGTGTCTACCTCCCTAGGCAACATAGTGTTGCACTAGATATCACTTGTGAGTGATGAGGTGGTATACTAGATACAAGTAAATTAAGTTTGATTGGCATGAGTTGAGTGCCATAATGCCTAGTTGGCAAGAGTAAAATGTCATAGTGCATGAAAGCTCTCATAGAGTAGAGGTAGAGGTAATAATATAAGGATAGAAGGTATACTAAGTCTAGTTGGCATTAGTTAAGTGTCACAATGCATGAAACGCTCTCATAGTGTTGAGATAGAGCTAGTAATGCAAAGATGGACTTAGTATAGAGTTATATGGTAGTTACGCAAGAGTTAGACATAACTTCATATTTTTCACACACATCATATTTTTCACATACTTGCTATTCCTAACAGTTTAAGGTAATGGAAAAATTCACCCAGTTTTAGGTAGACTATAGGAGGTTACATGTTAAGTTAACAGATTCCCTCCCTACCTAGTAGGCTACAGGAGGTTACATGTTAAGTTAACAAATTCCCTCCCTACCCAGAGGAATAGTCAAGTCTCATGACATTACATTACACTATCATACACCTTTCTTGAGCATAATCATACATCATATTATCATTGCATTACTTGATACTTGCTTTGCTTGAAATTTATGTTTATTTTTTGTGTGTGTATTACATTTGCCTTTGGTGATAGCTGTATAGGTGGTTGTCTTACTTGTTGATATTTTACAATTGTATAGGCGATTGTTTAATATCATTGTTTGTTACTAGTGTGAGTTAAGGTTATAGCTTATTTTTTGGAATATTGCGTAGAGTTGATGTATATATTCTGTTAGTGTTGAGCAGAGGCTCATGTTTTTTGTTAAGAGCATTTATTATGTTATAGTTTGGTTTATTCATTATGAATGATTAAACTCTGATTTTGGTATATTTATACTAAGAATTGTGATTTCTCACCCTGTGTGTTGCCATATAAATCCAGGTGGAAGCACTTTCAAAGGAAAGAAAAAGAAGTATGAAGATTAAAGTAACTTTTAAGCTTAATAGTTAAAGCTTGTATTTATTTACATCGCTTTGAGTTTGTATAAGAAGTATGTATTTACAATGTGCCCTTTTGTGGCAGTTATGTATATATATATATCTTTTAGTTTTTGCAAGGCTCTCCATTATTATTTGTTTAAATGATATGGATTAGTTTAAGTTAGAAGTAATATAGCTAATACTACTTATTCAAGTATATGCCAGGTATACTAGGTTACCAATATTAGGATGTTACAGGTGAGGCTAGACGAAGTCTTCAGTTACACCTTACTAGTGGTGAAATGCAACAAGAACTTCCTAGAGAGCTCATCAAATTAATTAATGAACCTCGGAGGTTAGGTGGAGAGCCACTTCGGGGAAGATTTCTTTAAGGTCCTAAGAAAAGCATGACATATGATGGGATCAATGCTCCCTAAAACTAACATAGATGAGGCGAATGAATTGATGTGTTCCTCAGGGTTTGTGGTGCCATCATAGGGTTTAATGCTAGCCTGGATCTTAAATCCTACAAGCAATTTGACTTCCATAACTAAGTCTGAAAAGGGTTGATTGAACTAATAGGAAGCACTAGGGTGATTGATTAGCTCTGAGACCAAATTTCTCGGAGGCGACTAGGTTTTCCTTCTCTGTTCACACTTAACCCGCATTCTAGGATTGTTTATTGAGGTTTTGTTATGTCAGTGTCCTAGGTTATTCTCGTCATTAAACTTTGCATTTATTGCCCTCTAAAGCTCCGTGATCTGTCTACCTTATTCCTCCATTAATCTATTTTGATGGTGGACAATGGTTGCAATTTCCTAATATATGGGCTCGTGGTGAGCCAAACATTCTGTAGGGGGTGAAACCTCATCGGGGGTTTGTGTCCTGTGGTGAGATGAAACTTGGACAAAAAAGCTTCCTCGCTATCCCATCACTACACTTGGCTCATAACAATCTATCTTTTGGTGTTAACCATGGTGATGGTGGGATTTGCAGTTTAGCATTCCCACAGATGGCGTCAATGTTCAAAATCAAAATTAAGGGTTGTACTTGATCGCGCCTCCAAATGGTGATGGTTGGTGGTTGATGGTGGTTTCCTTCTTGTGCAACAGTGGTGGAGTGGGGTGTAATGACCACCCTCTCTACTGCTAAGGGGTTGCCTGACGAGCGCCGAACTCAATCAAAATTGTAACTGAGTTATACCTATAACTTGTAGCATAGGAAACAACATCGGATCGTCTCTCAAGGATTTTAAATACAATTTGATCAGATTAAGTCAAATTGGGGGAAGGATTTGAGAACTCAGAATATGTAAATAATAGAATTAAAGTGAGAAATTCAATTAAAAGAGCAGTTAATTCAAAAGCCTATCCAAAATTGGATTGATTCGATCATAGATCATTCAATGAACATTTGAAGTGCATTTGAATGGTTAATTGGATTTAACATAAATCTCTACATCAAATCCATAATTCATACTAAATAATCATCTAGAATTCAATTAGCAATTGATACACAAATTTGCAATCGCACAATTCATATTAGATGTATGTTAATTTGATCTCCGAATTCAATTAACCTAGGCACAAATCAGTAATCTAACCTTTGTAATTCCATGATTGATTCAGATCAATTGATCCTAAATCCCATCACAATTCTCAATCTTAAATTAAGACCCAATCAGATCAAACATAAACAGAATCATCATTCATGTATTCAAGAAGAAGAAGAAGAAGAAGAAGAAGAAGAAGAAGAAGAAGAAGAGGAAGAAGAAGAAGAAGAAGAAGAAGAGGAATCCAAATGTAATTCGAACACAAAAACAGAACCAAGATCTCAAGAATCCAAACCACAATTTCTTTAAGAATCTCTGAATTGATTACAGAAGTTTAGCTCTCCATAATTATCACCATGAAGAAGGTTGAGGAAGAAGTAAGAAAAAGAGAGAAAAATCTAGATTTAAAGAGAGAATGAAAAGTGTAGTTACAAAGCTAGGTCCATTATGAATCATTGGGCCCAAGTCTCATGTCAATTAGAGGCCTACAACTCAAGTTATGCCTATTTAAGTGACATAAACTCGTTAGTAGCTCATCTCTGACTTCTAGCTTCAATTACATGCCTAAAATGATGTAGTTTAGCTTAGGAGTCTCATAAGAGTTGTACCTTTGGATCTTAGCTTTCATTTGGGCTTGTGTTGATATCCATTGCATCTATATAACTCAAGATATGGGCTGATGAGTGCGCAAAGGTCAAGCTATCAGGATCAGCATTCTAGCTCTTGTTTCAGCTTCAATTTAAATTATCCAAATGTGTGATTGAGCTCCTAAGGTCTTCATGAAACTTGTAGATATTTGTATTAGCTTTCCTACAAGACTATAATCACATAAATCAGATATTCAAAACTCAGAATATAGCCAAAATATTGAATACTACTCAATAGACAATTCAAGACCAATTCATGCAATAATTTCCACAATGATCCAATTAAGCCCAATATCATAAAATGTGACAAAATCAAATCAATTATCCACATTGAACCTTAAGACACCTAGTGGGAGGATCATTAAATGAATAAAATATATTGCTATCACCGTCACACTACTAGGGTATTGTTTAGCATTGGTGGTGTGGTGTGGAATATGATTAAGATTTATATAAAAAACAGTTGTCAAGTTCCACCAAAAATATAAAAACCTTGCAACCAGTTGTAATAAGCAAAGGTTGATCCACAGAGAACTAATTCAATTGACACTATCAATTCAATTCCTAAATTAAACTCTGATGAATAATAAACAATAAAAAGTAAAAAGGGGATTTTGTTAATTAAAATTAAAAATAGAAATTAAACTTAAAGCAAAAACAGTAAATACAAATTGAATTACCAAATTAAAGATATTGGTTAAGAGATGGAATCCACCACTAAATTTATATGATTATACTAATTTACATACTCTTTATACCAATATGATCAATTATGTTCTCATGCAATTGTGAGATAAATCCCTTGTTTTCCCTAAGTTTTGCTTAATTTAGCAACCACTCAAATCAAACCCCAACCATTAGTTATCTGTAAAGCAACTGCTTTTACACCTACCTAATGATTGCAGTAAGAATTAGAAAACTAATCACACTAAGATCTAATCACACACCAGGATTAAATTACTTAGATCATATGTTTCACTGGTTTTACCACCGCAACCACGCATAGCAATCCTAGTTTTACCACTCTCAAAATTTGGCAAGAATATAAAGACCTTTATATTGATTTAAGATCAGAAACATACGAATAAAAACATAACTGTATTGATATAAAGAAATATGCAAGATTCACATAATCAAAACTAGGATTTCATCTTCCCTTAACCAATCAAGAAGTTTAGCCATACATGGTAAATTCAAAAACACAAGAAAAACAGAAGAAAAACATAGTTCAGAATGAAAGTGCAAAAGAAAACTGAAGATCAAACTAGTTTCCAAAGGTTGGGGATGATTGATCTCCGATTGCTCAAACCCGAGACTCTATTCTTTGATTGAATCTTCCTTTCTCTTGTTCTTTGAATCCTCTTTAACCGCTTGGCTGCTCCCAGCCCAGACGTCCTTTCAGAACCTTAAGCAATCCTATTTATAGCCTTTGGATACCTAATTCAGCATTAAAATTGAAATTTAAATTTCTGAACCGATGACACGGGCCGTGTCATCAAACACGGCCCACCCTGTGTCTTCTTCTGTAATGCAAATAGGCTTCAGCTTGCGAATACACGGGTCATGTCATTTGACACGGCCTACCCCGTGTTTCATTCTACTAGGAGGAATTCAAGTGAGTTGACAGTCAGAGAAGAACACGGCCCACCCCGTGTCAAATGACACGGGCCGTGTTTTTCTATTTCTTCCATATTTGATCTTTTCTCCTTTAGGACTCCTTTATTCAATGATTTCCTGCAAGACACAATTCAATTAATGATTGCTTATAATCACATTTAAGCATAGTTTCATAATAAAGATCCAATTAAGCTTGAAATCTAGAAATTTTGCTAAATGTCAACAATTAAGTACAAGTGAAGTCCAATTAGATCAAACATAAGGCATTCAAGGTATGGAAATAATCAACAGATCAATTGGGCACAACGTTCAATTCCCACCTTCGGTCTATAGCCCTTCCTTAGGAATCGAACCCGCGACCAAGCCTCTCACCCTAGGGAAGGGCTGCAGACCAAATGTGGAAATTGAACGTTGTGTCCAATGTTAGACAATACCCTAGTAGTGTGGCGGCCCCCTAACAGTAAAGAGGGTGGTCTTTACATGGGGGGTGTACCTACAAGGCACTTCAATGCTCAATTAAGGTGTGCACTAGAAGAGAGAGTGTATGAAAGTAGATGCATACCTAAGTGGCTTAAACATGTATTTATAGAATGCATTTAATTGCAGAGGAAGTAATATTTGAAGAGATATTATTTCTATATAATTAGGATAGGTAGTCACGAGGAGATTTGATCTCTAAATATCCTTATTTAATGAAGGATATTTGTTGTGATTTAGTTTCTATTCGTTAAGTGGTCACTTTGCTAGATGATGACCATAACAGACTGGACCATGGTTGGGCCAACCAAATTAGGTTGTTCATGTTAGGCCATGGTGTAACATCTCACTCCTAATTTGCTTAATTTAATTACTTAAAATTAATAAGAAATTATTTGTTTAATTTAATTGTGTGTGTCTGTATATTCTGATAATTTACGTGCTGATCGAAAAAGTTAGCGCGTAAGTTAAATTAGAAATAATAGCCTAAAAATACGTAAAAATTCAAATGAGTGAGAAAAATTATGAAAAAAATACAATTTTGCTCTAAATAAAAAAATAATTATCGTAAATTTTGGGGACTAAAATAAATTAATTTGTTATTTTTAGTAAATTATAGTGATTTCGCTAGTTAAAACGTAGCATAGATATTAAAATAAATAGGATAAACTTATGAAAATAATTTCATAAATTAGGGAATAAATTTAGATGATAAAATTGACCTTATAACTAAGTTAGAACTTAAAAATTGCATGGAAATAACTTAGAATTAATTTAGAGGGTTAAAACCTTATATAAGTTAAATTTAAAAAGTGGTCATGATAACTTCTTATCTAATGAGATTTCATGCAAACCAAACTTCCGCATTAAGTTTCTTTCCTATTGGTTGGTAATAAAAGTTGACATGCATAGATTTAAATTGATTAGACCTAAACTAATAGGATTACATGTATGTAGGTTACTTGAACCTCAAGTTAGCTACTTAATGTAAATAATTAGGACCTAATTAAGTGAATTAAGTTAAGATCTTATATGAACCCTAGGGAGTTCTAAACATAATAAGGAATTAAAATTATGAGGATTGAAGGTTAAAATTTTAAAGAGGCCTTAGAATTATATAAAGTGACCAAAGGAGGTGTCAACTTGAAAATCAACTCTCCTAATCCACTTAAGTGACTAAATCGGTGCCCCTTTTTGTGATACTGACAAGTGCACCAAATCGCAAAAGTAATAAAGAGTGAGATGAGTATCGTTCTCATGAGGATTATGTTGTCAATTACTAAATTCGCCAAATCGATACTATTCAAGTTATCGGAAAGAGAGTTTGTAACACCCCAAATTCTGACTATATGAATGATAATAGCAGAATTACACTGTTTTGGTATTTTCTTTGTGGTATAAAAATAATTTGACTGTTCTGAAATCATATTTGATCATTTTGTGTGATTTGCTCCTGGCTAGGAAAAATAATAATTTCGGTAGGAAATTCTGATCTGCCTCATTTGGAAACGGGGGATCTTACTAAACCCGAATCTGAGTGACTCAGAAAAGAATCTTTTAAATTTTTAGAATCTATCTATAAAACAAAATAATATTGTACTGATAAATATTCGTGATTAGATTTATAGCAGACGTTGCTATGAATGTTGGACCCGATAAGTTTTAATTAATAAGAAAAAGTGTTTAGAACATTTCTTGTAAGTAAAATTAAAGTGAACCAATAGGATATAGTCAAAACAATTGGTTAGACTTTTCTAACCAATGAGAATTGGTCAAGGAAAGAAGTTTAGACTTCCTTGTGGACCATTAGATTTGAAGCTTGACTTAGAAGCTTTGATCTTCACCATTGATTCAATCAATGGTGTAAAACAAATCCTATCAAAATTATCAAGTAATATTTACCATAGATAAGATTAATGGATAAGATTGAGTCAACATTAATTGCTTGACTTTTACTTAGGAAACTAATTAACCTTAATTTAGTTGTTCTAATTACCTAATTAAGCAATTAAGTAAACTAACTTAACTAAGGATTAGTTATAACTTAATCCTTACTTTAATGTCCTAATTCTAATTAGAGGTGATGATGCATGATTAATATGTATTAGATACAAGCTAAATACGTTAAACTAAAATTAGTTATGTACTTGAAGAATTAAGTAAAGATGGTTAGGAGATTAAATCCAATCAAATAGCTAATCAACTAACTAGTAATTAGGCTTGAACTAATGAGGAATTAAGGACTTAAACTCACCTAAATTACCATGGACCAACAAAGAAATTTGGAGGCCCAACAAAGAAGAAATTTTGGACGGTCCAAGAAATTAATTGGAGCAGCAAATTCACGGCCTAACAAAGAAGAAATTATTTCGCCAAAGAAAGAAGCAGAATTTGACGTCCAAAGAAGAAGAACAAAATGGGGAGTTTCTACGTAACACTTGAACATACAAGTGATATTTGAATATCACAAAGCCATGCAAAGTCAAGTGAGCAACCAATGAGAAGAGAGAGTCCTTGTGCAATTAATGCATGGCTATTTGCTTAAGCAAATGTCACTCACGTCTTTCACAAAGACACAACACAGCAGCAGCACATGGAGCAGCTGGATGGAGTGGATAACCATGCAAATGAATCTCTCCAAATGTCACAATTTCATCCACGGTTGGCAGCTGTCTTCATGCACTCAAAGTTTGGATAATTTTCAAGCAAATTTCATTATTTAACTCTCACCATTCACTCACGGCTCCAGCTGGAAACAATTGGATAAAATCACTCAAGTAAAACATTTCAAATTTCACAAGAAATTTACACGGCCAGCAGCCTCCCCAATACGTCTTCATTCTCCACTTTTCTACTTATCAAAAATATAAGCTTATTCTCTCAAAGTTCCAAGGGAAACTCACGCACCTCTCTCCCATTCCTTTTCTCCCAATCGGTCATCACCAAAATCACACCATCCATCCTTTCTAAACACTCATCTCTTGGTTGTTTTAACTTAAACTCTACTCTAATATCCTACTTTGTTCAAAGCTCCTTCAATCTAAGCTTCTTCAATCTTCTTCCTAAAAAGGTAAGCTTTGATTCAAGAATTCCAAGTTTGATTTTAATTTTATTAACCATGATTTTTCCATGGTTTTCAACCTTGATTCTTGTATTGTCCTTCATTAATTTTTTCTTGAAAATTTTAGGGCTTGTTAGGAGATTAACAGAGTTTCAAGGCAAGGGAGGAAAGCTTACAAAGCTTGTCTTCAAGAGGTAAGAGGGAGACTCTACCCTACCACCCATGTTCTGGTAGTATGAGGATGGTATGTTCGGTGAAAAATCCTTAAGGATTTATTCACTTATTGTTTGAGGTTAATCACCTATTGTTTGAGGTCCTTGGACTGTATTGATTGGATTGTACTGAGATGTGCCTGCTGGTGTTTCTATGTTTGTAAGTGTAGTATCTGTGAGGTATAAAATTATTTTTGATGCTTGCCTGTATGCTGTAATGCTTAAGAACTGATAATATGTATGCATGTAAAATATATACTGTAGAGAAACTTATACTGTATGTAAGTGGAATTTATACTGTAAATTTCTGTAAATTTTATGAGAAAGGGATTTAATTGGAAACATTATGGAAATATGGGGTCATTATGTAAATATAAAGTTTTGAGGGACTATAGTGAAAATACTCTATTTTGAGGGACAAAAATATAATTTATGTGTTTTGAAGAACAAAAATATAATTAATTTGTTTTGAGGGACAAAAATGTAATTTATGTATTTTAAGGGACTATTTTGCAAATATATGAGAAATACAGTAAATTTTAATATTAAATTGAATAAAACAGTAATTCTGATTCAAAACGTATGAAAAATAATCACGCGATTGAAAACGTTAAAAAATCACTACGTGATTCGAAAAGGCGACAGAATTGAGTCGCGAATAAAAATATACGAGAATATGACTACGTGATTAAATTACAGTATTACTGCTGTTAAATTATTATATGAACCTTGTATATGTGATATTAATAGAAAATTGTGAATGGTGCATAGTACATGCATTGGAAAAGTCCAAAGGACTGTGTATGGCAAGTTGCCTAGGAGAGATTACACCTCCTGAGTGGGTGCGATATGCGTAGTGTAGGTCACTTGTTGACCTTGGGGGCATTGGGGTGCGGGTTGCCTATAATGGACAGTTGGTAGCTCTTTTGTACCGTGGGTTAGACCGATGCAATGATCCGGACCGAGACACTATCCCTAATCATGATTTGATAAAGACTGTCGTGCATGTGCTAGATGTGCAGAAAATGAGCACGTGGTCTGAAGCATGTTGGTGCCGACAGATCTTTTCAGTCATTCTCTCCGACTTGAGTTGTAGCTCCATGGAGTAGGATATTGAGTCAGTGTATATTGCATTTACATTTGCATTCATAAATGATATATCTTTGTAATTCTTGCTCTTGTATAATTCTTGCTTGTGGTAATTAATATATTGAATACTTGAGTATTGAAAATAGCATAATTGTAATTCTTCTTTTATTTCTGGTGTAATGATGATATATAAGATTAATGGCATAACTGTAATTATAGTATGACATCTGTATGATATTTTGGATGTGTTTATCTTCATTGCTACCGTACTGGTATTGGCATAGGTGATCTCACCTCTTGTAGGTATATGTTGTATTATGTTTATGTGTTGTTAAGACACTGAGCCAGACGTAGAGCGAGAAGCAGACAAAGGTCCAGATTCTGTTGAGAATTTTGAGTTTTGATGGCGGTGGAGATCCCTAGCTTCCTAGGTTACATGAGACTGACATTTATCGGAGGGGACGAAGCATGGACTGAAGATCTTGAGAGAGAAAGTATATACTATTTAGGAGATGTAAATATTAGATCGAGTAGACTACGGTCGTGGAACCCTTACTTTTCTCGTTACTATTTATGTACAGCTAGAGTTTCCTATATCTATCAAAGATCAAAACATGGGGCGTACTATCGCACCCGTAGAGAGTAGTGTTGTATCGTCCGCTCGGACATTTCCTCCCAGACTTTACGTCGGGTTGGAATTCCCCCACCCGGGGAATCTGAGGAGGACCCATCTGAGGGTCCGACTACTTCTGAGGGCTCAGCTGCCTAGTTGTACTTGGGCAAAGATGTCAATGTAAATAGTGTTTAAACTTTTTGGAGTGACTAGTTTGTAATATTTATAGTATGAGTGTGTTAAAGGTTTGTATATGTATAACAAGAAACTTGGATATGTATAAATGATGTAAATTATTGTAATGATGCTGTGATGTTTTATTTTCTGATAAGTTTATTTTCTTGTTATTAAGAAATTTTAAATTTTATATTTTTCCCTACAACTTACGTTATCTAAATAAGGTTAATTTGGTAATTATGTAACATAAATGTGGCATCCTAAGGTGGGTGTTACAGAGTTGGTAAAAATAATAACAAGAAAGAATAAGCAAAAATAATAAGAGTAAAATTTAATCAATTGGGTAAAGATGGAAGACAATGATATGAAAGTGTTAGGGGTCAGATTTCACTTGAACTCTTTTAATGCAAAATCAAATATTGGTTGAATTAAGTTTTGTTTCAATGATTCATGGTCAATTCTAAAAAATTAATCAATATCAAATCCCTTGATATATTACTCATCTTCACACTATTTAGAATTAACTAATCTCTTAGTCTAATCCCAAATAGAGAAGGCATTATTAAAAATGAGGGAATTAAGAGAAAGACCACACAACCCACAATGTCTATTCCTAGCGATTGTGGAAATTATGGTGTTTATCACAAGTTCTAAGTTCGTGCATAATTTTTCCAAATCATACATAACCCAAAAATTATTCCCAAATTGATCAGGTTTAAAAAAGCATTAAAAGAAGAGATAAATACATAAATCATGATATAAAAACATAGATTAAACCCAATAAAGAATTTACATGATCCAAGCATTAAGATCCATCATCACCCTAATGAAAGAGGTTTAGTTACACATGAAAAAAGAAGAAAATAAAGAAAAATATTCGACAAACTCCATAGAAGGTTAATGGATAGGTTGAAGAAAATTCCTAATATTCAAGCCTAATTGCACCCACATCAAGCTAAGGTTTGTGCCTCCACTTAGCTTCTTGACAGTTGCTAAAATTCTGTGGAAGTCTATTGCTCAATGGCGTAACTTGTCTTTTTATAAAGAAAGTAAGGTGTTATGTTACGCGATTAGCACTCAGGCGTTGAACGCCCTTTTTGAATTTTCTGATACGCAATGCGCGCTCAAGTGCTAGGTCTTCAGTGCTCAAGCACTGAACGACCAGAGAAAAACTTCACTTTCTGCCCCTGAGCTCTAGCTCTTGGACACTTGGGCGTTGGATGCTGGAAACATTATTTTTCTACTTTTTCTTCATCATATAAGTGTCCAGTCTTCTTCTATGTGTAATTACCTATTAAAAACACATAAAATACATAATGAAAACACAATTTAAAATACTAAAAACTTGAGAACAAAACTTAATGAAAGAGATTAAAAGAGGATGAAAACCTAGAATTTGAACCATAAAAATATGAAATTTTAAATGTTCATCACTCTCCTAAACTTAAGTTTTTACTTGTCCTAAAGCAAAAAGAAAAACAAAAAAAAATAAACAACTAAAGAATCAAAACTTGCAACTCAAACATGGCAATACCGAGTAGTAAATATCATACATATCCTCAGAAACTACTTTACAATCTAATTTCAAAGTGCCACATATGTATAATCTAATTGTTACATCATCTCTTACATGCAACTCTCATGCATAAATGACTTCCCATAAATATGAATGTAAGACCAATTCCTACTAATAAAGTACAAGGTCAGATAGGTTTATAAAAATGTAAATGCACATCAAACCCACATCCGTAAGGTTATTTTTCATCTCTTTCTCCACTAATGTAAACATCACAAAACCAAGGATCAAAAGGGACTTTACAAAACTTGTAATGTAAGGCCAAGGGTAAGGGTTAAGAAAGAAGAAAACAAAAGTTGAGATACAAAATCATGTACATTTCACAATCCAAGCCTCAAAATGTTGAACAAGTGCAAAAAAGAGCATAGGCATTCATCACTTTATTTCTTTTTTTTTTTCTTTCTTTTTTTTAATAATCTCCACCCCCAAACTTATTTCTTTCCATCACTTTGGGTGGACTTTCTCTTTTCAAATTTTTTTATCTCCATAAATACTTTATGCACAAAAAATGACTAAGGCTTGAATAGTAAAATAATACAAGATATGCACTTAACAAAGAGTATGTAAAAGAGGAATATATATATATGTTTATTGGTATGGGAAAGGAAAATATAGGTAAAGAAAAGAAATAAAGGCCAAACAATAATAAGGCTGCAAAAGAAACATAGGGATATACTGTGTTTACAGGTTAGCTTGAAAGGCTCAAACGGTCCAAAGAAGGCCCTTATCATTTCCTTGATCATGCATTGTCAAGGATTTCACCTCAAAAGAGAATCTAATAACTTCTAGATGCAAGTAATCCGTACACATGCATTCCCATAAACTTTCTCTAAGCTTAGCATGCAATTAAATTCAAAGGTCTATCAAACATAAAGATAAGAAGAACATTCATACATAATTAAAACAAAGGAGATAAACATAACTCATGAATTCTCATATGATATCCAAAGAAAATAGATCAATCCACAATTTATGCAATCATTGGATATTCAATTCAATATACTAGTATGCACAATTTCAACATAATGACTCAAAATACAAAGGTGATGATAACAAAATAAAACAAATAAAAACAAATATGAAAATAAACATATTAAAGAAAAGAAAAGAAAAACTCTTTTTGGCGCTTGATAGCTATATGCATCCCCCTACAAAGGCTCTGAACTCAAGGAGGCACCTAAGTTGACTCAACACTACCTTAAAAAAATAGAAAAATGCTAGTTTATAAAATAAGAAATAACAAAATAATAGCAAAAATAAATATTAATCTAAAAGATAAAAGAGTAAAGAAAAAGAAAGAAAACTCGGGTTGCCTCCCAAAAAGTGCTTATTTAACATCATTAACTCGACGTTGCCTTTTCAATTAATCAAGGTGACTACAAACAACAAAAGTATGATAATGCCTTTCCTTTTTCAATTTTGTGTCTCCATCCTCGGTCAATAGCCTTAAAAGTATCCCTAAAGGTGTTTTGAACTTGATCTGAGTTGGGTTGTCTTGAATTCTTCTTGGCATGAGAAATTCCACCAGGCCATGGTGGTTTTAATTGATTAACAGATAAGGGATTAGTTTACAATGAATCATTAATAATGGGAGGATCTTTTTCTATTCCAACAAATCTTGGAGATAGGAGGACCTTTCTCCTCTTCATCAATCATCTTGGAAGTGAGAAGATTAGCATTAATTGATAATGAAGGGCACTTACTAGCCAAATCCTGTTGAGGCTTACCTTAAATTCATTTGACGGGGGCATAGAAATCTGATGTCAGTGCAAATATTTATCAAAAAAATTAATAGTCACCTAATCTCCATCTACCCTCAAAATAAGCTCACATCTTGGAGTAGCTAAGAACTATATTCCAAGAATAAGTGGAATGTCAGCATCCTCATTCAAATCTAAAATCACAAAATCTGCTGAAAAAAAGAATTTGTCCACCTTTACTAGCGCATCTTCAACTATACCACATGGATGTTTGATTACCAATCATCTAATTGAAGAGACATCATAGTTGGATTCACTTTTTCAATCCCAAGCTTGCAAAGAATTAACAATGGCATTAGATTGATGCTAGCTCCTAAGTCATATAGAGCCTTCTCAATGGTCAATTTGCCAACAGTGCATGGAATGGTGAAACTACCTGGATCTTTTAACTTTGGTGGTAGCTTCAGTTGAATTATGACACTACATTCCTCAGTAAGTGCCACAGTCTCATCTTCCTTGAACTTCCTCTTCTTGGATAACAAATCCCTCATGAATTTAGCATAAGAAGGCATTTCCTCGAGTACTTTAGCAAAAAGGATGTTTATTTGCAATTGCTTGAATATATCAAGGAACTTTGAGAACTGCCTCTCTTGCTTCTCCTAATTTTCCTTCTTCAATCTCTGGGGGAATGGAAGTCTAGTGTATAGTGAAGGGTCAAAAGGTTTATCCAAATCTGAATCCTTCTTCTTTCTCTGTACTCTCAATTGTTCCTCTTTCAATTTGTCCTTCTCAATCTCTTCTTCTTTATCACCATCTTTCTCTTGGACTTATCTTGAAAGATTATTTCCTTCTTTTGCATCATCTTCTTTCAGCTGAGAGCTAATAATTTTTCACTCCTCAATGACATTGTCATACATTGCTCCTTTGAATTAACTACTGTATCACTCGGTAAGGTGCCTAGAGGTCTCTCGGAGAGTTGCTTTGCTATCTGACCCATTTGGTTCTCTAGACTTCGAATAGCTGCTCCTTGATTATGAAAATTTGCCTTTGTTTCCTCCATAAAATTTCTGGTGCTAAGAGCAAGTTTCTTAATAATACTTTCAAGATTGGATGGCTTTTCTTGTTGAAGTTGTGAAGATGGTTGTTGATATGGAGGTGGTGGTGGTCTTAGCATATTCTAATTGGTCCATGAAAATTTTGGATGATTCCTTCACCCTGGATTGTATATGTTGTAATATGGGTTACCTTATGGTCTCGAAAGATTACCCATATAATTAACTTGCTTTTGAGAAATAATACCTGAGTTGCTAGCCTCACATCCACCATTAGCATGATTACCTCCATAGAAATCACAAATTAGAGCTTGATGATTAATTGCACTTACCTGCATATTACCAAGCTACTTTGTAAGGTTGGCGATTTGTTGTGAAAGACTCTTATTCTGCACAAGAATTGCATCAAGAGTGCCAAGCTCCATAACTCCCTATTTAACTACTGCTCTTCCACTAGGCATCTAATATTCATTAGTAGCCATGGTCTCAAATAGTTCTTGGGCTTCTTCAAGAGTTTTAGTATTGAGAGACCCACCTACAGATGCATCAACCATAAGTCTAGAAGAATGATTCAAACCATTATAAAAGATCTACACCTGTTGCCAAACTTTGAAGGCATGATGAGGAAACTTTCTCAGCAGCTCCTTAAATCTTTCCCACGCTTCATAGAGAGATTCTCCTTGATTTTGAGTAAAGCACACAATCTTACTCCTTATTTTCACAAACAATGATGGAGGGAAATACCAAGTGAGAAACTTACTAACCATATTATCCTAAGTTGAAATGTTTCCTTGTGGTTGGGCTTAAAGCCAACAGTTAGCCTTATCCCTCAAAAAAAATGGAAAAAGTCTTAACCTTATGACATCATTACTAGCTCCATTATATTTGATAGTGTCACAGAGCTGCAAGAAATTAGTAATGTGTAAGTTGGGATCTTCTTCCTTACCTCCCCCAAATTGATCTTGTTGCACCAGCTGTAGAAGAGCTAGTTTAATCTCAAAAATTTTTGCTTGAATAGCAGGCCACACAATACTAGTTGAGACATTTTTAGAAGATGGAGTTGCATAGTCAGCCAAAGTGCGTCTTCTTTGTCCAGTAATTTCAGCCATTTTCTCTTCTTCGATTCTTTTTCTTTCTCTGATTGCTTTTCTGTTTGCTCTTACTGATCTTTCAATTTCTGGATCAAAAAGCAATGATTATTCTAAATCCATAATATCTTGCATAAACAAACAAACAAACAAGCAAACCAAAGTGAAGTAAAGAAAAAATTTAAAATTAAAATTAAAATAAAAATAAAAATAAATGACTAATAAAAAATAAACAAAGAAAAACAAAAGTGAATAAAAATAAACAAATTTAAAAGAAAATTACATAAAGAAAAATAAAAGTAAATAAGAAAAATAAGTTCCTAAATTAGTGTCTTTTCAATTATTATTTAATATTGACAAAATAATCTCCGACAACAGTATCAAAAACTTCTTGTAATATTGGTAAGTGCACCAAATCGCAAAAGTAATAAGAGTGAGATAAGGGCTTTTTTACCAAACTGCCACTGGTGGTAAAACTATTTATCAAAAATGCTACTTTTTTTAAACTATTTACCAAATTACCAATTTTTTAAACTATTTATCAAAATGTCACTCTTTTAAAACTATATACCAAACTGCCACCCTTTTATCCAACGTGGTATTTTTTAATAATTTTTTGTCCACACATGATGCACCAAATCGGATGGTGCATCCATGTGGATTACGCCAACAAAGTTGGCGTAATCAACGTGGATGCGCCAAACAGGATGGCGCATCCTACGTGGATGCACCATCCTACATGGCGTTTTTTACGTGGATACGCCATGTACGATGGCATTTTTAAGTTAAAAATGCTAACACGTTTGGCATTTTTCACGTGGACAAAAAAATAAAAAATACTTACAGTGCACTTAACTCATTTTACGTAGTTCTCACACTCCTCCCAAAGACACATGCATTTCACATGCCTACTAGAGAGTGCACCATAACATTGGAAGACATCAGTATCAACTAGCTTATTTATAGGCCAAGTGTTTACTTCTGATCCGTAAAGTAGTCGATGTGGGACTCACTTTGGTATTGGTAAGGCAAAACAACTAAGTAAGACAACAAGGTACCTTTGTTCGATGTGAGACTTTGGTGTTGGCAAGGCAAAGCAACTAAGTAAGACAACAATGTACCTTTGTTTGATGTGGGACTTTGATCTAATTAAATATATCATTATATACCTCTAATTGGGATGGTAAGGGCTTTAAAAAACTTAACTTCCTTGAGCAGATTGATTGCTTGCAGACACATCTGAAGCCTCAGACACCTCGGATGTCTCTAACTCACAATCTATTATATGTTACCCTAGTTTGATTAGATGAA
This sequence comes from Ormosia semicastrata, assembly GCA_029884595.1. Taxonomy (NCBI): domain Eukaryota; kingdom Viridiplantae; phylum Streptophyta; class Magnoliopsida; order Fabales; family Fabaceae; genus Ormosia; species Ormosia semicastrata. The sequence goes on along the minus strand of JAQQTO010000042.1, from coordinate 21,025,427 downwards.
AAAAATGTTACAAGCAAGAAATATAATCATCCTTGCTTTACCTTTTTGCATCTGCAGTCCGACAAATCCATGGAGGAAGGTAATCTTAGGTGTTAGGTGTTTGTTTCTTGATTGGCAATTGTCACCAACTTTCTTTAGAATCATAATATGAATTATGTCTAAATATTGCATGAGTAATTGTTGAAATTTGGAATATAACATGAATACACGTTTTTCCTAAATTCCTAGGAAGCTTTAAATCATTGTTTTACCAGTTGTTGGTTGTCTTGTTCATAAGCTGATATCTGTGAAGACTTTTGTAAAATATTTTTTCTTCTTGTCTTATAGTTCTTGATCTTCATGTTTTCAAGTTGTTAGTTGTTATTCCTCCTCTATACGCTTCCTTTTTCTCATGCTTCTTTTGTCTTGTTTGTCGGGCTACTACAGATGCTTTCATGTAAGGACTTGAATTTTGTGGGATACACATACAAGAACTTTGAAATTGTCAATGACTATCAAGTTCCTGGGATGGGTACATCTCTTTTTTCTCTTTTTGTTTGTGAATGTTAATTTATAATGTTAATAATGTTTGCTATAAGGTTATATTTTGGCTATGGTGTAACTAAGTAAGATAATAAAGTTCCACATTGAACAAAGGTACTTTATTGCCTTACTCAGTTATTTTACCTTGCCAACACCAAAGTCTCACATCGACTACTTTATGGATTAGCAAAAAACACTTAGCCTATAAATAAGCTAATTGATACTAATGTCTTCCAACATTATGGTGTACTCTCTAATAAGCATGTGAAATGCATGTGTCTTTGAGAGAAGTGCGAGAACCACGTGAAATGGGTTAAGTGCCATATAAGTATTTTTTTAAATTTTTTTTGTCCACATGGAAAATGTCAAATGTGTTGGCGTTTTTAACTTAAAAACACCATCGTACATGGCGTATCCACGTAAAAAATGTCATGTAAGATGGCGCATCCATGTAGGATGCGCCAAACAAGATGGTGCATCCATGTTGATTATGCCAACCGTGTTGGCGTAATCCACATGGATGCACCACTCAGTTTGGCGCATCTTATGTGAATAAAAAATTATTAAAAAATGTCACGTTAGACAAAAATGTGACAGTTTGATATATAATTTCAAAAGAGTGACATTTTGGTAAATAATTTTAAAAAAAATAGTAATTTGGTAAATAGTTTTAAAAAATGGCATTTTGATAAATAGTTTTACCACCAGTGGTAGTTTAGTAAAAAAGCCATGAGATTAATATCGTTCTCACGAGGATTATATTATCAATTACTAAATTCGCCAAATTGATACTATTCAAGTTATCGAAAAGAGAGTTAGTAAAAATAATAATAAGAAAGAATAAGCAAAAATACAAGGGTAAAATTTAATCAATTGGATAAAGATGGAAGACAATGATATGGAAGTGTGGTTAGATTTCACTTAAACTCTTTTAATGCAAAATCAAATATTAGTTTAATCAAGCTTTGTTTCAATGATTCATGGTCAATTCTAAAAAATTAATCAATATCAAATCTCTTAGTATATTAATCCTCTTCACACTATTTAGAATTAATTAATCCCTTAGTCTAACCCCAAATAGAGAAGGCATTATTAAAAATGAGGGAATTAAGAGAAAGACCACATAACTCACAACGTCTATTCCTAGTGATTACGAAAATTATGGTATTTATCACAAGTTCTAAGTTCGTGCACAATTTTCCCAAATCATACATAACCCAAAAATCATTCCCAAATTGATCAAGTTTAGAAAAGCATTAAGAGACGAGATAAATACGTAAATCATGATATAAAAACATAGATTAAACCCAATAAAGAATTTACATTATCCAAGTATCAAGATCCATCATCACCCTAACAAAAGAGGTTTAGTTACACATGAAAAAAGAAAAAACAAAGAAAAGTATTTGACAAACTCCATAGAAGGTTGATGGATAGGTTGAAGAAAATTTATAATCTTCAAGCCTAATTGTGCCCACACCAAGCTAGGGTTTGTACCTCCACTTTGCTCCTTGATGGCTACTAAAATTCTATGCAAGCCTATTGCTCAATGGTGTAACTTTTCTTTTTATAAAGAAAGTAAGATGTTCTGTTACATGACCAGCGCTCAGGTACTAGCTGCCCAGCTCTCAGGCGTTGAACGTCATTTCTGAATTTTTTGATGTGCAACGCACACTCAAGTGTTGGGTCTTCATCGCTCAGGCACTGAATGACCAGAGAAAAACTTCACTTTCTACCCTTGAGCGATAGTTCTTGGACACCTGGGCACTGGATGCTGAAACATTCTTTTTCATCTTTTTCTTCATCGTATAAATATCCAATCTTCTTCTATATGTATTTACTTATCAAAAACACATAAAATACATAATGAAAACACAATTTAAAATACAAAAAACTTGAGAACAAAACTCAACCAAAGAGATTAAAAGAGGATGAAAACCCAAGACTTGAACCGTAAAAATATGAATTTTTAAAGGTTTATCACCCTTCCCCTCATTCTTTCCTTCCTCTCTCATTTCTCTCTTTTCCCACATGAAACACTCTCCTTGGAAGCCATTGAAGCTTTGTTTCAAGCATGTGCATGAGCCCTTAGGAGGTACCATCTCACCAAGCTCTAGTTGAAGAAGTTGATCCTCAACCTCTCTTTTTCATTTGCACCGATTGGAATAACCATTGGACCTGCTTTATCTTCTCTTCTTTCCCCTTCATCTCACTCCCTCAAGCATCCAAGTAGGGGTTCTTGGCCTTTGTTCTCTTCTTCTTCCTTTGATTGGTTCTTTATGTTGTTTGCATGTGAGTTGGCTTGAATTTGCTTAGTTTGTGAAGGAACTAGGGTTCGATCTTCTTTGTTGTTAGGAGTTTGGAATGCTTATCACTCAATTGAGCATGTTTGTATGTTGGTTTACATGATTATAATCATGACTTAGTAGTTGCAAGTTGAATTGTAATCAATTGATGACCTTGGACTTGTTGGTGGTTTCAGGTTCATGAGGTTCGAAAGGGACCTTGACTATTTGTTTGAATTGCACTTGAGATTATGGAATTATTCTTGGTTGTGATGCTCAATGTGTGGTTGCATGTAGAAATTTGATTGAATTTCTTCCCCCTTGGCAGAAGGTTGTCTTATGTTCAAGGGTGGGCAATGGATGGATTTTTGTATTCTAATGGTGGCTTGATGCTTGAATTGTGTTGGCTAAGCTATATTTGCATGGAATTACATGTGCAATTGAATTTGAGGTTGAGTTAGTGAACTTGGCAAATTGGGTTCCTTGGTGCAATTGGAACTAAGTTAGTGTGCAATGTTAATTTTGATTGAAATGGACCCTAGTCAACCTAAGGTTACTTTAATTGATCATTTGGGCATGAAAGAAAAATTATTTTGGTGAGTTTAGAGCCTTATACGTCTTGGACAAACTGAGTTAGGAGGCTTGGAGCTTGCTTTGGAACCAAATGATAATCAATTGGACTTAATTTGGCTTAAGGATAATAATTAGAAATTTATGGGAATCTTGGTTGATGCCTGGTAAGCTTAGAAGGTTAGTGCAATACCTTGGGTAAGCTAAAACAAGAAACTTTGATTAAATATAATTCAGTTAATAATGAAAATGATTAATTCGGGTAAATATAAGTTAAGACAGAGTCATTTGACTAAGTTAATTGGGTCTGGGAGGTCAAGTTAATGAGGTAGCTTGTCTGTGTAATGAATTGACTAATGGCCTAATAAGTTGACCTATACTATATGTCGTAGTTGATTTTTATTATTGTGAGATTCTAATTTTTGTGAATATATGTTGCTTGGAATGCTCGCAAGACTTGAATTACTAATATTTTGGCACCTTGGCGTAAATGAAAATCATGCATGGAATGGCATTGATAATTCTTTGATACTGTTGAATTGAGCTAGAAAATAATGAATGGACTAGTATTGTGAAAAACCTTTCAGTGCTCAGAAAAAAGTGGCACCATGATGTAGATATGATCCTCCTGTGCACAGGGGGTGATCCTATGAGCAATTCTCCACCACATGTATGGCCCTAGTTATATGGCATAAGGTTGTGTGGTCAAGGAAGATCATGTAGAGGATGAGTACTCAGCCTAAAAGTAGGCCATCACCAATTTTAAATGGTAGGTAAAGCAGAGGTCTCGCTACACGCTATGAGGATCTGGGATCCCACGGGAATTGGCTCGATGAGATATGATTTGGTAACAGGCACTATAAGGCATAGAAAAGTAAATCATGGCATGACATTGCATTAATCCAAGAATATCATTCATTGCATTATTTATGTGGACTTGTATTAATTGCTATAAATTTTGCTCGTTCTAGTTGTAAGAAATTATTATATGTAAATCCTTGTGCTGGATGTTGTGATTGAGAATGAATTCTATGATTGACCTATGCTAATGTGCTTATTGTTATAAACTAGACTGATAAATTATATGGACTACCTTATTAGCCCTGAGCCACTTATATGTTTATCTGTAAATGCTTATGAAAACCCTGCAGTAGTTGAAATTATCACGATGTTACATATTTGTTAATATTACTAAAAATTCTTAGAATTCTCACCCTGTTTGTGTTTTCGTGTTATTCAAAATTCTTCTGCTATAGGTTAAAGAAGTCGTTATTGTCTATTTACTTGGAGCCGATGGAGTGTTGGTGGGTGTGTGACCTATTGACAAACTATTATATAGCTAACATGAATGTGAGGCTATATTTGAGTTACTCCCTTAGGGTTATCATCTTATTCCTGCCCATCTGATACTACTGTCGGTTGGACCAATATTTGCGATAGGCTACAGTGTGATGTGGTGTTTTGTCGTTGTTTATAGTGTAGCACATTACACATGTATGTATGTTAGTTGTGTATGCCTATCAGGATATTTTATATATATATATATTACCGACTTAGATACTGTTTCTTTTGGATGATCGTAGCCATTTATTAGGATGATCGTAGCCATATTGTATTTTAGGTACTAATATTAGACTAGCATGTACCTAATGCACATAATTGTAATCTTGATACTTGACTCGAGGTTTTATGGTCGGACAACCGATATTAGGAATGTTGATACCGATATTAGACTAGGTGTGAATGTTATACCTATATATATATATATATATATATAATTTCTTTCATTATTTTGGAATAATTACGCTTTATAGCAAAATAACAATAAAATTTTGGTTGTTAAGTTGTACAGTGTGGTTATTATTTTAAACTAAAAATTAGATAATAAAATAACATGTGATGTATGGGTAGGTACATGGTCATATGTTTGAATCTTAATTATGCTAATTATTTGAAGTCAAGTTATAATGAATATCCTTATAAATTTCGTAGTCTTGACATGAATGACCTACCTTTAATCAAATTAGAGAGATAAATTAATTGATGTACATATAAGTTAGCTCAAACACCACCAGACCTCAATAAAAACAAAAATTCACTATTCATTATTGAATAATCATTCGCGTGATTATTTGAAGAATAGTTTTTTTTAAAAGAAAAAGAATAATGTGTCACCAAAAAGAAAGTGACTACATTAGTAGCAAACAAATTTTTTTTGGGTTATTCAAGATGTGTAAACACTTGAGTAGTGGAGGGACCTTTGGCATAATCATCACGCTTGGTGTGAATTGAGTTACAAACTCATTAGTTATCAAACATTAAACAATAATAATTTAAGTAAACAAGAAAAAAAAGTTTATATATATATATAATCAAAATGAGTAATAATACTTGAATATTTTATCTTTTGAAAAGCCCTCACAGACACTAATGCAAGTCATAGGAAAACACTTTGACTATATTCAATAGTGGATACTGAGGTATACCTAAATAGGCAAGAACTGGTGTTTTCCTCCTTGGGTAAGTAGGGTTTAACCAAATGAGCAATTGTTACCTATTGAAGGTGATTGAGCCTGATATTTATAGAGTGAATAGGAAAACACATTCCCTTGATTGTTGTAAAGGATTCCTATAAGATCGGAATGTTGATACGACAGTTTTGAGCAGTCAAATGTGATTATGGGTGCTATTATTACTCAAGATCATGATTGACAGTTACAGATAATCATGAGATTCATCCACTATATAAATCTCACGATATTGTTGCTACCCAATGTCGTGGTCTGATATCCGTTATGTTGGGATCTCAATAGCGCACCACAAATGAATTTTCGTTGGGGTGTTAACAATGGACTTTGGCTAGATGCATGCCAAGTTGACCCATGGGACTAGTGTCCTGGATCACAGTTCAAAATAGTTGCCCCTAGCTTGACGCTTAGATGGGTCAACAAGTGTCAAGGTATCCGAGTTTGATAGGAGCACATGGCACGCAATGGACCAAAGGATCCTAGTCAGCGTCAATGTTGGATCTCAATGTCTTTTTCTAAAAGGTCGAGGTCCGTGATGTGTCATTGTACATTTCCTAGGGTCAATGGGTAATTTGTGCTTGCTTGGGAACTACTACTTTGAATTTGTTGGGAATTAAAACTACTTTTTAATGATGATAACTATTTTCTACTGGTTCCCAACTGCTTATTGCCTTCATGGCCAGTTATAAAAGGGGGAGCATTAAAATGTGGCCTCAAATGTATAGCCAGCTCAACTTTCCAAGGGGCAATCAGAATGCCTTATTCCTTCTATAAATAAGGGATGCTTGTAGTAGGGTTGTCACTTATTAAGAGTCATGTCAAAGTCTTAAAGGGAACAGGTGTTCCCTTTATCCCTACATATTTTTCTAGTGAAGTATTTCTTTCCAAGCGTAATGGCACAGTGAGGACCAAGAAACTACCCTGTGTGGCTTAGTCAACATGTCTCTGAGCAGTAGAAGCCTTTCCATCCAGGCGTACGTAGGAGTGTGCAACCTTTCTGCGCTTTCTAGGAAGATCCATTATTTTTGTTGTAGCCTGAGGCATAGAGGGGTTTTACCATTATCCTTCCTCTATTCTCTTGACTACAACCGAAAGTACTAGTTAAGTGCATGGGATTATGAAGCCTTCTCCTTATGTTGGCCAATAAGGAGGAGATGAGTGCTGGTTTCTAGAAGAACTATGGAGGTGGCTGTAGTCAGTGCTGGATCATCATCATCATTATTGTCACATCTAGCTTCCTTTCAAGCTTTCTCCAGTGGACATTCTTGTATTAAGATAGTTTATGGGCTCTTTTTGTAAAGTTGATGATGTATGGAATGAGAATAAAAAGTTTTATTTTTTGAATATTCTATTTTTCATTATGTTCTCTTCACCGAGATGAATCCAACGCTCATTATGTAAAAATATGCTTAACCTAGTCACGTTGCCCCCAACTTGGTGCTTAACTAACATAAATAAGTATCAAGGTAAATCTCATTATACCCGGGTCATGGGATCCATGCTCTACATGAAGTCATAGTCTACACTACCCCTAAGGGGTTGAGTTCTAATTTAGAGGCGTTAACATGACTAAGTCACTTGACATTCGTGGACAAGCTATAGTCTGGCCATGGTCCACGTGTCAGGTGATCATAGGTGGACATTCTAGAGTGTAACTAGGGTCTATTGAAAAAAATTGCACTCAAAATAGCGAGGTTTGCGTGACGTTTGGCTTTCTGAGTAACTGTTACTTTAACAGGTGACAGCTGTGATTGTCCACGTGGTGCATTTTGATTGGGGACCACCGTTAGGATTTCGTGCAGTTCTAAGCATGAGGGTTTTTGAAATTTGAAGTGTTAGGACGGGATTGCCCCCAGCCCCGTCTCTATAAATAGAGGCTAAGGCCTCTATACTTTCAGTCTCTTTCTCAAATTCCCAATAACCTGAGGTGATTTTTGATGATTGTGCATGATAGAGAAGTACTATTTCTGAGCAGTTTTCAAACCTCCAATCACCAATTCTCTTCATTTCTTCAAGGTACATATCCTCTTGCCCCTCGCTCTTATTGTCCTTAATGTCAACCCAAGGGAGAAAACCTATCTTTTTTTTATTTTAGGGTATCTCTACTTGTTTCTTAGCGAAATGAGTAGCGATATTAACAGTTTTTGGTCCATTTAGTGGTTTTGCTTTTTGGTGAACCTTTTCCCTGCTCCATGAGCGGCGAAGGCACCCAACTCAGGCTCATATACCTTTAAGGGTGCGGAGGCCAATGTCTGCAATAGGTGTAGTTGATTGGTACGGAAGGTGGAGGTGGATGTAGATAATCTTTAACAAGCTTTCCTTCTATTGTCCTCCCTCCCCTATGTCTGAATTTGTAGGGTTTTAAGACATTTGATTCTAACAGCACCTTACCGGCCTCTGTGGGTATTTCTAGGGATTCCATGGCCAGGAGACAAGTGGTAGGGCCTAAGAGACCGACTGCGGAGAGGCCCTTGATATTTGCCCCTAGGAAGAACATGTACCCCTGGGTCAGATATGATGTTTGAGGTAGTATGTTCGTATTCTAGACTGATTGGGACACTAAAAACCTCACAAGCTACTTGGAGTTGACAAAGAAGGGCAATTAGGACCATGAGTACCAGGTCTTGGCTCTAAGGAGGATGAGAGAGTGTGTTCAGCCCGAACGGAGAGCAGACCCTTCATGTTTTTGTACAAAGACCTTTTCATCCGATTGGGGCTCCGACTAACTTTCTCCATCTTCCAGATTGGAGTCCTTCACCATTCAAATATGGCATTGTCCTAACATCATCCTAACAGTTGGGGTTTCATCCTTGTTTTCAAGAGATTCTGCCAAGTGGTCAGGCTACGGTACTTAAAGAAGTCATTTTTTATCTCTTTATCCAATGGTCCCCTCAAGGGGAGAGATCAGCGAAAAAAAACTGGCTCACACTCCAAGCATAATGCAGACAGAAAGTATTCAAGGTCTTCCAGGAAAGCTTCAAGAACTTCAAGAACAAGTTCTTAAAGTTGATGGGGGTACTCAGAGTCCGCCCATTCTTTGAGGAGACCAATAGGACTCCAGTGTTCGATCTATACTGGACCACACCGGTGTGGGACACTCTTATTGAGATGATTGAGGTGGACTAGTTCGAACTTGGTTGGGAGGATGCCAAGTGCATTAAATTCATCAACATGTGGGTCAACAAAGTCCAGTTCATTTTTTGTAAGGATTTTCTAGATGCCACTAATGATGAAACCTTTGAGGCCATGCCAGGCAGAGTTTAGACCATAGTTCATCTTTACTTTTTGCTTTTGTATTTTCTTGGCTGCTTCTAACTTGTACTTTGTTTGTTTTATAGAAAGTATAGCATCCAGACCAGCTCTTTTTGTCCTCCAGGCCATAAAGGTGAGGAAAGGGGGTGCCAAACCCTCTAATGCTCCAGCACTAGTTACTCTAGCCTCGTTGTCTAAGGCCCGATGATCGAGATGGCTCCAACCCAATGGGAGGAGTCTCCCAGCCAGCCTCTTCAAAGGTGGAAGAGGAAAGTTGTTGAAGGCAGTAGGGTGAAATACCGCAAGAAGAAGTTGGTCATGGAGTTTGCTGATAAACGGGGCCTGGACCATTTGTGGACTTACAGTTCTTGGACAATGAGGTCATGTCCCATATCTCCAAGAAGAGTATATCAGAGATTCTATTAAGGTTCCCAACTTTACAGACTCTGGATCGTTGTTGAGACCCGCTTCCTCGAAAAGAGCTTGGAGTAGTTTAGAGAGGAATTGGCCGAGGTGAGAACGACTAAAGAGGAGGGGGACTAGAAGCTTGACTTGGCCCTCAAGGTTAAGGAGGAGGCCAAGAAGGCCTTGGAGGACGCCAAAGTGAAAGTTGATGATTTGAAAAAGAAATTGGTGAATTCCAAGGACGAACTTAGGAATGAGAGAGCCAATTCTAAAGAGGTTAGTAAAGCCACCGCCGACCTCCGCATTGAGAACTAGGATCTCTAGATCGGAGTGGCATGGCTACAAGAGATCTATATGAACATCAGTGACGAGTAATTCTAGAATGCAGTCACCCAAGTCTAGTTTTTAAATCCTGAGGTCACCTTGGCATTGGATGAATTGGACTCTGAAAAGGTGATCTTGAACAGCCGCCTGGTATCATCATAAGAAGCTCAAGAGGCCAATCAAGCTTCTACCGAGGTTTTTCCCACTACTACCCACAATGTAACTTCTGTTGAAGGGGATGGTGGTGCAGTGGGCGTAGATCACCCAAGCTCGAAGGGCGGTGATGTTGAGCTTAACTTGCTTTTTATTTTTCTCTAGTTCATACTAGGTCCAACACCCATCATTAATGTGCATTTGGTAGCTATTTAGGGACTTAGGAGAATTACAATTGTGTGAAACCTAGGTCTAGGATCCAACACCCAAGTTTTTTAGATTCAGAATTCCTTTAAAGACTTAGGCAAAATAAAAGGCGAACTATAATTGGGGTCCTTAATGTTAACGGTCTAGTTCAGAAAATTGCCAATAGGAATTTTCAAGTTAAGAACCAATTTAACATAAAACATCCACAGTAGATACCTAATTGCGGACCATGGATGTCGTGACTTGTGTTACCAATTAATTACTCATAATCACAAAATGATTATGGCCAAGTGTTGAGAATTTGGGTAAGGACCCAAAACTCGTAACAAAACTGCAAAGGCTAGTTTCATGGGTCATTCCTCTTAACTTGTCTAAGAAACCCCGCATCCTATAAAAAATAGGTTCTGTAGACATTCTCAAGGCGTGGTCCAGCTTAAGGGTCTTAAAACTTTATAAAGAAAGTATAAGCATGTGTACAAAAACATATTCACCATTTTATTGATTGAACAAAGGACCAAAGTCTGTACAATATATGCTCATAAACTGGGGTAGACCAAACATAAAAGAAAACTAAGAGACTAAGCCTTAAAAGGCATTTAGCTATAGTCGTTTCTCAGTTTGTCCACATTTCAATAGTTTTTTATTAGTTTTCCAGTTAATGTTTCCAAGGTGTAGGCTCCCTTGTCAGTGCTGATCACAATTCATTAAGGGCCTTCCCAATTTGGGGCTAACTTCCCCTCAGAGGCATTCCTACCTCCGATGTCCACTCTCTGTAGTACTAGATCATTTGGCTCAAAATTCCTTGGGACAACTTTCAAGTTATATCAAGTCATCATCTTTTGTTTAAGGGTGATATCGCGTATGTGAGCAATGCGCCTTTTTTTTCTAGGAGGTCTAAGTCCTCTCTAATCAATTCGGGGTTGTTGTCAGGCAAGAATTATTGGTGACACCAGCTAAGTTCCCCTATCTCCATCAAGATCATAGTTGCATACCCATAGTGAGTTTAAAAGGGGTTTCCCCTGTTGTGGAGTGAGGTGTAGTTCGGTAGGCCCAGAGGACGTGGTCTAGTTGTTCGACCCAATTTCCCTTAACTTCGTCTAGCCTTCTTTTAATTCCTCAAACAATAACCTGATTAACAGTATTAGCTTGTCCATTGGTTTTGGGATTCTCAATGGAACTACAATTATGCTTGATTTTGAGCTCAAAAAGTAGTTCTTCAAAACTTTATTCTTGAATTGGGTTCCGTTGTCCGTCAAAATGGACTCTGGGACCCCAGATCTGGTGATGATGCGGCGCCAAGTGAATTTCTGGATCTGAGCAGAGATGGTCATGACTAGAGGCTCTTCAATCCATTTAGTGAAATAATCCATAGCCACCACTAAGTACTTCAGTTGTCTAGGTGCTTGAGGAAACAGACCTAGGATATCCATACCCTATCTATAGAATGGCCAAGGAACGAACATCGTAGATAGTTCTTTAGGGGGAGTTTGATAATGGTTCGAGTATCATTGACATTCATCATAAACTCGAACATATGCGAGGAAGTCAGCTTCCATTGTTGACCACTAGTATCTAGGCCTAAGTGTCTTCAAAGCTATGGCATTACCCCCAAAGTGGTATCCACAGCTCCCCTCATGGACCTCGACCAAAACATATTCTACCTCTTTTGGTATGAGACATTTGAGGAGAGGTAAAGAGAACCCACGACGGTACAACTGTCCATTGTAGATAATGTATCGGACCACTATTCTAACCAGCTTGGAGGCTTCCTTTGGATCGTTGGGTCAGGTTCCAAACTGCAAATACTTCATTATTGGCGTGAGCTAAGTATGCTCTTCTCCTTCCACTTGGAAAATAGCTATGTCCATGATGGAAGGCTAAGAGAGATTCTCTTGGATCATAGAGCGGTTGTTTCCTAGGTTCTTGGTGTTTGCCAGTTTAGGTAGGAGGTCTCTCCTAGAGTTCTGCTCCTTGGGTATGTGCTTTATCTTAGCAGCCTTAAATTTTTTGAGAAGCTCTTGGACTTTGGCCAAGTATTTCTGAAGGAGGGGCTCCTTCGCTTGATAATCACCTCGGATCTTGGAGGTCATAAGTTGGGAGTCGCTGCAAAGTGTGATCTTAGCCACTTCCATATCCTTGGCCATTACCAGTCCGGTGACACGCACTTCGTACTCAGCCTGATTGTTTGAAGTGCTGAACTCAAACTTCTGGGAGTTCTCTTTGTTAGTCCTTTAGAATTTTCTAAGATCACCCTAGCATCACTCCCCTTGGGGTTCGAGGAACCATCGACAAATATAGTCTATGAAATTCCCTTAACGTTACCAGAGTCCGATGTGAGCTCTGCTAGGAAATCTGAAAGTGCCTGAGCCTTAATTGCTAGCTGGGGCTCATGCACGATCTCGTACTCGAAAAACTCAATGGACCAGGTGATCATTCTTCCTGATAGGTCTATCTTGTGCATTATCTAATAGATAGGTTGGTCCATACTCACCACCACGAGATGACACTGAAAGTACTGTCTGAGTCTTATGGTTGTGGTGATAAGCGCAAAAACAACCTTATCTATTTTCTGGTAGCAGAGCTCGATGCCTTGCAGTACTTTACTCACAAAGTAGACCGACTTTTTCCTCATCGCCGTCTCTTGGATCAGTACTAAACTTACAGCCTCTTCGTGAACTAAGAGGTATAGGTACAATGTTTCACCGGGTTTTGGCTTTATCAGTATGGGGGGAGAGGACAGAAGATTCTTCAAAGATTTAAAGGCATCCTCATACTCCTAGGTCTATTCAAAATCTTTCCACTTTTTGAGCAGTTTGAAGAGGGGAAGAGATTTATGAACAGCTTTGACGAGGAAACGTGTGAGGACCACAATCTAGCTTATCAGCTGTTGCACTTCCTTGATGTTCTGTGAGCAACGCATGTTGAGCACCACTTAGCATTTGTTAGCTTTTGCCTCAATCCTGCGGTATGTCAGTATGAAACCCAAGAATTTGCCTACTTGGACCCCGAAGGCACACTTATCTGGGTTGAGTCTCATATTATATTTCCAAAGTTAGGAAAATACTTCCTCAAGGTCTGAGATATGTGATCTAGCCTGTGGGATCTTCACTATCATATCATCAATATACACTTCTAGAATTTTTCTCACTTGGTTCTCAAAAACCTTATTCATCATTCTCAGATATATGGCTCCTGCGTTCTTTAGTCCAAAGGGCATAACCCTGTAGCAATAACTTGCCTTGTCAGTAATGAAAGCGATCTTGTCTTCATCTCCAAGATACATTGGGATCTGATTGTACCCGAAGTGTGCATCCATGAAAAATAGCAAACAGAAGCCAGAAGAGCTATCAACAAATTTATCCACGTTGGGAAATGGGTACGGATCTTTAGGGCAGGCTTTGTTCAAGTTCGTGTAGTCCACACACATTCTTCACTTCCCATTTGATTTCTTCACCAAGACTACTTTGGGTAGCCATGTGGTGTAGGCTATTTCCCTAATGAAGTCGGCACTGAGCAACTCCTTGACTTGCTCTTCAATGGCTAGTTATCTTTCTGGCCCAGCCTTTCTCTTCTTTTGAGAGACCGGCCTCGCATCCTTCTTTATAGATAAGCGATGGCAGATGAAGGCAGGGTCAAGCCCAGGCATATTAGAAGATGTCTAGGTGAAAAGGTCTTTATTTTCTCCAAGGGCTCAATCAACTGGTGCCTCTATTCTTTCTCCAAGTTTGCCCTAATCTTGGTGACTTGATCTAGGTTGAGACCAAGTTGGAGTGGCTGTAGTTCTCCTTCCAGCTGGGGTCTAGTGCCCCAGATCTCTTCTTGCACATCTAACTTAGTCATGAGAATATTGACTTGGTCTAGAATTGGGCTAGATGTGTTAGTTTCTACCTTCTTGGGGGTCTTACTAATCTTGAGGCTCTTATTATAGCATTTGCGCATCATGATCTGATCCCCCTTGACCATGATAACCTCATTGTTTTTGCTGAGGAATTTTATGGCCAAGTGGGTAGTAGACACCATGGCGCTGAGTGCATTTAGCGCAAGACGACCTAAGATGATATTATATGTTGAAATGCAATTCACGACTAGAAACTTGACCTTGATAATCCTAAAGAGCTTGTTGCTTCCCAGGGTCAGGTAAGTCTTAACATACCTTGCCGGAATAATTTTTTCACCAGTAAAACCAGAGAGCTCACCATTACAGGGGATCTGCTCTGAGTCTAGAAATTCCAATTTCTCGTATAGCTCCTTGAACATGATATCATCCGACCACCCTTGGTCTACAAAAATGCGCCAGACCTTAGCATTAGAAATTATCTTGGAGACCATCAACGGATCATCATGACCTCAGATAATTTCACCATAGTCTTCATCTGAAAAAGAGATGGGGGTGCATTCTGATCTCTAGCTCGTGATTTGAGTGTAGAGTGGGAGATGCTCAACACTGTCATCCTAAGTGCTTTCTTCTTGGTGCTGTTGGATGACCCACCGCCCACGAAACCACTAGCGATAGTGTTAATGGTTCGATTAACCTGGGCATGGTGGCCATCATTGTCATCTGAGGGAGCATTCAAGTTCCAATCCTGCTAGCTGTCATTATTACAACGAGGTGAACTTTGGGACCTCCTTCTTTGGTGTGGAGATGGGCTCTGCCTAAGACTGGGGTTGTGTTTTCTTTCATTCTGTCTTTTGTAGCATCCATTGTTTTGGACATGGCTGATGTACTGATCTAGTCGTCCTGCCCTAATCAAGGACTCAATGGCATCATAAAGCTGAAAGCAATCTTTTGTGTCATGGTCGTAGCCCTTATGCCACGCATAATGCTTTGTATGATCCTTTTGTACATATTTCTTCAAAGGAAGTGGCCTTTTAATATCCCAGAACTTGGTCTGAAACACTTCCTTCAAAATCGTTACGTGTGGAGTGTTTAGAGGGATATATGTTGAGTATTTGATTCAGGGTGGATCGTCCTTAGAGGAGTTTTGGGGCTAAGAGGAATTCTGGTTGCCTTTCTGGTGAGAGGGCTCACCCTTCTCCAGGCTCCTTTTAGCCTTAGTAACCTCCTCCAAGTTTGTAACATCCCGATTTTTCATTTTTCTTGATATAAATATGTTTTATAATATTTGTGAATTTATGAGAATTTTTAAGTATTTTGATTATTTTAATATTATTTTAATTATTTTAATATTATTTTTGAACTGTATGTTCAAATTTCATTTTTCTGAAAATATAAGTTTTATAATTTTTATGATTTTTGGGAATTTTTGTGGAATTTTCTGAGTTTGTGATTATTTTAATATTATTTTGAGCTGTATGTGTGTTTGAGGTGGGTCCAAAAAAATAAAAAAAATTTCTGGATTAGAAAGTTTCAGACTATCAAGGCAGGATCGGAGGATCTTACTAAACCCGAAACCGAGAACAATTGACAGAGATTTTCTTTATCTGAGTTTTCTATTACCCATTGTGTAATAATAGCAGCAGTTATTGTCCATTGGGTAATATCTTCGGGAAAATATCTTGATGGCGATGACTCAAAGTGATGAACCAATGGCAAGCAGGAAGAAGCAAATTGGATACTCAAGTTGAATAGGAGAAATTCAAATTGGCTACTTACTCTTTCAATATATTTCAAGCTTATCTTGTCATTCTTTTTCTAGAAGCTTGTAGAAACGATGACTCGTCATATTCTAGAAGGTAATAGAACACTGACTCACTCTGTGACTCACCACAGTGAGTCACACGTTCTAGAAATTTCTTGTGATGACTCACCTAGTAAAATATCTAACTATAAATATCTAAGGATAAATATCTGATGAGAAAATATCTCAGTAAAATATCTAGATGAAAATATCTTTTGAAAAATATCTGAGTGAAAATATCTAAGCTAAAATATCTAAGCTAAATATCTTGAGTGTAATCATGAACCATCATTACATAAATTAATGACCAATCAATTAGAATTATGATTGATTATTGAAAAGTCAACGAAAATGGCTAGGTTAGTTAGTTAAGTAACTAGATAACCTAACTTAGTTACTCTAAAAGCCTAATTAGTAACTAAATAGAACTAACTTAGTTGCTAATACTTAGAATATATAGTTATAAGAAAATATCTAAATTCTTCTAGAATGTATGACATAATCAAGTAACTAGATAGTTAGTTATGTAACTAAATGACCTAACTAAGTTAGCTTAATTGAACTAACTACTTAAACTAGATGTAACTAGAAACTAATTGAAATCAAAACTAAGTTAGCTTTCCATTGAGCCACACGGTTACTAGGCTATTCTAGCATGTTCTTGAATGATCTTTTATGACCAATAGGTGACCCCTTGATGACCTATGCCATGTGAAGCCATGTGAGACCATGTGATAGTTTTCTATCTTGCTAAACAAGCTTCTATCTCTCCATTCGCTCACCTACACAGCCAAGGCTTAGAGAAATAGGATATTCACTTTCATTTCTAACACTTTGTGACTATAAACTTCTATCATCTTTTCTCTCACTTCCAAGAACACCAAGAGCAACCAAAAAGTTCTCTCCTTTTTCTCTCCAAAGCACCTCATAGTCATGACCCATAGAAACACTTCCAAGCATCAATAATTCTAAACAACCTTAGATCTAGAACCTAGACACAACCCTAAGATACTTTGTAGTTGAGATCTTGGCCTAAATCATCCATCTTCAATCTTGTTCTTCAAGTTGAAAATCAAAAAGTTCCTACATTGTCCATCCAAGGGAGCTCACGGCCTCACTCTCTAAATTACCTTCCAATCACTTATAATTCTATCTAATCCCATCACTTGATCCTAAACTTCATTCTAAGCAACTTTCATGTTGTGATCAAGACCTAAATCTATCATCTTCAAACTTGATTCTTGGATTCAACCTCTAGGGTTTTTAAGGCGATGTTCATGATTTTCTTTTCTTATTTGATTCTTGGAATCCTAAGACCATGTTTGATCTATGGTCATCTTAATCAAGCCTTAGATACTAATTTTTATGTGTTTGGTTTGATTCTAAGATCTACTTGGTGGTGAAAGATTGATACAAAGAGGAATAAACGAGGAGCTTAGGAAGCTACACACCAGGTAAGAGGGAGATTAACCTCATCGGCCATATGTGGTGGTGAAGGAATGGATTGTTTGTGTTTGTGAGTGAAAAATTCATGTGAGGATTTATTCACTTGATTGTGTGGTTATTGGTTTATGCTTGCTTGATTATGCATTTTTATATGATGTGATATTATGCATGGAATTGTTATGGTTGATTTTTGGATATATGTGATGATATGTGATTTTGATAGTATGTATGAAATGTTTATGGTATAGTTTTGATGATTGATGTATGTTGCATACCATAAATCACATGAGAAATGAAAGAATTTTAGTTCCAATAACCAATTGATGGCTCACGGCCTCAACATCACCAAGGGAGCCCAGTGTTCTAAATTATTTTCCTAAATATGAATTAAATGATTTAATGATAAGAAATTGGATTAAGAGTTTTTGTAAAGAATAAAGTGATAAAAAATAATTAAATGTGATTTGAGAAACCTATAGTGAAATTTTGGCCAACATGCCATTTTTAATGTCTTAGATCCAAAATTATTTTACTAAGTGTAAACTTAGGTATCTGATTAATAGAAAAATAATTTGATAGGTTTTTAGACCTAGAAAGAAAGTAAACTAATTTTTATAATTAAATTAGTGTAAATAAGTTATTAAGTAAGATAAAAGTTAAAACTTGAAATTTACTGACGTATAGCTCACCTTTTGGGTTTTGAAGCGTATTAGGAAATTTTGAACTGTAATATTTCGAGTTAATCAAAGAAACACAATTTTGTGAAAAATAGTAAGAAAATGCTATTTTTAGTGAGAAAATGTTAGAAACATTATTTAAAGATAATTTATTAAGGAAACATTGGAATTAAAGTACAATTTTGATATTAAATGAGAAAAGTTTTAATTTAAACTTAAAATATGTTAGAAATATTTTACGAGATTAAAAATATGTAGAAAAACTCTTACGCGATTTAAAAATAGTGATTTTTAGCTACGCGATTGAGAAAACATTTTTAAATCTTTACGCGATTGAGAAAACGTTGAAAAATCATTATGCAATTTGAAAATGTAACTAAAGTGTTACGCGATTGTGAAAATGCGATAATATCGCTATGCAATTGAGAGGAACAATGAGTTTTGCTATAGGGCCGACGCATTGTACCCAAGTGGTTTATGTTTTTAACATTGTGCTGGTGGAACCGAAGTTCTGAACCCGAGTGGATCATTAGTATTATGTAGTTGTATGGGCGGTTATATAATATCATTGATACTAGTAGTATTGGACAATTGTATGGGCAATTGCTTTAATATCATTGGGAATGGTACAACGGTAGTTTGATATGCATTTGAGCATTATATAGCCGGTGGCTATTGTGGCGTTTTATGCATAAAGAGTGAACGAGAATTCGTAGGATAGTGGATCTGGACCAGATCTTGGGGGATGTCAGGGCGCAGTGATTCACTTTGTGATTATGATATCACAATATATATATATATATATATATATATATATATATATATATATATATATATATATATATATATATATATATATATATATATATATATACCCCAATGCCATGATCAATGATTTATGCAACTCACTTTGACTGATAACCACTATTTCTTTTCATTATCCGGCGTTAGACTATCTATTGAGGGGGGACAGATCTTCTGGAACGTTCATATCTGAAATTGAGTCTAACTCCATGGAGTAGGAACTAGTTGCATTTGTGCATAAGGATGATCAGCATACACATCGTGCATATGCATAGTCAGCATTTCATATTGTCGTGATATAGTATTATTGTGATATAATATAATTGTGGTGTTATCATTATGCCTGATATTGTGTTGCAAGTTTATTGGATTGTTTATCTATTGTATGTCATGAATATATCTGCTGGTTTTATATTAATCTATGGATTGTATGTATGGAACGATATCATTGTTCGTATCATTTCTTTGCTGCCATATTGGTATGCAATGTAGGGGATCTCACCTCTTTATTGTATTGTTCTGTCTATTTCTATTTTATGCTTACATCTATGAAGACTACGATGGCAGCAAAGAAGGATCAGCTAGATTTCTTTAGACTACAGTTTCTTGAAAGCGTCGAGGCTTGGTGTGTCCATTGGGACTCAGAGTATATAGAGTATTGTGGTGACATTACTCTATCCGCAAGTAGGACCCGCCATAGGGTCATTACTTCTTCTTTTATAGTTGCTTATATAGAGGTTATTTTTCCTATCAGGGAGTTGTGGAATGAATTTTACTATACTCCTAGAGAGAACTTCGATATATCTTTGGGTCGGATTTCTATCTGTCGAGACATTCCCAGTTAGGGAATTTTTCTTCTAAGGAGAACTCTTGTTCCTAGATGTTGTGAACTTGGGCCAGTCTAGGTTGGTTATGTTTTGGGGTATGTAAGTATTATGGACGTGTGGTTGTAATAATTTTTTTTATATGTAAAGTATGTTATTCAATGCTTTTATCTTGTGTAATTTGTTTAATAAGTTTATATTATCTGCGATAAGAAATTTTGAAAATTAGTATTGCAATCATATTTAAATATTTTATAACTTGGGTAAAGGATTTTATAAGAAGTTGGTCTTAAATGTGATACCCTAAGGAGTGTGTTAATTAGTTAGTATCAGAGGTCAAGTTAGAGTCTTTTGGGTTTGTGGGTAAGTTTGTCTTATTTGTGCTGTGTGTTTCTCTGACACCGAACACAGAGATATATTGTTTGGTTTTCGAAATAAGATAATGTTGATTGAAATGGTTACGTTTAGTCTCATTGTGTTTAGATTTGTTTGTCTTTGAAGAAAGACAATGGATCACAGTAGACGTAAGCATGTGGACACGAGACAAGAGGATGATCGTATGATCGCAGCTAGAAGTGTAATACAGATGATGACTAACGTAGTGGCACAATAGAGTCAGAAGATCGTTTAGCAGTAGGAACTAATAACTGAACTTCAAGGTTTATTAGAGTTGGAGCAGTCTCAGAATGCAAGAAGCTGTAATGTTGGGTCCTCGATAATCCAAAAGGGAAGGAAACGTAAGGTCAATCGATTTCAGCAAAAGTCATATACACGACCACCGGGCAAGCAACAACGAACGAAACGAGGAAGTGCTAGTGGCAACAGATTTGGTCAAACTGTAGCATCAGCATTAAAATGTTGGAAGTGCAGAAAGGCTCATTTGACAAAGGAATGTATGATCAAAGGAATTATTTGTTTCAACTGCGGGGAGCCTGGACACGTTGCCAGAGACTATACTACATCAAAGATGGAACCTTCCGTTAGTAATACACGTGTTTCGAGATCTCAAGTAGAAGAAAGAGTCAATACAAAGAGTGGAATAGAAGCATTCAAATATAAAGAATTAAGAAATAAGGAAGTTGTGCCATAGAGAGTAATCCTAAAACTGTATTGTATAACTTGCAAGGTAACCCATTCTTTTATAGTCTGTGATTATGTGAACCATTTGAGTTATCTATGTTTCTATTTCTTTTTTACTTGAATAGTGCTACTTCAACTTCTAAACTTGCTATTACTACACAAAGCATGTTTAAAACTATCCTATTATTCTTCGAGATTGGAATTTTTCTGTTGATTTGGTTTGTCTACTTCTTTCACAAATAGACTGAGTAAATCGATTTGAGTTATCCATGTCTTTGTTATCTATTGATCTGAGTATTTATACTCTTATTGTTAAACTTGTTGTTTATACTCAAGTTTTCTAATTCTACTCTATATCTATTAAAAATCAAATCTCTTCTGTTGATTTGATTTGCTTATCTAAAATCACATTTATTTGAGTTCATGGATTTGTGAAAGGATTGGTTATCTTCCAACCATATCCTGTTATATTGTTATATTGTTTTAAGTAAAATTTTAGTATTTCTCTAGACTGAGATTTTTGGATTTGAATCCAGAAAGTTCATTTCTAAATTTATTGGACCATATCAAATTCTTTGTTAAGTAAATATGGTAATCTACCAAATAGCCTTATCACTTTTCTTTCTAACCTTCACAGTGTCTTCCATATATTTCAATTGAGAAAAATATATTCTTGATCCAACCCATGTCATGGTACCAAATACAGTACAATTAAAAGAGAACTTGATCTATGAGACATTTTTTGTTAAGATAAAGGATAGGCGGGTGAAACAACTTAGATAAATTACCTTGGTGAAGATAATCTGAAACGATGTGATGGGAGATACAACATGGGAACTAGAAGATCAAATGAAGGGTGTCGCTGTTTTCTCTAAGATTGATTTGCGTGCTGATTATCATCAGATTCCCGTGAAAGTAGAAAATGTTCTAAGACAATTTTTCAGATACGTTATAGGCACTACGAGAATTTAGTAATACCGTTCGGAGTAATGAATGCTTCTGCGATATTTATAAATTACATGAATAGGATCTTTTTCTTTATTTAGACAGATTTGTCATTTTCCTTGTTGGCGATATTCTAATCTATTCTTGAAATCCAGAGGAACATGCTGAACATCTCGATGCGATTTTTTTCAAATTCTGAAGAAGAAGAAGGGTTATACGCAAAGTTGTAACACCCCAAAAATTATTTGTTTCATAAAAAATAATTATTTTATAATATTTATGATTTTTAGGAATTTTTCTAGAATTTTTTGGAAATGTCAAATATTTTAATATATTTTTTGTTTTACGTGCATACTGAGCAAAGTCAGTGAAATACCCTAGAAATTGTTTGTTTCATCATGAATGGTCTTTTTCTAATATTGTGATTTTTGAGAATTTTTGTGATTTTTTCTGGAAACGTCGAATATCTTAGTATATTCCTCATTTTACGTGTGTGCTGAGCGGAGCTGGGAAAACAAAATGTTTTCCCTGATGCTGGTAAACCTTGAACTGCGGAAGTGTTGACAGGGGATCTTACTAAACTCGAGGTCGGGCACAGTTTACGAGAATTACATTTTTTGAGATTTTATCTCATAAATAAAATTACTGTACCGAAAAATTTTCGATGAACAATAAATACCATTTTCATTAACTATAACTTTTGTTCACTGGAAAATAATTCTAGCAGAGTAATTAATCATCTGTTCTAGAGTGTTCATTTAGGAGACAACTTTGCTTTTCACTTTATCGAGAAGCGTGCGAAGTTTCTCAAGGAGGCCTCAAGGAAGCTTCCTCCCAAGCTTCTCAAAGAAGCTACACACTCCCTCTCTCCTCTCTCACCCACACGGATGCCCTCTCTTTTGGAGCCAAAAGAATTGTGCTTCATTTAATTAACCAATCTATTATAATTTCAAAATTCAAAATTTATCATCTTTATTTCTTACTATCACTTTCTCTCTCTAAGCTTCATCTTTTTCTCTCAAAAAGAAATTCTCTCCTCCTTCTCTCTAGAAAACCCACGGCCACCACACTTCCAACCCACCTATGATCACACAATTTCTAACCAACCACATTTTCTAAATTTCCTTCATCATCTAAACACATCTCTAGTTAGTGATTTCTTGAAAAGGTTCCATCTTCATCATCCTTTTCAAGCTTCAACCTTCAAGCTTCAAGCTTTTGGGTAAAATTCTTGGTTCCTTTCTTTTCTCCTTCATTTTCGTTTTCATGGCTTTCACCATGACCATGGATCCATTCTTTTTCAAGCCTTAGTATTAATTTGATGAAGTTGTAATTTTTAGGATTCTTGGATGTGTGAATCCAAAATTTCAAGGAGTTTCAAGGAGGTTCCTTTCTTGTTCTTCTCTTAAGTAAGAGGAAGATTATCCCTCTCAACCTCTATTGGTAGTAAGGAATCTTGTTTTGTGATTGGTCGTGAGAAAACCCTATTTAGGGTTACTCTTTGTTGTATGACTTTCATGATTATGTGTTGTTCTAAAATTGTTTGAGTTGTTTGGTTGGTTGAATGTGTATATTTATGTGTTTTGGATGGATTGAAAACTTGAATAGAAACAAAATGGCTCTTGCCCTCTTCCATGAGGCTCACGGCCTTGAACCCTAAAAGTGGGTGTTCTTGGTGAAAATTTGTAACAAGATGAAGACATGATTAATCAAGAGGATAACACAATTAAAAAAGATGAAAAATTGGAACCCCTAATCATAGAGAGGCCCACGACCTCTAGGGCTAAATAGGACTAAATTATGTAACTTTATGTAACATTGACATTTAATTAATTAAGAGATTAAGTAGTTAATAATGTGATGGGAAGGAATCAATTGGATGACCTAAAGAACATCTTTGAACCTAAGGAACTAGTAAGTAAGTATAAGACTTGGTAAAATCTTAGAAATAATTCTCTAAGTGAATATGACTAAGTTTAAAGTAAGAACCTAATAATGAAAAGAATTTCATAAGAAAAATTAAATTGAAGTGATACTTAATTAAATGATTAATTAGGAATCAATTAGGGTCTCATAAAATGGAAAGATCCAAGAATGAAATTTTATTTAAAGACTTAGAATAATTTTCGGTTAAGATAAGACCATGAGTGTAAGTGAGAATGTTAAGTAATTTCATAATGCATCCTAAAAATGTAATGTATTAATTAAGGACTTAATGATATTTAATGTGGGTCCATGAGTTGACCAATAATATGATGATGCTTATCTTAGTCGAATTGCGACATGACATGGAAAGTATATTATTGATGAATAAACATGTTATATGCATTGAGTCATCATGCATTGTGGAAGTCCGTTGGACTGTTGTTAAGGCCATGTTGCCTAGGAGATTGAACACACCTTAGTGCGGGTGCGAGTAGACTAGTGTAGGTCATACTGTTGACCTTGGGGGTGTCGGGGTGCGGGTACCTCGCAATGGACAGATGGTAGCTCTTCTGTCCGTGGGCCAGACCGATGCAAACGCACCGACAATCCGGACTGAGACACTGTCCTATATCGTGATCTAGCGTAGAATGTCTGTACAATGCCTTGATGTGCACGTAGATAAACTGATGAGTTATAGCACTTTGGCCGCGGCAGTCGAGTTGCAGACATGTCTTTTGATCTTTTTCTCCGACTATTTTGTGTCTAGCTCCATGGAGTAGGATTTTGATGTTGTATACATATGCATACTGAGTTCACATATTATCTGACATTTAATCCTTATGATAATTCGTATTGATGTTTTACTGATGTATAACTGCCTGGAACTGTTAAATTATTTAATATATATCTCTTGATTCTGCTTATTTCTTTTATAATGATATGTGGGCGTCCTACGCTGTTTTGTTCTTTACTGCCATAATTGGTAATGATGGTAGGATGTCTTACCTCTTTCCTGTGTTTCTATTATTTCTGCCTGTATATAAATATGTTTCATCGAAGACGTCGGCGAGGAGGGTGAAGTTCACGAGTTTTCGGGTTTCTGGCCGGACTACAACTAGTACTTGCATTTGATCATGACTGTCCGACCACAAGGACTTTTGGGATACGTTCGCCTGTCATTTCTTGGTGGCCCAAATTGCTGGCACGTCAACTTCAACTCGGATCGCTGTGTCTACCGGGGAGACGTGTCTGTGTCATTAGCTTGGGGGCGTCATGATCCACCTATTTTCACCTGCTGTGTTTATCTACATTTAGAGTTCTACTTGCCCATTCAGAAAATGTGGGGTGACCGTTATTATACCCCACAGGAGGATTCATTCCTCTCCACTGCTCGAGCCCCGGCCCAAAATTTGGTGGCTCCTATGTGGGTTTCCTTCGATGAGAAAGACCCCGAGGAGGATCCCGAGGAGGATCCTGACACGGTTCCTTCTCCTCTTAGGGACTGATATTGTTGATAGCTACTAATGACTATCAGTGTTTATTTTGGTGCCTGATGTTTTATTATTTTTGGTGGGCTGTATATGTATGATCCTTTGGGCAGGTATAGTTTTGTTTTTTGGTATATCGGACTTTGTAACTAAACAGATTTAATATAATTATATATATAAATATGCATGTTGATCAAATGTATGCCTTACTTTCTGTCTTGCCATTTTATTTACGTAGCTATAATCAGACAAATTTAATCGTAATAAAAAGAACCGGGTCTTAACTTATAATTTTATTTTTCACATTGTAAATGACAATGTGACATTCCCTCTCAAAAAGGGGCATTACAGAAGCTGTCCAAGTGCGAATTTCGTAGAAGAAGTTCAACTTTTGGATTGAGGTTGCGTGTTGATGCAAAATGGAAATATTATGACGTATACTTCAAGGTAGTGGAACGTGCATGAGAATAGTTATTCAATTCACATTTTGGAATTTGCGATAGTCGTATTTGCATGGAAAATTTGGAGACATTTTTTTTTATGGATCAACCTACGATGTTTATAGTGATTACAAGAGCTTGGAGTACCGGTTCGATCAAAAGAAGTTGGATAAGAGGCAGAAACGATAGTTAAAATTTTTGAAAAACTATGATTTTCAACTTCAGTATTATTCCGGAAAGGCAAATGTCGTGGCTGATGCCTTAAGTAGAAAATGTACTTAGTATATCTGCTATGATGGTTAAGGAGAATTTGTTGGAACACGATTACTGTTCGAATAATCTGATAGAGGAGATTCAAGAGAAGCAGGAAAGTGATCTAGAAACAACGTAACTGGAGAAGCTACATGAGAGCTTGAAGACAGATAAAAGAGTAATATTCTCTTTTGTTTTAAATGTAAAAGAAATTTCAAGGACGAAATTCAATGACATCTGATAAAATTGGAATGATACAGAGAAGATTAGCATGGCCCCTGCACAAGGATGACACGCACAAATCGAGAAATGGTCCAAATTTTTCATGTGTGTTCCGGGGTCGACGAGGGTGGGATGTGATCACTGGTGCAATGAAGCAAGGACAAGGAGCGGCTTCTGGGAGGCTTCTAGGTGAAGGGTCGCATGAATGAACTAAATACGCACCGAAATGAGAGGGATTAAGAGATTGTGTAGGTATGGGACTGCATAGTTGAGGATGACTTAAAGGAATTGATTTGGCGTAGCCATATCAATATGTTGCAACTTCTTTTCGAGAGCTTAAAACATAAGAACTCCATGGTTAAGCATGCTTAACCTGGAGCAATTGTGGGATGGGTGACCTCTTAGGAAGTTTCCTAGGATGCGTGTGAGTGAGGACAAAAGCATGCTGAAAAGACCCGTGTTGGTTTGTGGAGACACTCATCAATCTTGCAGGCAGTCCCGGGACGTTACAAAGTTTATGTACTTTTGGGACTGTCCCCTAAATTCTTCCATACTCTTTGGCTTTCTCTTTGCCTAAGATTGAAAAAATTGGGAATCGGTCTGAAGGCCGCTTCTAACATAGTGGAGAGCAATCCTTTCATCGAGGTTCTCCACATTAATGCAAGTTGTATTGAACCTCTTACGGTATTCGCGAAGGGGCTCGTAGCGCCCTTGACGAATTACAAAAAGAGATTCAATAAATCTAGGTTGCTCCTTGGTGGTGGTGTAATGTAGCAAGAAGCGTTGTCTGAGGCCTTGCCAATTGGTGACGGATCCCGGTGGCAGGTAACAAACCATTTGAGGATCACTTTTTTTAAGGAGAGGAGGAAGGCGTGAAATAGCAATTGTGAGGATCCCCCATGGATGCGCATAGACTGAACATAGACATCTATGTGTTCCTAATTGTCCATAGTCCCATAATGGAGTTCCACATTGGTTGGAAACTTGAAGTTTTTTTGAACTCTATATTCCATTAACTGAGTAGAGAATGGATGCTCCTGATCGTCGAGGTCCAAGTTGTTATTAACAATATTGGACATTTCAACGTCAGCGTGCGACATTCTCTAGTCGCTAGCCGCGTTTTGCCTTCTGTCATCATGGAGTGGTCAACCTGGCCCTCATGTACAAATCGCTCCAGATTTTCTATTTTGTGACGTTGCTCCTCCAGTATCGCCGCTTATTGTCGTACTACGTTCAGCAAGTGAGTTCTGTACATGTTGGATTGAATCGTGCCTCTTGGCAAGACACACGATCATCAACATCATTGTTCTTGTTTCCTAGGCACTGATGCATTAGAATTCTAGGCCCATGATCGTCGGAATTGATTCTATGCACTCGGGGTCCAAGTCGATCCCTCACAAAGGTCCTACGCGATGGATGTGAGCTTTCATCAGAAAGTGAGGTTTTTTGCCTTTCGCGAGGGTGCCTAGTGTTGGGCTCCTAATTCCTCGTGGCGGAGGTTTCAACAACTGGTGGTGGTGCGACAGGGTGAGGATGATGGTGCATCGCTGGACCTAGTCTTTGGCCTCTCTTAGAGTTCTGTCTTGTGCTCACCATGGTTGGATGGGAATAGGAATTTAAAGATTCCCACAGACGGCACCAATGTTCAGTTGTGGATATTGAGGTGTACCTGAATAGGCATGAACTAGTGTTTTCCTCCTTGGGCAATAACAAAACGTGTTGTAACGGGGGTGGTTGGTACCTATAAAGGTATTCCAACACTCAAGTCAGGTTGTGCACAAGTAAAGTTTAAGCAAAAGAGCAATCGTTACCTGTTAAAGGTGATTGAACCTGATATTTATAGAGAGTGAATAAGAAAACACGTTAGTTTGATTGTTGCAGAGGATCCCCATAAAATTGGAAGGCTTTTTTACAAATCTGCCATTAATGGCAAAACTATTTACCAAATTGTCATACTTTTGAAAATATATACCAAATTGTCACATTTTTTTGCCTACATGGATTATTTTAATATTTACAATTACGCCAACACACATGGCATAATTACGTGAAAAATGTCAACATAGATGACGCTATCCACATAATAGTCCTAACACTATTGGCATTTTTCACGTAATTACGCCATACCTATTAGCATTTTTCATGTAATAACGTCACACATGTTGACGTTTCCACATAATAACGTCCCACATGTTGTGCGTAATAAAAAGTTATTCAATGATGTAATAGTAATTTTGATTTTATGAAAAAATTATTTAATAAAAAATGTGATTTTTATCGATGCAACTGTTGAATTATATCTATCCAATACCTTGATCATTTGTATCAAATTTTGAAAAATTAAACATCAATAAGAATATAATCAAGTAGTTCTTATTTTCATATATTTCAAAAGTATATATTACGTTAATCTTGACATATGTTAATGAAATACTAAATAATTTTAGATTAATATAAAATTTTATAAATATGATCTATATGATAAGAACTTTTAATCTAATGGTAGATTTTGTGATAAAATTATTCAATAAAATATTATTTAATAATGTAAAAGTAATTTTAAATTTAGGCTGATATAAATTAATTCATCCCCACACACACACACACACATATATATATATATATATATATATATATATATATATATATATATATATATATATATTTCAAAATGAGTAATAATACTTGAATATTTTTATCTCATCAAAAGCCCTCACAGACACCAATGCAAGCCATAGGAAAACACTTTGATCCCCCCACGGTAACTTCTTTAAAATACTTCAGATGAATCTATTTTAGAGTTTGTAAGAGATTCAAGAATATAATAAAGTCTGTGTAATTATCATAACTCATAATATAACTAACATAATAATACCTATTATTTTTTGGTGTGGAAAACGAAATTGGAAACGCAAGCATAAAGGAGAAGTGATGGTACACAATACTAAAATTTATATCACTTCACATCATGAACACATACAAAAATTAAGATATAGGTATACAGAAAATAGAAAGAGTTTAAATTGTAATTAAATTATTAAAATTATACAAATGTAAAATAATATCTATAAATAAATTTTTATTATTTTTTGGTACATATGTGTGGGGGAACATTATTTAGCAGAAAATAAGGTTGGGCCTATTATTGGATTAAAAGGTGGGCTCTGTCTGGGTTTCAACTTCCAAATTAGAAAAGAGCCTTCCTCTTTTTTTGGCTCTCCCCACCCACCGTCCATGGCTCGTGGTACTGCGTACGGATCTGTAGCCTAGCCTCCCTTCACAGTATCCTTCTCTCGCTCTCTCTCTCTCTCTCTCTCCTTTGACTGCATTGAAATGAAAGCATGAACCAGTAATCATTTTAGTTTAGTTGTTTCAGTTCTTATATTTGTTTGAAATCACTCTTTGACACACAATATCACTGTGGCAACAATGCCACTGGTGGCTTTACTGACCGAAGATACCCATTCTGCAGCATGAAGTTTTACTTGGGTTTTCAATTCTCTTGAGAAAATTTGATTCAAGAACCACCTGTAGATACATGGTTGATAGGTACTACGTGTAACCTTTAGGTGGCAAATATAATAGTTGAGAGGTTTTTCATGTTACCCAGATTTTAGTTATTGCATGGGATTAGGGTGCTAGTGAAAACCCATTTCTCTTCTCAATTTGCTACCTTTTTCCATTTCTGCTATTGTCTTGGCCTTTGGGCAGGTAAAGTGGGGCTTTCTTTTTTTTTTTTTCTTTTTTTTTTCCTAACCCTTAATCTAAAATCTATTTTCTGGAGTTTTGGTTTGATGGATTTTTTTTTCTTGCCTCTTTCATTTTTGGGTCCATTTGTAATCAATTTAAGTTTTCCTTGTATAATTAGAACCTTTGAAATTGATTATGTTGTTGTGTTTTTGTTTTTCTTGTTCTTTTTCTTCTCTTTTTATCCATTGATAAGCATTAATTGTTGATAAGATTTATATGGTTTTTAATTTGTAGGGCAATTTTATCAGCTCAAGTCTCTTTTCTTTAGATTCATTTCGAGTTCAACTTTGGGGCGTAGTAGTAGTTGGGAGTTTAGGAGGTTTTGTTAAAGATGGTTGGGAACCCTCCAGTGCTTGTCTCAACATTGCCAAGTGCTTTATCTTCATCTCTGATTACCCTACCAGGAAATTCTTTAAATTGCATGCCCTATCTTCCAGTTAGACCCCGGAGAAAAATCAACAGGATAAGAGCTACATCTGCTGATGCAGGGCATGCTCAACCGCCATCTGCTGCAGGAGCAAAGAATTCACTTGCGGTTGTTTTGGACATTCCTCGTACATTTTGGAGGCAAACGCTACGTCCATTAAGTGATTTTGGGTTTGGTGGTAGGAGCATCTGGGAAGGTGGGGTTGGACTGTTTTTAGTGTCGGGTGCAGTTCTGTTTGCACTTAGTTTGGCCTGGTTGAGGGGTTTCCAAATACGATCCAAGTTCAGGAAGTACACAGCAGTATTTGAGTTTGCTCAGGCTTGCGGTATATGCACCGGAACACCTGTGAGGATCAGAGGGGTGACTGTCGGCGATGTCATTCGTGTGAATCCTTCCTTAAAAAGTATTGAAGCAGTTGTTGAGGTGCCTTTTGATAACATAATGCTGTGATGGATATGAAACCTTGTTTCACTTCCCGTAGCCGTACCCCAACATCCCAGTATTAAAATATTGCTTGGCTTTGAAATTTAGTTGTTGCATTATATTAAAACTTTGGTTTTCTTCTATTTGTAGATTGAAGATGATAAAACAATCATACCGCAGAATTCATTGATTGAAGTTAACCAGTCAGGTCTTCTTATGGAAACTATAATTGACATTACTCCTCGAGATCCAATTCCAACACCTTTGGCTGGACCTCTTGATCAAGAGTGTCCTAAAGAAGGTCTCATTGTGTGTGACAGAGAAAAGATTAAGGGTTACCAAGGAGTAAGTTTGGATGCATTGGTTGGGATATTTACCCGACTTGGGCAAGATGTAGAGAAAATTGGTATAGCCAACAGCTATTCGTTGGCTGAACGAGCTGCTTCTGTTATTGAAGATGCAAAACCACTTCTTACAAAGGTGTGATGTAATTTTCTTACTCTAGTGTGCTTGATTGATGATAATATATCCTCTTGACTAGACTGTTGAATCAGGCAAGTTTCTTGCCAATGCAAGATGGATGGTTGCCCGACTTCGAGTTCGTTATAATATTTTTAAACAAGAACAAGTTTGTCTACTAATGCCTTAGAATTCTCTGTTTGAAAGAGTTGGTGAGGGAATTTTATTATCCACTATTATTATATTGTTTACCTGTTATACAATAATCCTTTGTTCAGCACATTTGCCAAATTAAGAAATTTGAGTAGTTAATCAAGGAACTTAATAGATCAAACTTGAAGTTCATAGATATGTCATAACATTCTGGAAACTTGAAATCTATGATCTTGTACTTCTAAGCTTTTATTGGTTTCCTAAAGCATCCTGGCAGCTCCAATTTTTTGTAAGCAAAAGTAAACATCTTCCACATAAATTCATTTGACCTCATCCAAATTCTGTGGAACATATCATGGTTTTACACTCATTTTGATGGTTCACTCACTCGCAGTTTAATAGTGATGTGTGTTACTTTCTCCATAATTATGGACAATTTGGTAATTGATAAGCAGAATGACAATAAAACTCTGATGTCTTAATATGCACCTACATATTTATGGTATTCATGTATCAACTCTCTGCTGTAGGTATTTATGGTTTCTTTTTGTATTATTATATCATGCATTCTCACCCCCATATTTTCCCTTTGATGTAGTGATGTCTCAGATCAAAGCCATGGCTGAAGATGTTCAACCTTTGTTGGCAGAAGTCCGTGATAGTGGCCTGTTGAATGAAGTTGAGAATTTAACCCGAAGTCTTACACAAGCCTCTGAGGATTTGAGGTTAATTTCTAAACCGCTCTGGCTCTTGTTTATCTCTAATTTGGCATGCATGCATATACATAACCATGTAGCACATTGTTATTAGTGTAAGGGATGCCAATAAGCTTGTCGACATCTTAATCTTGGGATAGATCCTGAGTGAGGAGACTAGACAAGGATGGTTGCAACAATATGAGGTTATAACTTGTAACATGCCTTATTTGTCATCTGTATCCCTTAAAAATTGAAATTGCATTTACAAGTCCTCTGACACATTGGTGTGTGCATAAAAGAAAGGATTGGAGATAAAGAATATTTTGAAAATTAGAGAAGTGATATGAGAGCCAAAGTTGGGGAAGAAATAGGAGAAAAGTGAGCACAGTGGAGTGGTTAGAGAATATGATGAGTTTCGTTCTCTGTGAGTTATTTCCTTTTTTTAAGGAAATAATAAATGGTGAAATGTCATACTTGTGTTTAATTTCAAAATTTAACTTGGAAGAGTAAGGATTATTTTGGGATGTTTGTGCCTAAATATGAAATGGAAACCTGTTTGAGAGTTCTCCAGAGATAATCTATGTCATCCTTCTACTGCCATTTTTAACCATGAAGATCGATAAGAATTTTAGAAGTCCAAAAGGGGATCTAAAATTCTTGAAGTATGAAAACTAATAAAGATCATTCATGTTTATGCAGAAGAGAATTGAACTGATTCAAAATGTCCATTTACTCTCTATTTTTACACTCAGAACATTCTTTAAGTATGATGGCATGTTTAACACTCGTGTTACAACTAATAGAAATCATTCTGTGCTTATGCAGAAGGGTACATTCATCCATTATGACCCCTGAGAACACTGAACTGATCCAGAAGTCCATATACACTCTTATTTTTACGCTGAAGAACATTGAGGTAGGACCCTAATTTTAAAATGGCCTATAAATATAATTAATATTTTATTGATTGCTTTTCTGTTGCATTATTGCAGAATATTAGCTCTGATATTTTGGGTTTCACTGGTGATGAAGCTACAAGAAGGAATTTGAAGTTACTTATCAAGTCCCTCAGCAGGTTATTGTGAGGACAAATTGCAATTAAAGTAGGATATAACATGTGATAAGGTTATTTCCAATGTTTTTCATCAACCACAACATTGAAGGAGAAAATAGTAATTTGTGACTATTATAGTTGCTTCTAAGGTGTGGCATTACCAATGGTTCATTCATTTTGCTGTGATAAAAATTTGTCTTTTCTGGTCTTAAATGAGGTGCAGATGTGTTATTGACTGGGGCAGCTGATTGCTATGTGCATAACCTTGTTTTCCTGTCGAAGTTATCTGGTCCATCTGTGTAGCATGGATGTGATTCTTAATGGTTGTCGCTTGTCACTCAGCTAAAATGCCCACCAAAGGGAGTGACGATACAGGCTTATATTATTCCAAATGTTTCATCGGTGAGGTTTTCAGTTGTATGCAATCGTCATCTTTCAAATAAATTTGATACGAGCATGATCATTTTGCCTACATACAGAGCAGTATGATATCATAGAAAATTGATGATTCATATTTCAAAACTTTCTATTGTTTTCTTTCCTTTTTTCACCCTTTGTTTCTTAAATCGAGTGGAAAATGGATATAGCCATTGTGATTGCAATGAGTATAAAGCTTTGTTCACCTTGCTTATAGTTGATATGGATAATTCATTCGGTATCAATGCATCTGGTCTCGTCTTTAGTTTTCAAAATGTCTTTTATCAAATTCATAATTATATCTAGATATATCTGGTATAGGAATCTAGAAAAGTTTTGAATTTATTGTGATAGCTGGATATACTACATATTTTCTTCAGTGTTTTGTCGAAGGATATATTTTAACGTTCTCTATAAATTAGTGGAATAAAAAGACCTAGGAATTTTGGCACTATTTTTAACATATGGTCAATTGTTTTCTCAATGTAAAATGTTCTTATATATATATATATATATATATATAGAGAGAGAGAGAGAGAGAGAGAGAGAGAGAGAGAGAGAGAGAAGTAAAATGTTTTTTTTTATATTGACTAAAATTTCATATTAGCCACGTCATACTAGAGGAAAATACGATTAATTGAACAAATGATAACAATATGACTATTCATTCAGCTGACAAGAGATAGTGTATTTAGGTACTGATCTAGAACATAAATGATGTGGTGGTAAGAATAAAATATATAATAATTTTAAATTAGTTCTATTACCTCTCTCGAGTACATAAAATTATTATGTCAGGCATGGTACAAGAAACGATGATTTCATAAAATAAGAATGGAATTAAAATAGAATGAAATGAGTCCAAATGAAATGCAATCATATATATTCTTAGTAAATGACATAAGTATCTCTAATAAGAAAAGCAAAGAAGGTTAACCTTTATTATGTATAATCTTTGAATTTTTTTTAACTTAATAACAAAATGTTAAAAATGTTTAAACTGCTATTTGAGAAGAAAGTAACGACTAACAAGTATCCAACATTTTGGATAAAATGTTCCATACATTTCTCATGATTTTTTTATGATAGTTTGGATAATAATTGAGTTTCATAATATTATTATATTTTTTATATAAATTTTTTCATATATTTACAAATTATTATCCATTGAAATTTTACATGAGTATTTAAAATTAATTGCAAGACATCAAGGGTTGATTGAAAATAAAATAAGAATTTCGACATGATAAATTTAATAAAGGGTAATAAATGTCATTCTATAAAATAAACAAGAGTATGTTAGGAAAAAATAAAAAATAAAATCTCATTCCATAGTATGGAATCACTAATTCCACCTCTTTGAAAAGAAATGGTGATTCTTGATCTTTTGAAATTAGACTTGGAATAGAACCATTATTTTATGCTATTTTTTTCTAGCATGAGAATGCTTATTTCACGGAATAAAACTTGGAATGGAAACATTATTACCTGTGTTTGCGTACCAAACATAACATTAGTCATTCATAGTTATATGTTAAAGTTTCAGCCACATAATTTTTCATTAAAAAGCTTATCTTCTTATTTTATTCACATATTTTTAAAGTTGTATGTAAAATTTTTACAATTTTTTGTGGAAATTAATATGAAATTGATGAAAGTTGAGATTTTGTTATCAAAATGTTAAGTTGTGTGAAATAATATTTCTTTTTGTATAGGTTGCACATATTATAATAAAGTAAATGCATGAAGTTCATAACCTAAAGGGACTAAAATGAGTTCATGACATATTTGTTTTTTCCAAACTCTCTCTCTCTCTCTCTCTCTATATATATGATACAATGTTTCTTTTAGTGTAGGTTGCACATATTACAATAAAGTAAATGCATGGCCGTCATAACATAAAGGGACTAAAATGAGTTCATGACATAATTGTATTTATTTTCCAAACTTCAGATATATATATATATCTCAAATTTAAAGTTATCACATTTACTCAAATACTGAATGATCAAATTTAGTCAACAAATTTTATTAGATGTGTTAAAGAATTGAGTATAAAATAAACCAACGAGGAGTAAATTGTTGAGTACGATTAACATGGTCAATGCTTTCTAAAATCTTCGAGTGGCAAATTTGTATATACACTAATTAAGATTTTGGGTGAGGGGGAGGGGACCAGAGCCCCCACTGACCCGCCTGAGGATTCGTTGCTTCATGTATTTATACTAATATATAGGTCGTCTCTTTGAAAATAAAAAATCCATATGGAAAATGACAATTTAAATCTGTTCCTATCGAAGAGGACATGGAGCAGTTGGAAATATTAAAATTGTATTGCCATTAAAAGTGGAGCTTTGAATAATTTGTGGTCTTATTGTTGTAAAAATGAATAAATAAATAGATTAAAAGTTGACTTCTTTTTTAACAGTAGTAGCATTTGAATGTTTATTATACTTTATATGGAATAATTACAATATTAAGGCCTAAACCCAACAATTATTAGACACCAAAATTTGAATCCATGTCTTCAGAACAATATTTTAGGCAGGTGGATGACTTCATGGAACTACTGTTTATGGTCAAATTGCTAGGCGAATTTCTGTAAATAAAAACAAGATCCTGATGGAGGTTGATACACAAATCCTGGGTTTATTATCCCGTTGTGGCTACAAGCAATAGTTCAAGCTCACTGGTAAATTGTAAATGAATCAGGTTCATACTGAAATCTTCCCTTGTCATTCTTAAAAGTCCAAAAATATAATCTGCACAAAATCATTTGATCAACGAAGAGAATAACATGGCCAAAATAATCCTTGTCCGCATAACAAAGTAAAACTTCATAGGAGATCTACATATCTGAAGAACAGTAATTTTTTAAACAAAGCAGCAAATCTAATAGCTCATATATATATTTGATTATTTGCTCAATTTTCACTCTAATTTTCTAAATGCCAAACTGAAAAGGAAGACTCCAATGTTGCTTCTATAAAACAATTTTATGACAACCATAATCAAGTACAACTAAGTTCTTTGTATCAGACACAAGGGTGGTGGAAGAAACCCACAGATTTTACAGGAAAAAAAAAATGAAAACCATCAAATTTTCACAAAGCTGCGGTCAACACAAAGGTCTCTGACTCAATAAAGGCGTTAGGCATGGCATTGAAAGTTTCCACATATGAAGTTTAGATTATGAAAACAGTTGCCTACAATGCTCTTGAGAAAATTTTATAGATAGTAGGTAGAAATGTAATTCATTATCTATACATATGTATATATATAATTTGAAGTAGTACCCAATTTTTCAGTGCTACAGAATCTTCCACTCACAAGTGGTGACACAAACAGATCAATACCTTATCTCCTGCCAAAATATTAGAGCTTCTCCAAATTGAAAACATTCAAGAGTTTTCAAGTAGCCGATATACTGTGATTTCTTGCTGCTTGAAGTACCGTCGGTCCTCTTCATCCACAAGAACAAGATTTAGAAAATACTTCACGCTGAACTTGTTATTGATATTGTGGTATGTAGGTGTTAGCTCATATGGACTAAGGAACAATCTAACAGGAATTGATTCTCCTGAAAAAGCAATATCAGCAGTTGCCATTTATGTATCCTCAGAGAGAGAGAGATCAAATTAAACATCAAGGTTAGACAGATAGCTCATTCTGCTAGATATCAAATAGTCCATGGTACAAGAAAACATGCATTAAAAAAGATTACCACATAATATTTGGTATTTGCCATCTTATCTTTAATAAACAAGGGTTATAAATGACCTCAAAAGCACTTGGTTCCTAAGTTTATCGAGACACCAGATGCTGAAAAGGTGTTGACTTCATACTCATTCTACTATTGTGGTTAATTAACTTACAAGTTAATAAATTTAGGTAAGTGTAATACTTATATGTATTAATTTTAACCAGCACAGGAATATATCTAATCTAATCATAAATTACAAAGTTAAAAAGCAAGCACAAGCATTTCTTTCAAAAACAGTAAGAAAAAAATTGAGAATAGTTATTCTCATGTCATGTATTGATCATAATCATTTGTACGTATCTAATGGATGTTAACAAGAAATATAATACTTCTCTAGGAAAGGTGCCACTGTGTAATTGACCAAGAAGACAATCAGTAGCTATTCCCTGACAGATCAACTGTTAAACTCAGAACACAGGAACTTAAAACATGCACGTGGTAACTGTATATCTTCCTTTTCCAGCTCTTCTGAAGAGCTTGGACTTCAATCCTCATTTTCTAAACAAGAACTTAAAATGAATGAATAAGAGTAAGCTGACTTAGCCTCAACAGAATTAAGGCAATATGAATCCCTCAATTACACGTGAAAAAAGAAAAACATAATTTACTATTTAGGAATTCTTAATAAAATTGTTGAAAGAGAGAAAATAGAGAGACATATGAAGAAACCGTGTGTTTCAACTACACAACGAAGGCTGAATATATACTCAATAGGTAAAAAATAATTACATAATTTACATGATGTGGGACTAACAGTTGTACTACTAATTACATCTAATTACATATTGTTAAGAGTAGATATTATGTATGTTATTTATTTTGCATTGCATCTAATTTATTGCAGCCCATCTTACATATATAAATACACAACCTGCACCCATATTGGGTACAGTTTTCCATTCTTCCTATCTCATTACATGGTATCTAGAGCTAGGCTCTAAATTTTTTTTTTTCTCTCTCTCAGCTTTCGAAAAAAAAAAAAAAAAAAAAAAAAAAGCACGAATCATATGCAGCGTTCGTTTCGGATCTAGGGCAGCCCCGGTGTGGCTACCGCTTGGCTTCACTCCAATGCCGGTGCAACTCCGGCCGCGGGGAGGGGCGGCGAGCGGTGGGTTCGCCGGTGGCGAAACGGCCTCTGGCCGGCTGTTTGGGGTGGAGAACACGCGACTTGCGTGAAGAACACCCGGCCTCGTGGGTGGTTGGCGTGGCGTTCAACCGCCACGAGACGTGCGACCGGCGGTTATCGTTTTCTCCGGCGAGTCTCCGGCGTGGTGATTTCGTTTTGACATTTTTAAGTTTGTTCTTTTCGGTTGGCGCCATTTGCGTCGTTTGTGGTCTTCCGAGCCTGATTGACGTGTTGTTAATGATCTTTTCCCTCCTTCTAGATTGATTTGTTGAGTTTGTGAGTATGGGTGATGAAAACTCTGAAATTGTGGGTACGGACAACAGGAGTGGAGGTTCTGAAACTACCTATACTAATGTTCTGGCTGAGGTTATTCCCTCCAACATTAAAATTACTGACCGAAAGCTTGATAGTGATGGTGCTAACTATCCTCAGTGGAAGAAGGCAATTCTGATGTACTTGAAAGGTCACATGAAGGAAGACCATCTCACCCAAGAGACAAAGGGATGAATCAACTAAGGATATGTGGATTCGGGAAGATATGCGTTTATATTCAACGATTCGTTGGATCCTCGGGTTGATGATATTACCACTCATTGCACCACTTGTCAAGGAATTATGGCGTCTTTGTTCTCGTGTGCCATGATTTATCTCTCTTATATACGAAGACACGGGATTATCGCGCTAATCAAAAGGATGAATCTCTTAGTGATTATTATACAACTTCAAACGCTGTATTTGAAGAATTGAACACATTGTTACCTATCACTTCGATGTTGCGAGGCTCGGCGAGAGCGATTAGCGATGATGTGTTTTTGTCGAGTGCGTGGTGAATTTGGTGCGGCCCGATCTCGGATTTTGACCGGTTCTAGTAGTTTGACCACTAAGGATGTATACTCTCGCCTCCTCCGAATTGCTCGTGACATTTCCAAGTCTCATCCCTTAGCCTCGAGCGAGGCATACGCTTTGGTGAGTTCTACTTCTCGATGGGAATTGGTGGTCGTAGTGGTTCTCGTGGTGGACGAGGTGGTGGTCGTGATACCGGAGACCTGTGGTAGTGGTGGTGGAGGACGGGATCCCACCACTTATTTGTCGTTATTGTAAGGAACCTCATATTAAGTTGGAAACTTCACCGATCAATCCCATCCACAAATGCGTTTTGCTCGTCTTGCTACCGATGAAGGCATTCCTCCCACCAACCCATCGGCCCTAGGCACAGTAATGATGACACCGACGAGTTTGCTCAATACACTCGCTTCAAGCCTCTCGGTACGTTCCACCATCTCCTTCTTTGCCTCTGTTGCTCATACGGGTAATCCTACTTTGCATGCTTATCATCACTTTCCCGCAACCGGGGCCATTGATTTAGGGGCTTCCGACCACATGACTAGCCGACAGTACTCTTACATCCTTTACCCTTCCCCTCATCTTCCTAGTGTTACTTTAGGCGACGGCTCTGTTGCTCTGTCATTGGGAGGCGATCTGCGTCTCCCACCTCGACCTCCCTCTTTCTCGAGTTTTATGTTTGAATCAATTTCCATTTAATTTACTTTCTGTTAGTCGATTACTCGGTCACTTAATTGTAGTGTTCACTTCTTTCTTGATTCTTGTGTCTTTCGGGAACTTGGGACGAAGAGGGTGATTGGTAGAAGTCGTGAGCGAGCAGTGCTGTACATCCTGAGTCTTTGTCCCGGATCAAGAACCAGGTGCTGTTGCTTGTTCGAGTGTGGTGATCCTCTACAACTTCATTGTCGTTTGGGTCATCCGTCTCTGCAGTCTTTAAAAAGTTGTGTCCTAGTTTGAGTCGTCTATCTATTTTAGAATGTCGGTCGTGTCGATTGGCTAAACACCATAGGAGTCCTTACCCCTCACGGGTCAATAAGCGGCGTCCCCCAAACTAGTTCATTCGATATTTGGGGTCCGTGTCCAATTAGTTCAAAGTCTGGTTTTCGGTATTTTGTAACTTTTGTGGATGACTTTTCAAGAATGACTTGGTTATATTTCATGAAATCTCGTTCTGAATTGTTTTCTATATTTACCGCTTTTTGCTCTGAAATTACAACCCAATTTAGTATCTCTGTGTGTGTCCTTCGCAGTGATAATGCAAAAGAATATTTCTCTAGTGATTTCACTTCCTATATGATTCAACATGGGATGGTCCATCAATCCTCATGTGTTGTTACTCCATGACGAGAATGGCGTTCTTTGAACGCAAAAAATAGGCATCTTTTGGAAGTTGCTCGATGCTTGTTGCTTCATATGTCCGTTCCTAAAATTTTTGGGGCGATGCTGTTTCTCTTTACTTTTGTTTTCTAATTAATCGGATGCCATCTTCTATCTTACAGGGTCAAGTTCCTCATTCTGTACTTTTTCCTTCCCAATCTTTGTTTCCCCTACCTCCTCGTATTTTTGGTTGTCAATGTTTTGTGCAGGATAGTCGGCCTCAAGTTTCCAAGTTACATCCTCGCTCACTTAAATGTGTCTTTTTGGGTTACCCTCGCCATCGAAAGGATACGGATGCTTCTCTCGATTTAGGCCGGTATCTTGTGTCCGTGATGTCACCTTCTTTGAGTCTACTCCGTTCTTTCTTCAACCTCCTCCTCCGGTTATTGAGGAATATGAAGAAATTCTCATTTATCACACTCTTCGGTCTCATGATTCGGGTCACATCCTTCCTCTGGTGTTCCCGATTCAGTCTTGTCCTCCACATCGGCCACCCATCCGACAGTGTACACTCGCCGAACTTGTGTTCCCTCTGCTTTGACTGCACCCATGGATGTACATTGCTCTTCAATAGACACACCACCTCCATCCACCTCTTCGTCACAGGATCCGACTCTTGACCTTCCCATTGCCCTTCGTAAAGGTAAACGTTCTTGTGTCACTCACCATCCTATTGCATCCTTTATTCATTATGACCATCTTTCCCCTTCCTCCCAATCTTTTGTTGCCTCTCTTGATGTTGTCACAGTTCCCAAAAATATTGTTGAGGCTCTGGCTCATGATGGGTGGCGCCATGCCATGGAGGAGGAAATGCTTGCTTTGGAACATAACCAGACGTGGGATCTCGTTTCCCTTCCCTCTGGTAAGCGTGCCATTGGGTGCAAGTGGGTGTTCACTGTTAAAGTCAATCCGGATGGTACCGTTGCTCGTTTAAAGGCTCGGCTGGTGGCCAAGGGTTATGCTCAGACTTATGGAGTTGATTACTCGGAGACCTTTTCTCCTGTGGCCAAATTGGCCTCTGTTCGCATATTCATCTCTTTAGCTGCCTCTCATCACTGGCCCCTGCACCAGCTTGATGTTAAAAACGCCTTTCTTCATGGTGATTTACAGGAGGAAGTCTATGTGGAGCAACCACCTGGCTTTGTTGCTCAGGGGGAGTCTGGGCAAGTTTGTCGACTGAGACGCTCTTTGTATGGATTGAAACAATCCCCCCGGGCTTGGTTTGGAAGATTGAGTGAAATTGTTGTGAATTTCGGCCTGAAAAGGAGTAGCTATGACCACTCGGTCTTCTACAAAAAGTCGAGGAGGATGCATCCTCATGGTTGTGTATGTTGACGATATAGTGATAACGGTGAAGTGACTTCTTAGGCATCTCAAAACTCAAGAGTTTCCTTCAAACTAAATTTCGGACAAAAGATCTTGGTCCTCTAAAATATTTCCCAGGAATTGAGGTAAGTAGAAGCAAAAGGGGCATTTTCCTTTCACAACGGAAATATGTCATTGACTTACTATCTGATGTTGGCATGTTGGGAACCAAACCTTGTGATACTCAGATGGTTCCAAATGTGAAACTCAATGCGATGATGGAGAACTACTATCGGATCCCGAGAGTACAGGAAATTGGTGGGCAAACTTAACTACCTTACTTGTGACACGTCCGGATATCTCTTTCCCGATGAGTGTAGTCGGTCAATTCATGTCATCTCCTCGACAATCTCATTGGGATGCGATGTACTACATATACTAAGATATTTGAAAGGAGCCCCGGTCGTGGGATTCTTTATAGAGACAATGGACATTATAGGTTACAAGGTTATTCCGATGCAGATTAGGTGGGTGTCCCGTAGATCGGAAATCAACTTCGGGTATTGTGTGTTCCTTGGAGAAATCGATCTCTTGGAAAAGTAAGAAACAAAATGTAGTAGCAAGATCAAGTCTTTGAGTCAGAATATCGAGCAATGGCTCAAACTTCTTGTGAATTACTATGGGTCATCATTTACTTGATGAGATTGGGTTCAAGGTTTCTCTACCTATGAGACTATGGTGTGACAACCAGGTGCCCTTCACATTGCCTCGAACCCGTTTTCCATGAACGGACAAAGCACATAGAAGGTCGACCGCCACTTCATTCGAGAGAAGATCCAACAGGGACTCGTATCTACGGGTATGTCGGAATTTGGTGAACAGATAGCGAGGACATACTCACGAAGGCTCTTAACGGGAATCGGGTTAATTATCTTTGTAACAAGTTGGGCATGATTAACATCTATGATCCACTTGAGGGGAGTGTTAAGAGTAGATATTATGTATGTTATTTATTTTGCATTGCTAGCCCATGTATGCTAGCCCATTTATTGCTAGCCCATCTTACATATATAAATACACAACCTGCACCCATATTGGGTACAGTTTTCCATTCTTCCTATCTCATTACACATATGTTTCCAACAGTTTCCAACAGTCCCCCTCAAGCTGGAGCATATAGATCATATGCACCAAGCTTGTTACACAAATAACTAATTCGTGGACCTCTCAAGGACTTGATGAAGACATCTGCTAGCTTATCATCTAAGTTGACAAAGTTTGTGGTGATGTCTCCTGATAGAATCTTTTCCCTGATGAAACGACAATCAACCTTAATATGTTTGTTCCTTTTATGAAACACTGGATTGGAAGCCATATGCAAAGCAGCTTGATTGTCACATATGAGTATCATTTTCATAACGTCACCAAATTGAAGTTCTTTGAGGAGTTGTTACAACCAAATGAGTTCACAAGTGACTGAGGTCATAGCTTGGTATTCTATTTTGGCACTAAATCTTGCAACTACATTTTGCTTCTTACTTTTTCAGGAAATTAGGTTGCCTCCAATGAGTACACAATACCTAGAAGTGGATCTTCCGTCATTAGGAGAACCTGCCCAGTCAGCATCTGAGTATCCAACAACCTGAGTATGTCCTTTTTCTTCATAGACAATGCCTCTTCTAGGAGCTGCTTTAATATACTTTAGGATGCGAATCACTGCATCCCAATGTGCATCACAATGTGAATTTAGAAACTGACTTACCACACTAACCGCAAAGGAGATGTCAGGACGAGTAACAATGAGGTAGTTCAGTTTTTCAACTAACCTTCTGTATCTTCCTGGATCTGAGATTGACTCCCCCTGATTTGGTAAAAGTTTAGCATTGGGATCCATAAGAGTGTTAATAGGCTTTGCATTCAACAAACTTGTTTCCTCAAGAATGTCCATGGCATACTTCCCTGAAATTACTATACCATCATTGGATTGTACCACCTCTATTCCCAAGAAGTATCGAAGTCTGCCAAGATCTTTGGTCTGAAAGTGATGACCAAGATACTATTTTACCTGAATTATACCATGGTGATCACTGCTAATGATAACAATGTCGTCGACGTACACAATCAAATAAATACACCCTTGAGCTGAATGGCGATAGAAGACAGAGTGGTCAGCCTCATTGCGTGTCATACCGAATTGCTGAGCTACAATACTAAATCGGCTAAACCAAGCCCTAGGAGACTG
Organism: Ormosia semicastrata; assembly: GCA_029884595.1. Lineage (NCBI taxonomy): Eukaryota > Viridiplantae > Streptophyta > Magnoliopsida > Fabales > Fabaceae > Ormosia > Ormosia semicastrata. The sequence continues at coordinate 20,981,402 of JAQQTO010000042.1, read as the reverse complement.
TTGAGGCGATCAATCTAGCCATCAGGGCCAAGCTTGACCGTATAAATCCATCGATAACCTATAACAGACTTCTCGGGAGGAAGAGGAACAAGTTCTCAAGTATCACTACTCTGAAGGGCAAACATCTCATCGATCATAGCTTGTCTCCACCCAGGATGAGATAAAGCATCACCTGGAGAGTTAGGAATAGACACAAAAGACAAGGAAGAAAGACAAGGAAGAAAGACAAGCATAATGCAAAAAAAATAGGCGATGATAACTCAAATTAACATAATGAGGAGAAGGGTTACGAGTAGACCGTATACCTTTTCGGAGAGCAATGGGAAGGTCAGGTTTAGGAGACAGTGCCGGAGTTGGTAAAGGAATTGGTGCCGGAGGAGAGTCCACATTGACCTTTGCAACTTCTGGTGGAGGTAGGGGCAGTGGAGGTTGTTGTGATCAACGATGATAGACCTGGAAGGGACGAATAGTAGTGGTGGTTTGCTAGACATGGGGGGTCGGAAGTGTATCTGACTCAACAGTGATAAGAGAAAGAGCAACGGGTAAGACCTCAGAGATAGGCTCAAGAGTCGATGAAGGAGACTAGAAGAAGGGAACAGACTCAAAGAAGGTAACATCGGCCGAGACGAGGTAACGTTGGAGATCAGGAGAAAAACGATAACCTTTTTGGGACCGAGTATAACCAAGAAAAACACACTTAATAGATCGGGCGGAAAGTTTATCAAGACCAGGAGTGAGATTATGAACAAAACAAGTAGACCCAAATATACGAAGTGGTAGGTGGAGCTGTGCGTAGAGGCCTTAGGGGGTGTGTGTGGGCGCGTCAGAGGGTCTCTCCAGTTGGGCTTTCGGGTTCTAGCCGAGCAGAGAGAGGCGGTTCTGGTGCTAGGGTCACCGGCCCAAAAAGTCGTCGAAAAAGTTGGCCAACGACGGTAGACGGCAGTGGACAACGACGAGCAACGATGGGCTACTGGAAAGAGGACACAACAGAGATGAAAGGTCGGCAAACCAAAATGGAAACACGATTAGCCTAAAAAAAATTTCACTGGAGAGCAGTGGGCTCACCGGGCGTGCACGGTTTTTAGAATTGTCTCTCTTTAGGCTCTAGATACCATGTTGAAAGAGAGAAAATAGAGAGACATATGAAGAAACCGTGTGTTTCAACTACACAACGGAAGTTGAATATATACTCAATAGTTAAATAATTACATAATTTACATGATATGAGACTAACAGTTGTACTACTAATTACATCTAATTACGTATGTTTCCAACAGTTTTCAACAAAAATTATTTCAAGTTTCAAGAAAACTAACTGTATGAGTGGTTAAGTCAATATATGATTAATAGTTTAACACATTAAACATTATTTGAGTAATATTTAACACTTGTTTCGTTAATTGTTTCTAGAATATAAATATTTTGCTAGGGTATCCTAAATTGTAATTCTCCCAAAAACTTTTCCTTTGCCTTCCCTTTTTTCTGTTTTCCTTAACACTTATTTAATCAAATGATGATAAAATTAATTAGACAATGCAGGATTTTAATGAAAAGATACTTGCCAATTAGTTAGAGGCTTAAGATTAAAATAATCAAATAATTAAAAAATCCCATCTACAAGCTATAATGAATGAAGTTTGAATCTCAGAATACATATACATTACAAATTTGATGTTTTACAATTCAAAATAACCTGAATCGAAATACTAATGCAAAGTATTAATTAAATTTGAAAGTATTTATTTTATCCTATTGTCTCTTTCAACTACATCCATTAAAATATCATTTTAATGATGAACAATATGAAAAATGGATTAAAAAAATAAGATGAAAAATTGGTTTCTTCTTGTTTTGAAAGAATAATTGACAAAAGTTTGAGACAAATTCTGCCACTAGTAATTAATAAATCTTACAATATGATGAATACTAACTTTCAACAAATATGATATTGATATGTATTCGATTAATTCTATGACACATGGGTACTCCAAAATGGTTGTTGAACCCGTACTGGATACGTACATAGTACCGATACTCATTGGGTACACATGGGTTACCCAATGCACACATGATGAGTAGGTACTTGATATCACTCAGGTACAAGTCATCAGTCCACGCAAAATACCAAGTTTTGTCACTAAGTTGTTTGTTTACCTATTAAATGAAACAAACTATTACTTCACTCCATTTAAATCATGTTCCTTCTTTATATATTTTTGCTTACTCGAAATATTTTATGGAGTTCTGTTGAAACCTTGTAGTTAAAACATTATGAAAATTGTATTTATCTTATGATTTAATTACTTTATTGTTTATATTTTTATATCTCTATATAATATATTCGGCCATACCCGTACCCTAGTTTTTAGAAATTTTACCTTACCGCATACTAGTACCCACACCCGTATCCATGCTACTTAGATTTAATTATTGCACCATGAATTTGTGTTTGAGTTTGTTAAGAGTCGGTTTGCTTGTAGACCTGTGTCAGAGTCAGAGTCAGAGTCTGATTTTTCTATTCATTTGTTTGATACTTTTTTTAATTCTAAAGAAATGAGCGAATACAGAGATCAACCCACTAAGACCCTTCAGGATTACCTCCACCCTACACGCACAACCACACCATCATGCATCATGTTTCCAACTAATACTCGCCAACTGGATTTTAAAACAAGGATGGTACAGTTACTCCCTACTTTTCATGGCTTGAAAAATGAAAATTCATATTTGCACATTAGGGAGTTTGAGGAAGTAGTTGCGACTTTTTATAGTCAAAATGCAATTGATGACATTGTGAGACTCAAGTTATTTCCCTTCTCTTTGACGGATAGAATTAAGAGTTGACTATACTTACTGAGACCACGATCTATTGGGTCATGAAATGAGATGACTCAAGCCTTCAATAAATATTTTCCCCAACACAAGACCAACGCTTTAAAAAGGAAAATCTCCACCTTTGCACAAAAAGACAGTGAGACTTTGTATCAGTCTTAGGAGAGATTTAAGAAGTTATTGAGTATGTGTCCTCACCATGGGTATGAGAATTGACGCTTTGTGAGCTATTTTTATAAGGGACTTACACCTAGAAGTGTCAATTTGTGGAGATGATGTGTAATGGTGAGTTCTTACAGAAAGATCCTGATGAGGCCATAGAATACCTTAATGAGCTTGCTAAAAAAGCTCACACTTGGACTAGACCTAGTGCTACTGAGAGCACAAATAGGTCAGCTGCAGGAAACCCAAATGGTGGTGGAATTTACCATCTCAGGGAAGAGGATAACCTAAAGGCTAAGGTTGAGATACTCACTAGGGAGCTAGAGGTGTTAAAGACTAAGGACTTAAAGCCAACATGAGTGGCTAATCATGCAGAGTCTTTTAAACCATGTTTTGTGTGTGGCGGGGTAGATCACCTCACACAAGAATGTCCCACATTTGTTGATATGAGAAGGATGTACGAGGAACAATGTAATGCTGTAGGTATGTACAAGTCTTTTACACCTTTCTCTGATACTTATAATCTGGGGTGACGCAATCACCTCAATTTTAACTGGAAGTCTGAAAACTAGCCGCCTGCACAACCTCCTAGATTATATCCTGCACCATATTATGCACCTTCATCTTCTAAGAGTCCTTTAAAAGACACTTTACATGCTTTTATTGAGGCACAGGATAAGACTAACCAAAAGTTAGAATATTTGATTACGCAAGTTGTTGAAGAAAACAAAAATATAAAGAGCCAAGTGTCTAAATTGATGAACTCCTTGAGTGTGAATGAGCGAGGTAAGTTCCCTTCTCAAGCTCAGTTCGCACCCCATGGTCAATGATCTGTCGATTATTTTCATACTTTAAATGCCTTATGATTGATTTAATTGGACTCCATATGTGCTCAATTGTTGACATTTAGCTAAGTTTCTGATTTAGAGTTGTCTTTGGATGTTTATTGTGAAACTATGCTAAATGCGGTTATAAACACTCATAAATGAATTATATTTTTCAGGATATCTTTGAGTGTTTGAGTCCATTAGCATCAAACCAAGCTTGATGGCCATTTGAGGAGAGAGATGAATGCTTAAGGAGATCAATATCACCTCTTGAAGCAATGAAAGAAAAGTATTTGTAAAGAATCCGGGCTGAAAATGAAGGTGTCAAATTACAGGGCCCATGTCGAATTACAGGGCACTGGCCGTGTCAAATTACAGGGCCCATGTCACTGACAGGGGGGTGGGCCGTGTCAAACAACACGGCCCGTGTCAAATTACGGGGCACAGGCCGTGTTCTTCTCGACTTGTGAAATACATGGAATTGGGGTGACAGAAAAGTACAGGGCCTGGGCCGTGTCATATGACACGGCCCGTGTCGTCGCACCAGAAAGTTAAATTCGTATTTTGATGTTAAATTAGGTATCCAAACCTATAAATAGGATGGCTTAGAGTCCTTAAAGGAGGTCTGGACAGGGAGAGCCGTCAAGGGAACTGAGGGAAACACAAAGACCAAGGGGAAGGGAGATTGAATCGAAGATTGGAGTCTCGGGTTCGAGCAATCGGAGATTGATCATCCCCAACTTTTGGAAACTAGTTTGATCTTTAGTTTTCTTTTGCACTTTCGTTTTGAACTATGTTTTTCTTCTATTTTTCTTATGATTTTTGAATTTGCCATGTGTGGCTAAACTCCTTGATTGGTTAAGGGAGGATGAAACTCTAGTTTTGATTATGTGAATCTTGCATACCTCTTTATATCAATACAATTATGTTTTTATTCATATGTTTCTATTCTTAAATCAATATAAAGGTTTTTATATTCTTGCCAAACTTGAAAGTGGTAAAACTAGGATTCTATGTGATTGCGGTGGTATGACTAGTGAGACATATGATCTAAGTAATTTAATCCCTATGTGTGATTAGACCTTAGTGTGATTAGTTTTCTAATTCTTAATGCAATCATTAGGTAGGTGTAAGAGCGGTTGCTTTACAAATAACTAATGGTTAGGATTTGATTTGAGCATTCTTGAATTAAGCAAAACTTAAGGAAGACATGAGATTTATCTCACAATCACATAAGAACATAATTGATCATGTTGGTATAAAGGGTATGTAAGTTGGCATAATCATATAAATCTAGTGGTGGATTCTATCTCTTAACCAATATCTTTAACTTGATAATTCAATTTGGGTTTACTGCTTTGGTTTAAGTTTAATTTCTTTTGTTAGTTTTAACTAACAAAACCCCCCTTTTTAATTTTACTATTTATTTTTCATCAGAGTTTAATTTAGGAATTGGATTGATAGTGTTAATTGAATTGGTTCTCTGTGGATCGACCCTTGCTTACTACAACTGGTTGCAAGGTTTTATATTTTTGGTGGAACTTGGCAACTGTTTTTGATACTTATTTTTAATCACATTCCACACCACACCAAATTTTGGCGCCGTTGCCGGGAAACCAATTTTCCAATTGCGCTATTAATTTGTTTCCTATTTTTACTCTGTTTTTTATTTTTTTTATTTTAATTTTTAATTCTTTCTTTCTGAGTGTTTGTAGGTGTTGATATGCATTGATCATGGAAGCTTGTGAGATTTGCTTATCATCTGGACATCCCACTGATTTGTGTCCCACTTTCCTAGTAGACACAAATGAGGAGGTAGAGCGATATGGGGATATTACGAACCGTCAGACAACTACAACCCCTACTCCAATACATATTATCCAGGGTGGTGGGATCCTCCTAACTTGAGTCATGGCGGCAACAAGTTCAACCTCCTAGGCAACCCGAACCTTCACCGGAGGAGCTAATAAGACAAATGGCCACTAATAACATTCGGTTTCAGAAGAGACAAAGGCCATGAGCGACGACACCGCAAAACTCTTTGGGGCGGTTAGCCACGGAATTCGATAAGATGTCGAGCCTAATTTACGGAGACTTCCTCATAATTCGAAGAGGATATGAAGGAAGATCCTAGTCTTTGTCACATTGCACAAAAGGGAAGACGTTAGATGAACCCACCTCTCATCCACAAGCTATTGAAGAGAAAGAAATAAAGCTGAAGAGGTAAGTGAGGAGGAGGGAAAACTCTAAGGCCCCCAAGGTAAGTATTCTTGAACCCTTCCTAAGGTAGTGGAGAGACAATATGATGAGTTGTGTGATGAATTTCCCGATTTTATTAGTTTCAATAATTATACTCATTGCAACTCATGTATGCGATTGTGATGGTGACATGATATGTGTTGTTTGTCTTTGAAATTTTTGCATTCTTGAGAGTTGATGATTCTGTTTGTGCGAAGCTAATGTTGTTGAAGGATCTATCAACAACACTTTTGATGCGATTGCGGGATCTAAGATACAAGGAAAGATAGAATTGCGAGGGCCTCAAGAGTTTTCGGTGAAGGGAGAAGAGCACCGATGACGGACACTCTTGAAGTGGATTTTGTTTTTGGGCCATGGTCCAATAGAAACAATGCATATGAAGTTGATGAAGTGCACATATTACTTTTCGGTGGTGAAGTCAAGGCAATTAAGGAAGGCCAATGGGACCACTGGTGGAAGCCTCATGTTTGTTTCAACCATAACTTGGTCATTACGTTATAGTCAATGGGACCCCTAGGTGGAAGCTTTCATGTTATTTCAAGCATAAATTGGTTATTATGCTTTCGCCAATGGGATCTGGTGGAAATCTCTTCATCTTCCTCCGTTACTTGAGGTTGATAAGGATGTTTCTTTCCTCTCTTTTTTATCTTACTTGTCCTAGATTTATTAATGATTATTTATTGTTGAGGTTTACATTGAGGACAATGTAGAATTTAAGTGTGGAGGAGGAATTGACATTTTATTTTCTGTTTTATTTTTGTTTTTATTTTAATTTCTATTTTCTGTTTTTGAAAAAAAAATTATTATGTTTTTATTTGATTTCCAATGATGTTTTGAGATTTGTGAAGTCTATGAGTTTGAAGCAATTGAAATTCAAGGTTATGATTTATAAATTTCTTCTGTCATCTTGAATTTGGCATGCTTGGTTTTGGATATTTGATTGATGAATTGAGTTTGATAGATGCATACCTGGTGAGATTTTGGGCCTTTTGATGGATGGATTTAACATTTATACCATTCTCTTCTTTCTTGTGTGATTTTCACTCATGTCATATTGATCACTCTAGAACTTTTAATTCTTTTTGAGGCTACATTTTCACTTGCATACATGAACATGATTGAGGCATTCTTTTGTGATTGACTACTTTGGCCAAATAGCCAACCTTGCATTATTTTCCTTTGATTAACCCCTTGAGCCTATTTGCCTATTCTTTGTCTTATCTCATTTTATGCCTTATGTGAAAAACCATGATTTTACCTTACCTTAGGGAATGGGAGAGCATTGGTTCATTTTCATTTGGAGGAGCTCTTTTGCTTGCAAGTGTTTAATAGGACAAGTGTGGGGGTTGTGCAAGTTGATGTGTAATATGCAAGGTGTTGAAAAAAATATGCAAGGTGTTGAAAAAAATATGCAAAGAAAAAGAAAAAAAAAAAAAAATTCAAGAAAGGTTGTAAAAGAAAAGAAAGAAAAAGGAAAGGAATATGTAAAGAGAATGTGCATTATATAGATTTGAGGGGATAAAAATTTCATGTATGTCAATTGAGTTCCTCCCAAATTCTTTTTCATTCTCTTGGGTGCTCATCTTACCATACTCATATTATTTCCTTCCTTACCTTAGCCCCATTACAACCTTAAATAAAGTCCTCTTGATTTGTGTGTGCATGTGTTTGAGTAGTGGAGAAGTAGAAGATAAGCAAGCTTATGGTAGTGCATTTTTCATGGGTTGAATTGAGTGAAATACTTACCTTGTAAACACTTGAGAGATTGAGAGTGTATCTTGTGAGAATCTATCATTCTTAATTCATGCTTTTCAAATTGAAGATACCTTGCTTGTTGGTTGGAAATGTGAAGAATTGTTATCTCTTGAATGTTTTGATCCCTTGATTCTTTTCTTGCTCTTCTTGCTCACAAACCTCTCTTGAATATCATTGGAAATTGAGTTCTTTAAATTTTTAGGTTTTGAATTTGTTTTGTTTTTCCTGTTCCTTAGTTTGTCCTTATGTTTTGCCCAGGAGTGCAAAAGGCTAAGTGTGGGGGTATTTGATCTGTCGATTATTTTCATACTTTAAATGCCTTATGATTGATTTAATTGGACTCCATATGTGCTCAATTTTTGACATTTAGCTAAGTTTCTAATTTAGAGTTGTCTTTGGATGTTTATTGTGAAACTATGCTAAATGCGGTTATAAACACTCATAAATGAATTATATTTTTCAGGATATCTTTGAGTGTTTGAGTCCATTAGCATCAAACCAAGCTTGATGGCCATTTGAGGAGAGAGATGAATGCTTAAGGAGATCAATATCACCTCTTGAAGCAATGAAAGAAAAGTATTTGTAAAGAATCCGGGCTGAAAATGAAGGTGTCAAATTACAGGGCCCATGTCGAATTACAGGGCACAGGCGTGTCAAATTACAGGGCCCATGTCACTGACAGGGGTGGGCCGTGTCAAACAACACGGCCGTGTCAAATTACGGGGCACAGGCCGTGTTCTTCTCTCGACTTGTGAAATACATGGAATTGGGGTGACGAGAAAAGTACGGGGCTGGGCGTGTCATATGACACGGCCGTGTCGTCGCACCCAAGAAAGTTAAATTCGTATTTTGATGTTAAATTAGGTATCCAAACCTATAAATAGGGTGGCTTAGAGTCCTTAAAGGAGGTCCGGACGGGGAGAGCGTCAAAGGAACCGAGGGAAACACAAAGACCAAGGGGAAGGAGATTGAATCGAAGATTGGAGTCTCGGGTTCGAGCAATCGAGATTGATCATCCTTAACTTTTGGAAACTAGTTTGATCTTTAGTTTTCTTTTGCACTTTCATTTTGAACTATGTTTTTCTTCTATTTTTCTTGTGATTTTGAATTTGCCATGTGTGGCTAAACTTCTTGATTGGTTAAGGGAAGATGAAACTCTAGTTTTGATTATGTGAATCTTGCATACTTCTTTATATTAATACAATTATGTTTTTATTCATATGTTTCTATTCTTAAATCAATATAAGGGTTTTTATATTCTTGCCAAATTTCGAATGTGGTAAAACTAGGATTGCTATGCGCGGTTGCGGTGGTATAACTAGTGAGACATATGATCTAAGTAATTTAATCCCGGTGTGTGATTAGATCTTAGTGTGATTGGTTTTCTAATTCTTAATGCAATCATTAGGTAAGTGTAAGAGCGGTTGCTCTACAAATAACTAATGGTTAGGGTTTGATTTGAAGCGGTTCTTGAATTAAAAAACTTAAGGAAGACATGGGATTTATCTCGCAATTGCATAAGAATATAATTGATCATGTTGGTATAAAGGGTATGTAAGTTAGCATAATCATATAAATCTAGTGGTGGATTCCATCTCTTAACCAATATCTTTAACTTGATAATTCAATTTGTGTTTACTGTTTTGGTCTAAGTTTAATTTCTCTTTTTAGTTTTAATCAACAAAACCTCTCTTTTACTTTTACTGTTTATTTTTCATCAGAGTTTAATTTAGGAATTGGATTGATAGTGTTAATTGAATTGGTTCTCTGTGGATCGACCCTTGCTTACTACAACTGGTTGCAAGGTTTTATATTTTTGGTGGAACTTGGCAACTGTTTTTGATATTATATTTAATCACAATCCACACCACACCAGTCAACACATGGTGCAAGAGAATTTGAAGGAAGTGAATGCTATCGTGACACAAAGTGGTAAGTCATTACACGTCCCAACAACGAACAAATCAGAGGATGTGGAAAATAATCAAGATAGTAGTGATGCTGAGCTGCCCAAGGAACCTGAGGTGACAGAGTCCTGTTAAGGTACCATTCCCTCAAGCTTTAAAATTAAGCAAGCGAATTCTGGCTCCTAACAATGAAATCCTAGAGAATCTAAGGCAAGTAAAAATCAGTCTTCCTCTTTTGCATGTGATTAAACAAGCTTCTACTTATGCAAAAGTTTTCAAGGATTTGTGTACAGTTAAGAGAAAGCACCACATGAAGAAGATCGTTCCTAACAGAACAAGTTAGTGCTCTAATTGAGTAACGAATTCCTCCCAAGTACAAAGAACTTGGTTGTCCAACCATTGCATGCAACATCGGAAATCATGAGTTTGGGCAAGCTTTGCTAGATTTAGGAGCTAGCGTGAATCTAATGCCATATTCTATTTATTTACAGTTGGGGTTGAGAGAAATCAAACCAACAATTGTGGTATTGCAATTGGATGACCGTTCAGTCAAAGTACCCCGGGGTGTGATAGAGGATGTTCTAATTCAAATTGACAAATTTTATTATCCTGTTAATTTCCTAATCCTCGACACTAGCTCTGTTTTTTATACTACTTCTAAAATTCCTTTGATTTTAGGTAGGCCTTTCCTTGCCACTACTCATACTCTTATTAATTGCAAGAATGAGCTCATGAAATTGTCTTTTGGAAACATGACCTTCGAGGTGAATATCTTTCATATTGCAAAACAGCCAGAAGATGATGACGAAGGCCACCAGGCATACATGATTGACTCAATCATGGATAGGGGAGTTTCTACAACCCATGATTTTGATCCCCTTGAGTATTTTCTTGTTAATTCTGAGTTTGATTCTATTAGTAATCCATCCAATGTAGTTTATATTTTTTTATTTTTGATAGAACTCAGGATTATGACACTTGGGCATGACAACCAAAGTTTGAAGAGTTGCCTGAGAAAGGTTGGAGCATTGCTGATATAAAATGTGTTAGTCCCTTGGTCTGTTCTCATAAAATTAATTTAGAGGAAGGTAAATGGTCAGCGGTTGAAGCCATAACTTGAGTTGAAGGATCTAGATGTAGAAAAGATTTTGATAGACAGGTCCAAAATTGAGGCAAGTTTTTAGTATTTCGTTTTTGTTTTTATTAAGTCGGCTTAAGTTCCTCCCAAATTTTGAAGTCTTTGTATGGGGATGTAAATAGTGTTGGCCTCTGAAGCATGGGTACTCCTCCCAGGGAGGAGTACCTGGAATGCGAGTACGTGCAGGTGCAGTGCGCGTTGGGTACACGTTGGGTGCGTGCAGGAGTACGTGCTACCCATTTTTTTTTGAATTTACAGACTTGGGTATGGCTCAGGTTCGGCTAGGTACGGCTCGGTGCAGCAGCTTGGGTACGGCATCGCTTGCCGTTCTGCACGGCATCTCCTGTTTTCCGGTCGTTTCCACTGCGTGAGCCCTCCGACGAGGCTTTTCCGATGACACCCGGTAGTCACCACCTCCATTCGTCGCTCCCCAGCCACCGTTTGGCTCTGTTGGCTTTTGTTTTCCGATCATTCCCTACGCAAAGTCCTCCGATGAAGCTTTTCCGATAACACTCGGTCACCACCTCCATTCGTCTGCTCCTTTTGGCTCTGTCCGAGTCATGGTGCAGGTAGATGAAGTGTTGTATAGAAAGAAGGAAGAGGCAGAGGAAAACGAAAAGGAAGAGAAAGAGGAAAACGAAAAGGCGGAGGCCGCCAGGAAAAAACGAAAATGGCGAAAAGAAGAAAACGAAAAGGTGGAGGAGGCTCAGAAAACGAAATGGGAGAGAGAAAATAGGAAAGGACATTTGGTTTAAACCAAACTTTTTTACATTTGCTATATATAAAAATTTAATATTAATTTTTTAAAATGAATTAATTTATTCATTTATTTAAATTTTACTAATAAATTATTTGACATTAATAAGATATTTGATTTTAAAATATTAATATTATAATGTTTATAATGTTTTATTATGTAAAAAATATATTTTATATTGTTATTAATAATTGATCATGGAAAAAATAGTTATAAATATGTAACCCAAATAGTTAAAAATAATTGTACCCTAAGCTTATGTGATTATATTGTAAAGTAAAAAAATAGAAGAAGGGAATGCAAGTTTCTTTTTATGTTTTATGTTAAAATTAGTATGCTTTAATTTTTATGTTACGTAATAATATTTTATTGTGTGAGATTTTAGTTTTTATTATTATTATTATTATTATTATTATTATTATTATTATATTATTATTATTATTATTATTATTATTATTATTATTATTATATATATATATATATATACGTGCACCAGTACCTAGTTTTTTAAAAATTTAGCATACCCGTGCAGATCCGTCACTGGAATACTAGTCTGTATGGGGATGTAAATAGTGTTGGCCAACAAAAAAATTTAAAAAAATTCAAAACTTCAAAAAAAAAAAAAATAGTTTGCTTGCTTATTTATTTCATTTTACTTTATTTTGTTTTTATTATTTTTGTCATTGCTAACCATTATCAGAGTGTAGTTATATTCTTCTCGTCTTCTCATTTTAATTGCTAAGCATTTCAGGTATGTGATTTCTCTCCATTACTTTGTTCATTTTTGCCCCAATAATTTCTTTGATGCATATTAGTGATTATTTCTTAAGTCTGGATTTATTTGAAACATTGAAGACAATATTTGGTTTTGAATGGAGGTGAGAGTTACTTGAATTTCAATCATTATCATTATATGCCACTTTTGTGAGGAAAATTTTTCTATCATCTTGCTCATATTGTTTCACATTATTCATAATTGTTTCTGTATGTCTCTTTGTTAAAAAATTGAAATAATTAGAAAACTTGATGAAAGCATGTAGATACTTTATTTTTGCCAAATGAGTTTTGATTCATTTATTTTTATTGTGAGAGTGTTTTCTTGGTCATCCAATGTTTATTGTGGTGTTCATGATTTTTTTTTTTCATTAGATCGTTTCATTATTGTTTTGGTTAAAGAGAAGTTTTATATCACACTTGCTTTTAATCTGATGTCATGGAATTTAGTAGAATTGTGTGTTTCCTTGAGAGATGATAAAGCTATGTTTCTTATTTTGAGCCTTGGAATAATGTTTTTGTTCTTTCACATATTGCCGCTAATCACCCCTTTAAGCCTATTTATTGAGTCTTTCTTTCTTAACTATTTCCCAAAGTATTTCAAGAAAAAAGCAATATTATTGCAATATTGGAAGGTATAAGGGAAGAAAAAAAAAGAAAAATATGAAAAGAAAAAAAAAGAAGGCAAAGTGAAAGTGCAAGAAAAAAAAATCGAAAAACTACAAAGTTGGAAAAAATTAAGAAAAGAAGTGAAAAAAAATGTTTGGTTTTGGAGTTTGAAAAAAAATGTGACTCAAAGAAGGTAAAGAAAATTGTGTTGAAAGTTTAGAAATCAAGCTTCTAAATATTCTTGAAACACTCTTGATTTTTATTGTTTTCCTTAGCCTTCATATTTTCTTTTTACCCACATTACAAGCTTAATAAAGTCCTATTTGATCTTAAGGGATTGCATAGTTCTTTCAATGTACATGACTAATCTTAAGGTATAATATAAAGTCTTTTCTTGACATCTTTTCATGAAACGATATTTGTTCTATTTTCTCAGCATTCTTTCTATCATTTTATATATGAGATATATGTTTTGATTTGTGTCTACTACTCTACTCACATATACTTGCTATGAGTGACACCATACTTTTGAGTGATTTTCATTGGTGAGTACAACTCTTGTGAGGATTATATATGGTTCAAAGATGTTTTCTGATGGAGATTCTAGTTATGATATTTGGAGATAATGAGTATATGTCATAGTAGCTATATTATTCACACACTTTGAGTTTGATAATGATAAAGCTTTTGTGGCAATTGTGGTGTTCTGATACATGACTGATATTTTTAAGTTGAGATAAATTTGATTTGATTAAATTGATTAGAGATATTGTTCATTTTAAGCTTTGTTTTAAATCGCCTTCATTGCTAGGGACTAGCAATAAGTTGATTGGGAGGTTGTGATAATGCTTATTTTTTATCTATTTTTTCTTATAAAAAAAAGCACTATTATATCTCATTATATTTGATTTTAGTGACTTTATAATCTATTAATTTATTTATTTAAAGAAGTTATTAATTTAATTATTGTGATAATTGTAGGAAATCTGTTAAAAAATCTTGAACAAAATAATGACAATTTGGCAGCAAGTTTAATTGAAGGAAGAAATCAAGACTTAGGCCCACAATAAATAAAGAGAGGAAAAGATGAAAATTTGACAGTCTTCAATAAACGGAGATTAAGTTATTTAAAATTGGTTTTCTAAATCCAATTAATATCTTTTTATCATTTGGGGACCAATTAAGGAGATTTTGTGCAAGATACACTCCTATTAGGTAAAATCTCTTATTAATAGGCCGCATAGTAGAAAAAAGTGAGAACAGTGATGCAGCGCAGGAAAAGGCAGAGGACGCATAGAGATGGCATACTTGAAAGCTTTTTCTCTAGAATTTATTTGTCTATGATCATAGTATGGAGAACTAAATTCTTAAGTAAGGCTAGGGATGAAATTACACACTGGATGGTATTTTCAACTTATTTTTAATTTATGTATTTAATTTTCAATTACTAAAACTCCTTTGTTTTATCATTTTCAATTCATTGTTGATATTTTTTTCTCCAAATAATCATAGAATTTATTCTGTTTATGGATTCAATCATGCTTTTTCTATTGAATGACTTAGTTCTTTGATTATGTTTTGATCAATTATTTATCTATATTGATTTACTTCTTTTCTTCAATATCGTCCTCTAAGTATATTGTCGTCGTTGAATTTTTTAATAGGGATAATAATTTACGTATTCTAAAAAAGGTGAATGATTTTTCAAAAGGTTACGTTTGATTTAATTTTAGTTTATAAATCTATACTTTCTAATTGAAAATTTTGGAAATTGAGTTCCCAATTGAGTAATTCAATGAATTAAGAATAATTAAAATATCGGATTTGTGCAAGGGATTCCCAATGCTTTACTATTCGTCAAATTTAAGTACCTTTTCTATTAGTCACTTTGCTACACTTTAATTTACATTTAAAATTAATCTTTATTTACTATTAATCATTTAATATTTTTTCTTTAATTTCTTTATTCCTTTAGCTATTATTTTAATTTGTCTCTCTGTGGAATCAACACCCCAAAGTTATTCTACAACTACCGCATTATTGTTTGGGTGTAATCATGACCCCCCTCTCTATTTAGAACTAACAGACTCAACTAACTAAACAACCAACAAAAAAATTGCCACTAGTAATAAAATAACCACCCAATAACAGAATAACTACCCAACTAGCTCTGATCCCCTATTATCTTTTTTATTCCTCCTAGTGAACACCTTCCTAATTACAAGTTTGCTAACAGAATTTTTGAAAGATTATGACTGAGTTGAAATATCATTCGAGTAAAGCCAACGTAGTGGCTGATGCACTTAGTAGGAAATTCCTACATATGTCCCGAATGATTTAAATGATATTTTTGAAGACTTGATTTATGATAGGACACAATGGCGTCGTTTGATCCATGTAACCGAACCCACCTTGTGGGAAAAGGCTTGGTTGTTGTTGTTGTTGTTGTTGTCCCGAATGATGATCCAAGAAACAGAACTTTTAGGGAGTTTTAGAAACTTGATTCTAGCAGTGACTGTGTCACCACATAGTCTCTATATGAGCAAATTAAACATAATTAGTGACTTAAAGACTCAAATTAGAGAAGCTCAAGACAGAGATGAGACTTTAAAGGAAATAAGTTAGCAAATTTTGTTGGGGAACCAAAAGGAGTTTAGCAAAGCATATGACGAAATGATTAAGTTTAGAAACAGACTTTGCATTTCAAAGGAATCTGAAATCAAAGAGAGAATTTTGGAAGAGGCTCACAAGAGTAAATACACTATCCATCCTAGGGCAACAAAGATGTATCAAGATCTTAAGAAAATGTTTTGGTGGTCTAGAATGAAAGCAAATATAGCAGAGTATGTGTCTAGGTATTTGGTTTATCAGAAAGTTAAGATGAAGCACTAAAAACCTTCTGGACACTTACAACCATTAGAAATCCCTAACAACCCATTTGGCGCCTGGAATTGAACATGGAATTGGCATTTGAAATTGGAATTGAACCTACTAATTCTAATTTTTTTGTTTGGAAGCCCTTTTTGAATTAGAATCATAATTCCATCTTACAATTCCATGGAATTTAAAAATAACTAAAGTAACCCATTATCAATTCTTAGCTAGGACCCTAAAAATTGCCAATTCCACACTATAGAATTAAAATCGTGGTTGGCTGGTGAAAAACGAAAAGCCTGCCCGTGCCTCTCCTCCTCCACTCCGTCTTCTGCTAATCGGTGCCTCTCCTCCTCCACTCCATCTTCTGCAACTAGCAGCTTTGACGAGGTATGAACTATCTCTATCCTCTGCCAGTGCCATCTTCATCTCATTGTGTGGGTCTCTCCACTTGCGCCTCTGTATATTGCAAGTTTATTTTTGCGTTTGTGGTTTATTGTTCGTTTTCTGATCCTTTCTCCGTTACTCTAATTATGGGTTTTTTTACTGTGCCTCTCAATCTCGCAAGCCTCATCTATGTATTTTGTGCATCTTTTTCTTATTGTGGATTGTGTTTTCTTTATACTCTTGTTGTAGGTTTATTAGAAGTAGTGAAAATTGATAAATATAGTCACATAGTGAGATGATGCATAATAATAGCTTTGTGCCCTTTTTCTGTAGATTAGGAGCAGCTTTAAAAATTTTGAAGATTGATTTGAACGTTTTTCACTTCTTGTTGTCAAAGTCAAACTGGTGATCTTAATTAATGTATTGATACTAATTAGTGATGGTCTTAGTGTAGTAGTTGTCAAGATTGACTGTGTTCATAGGTTCATCTTGCTATTCTGTATAATGGAGAAAAAGTAGTTGTCAAAGTTCAAAGGTCTGGTCTGAATAAGCTTTTTGACATTGACTTGCGTAAGTTGTGCTCAAGGCCAAATTGCTGACATGTTGGGATTGAGATTGGAAGAGGAAAGTGAAATTGTAAGAGCTGGTAAATTGTCTAATCAAATGAATGTGAGGAAAACTCAATTTTCTCTGTGGGAGTCTTAAAGAAAGAGGAAGCAGAGATATTGTTTAAGAATGTGGCTGGAGTACCTGATAAAAATTCTGACTTTGATGCGTTAGCAGCTAAAATTGCTAACAAGTGTGGAGGCTTGCCCATATCAATTGTTACGGTTGCAAGGGCATTAAGAAATAAGATGCACTTGTAGGACTTAGCTATTTGGAATTAAATTCGATAGGACTATATTCTAATAACAGGGATATAATATTCTAGTATATTAGGCTGGTAATATTAACTCTAGAATAATATTCTAATATATTAGGCTGGTAATATTATAGTTAAAGTAATATTATTCTAACTATAAAACTTTAACTCTAGAACTTAGCTATTTGGAATTATATTCTAATATTACCATCACTGGTTTATAATTCATATTTTTGTGTTGACCTGTTATAATTCATTTGCTTAGCCATATTATAATTCATTTACTTTATGGTTGAATTTTTAGTTGTTAGGAAGAATAATAGAAATTAATTCATCAACCAGTGAAGATACGAGACAAGCAAAAAAAAGAAAATTAAATTTAGAGGGGGTTGCTATTACTATGGCCGCAATAACTTCGTGGTATAATGAAAGATTCATACCTAGAGAGTTAAGAGTAGAGAATGACAATGACTTGGAAAGAAGAATGCTTTTGAGACGATTATATCATGGTAGTGATGAAAATTGTTATAATCAATTACGTCTCACTAAGCATGCCTTTTTTGAACTTTGCAACATTTTACGTGAAAAGAGAGGATTACATGATACTCATCATGTAACTGTAGAAGAATCAGTTGCAATGTTTTTACTTATTTTAGCTCATGGTCTAAAATTGAGAGTTCTCGGAGGTACTTATATTCGTTCTATAGAGACCATTAGTAGACGCTTTGGTGAAGTTCTTAGAGCAATTATTGGCCTAACCAAAGAGTATGCAAATCAAGAATTAATAAAATTGACAATATATTTGGTCTTAAAATTTTTATTGTCTATTTTTTAAGAAGACATTTAATTTTGGATTTATTTTTAAGTTAGGTTTTGAAGTGGATGTTGTTTATATTTGAAGTTTCATGTGTGATATGAACAATATGTCTTCACTTTATGGGACAAATTTATTTATTTATTTTGTAATGAAACTTTTTAGTTATTATTTGTTGATGAAGTTAAAATTAAATTTAAGAAAAAAATAAAAAATATAGTAAATATTCATATATTTAATGTTAAATAAAATTTTAATGGAAACATAGAATTTTAATATATATATATATATATATATATATATATATATACATTTTTGGATCATACATCCAAACAATAGAATTGGAATTGAATTTAGAATTCCAATTTTGTATCCTAATTCATTACACAACCCAAATATAGAATTTAAGATTCTGAGCTAATTTTAATTCTGACAGAATTGGAATTGAAATTAAAATTCTAAACTGCATTTCCAATTCTATTATCCAAACGGACCGTAAATGGAAATGGGAATGTATCTCAATGGATTTCGTAATGGAACTACTCATAACCCAGCCAGGATATGATGCTATATGGGTCATAGTGGATAGATTAACTAAATTTGCCTACTTCTTGCCAATAAGACCTAACTATTCTTTGAATAAATTAGCTCCGTTGTATTTGCAAGAGATTGTTAGATTGCATGGAATCCCCTAAAGCACAGTATATGATTGAGATCCTAGATTCACTTCTAAAATTTGGGGAGCCTAGCAAAAGGCCTTTGCGACTAAGTTGAGTTCTAGCACAACTTACCATCCACATATTGAAGGACAAACTGAGAGAACTATAGCAACAGGGTAGAAAACGGCACCATATGAGGCTTTGTATAAGAGAAAATGTAGATCACCTCTATTTTGGTATGAAATAGGAGAAAGAACCATCCTACTTCCTGAGTTGGTACAATAAACCGCAAAGCAAATAAAAATGATCAAGGATAGGTTGGTTATTGTTCAAAGTAGGCAGAAGAGCTATGCAGATAAAAAGAGGAAACCTCTAGAATTTGAGGAAGGAGAACATATATTTCTGAGAGTCACTCCTACTACAAGGGTTGGTAAAGGTTTAAAAACCAGGAAGTTAAACCCTCGGTTCCTCGGTCCTTACCAAATATTAAAAAAATTGGACCAGTTGCTTACCAAATAGCCCTTCCACTCAATTTGTCTAACCTTCATCTTAAAATTTGAAGAATATGAACTCTGTATATTATTGCTCATAAGAATGTTTACAATGGAGGTAATATATAGAGGTAGCTATACATTAAACTAACCTAAAAAATAAGCAACAATAAAACACTAAAAACAATGTCTACACTAAAAATATGAAAATGTGGGAACAAAGAGGCCACCGTCCAACACTCCCCCTCAAGCTGGTGAATATGCATTCTCTATTCCCAGCTTGGATACAATCGTCAGAAATGCTGAACTACTCAACCCTTTTGTAAGTACATTAGCAAGTTGACCTTGTGTAGACACATAGGGTGTACAAATTAAACCACTCTCTAGTTTTTCTTTGATAAAATGTCTGTCAACCTCAATATGCTTTGTCCGATCATGCTGTACCAGATTATAAGCTATGCTTATTACAGACTTGTTATCACAATAAAGTCTTATCGGACCATCCTACTTGATCATCAGATCTTCAAAATAATCTTCAACCATAGTAGTTCATACACACTTTGAGCCATAACTCTGAATTCTGCCTCCGAACTAGATTGTGCTACCATATTCTATTTTTTACTTCTCCAAGTCACCAAATTTCCACCAAGAAAAATGCAATATCCTATAGTTGATCTTCTGTCCACTGGTGATCCAGCATAATCCGCATCAGTGTATGCCTCAAGTACCACACCTACATTTCTCTTAAATAATATGCCTTTTCCTGGTGTTCACTTAAGGTACTGTAATACTCGATATGCTGCTGGCAAATAAGATTCTTTTAGACTGTGCATGAATTGACTAATCACACTTACTGCATATGCTATATTTGGCCGTGTGTGGGATAGATAGATAAGTCTTCTTACCAGACGCTGGTACATTTCTCTATCAACTGCAACATCTTCCTCTGCATGTCCAAGTTTCATATTGGGATCTATAGGAGTACTTGCCAGTTTGCATGCTGTATAACCTGTCTTTTTCAAGAGATCCATAACATACTTTTGTTGAGAGATAAATATACATTTCCTAGAATGAGCAACCTCAATTCCAAGAAAGTATTTTAGCCTTCCTAATGCTTTAATCTCTAATTCCTTGGCTAAGCACTGACTCAGAATATGTTTCTCCTTAGCATCATCTCCTGTTACTATTATGTCTTCAACATACACTAAGAGAGCTGTGACTCCCCCTGAAGGAAAGTGTTTAACAAATAGTGTATGATCCCCTTGGCTTTGTTTGTACCCCATAGCCAACATGATTCTAGCAAACCTTCCAAACCACACTTGCGGTGATTGCTCGAGGCCATATAAGGCCTTTTTTAACTTACACAGTATTAGCATGCAAATGTCTCCCATATCCTGGTGGGACCTCCATGTAGACTTCTTCGAGATTTTCATGTAAGAAAGCATTCTTGACATCAAACTGTTGTAAATCCCAACCATAATTAGCTACCAATGCCAATAATACCCAAACTGTGTTCATCTTTGCAACTGGTGCAAAAGTCTCCTGGTAATCAATTCCATAAGTTTGGGTATACCCTTTGGCAACTAATCGTGCCTTATACCTCTCTATGGATCCATCTGCTTTATATTTCACAATGTACACCCATTTACAGCCCACAATTTTCTTCCTTGCCGGTAGCTGCACTGGCTCCCAAGTTTTATTCTTTTCTAATGCCTCCATCTCCTCATTCATAGCTTGTTTCCATTTTTCATTGGTCAAGGCCTCGGGTAGGGTGGTAGGGATGACAATGGTATTTAGGCTTATTAGGAAGGCTTTATGGGATGGTGAAAAATTCTCAAAGGACAAGAAGTGTGCAAGAGGATATAGTGACTGTTTTGTGCACTCTCTAGTTCCTTTCCTGATGGCTATAGGAAGATTTTAGTCACTACTATCAACATGAAATTCAGTTTCATCTTGCAATGAAGGGTTAGAAACTATTACCTCATTCGAAGGCTCCGAGTTGGACTATTGGGCCTGCACAGGTTCAGGAACAGCTATCTTCCTTCTTGTGAACACCTTGCCTTTGCCATACCTTACATTCTCGAGAGCAGACTCAGCCATTGGGTCAGAAATGGTTTTGGACACAAGTTCAGACATAGGTTCAGAAGGAGTGACTTCAAGAGGAGAATTAGGGACAACAGGAAGGTCATGAGAAGGACCATTAGACACAGGAAGTAAGGACAAGTCAAGCAGGAAATCTTCCTTATCTTCCTTCATTGACTTCTCCCCCTGAAGATAAGGATAGGAAAAATAAGGCTCTTCTTCACTAAATGTAACATCCCTGGAGACAGAATCTTTTGGATGGAGGATGATAACACTTGTACCCTTTCTGGGTCAAAGAATACCCCACAAAGATACAGTTTAGAGCCCTCGAGTCAAGTTTCCCCTTGTTTGGACTGTGAACATGGACAAAAGAGACATCCAAAAATTTTAGGAACAATATTATTGAAAGTGTGTAGATTAGAATAAAAGATGGAGAGGACGTTCATAGGATTCTTGAATCCCAGGACTTTAATAGGCAAGCGATTTATAAGATGAATAGTTGTCAGAACAACTTCCCCCAAAATGACTTAGGGACAAATCTTTGAAACAATAGGGCTTGGGTTTTTTCAAGAAGATGATCGTTTTTTCGCTCTGCTAACCCATTTTGTTCTGGAGTATGGACACAATATGATTTATGGATTATCCCTTCTTTCTGGAAAAAATGCATAAGAGTCTAATTAAAGTAATCCTCAGCATTATCAGACCTGAATCGTTTAATACCCACCCTAAATTAATTTTTAATCATGGAACAAAAATTTGAGTGAATAGTACTAATATCAGACCTGTGTTTGAGGAGAAAAATCCACGTAACACGTGTACAGTCATCAATAAAAGACACAAACTATCTTGCCCCAAAGACACTAGGAATGGAGGAGGAACCCCAAACATCACTGTGAATAAGAGAAAAAGGAACAGAACTTCTTGTATTACTAATTGAAAAATTGACACGCTTATGTTTAGCAAGTTCACATACTTCACAATGAAATTGTTCAACATCAAGACCTTTAAACAAAGAAGGAAAAAAACTCTTAACAACAAAAAGGATGGATGACCTAATCTATAATGAACAAGCCAAATTTTGTCTTTTTTGGGTGAAAGTTCTGAGGTAAAAGAATATGAGTGTTCAAGTCCGCTCTTAGTCCTGTTTACCTAACAAGGTGGTTCAAGAAGGTAGAGGCCATCCTACTCCCTAGCACATCCAATCATCTTCCCCGAATCCTTATCCTGAAAAACACAATAATCATTGTAGAAAATCACTTTGCAAGATAAATTAATTTTTGAACAGAAATCAGATTGGTGGACAGTTTAGGGACATGGACATTTTTTAAGGTCATTAGGGGGCTTCGTTGGACATCTCCTACACCGGCTACAGTGGTCAAGGAACCATCAGCTGTGGATATTTTCTTACTGCTTGGGCATGGAGAATAGGTGGAAAATATAGTGGGGTTGTTGGTCATATGGTCTGTGGCTCCTAAATCCACAATCCAGGAGTTGGTAAAAATTGTACCCGAGACATTGAATCCAACAAAAAAAGGTAACTTACCCAAATAAGTCAAAGAACAAGTACTTGAGAGCTTTTCAAGGCTGTGTAAAGAGACATTTGAAACCTCACCTTTGGTTGACATCATAAGAGACAAGTAACAGAGTCAAGGCAGAGAAACAGACGTAACCAAATTTGGGAGGCAGGGCAGGGGCAGAAAAACAGAGACCGTAACAGATGTGAACAAACAAAGAAGGTGAACCCACTATCCAAACAACCTTGGACAGGAGTTCCAGCCACAGAAATAGAAGCAGAGGTCGCCGGTGAGGTGAAAGGAACCAACGGCGTCGCTCTCCGGTGACCGGAAGGGGGTGCGTGACCTCCACACACTGAGAGCTGCAGATGCTTGTGACGGCGCGTGACAGCTCCTCCAGCGACAGCACTCAGAGGGATGGCCGGTCAGAGGTTTCTAAGATACCTCGTGACCTTACTTGGACGGAAGAAAAAGGAATGGGTACGAAGGGTTTCTGTTTGGGTACTGTTTGGGTGGCAATGAAGGCCAAAAAAAAAAAGGAATGGGTGCTGTCACCGAGTTCTGTTTGGCTATGAATGGGTTTCTGTTTGGGTGGCAATGAAAGCCAAAAAAGGAATGTGCAGAAAAGGGGTAATGAAGGCCAAAAAACACAGTTTGGTTGGCAATGAAGGCCGACCGAAAAAAGGCTCAGTGGAAAACAGAGACAGTCCCGGATCAAAACTGCTCTGATACCATCTTAAAATTTGAAAAATATGAAATCTGTATATTATTGCTCATAAGAATGTTTACAATGGAGGTAATATATAGAAGTAGTTGTACATTAAACTAACCTAAAAAATAAGCAACAATAAAACACTAAAAACAATGTCTACACTAAAAACATGAAAACGTGGGAACAAAGAGGCCACTGTCCAACACTTCACAATGTTTTCCATGTTTCATAACTCAGAAAATACAATCTAGACCCTTCACATATCTTGGAAAATGAATCAGTGCATTTAAGAGATGATTTATCATATGTGATAAAATCTATAAGGATCGTGGACAGAGGAGTTAAAAAGCTTAGAGGAAAGTAGATTCCTTTGGTGAAGGTCATATAGGATGGGATTGGCACAGAAGAAGCTACTTGGGAACTGGAGTCCAACATGATGCAGGACTATCCAGAGCTTTTCACATGAGGTAAGCAATTTTGAGGACAAAATTTTAAAAAATGAGGGGAGAAATGTAACATCCTCCCTAACCTATTAGTCTTAATCATGGTTATATAAGTTCAGTAACCCTTGCATGAGTTACTTGTTAATTCTAGAAACCTTCTGAGTTAGTTTGGATATATTGCTATAACACTGAATGTGAAAAATAATAGATAATAGCTTAGAAGATAGCATAAACTGCTTAGATACAACAACAACTAAGTTTTTTCCCACTAGATGGGGTCGGCTACATGGATCAAATGACGTCATTGTGTCCTATCATAAACTAAGTCTTCAGAAATGTTATTCAAATCAAAATCTTTTTTAATCGTTTCACCTATAGTCTTTCTTGGTCTTCCTCTACTTCTAGCTATTGGGTTATTCTCCACCTGATCTACTCTTCTTACAGGGGTTTCTAAGGGTCTTCTCCTTACATGTCCAAACCACCTAAGGCGAGCTTCTCCCATCTTTTCCACAAAGGTGCTACCCCTACTTTCTCTCTAATGCTTAGATGATGAAAATAAATATAGAGAATTTATTTTTAGGTCATAGATGGTTGGGACTAGATGTAGTAAAATTTGGAGAATTAACTGAATTAGTTGGACATTTTTAATAACACAGAGTGAGTTTTTAAGGGCCAAATTAAATAGGCATATATCTTGGAAAATTATGAAAATTTGTGAAGATACCAAGTAAAGAATGGAGATTTTTCTGGAAATGAATATAGGTTAAGGCAGATACCTGTGAACCTATTAGTTTAATTTCTTAGGTTTAACTTAACTTAAAGAAGAGTAACAGAGCTTAAGTGACAGTTAATAGTGTATGGAATGATGAATCTAGGAATGAGATGAGTCTTATAATTTTCTGTAACATTTATGAAGGTTAGAAAACTTGTCAAGGGAAGATTAAAGTATCCTAAAGAGATATAACATTTCCAGTCAAATATCCAAATCCATCCTTATCCCTCCAATTTTCTTTCCACCGCCTCCCTCCATCTCTATCTACTCCTTTGAATTTTCTTTTCTCATTTTTC
This sequence comes from Ormosia semicastrata, assembly GCA_029884595.1. NCBI lineage: Eukaryota > Viridiplantae > Streptophyta > Magnoliopsida > Fabales > Fabaceae > Ormosia > Ormosia semicastrata. The sequence continues at coordinate 20,956,476 of JAQQTO010000042.1, read as the reverse complement.
TCTCTCCAATCACACAGTTGGCAGCAAAGAAAGAGGAAAAGAAGGAAAGAAAGAAGAGCAAAGGGAAGAGAAGGAAGAGTAAGGAAAGGAAAACCAAAGTTTAAGCATCATCAACATAAGTTGAGGTAGGGGTGCTTGACCATACTTAACTCTCTTTCTTCTTCTATATTTTGATGTTGCATGGTGCATGATGAATATGGTAGAAAAATGGGTTTATGAGGGATGTATGGTTCCCTTTGTTTCTATTCTTGTTTTCCAATGGTTTGAGATGGTAAACTTGGTTAGAAATTAAGAAATGGTATGTTAAAGAGTTGATACTTGCATGGTTATGGATTTTGAACTTGTATGCATCCATATAACTCCATACACTTGAGGTTGTGAAAATGGGTTTGGATGAGTTGTTCTTTATTCATAAATCCTTATGATGGTGATTTGAGAATGTATATGTGAGATTTAACATGTTTAGAGACTTTATATGGTGTTGAAAACCATTTAGGACTTGGTTATGGAGGTCAAAAATAGGTCACCAACTCAAAGAGGCTGAGACTAGGAAGTCTGCTTCTAGGCAATTAAGCGCCCAGAAGTGACCGATTAATCGGTCATTGGCAAAGAGAAAAATGGGCTGGGCAACCAATTGCCCAGAAACTGACCGCTTAATCAGTTAGTGGCAGCCACGCCCAGTACTAAGCATTTAATCACTCAAAAAGTGGGTGACTAGTCGGTCAATGATAGAAAAACTGTTGGTTCTTTGCTGTCATTGGGCGATTAACCAGTGAGTTTTGGGCAATTAAAGACAAGAATTCCCCTATTTTCCACTTTTAGAAAATAGATTTCTCTGCTTGATGGAATTACATATTTATGCTATATAGTGTGAGTCAAAACACTATTAAGGGTATTTTATGATGGTAATATCCACCTAGCATATCTATGAAAGATGAATACATTGTGCATTCATTTAGTTGGGGATTGACAATGGTATGCATCTAGTTCATTGAAGAGCAATGATGTTGTGCATTGAGTTCACTTGTTAGGTGAAGACATAGTGCACTAGATGCAAGCAAAATGAGATCCATTTGCATTATACATTTATCAGATCTCATGAATTGTACTTAAAAAAAATGAATTGTTCATTTATTTGTTGAAGTAGAGCCTTTATTGAATATTTATTATGAATTGCTCCTTTATTTGTTAAAGTAGAGCTAGCATGGAATATTTGTTATGAGTTGCTCCTTTAACTTGTTGAAGTTGAGCCTATGTGAAATTGATATGATGTGTACTCAAGATATTTGGCACTAAATGAAATGGACCTTGAAAGGAAGTGATCCATTACTTGCTATTCCTTAAGTATTGTAACCTTATATGATGTACACAATCATTTGGCCAGAGAATTGTAGGACATGATCCTTAATAAGCAAGGGGATCCTAAATTCTCATAGTGGGATTTCTCAAAATGGTCCTTATCATAAATGGGAATGGTAGGAGATGATCCTTGATAAGGAAAGGGATCCTAAATTCCTAGTATGAGACTTTGCAAAGAGGTCCTCATCAATAGAGCCAGGGTCACCCGTAGGTTGAGCAGGTAACATTCCCTCCCTATCAAGAGATATAAGGAACCGGGTTCCTGGGAATAAGCAAGGAGGCATGACATTTCATAAACATTTGCATCTGACATTTCATAAGCATTAACATACCACATTTCATTCGCATTAATATTTGACATTTCATGAACATCAACATATGACTTGACATGAGATGTTTACTATGTATATTTTATGGATTTGAGTTATGAATGTTTACATAAAGAGATAATGTAAATGTTTGAATGTAGCGAGTTATGACTCATGTACTTGTGATACCATTATGATCTATGGATGTTATGATAAATTGCTATAAATGGTTGATTATGAGAAATTAAACCATAGCAATAATTGAATTTTCCGCCTCGGGAAGAGAAAGGAACGATTTTGGCTTTCTCCACCTTTCTATATGGTATTTATATTACTGATTTAATCCCCGAAACAACTGGAGTTATTATGATGTCACTTTATGTGTTAAACTATGAAGGATGTTTGGATTCTCACCCCTTTACTTTGTTTTTGTTAGGCTAAGGCATGAGGCTGTTGAGCCAAATGCAGGAAATAGAATTCTGAGAGTCTATTATAGGAAAAAGGGGAAAACAGTTGTAAATAACTAACAAATTGTAGTTAGTTATATTAGGCTTTTGTTTTGCCTATAAATAATTCAGTTAGGGGAAGGTGAGGGTGATTCGGAAAATTAGCATTGAATTAGACTGGACAGTTTCTAGTAGGAAAGGAGAGTGCTCCTTTGGATACCTTGTATACAATTCTTTTTCTTCTACTCTATCACATTTCAAGAAATACAGTCGTTATTCAAGAAACCTATTCTTTTTCTCTTTCTCGTCTTCTCTTTTTCTTTGAGAGTTATTACTATTGTTAGGATAATCATCTTTCAGAAGAAAGATTCCTAACAAATTGGTCCGACCTGCCGGATCCTTTTCGCAATGGAGAATCGGGTAGTAACATTGGAGAAATTGGTCAGCGAGCAAGGAATGAAATTGACGGAGTTGAAAAATGATATGGAATTCATAAAGGAGTTGCTGGTGGAGATGAAAACAAAGAAGACGCCTTCCGTCGAGGGGGACAATTCAGTTAACAAGAAGGAGAAGTCCGTTGAGGAGGAGACTGACGGCGGAGATACTGACGCAGAGGAAGACGCACAACCTCGTTCTTGGACGTAGAAAGTGGAATTACCCACCTTTGAAGGAAGCAACCCCATAGGTTGGATAGCAAGGGCGGACAAGTTCTTCGAGGTGCAACACGTTAAACCTTCGGAGAAGCTGCGATTGGCTTTAATTAGCATGGAGGGGAATGCGGTGCATTGGTTCAAGTTTTAGCGCCAAAAATCCAAGAATCCTTCGTGGGAGGAATTATCCGCGGCACTGTTACGGAGGTTTGGGGGACTTGATCGTGGGACGGTTTTTGAGAGGTTGGCCACATTAAGACAGAGCCAAACGGTGGAGGATTATGTGCAAGAATTCGAATTGTTGGTGGCTCAAGCACCGGCGACTCCAGAGGAACAATTATTGGGTTATTTCTTGGCCGGGTTGCGTCAAGACATCCGAAGCCAAGTAAGACCTCATGATCCCAAAGACTTGACACGAGCCATGGAAATAGCTCGAGACATAGAGTTAGCAATGAAGGAAACTCGAAATGTTGGGGGTTCTCAGATTCGTAACCCATATTCCAGTTTCAGGTATCAAGGGGGAGGAGGTATTGTTTCACGCGTGGGGACATTTGGGGTTTCCAATAATTTTCAGGCCTCCAATGGATACAGGCGTACTGTGCAAGGTGGAAGTACAGCCACGTCTATGTCTTCAATTGCGAAACCTAGTGCCAGTAGAGTCACGGATCCAAGAAACAGAGCTACAAGGAGTCTTCCTTATCAAGAATATGTAAAAAGAAGGGATGAAGGGCATTGTTTTCACTGCAATTTACCTTTTGGGCTTGGTCATCATTGCCCGGAAAAGAGTTTGCGAGTGATCATATTGGCTGAGGGTGAACAAATTAATGATAATGGAGAAATCTCTAGAATTGAGTCAGAAGAAGGGTGTGAGGAAGGCATGGAAGACGGACAAGATGTGTTATGCCAGTGGATGGATCTGTCCATGTGCTCTGCTGGTGGTTTAACTCAGCCTCAAACCATGAAATTGCAAGGCATGATACAAGGTCAGAAGGTCTTGGTACTGATTGATAGTGGAGCAAGCCACAATTTTGTGTCCATTAAATTAGTGCAGAGGTTGAGACTGAAGGTGGAACCTACTTCTTACCATGTAAGATTGGGAGATGGACAAAGGAAACCAACTCAGGGAGTTTGCAAGAAACTGGGAATTCGTTTGGGAGATATTCACAAAACTGCCTTTCGAACACACCAAGGACACAATGAGTCCCTAGTCATGCCATTTGGTTTAACAAATGCTCCTGCAACTTTTCAATGTGCGATGAATTCCACTCTGAAACCTTTCCTCAGAAGGTATGTTCTAGTATTTTTTGATGATATATTGGTGTATAGTAGAACATGGAATGAGCATCTCAGTCATCTAAGGAAGGTACTCAGTACTTTACAACAAAAGAGTTTATTTGCCAATTATAAGAAATGTAGTTTTGGAAAAAGGGAGATCGGATATTTGGGACATGTGATTTCAGACGCAGAGGTTTCCATGGACCCCCAGAAAATTGAGACAGTTCTGCAATGGCCTATTCCCAAAACAATCAAGGCAGTGAGAGGTTTTTTAAGACTCACAGGGTATTACAGGAGGTTCATTCGTGATTATGGGAAACTGGCTAGGCCTTTAACTGATTTGCTAAAGAAAGGGAATTTTTATGGAACCAAGACAGCTTAGAAGTTTTCAAGCAGCTTCAAAAGGCTATCACCTCTGCACTGTGTTAGCCATGCCTGATTTTTCTCAGCCTTTTTCCATTGAGTGTGATGCTTCTGGAAATGGGATTGGAGCTGTCCTATCTCAGAACAACAGACCCATTGCATTTTTCAGTAAAGCCTTGACAGAAACTTCTCTTACAAAATCAGTATATGAAAAAGAGTTGATGGCATTAGTGTTAGCCATTCAACATTGGAGAACTTATTTGTTGGGAAGGAAGTTCTTAGTATACACTGATCAGAAGAGTTTGAGATATTTGCTGGAACAGAGAATCACCACCCAAAATCAGCAGAATTGGTTGGCTAAACTACGGGGATATGAGTTTGAAATCATTTACAAAGTAGGGGCTTCAAATCGAGTAGCTGATGCTCTCTCAAGAAGAGAGGAGGATAAGGAATTGCAGGTAGTATCCAAACCATACTGGCAAGATGTGGCAAAAATTGATGAGGAAGTAAGGGCTGATCCAGTCTTGTCCAAAATTAGGGAGGACTTGCAACATGATCCAAATTCACATCCCCAATACACACTAGAGCAAGAGAGGCTCTATTATAAGGGGAGGCTGGTTCTGGCAGCAAATTCAGTTTGGATTCCTCAGTTATTAAGAGAATTTCATTCATCCCCAACGGGTGACCATTCCTAAGCATATACAGAACCTACAGGAGATTAGCTCAATCACTGTTTTGGATAGGCATGAAAGGAACTGTTATTGATTTTGTGGAAGCTTGCCATATTTGTCAACGCAGTAAGTATCAAGCTTCATCTCCAGCGGGCCTTCTACAACCTTTGCCTATACCAAATGCAATATGGGAAGAAATCAGTATGGATTTCATTGTGGGTCTACCTAAATCTAAAGGTTTTGATCTTTGTGTTGGTAGTTGTGGATAGATTGAGCAAATATGGACATTTCATTCTTATTAAACATCGTTATTCTGCGAGATCTATAGCAGAGGTGTTTGTCCGGGAGATTGTTAGATTACATGGAGTACCCACTTCCATTGTCAGTGATCGCGATCCTACTTTTCTCAGTAATTTTTTACAAGAATTATTCAGATTACAAGGCACAACTTCGAGAATGAGTACAGCTTATCATCCAGAATCAGATGGACAAACAGAGGTACTCAATAGGACTTTGGAAACGTATTTGCGTTGCTTTTGTTCTGAGCAACCAAAAATATGGGCTGATTATATCCCTTGGGCGTAGATATTGGTATAATACCAGTTTTCGAGTGCGGCTCACCGCACTCCTTTTGAAGTGGTTTATGGCCAGCTCCTCCCTCTCTAGCCAGATTCGTTCCAAGGGAACTCTTGTAGAAGCAATAGCACAAGATTTGATGGACAGGGATGAAGCACTTAAGCAATTAAAGCACCATTTAGGGAGAGCTCAAGCCCAAATGGTTCAGTATGCTAATGTGCATCGAAGGAATTCTAAAATCCAACCAAGGGACTAGGTGTATTTGAAAATCAGACCTCATAGGCAAGGCTCCATGCCTACGAAACTTCATCCCAAACTTTCAGCTAGGTACTATGGTCCTTATTTGGTTTTGAAACAGATAGGTGCAGTAGCCTTTCAATTACAGCTGCCTGCCCAAGCTCGCATTCACCCGGTATTCCATGTTTCTCAACTCAAACAAGCAATTGGTCACCATCCAGTAGAAACTGAACTGCCATCTGAACTGCAAGGCGATGTCACAACCTATCAACCCCTAAGTATATTGGGAACCCGCATCATCACTTAGTATGGAACTCAAATTCCCCAAGTTTTGGTATATTGGCAGGGTAAGCCACCAGAGGAAGCAACTTGGGAAAATCTCTCAACAATCAGAAACCAATTTCCTGATTTCAACCTTGAGGACAATGTTATTTCAGAGGAGGGAGGTATTGTTAGGCTTAGGCATGAGGCTGTTGAGCCAAATGCAGGAAATAGAATTCTGAGAGTCTATTATAGGAAAAAGGGGAAAACAGTTGTAAATAACTAACAAATTGTAGTTAGTTATATTAGGCTTTTGTTTTGCCTACAAATAATTCAGTTAGGGGAATGTGAGGGGGATTCGGAAAATTAGCATTGAATTAGACTGGACAATTTCCCGTAGGAAAGGAGAGTGCTCCTTTGGATACCTTGTATACAATTCTTTTTCTTCTGCTCTATCACATTTCAAGAAATACAGTCGTTATTCAAGAAACCTATTCTTTTTCTCTTTCTCGTCTTCTCTTTTTCTTTGAGAGTTATTACTATTGTTAGGATAATCATCTTTCAGAAGAAAGATTCCTAACAGTTTCCATGATAATTCCAGCACGAGATCCTTCCAAGGAGAAGAGATGAAGCTGATGACTTAGAGTAGATTTATGTACTCTAGTGTCTGTTGCTTGTAGTCATAGAAATTGCAATGGATTGTACTAGTTATATATATATATATATATATATATATATATATATATATATATTTACATATGCCTTTGAGGCTTAGTTTGTGTATATACAGATACCGATGCACTAGTTTGTTGTACTTGATGTATTAGTAAAGAAAAGTCTTTTCAGACATATATTAATCATGTACAAGTTACTTTTCCCTCTCAAGGTTCTATATAATAATATGTAGAGTTATTATCGAGGTAGTATGAAGTTTAAATATTAGAATTAACGTGTCTAATCTTGTTTACTCATGCATAATTCGAATTTACTGTAGTATTAGAATTATGACGTTACAATGGGGACACTTTCTCGTTTGTCACAAAAATGGCTTCGATTTGACTTTTTCTGTCTATGGCTGCTATTCGGCATAGTAGGATATCAAGAATGTTTTTCTCCATGGCGATCTAAAAGAAGAGGTTTACATGGAGCAACCACCAGGATTTGTTGGTCAGGAGGAGTCTTTTGGACTAGTTTGTCGTCTTCATAAATCTTTGTATGGCTTTAAATAGTCTCCTAGGGCTTGGTTTGGCCGATTTAGTACTATAGTTCAGCAGTTCGGTATGACATGGAGTAAGGCTGATGACTCTGTCTTCTATCGCCATTCAGCTCAAGGATGTTGTTGAAAACTATGTAAATAGTGGTGGATTCATTGTATAGGCTTATCAAATCATAACCAAATCGTGTAATTATGGTAATTATGATCTTTGTATTTATTGTAATAGGTCTATATAATTCAGCCTTTGTTGTATAGTTTAGACACACGGTTTCATCATTTGTCTCTTTTTTCTCTCTTCACTTTTGTTGGAAGTTATTAGAGATATGCGTTGATTCTGTGTTGATTCTGTTTTGTACAGCTCATTAGGATGTAACTAATCTGTGTTGATTCTGGATGTAAATAATAGCTAGCTGTTTTCTAGCTATTTATTCTGTATTTACCATATTTAGAATTAGCATTTATAAGGAGAATAATTACACTGATTCTCAGGCTAGATTAGTGCTCATCTGTCTGTTATTTGTTTTCTACAAATACCTCACGTGTATTATTTACCAAAACATAGAAAATACATTCTTATTCTAGTGTGTTTCTTTCTATATGGTATCAGTAGCGGCAACAAATCCCTAGGGTTTTTGCTTCCGTTTTTTCTTTTCTGCCATCCCACATAATATCTGCTTCCATGTCTGATCCCGAGTCCCAGCATTCACCCAAACATTCTTCACCCAAACCTGAAATGCCTCAACCTATCCGGACATACCATGACAACCACCCTATTCAGATCACGACAATTCGATTGAATGGTGCTAATTACCTTCGCTGGTCACAGTCCGTCCGTATGTATCTTAGGGGGAGAGGAAAAATTGGCTACATCACTGGCGACAAGGAAAAACCAGACAAGGCAGGCGCAGATTATGATACATGGGATGCTGAAAATTCCATGGTCATGACATGGTTAGTCAATTCCATGACTGAAGAGATTGGTGCAAACTATCTCTGTTATGATACTGCAAAAGATCTTTGGGAAGGTGTCTCTCAAATGTACTCTGATTTGGAGAACCAATCCCAAATTTACGAATTAACTCTCCAGCTTGGAGAAATTCGACAAGCAGAAGATTCAATCACCAAATACTTCAATTGTCTCAAGCGTATTTGGCAAGATCTCGATCTCTTCAATGAGTATGAGTGGAAGTCACCTGCGGACTGCAAGCACTACAAGACGATGGTGGTCGTCAACCGTGTCTTCAAGTTTCTTGCAAGTTTAAATATTGACTTTGATGAGGTTCGTGGCCGAATTCTTGGTAGGAATCCTATTCCTCCAATTGGTGAAGTCTTTGCGGAAGTACGTCGCGAAGAGAATCGTCGACAAGTGATGCTTGGAAAAAAGTCAGCCGCTGTCCCTTCAGCAGTTGAAGGCTCTGCACTGGCTGTTCCTCAGGTCAATCGCAAATCTTTCCTACTCCATGAGGTGGTGACAAGAACCATTTATTTTGCGACTACTATGGGCGCAATCGTCACACTCGGGAAACTTGCTACAAACTACATGGTAGGCCAAACTATGGCAAAACTGGTAAGTTTGTTGACCGCCCTATGCCTACGGCCAATGAGGCTGACTCGTCTCCATTTACTAAGGAGCAGCTGATTCATCTTCATAAACTTCTACAGTCTAATTCATCCCCTATTGTTCCTGTTGCAACTGTGGCACACACAGGTTAGAATGCTTGGGCACTATCTGTCTTAAACCATTCTAACCCTTGGATAATAGATTCGGGGCATCTGAACATATGACTAATTGCTCTCATTTATTCAGTTCCTATTTTCCTTGTTCGGGTCTAAAAAAGTTAGAATAGCTGATGGTAGTTATTCCAGTATTGTACCAAAGGCAACATAAAAATTTCAGACAAAATTACTTTGCAATCTGTTTTACATGTTCCTAAATTTGCTTGCAATCTTCTATTTGTTCATAAATTGTCTAAGGATACTAATTGTTCTGTCCTTTTCCGTTCTTCCACTTGTGTTTTTCAGAACCAGAACTCGGGGAAGATGATTGGAACTGCTAGTGAGATAAATGGCTTGTACTACTTTGATGAAACTCCTCTTGGAAATATAACGCCTCTTGGTTTACACAGTGCAAGTTCACCTCCTGTTTTAAATAAAGTTATGTTATAGCATAAAAGATTACGCCATCCTAGTTTCCATTATCTTAAGCATTTGTTTCCTGAATTTTCCAAAGAAATAAACTCCTCACAATTTCACTGTGACGCTTGTCACTTAGCTAAAGATCATCGTGTGTCTTTTGCTCCACAAGCTTATTCTGCTTCAAAACCTTTTTATCTAATCCATAGTGATGTTTGGGGTCCTTCAAAAATTACAACTGTTTCTGGAAAAAAATGGTTTGTGACATTTATTGATGATCATACACGGGTGTGTTGGGTTTATCTCTTGGAAAAGAAATCAGAAGTGGAAAAAAGGTTCAAAGTCTTTTCTCAAATGATTGAAAACCAATTTCAAACTAAGATTGGCATCCTCAGGTCTGACAATGGCACTGAATATTTCAATAAATATTTAAGTACATTCCTAGTAACTAAGGGGATAATTCATCAATCCACTTGTCGTGATACTCCACAACAGAATGGTATTGCTGAAAGAAAAAATAGACATTTACTTTAAGTTACTAGAGCTCTTATGTTTTCTATGAATGTACCTAAGTATCTTTGGGGTAGTGCCTTATTAACTATCTGTCACCTTATCAATCGAATGCCATCTCGTGTGTTAAAATATGAAACTCCTGTGCAAGTTTTGCAAAATTATTTTCCCACATCTCGTATCATTGCGGATCTTCCCCTTAAAGTTTTTGGTTGTCTTTGTTATGTCTACATCCCGAATATTCTTCGTTCTAAATTGGATCCTAAAGCTGAAAAATGTGTTTTTCTTGGCTATGCTTCCAATAAAAAGGGTTACCAATGTTTTAACCCAGTAACAAATAAATTTTTTGAAAGTATGGATGTCCACTTTGTTGAAAACCAACCTTTTTTTGATAAAAATTTTCTTCAGGGGGAGAATCATTGTAGTGAAGAAGATAATTTTTGAGAAACTTTACCTGCTCTAGATGATATTGTGGCTACAAATTATCCAAATGCTAAGATAATGGAACCTAGAATGCTTAACCTAAATTTGCCAGATAATAGTGTCTGAAACAGGGGGAGAAACACTGATTAAGGATCATAATCCTGAACTTAAAGTGTATTTCCGGAAAAAATTCCCCAAAGGTACTACAGGTCCAATTGTCTCTCCAGCAGAAATCCAATCTGATTTACCAAGTGAAGGTTCTACGGATGATTCATCTTCTATTTCTTCTTCTGGTAATTCACCTTTCTCAACCAATGATTTACCGGATTTGTCTTTTCCTGATATGAATCTTCCAATTGCTGTGAGAAAAAATATTCCTGACCTCAATATCCCAATTGCTGAGTGGAAAGGTACCCGAACATGCACTAAACACCCCATGTCTAATTATTTGTCATATGACAAGTTATCACACACTCACAAGGCATATGTGTCTAGGATTTCTAATCTGTTTGTGCCCAGAAATATTCAAGAAGCATTAGGTGATCCGAATTGGAAGTTAGCAGTGAAAGAAGAGATGGATGCTTTGAGAAAAAATAATACTTGGAGTATCATTGATCTACCTCAAGACAAAAAGGCAGTAGGATGTAAGTGGGTCTTTACAGTGAAATGCAAGGCTGATGGAAGTGTGGAAAGGTACAAAGCAAGGCTAGTAGCAAAAGGTTTTACTCAAACTCATGGTATAGACTACCAAGAGACTTTTGCCCCGGTTGCTAAGATTAATTCCATCAGAATTCTTCTCTCCCTTGTAGTAAATTTCAACTGGACACTATATCAATTTGATGTTAAAAATGCTTTTTTGAATGGAGAATTACATGAAGAGGTATATATGAGCTTACCTCCTGGATTTGAAGGAAACCTTGGAGGAGACAAAGTCTGCAGATTGAGAAAATCCTTGTATGGATTAAAACAATCACCAAGGGCCTGGTTTGAAAGGTTTGGAAGTGTTGTTAAGAAACATGGCTTCAGCCAAAGTCAAGCAGATCACACTTTGTTCTTTAAACACTCACATGAAGGTAAGATTGCTATCTTAATAGTGTATGTTGACGACATTATCATGACAGGAGATGATGTTAAAGAAATCAGTGATCTAAAGAGAAGACTTGAAGCTGAATTTGATGTCAAGGACCTTGGAAATTTAAAGTATTTCCTCGGAATGGAGTTCGCAAGGTCTAAAGAAGGAATCTTCCTCAACCAACGCAAATATATACTTGATTTACTCACGGAAACAGGGATGACAGGGTGTAAGGCAGTAGAAACACCAATGGATCCCAATGTAAAACTCAAGACAGCATCTGAAAATGAAGTGGTAGATAAAGAACGCTATCAACGATTGGCTGGTAGACTAATCTATTTGTCACATACAAGGCCCGATATTGCCTTTGCAGTAAGTATGATAAGTCAGTTTATGCATGCACCAGGACCTACTCACTTTGAAGCTATTTTCAGAATTTTGAGATATTTGAAAGGAACTCCAGGAAAGGGGCTGATGTTCAAAAACAGAGGGCATATATAGGTTGAAGCTTACACGGATGCTGACTGGGCAGGCAATATAAATGATAGGAGGTCTACCTCAGGTTATTGTACCTTTATAGGTGGAAACTTAGTTACATGGAGAAGCAAAAAACAAAATGTTGTAGCCAGGAGCAGTGCAGAGGCTGAATTCCGCTCTGTGGCCCACGGTTTTTGTGAAGTATTATGGATTAAAAAATTCATGGAGGAATTGAAGATCTCTGGCCCATCACCGATCAAAGTTTACTGTGATAATAAGGCAGCTATTTCCATTGCCCATAATCCTGTCCTACACAATAAAACTAAACATGTTGAAGTGGACAAGCACTTCATTAAAGAAAGAATTGATAGTGGTGAGATTTATATGTCCTATGTACCTACCACAAGTCAAGTAGCAGATGTTCTCACAAAGAGTCTTCCAAAGAGACAGTTCGATGACATGGTGAGCAAGCTTGCAATGAATGACATATTCATGCCAGCTTGAGGGGGAGTGTTGGAAGTTATTAGAGATATGCGTTGATTCTGTGTTGATTCTGTTTTGTACAGCTCATTAGGATGTAACTAATCTGTGTTGATTCTGGATGTAAATAATAGCTAGCTGTTTTCTAGCTATTTATTCTGTATTTACCATATTTAGAATTAGCATTTATAGGGAGAATAATTACACTGATTCTCAGGCTAGATTATTGCTCATCTGTCTGTTATTTGTTTTCTACAAATACCTCACGTGTATTATATACCAAAACATAGAAAATACATTCTTATTCTAGTGTGTTTCTTTCTATAACTTTCAACATAGTATCTAGAGCCTAAAGAGAGGCAACCCTAGAACCATGCACGCCCGGTGAGCCCATTGCTCTCCGATGAAATTTTTTTTCCCGACCAACTGTGTTTCCATTTTGGTTTGTCGACAAATACCATCTCCTTCGTTGCCGTCTGTCGCGACCTCTCTTTTACGGGTTTTTCCCATCGCTGGCTCCACCCTCCGATGTTGCCTTTCTCGGCCGATGACCCCACCAGCCTCCAACGAAGTCACGCTTCCAGCTGCCATCTCATGCGCTCCCACACACCACCACCACTGTCAATGCATAGATCCACGCAACTCCCTCTCTCCGGCGCGTGACCCCGCGTCCAACCATATTTTCAGCGGCAGCTGGTCTCGTCTGACTCGTTTTGGCCTTCTCTACCTGGATCTACTCTCACCTTCTTCGTTAGTGACCTCCATTAACGACTACATTTGCTCGATTCAGATTTGATTCGAGTCGTCTTTTGTTCTGATTTATGGCCCCCATTGCTTTGACAAATACGACTCATCCGCCCAGCCAAGACCATCTCGGGCTGAGTATGCAAATTTTTTACAGTGGTTTGCACAACGTAAATCCTCTAGTTCCTCTGCTCCAACAGTTGCCTATGCCAACTTTCTGAAGTGGTTTGAGCAACATCAGACCTCTAGTTCCACTGCCTCTGTTGCACATATCGGTACTTCATTTGCTTGTCTCTCTCGTTCCCCATCCATTGGTACTTAGGTTCTTCATTCTGGTGTGATTGACCACATTTCTAGTGATAAGACTCTTTTCTCTAACCTTTCTGACAATGGTTATTTACCTACTGTTACTTTAGCAAATGGTTCCAAGTCCCAATCCCAAGGGATTGACACTACCCATCCCCTCCCTTCCCTTTCAGTAGACTCTGTCCTTTATGTTCCTAGGTCTCCTTTTAATTTGCTTTCCATTAGTCGTTTGACTCGATCTCTTGATTGTATGATTACCTTTACTAAAGATTCTTTCATTATGTAAGACCGGAGTTTGGGTCGGATACTTGGCACCAGATGTCAGTCCCATGGCCTCTACCAACTCTCCAACCCCTCTCGTGTTTGCGCTATCAAGGATTCTCCTTTCATTATCCATCCACAATTAGGTCATCCTAGCCTTCCCAAACTATAAAAATTAGTGCCCAGCCTCTCTAAGTTGTCAAGTCTCCCTTCCGAGTCATGTCAACTAGGAAAACACACCCATAGTCTGTTTCCTAGTAAAGTCAACAGTCGAGCGTCATCTCCTTTTGCTTTAGTAAATTATGATGTTTGGGGTCCCAATCGTACTGTTTCTACTTTAGAGTCCAGATATTGTCATTTTCATTGATGATTACTCTCACTACACTTGGTTATTTTTTATACAAAATTGGTCTGAGCTATTTTTAATATTTCAGAACATTTATCATGAAATTAAAACTCAACTTGATGTTCCTATACGTAGTTTACGTAGTGATAATGCCCATGAATATTTATCTCAACCATTTCAATCCTTTATGGCTTCTCATGACATTCTTCACCCAACCTTTTGTGCCCATACCCCTCAACAAAATGGGGTCGCTAAACATAAAAACAGACATCTCATAGAAACAATTCGGACCCTTTTACTTCATGGTAATGTTCCTTTCCGCTTCTGGGATGATGCAGTTCTTACTGCCTGTTATCTAATTAATCGCATGCCATCCTCTATGCTTGGTCACCAGGTCCCTTACTCTATTTTATATCCCCATCAACCTCTGCATTCCCTACCACCTGGTATATTTGAGTCTACCTATTTTATTCATAATCTCACTCCAGGTCTTGATAAACTTTCTGCTCGATCTATTAAGTGTGTTTTTCTTGGTTACACTCGATTTCAAAAAGGTTATCGTTGTTTTTCCCCTGATCTCCGACGTTACCTCGTCTCGGCTGATATTACCTTCTTTGAGTCTGTTCCCTTCTTCCAGTCTCTTTCCTCGACTCTTGAGCCTATCTCCGAGGTCTTACCCGTTCCTCTTCCTTTTATCACTGTTGAGTCAGATACACCTCTGACCCCCCATGTTGAGAAACCCACCATTACTATTTGTCCTGTTGGAAATAGATAATTATGTTGGAAGTAGGATATAATTATTATCCCACTAATTAGAGTTCATTGTATCTTAGAATTCATTGCAACCTTAGGATTCATTGTATCTTGGGAATTAAAGTGAGTTAATTCCCCTTCTTGTAAATTGTATAGATTATGTATATAAATAGATCATCTGCTGAGTGGGTGGGTCACTCAAGCAATTCAAAAATCCTTTCTAAGTTTCTTTGATATTCAAGTTGGTCCTTTCTAAGTTTCTTTGATATTCAAGTTGGTATCAGAGCGAGTTGATCCCGCTTCTGGTCTCTCAACTTTGTCACTGTTCACGACTGTTCATCACTGTTCACGGTACCGTTCCCGTCACTATTCACGGTGTTGTTCTCGTCATTGTTCATGTACTGTTCCACACTGTTCACATTGTTGTTCGTCTTGTTTATGCATCTTGTTATTCTTGTTCGTCTTGTTCCTTCTTGTTTTTTTTGCGTACTGTTTGGTTACTGGGTCTAAGTGTTCTTGGAGCCTCTATCATTCGGTTCTTTAAAATAATTCTATTTCTGATTTCTTTTCTACCAAATGACATCAGCAACAAATTCTGACAAGGGTCAGAAAAGTCCCATCTCATTTGCCTTTTCAGAAACTCCTTCAATTACTTTTGTGAAACTTAATGGCAAAAACTATATGGATTGGTGTTCAGCCGTCGAAATTTGGTTCCTCGATCATATACTTTTTGATCATCTGACAACTCAAGTAGAGAAAATTGATGTTGCATTAAAGGATGAATGGCAAAAGGTTGACTATCAATTAGTGTCTCTTCTTTGGTTGTCCATTGATCCATCACTGCTGGTTCACTACCATTTGTATAAGTCTTGTTATGATATTTGGAAGAAGGCTAAAAGTGTTTATGCTAATGACATTCAGCAACTCTATGACTTTATCCACAATTTGGCAACTCTTCAAATGCAGGATCATGACTTAATTTCCTATTTGAACAAAGCTCAGTCCACAATTTAGCAAGTCAAGATGCATCTAACTGATAGTGATCCTAAAAAGGTGGTGGACAAGTTACATCATATGTACATGGTCTTTGTTCTTCATGGCTTGCATAAGGACTTTGAAAATGTTAGAAATCAAGTCCTGACAAATCCAAACATTCCTACTGTTGATGAACTGATTGATCGATTATTCCATGTTCCGTTGTCTGATGAATCTCTCAAACCTGATCCTCAAGAAGACTATGCAGCCTTCTTGACAAATTCTGGTCGTGGTGGACGTGGTCGTGGTCGTGGCCGTGGAAGAGGCGGTCGTGGTAATCGACCACAATGCTCATATTGTAAACGAATGGGGCATACTCAAGATCGATGCTACTCTCTGAATGGCTTTCCGGGAAAAACTGTCAATATGTCACAAATGCAGGCACCGGACACTGCAAAAACAGATGATCCTCCACAAGAAAATAAGATTCTCTTATCTGATAGTGAATATAAAGAGTACCTCAAGTTAAAGGCAGCTTCTAATAATATCTTATCCTCAGGACCTCAATCTGGTAATTCCTCAGTTTGTTTTTCTCAATCTTTGCCTTCTAGATCCTGGATTTTGGACTCTGGTGCATCAGATCATATTGCTGGTAATCCTTCATTATTTTCGAATTTATTTCCTACAAAAATTCCTCATTCAATAACCCTTACAGATGGTTCGAAAGTTCTTGCCACTGGCATTGGGAAGATTTCTCCTCTTTCCTCTTTAAATTTAGATTCTGATCTTCTCATTCCTGGCAGTCCTTTTAATCTACACTCAGTTAGTAAATTGACTCACACTCTTAATTGCTCAGTAACTTTTCTTTCTGATTCTTTCTATATTCAGGACCGGAGTACGGGATAGATGATTGGCAAAGGCTCTGAATCACGTGGGCTCTATTACCTTCAACCTTCTTCCTCAACCATCTGTGTTGTGGCTAATTCTCCAAGTATCCTTCATAATCGTCTGGGTCATCCATGTTTAAATAAATTGAAGAAAATGGTTCCTAGTCTCTCATTTACAATCTCTTCAATGTGAATCTGTCAACTTGGCAAACATGCCTGTTCTTCCTTTCACAATAAAGAAACAAGTCAGTCCAAGTCTCCTTTTGAGTTAGTTCACTCAGATATCTGGGGGCCTAGTCACACTAGTTCAATTCTAAGCTTTCGTTATTTTGTAACTTTCATTAATGACTACTCAAGATGTATTTGGATCTACTTAATGAAAGATCGGTCTGAATTGTTAGAAAATTTTCAAAAATTTTGTTCGGAGATTTCTACTCAATTTGGTCGTACAATTCACATTTTAAGTGATAATGCTAAAGAGTATTTTTCTGCCTCATTCAAGTCTTTTATGTCCTCAAAATGTATGCTTCATCAATCTAGTTGTCCACACACACCACAACAGAATGGCGTTGCAGAAAGAAAACATCGACATCTGCTTGATATTGCCCGTAACTTGTTACTTCAAGCAAATGTTCCTTTAAAATTTTGGGCAGATGCGGTTCTTCCTGCAGGTTACTTGATCAATAGGATGCCATCTTCTATATTGGATAACCAGATTCCTCATTCCTTTTAATTTCCTGATGAATCTACATATAAACTTCCTCTACGCATTTTTTGTTGTACTTGTTTTGTTCATGATCTGTCTCCAGGAAAAGATAAACTCACTGCTCGTGCAATCAAGTGTATTTTCCTTGGATATTCCAGAGTACAAAAAGGTTACAGGTGTTACTCCCCTTCATTACATCATTTCTTTGTTTCTGCAGATGTGACTTTTATTTGAAGATTCTTCATTCTTCACTTCAAAGGAAGAAACAGTCCCTCCTTCTTTACCTGTTCCTTTTCTCAGCCCATCGGCCACCACTCAAGAAGATAATTCTCGTCCATTGATCACTTATCATCGTCGTCATCATGAACCTTCCACATCACCACCAGATCCCGAGCCCAATGTTTCAGTGCCTGAACCAGCTTCTCAATCGTCTCCGGATCCGCCTTCACCCATTTCTGACTTTCCAATTGCTATTCATAAAGGTATTCGTTCCACTCGTAATCCTCACCCTATTTATAATTTTGTTAGTTATCATCGTCTTTCTCCTGTTCAATATGCTTTCACCTCTTCCTTGTCTTTTGTCTCTATTCCTAAAACTGTTCAGGAAGCTCTTTCCCATCTAGGATGGCGGCAGGCAATGATTGAGGAAATGAAAGCTTTGGAATCCAACCGTACTTGGTCTTTGGTTCCTTTACCTTCAAGTAAAAATCCTGTGGGATGTAGCTGGGTCTTCACTGTAAAAGTTGGCCCTAATGGTACTGTGGATCGTCTTAAGGCTTGTCTTGTAGCCAAATGTTTTATTCAGATTTTTGGGCAAGATTATGGTGATACTTTTTCTCCTGTTGCGAAAATGGCTTCGGTCAGGGTGTTTCTATCCATGGCAGCCATGAATCAATGGCCTCTACACCAACTAGATGTCAAAAATGTCTTCTTGCATGGCGACTTGACTGAGGAGATCTATATGGAGCAACCTCCTGGGTTTGTTGCTCAGGGGGAGTCCGGTTTGGTTTGTAAACCTCACAAATCACTATATGGTCTTAAACAATCTCCTTGATGTTGGTTTGGACGATTCAGCTTGGTTTTACAAAAATATGGAATGATCAGAAGTGAAGTGGATCACTCTATATTTTATAAGTATTCATCTAATCTGTGTATCTATTTTGTGGTTTATGTGGATGATATTGTTATAACAGGCAATGATCATGCTGGAATTTAGCAATTGAAGGAGCATCTATTTCGTCATTTTGATATTTTATGGGGATTGAAGTTGCTCAGTCAAAATCGAGAATTGTCATCTCCCAAAGAAAGTATGCTCTTGATATTCTTGAAGAAACTGGAATGCTGAATTGTAAACCAGTTGAAACTCCCATGGATCCGAATATTAAGCTCCTTCCTGATAAAGGTGAATTATTTTCAGATCCAAGCAGATATCGAAGATTAGTAGGAAAGCTTAATTATCTTACTGTTACCAGACTAGACATCTCTTTTGCTATAAGCGTGGTGAGTCAATTTCTAAATTCTCCCCGTATTGATCATTGGAATGCAGTCATCAGAATTTTGCGGTTCATTAAAGGATCACCAGGAAAAGGGATAGTATATGAAAATAGAGGGCATAAGGAAATTATTGCCTTCACTTATGCAGATTGGGCTGGATCTCCATGTGATAGGAGATCCACTTCAGGATATTGTGTTCTCTTTGGAGGAAATCTCATTTCATGGAAAAGTAAGAAACAAAATGTCGTCGCAAGATCAAGTGCTAAAGAGTTAAAGTTTTGTGAGGTTGGAACTATGAGATTAATTTGTGATAATCAAGCAACTCTCCATATTGCTTCTAACCCAGTCTTCCATGAACGAACCAAGCATATAGAGATTGATTGCCATTTTATTCGTGAGAAGATTGTTTCTGGAGAGATTACCACATCCTTTGTCAACTCAAATGACCAATTGGCTGATTTGCTTACAAAGCTCTTCGGGGACCAAGGATCGCTTATATCTGCAACAAGCTAGATGCTTTTGATATCTAAGCTCCAGCTTGAGGGAGAGTGTTGGAAGTAGGATATAATTATTATCCCACTAATTAGAGTTCATTGTATCTTAGAATTCATTGCAACCTTAGGATTCATTGTATCTTGGGAATTAAAGCTAGAGTTAATTCCCCTTCTTGTAAATTGTATTGATTATGTATATAAATAGATCATCTGCTGAGTGGGTGGGTCACTCAAGCAATTCAGAAATCCTTTCTAAGTTTCTTTGATATTCAAGTTGTCCCTTCCAAGTCTATCCTCATCGGCCATAGCTACCTCCACCGCCCCTAGCTCCACCAGATGTTGCAGAGGTCAATTTGGACCCTCATTCGACACCAACTCCATTACCAACTCCGACACTGCCACCTGAGCCTAACCTTCTCATTGCTCCTGAAAAGGTACACAGTCTACTCATAACCCTTCTCCTCATTATGTTACTTTGAGTTATCATCACTTATCTTCTTTGCATTATGCTTGTCTTTCTTCCTTGTCTTTTGTGTCTATTCCTAACTCTCTAGGTGATGTTTTATCTCATCTTGGGTGGAGACAAGCTATGATCGATGAGATGTGTGCCCTACAGAACAATGGTATATGGGAACTTGTTCCTCTTCCTCCTGGGAAATCTGTTGTAGGTTGTCATTGGATTTATACGGTCAAAGTTGGCCTTGATGGCAAGATTGATCGCCTCAAGGCTCGTTTGGTAGCAAAAGGGTATACCCAAATTTTTGACTTGGATTATGAGGACACTTTCTCGCCCGTGGCAAAGATGGCTTCAGTTTTGACTTTTTTGTCTATGGCCGCTATTCGCCACTGACCCCTTCATCAACTGGGCATCAAAAATGTTTTTCTCTACGGTGATCTAGAAGAAAAGGCTTACATGGAGCAACCACCAAGGATTGTTGCTTAGGGGAGTCTTCTAGACTAGTTTGTCGTCTCCACAAATCTATGTATGGCCTAAAACAGTCTCCTAGGGCTTGGTTTGGTCGATTTAGTATTGTAGTTCAACAGTTCGGTATGACACGGAGTGAGGTTGACCACTCTATCTTCTATTGCCATTCAGCTCATGGGCGTATTTATTTGATTGTGTATGTCGACGACATTGTTATCACTGGCAATAATCACCATGGCATAATTTAGGCAAAACAATATCTTGGTCATCACTTTCAGACCAAAGACCTTGGCAAACTTCGATACTTCTTGGGAATAGAGGTGGCACAATCCAATGACGGTATAGTAATTTCACAAAGGAAGTATGCCATGGACATTCTTGAGGAAACAGGTCTGTTGAATGCAAAGTCTATTGACACTCCTATGGATCCGAATGCTAAACTTCTATCAAATCAGGGGAAACCACTCTCGGATCCAGGAAGATACAGAAGATTAGTTGGAAAACTGAATTACCTCATTGTTACCCGTCTTAACATCTCTTTTGCAGTTAGTGTGGTAAGTCAATTTCTAAATTCACCTTGTGATGCACATTGGGATGCAGTGATTCGCATCCTAAAGTATATTAAAGGAACTTCTAGAAGAGGCCTTGTCTATGAAGATAAGGGTCACACTCAGATTGTTGGATACTCAGATACTAATTAGGTAGGTTTTCCTCTTGATAGAAGATACACTTATAAGTATTATGTATTCATCGAGGGTAATCTGATATCTTAGAAGAGTAAGAAACAAAATGTCGTCGCAAGATCAAGTGCCAGAGTAGAATATCGAGCCATGGCCTCATCTACTTGTGAACTTATTTTGTTAAAACGGTTACTTAAGGAGCTTCGATTTGGGGAGATTATGCAAATGACACTCATTTTTTATAATCAAGCTACATTGCATATTGCCTCTAATCTAGTGTTTCATGAGAGGACCAAACATATTGAGATAGACTGTTATTTTATTAGAGAAAAGATCTTATCTAGAGACATCAACACTAGCTTCGTCAATTCAAATGAGCAATTGGCAGATGTTTTCACTAAGTCTTTGAGAGGTCCTCGGATAAGCTATATTTGTAACAAGCTTGGTGCATATGACCTATATGCTCTAACTTGAGGGGAAGTGTTGAAAACTATGTAAATAGTGGTACATTCATTGTATAGGCTAACAAAATCATAATCAAATCATATAATTATGGTAATTAGGATCTTTGTATTTATTGTAATAGGTCTATATAATTCAACCTCCGTTGTGTAGTTTAGACACACAGTTTAATCATGTCTCTCTTTTCTCTCTTCACTCTCAACAGGTGTATTTATTTGATTATGTGTGTCGACGACATTGTTATCACTGGCAGTGATCACCATGGCATAACTCAGGTAAAATAATATCTTGGTCATCACTTTCAGACCAAAGACCTTGGCAAACTTCGATACTTCTTGGGAATAAAGGTGTCACAATCCAATGATGGTATAGTAATTTCACAGAGGAAGTATGTCATGGACATTCTTGAGGAAACAGGTTTGTTGAATGTGTTGGAGTTTACATATTATTGGAACTTGATCAGTTTATAGTTTGTGTTTTTCTAGTAACAGTGGAACCTTAGCATCCTAGGAAATGTTTATCATCTTTTATTATCCTTGTAAATATCATACTATAATTAATTCCTTGTGTATATATAAACCCAATATGCTGAGTACAATTTACTCAAGCAATTCAGAAATCCTCTCTAAGTTTTCGATATTCAAGTTGGTATCAGAGCGGGTTGATCCCGCTTCTGGTCTCTCAACCCGTACTGGTCCCGGTACTATTCATGTCACTATTCTCATATTGTTTTGGAACTGTTCACGTCACTGTTCTATTCGGGGACTGTTCACATCACTGTTCCGACTGTTCACGTCACTTTCGTCTTGTTACATTGTTCACGTCACTTCATTCTTGTTCTGCACCGTTTTTGTGTACTATTCACTTTGTTCTGCCTTTGTTAGTATCTTGTTTGCATTCTTGTTCAGCCATTTGTCAAGGCTGGAACATCGTCCAAAGTCCCCTCCTCTGTCAGAGTGAGGGCCCCAGTCAACTCAGATGGACATTTCCAACCGTTTCTCCAAGTCCTATCGCCGAAAAATCAGCTACGCACCGCCACCAATTTGCCCAACGTCCAGTGCATGTAAGCCACGCGCCGCCTTCCCGTCTTCGAAATTCGTCACCGTTGGTCCCGTTCTGCTCGTCGGACCTCCCTGAGTCTGTTCAAGTGGTCACCTGCTCTATTCGCCCCTGTTTGGATAATGGGTCCTTGAAGCCTACCTTTGTTCTTATACGCGTCTTCTGCTGCCACTGTTCGAGACCTCTTTTTTTTGGGAGCTTTTAACTATCTCTAAACTTGCTTTAATGGCCTTTGGTAAGCCTCAAAAGGGTCTCACTCATTCTACAGGTGTAGTCCACACCGGTAATTCTACGACTTATCTCACTCATTCTATGTCTGCTGAATCCTAGATTCTAGATTCTGGTACTTCCGACCACATTACTGGTAATCCTTCACTTTTCTCAAGATTAGTATCCACCAAAATTCCTCATTCCATCACCCTTGCCGATGGTTCAAAGACTAAAGCTACTGGTGTTGGTCAAGCTGCACCTCTCCCATCTCTAACTTTGAACTCTATTCTTTTTATTCCTGGCTATCCTTTTAACTTAATTTCCATTAGTCAACTTACTCGCACTCTCAATTGTTCTATAACCTTTTCTGTTGGTTCTTTCCATATACAGGACCGGAGTACGGGGCAGACGATTGGCACAGGCTTTGAATCACAAGGACTCTATTATCTTCAAACTTCATCATCTACCATATGTGCTGTTACCGAGTCTCCTAGTCTTCTTCATCGTCGTTTGGGTCATCCAAGTCTGAATAAATTAAAGAAGATGGTTCCTCATCTCTCTCATTTGCAGTCTTTTGAGTGTGAGTCGTGTCAGCTTGGAAAACATGCTCGAGGTAATTTCCCAAGTAAAGTCAATAATCGGTCTGAATCCCCCTTTCATATTGTTCATTCAGATGTTTGGGGTCCTAGTCGTGCCAGCTCTATTTTAGGATATCGATATTTTGTTACTTTCATTGATGATTACTCAAGATATACTTGGATATTTTTAATGAAAGACCGCTCTGAGTTGTTTAGCATCTTCCAAAAATTTTGCAATGAAATCCATACTCAGTTTAGGTGCACAATTCGTATTTTACGCAGCGACAATGCAAAAGAATATTTTTCTGCTCCTTTTAATTCTTTTATGTCTTCTCATGGTATGCTCCATCAATCTAGTTGCCCCCATACTCCACAACAGAATGGTATTGCAGAAAGAAAACATCGTCATCTTCTTGATACTGCCCGTACTTTGTTATTACAAGCCAATGCACCTTTGAAATTTTGGGGGGATGCTATTCTTACTGCTGAGTATTTAATAAATCGCATGCCATCTTCTGTTTTACATAACCAAGTTCCTTATTCCCTCTTGTTTCTTAAAGAACCCATTTATAAAATTCCTCCCCGTGTCTTTGGTTCCATTTGTTTTGTGCATGATCTTTGTCCAAGAAAAGATAAATTAACTGCACGTGCTGTTAAATGTATTTTTCTTGGGTACTCTCGCCTGCAAAAAGGGTACCGGTGTTACTCTCCTACCTCTCATCGCTTTTATATCTCTGTTGATGTTACATTCTTCGAGGAAACACCGTACTTTACTACACAGGTTGAACCAGACTCTATATCTCAAGTCTTACCAGCTCCTTACCTGAGCACTCCGGTCTTTGTTCCTCAGTCTTCAAGTCCACCAAAACCAGAAATTTCTTCCTAACAGTCTTCACCTTGTCCTCTCATCACCTATCATCGTCGTCCTCGTCCTTCGCCTCCAGAAAATGTCCCTACTCCAGAATTCAGTGATTCATCTCCTGCTTCAGCATCCACACCTGCTTCAGATTCCTCTCCTACAGACCTCCCTATAGCACTTCGTAAAGGTATCCGTTCTTCTCGTAATCCTCATCCCATTTATAATTTTTTGAGTTATCATCGTTTGTCCCCATCCCATTATGCTTTTACATCTGCTTTGTCGTCTATCTCTATTCTTAAATCTGTCCAGGAAGTACTATCCCATCCAGGATGGCGGCAAGCAATGATTGATGAGATGACAGCTTTAAAATCTAATCACACATGGACACTCATTCCCCTTCCTCCTAGAAAATCGACAGTTGATTGTCGATGGGTTTTCACTATCAAAGTAGGTCCTGATGGCAAGGTGGATCGTTTGAAAGCTCATCTTGTTGCGAAAGGCTTTACCCAGATTTTTGGTCTTGACTATGGTGATACTTTCTCCCCTGTTGCAAAAATGGCCTCTGTTCAGCTATTCATATCCATGGCAGCCATGAATCGCAGGCCCTTGTATCAATTGGACATCAAAAATGCCTTTTTACATGGTGATCTAGCTGAAGAAGTTTACATGAAGCAACCTCTGGGGTTTGTTGCTCAGGGGGAGTCAAGATTGGTCTGCAAATTACACAAGTCATTGTATGGTTTAAAACAGTCTCCTCGATGTTGGTTTACGCTTCAGTGCAATTTTACAGCAGTTTGGCATGATCCGCAGTGAAGCAGATCACTCTGTGTTTTATTCACACTCATCTAACCTGTGTATCTATCTTGTGGTCTATGTGGATGATATCGTTATTACAGGAAATGATCATGAAGGAATCCAAAGACTGAAACAACACTTGTTTTGTCATTTTGAAACTAAAGATTTAAGTCGACTAAGATACTTTCTTGGGATTGAGGTAGCTCAATCAAAGGATGGTATTGCTATCTCACAAAGGAAGTATGCTCTTGACATTTTAGAAGAAACTGGAATGCTAAGCTGCAAACCAGTTGATACTCATATGGACCCGAATGTTAAACTCCTACCAGATCAAGGAGAACCCTTTTCAGATCCAGGAAGGTATCAGAAATTGGTGGGAAAACTTAATTATCTCATTGTGACTAGACCAGACATATCTTTTGTTGTTAGCGTTGTAAGCCAATTTCTTAACTCTCCTTGTGTTAATCATTGGGACGCAATTATTCGGATTTTGAGATATATTAAGGGTTCCCCTGGAAAAGGGTTAGTGTATACAAACAGAAGACATACAAATGTTGTTGCTTATACAGATGCTGATTGAGCCGGGTCTCCCAGTGATAGAAAATCAACTTCTGGATATTGTGTTCTTATTGGAGGAAACCTTATCTCATGGAAAAGCAAGAAGCAAAATGTGGTTGCTAGATCGAGTGCTGAAGCAGAGTATCAAGCTATGGCTCTCACTACATGTGAACTCATGGTTAAAACAACTCTTGAAAGAGTTGAAGTTTTGCGAGATAGGACCTATGATGTTAATTTGTGATAATCAAGCAGCACTTCATATTGCTTCAAATCCAGTCTTCCATGAACGAACCAAACATATAGAGATTGATTGTCATTTCATTTGTGAGAAGATTGTTTCAAAGGAGATCTCTACTTCGTTTGTAAATTCTCATGACCAACTGGCAGATCTTCTTACCAAGTCACTTCGGGGTCCAAGAATAACATACATTTGTGACAAGCTGGATGCTTATGATATATACGCTCCAGCTTGAAGGGGAGTGTTGGAATTTACATATTATTGGAACTTGATCAGTTTATAGTTTGTGTTTTTCTAGTAACATTGGAACCTTAGCATCCTAGGAAATGTTTATCATCTTTTATTATCCTTGTAAATATCATACTGTAATTAATTCCTTGTGTATATATAAACCCAATATGCTGAGTACAATTTACTCAAGCAATTCAGAAATCCTCTCTAAGTTTTTGATATTCAAGTGAATGCAAAGCCTATTGACACTCCTATGGATCCAAATGCTAAAGTTCTACCAAATCAGGGGGAGCCACTCTCAGATCCAAGAAGATACAGAAGATTAGTTGGAAAACTAAACTACCTCACTGTTACCCGTCTTGACATCTCCTTTGCAGTTAGTGTAGTAAGTCAGTTTCTAAATTCACCTTGTGATGCACATTGAGATGCAGTGATTCGCATCCTAAAGTATATTAAAGGAGCTTCTAGAAGAGGCCTTGTCTATGAAGATAAGGGTCACACTCAAATTGTTAGATACTCAGATGCTGATTGGGCAGGTTCTTCTCTTGATAGAAGATCCACTTCTGGGTATTGTGCATTCATCGGGGATAATCTGATATCTTGAAAGAGTAAGAAAATAAAATGTGGTTGCAAAATCAAGTGTCGAAGTAAAATATCGAGCCATGACCTCCACTACTTGTGAACTCATTTGGTTAAAACAACTACTTAAAGAGCTTTGATTTGGGAAGATTATGCAAATGACGCTCATTTGTGATAATCAAACTGCATTGCATATCGCCTTTAATCCAATGTTTCATGAGAGGACCAAACATACTGAGATAGACTGTCATTTTATTAGAGAAAATATCTTATCTAGAGACATCACCACTAGTTTCGTCAATTCAAATGATCGTCAATTCAAATGATCAACTGGCAAACGTTTTCACTAGGTCTTTGAGAGGTCCTTGGATAAGCTATATTTGTAACAAGCTTGGTGCATATGACCTATATGCTCCAGCTTGAAAAGGAGTGTTGAAAACTATGTAAATAGTGTTAGATTCATTGTATAGGCTAACTAAATCATAACCAAATCATGTAATTATGGTAATTAGGATCTTTGTATTTATTGTAATAGGTCTATATAATTCAACCTTCATTGTGTAGTTTAGACACACAGTTTCACAATCTCTATGCTTCTCTTTTGTCTATCTCAACAGTTACTCTCCCAGACTCTATATTTATACTGAAAGATAAAGCATAGTACACATGTAGTACAAGACAGATAAGCCCAGCCCAATAACACATAATAGACTCCTAATACATATTCTCTAACACAACACATAGTCAAACTCTCAGCATGTCAGTTAACACAAGATTAAAAAAGGGATGTCATTCAAAAACCACTACAAGACAAACTTCATGCATTTATATAGAATATAGAATCATTTTTTTATAAGAAAAATTAAGAAAAGTGTAAAGAATGCAAACCTCGGACTGGAGCACCATCCATCAACTCAAACTTTGCAAGTGTCTCTGTCTCAACATATGTATTGGTCCCTGATCCGGTTGACTCTCGACGCCTGATCTCAAGTTCCATGTTTTTCATTTTGATTCTCACCAGAAGAAAATATATTTTGCCAATGATTACATCCTTTAGATGATACCTGTCAATTTTTTAATTACTAAAAGGAAGCAAGTCTCCTTTAACCTTCTGTAAGAACATTAAAACTGTCTATTTAATCATGAGCTTGTTCAGACTCACTTGCTTTTACTGTATTCAAGCTCTATGTGTAAGCAATCTTCAATTCCTACTTCCATCTGCATGAAGCATAAATACAACAAGAAGTTCAGCTGATATAAAATAATATCAATTCTCTTGTAGAGCACACCATTAGATTAACAACCGCATTACATGTAAACTAAATATATAGGCACAGTACTCCCACAATCACCCTATTTGCATAGGTGAGGACAAAGATAATGGAAATTGGTCCAAGCAGTTTTTTGAGCAAACACACAATAGCATAAAGCATTTTTTTTCATGGAAATCTACAACGGTACTTGTTAAAAGTACCCAAGTCATAATAAAAAATGCATGGTGAAAGAGATAGCAGAGGATGAACATGCCCAGGGAAGGGGGAGCTCAAAAAAAGATACTGCAAAACTCAGTATGGCATTTATAGCATGAATGGAAAAATACATGTTTGACATGATTGAACATGAAGCTTCAACTAGTTGCAGGAAGTAGACAACAAATTCCAGTACATTGGCTATTAGAGGTATAGGTTGAATTCTTGAATTAATGATTGGCAATTAATAATATGCATCTTTGCACAACCACCATACTCTCCTCACCTTAATGCTATTATTAATTGCTGGAGCTGGAGTGTAATTGCAAACCTGTAAGGAGATTGTGGTAAAAAATGTTCACTTGGGAAAAAAAAATACTTTGCCCATCTAAAACTGACATATAAGAAAGGAATATATAGAGTAATTACGCCAGTGATCAGAATATGCAAAATATTGAATCTTGTCATAGCATGATCAAGCAAGAAGCAGCATATTGGAGCTTTGTACCACAAAAGTTCCTCTGTTGATTATCCTTTGCACTATACTAATCCAATGGATGCATGGGGTTTACTTCTATAATTTAAAACTTTTTTTCAAAGTACAGGAAGCATTTATGAAGGGAGAAAATAGAAATTATAAAAAAGGATGATTATTCCTAAAAAACAATAAACAGACATGCAAAAGCCCCCATCTGAAAGTGAATCAAAGAATTAAGAATCTTCCTAGTTCCCCCCTCCCTCTCTCCTATCTCTTAAAACAAGATTAGACGTCAGACCTTTAAACTTCCTAGAGTTGCTCAACATCTAAAATACCAAATAATAGCAAACAAGGGATGTCTCTACAAAACTCTACATCTCTTCTTCCGAAAGCCCTTAAGAGCAATCATCAGGAAATCATCCAATATTGCAGTCACACCAAACTTCCCCACATAAAGCAAATAACTATGCTGCCACTACTAGCTCCAAGCAACAGGACAATGTAAGAATAATAGGCCAAGTTACTAGACAACAGCTTTTGTGTGTGTGTGTGTCTACTGACTGCTGTGGATTGAAGACTTTATTGTTTTTCAACAACTGAACACAGGAGTACTGCCACGTCTAATTTTTGTAAGCATGAACACTTGTTTTAATAAATCTCCCACAAACTGCTTGTTCTAAATTTTAAAGATATTTACGACAGGCACCTTTAATTTGGAAAGGAAGAGGATCATGCGAAATTCATAGGAAATTATCAAAGATGTTTCCTAATGAAGAAAGAGAGTAACTGTAACTAATCAAAGTAAAGGAAGACAATTATCCGAAATAGAACATTACACCTTTAACTTTCAGAGAGACTGCCATGATAGATAAAATAATCATGGCAAATAGGAAATATTTAATAATTTTTACATTCTCCATCAACAATTATAATTTATAAGTAGCAGAAAGCACTCCTTGATAAGCTTTTGATGCACCCTTTCAGCTCTGATACTACCAAGGCATAGGTATATTAGTTGGGGTGTGATCAATTTTCAAAAATAATTGGGAGTGGAGGCATCTTTGATTTTAATTTGAAATTGCAAACTTATTTTCCGCAAGCAGTAAACAAGGCTAACATTTAAAAGACTCGGAATGTAAAAGAAATGATAATTACATCTGGAAATAAGGCAATCAGACTAAAATAATTTAAAACAGCCAAAAAAAATTAAATATTTTAATAAAGTATATGAATCTTTAGAAACTGCTTACACTTTTTACCCCAAAAAAGGGCTCCCTTTTAATTAGGGAACTGAAGAATTTTCATAGGTCATGATAATTATCTACATATAAGGACCACAAAGATGATAACATTGGAGCCCCTTTCACAAATATATTGATATTACAAAAAGAACCATGAAGTTCAAAAAATGAGAAAGTAAAAGTATAACTAAATTAACAGCATGGTTTTGTAAACAAACATAATTTAATGGGGAAAAGCAATTTACAGCATAAGTTATTGCACAAGGGTTTCTATGTATCATTATGTCTACCACAAATTAAGTTTCTAGAATCTTCATATATATAATGCTTTTGTAACTTTCAATTAAAAACTAATTCCGTTGGTAGTACTGAAGTGCATTTGGTATACTATCAGCATAATTAGGACATAAACATACATGTTAACAATCATATATTACAAAAGCGGATGTACATACCGTTAGAGAATAGTTATTAGTTTATTATGTGTTATTGGATTGGGCCTATCTTTCTTGTACTGTGCTTTTTTTCTTAGTATAAATATAGAGACAGGGAGACTAACAAAATTGAGTTAGTCATTCCCATTCTTAATTTTCTTTAATTTCTCTAATATGGTATCAAAGACCTAGTTAGAGAAACCCTAGAACACAAAAACACCAGCTTCCACTGCCCAAAAAAAAAACCCTAGCTTTCCAGGATCAGAATCAACCGATCTACCCATTCCTAGGGTTCAAAAATTTTTGTCCACTACTGAGGACGATTTCGGCCTTTTTCAAGTGGTTGGGCTTGATTTCTCACGCCTAATGCAGTGAGCAGCAGCCCAACGTGCCGTGCATGGCCTTTTCGGCAACCAAGGGTGTCGCCACCGGCCAGAGGAGTGCGACTAGGAGTGTTGTCAGTCTTGGCGCAGGGGTCGTCCTGTTTTGCAGTGGTTTTGGCCAGCCAGATGCATTTTGGGTGCGATTTGGTGTTCTTTGCTGTGGTTCTTTGTGTTTTCTTTGAAGCCCAGTGACGTTCTTGTGTTTTGTGAGTTGGATTGACACTAGAGAGGTGTGATTGTGTGATTTCCAGTATCTTTGGGTGTCGTTTGTTGGATTTTGAAGCTTTCGGTTCTGTTTTTTTTTTAGTTTTGGAGGTGAAAGTCTTGATTATTTCTTGGGTTGGCTCTTCTGAAATCTGTTTGAGATGGTAGATGATCACTCTGACACGAGCTCTACTAGTTCAGATGAGTCTAAGGCGTCTCCGAAGCCTACAGTAATGCCTGAGGTGATTTCTACTTCGGTTCGAATTATTGATGACAAGTTTGATGGGAAGCATTATGCTAAGTGGTATAAGACTATTAATATGTTTCTTACTAGGATTGAGAAAGAGGATCATCTACCTAATGACCCTCCAAAGTCACCAAATACACGAACTAAGTGGTTGCAGGAGGATAATAGGTTGTAAAACCCTTGATACCTCTGTCAGGCATGTGGTTTCCCATTGCAATATTGTGAAGGAATTAAGGGAGTACATGGAGTTTATTTATTCTAGGAAAGCCAATCTTTCTCGCATTTATGAGGTGACACAGGAGTTTCATCAACCAGCACAAAAAGAGAATTCTCTCCAGCCTTACTTTACTGAGTTTAAGTAGACATATGAATAATTGAATGTTCTTCACCCTGTTTCTGATGATGTTAAACATATACATTTGCAGCGGGAACAGTTAGCAGTTGTGAGTTTTTTGTCTGGCCTACACCCCGAGTTTACTGATGCCCGTGATCAGATTCTAACTAGTTCTGAGCATGTGACACTTGTTGATGTGTATTATCGTCTTCTACAACGTCATCGTGAGCTGTACTCTGAACCTCCTCCTGAAGCCTCTGCTGCTTTGGTGAGTAGAGGGGATGGTAAAGCAAGTAGAAGAGGCGGACGTAGTGGTAGTGGTTGAGGCAAGATTGGTAGCCATACTGGTGGTCGTGATGGTGACCGTGACAGTGGTCATGATGGTAATCAAGATGGTGCACCGTACTCTTGCTGGTGACAGACCGGTCCGGCACCGGGGGAGGGCCGACAGTACTGACTGACGGCCGGCTGCGACGTGGGCTTTTTTTTTCTCGTTCAAACGAGGTTTCTGGGTGACCCGCTCAGTTTCCAGCGAAGCTTTGGTTGTGGGTGGTTGTTGGCTGTCTTCTCCGGCCCAGAGAGGTGCGACGGCAGTAAGGAGGGTTGCCGACGTGTTGGTTTCCGACATAGCACTCCAACGAGACGTTTCAGTCTCTGTTTGGCCCATTTTGACACTGTTTAGGACGTTTTTCTTCGTTTTTTTGGTGTTTTTTGGTGGCTTTTCCCTCCTTGATTTCAGCCTCTATTTTGTGGATTTGGCTTGTGTTTTGTGAGTATGGGAGAGTTCTGAATTTTCAACAACCACTTGAAGCCATTGAATGGGAGGTGTTAAGCTAATTGCCATTGAAGCCAAATGCTTTTACTTGGTGCTTGAAGATGAGGGCAAGTTCTTTCGTTTACAAGTGATAGAGAAGGGTCGTAGGTTTACAAAATCTCTGTTGCTGGGCAGAGATGCTTCTTTTTGGCTCTTATCCACTTTCAAGGACAAAGCCTTGTTTGTTGATCCCTCCTTCATAAGGCGTTTCGAAGGTGAGGGCAAAGTCTTCTCTGTTTTCCGGGGTCGAAATAAGAGAGGTCAATATGTGTTGGTGACAAAATTCTTTGGTAACAGAAGGAGGAATTTGGTTATTGTCCCTGAGGGTCGTTTGTGTGCAGGGTGGAGTCATTTCGAGAGGGCTTTATCAGAATTGTTGGTGGCAAATCCTTTGAAGGGCACTGTGAAACGTTCCAAACAGCGCTCTCCAATAATACAACAATCATTGATCAGGGGAAAATCTTACTCTGATGTGGTCAAGAGTGGAGGCATTAGTGAAGACCGTCGCGGTATTCGTATTGTGAAACCTGTGGTTAAGGGTTTGTTATTAAGGCAAGAGCTAGGCTGTAAGGAGAATGAATTTAGTCATTCTTTGAGAATTGATGTTGACTCGGGAGGGAAACGGTTTGTGAAATGGGTTAATGAAGGGACTGAAGCCAAGAGGCACAAAGGCAGTGTTTTCTCAAGATTAGGCAACAAGGTGGGTGTCTTTTCAAGGTTAGGACTGAAATTGACTTATCCTCAAACCATTTCAACAGCTGGACCATCTAATCAGTTTGGAGAAAGGACTGCAAAGATCAGGCAAATTTGGGTCCCTACGGTGAACTCAAGTAGGCCAGCGACGGGAATCTCTTTAAGCCTTCTAGCTCCTCCTTTCCCAGGTTCTCAGCATGATTGCAATGAGCAAAATTTTGTGGGTGGTTTGGATTCAGCGGATCAAGTCGAAACAGTGAGTGCTAGGATGGCTTCGGGTGCGGCCGTTTCCGCTAAGTTTGATTCTCCCCCTATTCCTCTGATTGCTACTGATCAGGTTGTTGAGTGTGTTCCCTTTCTACCTATTCAGCACTTTCCTTTGACAAATATGCAACCTGAGATATCAAAGGTTGGGGATAAGCAGGAGGATTTTCGAGTGTCAGAAACTTCTGATTCTACATCTAAATCAAATTTCTCCTCTCAAGATGAAGGTGAAGATTTAGAGTCAATTTTTGATTTGGAAGATTTTGAAGAGGGTGGCTTGCTCATTCATAATTTGCAGCAACTTCTTCTGGACTGCACTAAAAAAGACAGCAATCTTCCTGAACCTGAGATGGACTTGTCAAGAATTCCTTTTGAACAAGGACTTGGAGCAAAGGATGAGGGGTCTCCTTCTGGTCTTGAAATTGATGTTAATTCTGTTAAGGACAACTATGTTCAGACTCAAGATTTGTCTAATCCAAGGAGAGTTCATCACACTTTAATTCCTCAATTTTCAAACTCTCTTTCTGCAGTTGATCTTATCTCTCCTCCTGTTCCTTTTTGTGCCCAATCTTCCATGGTTTTTTCAGGTGAAAAAATTGAGAACTCTCTTCAAGGAAATGGGCTTCTTCCTATTCCGATGCCGACCTCTTCTTCTAGCTTACTCAACAATGCCAAAGGGAACAAAGTTAAGGAAAGTGTCAAAAATCTTAGTTGCCATGCCAGTAGTGTCAAGGAAAATCTGAGTTCTCATCCTTTAATTCAAGAGTTGGGGGTCAAAGTGGTCAATTCCAAGGGCTGGTCTAGCTTCTCAATTGATTCTCCATCAACTTATGTTCGTAAGAAAAAGAGGCTAACTAGAGAATTGGATCGTTTGGTTTCTACCATTAACCATGGAGGGAAGGTTGGAAAGCAGGATGGTAAGTTAGTTAATGAAGATTCTTAGTTGGAATGTCAAAGGGTTAGGTAGTTGTCCGAAACGTAGTTGTAATCTACAAAGCAACTCCCGACGTAAAGAAAGTTAGGATAACTAGTTAGGGACCTATGGGATTCTAGATTTAAGGATCGGGAACGTGCTTCCATCTTTGGTGTCGGGAACTTTTCATTTGGGACACTAGGTTTGCCTCTAAGGTTGATTCCATCTTTGGTAACTTTTCAGTGTCTGTCTTGTTAGATGTAAAAGAGAGAGGTCAATAGAGGATTACCTCGGTTTATGACCCAAATAATCCTAAACAGTGTTCTTTCTTCTGGGAAGAGCTAGGTTTTTTGTCTTCCTTTTGTGGGTCGCATTGGTGTTTGGGTGGGGATTTCAATGTAGTTAGATCCTCGGCCGAAAAGCTAGGTGGCGATTGTCTTACTTCTTTTATGAGGGGTTTTGACAGTTTTATTAGGGAGTGTAGTCTTAGGGATATTCCCCTCTCCAATGCTAGGTTCACCTGGTCGGCTAGAAGGCAATACACTATTGCTTCTCGTTTGGATAGATTCCTGTTTACCTCTACTTGGGAGGATTCTTTTCCTGATCTAGTGCAAGAGAGCTTATCTCGTTCAATTTCTAATCACTTCCCTATCGTGTTGGATTCAAGTAAGGTGAAATGGGGCCCTACTCCTTTTAGGTTTGAAAACATGTGGCTTAGTCATCACTTTTTTATCCCTTTTGTTAAGGAAGTTTGGAGTAAAGCTTCTGTTGAGGGATGGGAAGGTTTTAAAATTATGAGGAAATTAAAACTTCTCAAGGAAAAGCTGAAAGAGTGGAATAAGTTGGTCTTTGGGGACATTCGGATTAGAAAAGATAATATTTTGAAAGAGATTGACTCGTTGGATAGGTTGGAGTTAGAGGGTAATCTCTCAAAGGTTCTGTGTGCTAGGAGGCAGAAGCTAAGACTAGATTTAGATGAAATTCTGGTTAGGGAAGAATCTAGTCCGAGACAAAAGATGAAATTTCAATGGGCTAAGGATGGGGATGCTAATTCCAAGTTATTTCATAGGGTGGCTTCTGAAAGGCGTAGAAAGAGCTTAATTAAGGAGCTGGAACTTGAGGATAGTAGTGTTGTTAGCGATATTAAGGTCATTGTTGCTGAAATCTCTAGGTTCTACTCTGAGTTGTTCGCTGAAGATATGCCTATTAGGCCTTTCATTGAGGATTTGGATTGGTGTCCCATTGCTTCGGATAAGGCTTGTTAGTTGGAAAGGCCTTTTGAGGAGGAGGAAATCCGTAGGGCTGTTTTTAGTTGGGGGAAAGGCAAAGCACCTGGTCCTAATGGTTTTACTTTTGATTTCTTTCAAAATTGCTGGGATATTGTCAAGCCTAACCTCCTGAGGGTTTTTGCTGAATTCTTCCTTAATGGTAAAATTGGAGTTTGCATGAACTCAACTTTCATCTCTCTTGTTCCCGAGAAGGATAGGTCGATTAAAGTAAAGGACTTTCGACCCATCAGTTTAGTATCTAGTGTTTATAATATCATAACAAAAGTTCTTGCTTCCAGGTTGAATGAGGTCCTTTCTGATACCATCTCTGAGAACCAAAATGCTTTTATTCTGAGTAGACAAATTCTTGATGCTACTCTCATTGCTAATGAGGAGGTGGATGATGTTAGATCCAAGAGAAAACATGGTCTTGTCTTTAAATTAGACTTTGAGAAAACTTATGATCGTGTTAGTTGGGGTTTTTTGGACAAAGTCTTAGATAGGAAAGGATTTGGGGTAAGATGGAGAAATTAGATGTCGGGGTGCTTATCCTCTTCCACCTTTGTAGTCATAGTGAATGGGGAACCTAAATCTTGGTTTAAGGGTCAAAGGGGAGTAAGACAAGGAGATCCTTTATCTCCGTTTCTTTTCACCATTGTGGTCAATGTGCTTATCCGTTTAGTGTCTAGAGCTGTAAATAATGGGTTGGTTAAGGGGCTAACTGTTGGTTCAGAGGAGGTTTTAGTCTCTCATCTTCAGTTTGCCGATAACACAATATTCTTCTTGGAACCTGATATTGATTCTTTTGTTAATACTTTGACTATTTTGAGGTTCTTTGAGGTCATTTCTGGTCTTAAGATTAATTTGGAAAAAAGTGGTTTGGCGGGTGTGAATGTGGACAATCAGATTTTGTCCACTTTTGCTACTTTAGCAGGTTGTCAAATTCTTCAGTGGCCTCTCACTTACCTTGAGATTCCTTTGGGAGGTAATCCTTGTGCTGTTTCCTTTTGGGACCTGGTGATTTGGAAGATCTCTAAGCGGTTAGATTGTTGGAAGGGTGCCTTTTTCTCTTTGGGTGGTCGAATCACTCTAATTCAGTTTTGTTTGTCTAGTATCCCTCTTTACTTTCTCTCCCTTTTTTCGTATTCTTGTGGCTGTGGCTCAGAAATTAAAGAGAGTCATGAGGGATTTTCTCTGGTCGGGGGCAAGAGATTCTAGTAGAGATCCCCTTGTTAGCTGGGAGGTTTGTTGTAGACCTAAGAAGGAGGGAGGGTTGGGTCTCGGTAATTTGGTGTCCAAGAACAAGGCATTGGCAACTAAGTGGCTTTGGCATTTTCCTCTACAACCTTCTTCTTTATGGCATCAAGTTATTCGAAGTAAGTTTGGTTTGCATCCGAATGGGTGGGACACCAATTCTACAAGTAGAGTTTCTCATGCTAGTCCTTGGAAAGGGTCTTCCTTCCTTTAATTCTCTCTTGTCCTTGCATCTAGGTGATGGCTCTTGTATTAAATTTTGGGAAGATATTTGGGTTGATACTGTCCTTCTTTCTGAGGCTTTTCCAAGGCTATTTCGCCTATCTTTTTTACATAATGCCCCTATTTGCCCATTTTTTTCTCATGATAACTTCTCTTGGAACTTCCATATTTTTAGAAACTTGCACGATAGAGAGATTAGTGAGTTAGAGTCTCTCCTGATTTTAATTGATTCTATTCATCTTTCTTCTGTGCCTGATTCAAGAATTTGGACCCTTGAATCATCAGGAGTTTTCTCTTGTAAATCTTATTTTCAGTTCTTGACTCAATCTCATAACAGGGATAGATTTATCTTGGATAAACCCATCTGGAAATCCAAAGCTCTGATAGAGCAAAGAAGAATTAAAGGAAAGGTAATGCAGAATATATATTGAAAATAAGAGACAAAGCTCTCTACAATGGAAAACCAGAGCAATGCTCCTCAGTGAAGAGATACTCTCTCTCTGCCTAACCCCTTGGGTACAAACGAAATTCTTCTGTCATATCTGTTTCATTATTCCCCCTCTCCCTATAAAGCAAATCCTAACTAACTTCCAACTAGGTAGCTGCTACCTCATTCTCTCCCCTCTTCCCTTTATTTTTCTTTCTCTCTCATAAACTCTCCAAATATTGGGCTTATCATGCTTAAAGCTCACTAACATATCATCTTCTGTCTCAGCCATCTGATAGCCCGAATTAGGCATAATGGGCCTCCTATCAAGCTCCCTCAAAGGTCAAAGCTTTTGTCTGGACTGCTGTTCTTAACAGGATTAACACTAATGACATGTTTCAGAAACGCAGGCCTCTCACTGCTTTGTCTCCAAATATGTGCATTATGTGTGGTTCTGATTTAGAATCTGGGGCTCATCTCTTTTTGCATTGTTCTACGGCTAATTATCGTTGGAATAGACTTTTTGGGATCTTTGGAGAGTCTTGGGCTTGCCCGATGGATTTGCATCTTTTTCTCCTTACCAAGTTCAAAGGTTTTGGTGCTCGTAAAGATGCAAAGATCTTGTGGCAGTGCTCTGTTTATGCTGTTCTTTGGTGTACTTGGTTGGAAAGGAATGCTAGAATCTTCAAAGACTCTTTTTTGAGTCTAGACTTCATTTGGGATAGGGTTACTCTTTTGGCATCCCTTTGGTGTTCTGCTCATGGTCTTTTTAGTGGTGTTTCTTTGGTAAACATGCAAAGGGATTGGCATGCCTTGTTGCATGTTTTTCCCACATAGGTTTTAGTTGTTTCTTTTTGTTTTTTTTTCTTGTGAGGATTCCTCCTCTTCTTTCTTTGTACTCTCTTCTTCTCATCTAATAATATTTCTTTTCTTATCAAAAAAAAGAAATTCCTATTTTCTAAATTTTGAGACATACATATACATACAGAATCATCTGAGATAGTAGAACCTAACATAAGATAATCATATAGGTCATACTGTTATTTGCTTTCACATTATTCAAACATCCAGTCAAGAACAAGTAAAACCACAGTAAATCAGTATGATATATATAATCAAATTATCAAAACAATGGGGAAATTATGTAGTAGACAAGCTGTGAAAATCTTGATTATACTGCAGAAAATCAACTCACTACAAAATCCATGTATTCCACAATGTTGCTGACATAATTTCGACTAACTGTCACCTTCAAAACATACCTGCATGATTGCCAAAAAAGGATCTAATGGGTTCTGTTTTGTCACTGGTAATTTCTTTCCACCTTTAAGTAATTTATTGGCTGATGATAATATTGATTGAAATATGAAAAAGTGAACAATATGAACCACAAATAAAAAATAAATCATTAACATTGCTTTTATTTATTTAGTTTATTTTATTGCAAGGCTAGGCCCAGAAGTCCAAATAAATTGTTATCATGATAAGCCACTTATTTTAAAAATAAGCCAACCTAAAGAAAGGAAAACAAATTTCTAGATTTATCAACTTTTTGCCCCCTTCTACTTTAACTATTATTTTATTATTCTAGAATGGAATTATGGGTTAAGTTGCATATGCAAAATCATTTCAAAGCAACAAAACTAACAGACATGACGCTGATTTAGGGGAAATTAGATATATTCAGTTGAACTTATACCAAAATGATCCTAGTGATTCCCTTGGCATTCTTCAGCAAAATTTAATTCCCTTCCTGTTTAAAATTAATATACGTGCACACCAAAAACAAAATAGTGCATAAACACAGACAATATGTAAATTTCATTTTATCAATAGAATATAATTTTTATTTATGCAACAAAAATCTAATGAACGCCAAAGCCCTAAGAAATTCTAAAATGAGAAAGAAAGTAACCCTACTTTTGCAGGCCCTTTTCAAGCAGCATACAATTAGGTTGAATTGTTGCTTTGAAGGATAAATACAATCAAATTATATGTTTGTCAAGGACTCAATAAAAATATAAATTCTATATAAGAAGTGGCTCATCTAAACTTTAGCTTAATTTATCCCTCTTTCATCCAATCACAGAAGAATGAAAATTCCAAAAGGTTGGCTTTTTTTTAATCACAACACTTAATTTAGGGAAAATAAAACTTACATTTTCCAACTAAGAATACAGCCACCTAGACATATAGCTTAAAAGAATGCTATAGTCAAAAAAGTAATTCTTCAGTCCTATCTAAACAGCTTAAGCTTCTAGGTGAAGTGTGTCTTTAATATGCTATCAGAGCCAAATTGATCAAGTGGTCTTGACCCTTCCCATAACAGCAATAAAATAGCTACCCAGCACCTCCTATATCACATCCTCTTTCTTGCTTTCTAACAAAAGTATAAACTTTCAGTTCAATATCCATCAACCATTAACTGCTCACCTTTTTAAAAATGAAAATTAGAATTCTAATTATACAATATAATTTTTTTCTCCAAAATAAATAAATAAATCCTACTAAAGGAAAACAGAGAGAAATTGAGAATTCAAGGTAACCTGTCATTACCATAGAAGTAAAATAACTGTCATACCTAAGCCTAACATTGACTCCATTGTATGATTCATATGGCATTTCAACAGTGGAGAATTCAAAAGGGTATGTTTTCCTTTCATATAAATCACCAGGAACATCAAGTTCGCGTACTGCACATAAATTATAGGGAGTTAAAACCTGTGGGGAATTATCATATCAACTGTAACCAATGATATATCAAAAGCATCATGATGGTCCCCCAGAAGCATGGCACTTTGGAGGGGAGATGAGAGAATATAACACTGAATACGATAGCTTCTAAAAATGAACATGGTTTAGATGTCTGCCATGCATTATAAAAATGATAAGCAAAGCAGTAATTATTCAATTGCCTCAACAGTGAAATCTGATGATAGAAAAAGATTAAAAAGGAAAAGACAAAAAAGGAAAGGTTTCAATGGTGCAAGCTTAAACTTACCAAGAGAAGTAAAGTCATAGAAGTTGCCTCTGTCATAATACAACTCTGCAAGGGAGGAAATGAACTAATGGACAATGAAGCATCACTATATATACACAATACTAAAAAATAGTGCCCGACTGAAGTCATTGTAGATAAAATTAACTTTGTATACAAACAACTCCCATGGAAACAAAATATACAATAACACAAATAGAAAAAATATATATATCTGAAAAAACATTCAAACATTATACAACAACAATATTCAAAGCATTTTCCCACTAGGTAGATTGGCTACATGGATCAAACGATACCACTGTGTTCTATCAAAAACCAAATCCTCCAATAGGCCATTTAGGTCTAAATCCTTTCAAATGGTTTCACCTAGGGTTTTCTTGGTCTTCCTCTCCCTCTAATTATGGGGCTATCCTCTACCTGATCAACTCTTCTAACTTGGGCTTCTATTAGTCTTCTTCTCACATATCCAAACTATTTTAGACGCGATTCTACCATATTTTTCTCAATAGATGCCACTCCTACTTTCTCTCTAATACATTCATTCCTAATCTTATCTTTTCTTATATACACACTCATCCAACGCAACATTCTCATCTCTGCCACACTTATCCTATGCTCTTGTTGGCACTTTAAAAAAAAAAATTCAAACATTATACATCTTAAAAAAGATATGATATATATAACTCAACTACCAGTATAGATCACATTTAAAAACAAAAAAAGGAAATAAATAACTAAAAGAAGATAGAAAAACTACTTGTTCAAATCCAAACTAAACATATTATTTTTCATTTAAGTAACAGACAAACACAAAAACATATATTGTAAAATAGATGCAAATAAGCCACTAGGATTGAGCTAGTGGTGAAGGGCTTAGGTAATTTGCATGAGGTCATAAGTTCAAATTTCAGTGTCACCATTGTACCCAAAAAAAAAAAAAATCAATGCAAAGAGTACTACCATCAGTGAAAATGCTTATTGAACATACAAAAAGCAATCATAGAATTATACAAATAAAAGGAAGCACACCTATTTGACCAAGAAGCTCAACTTTAACACCATTATGTTCAACCTTCTTCCCATGTGCAGGTTCTATAATAACCTGGAACCAAAGTCTCAGCAATTAAACTCCAGTGTACTACTTACAAGATAAAATGCCCATAGAGTACCCAAAACAAGGGTAAAAACAATTGTTGACGATGTCATGCAGTGTACCTCCCCAATTATATTCTCCTGACTTTGAAAGAGAGGAACCATGACTGCTTTGCCATTTTCCTTCTTTACATGGACCTATAAAAAAGGAAAGGGCGCAAAAGAGTAAATGAAAATTACTTTTTTTTTTCGGTGAACACAATTGAATGAGATGACCTTTCTCAATCATCCTGGAAGCTAAAATCACATCTTTACTTAGTGTTATAATGATAATAAAAGTAAAGAAAGTAACAAAACAAACAAAATAACTTTTTCCCGAAGCAATACACTTAGAGGGTTAACACGTTACAATAAGAAAGAGAAAACAGCAAAATTCCTAACTAGACGAAATTCAGAAATTGAAGATTGGTATATAAAGACCTAGACACCAACTTGGGCTAGCCATTTTGTGTTAGATAAATTAGGCCATTTCCCACAAATTACTATGCCAATTAGGTCTTTTAACCATTACAGATGGCATTGTAGTTCAATTTCCCCTAAGGTGTGAGTCAGATTGGGACCTAATATAGAAACCCACATGGATTTTGATCTTGTAAGCATTAAGATCTCCCAGGATTCACACACAAGGGCAAGGATCTTGGTAATAAGTCAATGGGACCTGATGAAGATGTCAAATGTTTAACTGGGGACTCTGACTCTGGAATCCCTCTGGAATGAAAAAGAGGTACAAAGAGGTTCCTTTATGAAAACTTTATTATTTGAGATACAAAAAGGCCTATGCTCAACCAATTGAATTGAAAAATGAAACAACTGGAAGCAATGATGATGTATAAGAAACCCCATAAACCACCCAATACTAGAAGTTCAACACAATCCACAAAATATAATGGCAAAAAGGGTTCATCATAATTATCAGTGCGTTGCAGTACAACACACCTGCTTGCGAGTTCTTCCATCAGCAAAAGAGATTGAGATTTTGCATGGGGGCTTGAAAGCTCCAGCAATGAAATTCTGATTAAAACAAACAGCAACCCAATGCAAATGCACACATAATCAAATTGATCTGCATAAAACAATTGCAACACAACAACAATAATAATCAAATTACATTTACTTTCCTTCAAAAAGAGAAACCCACCATGGTTTTTCAAAAAGAATGATGCGAGAGAGAGAAGGTGAGAACAGACAAATTTTGGGCATATGGGGTTTCAGAAAAAGGTTCTGATATTTGAAAGTTGAATGAAACCAGCTCATGCAACAAACAGTCCAGTATAAAGGTGGAATGTGCGCTGCGTTACGCTATCGCGGTCCGATAAACCGTACCGCTGACTGAACCCGAATAGTAAACTCAGTTGCCAAAAATGGAGGTTTTTAACCCGTATGAAATTGGTGATAAAATTATTTATCAAAATATTATTTTTTTAAATTATTTATTAAAATATTATTTTTTAAAATTATATATTAAATTATTTTTTTTATTTAATGTGATATTTTTTAATAATTTTTGGTCCACATAATATTATGTTAACAAAGTTGATGCATTTATTTAGATTATGTCAAATGAAATGGCGCATCCACTTAGATTATATCAAATAGGATGGCATAATCGACATGGATACGCCAATCTCGTTGGCTTAATCCCACTAGATATGTCATCTCGCTTGGCATAATTTAAGTGGATGCGTCAACCTTATTCGCGTAATCTAACGTGAATCAGAAATTAATAAAGAAAGGGCAGAGACCTTTTTTACTATCTTCTTTGTCTCACTGAACGCGTACTAGTCAAGAAGAGGTGGAGACAGATGAGAAATGGCAGTTGCTAGTGTTGCTGAATTGATTCATCGATCTTTGTGTCTTTCTTGCAGTTGCCACCAAGCAAAAAGTAAGTTTTTTTTTTATTTTTTTCTCCTTAAGCCACGAAAGCCTTAATTATTGCACGGTAACTTCTAGCAGTGAAGATAAAAGTACATTGTTAGTTGGATAAAAAATTATAAATGAAATGAGTGTGGGACTGTGATTTTTTGGATGATCATGATTGGGAGAGTATTCACCAAATAAATATAAAAAAAGGGTTTTTTTTTTCAAATAAACATGTAAGAACAGATATAAAAAAGAAAAAAAGAAGAAACTTTTTTAACTTTACAAGACTCTTGTTGTCACAAGCAAATGAGCTTGGTGTTATAGTGAATATGCAAGCTAAAGAGGAAGGTGATAGAATGAAAGAAAATCTTAATAGTGAGGTTTATGGGCATGGAGAAAATAATACTGATGATCACAACTCACAAGTATTTCAGTTTCACTGAGTTTTCAGTGTCTTCAGCGTCTCCACCCCTTCTTTATTAATTTTTGGTTCACGTAGGATCACACCAACAAAGTTGGCGTATCCACTTAGTTTACACCAAACGGGATGGCGTATCCACGTCAATTACGTCATCTTGTTTGGCATAATCCAAGTGGATGCGCCATCCCTTTTGGCATAATCTAAGTGGATGCGCCAACCTTGTTGGTATAATCCTATGTGAACTAGAAATTATTAAAAAATATCACGTTGGACAAAAGGGTGGCAGTTTGGTATATAATTTTAAAAAAGTGATATTTTAGTAAATAGTTTAAAAATAGCATTTTGGTAAATAATTTTGTTACCAATGACAATTTGGTAAAAAAGCCAAAAAATCGTAACGAATGTTATCAAAATCAAACTGATAATGAACCAGCAAGACTTCCGGTTGAAGTTTACCCAATTAAATAAGCTATTTTTTTAAACTATTAGATAGTTCTATAAATTTGACTTATTTGAATCACTTATAAAATTAATTTCTAATTTATTGTGTAGTCTTTTCACAATAATTATTTTCTTAATATTTAAACTTACGTGATGATCCCATAAAGTTGAAGTTGCTTAAATAGGCCTTTTGAAACAAGTAAATATAGGTAAGTCAAATTAAATAACATTATAAAAATAATCCCCAAGTAATCATATAAAACTTATGGAAACATCCACAAAATATAAAAAAAAAAAAAAAGTGAGTTTTTTTAGCTGAAAAATATTTTAGTCAAGAAGCAGAATCAGATAAAATAGTGAACTTATAATTTTTTTTTTTAAATATTAGTCTGTATATTTTTAGTCATTTGGATTTCAATACTTCAAGAAACAATATTTTAATAAGTAAAAACTATAGGGACTAGTCTTTCAAATAAAATAGGGA
This sequence comes from Ormosia semicastrata, assembly GCA_029884595.1. Taxonomy (NCBI): domain Eukaryota; kingdom Viridiplantae; phylum Streptophyta; class Magnoliopsida; order Fabales; family Fabaceae; genus Ormosia; species Ormosia semicastrata. The sequence continues at coordinate 20,911,875 of JAQQTO010000042.1, read as the reverse complement.
TCAATACTTAAGAGTATAAATGATTTTAGTCAACTCAAATACTTGAAGTTCAAGCTTGGTTAGTGAGAAAAAAAAAATATAACTTAAACTTGACTCATTTATTTAAACAAACCAAATTTAAAACTTAGACTTAGTTTGTTTAAAAATATAAAGTTTAAGTTTGACTTATTTTGCTCGTTTGTAGCTTGATTATTCTTTTTCATTATATGAAATCTCTACTTAAAGTATTATTTAAGTTTATTAGTTTAATATTTAGTAGATATCTGATGCGAGAGGATATAGTGATTAAAATTTCAAGATAAAAATCAGTTGTCAGGCCCACTAGAAAATAAAAACCTTACAACTAGTTGTAGTTAGTAAGGGTCGATCCACAGAGAACCAATTCAATTAACACTATCAAATAATTCCTAATTTAAACTCTGATTAATAATAAACAGTAAATAGGGAGGTTTTGCAGTTTTGATGAACAATGAACAGCTTCAAAGACAATAACAATAAATGAACTAAAATCAACAATATAAGAAAATTGGTTAAGAGATTGAATCCACCACTAGATTTATATGATGATGTAAATTCACATATCCTTTTATTCCAACATGCTCAATTATGTTTTTACGCAATTGTGAGAGTAAAATCTCTGTTTTCCTTAAGTGTTGGCCAATTTAGCAACCGCTCAAATCAACTCCTAATCACTGATTAGTCATAAAGCAACCGCTCTTACAACTATCCAACAATTGCATTAAGATTTAGAAAACCAATCACACTAAGATCTAATCACACACCGAGATTAAATTACTTAGAACATATATTTCTCTAGATCTATTACTGTAACAGCGCAAAATAAACTTAGATATACCACTTTTATAACTAGCAAATAGCACAAAGATAATTATACCCACATGAACATCATATATTCTACTAGATCTACTACCGCAACCGCGCATAATAAACCTAGATCTACCACTTTTAAAGTGGGAACAAGTACAAAAACCTTCATACCAACAATAGATTCAGAAATATATGAATAAAAACATAACTGTGTTGAAATAATCAAATATGTAAGATTCACAACATCAATACTAGTGGTTTCATCACCCCCTTAACCAAGGGAGGTTTAGTTACACATAGCTAGAACAAAATCACAAGAAAAATTGAGAAAGAACAACATGAGAAACAAAGTGCAGAAGAAAATCTAAAGAGCAAACGAGTTTCTGAGGATTGAGGATGATGGATCTCCGATTGCTCGAACCCGAGACTCCAATCTTTGATCCAAGCCTCCCCTCTCCTTCTCCAAGGAGTTGCAGGTGCTCTCCTAGGTCAGAACTCCCTTCAAAACGTGTCAAGAGTGTCAATATATAGGCCCCCAACACAAACTTCGCGCAGAAGTTTCAATAATTGAGTTTCTGGAGACATACACGGCCTAGGCCGTGTATGATTCTGAGTTGGGGGTCCAAAATTTCACTATTTCAATTGCAAAGTCAGAGGCGTACACGGCCTAGGCCGTGTATTCTCACACGGCCGTGTACTTCTAGGCCCTGTATTCTGACGCAGGCCCTGTATTTTGACGCAAGCCCTGTATTTTGACTCTGGCCCTAAAATCTGACTTCCAAGCTCAATATGACCCATTAGACCTTCAAATCTGGAAAAGTGTTCAACATGAAAGTTGTAGATTTGGATCTTAACTATCAACCATCAAAATTTCAACTCATTTGACAACTTGTAGCTCGAGATATGTCATGAACAGTACACAAAGGTCAACCTGTCAAGATCAACACCCTAGTTCTTGCTTCAACTCCAATTTGAGTTATCCAAACATGTGATTAGGCCTTTGAAGTCTTCATGAAAGTAGTAGGAAATTGTCTTAGCTTTCCTAGAAGACCAAAATCACATCAATCAGATATTTGAAACTCAAATTATAGCTAGTTTACTGAACATTGTCAAAGAGATAAATTAGGGTTAATTCATGCAATGATTCCTTCAATGATCCAATTAGGCTCAATATCATAAAATGTGTCAAAACCAACTTAATTAAACCTAATTGAACCTTAAGAAGCCCAGTGACTGAAAAGCATAATTCAATTATGAGTGCTAATAAACATATTTAAAGCAAAGTTTCACAGTAATGTTCCAATTAGGGTTTGATATCAGAAACTAAGCTAAATGATAACAATTAAGCACAAATGGAGTTCAATGAATCAATTACAAGGCGATTAAAATATAAGAATAATCAACAGATCAATATCTATATGCTAGAAGATAAAGTCAAAATAAGAAGAGAGTAAAAAACTCTTTGAGAACTGGAGTTCGGTAAGTGGTATATAGTAATAAATAAAATTTCAATTCTCTAGATAGAACTACAATTTAGTAAGTAATAGTGATATATAAATTATTATTATCTATATGTTTATATATATATAAGGAGCATATCTGGTGAGAGAAGTGTTTATTGTAAGAAATGAGATGAGTAAATCTTGACCATTGGATCTTACATGAATGGTCAAGATTAGAATATAAATGTATATGACTTTTTTAAGGAGTCACGTGACCATTAAGAAACTTTTAATCTTGACCATTTATGTATGGTTATATGATTAAGATTTACTCCTTTCACTTTCTCACAATAAAAACACTTCTTACTAGATATATATATGATGAACTTGTAAAAATGTATATTTTTACGGTTCAAAATCTTGTGTTTTCATCCTCTTTTAAATCTTTTTTATTGATTTTTGTTTTCAAGTCTTGTTATGTATTTATTATTTTAATTGTGTTCTTATTACGTGTTTTTATATGTTTTTATTAGGTAATTGCACATGAAGAAGATTGGATATTTAAAGAAGCCATAAAAGGAAGAAAATTCATTCAAAAATCCAGTACTTGAGCACTGGGTCAGCACTGCTTAAGCGCACGCTGCGCGCAAGAAAATTCCAATTAGTGGGCCAACGCTCAAGCGCTGAACTCGTAAATAGCAGCGTTAATTGCTTTATAAAAAGGAGTTTTGCCAAATACAACACACTTTTATACACTTGGACAGAACGCAGCAGCCATAAAAGAGAGAAGCGACAACACAAACCCTAAAGTGGTGTGGGCACAATTAGGCTTGAAGATTAGGGATTTTCTTCATCTTTTCCACTTATCTTCTATGGAGTTTGTCAAATCTTTATCTCTCTTTCATTCTTCATCCATGTGTAAATAATTTTCCCTTATTAGGGAGATGATGGATCTTGTTCTTGGATGATGTAAATTATTTTATAGGTTTACTCTATGTTTCTATTTCTTGATTTATGTGTTTATCTTTTTTCTTAATGCTTTTCTAAATCTGGCCAATTTGAGAATAATTTTTGGGTTTATGTATGATTTGGAAAAATTTGCATGAACCTAGAACTTGTGATAAACACCATAATTTTTGCAATCGCTAGGAATAGATGTTGTGGGTTATGTGGTCTTTCTTTTAATTCCGTCATTCTTGATAATGCCTTTCTATTTAGGATTAGACTAATGGATTAGTTTATTCTAAATAGTGTAAGAGGATTAATATACCAATGGATTGAATATTGATTAATTTTGGGAATTGACCATGAATCATTGGAATAGGACTTGATTAAATCAATATTTGATTTTGCATTTTAAAAGTTCAAGTGAAATCTGACCCCTAACATTTCCATATCATTGTTTTTCAACTCAACACAATTAATTAAATTTGGCTTTTGTTATTTTTGTTTATTCTTTCTTTTTATTATTTTTACCAACTCTCTTTTTGATAGCTTGAATAGTGCTAATTTGGTGAATTTAGTAATTGATAACATAATCCTCGTAGGATGATATTCTTACTCACTTTTTATTACTTTTGTGATTCGGTGCACTTGCTAATTTCACAATAAGTTTTTGGCGCCGTTGTCAGAAATTATTATTATTAATATTAAATAGTAGTTGAAAAGACACAAATTTAGGCACTTATTTTTCTTATTTAATTTTTTTTCATTATTTAATTTTCTTTTAAATTTGTTTCTTTTTATTCATTATTGTTCTTGATTTTCCTTGATTATTCTTTATTAGTCATTTATTTTTATTTTTATTTTTAATTTCTTTTCTTTACTTCACTTTAGTTTGCTTGTTTGTTTATTTATGTAAGGTTCTGTGGAGTCAGAAGAATTACTCTTTAATCTAAAGATAACAAAAACAGAAAGAGTAATCAGAAAAGCAACAAAGAAGGAAAAAGAATTGAGGAAGAAAAGATGGTTGAGAATACTAATGCACCGAGAAGATACACTTTAGCTGATTATGCTACTTCATCTTCTGAAAATGTCTCTACCAGTATTGTGCGACCTGCTATCCAAGCAAATAATTTTGAGATTAAATCAGCTCTTCTACAGCTGGTGCAACAGAATCAGTTTAGGGGAGGTCAAGCAGAAGATCCAAACTTGAACATTGCTAACTTCTTGCAACTCTGTGATACTATCAAATATAATGGAGCTAGTGATGATGTCATAAGATTAAGACTTTTTTTTCATTCTCTTTGAGAGATAAAGCCAAGAGCTAGCTACAAGCCCAGCCTCAAGGAAGCATTTTCACATGGGATGATCTGGTTAATAAGTTTCTCACTCGGTATTTTCCTCCGTTAATGTTTGTGAAGATAAGGAGTGAGATTGCTTGCTTTACTCAAAATCAAGGAGAATCTCTCTATGAAGCACGGGAAATATTTAAGGAGCTGCTTAGAAAATGTCATCATAATGCTTTTGAAGTTTGGCAACAGGTGTAGATTTTCTATAATGGTATGAATCATTTCACAAGACTTATGGTGGATGCATCTGTAGGTGGATATCTGAATATTAAGACTCCTGAAGAGACTTCAGAATTGTTTGAGACTATAGCCACCAATGAATATTAGTTTCCTAGTGGAAGAGTAGTATTCAAACAGGGAGTTATGGAGCTTGGCACTCTCGATGCTTTACTTGCTCAGAATAAAAGTATTTCTCAGCAAATAGTCAACACCACCAAGTAACTTGGTAACATACAAGTAAATTCAGTGAACCATCAAGTGTTAACTTACGATTTCTGTAACACCCATGAAAACATTATAGACTTGTATAAGGTTATAAGGGTAGCCTAATACTTGATTATCATGTTTGTAAAGTTTGGTGACCATCTGAGCACGTTTAGTCACTTTGCTGCAATTCTATGTGTTAAATATAGCTGTTTTTAGCCCCGTTTTTGACTTAAACTGCTTAGTTAATGGAGATAAGTGTGGAGAACTTGTTTCTAGGTCCTAAATGTGTGAAAGTAGATGATGTTAAAGTTTGAGAATTATCGGAGTTAGTTTGGCATTTTTAAGCATACTGGTTGTGTGTTTTGGTGCCGGATTGACCCCCAACAAATATGAAAAAATATGAAATTGGTGTAATGAAATTTTTAATGAATCTTAGGATTTATTTTAAATTTTTTGAAAGTTGGAAAACTTATTTTGGTTATAACTAAGTGTTCTTAACTGTTCAGGTGAATTTAGTGACCAAAATTTAGAGGGCACGACCCTGTTTCTGTTACTAGCCTATTTATGGCCAAAAGTGAGAGTTTTGTCTCACTTTTCTTTTCTCTTCTCACGACTACACAGGAAAAACAAAGGAAAATGATAATTAAGGTACCAAGGGTTGAGGATCTTCATCAAAACAAGATAAGAAGCTAAGCTTTGCAGAGGAAAGTTTAACTGATTTCATTTTTGGGAATTGAGGTAGGGGAAACTTGTACTTAAACTCATTTTCCTACTTTCTCCATCTTGTTCTTGAGTTATAGCTTGATGTGTGATTTTAGGTTGAGTTATTTTTGGTTGTTTAGGCTTGAATCTTGTTATAGAACTTGATGATGGCTTGTTTTTGAGTTGTTGGGTGTATAGAAATAAATTTCCAACCCTTGTATGCCTCAAATTCCATTTGAGTGGAGAATTAGGGTTTTAGGTTTTGAAATGGATATTTATCCTTGATCTTTGGTTTTGAGTGAAATCAAAGTGATTTAAGAAGTTTAAGGTTATGATTAATGATTTCTTATGTGTTTGAGAACTTATTGGGGTCTTAGAATCACTGAAAAACTGGATTGGAATGGCTAAAATCCAAGAAAATGACTAATGGACAATACCACATTTTACAGAGTTGATGCAAGGCTTCTAGTTGGGTGACACGGCTCGTGTCCGAGGACACGAGGTGGGTCGTGTCCCTCTCTGCTAAGGGATTCTGTGAACAGTGTTCATAGTGTAGGACACAGGGTGGGCCGTGTCTGGGGCCAGAACCTTTCAAAATGTTATTTTTGATGTTTTCTAAGTTCTTGGCTTAATGGGATCGTTGACACATGTTCCCTAAAGTATGTGGAGACTCTAATAGAGGTTTTAAATGAATGAAAATCAATTGGTATGTTAATTCTCGTGGTATTTAACATCATTGTATTTTATATTGATAGTTAGGAATATAAATCAACTGAGGTGTTAGTTATTGTAGTAATTGGCATTATTGTTGTTCCTTATTTATGTTGATGAGGGTGAGTCCTCATTGTGGTGATCTAATGTGATTTTGAATGAGAAGGTAATCAATCCTTTCTATCACAAAGGTCATTGTTGGTGAAGACCGTATAGTTTATGAGACTTCATTATCCGGAGAAGGTGATCATACATGATTGTAAGTGAAGAAGTAACATATATTCCCAATCATAGTAATGAGTTGAGGATGGTCTTTACCTCACATTCCCTGGTTTTACTGGAACTGGGTTTCCAGTGCTTGTACAAAGCTTATAGAACTGGGTTCCTTTATTTTGTTCAAGGCTCATGCATATCATGACTTTTCCATAGAACTGGATTCTTGAAAAAGTTTTCATACATTTTGTATTACATATTTAGGATTATTGCATAGACATGAACATTAGACATAACTTGGCATAGCATGGCGATTGTATGGGCGGTTGCTATCATGACATATTCATGCATTGCAGTTGTATGAGTAATTGTGTGTCTTTGAGATGGAGATGTTGTTTGCTTCTGTGACTGAAGTGTTTATTGGATATTTGAGTATATTATCTATTTGTATATGTTCATATACTGGTATAGGAATACTTCTACTAAGATATGTTTTCTTACCCCGATTGTGTTGCCATATAAATCAAGGAGCTAGTTCCTCAAAGGGGAGCGAGAAGTTGGATGAAGATTAGTATAGTTATATGCTCTTTGATGATAATTACCTTGTATAATATGCTAGTCTTTGTTGTTGTAAAAGATTATGTATTACAATATGCCTTGGAGGCAGTGATGTATATATTACTTTTGTTATCGTAACTCTCCATATTTACTCATTATGTATGAATGATATGGGTTAGATGCTGATGTATGTTAGTAGTCAAGACCAGTATTAAGTTATTCATTTATATGACGATATATTTGGGTAGCAAATATTGGGCTATTATATTTTGGTATCAGAGCAGTTCATCCTATTGAGTCAGGGTATGGGCTGACTATGCTTGTGTTGGTTATGCATTTCTTATCTCTAACATATGACTATTTGAGTGGAATTGGATGTTTTGCCTTTAAGATATTTGCTTTAGCTACTGTGACATGATTATATGATATTGAGCCTAACTAACTCAGTATAGATTGTTCTGTATTTGCAGGAAACTATGGCAGCACGAGGGTGACCAGCAGCAAAAGGAACCGCGTGGAAAAAGGAACCAGAACCTTGAGAATGAGGGTTCAGGGATGGTCGAGGCGGTGATGGCAATGGCCGAAGCGATGCGTGAGCAGACGACTATGAATGTCACAGCAATAAGGGAGCAGGCAACTGTAACTTCTAGAGTGTTTAAGAGGTTAAAGGCCAATCAAACACAGCCTACACTACCACTGATACCACTACCTAGGCGTGAGGTACAGAAGGAGAGGAACTAGGACTTTCATGGCTTTTCTAAGTTTCAAAAGGCGAGTCCACCATCGTTCAGTGGAGATTATGACCCGAAAAGGGCTGAGGAATGGATAACTAAGTTAGAGAAGATTTTCATAGCTATGAGATGTTCAGAGGAGCAAAAGATATCTTTTGCAGTGTATATGTTGAAAAGAGAAGGTGAGCACTGGTGGAACAGTGCAAAGAGACTGATGGAGGTAGTAGGGACCCAGATTTCTTGGGAAATATTTAAAGTTGTCTTTTTAGAGAAATACTTTCCACAACCTATGCAAGAAGAAAGAAAGGTGGAGTTTCTACAGCTGCAGTAAGGAAACATGACTGTTAGACAGTATGTGGCGAAATTTGAGGAGTTGTCCAAGTTTTCTTCTTTACTCTAGTACAATCCAAATGACAGTTGGAAGTGTGTGAAGTTCGAAACTGGGCTAAGGGAGAGCATGAGGAAGTTAGTGAAACCTTTTGAGATAAGGGATTACCCATCCTTGGTGAACAAATGTAGGGTTGTTGAACCCCTGAGTTTTAGGCCACAGCATGAGCATCGATCACAAGAATCCCATAAGAAGAAGAGTTTAGAAAATAGATAAGAGGGGAATGCTCCACAACATAGAGACCAGAAAGATAGAGGGAAGCAAGGTCAGAAGGATGGTCATGACTAGTTGTGTGCTAGATGTGGTAGGCACTACAGAGGTAAAGCTTGTGTAACTGAGCGCGTAATACATTATAAGAGTGGCCAGCCAGGCTATTTTGCAAGGAATTGTCCTCCAAGAAAAGAGGCAAAGTTAGAGGGTAGATCGGGTAGAGTCTACAATGTACGAGGCGTGGAGGCTATGCCAGCTTATAGTTCAGGAAAATGTGAGTACATGGTTGTACTTGTTGTATAATTTTGTTTTCTTAAGGTTTGGTTGTACCTATTATTCTGTGTAAGTTGTTTAGGGCTTCTTACCATAGGTAAACCAAATTTTAGAGACAAAATATTTTAAAAAGAAGGGGAGTAATGTAACACCCGTGAAAACATGATAGACTTGTATAAAGTTATAGAGGTAGCCTAATACCTGATTATCATGTTTGTGAAGTTTGGTGACCATCTGAGCACGTTTAGTCACTTTGCTGCAATTCTATGTATTAAATATAGTTGTTTTCAGCCCTGTTTTTGACTTAAACTACTCGGTTAATGGAGATAAGTGTGGAGAACTTGTTTCTAGGTCCTAAATGTGTAGAATTAGATATGATTAAAGTTTGAGAATTATTGGAGTTAGTTTGCCATTTTTAAGTATACTGGTTGTGTGTTTTGGTGCCAGATTGACCCCCAGCAGATATGAAAAAATGTGAAATTGGTGTAATGAGATTTTTAATAAATCGTAAAATTTATTTTAAATTTATTGGAAGTTGGAAAACTTATTTTGGTTATAACTAAGTGTTCTTAACTGTTCGGGTGAATTTTGGTCACTTAAATGACCAAAATTTAGAGGGCACAACCTTGTTTCTGTTACTAGCCTATTTAAGGCCAAAAGTGAGAGTTTTGTCTCACTTTTCTTTTCTCTTCTCACGACTGCACAGGGAAAACAAAGGAAAAGGAGAATCAAGGTACCATGGGATGAAGATCTTCATCAAAACAAGAGAAGGAGCTAAGCTTTGTAGAGGAAAGGTTAACCGATTTCATTTTTGGGAATTGAGGTAGGGGGAAACTTGTTCTTAAACTCATTTTCCTACTTTCTCCATCTTGTTCTTGAGTTATAGCTTGATGTGTGATTTTAGGTTTTGAGTTATTTTTGGTTGTTTGGGCTTGAATCTTGTTATAAAACTTGATGATGACTTGTTTTTGAGTTGTTGGGTGTATAGAAATGGATTTCCAACCCTTGTATGCCTCAAATTCCATTTGAGTGGTGAATTGGGGTTTTAGGTTTTGAAATGGATATTTATCCTTGATCTTTGGTTTTGAGTGAAATCAAAGTGATTTAAGAAGTTTAAGGTTGTGATTAATGATTTTCTATGTGTTTGAGAACTTATTGGGGTTTTAGAATCACTGAAAAGCTGGAATGGAATGACCAAAATCCAAGAAAATGACTAATGGAATAGTACCACGTTCTGTAGAGTTGATGCAAGGCTTCTGGTTGGGTGACATGGCCCTTGTCCGTGGACACGGGGTGGGCCATGTCCCTCTCTGCCAGGGGTTTCTATGAACAGTGTTCACAGTGTAGGACACGGGGTGGGCCGTGTCATTTGACACGAGCCGTGTCTGGGAGCTGAACCTTTCAAAATGTTATTTTTGATATTTTCCAAGTTCTTCGTTTGATGGGATCATTGACACATGTTCCCTAAAGTGTGTGGAGACTCTAATAGAGGTTTTAACTGAATAAAAATCAATTGGTATGTTAATTATCGTGGTATTTAACATCATTATGTTTCATGTTGGTAGTTAGGAATGTAAATCAATTGACGTGCTAGTTATTATAGTAATTGACATTATTGTTGTTCCTTATCTATGTTGATGAGGGTGAGTCCTCATTGTGGTGATCTAATGTGATTTTAAATGAGAAGGTAATTAATCATTCCTATCACAAAGGTCATTGTTGCTAAAGACTGTGTAGTTGATAAGACTTCACTACCCGGAGAGGGTGATCATACATGATTGTAAGTGAAGAGGTAACATACCTTCCCGATCATAGTAATGAGTTGAGGATGACCTTTCCCTCGCACCCCGTGGTTTTATTGGAACTGGGTTTCCAGTGCTTGTGCAAAGCTTATGGAACCGAGTTCATTTGTTTTGTTCAATGTTCATGCATATCATGGCTTTTTCATAGAACTGGGTTCTTGAAAAAGTTTTCATATATTTTGCATTACATATTTAGGATTATTGCATAGAGATTAACATTAGACATAACTTGGCATAGCATGGTGATTGTATGGGCGGTTGCTATTATGACATATTCATGCATTGCAGTTGTATGAGCAATTACGTGTCTCTGAGATGGAGATGTTGTTTGCTTCTATAACTGAAGTGTTTATTGGATATTTGAGTATATTATCTGTTTGTATATGTTCATATATTGGTATGGGAATACTTCTACTGAGATATGTTTTCTCACCCCGATTGTGTTGTCATGTAAATCCAGGTGCTAGTTCCTCAAAATGGAAGGAGAAGTTAGACGAAGATTAGTATAGTTATATGCTTTTTGATGATAATTAGCTTGTATAATATGCTAGTCTTTGTTGAAAAGATTATGTATTACAATATACCTTGGAGGCAGTGATGTATATATAACTTTTGTTATCATGGCTCTCGATATTTACTCATTATGTATGAATGATATTGGTTAGATGTTGATTTATGTTAGTAGTAGCAGGACCAGTATTGGGTTATTTATTTATATGACAATATATTTGGGTAGTAAATATTAGGCTGTTACAATTTTTGTGGAGGCAACCATACCAATAGTGGATGTGAAGCAAGCATTTCGGGTGCAATCCGCAAAAGCAGGTTAACTACATGGGTAATCCTGCAAGGTCTCAAGGGAACCCATATTCAAATACATACAATCCGGGGTTGATGAATCATCCTAATTTTTCATGGAGTAATCAGAATAAGCTGAGACCATCACCACCTCTACTACATCAACCTCAGTCTTCTTCATCTTCTCAACCTCCACAAGATAAGTTATCTAATTGTGGAAGTATTGTGAAGAAACTTGCTCTTAGTACTAACACTTTTATAGAGGAGACGAGGGCTAATTTTAAAAATCAAGAGGCAACCATCAGAAGTCTAGAAAATCAGGTGGGACAGATAGCTAAATATCTCATAGAGAAACGTCAAGGCAGTCTTCCAAGTGATACTGTGGTAAATCCAAAGGAGCAATGTCATGCAATCACTTTAAGAAGTGGTAAGCAGTTGGAAGAAAACGTGAAAGTAGCACCTAGTTCTTCAGAAGCTGAAAAAGGAAAATATGATATCTCCATTGAAGATGCCTCACTTCAAGATGTCTCAATGCAAGCTGACAATGATGGATATGAGATTGAGAAGGAAAAAGCTAAAGAGTAATAGCCGAAAGTGAAAGGAGAAAAAAGAAAAAAGAAGGATTTAATTTTGAGTAAACCTTTTAACCCTTCATTGTATGTCAGACTTCTATTCCCTCAGCGTTTGAAGAAGGATACTCAGGAGAAATAGGAAAGACAATTCTCAAAATTCTTAGATGTGTTTAAGAAGCTACAAATTAACATCTCATTTACTGAGGCACTTGAACAGATGCCTTCCTATGGCAGATTCATGAAGAACTTGTTGTCTAAGAAGAGGAAGTTAGAAGAAGACGAGACTGTAGCACTTACTGAAGAGTGCGATGCCATCATCCAGAGGAAGCTACCACCGAAGTTAAGTGATCCAGGAAATTTTAGCACCCTTTGCACCATTGGAAAGTTGAATGCAGATAAGGCCTTATGTGATCTAGGCACCAGTATTAATTTAATGTCATTGTCCCTCTTGCACAAGCTTAGAATTGATAAAGTTAAGCCTATAATGGTTTCTCTCCAAGTAGCAGATCAATCAATCAGATGTCTGTACGATATTTTGAAAGATTTGCTAGTGAAAGTTGACAAATTTATTTTCCCAGTTTACTTTGTGATCTTAAATATAGATAAGGATACTAATATTCAGTTGATTATGACATCATTCCTAGCAACATCAGGAGCTTTGATTGATGTGCCAAGTGGAAAGCTTATTTTGATGGTGGATGGAGATCAAGTGACTATAAATGTTTTTAATAAATCTGCCCCAACTTGATATCTTCAAGTCCCTGTTAATTGCATTCAAGGTAAATTTCAAAAAGGGTTGGATGGTAAGAATTCTTCTTCGTCGATTATTGTTGATTCTTGTACTTCCAAGATTGTTGATGAGAAAGAGAAAGATCCTCCTATCTCCAAGATGGTTGAAATGGAAAAAGATTTTTCCAGTTCTCAGAGTTTAGTGCAAGCTAATCTGAATTCTTCTAACATGATGAAACCTAGTACTTTACCTATTGATAAATTAAAAATCCCATGGCCTAGTGGAGTTTTTGATGCCAAGGCACACTTGGGACAACTAGTTCCAACTGCTATTCAGCATATTTTTGGAGAGGATCCCAAGACCAGTGACGGAGTATGGAGACAAAGATCTGACAAAAGAAATGCGTGATCGTGTTTCTTTTGTTTCAAACTACCATGATTAATTAAGAAAAGGTAACGTCGAACTAATGACGTTAAACAAATGTTGTTTGGGAGGCAACCTAAATTTTCTTTCTTTTCTTTCTCTCTTTATTTTGTTATTTGTTTATTTTTCTTCAGTTAATTATTTGTTTTTAATTTTATTTTGTTATTTCTTGTTAACTAACATTTTTCTATTTTTGTTTTGTAGTTACCTAGTGTTGAGTCGGTTTAAGTGCCTCCCTAAGTTCGAAGCCTTTGTAGGGGGATGTATATAGTTGTCGGCAGCCAAAAAGAATTTTTCTTTTCCTTTCTTTCATATTTTATTTATTTATTTATTTGTTCTTTTTTATTTTGTCATCATCACCCATTTTGTGTTTTGAGTTATTGTGTTAAAACTGTGCATGCCGGTATGTTGAATTGAATATCCAATGATTGCTTGAATTGTGGATTGATCTGAATTTTTGGGATAACACATGAGAATTTATGAGTTGCATTTATCTCTTTTGTTTCAATTGTGTATGAATGTATTTCCTATCTTTATGTTTGATAGACCTTGAAATTTAATTACATGTCAAGCTTAGCAAAAGTTTATAGGATTGCACATGTGTGGATGATTTGCATCTAGAAGTTGTTTGATACTCTCTTGAGGCAAAATCGTAGGCAATGCATGATTAAGGAAATGATAAGGGCCTTCTTTGGACCGTTTGAGTCTTTCAAGCAACCTGTGACACAGTATATCCTTAAATCCCTTTTGCAGCCTTGTTATTGTTTGACCTTTATTTCTTTTCTTTGCCCACATTTTCCTTTTCCCATACTCATAATAATAAAAAATAAAAAAATTTCCTCTCTTACATAACCTTTGTTGAATGCATATCTTGTATTATTTTATTACGCAAGCCTTCGTTATTTTTGTGCATAAAGTATTTCAGGAGTTATGAAAAAAAGAAAAAAAAAGAAAAAAATTCAAAAAGAAAAAGTTCATCCAAAGTATTACAAAGAAATAAGTTTGGGGGTGGAGTAAATAAAAAAAGCAAATGATGTGTTGTTTCTTTTGCTTCGTTGTTCACTTGTCCTACATTTTGTGACTTGAATTTTGAAATTTACATGATTTTGTATCTTAACTTTTGTTTTCATTATCCTGCCATTTCTTTCTTAACCTATATCTTTGGCCTTACATTACAAGCTTTATAAAGTCCCTTTTGATCCTTAGTTTTGTGTTGTTTACATTAATGGAGAGAGAGTTGAAGAACAACCTTATGGATGTAGGTTTGATGTGCACTTATAGTTTCATAAATCTATCTGAGTTTGTACTTTATGAAGAGATTGAGTCTTTCATTCATATTTTTGGGAAGTCATATTTGCATAAGAGTTACATGTGAGAGATGATGTGATAATTGGATTGTTCATGTGTGATACTTTGAAATTAGATTGTGAAGTAGATTATGAGGATATGCATGATTTTCATTACTTGGTACTGCCATGTTTGAGTTTGTATGTTTTAAGTTTTTATTTGTTTAGATTTTTTGTTTTGTTTTTGTTTTTCTTTTGCTTAAGGACAATTAAAATTTTAAGTTTGGGGAGTGATGAACCTACAAAAATTCGTATTTTTACGATTCAAAATTTTGGATTTTTATCTTCTTTTAAATATTTTTTATTGACTTTTGTTCTCAAGTCTTATTGTGTATTTATTATTTTAATTATGTTCTTATTACGTGTTTTTATGTGTTTTTATTAGGTAATTGCACATGGAGAAGATTGGATATTTAAAGAAGCCAAAAAAGGAAGAAAATCCATTCAGAAGCCCAGCGCTCAAGCGCTGGGTCAGCATTGCTTGAGCGAATTCCAATTAGTGTGCCAACGCTCAAGCGCTAGGAAGTCAGTGCTTGAGCGCTGAACGCGTAAATAGCAATGTTAATTGCTTTATAAAGAGGAGTTTTGTCAAATACAACATACTCTTATACACTTGGATAGAACGCGACAACCGTAAAAGAGATAAGCGACGACACAAACCCTAAAGTGGTGTGGGCGCAAATAGGCTTGAAGATTAGGAATTTTCTTCATCTTTTCCACTTATTTTCCATAGAGTTTGTCAAATTCTTATCTCTCTTTCATTCTTCATCCATGTGTAACTAATTTTCTTTAGTTAGGGTGATGATGGATCTTATTCTTGGATGATGTAAATTCTTTTATGGGTTTAATCTATGCTTATATTTCATGATTTATGTGTTTATCTCTTTTCTTAATGTTTTTCTAAATTTGGCCAATTTGGGAATGATTTTGGGTTTATGTATGATTTAAGAAAATTTACATGAACCTAGAACTTGTGATAAACACCATAATTTCTGCAATCACTAGGAATAGATATTGTGGGTTATGTGGTCTTTTCAATGTCTTTCTATTTGGGATTAGACTAATGGATTAATTAATTCTAAACAGTGTAAGATGATTAATATACTAAATGATTGAATATTGATTAATTTTGGGAATCGGCCATGAATCATTTGAATTGGACTTGATTAAACTAATATTTGATTTTGCATTGTAAGAGTTCAAGTGAAATCTGACCCCTAACATTTTTCATATCATTGTTTTCCAACTCAACCTAATTAATTAAATTTGGCTTTTGTTATTTTTATTTATTTTTTCTTTTTATTGTTTTTACTAACTCTCTTTTTGATAGCTTGAATAGTATCAATTTGACGAATTTAGTAATTAATAACATAATCCTAGTGGGACCATACTCTTACTCAATTTTTATTGCTTTTGCGATTCAGTACACTTATCGATTTCACAACAATACACACACACACATACAAAAATTATTTATAAGGTTTTAATGTCAAGCTTATAAAGTTTGAACTTGATTCATTAATTGAGTCTAAATTCAAGCTTCAAGCTTGAACTTGTTTATATAATTAAACAAATAAATTTGATCGAGTATTTAATGAACTGAACTTGAATAATTCACGAATAAATTAACTTATTTATAACCCTACCAATACCTTAATGAGTAGAAAAATATAAAGACTAAAATTCAAATGAATGAACAACATAAAGACTAATACCTCAATGGTCGAGACTAAAACGTAAATTAGTACAAATATGAGGACTGATATAAAAAATATAAAAACTAAAACACAAATAAGTAGAAATTATAGAAATTAAAATCTTATTTAAACAAAAAAAATCCTATTTATCATGAAACACTTTCTATGAAAATACTTATGGATGAGTCCTACTGATATAGCTTAACTAATTAAGAGTTTGAGACATTAAGAAAAGTGATGAGGGTTCAATCCATTCCCACTACTCCTCTTCCTATATCTCTTTCCCTCCTTCTCCTAGCCTTACTAGGGGGCGACCAACCATATTAGGAGATCCCTCAACTAGATCTCACATGATGAAACTTAGGTATTAAAAGGAAAGAAAAACTTATGAATGAGTTGCCATGATATTTATGAAAATGCTTTCTCTCTTATTTATTTATTTTTTATAAACAAAAATCCAACTTGAATCACTAGACCATTGGTCTTTATTAATTATAGAGCTCATTTGTATAATATAAGTAGTAAATATGTCATATATTTTAAAAAATATGTACGTACTTATTTCAATGCGTTTTCTTAATAAGAATACTTTTAAAAAATTACTTTTATTTTATTTTAATGTGTTTGGATTGATTTTATTAAAAAAATATTAAAAATAGCACAAATTGTGCTTCTTTTAAAATTAGAGAGTTGTGTTTTAAAATTTTTTATTTTATAACATAAAAGTCTATTCTTAGATAAAGAAATAGTTATCAAATTTTACATCCAAAGAAAATTAGATTTTATTTTTTATTATTATTAAAAAATAAAAGTATTAAAAATAGTACAAATTGTGCGTCTTTTTAAATTTGAGAGTTGTGCTTTATAAAAAGCTATTCCTAGATTTAAAAAAAAAGACTTCTCAAATTTTATATCTAAACAAAAAAATGATTTTACTTTTTCTCAAAATCTCATCTAGACCAGTCCTATATATGTAAAAAGAAAAATGGTTCAACCAATAATTCGATCTTGATTCATCCTTAAAACTATAAATTTATCCATTTATCAGTTTGATGACCAGTTTGATTTTCAAAACATTAGAATTTTTTTTAGAGTCTAATCCAAAATGATGTATTATGTTGGAATCACGATACACCACCCAATTATGGACATTAACCAGTTGTCCATAATTTTTGTATTTGAAATTTGATATTGATAAGACCTACATATCCAAATTACTATATAAAATTTATGCGATGTTGATTTGGATTTATGCTCTTGACAATAGCCTTTGACTTATCAAAAACAATTGCCATTGGTTAAGAATGATAGCCCCAAGGTTGTCCTCAACATTTTATGGTTTTGATCATAACAACTTTGTTTCCTGTAGCAATCTTAAATTCTTATTGTCAAATTGATATAGGCATGTTTGTATTTTACATTTACAATAACTTTTCTCTATGGAGAATTATCAATGACAAAATTTTATTGTTGAGTAATCTCCCAAAAGACCCCAAAAGCATGCATTCTAGCTCTTAATTAAACAAGCTCAAGGCTTCAAAAGTTTGTCATCAACATGGATCAATGAAGTTGAGCAAATTTCCAATGTCAAACAAATACTAGCACCACACACAACATAAAATGGAACTATTGTATCTTTTTTTTGGATTTCCCATATCATCCCCCCACTTGATAGGTTCCTAAGGTACAGTTAGACGCTTAAGCGAGAACCCCTTCTAACGATGTTATTTTCATATACATAAATCACAGGATTGAACCCATGACCATATGCTTAAGAGATCCAAATTCCTTTCACTCAGACCAACACACATTAGTAGGAACTATTATACTTTACTATAAGATGTTGCAATGACTCTATTTTACATAAATGAGTTATTGATCTTATACATAACATAGAGTAATAGCACTAGCATAGTAACTACCAAATCATGTGCTAACATGCTGACATGTCCACTAATTAGTTAGTTGGATATGCTAACTTGTACATAATTGTATTAGTTATGGTTTGTTATTGATAGATAAACTAGTTAATTACAACTATAAACATCTAGAACTAATCATTGGATCAAGTATGTGTAAATAAGGAACAAACCATTTGTAGTTGATTCAATTTTTTTAATCAATGCACATAAAATTCAGTTTCATGTTATGGTATCAGAGCTCACATTGAGCTCTGCTATTATTGTGCACTCTTTCATCAAAATTTTTAAGAATTGAGGTTCTTGAAACAAGATCCATGGTGAATCTAACTCCATACTATAGGAACATTGATCCTATGAATCCTTCTAGTCCATTTTAGATGCACCCTAATGAGAATCCAACTTTGATTCTTATGACACCTCTCCCTAGACCAAATTTTACTTGTGGTCCAGAGCCATGAGGATGGCATTACTTTTGAAGAACAAACTTCGATTTATTAATAGAAAGATACCAACACCAATAGTGATGGACCTAATCTACCATCCATGGGAAAGATGTAATACTATGGTCCTTTCTTGGATCAATTGCAATATCACAACCGATAGCACAAAGCATACTTTAGATTGACAAGGCTTTAGATGCCTGGAATGATTTGAAGGAAATTTTTTTGCAAGGTGACATGTTTAGTATTTCATATTTACAAAAAGAACTCTATTCATTCAAATAAGGTGATCTGTCAATTACAAGTTATTTTACAAAAATGAAAATCACGTGGGATGAATTAGAGGATTTTAAACTAGTTTGAACCTGTACTTGTGCAATTACATGTGCATGTGGTGGATATGCAACTATGCGAACTTACAAGTAAAATGATATGTTCATCAAATTTCTAAAGGACTTGAACGAGGAATTCTCCAATGTGAGGCCATAAATTATGCTAATGCAACCATTGCCTCTAATAAATAGAGTATTATCTATTGGGGTACAACAAGAAAGACGAATAGGTAACAATGAAACCAAGGTGTTTGTGAATGTTTTTTATCAAACACCTAATAGTTCTAAGAAATTGCCTTATGGAAAAGGAGTTGATAGAGGATTTGGAAGAGGATATGCATGAAGAGACCAAGGTTATGGTGCAAAATTGTGCATATTCTATGGTAGAACAAACCATACAGTGAATGTATGTTACTTCAAACATGGCTTTCCGCTTGGATTTAGGTCCAGAAACCCAAATCCTTTAGCAAACAATGTCGTATTTGGTGAAGATTTTGGTCAAATATTACAAATAGATCTAGAGGAATCTCAAAAGTGTTCAGGCCTCTCTTTCATTCTTGAGCAGTATCATAATCTTCGAGCTTTGCTTCAATAGTCTAACATTGGCAATGGAAACAATCCCTCCTCTAGTTCGTATAATGTCAACACTGTAACTAATTCTAAGAATAATGAGGCCTCACTCGCACTAGGTACAAATCTTACATCCTTCCTTGCACAAAACATTGATCAATGGGTCTTTGACACAGGTGCCAATGATCACATCGCTAACACATTATCATATTTCATTATGTATAAGAAAATACCACCAATATTAATCACACTACCAAATGGCAACATAGTCATCACACACTATTCTGGTACCAAACATCTTTTCTAAGTTCCTTGTGTTAGTAGATATTTTGTTCATACCTTAATTCACCTTCAATTTAATATTTGTTACTAAACTTACATTTACTTAACACTATCATTTGATTTATCTACACTAAAGATGATTTATCTAGTAGATATCTACACTGAAGATGATTGGTTTAGATAAGGAGCAGCATGGCTTGTATAGACTGTTAACCTCTACATGCCTAATAACTAACACCCTAACAATAATTATACAAATAACATCTCTCTAATAATCTTTCTATAGTTTCCTGGTTTGATTCCAATCTATGGCTTCATAGAATAGGACACCTATCACACAATATACTAATTAAAATGCATTTCCAATTCCCTTTCCTTCTTGTTGTACAAAAATAACCCTATCATATATGTCATTATACAAAACAAAAGAAATTGCCTTATTTCTCAAGTGAATCTCACATTTTGCATGCTTTTGATCAAATCCATGTAGACATATTGGGTCCTTTTTAAATTAGTTCAAATCATAGACATAGGTATTTTCTTACCATGGTGGAAGACTTTTTTAGGTTTACATCAATTTTTCTCATGAAAAATTATAGTTGTACAAAATGGATTGGCTTGGCCAGTTCTCCCGAGAAACTCGTGACTCGGGTTCTAGGCCAGTCCAGTCAACAAACGAGTTGTTTTCCCTAATGACTCAGTCAAACTCGATGACTCGCCCAGCGGGTTGAGTCAATTTTTTAATTTTTTTTAGAATTGAAACTTCAAAAATATAACTTTTAGGATATGAACATTGTACCTAAAGGTCCCTATCATGAAGTGTATTTTACCACTAGACTATATGTTCCTATTTATTATTATTCTTAATTTTTTAAGGCATATTATTTTTCAACTAATAGGTTATTATCACTACTTGTTCGAACGTATTTTTTTCATATGCTATTTTTCGTTTACTATTTTTTTAATATAAGATTTTTCATACCAAGTAGTTTTTCATATAATATTTTTTTTTAAAAATATTTTCTTGTTTGTCCGAGTTTTTCAATTCTACCATTTGACTTGTGGTCGGACCATTGACTTGTAATTAGCATTAACAATGGCAATGATTTTGATTATAACAAACAAAAAAGAAGTGGTTGTGCAAAGAACAAGTCCCAAGGTTCTTCAAGTTTAACTTATAGGACTTAGATCTTGTGTAAAGATAAATAGGAACCACACTAAGCTCATATCTTGTTTTTTATTCAACTTAAATCTCTTTGAAAAATTATGTTTTATACTTGTAAAAATATTTATCAAGTTAGAGCAAATAACATGTTATTGGAAACAAATAACCTGTTATCTAATGACTCGGTCAAACCCGGTGACTCGCCCAACGGGTTGAGTTGATTTTTTATTTTTTTAGAATTGAAACTTCAAAAATATAACTTTTAGGATATGAACATTGTACCTAAAGGTCCCTATCATGAAGTGTATTTTACCACTAGACTATATGTTCCTATTTATTATTATTCTTAATTTTTTAAAGCATATTATTTTTCAACTAATAGGTTTATTATCACTACTTGTTCGAAAGTATTTTTTTTCATATCCTATTTTTTGTTTAGTGTTTTTTTAATATAAGATTTTTCATACCAAGTAGTTTTTCATATAATATTTTTTTAAAAAAATATTTTCTTGTTTGTCCGAGTTTTTCAGTTCTACCATTTGACCCTTGGTCAGACCGTTGACTTGTAATTAGCATTGGTAATGACAATGGTTTTGATTATAACAAACAAGAAAGAAGTGGCTGTGCAAAGAACAAGTCCCAAGGTTCTTCAAGTTTAGCTTATAGGACTTAGATCTTGTGTAAAGGTAAATAGGAACCACACTAAGCTCATATCTTATTTTTTATTCAACTTAAATATCTTTGAAAATCATGTTTTATACTTGTGAAAATATTTATCAAGTTAGAGCAAATAACATGTTATTGGAAACAAATAACCTATTATCTAAGCTTACATAAAACGAAAGTAATAGCTAGTTTCTAGCATTTAATGCTCTCAACCACCTCCAACGGCTCTTAAATACATTAGGCTATAAATATAAGTGTTTAGGCATTAAAAAATAGTTGGAAAACAATTTGAACAAGCTTCTTGAGCATTAGGCATGAGTTTTAACCCTCTTTTCTCATTAACCCCTATTTTGAGCTTTATTGTGTGATTTCTTAATATCCATTGAGCTTCAATTTGTAATATCTACTCTTGTGAGAGTTTATCATTCAATCTTTCTTTGATTTCCTCTAAAAAAGGGTGAGGTATCCCCTAAGAGATAAAAGGGTGAGGTATCCCTTGAAAGAGTAAAGGGTGAGGTATCCTTTTTTTGTAAAGAGAGTGATGTATCCCTCTAAAGTTATAAAAGGTTAGGTATCTCTGTTTTGAGGCTCAAGCACAAGGGTAAGGCATCCCAAGGTGTGTTGAGTGATATTGGTTGTAAAGGTTTTTCAAGCACCTGTGAAACTTGAAGAGTTAGAGGCTCTAGTATAAGGGTAAGGTATCCTAAGGTGTGAGGAGTGCTCTTGCTTGTACAAAAATTTTCCTAACACCCGTGAAGTGTAGGAGATAGTGAAAAAAAATCTCAAGTTAAGCTTAGGGATTGGATGTAGGCCACAAGTGGTTAGTGGCTGAACCAAGATAAACTATTGTGTTTGCTATTCTCAACTCTATCTTCTTTACAGTTGTATTTTAATTATATATGCTTAAGTTAAACTTGATATCTAGCTTATTTGCTTGATTTATCCTTTAATCCAAGTTATATTTGAGTAATCTATATTTGATGTACATTTGTTTTGCATGCTCCGCTGTATTTATTAATTGAGTACTTCAAAATGCTTAATTTCTTAATGTTGTTTTAAAAATTTGTAATCACCCAATTCACCCCCGCTCTTGGGTGATGGTTTCCATGGCTAACATGACCTAGTAGCCCGTCCTTCTAACCAAGTCTATCTTTGGTCCAAGTTATACAACTATGTGAAAAATAAATATAAAACACAGAAACACTTTTACACTATGTTTGGATGATAGATAAAGAGGGGAAGGGAAAGATAATGAGGGGAAGGCAAATAACTTCCCTTGTTTGGGAGTTTTAAAATACATGGGAATGGAACACATAGAGAACCATTTCCCCTCTCTTCCCCTCAAATGCCCAACTTTTGTTGCCCCCAAAATTGGGATGGAATGGAGGGAACACATTGGTAATGAAGTTCCATTCCGTTTCGTTAATGAAACTTCTAAAAAAAGAGAATGATAACTATGTTCCATTCCTTCCTTTTCTTTTCCTGTCTATCTCCACCTATTCTGTTCTGTTCCATTAATGAAAAAATATCCAAACAGAGGGTTAGACACTTGTTACACATATTGAAACCCAATACAACACTAAACTTAAGATAATTAGAAGTGATAATGGGATAGAGTTTTCAATGCAGGACTTCTATAATAAGAAAGGAATAGTACACTAGACCACCTATGTTGAATCATCACAACAAATGGTGTAGTGGAGAGTAAGCACTCGTATATCCTCAATGTAGCAAGGGCACTTCTTTTTCAAGGCATCCTACCTAAATTCTTTTAGTATTATGCCATTTCTCATTCTATGCATTTAATTAACTGTATCCCCACACACATTCTATCAAACATATCACCATATCAAGGTTTAAACAACAAAATCTCATACCTTTCTCACCTCAGAGTTTTTGGTGCCCTGTGTTATAGGTCTACTTATGTTGATTATAGGCACAAATTCAATCTTAGATCAAGAAAGTGTATATTCCTAGTATACAAACATGGGGTTATGGGCTTTATTCTTTTTAATTTAAATTCTACAGAAATCTTTATGTCCAGCAATGTCATCTTCTATGAAGATACATTTCTATTTCACACAATGACTCAATCTCAAACATCTCCTCCACCTCCTTTACCATACTTTTAACCTTTATTTATTGATTACTCTTTAAACACCAACCGAACACACTTATCCACCACCCTTCTTACCTTACCACATACTGATCAACATCCCAACCACACACTAATTGACATTACAATACCTATAACTCGTCCTTCTATTCTTCAACCTTCTAGTCAATCAACTAAACTTATAAAATGTCTAAGTTACCTGCAAGATTACCACTTCATGTTATTTGCGACCAAGCCATTCCATGAATCTATAGGTACTACATGTAACACCCGCAAAAATGTGATAGACTTGTATAAGATTATAGAGGTAGCCTAATACCTGATTATCATGTCTGTGAAGTTTTGTGACCATCTGAGCACGTTTAGTCACTTTGCTGCAACTCTATTTGTTAAATATAACTGTTTTCAGCCTCGATTTTGACTTAAACTGCTTAGTTTATGAAAATAAGTATGAAAAACTTGTTTCTAGGTCACAAGTGTGAAGAAGTTGTTGTGGTTAAAGTTTGAGATTTATCAGAGTTAGTTTGACTTTTTTAAGCATACTGATTATGTGTTTTAGTATCAGATTGACCCCTAGCAGATATGAAAAAATATAAAAATGATATAACAAGATTTTTAATGAATCTTAAGATTTGTTTTAAACTTGTTGGAAGTTAGGAAACTTGGTTGGGTGATAACTAAGTGTTCGTAACTATTCGGGTGAATTTTGGTCACTTAAGTAACCAAAATTTTAAGGCACGACCCTGTTGTTGTTTGAGGCCTCTTTAAGGCCAAAATGGGAAGTAATTCTCATTTTTCTTTTCTTCTTCTCATAGTTGCACATGGAAAACCAGAGAGAAGGAGAATCAAGGTACCAAAGGAGGAGGATCTTCATCAAAACAAGAGAAGGAGCTTAGCTTTGCAGAGGAAAGGTTAGCCAATTTCATTTCTAGGAATTGAGGTAGGGGGAACCATGTTCGTAAACTCTTTTTCCTACTTTCTCCATCTTGTTATTGAGTTATGGCTTGGTGTATAATTTTAGGTTTTGAGTTGTTTTGATTGTTTGGGCTTGAATCTTATTATAGAACTTGATAATGACTTGTTTTTAAGTTGTTAGGTGTATGAGAATGGATTTCTAACCCTTGTATGTTTCAAATTCCAATTGAATGGAGAAATGAGATTTTAGGTTTTGAAATGGATGTTTATCCTTGATCTTTGGTTTTGAGTGAAATCAAAGTGGTTTAAGAGTTTTAAGTTGTGATCAATGATTTCCTATGTGTTTGAGAACCTATTAGGGTCTTAGAATCACTAAAAAAATGAATTAGAATGGCCAAAATCCAAGAAAATGACCAATAGAACAGTACCACATTCTGTAGAGTTGATGCAGGGCTTCTGGTTGGGCGACATGGCCCATGTCCGAGGACACGTGGTGGACCGTGCCTTTTGACACAGGCCGTGTTTGAGCCAAAACCTTTCAAAATGTCATTTTTTGATGTTTTCCAAGTTCTTGGCTTAATGGGATCATTGACACATGTTCCCGAAAGTGTGTGGAGACTCAAATAGAGGTTTTAAATGAATGAAAATCAATTGGTATGTTAATTATCATTGTATTTAACATCATTGTGTTTCATGTTGGTAGTTAGGAATGTAAATCAATTGACATGCTAGTTATTATAGTAATTGGCATTATTGTTGTTCCTTATCTATGTTGATGAGGGCGAGTCGTCATTGTGGTAATCTAATATGATTTTGAATGAGAAGATAATCAATCCTTCCTATCACAAAGGTCATTGTTGCTGAAGACCATGTAGTTGATGAGACTTCACTACCCGAAGAGGGTGATCATATGTGATTGTAAGTGAAGAAGTAACATACCTCTCAGATCATAGTAATGAGTTGAGGATGGTCTTTCCCTCACACCCCGTGGAATAGCTGGAGCTAGGTTTCCAGTGCTTGTTCAAAGCTTATGGAATCGGGTTCCTTTGTTTTGTTCAAGGCTCATGCATTTTATGGCATTACCTTAGAACTGGGCTCTTGTAAACAGTTTCATACATTTTGCACTAAATGTTTAGGATTATTGCATAGGCATTGGCATTAGTCATAAAATTGGCATAACATGGCGATTGTATGGGCGGTTGCTATCATGACATATTGATGCATTATAGTTATATGGGCAATTGCATGTCTCTGAGATGGAGACATTGTTTGCTTCTGTGATTGAAGTGTTTAGTTAATAATTGAGTATATTATTTGATGGTATATGTTTATATACTGGTATTAGAATGCTTCTACTGAGATATGTTTTTCTCACCCCAATTGTGTTGCCATGTAAATCTAGGTGCTAGTTCCTCAAAAGGGAAGGAGAAGATGAAAGAAGATTAGTATAGTTCTATAATTTTTGATTAAAAAAGCTTGTATAATATGCTAGTTTCGTTGTTGTAAAAGTTATGTATTACAATGTGCCTTGAGGGCAGTGATGTATATTTATTTCTTTTGGTTATCGTGGCTCTCCATATTTACTCATGGTGTATGAATGATATGAGTTAGTTGGTGATGTATATTAGAAGTAGCATGGCCAGTATTAGGTTATTCTTTTATATGACCATATAATTGGATAGCAAATATTGGGATGTTATATTTTGGTATCAGAGCAGTTCATCCTGTTGAGCCGAGATATGGACTGGCTATGCTTAGGCATGTTTCGTGTTGGTTATGCATTTCCTGTCTCTTACATGTGATTGTTTGAGTGGAATTGCATGTTTGCCTTTGAGATGTTTGCTTTAGTTACTGTGACATGATTACATGATATTGAGCCTAGGTAATTCAATATGGATTGTTCTGTGCTTACAAGAAACTATGACAGCGCGAGGGTGACCGGCAACATGGGGACGATCGCGTGGAAGCAAGAACTAGAACCTTGAGAATGAGGGATCGGGGATGGCCGAGGCCGTGATGGCAATGGCCAAAGTGATGCGTGAGCAGACGACTGCGAATGCGACTACAATGAGGGAGCAGTCAGCTGTAACTGCTAGGGTGCTTGAGAGGTTAGAGG
Organism: Ormosia semicastrata; assembly: GCA_029884595.1. Taxonomy (NCBI): domain Eukaryota; kingdom Viridiplantae; phylum Streptophyta; class Magnoliopsida; order Fabales; family Fabaceae; genus Ormosia; species Ormosia semicastrata. Next base: position 20,885,210 of record JAQQTO010000042.1, on the reverse strand, counting down.
CCAATCAAACACAACTTACACCACCACCGGTACCACCACCCAGGCGTGAGGTACAGGAGGAGAGGAATTAAGATTTTCATGACCTTTCTGAGTTTCGAAAGGCGAGTCCACCATCGTTCAGAAGAGATTATGACCCGAAAAGGGCTGAGGAGTGGATAATTAAGCTAGAGAAGATTTTCATAGCTATGAGATGTTTAGAGAAGTAGAAGATGTTTTTTGTAGTGTATATGCTAAGAGGAGAAGCTGAGCACTGGTGGAACAGTGCGAAGAGGCTGATGGAGGTAACTGGGACCCAGGTTTCTTGGGAAGTATTTAAGGTTGTCTTTTTGGAGAAATACTTTTCACAACCTATGCAAGAAGAAAGAGAGGTGGAGTTTCTATTGCTCTAGCAAGGAAATATGACGGTTGGTCAATATGTAGTGAAATTCGAGGAGTTGTCTAAGTTTTCTTCTTCACTCCGGTACAATCCAAATGACAATTGGAAATGTGTGAAGTTCGAAACTGGGCTGAGAGAGAGCATGAGGAGGTTGGTGAAACCTTTTGAGATCAGGGATTACCCATCCTTGGTTAACAAATGTAGGATTGTTGAACCTTTGAGTTTTAGACCACAACATGAGCATCGATCACAAGAAACCCACAAGAGGAAGAGTTCAGAAAGTAGATCAGAGGGGAGTGCTCCACAGTATAGAGACTAGAAAGACAGAAGAAAGTAAGATCAGAAGGATGGTTATGACCAATTGTGTGCTAGATATGGTAGGATCCACAAAGGTAAAGCTTGTGTAGCTGAGCAAGTAACATGTTACAAGTGTGGCCAGCCGGGCTATTTTACAAGGAATTGTCCCCCAAGAAAGGAGACAAAGTCAGAGGAAAAACCAGGGAGAGTCTTCAATATATAGAATGTGAAGGCTTTACCTGCCTATAGTTCAGGAAAAGGTGAGTACATGGTTATACTTGTTGTGTAATTTTATTTTCTTAAGGTTTGGTTGTACTTGTAGTTTTGTGTGAGTTGTTGGGGCTTCTTACCATAGGTAAACCAAATTTTGGGGACAAAATTTTTAAAAAGAGGGGAGTAATGTAACACTCGTGAAAACGTGATAGACTTGTATAAGGTTACAGAGGTAGCCTAATACTTGATTATCATGTCTGTGAAGTTTTGTGACCATCTAAGCACGTTTAGTCACTTTGCTGTAACTTTATGTGTTTAATATAGTTGTTTTCAGCCTCGGTTTTGACTTAAATTGCTCAGTTTGTGGAAATAAGTATGGAAAACTTGTTTCTAGGTCACAAGTGTGAAGAAGTTGTTGTGGTTAAAGTTTGAGATTTATCGGAGTTAGTTTGACATTTTTTAAGCATACTAGTTATGTGTTTTGGTGCTGGATTGACCCCCAGCAGATATGAGAAAATGTGAAAATGATGTAATAAGATTTTTAATGAATCTTAGGATTTGTTTTAAACTTGTTGGAAGTTAGAAAACTTGGTTTGGTGATAACTAAGTGTTCTTAACTTTTCAGGTGAATAAGTGACCAAAATTTTAAGGCACGACCCTGTTGTTGTTTGAGGCCTATTTAAGGCCAAAATGGGAAGTAATTCTCATTTTTCTTTTCTTCTTCTCACGGTTGCACAGGGAAAACCAAAGAGAAGGAGAATCAAGATAGCAAGGGAGGAGGATCTTCATCAAAACAAGAGAAGGAGCTTAACTTTGCGGAGGAAAGGTTAACCAATTTCATTTCTGGGAATTGAGGTAGGGGAACCTTGTGATAACATTATATTTTATACATTTTGTAATCCTCTCATTAGGCTTCTTAAGGTTCAATTAGGTTTAATTAAGTTGATTTTGACACATTTTATGATTTTGAGCCGAATTAGACAATTAAATAAATTATTGCATAAATTAGCCTTAATTATCTCTTTGGAAGTGTTTAGTAAATTGGCTATAACTTGAGTTGCAAATATCTGATTAATGTGATTTTGGTTTTGTAGGAAAGCTAAGACAATTCTCTACAACTTTCATGTTGAACACTTTTCCAGAATCAGACTCTTTGGAGGTGATATTGGGCTTTGAAGTCAAAATAGAGGAGCTGAAATCGAGTCTAAACACTTTGCAGTAATTGGATCATATCTTGAGTTCTAGGCATGATTTTGGACTCAAACAAAAGCCATTTAAAAGTAAATATTCAGGCCTACAACTTTCATGAAGACCACTTCTCTCAAAAATGAAGATAACTAGACACACGAATGTGCATTTACTCAATTATTAAAATATTCAAAAATAAATAAATAATAAAATAAAACGTCAGAAACTTAATTGTTAAGTTTCTGACGTGTAGCTACTGTAGCTACTGTAGCTCCAAATTGCAATTCAAATTGCAAGCTACAGTAATTCCAATTGCCTATAAACAGGCTTCAATGTCATTTGCAATTCACTATTCGGGGGGGAGAGACAGAGAGGATTCTGGGCAGTGCCCAGGCTCTCTTCCTCCTCCATTCACTTTTCTTTTCTCTTCTCTTTCTCTTTTCTCTTTTCTAGTTTATGTCTAAATAAGTTTTAGTCTACTCGGGTCAAAGTGTGAAGCTCTTGGTAATAAAATAAGGTTAGATTTATTCCTCTCTTGTGCTTTAATGATTTATATTTTTAAGTAGTTATTATGCGTGTTATATTTTGTTTCTGATAATTTAGAAACTACCCTTGTAAAGAGGAGTTCTTGATTTATTGTAGACAAAATATTGGCACAGTAAATGCTTTAACTTATTTACAAGTGGTGGTAATAATTAAAGGAAATATAATATAATTACGTATATTATTTTATTTCGTATTGTATTCTGTTTCCAATCAATTTAGAAACCCTCCTTGTAAAGTGGAGTTCTTGATTTGTTGTAGACAAGAGATTGGCACAATGAATGCTTTAACCCATTTACAAATGTTGGTGTTAGAAACTCTCCTTGTAAAGTGGAGATCTTGATTTATTGTAGACAAAATATTGGCACAGTAAATGCTTGATCCCATTTATGAGTGGTGATATTAATAGATGATTAAAGGAAACATAATATAATTACGTATATTATTTAATGGACTTTTAACGTTGTATTTTCCTATTAGAACCTCCATGTTGCGAGGATTCTAATTGAGTTATAAAAGGAATTAATCTTACCTTTCCTTTATTTATCAAGAGTGGATCTTTTTACCCAAGTAAATAATTTTTACCGTAGTCACAAAATATTTACTTCATCTTAATCTTCAATAATTCCCTGTGGATCGACCTCGGACTCACCGAGAAATTTATTACTTGAGACAACCTGCACTTGGGTTTGCAAATGCAACAATTAAAAAGTGTGCATCACCTTGTTCTTAAACTCTTTTTCCTACTTTCTCCATTTTGTTATTGAGTTATGGCTTGGTGTGTGATTTTAGGTTTTGAGTTGTTTTGGTTGTTTGGGCTTGAATCTTGTTATAGAACTTGATGATGACTTGTTTCTGAGTTGTTGGGTGTATGGAAATGGATTTCCAACCCTTGTATGCTTCAAATTCCATATGAATGGAGAAATAGGATTTTAGGTTTTGAAATCGATGTTTATTCTTGATCTTTGGTTTTGAGTGAAATCAAAATGGTTTAAGAGTTTTAAGTTGTGATCAATGATTTCCTATGTGCTTGAGAACCTATTGGGGCCTTAGAATCACTGAAAAGCTGGATTAGAATGGCCAAAATCTAAGAAAATGACCAATGAAACAGTACCACATTCTGTAGAGTTAATACAGGGCTTCTGATTGGGCGACATAGCCCATGTCCGAGGACATGGGGTGGGTCGTGTCCCTCTCTGCCAGGGGTTTCTGTGAGCAGTGTTCACAGTGTAGGACACGGGGTGGGCCGTGTCATTTGACACGGGCCGTGTCAGAGCCAGAACCTTTCAAAATGTTGTTTTTCAATGTTTTCCAAGTTCTTAGCTTGATGGGATCATTGACACATGTTTCCTAAAGTGTGTGGAGACTCTAATGGAGGTTTTTAATGAATGAGAATCAATTGGTATGTTAATTATCATTGTATTTAACATTGTTGTGTTTCATGTTGGTAGTTAGGAATATAAATCAATTGACATGCTAGTTATTATAGTAATTGACATTATTGTTGTTCCTTGTCTATGCTGATGAGGGTGAGTCTTCATTATGGTGATCTAATGTGATTTTGAATGAGAAAGTAATTAATCCTTCCTATCACAAAGGTCATTGTTGCTGAAGATCGTGTAGTTGATGAGACTTCACTGCCCGAAGAGGGTGATCATACGTGATTGTAAGTGAATAAGTAACATACCTTCCAGATCATAGTAATGAGTTGTTGATGGTCTTTGTAACACCTCGAATTTCATTTTTTATGAATATATATGAGTTTTATAATTTTTATGATTTTTGTAAATTTTTGTGGATTATTTTGAATTTTTTATTATTTTAATATTATTTTGGGCTTTATGTGGGCCCGGTATGGGCCCAAAAATTTTTTTTGTTCTAAACCAGAAAGTTTTGAACTGTTGATGCGGGGCCGAGGGAACTTACTGAACCTGAAATTGGAAACAATTGACAGAAATTTTCTTTATCTGAGTTTTTATTATCCATTGGACAATAACTAGCAGTAGCTGTTATCTATTGGGTAATAGTATCTGAAAATATTTGGAAATATCTAGCTTGTTCAAATACAGCGATTATGATGACTTTATGAAGAACCAATAAAAAGGAAGCTTACTTGTGAAGCTAACCAATAGAAAGAAAGCTTAATGGTGAAGCTAGTTGAAGTCAACAAAGAGGGCTTGACTTTCATTTGAACCGTTGGATGGCAAGACTTGGAGGAGAAGCTTTGCATATTAACCCTTGATCTAATCAATGGTTGTGAGAGCAAACTTAGTAATGAAGCTTTGGATGTGCACCATTGATCTAATCAATGGTTGTAAAGGCAAGCTTAATAAGGAAGCTTAGGATATCTACCCTAAATTACATCAATAGATGAGAATGGTTGAAAATGGTCAAAATTGTCATGCTATTCTCTCTCTACCTCACAGTCATGTAGCTCAAAATTGGCTAAGTATTCATTTTTCATTATATTCAAGAAGACTATCATCTTTTCTCTCCAAAAACTACACACCATTTTCTCTCCTCTAGCTCACGGTTTCTTCACCCAAAATACATTCCAATCCCTCATAAATCAAACAAATCATATCACTTAGTTCTAAACCTCATTCCAAACAACTTTGAAGTTGTGATCAAGCCTTGATTCCATCATCTTCAAGCTTGATTTTAAGATTTAATCTCTAGGGTTTCAAGGTAGAAGTCTTGAAACTTGAGTTCTTATTTGATTTTTGAAAATCCTAAGACCATGTTTGATCCATGGTTGTTTTATTTTAAACTTTGAATGTTAATATATTGTGTTTGCTTTGATTTCTAAGAGCTTTTAGTGGAGGAAGTTGAAGCAAAATATCAAACAAAGAGACTTGGAAGCTACACACAAGGTAAGGAGGATATTAACCTCATCAACAACTCATGGTGGTGAGGGACACAAAAATTGTGTGATTTGTGTGGTTTGTAATTAATTTCTCTATGTGATTTATGGCTTTAATATCATGCATGAACTTGTTAGAATAGAATTTTGATGCTTAAAGTATGATTGTATGTCATAAATATGTTTGAAAGGAAATAAATTTTGGCTCCAATGGTCAAGTGAGGCTCATGACCTCTATGCCTTTCAAAGGGGTATCCATCTTCAAAAATGTTTTATTAAATGGTAATCTAGAGGATTAGTGATAATAAACCTAATTAAGGATTTATAAATACAAATGAAAACAAATATATTTTTATTGCTAATTAAGAAATTGATTTTTTTGGTCACATAGTGGATTTAGGACAAAAATGTAATTTTGAGACTTAACAATAATTTATTTATGATGATATAAATAAATTAAATGGAAAATGATTTTATTTAAAATTAAGATAATATGGATTTTTAGAAAAATAGTAGGAATATTGTTTAAAGGTGATTTAATAGGAAAATAATGGAAATAAAGTTTAATTTTGATATTAAATAAGAAAAGTTTTAATTTGAGCTTAGAATATTGAGAAAATGTTTTACGCGATTGAAAATACGTAGAAAAACTTCTATGCGATTTAAAAATGGTAATTTTCAGATTGAAAAAATGTTTTAAAATCCCTACGCTATTGAGAAAATGTTGAAAATTTTTTATGCGATTTGAAAACATAATAAAAATATTATGCGATTGTGAAAATGCGATAAAAATTTACGCGATTGAGAGGAACAAGAAGTTTTGCTGTTGGATCAATATAATGGACCCGAATATATCACTGTGTTTGTGGCTGATAGTGGCCCGTAATGTGTATTAAGTCATTGGGCATGCATCTGTCAAACAGACGGTGTCTGGTAAGGCTATTGTTGCCTAGGAGTTGAATTACACCTAAGTGCGGGTGTGAATTGCGTTGTGTTGTTCACTTGTTGAACTAGGAGGCGTAAGAGCACAAGAATTCCACAAATGGACAGTTGGTACCTCCACTGGGCCATAGTAACTGAGCAATGCTCCGACGATCTTGACTAAACACTATTCTATTCATGATTTGGCGTAGAATGTCGTGTATAATGCCTAATGTGCACTTTGAGAAAATATAGCACTTGGTCTGAGGCGGCCGATATACAGACATATCTCCTGGATCATTCTCTCTGAAATTGAGTTTAACTACATGGAATAGAAAATTAGTTTATCATACATATGCATAGTCAATCATCATTTTGCTATGATATATATATATATATATATATATATATATATTAATATATATATATATATATATATATCGTTTTTTATTTTTTTTATTTGATACTATGATCATATGATGTTATGAATTTTATTTGTTAAATGTTGTCTATGAATAGTATGTTATTTTTACTGTCTTTTTACTGCCATGATGGTATTGACGTGGGGGATCTCACCTCTTTGTTATGTTATTCTGTATGTTGTATGATTGTTTTAGAGGGTGAAGAAGAAGAGAACGATTCACCTCATTTCTGTCTGGGTTAGTTGTCTGTTGTTGTTATGGCGTCGAGGAGTTTTCTGGGATATTTGAAGGTTTTGTTTAGAGGTGATAAAAACGCTTGGCACTATGATGTTGACGAGGACTGCATAGTATATATTGGAGTAATATCTGTGACTATTAGTAGGACTTTCCATGGGGATCCTATGTTTACTTTTAGCGCTTTTATGCATTTACATTTTTCTATGCCCATAGAATTTTTGTGGAGTGCTCATCGTGCTACTTATACGGAGGATTCGATTGTTTCTTCCGCGTGGACTCCTGTCCGTAGCCCTGCGACCCATCAGGGACTATTGTCTTCTGAGGAGTTAGAGGAAGATCCGGAGGAGGATCCGGATGAGTACCCTTCTGACTAGATATGGGTACTAGGTTGGTTTATATTTGGGCTATAGTACCTGTATAGTTATTTTGAGAACAAAAATGGATGCTTTAAAGTTTTAGATCTTGGTATGTATGTATTGTAAATTATTTTAATTTGGTAATTTTGTAATCTATTTAATTATCAGTTTTAATTATTCGCAAAGAAGAATGATTTGAAAAACATATAATTAATATTAATAAATAATTTTTATAACTTGGTAAAATTTGGTAACTTGTATTTTTCCGTAAATGTGATGCCCTAAAAGGGGGTGTTACAGTCTTTCCCTCACACCTCGTGGAATAGCTGGAGTTGGGTTTTCAGTGCTTGTTCAAAGCTTATGGAATCGAGTTCCTTTGTTTTGTTCAAGGCTCATGCATTTTATGGCATTACCTTAGAACTGGGCTCTTGTAAACAGTTTCATACATTTTGCACTACATGTTTATGATTATTGTATAGGCATTGACATTAGTCATAAAATTGGCATAGCATGACGATTGTATGGGCGGTTGCTATCATGACATATTCATGCATTGCAGTTGTATGGAGCAATTGTGTATCTCTGAGATGGAGATATTGTTTGCTTTTGTGATTGAAGTGTTGAGTTGATAATTGAGTATATTATCTGATGGTATATGTTTATATACTGGCATTGGAATACTTCTAGTGAGATATGTTTTTCTCACCCTGATTATGTTGCCATGTAAATCTAGGTGCTAGTTCCTCAAAAGGGAAGGAGAAGATGAACGAAGATTAGTATAGTTATATACTTTTTGATTAAAAAAGCTTGTATAATATGCTAGTTTCGTTGTTGTAAAAGTTATGTATTACAATGTGCCTTGAGGGCAGTGATGTATATATATATCTTTTGGTTATCGTGGCTCTCCATATTTACTCATGGTGTATGAATGATATGGGTTGGTTGTTGATGTATGTTAGAAATAGCATGACCAGTATTAGGTTATTCTTTTATATGACGATATAATTGGATAGCAAATATTGGGATGTTACACTGCGCACCCATTTTCTTCCACCCTTTCATATCACAAACTTTCTTCTTCCCACAAAAATTTTTGTCTCTCCATTTCATCTTTTATTGAGCCCACTTCCCACTCTCAAACGACCAAATCAAAATGTTGGAATAAAACTTTGCAGGCTAAGATCCCTTCTTTGGAGCTAACTAACACCTAGACATTCATTGAAGTACCTGCTGGAAAATCACTTATATGGTGTGATTTAGGACGAGCTAGAAAGGAACTAGGAACCCTCGAGATTCCAACCAATGTTTTAAAAAATGGTTCAACTGATAAATTGAAAAAAGATGACGGTTCATGATTTAATTGATTAAGCTTGTGGTTAAGCTGATAACATTATAAATATATTTAAAATAAATTATATCATAAATTATAATTAATTAATTAATTATATAATCAAATGTTTCAATAAATATGTACAAATTGTAAATATATAAGTAAATATAAAAGTGGCCATAAACCTAATCACATTACAAATCATGCTGCCTACTGAGTTTCAATTCCATAGTTTACTTATTTGGTGAAAATAGGTAAATTTACCCTAGGTGGTCACCTTTCATTTGACCAAACCAATGCCCCTTTCCCTTTTCCCAAAATCTGCACCTCCTTTATCTCACTACATCTCTTTCCTTTATTTCCATTTGAAGTTTTAGACTTTCCACTTTCTAGTCATGCTTGAAAACTAACCCAGGACATGACAATTATTCAAGCCATTGTTACTGCACTTAATATTTTTATTCTTTTCTCTCACATCTCTAACCATAGTGTTGGAAGCTGAGATGAGAGAAATAAGCAATTAGCAATGTCGTTCCTTTTAGTCTAGAAAGTGAAGGCTTGACAAAAACAACGACTCCACTGTGATAAATCGAGAAGCGATGCCGATGACTAAGTTATTGCTTTGAACTGGCTGGTTTTTAACATCAACGGTTCTTTGGTTTTAGTCGATTTTATTGGTTCTAAGCGATTTTAAGCAGTTCAACCCTTTGAACAATTTTGAAGATTAACTTTGACCAAAATGAGATTCAGTCAACAGTCAGATCGGTCCAATCAATCTGGTCTGATTGATTTTTAAAACCTTGGTTCAACAACTAGGAATTTTTGAAATTTTTAAACACAAATCCTCAAGATTCAAACTTAATAATTTTATTAATCAATATGAAAGTATGAATAACATAAGTAACCTAAAAGGTATTTATAACCAAAAAGAAATCAAAATCCTAGTCAAATTCTAATCAAATACCAGTTTTCTACAATATAAAATCCTAATCAAATCAATTAAGAAATCCTAAAAAATATCTTATTAAAGATAAAACCTCTAGAAATAGGAATGATTCCTAAAATAAAGTAAAATTCCTAAATAACATAATCATCATAAAATCCCTAAATTATTACAATTAAAAATCATATAAATTATCCTAAATCATAAGCTTATCCATTCTGCATTATTCTCCTCCTCTAGAAGAACTCGCCCCTAAAAAGTTAAATATCTTGTACTAATCTAGGATCAATACGGTGGGAATTACCATCAGGAATCAAGGTAGTAACAAAATTAAGTTAGTTCTTAATATAATTAAGAGAAGAGTCAATAATCATCATTGTATGAATCTAGTCTAGATATTATGGCATAACTAGTAGAACTTTAGGCATGCAAGCAATCGCACAATCTATGACAACAAATATAGAGAACAAAAAGGACTCAAAGGTATCTTTGAAATGAAGCAAATCATCAACATCAAAATTATGATACCAACAATGCACATTAGAAGCAAATTTATAGTTTTCACTACTTAATGCAAACTTGTATCTAATGTTAGCATGCAATTTTTGAATACGAACAATCTTATAACTCATATCTATGGACTATAGAAGGTTATTAACCTCAAAAGAAGTTTTACTCAAAAGGGAATTGTGGAGCTCAATCTTAACCTTAGGGGCTACAACATTGGGCTCTATATTTTCTTTCTCACTATTAGGATATTGGATAATGGTTGTCTTTGGAATTCCTAACCTTAGGCTTCAAACATTCTTTACTAAGATTGATAGGTCTCAAAATAATTTTGCACCATCAAATCTAAAGGAATATGTATTTTTCTTACATTGGTGAATCACATCATGATCATATAACCAAGGATCTAACGCCCCCATTCTAGCTAGGGTGGAATAGATATTTGATTATATTATTATTAGACAAATTGAGTACAAGTTTTTTATTATTTAAATTTATTGCATTATATATAGTAGGGGTGTAAGTGGGTGGTTTGATTCGGGTTTTGGGGAAAAATAAATCCGAACCAATCAAAATTAATTAGTTTGGTTTGGTTCAGTATTTTTATTTTTTGATAGCCAAATCCGAACCAAACCGAACCAAACATCTATGGTTTGGTTTGGTTCGGGTGATCGGGTTGACCATTATTTTTTTTAACACAAAAATTGGCCTTTTGGGTAGTGTAATCGTGAGGCTGTTAAAGAAAAAAGGGAAACAGTGTAGTACACGGTCTAGGTCGTGTATCATTACACGGCCGTGTAATTGTGTACGTGGCAGACACCTCAAATTCAGTACAGTATACGGCCTATGCTGTGTAACATGCCACGACCGTGTACTCGTGACAGCAACCATTTTCCCCTTTCTTTTAGGGCTTCTTCTTCCCTTTTTCCACCATTTCTCTCTCTTCTCCAACACAACCCCCATCCTCCTCCACCACTCCCCCCTCCAAATCTTCCATTTCCACCATTCAAATCCACCATTACAACTATGTCTGTGTAAAATGTCTCTGTACTGTACACTGTAGTGGTTAGTTCGAGTGGTTCTTCGGATTTAAAATTCTAAATTCGAGAACCGAACCAATTAAGTTCTCATTGGTTCAGATTTTACCCGAACTAATCAAAATACTTAAATCAAACCAAACCAACTTGATTGGTTCGGTTCGGGTTAGTCAGATTGATCAGGTTATCCAAACCAATTTACACCCCTAATATATGGTAGAAATTTTTTGAGTATGTGTAGAAGATTATTAGAGATGTATGTGTATGATAGGAGATAAAAAACTTACTTAATATGGTCCCAAGAAACAAACACGGTAGGTACAAAGATGCTTGTAAAGAAGACAAAAATGGCTGAGAATGAGAGAAATTCCTCGAGACTTGCCAAACATTGTCAGGCACCTAAATTAGTGCCTGTAAGTGGGTAGGCAAGTGGAAAAATAAATACGGGATATAACCATGTGCAAGAAAATTTATAGAAGTCCCACAGGTTAGCCTAGAACTCAATACTAGGGTAAATACCCTACTCTCGGAAAACAAGTTACCAAATAGAAAACTAAACTACTTAGAGTAATTAGTAGTAACCTAAACTATAATTAAGATAATCAAAGAAAATTATTAAGTGAAATTTTTGCATACAAGAAGAAACTTAAAATCAATACATTTGTCCCACTTATCCAATTTATCATTGGAAAATTAGAAGCTATGATTGCTCCACCAATATAATTCCATAATTTTCCTATATGTCCTATAGTTAATCCAAGCACCTAACCCAAGTTAAAAACTAAAGAAACCCATCCTTTAACCCTAGTTACTATATGGCCTAACCCTCCCAAAACCTACTCCGCCACTTTCATGTTTGCATGTATGTAAGAAAGATTTATAGAGAGAGAGAGAGAGTTAGTTGAGAGCTTGCATGTTAAGATATTAAGCTTGAATGCTCAAGAGCTTGAAGAACAAATTGCAGTAGAAATCAAGAGCTTCATATCAAGCTAAGGAAATCTTCAGTCCAACCACTTTTCCTTGAAGAAAATTTTGAGAGAAGAAATAGGTATGAAATGAAACTAAACCCAATCTCACTTGATATCCTTAATTCATGGCTATCTTTGCATTTTCTTGGATTTATGAGTATATATTTAAACTCTTAAGCTTAGATTTGGTGTACATGTCTTAACTATCAAGGCTACTATAGCTTGCAAGCTAATTTTTTATTTTATTTGTTATTTAGTGAGTAATGATAGTTTGAGAGAGTGGTAGGATTTTATATGTTTGAAGAAGGAATATCCCCTCTTGATTCCTATATGTATGTCTCAGCTATAGTCAAGTCTTGGAACTTAAATTGTTTACATGAATTTGTGTTAATTTGGGTTGGAGCTCATGTCCTTCAAGACCATAAGCTAATTCTCCATAGCAACACAGATCCTGAACTCTGTTTGAGTGGCCTCAAAGTCTGAAGCAACTGCATTCTACTTTATAAGTTTCTTTAGTTTGCAAAGGGACATCAACATAACAACAAAAACGTGGTCAGTAGCAAGTAAAAAAAGGGAACAAAAGAAAAAAATAGAAACATGAAAGTAGTGAGCACAGAAACAACTACCCAACTCGGACTTTGAAATTTACCTTGTATGGCCACTACATCGCTCTCCATGGAGTTTATGATAAAAAAACAATGTATAAGGTCCTTCTATGTCATCTTGAAGAAGAATTCGACAATACGTTGTTCAAGCTCAAAAAGTTTCTTCCAAGAAAAATATGGCCTCTTGAAATGTAACGCCCTGAGTACAACTACCCCATTATACCCACACTTATATTGAAGTAGTCATACTTTGGTCCATCACATGTCATTATTCCATTCCTCTTTGATTCCAACTCTATGATAGACTAATACCTTATAACATAACATTTCATCTTTGTTTCTTACTCAAACCTATTGAGGGAATTTTTAGCTTATATTGGTGAGCAAGGTCATTTGCTTATTAGATCATTATCCAAGTTATAATTACCATTCCATTATTAGAATTATTTGTGCAAGTGGATTCTCAATAGAAGAACCCTAGCCATTAATTTTACAATACGTCAATTCATTCTCAAATCACAACGTAATACAAAAGATATGCATAAACCGATTCATCCTATACATAACATTATATCAAAGGTGAGGCATCAATACCTACACTACATCACCTTTGAGATCACCCAATTTTGTCCGAGTAATTTAAAACTTTTTTTATTCAAAAAAATAAAAATGAAAATGAAAATAAAAGAAAAAAGGAAATAAAAAAAAGATGACCAAATTTTCTTGCATAAGCTTAACCAAAATTTTCTCAAACTACCTACCTTGAGCCCAAACCAATTTGTGACCCATCAAATATAGGTTAACCCGAATCCATCTCCTTCACCTAACATATCTCCCTGTTTGCATCCAAACCCTAGCTGCTCACTTCTTACAAATACCAAAGTAGCAATGCATAAAGGGAGGGCAAGCAGTACACACAGCGATCACAAAAGATACCCTAGCAATCTTTGTTCCTTCTTTTCTCCACCTTATAACAGCTATCATCATCTTCCCTCACCTTTTATTCCATCAGCTCTCAAACATATCAACCATGAACTTGCCTGTACCACCATTGTTCCACACAACAACCATTCCCCTACAAACCTTCATCACAGCCACCATAAAACACTTCTATGTATCTATAAACAGCCAAGCAACTCCACTGCCTAGCATCAAAAAATCCTATTCTAACACCCACCATCACCATAAACCAAGCACAAATGCCATAACAACATAGAGTCGTGAATCCAAATCTCAATCAAAATCCATGGCTGAACGCCATCCCCGCAACAACCTTAAATCACCCTAAAAGAACCAAACCCAATCACCACCGCCCCCCCACAACAAGAAACAGAAACCATTACGCCCTCAGCCCCAGAAACGACTAACCATTGCATTCTTCACCCAACACAACAGCACTAGCGACACACTACCGTGGACCTGCTATTCATACCGTTGTTCTTTACATCATCACACCTAGAACACCTCTCGAGCTCACATCCAGGCCACCATCCCAACATAACAATCTAAACTCCTCCTCAAACCTCAACACAGAACCTTATACCCCAAAACCTCACTGAGCTCCCTACTGGTTCAACCACAACACAAATCTTCTATTAACAAATTCAAAACTCTAAGCCCCATAAAAACCATAATCTTTGCCCTCATAGCCACCACCTTAGTCAGACTGACACTAATAACATAGAACCAGAGTTCGCTACAACCCCTGTAGGTCGTTTGAGCTAGCAACCATCACCATTTCAGAATCAAACCTAAGCCAAACCCTTGCATTACTGTCAACAACCCAGAGCCACCTGTGCCACCTCTGCCCCCAACTACCAAACGCCACCTGTAAACCACGACCCGCCATCCACAAACCCGAACCTTCCTCCACACACTATCAACAGTCCAGATCTGCGAACCACCTCCCTTCTCTTGCCCATATCCTTGCACCAATTGCACCATCACGTGCCTAGATCATCATGTGCCGTCGTGCCTCTACCTTCGTCTCTGTCCCCTGTCTCCCTTCCCTGGAAAACCTAATTACCCAAAACCACTCACGACCCAATGCCGTAAACCCGAATCACCAGACCCCGCCATCACACGCCCACAACCACAATGCCCTATGACCCAAGCTGCCACACACCACCACTAGTCTATCATCCCCTTGCAAACCCAAACCACCCACCCGCTATGCACCATTGGATCGTGCCCTTAGCTGCCTTGAATCTTCCTCCTCCAAAGCCCCTATTCCTACGTTGTGAGAAGAAGTTGTCCCTGATTTCTATTTTTTAATTTTTATTTTTAATTATATTTAGTTTATTTGCATTTGGTTTGATTACTGATATTGGGATATTTTGGTTTGTGTTGTTTGGGCTTTAGTTGAATGTTTGGGTCTAGTTTAGTTTAGTTTAATCAGATTTGGTAGACAAAAAAAGAAAAAATAAGGAAAGACAGTAGATGGGCCTAGACCACAAAGCTTTGTTCAAATTAGTGTAATGGGTCAAGATTGTCTCTAACCATGCGTAGGTAAAGTTAGTCCTTAGGGTAAGTTAATTTACCAAAAAAATAAAATAAAATAAAAAATCTTTTAATCAATGCAATGACCAATGATAATAGTTGAATAGCGGATGCTATCTTCAATGTCATTTAGATCATAAGGGTTTATTAAGTAGCCTAGTACTAACTTAAACCCTATGTAAGAGTGGATCTGTTTTCAAACAACGTCCCTTTTCAAAAAAAAATTCTTAATTAAAATCAATCAACTCACACTCATTTTCTAAAGAACTACTTGGATTTGAGTTCCTCATTGCACTTGGGGATACGTAGGAGCGAAACTCCTATTCCGTCAAGCCAAAATTTAATTTTCATAATTTATTTGTCTATTTAGTTTATCTTTTAATAAAAGGGGTAAAACTAATATTTTCAAGAGTTATCAAGGATTTGCACAATTGACTTAAGGTAACTGTCTCAGGATGGATGTGTTGGGGGTGCTGTGGGATTAAGTTTCCACCATTCCCTATTCATAAAATCCAACCTAGTTTCAAAGACTATTTTCTAAGAAAGGTTTTTCAATTTTTCCTAATTCAAATAAAATTCGTGGCGACTCCATTTTCTATTTTTTCATTTTTAAAAAGTCCCATTTGTTCGCCGCTCCTGTCGCAGATCTTAGTTGCGACAGATGACGACTCCACTGGGGATAGTTGGAGAGTCAGACCTATTATTGTTTGTTGTACAAATTATTAACTACCTCTATTTATTTATTTTACTCATTTTTGCTTTTGCTTTTGTTTTCTTATTTGGCTATAAATAGATCTTTTTTTATGTAGTACCTTCATGTAAATTTCTAATAGTGTTCTCCTGTGTTAACTTTGATGCTCATAACCTACTTGTAAATATTTTGTTATTTTAATAATTTGTGCTTGATTGTTGAAACCCTAGGGTAGATGATTGTTGGATGGCTGTTGTATGTATATTTGACTATTATTTTTGTAGGTTAAGGGGGTATTTTTATCTTTTAAAATTTTTGTACAAGTTTGTATGCTCCCTCACACACATCACTATCACTTACCTCACACACTTTTTGAGCTCTATACCTGAGTCTGTGCGAACCCGAGGAGTAGGAGGGGTCTTAACTTTTGTTATTAAGGGGCCTTATGCTCTTGACATTTGTTGAGACACCACTTAGATTGTTACCAGTATCATGGATTAGTCATATTGAGAGGGTTTATCCCTACTTGTGATTAATTCATGAGTTGGGGCCTTGTCTTTCGAGATAGGAGTAATCTGGGGACTATGACTTTTTACAAGTTTAGATTTGTCTTGAAAAACCTTGCACTGATAGATTAAACATAATGACAGGCAAAATTAGAGACATGACCTTAAGAAGATCCAACCATTAGGCTCCACTTAATTAGGACACGAAGGGAACATACTTCTTCTTTATCTATCTATTCCTCATGTCATTCATTGTTACATTTAGTAAAAAGCTCCAAAAAAAGAAAGAAGAAGAAAAGATACATTATCTTGCATTTTCATAGTATTCCTAGCATTTTTTATTTTTGTTTTTTTTAAAGAGAAAGAAGAGAAAATTTTTTCATCACAAAGTTCATTCATTTCATCTTATGCATCTCATTCATTTCATCTCATTCTTTGTTTAATGTTATTTTGTTTTGATAAATCAAACTAGTTCAGGAATCATTGCGCGATCTAGGAAAGAAGAGATCAATCAAAATCGAGTTCATAATACCAGATCTCGGACTAGAATGGTTGCTAGTAATCCCGAGGTAGGAAGAAATCTGAGCAAGGAAGTTGATGAAATGACAAGACAGGTGAATGAGATGTCTAAGATCCAAGCAAGGTTAGAAGCAATATTGCAAGATGTGAGGGAGTCTCTTAACTTGTTCAGTAGAAATAGGGGTGCAAATGAGGTTAAAACTTATGTGAGTGTGCCACTGATCTCCTCCATGATAACAGCCCTGACATTCTCGACTGTAACCTTGGTCATCGCTGTGGGGATGAGCAACTTTCATGAGCAACCACATCAAACAACATCGATAGTAATGCCTATTGGGGAGGGGTATCGCGCCTTGGAAGGCACTCATAATGAAATTCTCAATTATGATGGACTTACCTGGGAACAACCTCATGTGTCCATTCCCGGGCAGGCAACAATGCCTCACTCTAGGAATAGTCACACCATGACTGAGAAAGATAAGATGAAGGAAAAGTGGATGGAGAAAATGGAAGAGAAAATCAAGGATATCAAGAGCCCTAGTGCATATGGACCTTTCAGAATAGAAGAACTATGTCCTGCCACAGATGTCATGATCCCTAAAGACTTCAAGATTCCTGATTTTTCCAAGTATGATGGAAGTGGCAACCCTCAGTTTCATTTGATCAGTTATGGAACTAAGATGGTTGTTTGGTCTAGGGATGATAAGATCCTCATCAGCCTTTTTCACGGGAGTCTTACAGGCCTCACTTTAAAGTGTTATATTCAATTAGACCACTCTAAGATTTCTTGCTGGATGAAATTAGCTAATTTATTCGTGTACCAATACAAGTTCAATCTGAATGCAGCTCTTACCAGGGAACAATTGAGCTTAATGCAGAAAAAAAAATGAAGAATCTTTCAAATAGTATGCACAAAGATGGAGAGCCTTAGCGGCTCAAGTTCAACCCCCATTAACATTGTCCGAGATGTGTTCATATTTCTTGGGAACCTTGGGAAATCCTTTTATCGAGGCAATGACGGAGTAGCCTATAAAGATTTTTTTGACTTGATTACTGAAGGAGAAAGGATTGATATTTTAGCCAAACCTGGAAAGTGGTCAGTGAGCAATACAAAGAATACCGCTCCTAAAAAGGGATTCTAGTCGAAAAAGAAAGAACCCGAAGTGAATTATGTCCAACACCAATAGACCTTTAGACCTCGATATTCAATATAATACCCAAGTCATCAACCACCATACAATCTTAACCTTCACTTTTCATACCATACACCTACACCTCCTTATTACCCACCCCACCAAATCGTGCCAGCCACAGACATCACCTCAACTCCACAATTACAAATCAATAATGTTCCCACATCACAACCCTATGTACTAACTCGCCCAACCTATACCCGATATCTACCTGCACCTCCGCAAAACTACCTAACCACCCTTGACCTCGGCCAAACTTCCAAAATCAAGGTCGCTTTTGTCCCCAAAACCTACCCCTTTCCCAAGATTAACCATTTCAAACACAGATTTATTCCAAATGTTGTTTGATGCTTACCTCATCTTAAGAAATCTTGTACGTCCCCTAGAACCACCGTTCCCAATATGGTATAACCTGAATTTAACTTTCAAATACCACATGGATATCCTAGGGCACTTAATCAAAGATTATGAATTTTTCAAGACTGCGATAAAGAAGCTAATTTATTGTGAAAAGCTTGACATTCAAGAGGAGGTTGGATCCAATATTGTCAACAACCCGATTCCTAATCATGGTGGAAGGAATAAGATAAATGCTTTAGAGATGGAAGGATCACCAATAAGAAAGGTCATGAGCTTGCATATGCCGATGACTGAAATATTCGAGGGGTTGAAGAAAGTAGGTTATAGTATCACTGCACCAATTGCAATGATGAAACAAGAGGAGAAGCATGATGAAGAGTCAAGTTGTGTGTAACACCTTCCGAAAGATATTACATTTCAGACCAACTCTTTTTAATTCTTTACCCAAGTTATAAAATATTCGATATTATTTTAATACGGGTTTTAAAATTTCTTTTTCGTGGATAACACAAACTTACCGAATTTTAGAGACACAAGACATAAAAAATGAATAATACACATCTTATGAACATAACATAGATTAGTAACAACTTAAATACATAAAGCTTACATACACCAAATAATATGTAGAGCTACCATATAAAGACTGAACCTAACCCAAGTCCAAAAACTTGAAGAGTAGGGTCCTGAACCCGATCTTCGTCCAGATCCTCTTCGGGATCCCTGCCAGACAAATTCCCCAGTTGGAGCATGTCACTACTGACAGGAGTTCGAGCAGTCGACACCTCAGAATCTTCACTAGATGTATCATGAAGATTACCCCATAAATCTCTAATAGGCATAGAGAACTCCAAATGCACAGCAGCATCATAGAAAACGTAACAACCCCACACCGGGTCTTACTCCAAAGAAAAGTAACATCTCCAACATACTGAATGCGTCCCGTGTCCCAATGGATGTGCCATGCTTCGTTGCCCCCATGAAGTTGTAAACTAATGAAATTATGAAGATTCTGCCTCGTCGCCATCACAGTCTTCTCAAAACATAAATATAGAATAGAACACACAAAACAATACAATAAAGAGGTAAGATCTCCTACATCAATACCATCATGGCAGCAAAGAAATAATAATGACAATAATGTCATTCATATACAGCAATATCACAGAACAACAGATTTAATCATGTTATCAACTAACAGATAATTTAACATTTTATATCACAATATATGAATACTGATCATACCACAAAAATAATTATACTGACTATACCACAATAATATGTATATTGACTATGCCACAATAATATGTACACTGACTATGCAAATGTACAATGTATATACTGACCATTCTTATGCACAATGCACCTATTTCCTACTTTATGAAGTTAAACACAATTTCAGAGAGAATGATCCAGAAGATATGTCTGTATATCAGCCGCCTCAGACCAAGTGCTATAATTTCTCAATGTGCACATCAGACATTATACAAGACATTATACGCCAGATCGAGAATAGGAATAGTGTTCTCATTGAGATCGTTGGTACGTTTACATCGGTTGCCACGGCATAGTAGCACTATTCAACTGGCCTCATGTGGAATTCCACGCCCCAACGCCTCCAAGATCCATTATAGACCTTCATCATGCAATTCACACCCGCACTAAGCTGTAATTCAACTCCTAGGCAACAAAAGCCTTAACAGACACCGTCTGACAAATAATGCATGACTAATGACTCAAAGCAATATCACAAGCCACAACCGGCTATAACCATACGTTAATATATATTCTGGTCCAATACATTAGCTTGATACCAAATTACTGTATTTCTCAATCGCGTAACATTTTTATCGCATGTTCACAACCGTGTAACACTTTTATTAAGTTTTCAAATCGCGTAACAATTTTTCAATGTTTTCTAAATCGCGTAAAGATTTTAAAACATTTTCTTAATCACGTAGCTAAAAATCACCATTTATAAATTGTATAAGAGTTTTTATACGTATTTTTAATCGCGTAAAATATTTTCTCAATATTCTAAACTTAATTTAAAACTTTTCTTACTTAATATAAAAATAGGACTTTAATTTCAACATTTTCTCACTAATCCACTTCTAATAATATTTCTAAACATTTTTCACAAAAAACTTATATTATTTAAATTAAGTCAAGATATCTCAAATTCTTCTTATTAAAGAAAATACTTTATCTTCAAAATATCATTCTAACTTTATTTCCATACTAAGGCAAAAATCACTCTTTGTTCATTACTCTAAATAAAAACTTTCTTATATAAATATTTTAAATTCCAAACCATCCTTGAAAAATATTTCCATTGACATAACCAAAAATCGTTACTTCTTAAATTATAAATTGTGTTATCTTCTTTTTACTTGTAAATCCTTTAATCCTAATTTAGTTCCCAAATCATCTAAGTAATATTTTCTAACATTCTTTCCAAAACTTACATTATTTTAATTTAATAAAATCTTTTCCTTTTACCTTACTAAAATCCTCTTAAGTAAAAATACTTTAAGTCTCCAAATTAATTCTCATTCCTATTTTTTAATCTCTTGACCGAAAATCACTTTTGATTTAGTGATAAAAATATCTTCGTTTCCATTTTTATTTTGTAATTCCTTAATTAAGTTTCTTATCACTAATCCTCTAGGTTAATATTTAATAAACCATTTTTGCATTGGATTTCCCTTTGAAGGGCATGAAGGCTGTGAGTCTTTATAGTCATTAGGACCAAAAATTATTTTCCTTTCTAGCATAGTTTATAACATACAACATATTCTAGTCGTCACAATTCTACCATATCACGTTTATGCATAATATCAAAGCAAATAAAAGCACATATAATCAATAAACAATCATGGTAATTTCATGCATACAATCAACATCATATAATTATACAAAATCAAACAAACGTAACCAATAATCACACAATCAAGTGAATAAATCCTCACATAGATTTTTCACTCACAAACACAAATATTTCGTTCCTCACCACCATAATTGGTTGATGAGGTTAATCTCCCTCTTACCTTAGATGTAGCCTCCTAGCTCCTTGTAGGACTCCTTAGAGAACTCTTACCACCAAAAGCTCCTTATAAACAAATCAAACACACAAATATCAAGATTTAAGGCTAGAGATAAGATAACCATGGATCAAAATCAAGGTTTAGAACTTTGAAATAAATTTAGAAGTGAAGATCAAAACTTCACCTAAGAACCTTCAAACTTTGAGCTTGAAGAAAGAGGTTAAAGATGGATGATTTTGGAAAAACTCCCAACTAGAAAGTGTCTTAAAATGGTGTTTGGATTCAAGATATGTATTTAGTTTGGATGAAACAAAGTTGAAAGGTGTTTAGGGAGGGGTGGCCATGAGCTTTCAAGAGGAAAATGAAAGAGGGTTTTGTGTTCTTGTTTCATGAAAAGATGATAGGTGAGTAATGAATAAGCAAAACCAATTTTCTTGGCTCTCTAAATGACTATGGCCGTGGGATTCAAAGGGAGAGAGAATGAGACAGCGTTTTGTGATATCTCTTGATATTTGCTTCATGCAAAGCTAAACAAGATAGACATAGAGGAAGAAGTAACTAAATTGATCACTCAAGCTCCTCCTAAGAGATCTTGGCCGTGAACTTCATCAAGGGTGGAGATCAAGACTTCTCCTCCAAGCTTGCTTCTCATTGGTGCATCACAATGAGTCACCCACCATTGTGTCACAAGTGCATCACAAAAGTGTCATGGTGTAAGTAATCTAGGTGAGTCATAAGAAGAAGATTCTAGACTTGCAAGGTGGTCAAGTGAGTCACCCAACATTGTGTCACAAAGGAGTCATTAAGCTGTCATGCAATGACTCACTAGGTGAGTCACCTACCTAGTCACAAGGTGAGTCACAAGGAAGAATGTTCTAGGTTCATGACTAAGCTTCCTCTAAGATATTTACGAGTTGGTTATTAGCCAATGGACAAAAGATACTACTTTTTAGTATCCAATGGATAATAACATTACCCAATGATAATAGCTTTATCCAATAGATAATAGAACGGAACAAAAAACTTAGATAAAGAAAATTGTCAAAAATTGTTTCCAATTTCGGGTTTAATAAGTTCCTCCGGCCCCGCCTTAACAGTCCAAAACTTTTCGGCCCTAAAAGTTTTTTATTTTTCTTGACCCACCTTAACATACATACAGTCTAAAATAATATTAAAATAATTAAAAATTCTCAAAAAATCACAAAAAATCACAAATATTATAAAACTCATAAATATCAAGAAAAATGAAAATTTGGGGTATTACATTATGCTTATCATTGTGGGGGAATGGGACACGACATCGAGAATTGTTGGGACTTTAAGGTTTGAATCTAGGGATTGCTCACTTTGGAAGTAATACAAGCCAGACAAGGGGTAGATTCCTCTGATGAAGTCAATGTGATTGAGCGCTTTGTGCTTAAGGTGCCACCTCTCAACCAAGCTTTGATGCCGGGGAAGGTAGTAGTGACAGTCAAGAAGCTAACACTATTTGCTTATAGTGATACCCACACAGTGCCATGAAATTATGAAACAAAAGTAGAGACAAAGGGAGTCGGGGAAGAGACTTCGAGGGCCCGAGTTGCTGAAATACACCAGGAGGAGGAGTCGGTGACTAATATAGTTGGAGTAGGATGAATTACAAGGAATGGGCGATGCTATAGCTCAGGAGAAGTAGAGGAGAGGAAGAATGCTAAAGAATGGAGTAGGGAGGAAACCTCAAGAGAATAGGAGAAAGGGAAGGATGAGGAAGAAGAATTCTTAAAGATCATGAAGTAAAGTGAATATGACGTGATGGAACAGTCAAAGAAGATTCTAGCCATAATATCTCTATTGTCACTCGTATTGACATATGAGTTGCATCGAAAGACGTTACCAAGAGTTTTGAATGAGGCCTATGTCAAACCCGATGTTACCCCTGAAAATGTTGTCAACATAGTGGAACTAGTGAAACGCGTCAACATGATCACATTTACTAATGAAGAGATCACCTCTCGGTCTGAGAAAACTCCACAAGCCTTGCACATAACCTTCAAATGTAAAGGGTATATAGTTGTAAAGATTCTGATTGATGGGGGGGTCTATATTGAATATTCCACCCAAGTCGACTCTAACCTCATTATCAATAAGCTAGGATGAACTTTCACCTCGAGAAATGGTGGTGTGAGCCTTTAATGGAAATAGGAGAGGCATTTTGGGAGAGATGATGTTGTTACTAGAGATTGGTCCAAGGAATTTTTAAGTGTTGTTCCAAGTCATGAATATTGAGCCTGGTTACACCATGCTCTTGGGGAGACCATGGATCCATGCTGCTGGTGTTGTTCCTTCCACCCTACATCAGAGTGTTAAATACATAAAAAATGGGTCGATCATTACCATACACAGAGAGGAAGAAATTATATTATCAAAACCAATTTTAGTGATGTATGTGGAGAGTGCAAAAAAAGATGAGGAGAATTTGTGGCACAATTTTGAAGTAATTGAGACTGGACTTGGTAGGAATGAATTCCCGACACAAAGTGTTAATCAATTGATGGCCCAAATTATGGCAAATAGTGGATTCTAGGAAGGAAAAAACTTGGACTCACAACTACAAGGTACTCGGTCGCCAGTGTTATTCCCAGAAAAGTTAGACAAGTTTGGGTTAGGGTATGAACCATCTTTGGAGGAAAGAATAGGGAGCATGGCTTTGGAAAAAAAGAATGATAAGGGCAAAATGAAGCACATTCCTTACCTGAGGGAAGCATTCCCAACACCAGCCGAGATAGTCATATCTGAAAAGGTCATTTGCCCCCGATGCTATCTCACTATTAATGCATTACATGAAGAAGGCCCAAAAGAGTGCAAGGCAATTCGTCCTTTTACTGATGAGGAGCCACTGAAGAATTGGCAATTTGAACTAATGATTAGTGTGATTATTTCCAAGTAATTGTCTGGTTATACTGTCCTAAGTAGATATTTAAGACTAGCTATGTTTTGAGCTTATATTTATGTTACTTGAGACATTAACTAAATGACTTTGCCTGAATATTCAGCATTCCTTCTCATTGCACCTTTGGCTTGTCCTTTTGCATTTATTAGTTTTCTTTTTACATTTCTGTATAATATCTTGTTGTTGGTCTATTTATATAATTCTTGCTTTGTTATTCCTACTCTATTTTACCTTTCCAACTCCCCATAAATTATTTTTTAGGGATCTGAGTCTTGTAGAAAGTTTGCCTCTTGAAAGGGACCTCGAAAACTCGTCAATTGATTCCCCTGTGACGTTTGATGAAGAGGACCCTAGATCTGGTGAAGAGGAGGAAGTTGTCAAAATTTTTACAAAACTACTAGAATATTCATAGTGGATTTGACCTGAATGGTGAGGTAGCAGAGGTGATCAACATGGGGACAGAGGAAGAGAAAAAGGAGTTGAAAATAGTGGAAAACCACAAGCGTGAAGAAATGATTGCACTATTCAAAAAGTATATAGATGTCTTTTGTAACACCCTCCTTAGGGCGTCACACTTCGTGTTGCTCAATTATCAAATTACCCCTTCATTGGAAAACGTGCTTATAATATAAATACGAGTTGTAAAATTTCTTGATGATAGTAAGATAAACTTAGCAGAAAATAAAAAAAAACATAACAACATTGTCACAAATTATTTACATCGTATATACACAAGTCATAGTATTGTCATATTTTAATATTACAAACTAGACTCTCAAAATATTTAAACTTTACTTTAAACTAACACACTGCCCAAGTATTACTACAAAGCAGAACCCTCAGACGGGTCCTCCTCAGACTCCTCAGAAGATAGAAGTCCGACTTGACGCGAAGTCCTACGGACAGGTGTCCGAGCAGACAACACTATACTAATCGCACTAGGAGTACGATAATAAGTTCCCTAATGCTTCTCTATGTGGTAAATACATTTTCCAACCGAAACGACGCACTACGCCTTCGGTCCTCATATACCCTCGGAAAACTCGGCATCTCCATCTCTTTAGAACTTTACTTCTTCTACAGAAATCTGCTCCTTCTCAGCTTCTTGCTCAACGTCTTTAAAATTATAATTACAATACAGAATAGACATACAAAGAGGTGAGATCACCTACGTCAATACCAGTATGGTAGCAATGAAGATAAACACATACAAATTCTCATGCCAACATATCATACATAATTTAAATTATGCCAATAATATCATTTATCATCATAATTCATACAATAAGCCATAATTACGATCATGTTCTTATCAACATTCAATTGTTCAATAATTCAATTATCATAAACAATAATTATGATAATACTCTCAGTATCTCTGCATATGCACCTAGACTCAATTTCCTACTCCATGGAGCTGCAACTCAGATCGGAGAAAGTGATCGAAAAGATCATATCGATACAAAGGTGCCTCAGACCACGTGCTCAGTTTTGCACATCTAGCACATACTCGATAGTCTTTATCAGATCTTGATTACGGATAGTGTCTCAGTCCGGATCATTGGTGTGTTATATCGGTCTAACCTACGTACAGAAGAGCTACCAACTGCACATTGTAGGCAACCCGCACCCCAATGTCCCCAAGGTCAACGAAAGACCTACACTACGCATATCGCACCCACTCAGGAGGTGTATTCTCTCCTTCCTAGGCAAATAGCCTTATCCAGTCCATCGGACCTTTTCAATGCATATACAAATGCACCATTCACAGTTCATTTTCTTTATCTCATATTCTCAATTCATTTTCTTTATCTCATATTCTCAATTCATTTTCTTTATTTCATATTCTCAATTCATTTTCTTTATCTCATATTCGGGGTCCTCAAAATTGGCCCAACAGTATCATTACTGTATTTTCATCGCGAAATCATATTTTCCACATTTTCTCAATCACGTATAATATTTTTCACACGTTTTAGATCAAAAATACTGTTTTCCTCATTTAACACCAAATTTCAACTTCATTTTTTATATTTGCATAATAACCCCTCAAAAACATAATATTGACATTTTAGTCCTCACTTTAATAATATTTTCACAACAGTCCTTCATAAAATTCACATTTACGAAATAATCCCTCGTAAAATTCATATTTATGAAATCGTCCCTCATAAAATTCATATTTGCAAAATAGTCCCTCCAAAACATAATATTTACATTTTAGTCCCTCAAAAATTGTTATTTATAATATGACCCTATTAAAAATGAAAATTACTATTTTACGCCTCTAAAAATCATAATTATAATATTGCCCCTCTAAAAATCATATTTATAATATGGCCCCTTTCAAAAATGAAAATTACAATATTGCCCCTCAAAATCATATTTATAATAATTCATTTTCCCAAAAATCATTTTACTTTGCTATACTCAAATTTGTCCCAAATTCATTTAAATCTCTCAGTTCTCATTTTAATTCATCAGTTTAATTCCGATTATTTTCCCACAACCTTCAAACTTATTCAAATTCATTTCTTTTTCATTTAAATCCTTCATTCTCAATTGAATCTCTCATTTTCAAGACTTTGGTCCTTTCTAGCCTAGTATGGCCATAAGCCTCAAGCTCTTTGGAACTCTCATAAAATCGGTTCATCATATTATTCACATCTTACTTTACTCATATATTTTCATGCACACAATTTCATATATACATACATATATCAAAACAACAATTTCATACATACAAACATATATCAAGACAATAGACATAATATCACACATGCAAACACAAAAAAACACAACCATACACCACAAACACAATCAAACAATCGGTGAAGAACCCTTATGGATTTTTCCACCGTACACAACCATCCCCACACCACCAAAACATGGTTGGTGAGGTTAAATATCCCTTTTACCTCTTGAAGAACCTCCAAAGTTAATTGTATGTCTCCTTCAAGTAAACTTCCTCCACCAAGAGTTTCTTGAAAAACAGAGAAAACATGCAATATTAATACCTAAGGCTCTAAACTAAAATAATCATGGATTAAAATCATGATTAGAACTTTGAAATGAAGAGAAATATGAAGATTAAAGAATCCTACCTTCAAGGCTTCAAACTTGAGCTTTGAAGAACAAGATAAAAAAATAGATGATTTAGGCTTAGGTTTTAACTACAAAGTGTTTTGAAATGAAGTAGGAAAGCAAGAAATAAAGTAGTTTAGAATTATAGAAGAGTGATTGATGGAAATAGGGTGGAAGGCCGTGAGGTTGGAGAAGAAAAGAAGAAGGAAATTTGAGAGCTTTTGCTATTTGGAGAATTTTGAAGAAAGATGAAGACTTTGATTAAATGAAATAAGTCTCCTATTTACTATACATGGCCGTGAATCACTTTGAGAGAAAGTGAGAATTATTTTGGTTTTGTCTCCTCCAAATGCATGGTCGTAAATGCATAGAGAGTGAAAGTGAATTGGAGTGTTGGAATTGTCTTCCTAAAGACATGCAATTGCCGTAGAAGCACATGGAAAGAAGCCACTTTGTTTGACTCTCCAAGACTTCATCCAAACCTTAGAATTCACCAAGGGTCAAGATTAAAAATTGATCACCAAGCTTGTCTTCCATTGGCTAATCCAAGCCTTGTCACAAGCTCTTGAATGTTCCACCACTAATGATGCTTAATTAAGCTACTAATCCTATTAAGCTTCTAAGCACACTTAACTTATCTTAATTAGATTAATTAGCTACATATTAATTAATTTATATTCTACTAACCTAAGCTTCAAGAACCATTGATCATATCAAGGGTTGACATTTCATCTTAAACTTTCTCATCCAATGGTGTAGATCAAGTCAAGCCTACTTCGTTGACTTAATTCTCATTGGTCTAAAATAAGTCAAGCCACTAAAGTTGACTAGTTTTAGGAAATTAGAATTAGCTTTATTTTTTTTATTTTTTTTTATTTTTGAAAAGCATGACCGTAGACATTCAACAAAGTGAGCCATCAATATTGACTATTCTTCATTTGTTCAATTTAGCTTTTTAAATGAATTTCCTAAAGCATTTCTACGTGAATTCACTTTGTGAATTGGCTATTTAGAGAATTTTACTCTTCTCCTTCACCGTAGCACCATCTAATTTCAAGAAATCTAAATTTGTTTGATAGCTTGTTTTCTATTGGTTCTTAAAGAGTCAAGCCATTAATCTTGACCAATTTCTATTGGTTAAATATTTACTAACTTGATTCCTATTGGTTGCTATTTTTGTTGACCAATCTCTATTGGTGTACACTGTATATTTTCTAATATACTTTAACTGGTGAACAATAACTATACAATAATTATTGTTTATAAAATCAGTGTTTATTGTCTAATGGATAATAAAATATACATAGATTTTTATCTTAGACTAACAGAGTAGTAATTATTATTGATCATCATTTTTTTTTTCTACTGATTGCCCTTGATGAGTCACAAAGTGAGTCATCAAAGAGAAATTTCTAGAACATGTGACTCACTACGTTGAGTCAGTATGATAAGTCAAGATATTTTCCAAAACAGTGAGTCGGCATGGCGAGTCACCGAGCCGAGTCACATAAGTCACCAATGGTGAGTCACAAATGAGTCATCATGGTGAGTCATCAAGGAAGCTTCGGAACAGGTGAGTCACTATGGTGAGTCACGGGCGAGTCACCGCTTCGGAACCTTCCGAATCTGGCCGAGTCATGGTGGCTTTGAGTGTCACGCCACGTGTCAAGTTTCTATTGGCCCGTTATCCTTTTATTTGTACTGACTAATAAAATAATATTATAATAATACAAAATTATTTTATTACACAGTTAAATCCTAAAAATTATAAGATTAATATATATATCAATCAGAATTGGGTTTAGTAAGATCTCCCAGCTCTAATTAATTAAAATAAGAATTTTCTCGGTCCAAAAATTATTATTTTCTTGACCCGGAGCAAATCACACAAAATGATCAAAAACAGTATCAGAATAATCAAATTATTTTTATATTACATAGAAAACACAAAACAGTGTAATTCTGTCAGTTCTATAACATAGTCTAAAATTTGGGGTGTTACATCTTTGCATGTTCTTATTAGGATATGTCTGGATTAGATCCGGAGATAACATCACATAAAATTCCACTATATTTGAATGTTGAGGCAAAAAAGTAGAAGTTAAGGATGATGCATCTTGATATATTCCTAAAGATCAAGGAGGAGGTGACTGAGCAGCTAGAAGTAGGATTTGTGGAAGTGTCAAGACACCCAAAATGGGGAGCCAATATTGTGCCTATGCTTAAGAAGGATGGAAAAGTCAGAATGTGTGTGAACTATGGGGATCTGAATAAGGTTAGTCTGGAGGATGATTTCCCACTCCCTCATATCGATGTTCTGGTTGATAACACTATTAAGAATCACATGTTTTCATTTATGGATGAATACTCGAGGTATAATCAAATCCCCATGGATGTCAATGACAAAGAAAAAACCACTTTCATCACTCATTGGGGAACATTTTGCTACACAGTGATGTCGTTTGGATTAAAGAATGTTGGGGCTACTTACCAACATGTTATGGTTACGCTATTTCACAACATGAATGCACAAGGAGATTAAGGTGTACGTGGATAATATAGTCACCAAGTCTAGAGAAAGGGAAAGTCATGTGGCGATTTTGCGCAAGTTATTTGAAAGACTCAGAAAGTACAAGTTGAGATTGAATTATGCTAAATGTGTTTTTGGAGCATCTACTAGAAAACTACTTGGGTTCATCGTTAGTAGAGAAAGAATAAAGGTGGATCCGGATAAGGTGAAAGTAATAAAAGAGATGTCGGCTCCTAAGACAGAGCGTGAAGTGAGAAGCTTTCTTGGGAGACTTAACTACATTGCTAGATTCATTGCTAACTTGACCAGCACTTGTGAGCCTATATTCGAGCTGTTGAAGAAGCATCAGCCGAGTGAATGGGATGAAGAATGTCAAGGAGCTTTTGATAAGATAAAGACTTATTTAATGAATCCTCCTGTTCTGGTACCACCTACATCGGGTCGTCCTTTGATATTGTACCTAACCGTATTGCCAACTTTGATGGGAGCAATGTTGGGGCAACAAGATGAATCAGGAAAGAAGGAGCAAGCAATTTATTATCTGAGTAAGAAGTTTAATGACTGCGAAGCTTGTTACATGGGTATTGATAAGACTTATTGTACTCTAGTATGGACCTAAAAATGGATAAGGCAATACATGATGTATTACACCACTTGGTTGATCTCTCGAATGGACCCTCTGAAGTACATATTTGAAAGCCCTCATGTTTCATTAAGGGTTTCAAAATGGAAGGTGATACTATCAGAATTCAACGTCAAGTACATGACTCAGAAATCCATCAAAGGAAATGTGATTGCTGATCATTTAGATGAAAACCCTCTTGAGGGTGGAAAACTAGTAACATCTATAACATCCCAAATTTAATGCTAACAGTATAATCATAATTATACCATAGTAATTAGATTTAGGCACGCTACCATCTTCAAATTAAGATTTTCTAATACAACGATTATGTATATACAGAAAATATGAGTCTCGTGAAGGATAAATAATACGTAAATAACTGTATTTCTCATAAACACAATATGTACATAGTTTGTAGACTAGGCCTCTCAAGGCACAGAATATACAAAGTTACAAAATATTCCTAATATACCACTAGTTAGAAAACTACTAGCTACAAAATTAAAAACTATGCTAATCTTGTAACACCCTCCTTAGGGTGTCACATTTACACACTAAGACATCCAAACTACTTAACAAAACGTGATGAAGGTTTAATTATGAAAAATACGGATTTCAAATTTTCTTTTCAAAAGCATAAACTTAAACGAAACATAAAAAACACAAGATATAACTTACTAAATATTACACACCAAAAAGAATATAATCAGTGGCATGGATCACTGTCGACCCAAAATTTACAAAGTTTGTACACAAAGGACATAAACAATTGTTTAACAAAACATGACTAGCCCAAGTCTATATACCTAGGAAGTAGGATCTCCCCTTGGACCCTCCGTTGGATCCTCCTCTGAATCCTCCATTGGGTCCTCCTCCTTGGACTCCTCCCCAGTCAAATCCCTTAGCCGGGGCAAAAGTTCGCGGACAGGTGTCCTAGCAGATGACACCACAGGGTCTGGGTCCTCCCTCGGGGTGTAATGCAAATCACCCCACAACTCCCTAATAGGCATAAAGAACTCTAGACACACCGTGACGTCTAGAGAAAAGAAATGAGCCCCATCGCGGGTCTTACAAATAGACAAAGTCACATCTCCTATATATCTAATCCGTTCAATGTCCCAGTTGATACGCCATGCGTCCGCACCTTCATGGAATTGAACTCTAAAAAAACCAACAAAATCCCTTCTAGCAGCCATCCAAAAACAAATCAATGGAAGACTGCAAATCCTCTTCTTCTCATTCTTAATCTTTATCAACAGGAGCACATAAAACAGAAACAGAAAGAATAATAATACAAAGAGGTGAGATTCCCTACATCAATACTAGCATGGCAGCAAGAGACAATAATATCAGTAAAATCATAGAGTACAGAAATAACAATTACAGTCATAAATTTCTCAACAGGTATTGCAATAATATATCAACAGACGATTTCACAGTATAACAGCAGATAATTCCACAGTATAAATGTATCACAATAAAATGTTCAATGACTACGTGAATGCACAATGGACTGACACCTACTCCATAGAGTTAAAACTAAATATCAGAGAGAATGATCGAGGAGTCATGTCTATATATCGTTAGCCTCAAATCATGTGCTTCTCCAATATAATCAATGTGAGCAACATGGTTTATACAAGATACTCTCGACCGGATCGGGAATAGGAATAGTTCCTGGTCGAGATCGTCGGTGCGTTGCATAGTCACCACGGCCCAGTGGAGCTACCAACTGGCCACATATGGGATACTCGCGCCTTGACACCTCCAAGTTCAACAGCTGAACCACACTATGCAATTCGCACCCACACAAAGGTGTAATTCATCTCCTAGGCATACAGCCTTAACAACAAGTCATTCAAACTTTCACAATGCATGATCATATGACAAAAATAAAATAATATTCATAAACAACATAAGTTCTACCAAACAGAGCCACAACAGGGCTTAAGTCAACCACTGACATCTCTGAGTCCAGTACGTCAGCCCGATAGTAAACTGTTATTTTTCTCAAACTTGAAACATTTTCACAAGCATGCAACACTTTTGTCATATTACAAAGGCACAAAACATCTTTTCGTAGATTTTTCAAATGCATAAATACTTTAAAATATTTTCTGTCTTTTTTACTAGGAACTCACTTAAACTAAACACTTAAAATTTCAAAACATATCAAAATTTATTTCTCTTTAAACAATGAAACTTTGTTCATTTTCCTTTTTATTTTGTGAATTCTCAAATCTCATCCTAGTCCCCTAATCATTCAAGTTTCAAATAATAAAACAATTTCATCTTGAAAACCCTAATTTGAGCTTCATGGCCATGAGCCATAAGCATTCCTTGGAACAAAAATTTTCCTTTTTCATCTAAGCATTCAAGTTCCAAATCAACACAAAAGTTTTGTCTTGGATACCCTCTCTAAGGTTTCTTGGCCATGATCCCTGAGGTCCTTGGGCCTCTAGATTTCCATCTTCCACAATAAGATTCCAAGCAAACAATATATATATCAATCATCAAATTTTCTATTCTACCAAGATCATGGACAACATCAAGCCATAAAATCACATAGGGCAAAAATTACAAAATCACCAAAAGTCAATACAATCAAGTGAACAATCCTCACATGGATTCTTCACTTTTAATACAACAAAACATTTCTCACCACCATGAAAGGTTGATGAGAGTAATCTCTCTCTTACCTTAGATGATATCCAACCACCTCTTGGATGTTTTCTTGAACCAAACTTTCTCTTCCAAGAGACTCTTAGAAGCTTTCAAGCCCTAACTTGAAGAAACACTTGAAAAGGATTAACAAAGTCAAGATGTCCACACCAAAGTGTCTTAGAAAGAGGTTTAGGTTCAAGAAATGTGGATGATTGAAATTAAAGAAGATGAGAGGGGAATTAAGGGGGTGTGGCCGTGAGCCTTAGGGAGAGAAAATGAGAGAAGAAAGTGAGGGAAAATATGTATAGCTTTTTGATTTTTGAAAAATGAATAGAAAAATGATGAAATGAGTTTGATGAAGCTTACTCTAGAAGCCTCCTTTGGCTCCCTTGGCCGTGCACTTCATCTAGGAAGGGGGTCCAAGGCTTCTCCAACAAGCTTCACAAAGCTTCCTAAGGAAGCTTCCTTCCTATTGGTCAAAAAGTGATGAGACATAAATGTGTGGGTTCCGAGGTGATGTCATAAAGGTGACTAGCTAGGAACAATCTACTAGATCTTTACTACAAGCTATTATCCAATGGATAAAAGTTACAGTTAACAAAGTCGGTATCTATTGTCCAATGGATAATAGAGCGTACCCAAAATTTATTGATCAGATAAAATCTCAGATAATGAAAACTTTGAAAACTGTCTCCGGTTTCGGGTTTAGTAAGATCCCCCAATCCCAGTTCAACAGTCCAAATTTTTTTGAAAATAATATTAGAATAATCCACATAAGTCAAATAATTCATAAAAATTCACAAAAATTCACAATATCACAAAAATTACAGACAACCCAAACAAGAGAAAAATCGAGGCATTACAAATCTCCCAAGCTCTTGTTAGCACTTTACTTCCCATAAGTCTTCTTCTCTGGAATTATTATGAAAATCACAACACATGGGGTGAAAATCACAAATCTTCAGTAGTTTAACAATAAACCATGTCATCACAATCATTCTAACTATTTTAGGGGAAAAGTCAAGTAAATCACAAGTCATTCTAGAAAGGTGGCAAAAGCCAAAATAACTTCCTTTCTCTTCTCGAAATAGAATCTTATTTTATTAGTTTGTATAGAAACCATTTCTATACACAATATGCTAATCATCTTCACCTTCTCAATAATAAGCAATTACCCATACAATTGTCATGCATGTGTTAATGTAATGATAAGCAACCGCCCATACAATTGACATGCATATACCTAGTAATGCCTTATGTTCATGCCTATGCAATATCCTAAAAATATATTTATGAGATGCAAATTGATAATGTCATGATATGTCATGATTCTTGAACGAACCACAGGAACCCAATTCCATATAGTTTTTCCCAGGTAGAGAGGGAATGTCTCTCCTCAACTACTCAGTGATAGGGAGGGAATGTCCGTTCTCACACTACCAACAATTTAGGATCACCTTCGATAGTGAAGGAATGTCCCTCATCATCTGCCTTCCATTTAGGATAATATTTAGCAAAGAGGAAGGGAATGACCCTCCTCACCTCAACTACCAGAATAATGAGGGAGAGAAAGATTGTCCTCAGCTTATCACTATAATAGGGAAAGCATGTTACTTCCTCACACTGCCATATATTATCACCAAATATGAGGATCATGTCCTTCATCAATCACAAGCATGAAAAATAATGACTAATTACCACAATAATTAGTATATCAATTGATTTAATTAGTCACATCATCACTTCATTTAAAACCCCTATTAGAGTCTCATCACTCAATAGAAAGCCTAAATGAAGGATCTACACAAATAAGAAACTTCATTTTAACAAAATAAAGATTCTAACAATTTTTGGACTTGGCGCCTAGATTGGCGCCTAGACGTCCATGACTGGCGCTTAGACGCACATGCCTAGCGCTCAGGCGCCCCTGGCTGGTGCTTAGGCACGCTGCGTGGGCATCTTTAGCAAAAACTTTCTAGGTGTTGGGCGCCTAGGTGCCAATGCTCCAAAAATAAGTTTTTCCTATCCTATAGACATCCAATCTGGTTCCAACCCTTCAAACACATGTTCTAGGTGTTTTTCCAACATCGCACATGAACCTTAATCATATTATAACCCTCAAACACATTACCCAAAACACAAACTTGTTGAAAATGAATCAAAAGCTCCACATTCATACCCATTTTTCTAACTCAAAAATTCATGGAAGAACAAAGACACAAACATGCTCTAAGTCACAACCATGCTTAAATTAAACCATAATCACAACATATCAAACCATAGAATCAAGAACCCATCAAGAAAAACCTCATAACTCATCCAAACCTATTTTCATCCATACTAACTTACACCAAGACGTACAGATGAAGAAATAGAGAAAGAGTTATGGAAACAAGTTCCCTCTACCTCCAGTGTCCAAGAAAATGAGCTCAAGCTTTGGTCTTTACCTCTTCCCCTTTCTTCTTTTCCCACATTTCCTCCTTCATTTTCTTCCTCTTCTTTTCCTCCCTTTCTTTACTCTTCTTTCTCTATTTTTTGCTGCCCTTGTATGTGAGAAATGAGAGAATTGAGGGTGAGAAAGTCAAGGAAAATATCTGAAAACTTAAGGGATAAAGACGTGAGTCATTAGTAACTTAGGATATTTTTGTTGGAACTTTATATCTCTTAGGAATACTTTAATATCACAGAATCAAGCTTCTTAACTTTCATAAGTATTATAAAAATTCCTATGATTCATCTAAATCCTATTCTCATCATTTTCATAATCTCTCATATATCTACTAAGTCAATTCGGTATTAAAATACTCACTCAGTGTCTTTAAAAATGCTAAACTAACTCAATTTATCCTCAAACTTTAACTACATTACAAATTACTTATTTGTGACCATTCTCCATATTTATTGCTATTAACTAAGTAATTTATGTCATTTCATGAGCTAATAATAGCTATTTTCACATATAATGTTACAACAAAGTGACTAACTAACTCAGAAAGCCATAAAATTAGGCAGGCATGTTAAGCAAGTATTATGCTACCTCTGTAACATATACAAGTTGAACATGTTATTGAGGGTGTTACAACATCCGAGTTCCCTGATGGAGAAATATTGATAATGGAAGGAGAAGAAGAAGGTGAAGATCAGCCTGTTTAGAACATGTATTTTGATGGAGCAGTCAACATATATGGTAGTGGCATAGGAGCCGTGGTTGTTTCACTAACTAGAAAGCAATACCTAGTTGCTATCAAGCTGGATTTTGAATGCACCAATAATGTTACGGAATATGAGGCCTGTGCTAGTGGTTTATAAGTTGCAATTGACTTAGGGATCAAGCAGCCAAAAATATTTAGAGATTCAACACTCATCATTTATCAGGTGAACGATGAATGACAAATCAAAGATCCAAAGTTAGTGTCTTATCAAAAGTATTTAACCAAGTTGATTGAGAAGTTTGAGGAGGTGACCTTGATAGCAAATTCTTGGTCATTTAATAAGATAAAATCTTGTTTTCTTGACCAAAAACTTATTAGCCCATTTTGTAACACCCTCCTTAGGGCGTCACACTTCGTGTTACTCAATTATCATATCACCCCTTCGTTATGAATCGTGCTTGTAATATAAATACGAGTTGTAAAATTTCTTGGTGATAGTAAGATAAACTTAGCGAAAATTAAAACATTACAGCATCATTACAATATAATTTTACATTATATATACATAAGTCGTAGTACTGTCACACTTTAATATTTATAAATTGGACTCTAAAAATATTTACACATTAATTAAATTACTTAATGCCCAAGTAACTCTAAACATGCAGAACCCTCAGACGGATCCTCCTCAGACTCCTCAACAGGAGGAATCCTACTTGACACAAAATATACAATACTAATCTGTACCAGGAGTACGGTAGTAAGCTCCCTATTACTGTTTATGTGAGAAATACATTATCCATCCAGCACGACGCATTATGCCACTGGTTCCCATATACCTTACGAAAACTCCGCATCTCCATCTCTTTAGAACTCAACTTACTTCTCGAAAATCTGATCTTCCTTGCGTTCTCACTCAACGTCTTGCTCAATCTCTTTACAATTATAAATACAATACAGAAATAGACAGACAAAGAGGTGAGATCACCTACGCCAATACCAGTATGGTAGCAATGAAGATAAACACATACAAATTCTCATACCATACATCATACATAATTACAATTATATCATCAATATCATTTATCTAACACACATCATATCTCATATCAACACATCATACATAATTACAATTATGCTACCAACATCATTTATCATCATAATTCATAATTACGTCCATGTCCTTATCAATATTCACTTATTCAATAATTCAGTTATCAAAATCAATAATTATGAAAATACCCTCAGTATCTCTCGTATATGCATCTAGACTCATGTACCTAGACTCAATTTTCCTACTCCATGGAGCTAAAACTCGTGGTCGGAAAGAGTGATCGAAAAGAATCACCGCATAACATGCCTCGGACCACGTGCTCATTCTCTTTGCTCATTTAGCATTTGCTCATTTAGCATTTGCACATCTAGCATATGCATCACGGTCTTTATCAGATCTCGATTATGGATAGTGTCTCGGTCCCGATCATCGGTGTGTTGCATCGGTCTAACCTACGGTACAGAAGCTTATTCTCTGTCCATTGTAGGCAACCCGCACCCCGATGCCCCCAAGGTCAACGAGTGACCTACACTACGCACATCGCACCCACTCAGGAGGTGTGTTCTTTCCTTCTTTCGACAATCAGTCTTATTCAACCCATCGGACTTTTTCAATGCACATTCAAATGCACCTTTCTCAGTTCAATTCATTCTCTCATCTTCTCAATTCAATTTTCTTTATCTCATATTCGGGGTCCTCATATAGGCCCAATAATATTATTACTGTTATTTCATCGCGAAACCATACTTTTTTCGCATTTTCTCAAATCACGTATCAATTTTTCATCATTTCTCAATCTTGTGAAATACTCTTCACACGTTTTAAATCAAGAATACTAGTTTCTTCAGTTAACACCAAAACTCAACTTCATTTTTCATATTTGCATTATAATCCTCATCCAAATAATATTTTTCACAACAGTCCCTCATAAAAGTCACATTTACGAAATAGTCCCTTGAAGAATTCATATTTTACGAAATCATCTCTCATAAAATTCATATTTACAAAATAGTCCCTCAAAAATTCATATTTACAAAATGATTTTTCATAAAATTCCTTTTTACGAAATAATCTATTTTACGAAATCATCCCTCATAAAATTCATTTTACAAAATAGTCCCTCAAAAATTCATATTTACAAAATGGTTTTTCATAAAATTCCTTTTTACGAAATAATCTTTCATAAAATTCATAATTTATAACATAGTCCCTCATAAAAATCCTATTGACGAAATAGTCCTTCATAAAATCACATTTACGAAATAGTTTCTCATACAAATTATATTTATGAAATAGTCCCTCAAAACCATATTTACTAAATAGTCCCTTATAAAAATCATATTTACAATATAACCATTCAAAAATCAATAGTTACAACATGTCCCCATTAAACACAAAAATTACAATATTGCTCCTATAAAATCATAATCAGTATTGTTTCTCCAAAATCATTTCATCTTCTTTGTATTCGACTCTTCCAAATTCAATTCATTTTCTTTCAAATTCTAAATTCTCGCTTTAATCCATCATATTATTCACATCCTAATTTACACATACACTTACATGCATTCGGTTTCATACATACCAATATTTATCAAAACAATAAACATATTATCACACATGCAATCATAATTTCAAGGCCATAAACACCACAATCACAACATAAAATCACCAAAGAACACAATCACAACTAAAGAAGTAATTAAACAATAAGTGAATAAACCCTTAGGGGTTTTTCACCAGACACAACCATCTCCACACCACCAAAACTTGGTTAGTGAGGTTAAATCTCCCTCTTACCTCTTGAAGAACCTCCAAAGCTCCTTGTATGTCTCCTTCAAGCAAACTCCCTCCACCAAGAGCTTCTTGGAAACCAAAGAAAACATGCAATATTAATACCTAAGGCTCTAAACTAAAATAATCATGGATTAAAATCATGATTAGAACTTTGAAATGAAGAGAAACATGAAGATTAAAGAATCCTACCTTCAAGGCTTCAAACTTGAGCTTTGAAGAACAAGATAAAAAGATAGATGATTTAGGCTTAGGTTTTTAACTACCAAAATGTCTTGAAATGAAGTAGGAAAGCAAGAAATAAGGTAGTTTAGAATTATAGAAGAGTGATTGATGGAAAGAGGGTGGAAGGCCGTGAGGTTGGAGAAGAAAAGAAGGAGGAAATTTGAGAGCTTTTGCTATTTGGAGAATTTTGGAGAAAAAAATGAAGACTTTGACTATACATGGCCGTAAACCATTTTGAGAGAAAATGGAGTGAAGTCTTTGGGTGAGAGAAAGTGAATTTGTGAGAGTGAAGTCTTTGGGTGAGAGAAAGTGAATTTGTGAGGATGAAATGGAGAGAAAAGGAAGAAAAATACTGCTCAGGTTCGTAGGATTTGAGAGAAAAGATGAATACTGTTTGATGTGAGAGAAAATGAAATTGTGAGAGAGTGAAATTTTTCAATGCTGCTGCCGTGGGATAAGCTTAAATAAAGTTTAGGATTTACATGAAGTAAAATATCTTATTCTGAATGCACGTGGCTGATGTCATTTATTTGACTTTCAAGGTTATTGGATTGTTCAAGAACCTTGTAGAACCTCCTTCAAGCTGCTACGTGGCCGACGTAGAACCCCTCCAAATTGCTGCATGAACGTGAGTGTCCAAGGAAATTTTTCGACGAAAAATGACATAACATTCGGTAGATGGGAGAACATCATTTCCCCAAGAATGGTTAAAATCAAGTGTTGTCGGATGAGAACTCTGTCGAATGGTGATTCTGTCAAACGAAAATGAAAGGCTGTCGGATGAACTTGAAAAGATCAACAAAATATCCTAATTCGTCGGACAGATGTTGATGTTGGAGAATTCTTCCAATTGTCGAATCGACGAAATATTATATGGTCAGAAGATCAAATTCGACGGATTTTGACATTAGAGAAGTTTTTCTACTGAAATCAGGAATTCTTACTCGACGGTCGTTAGCACATAACTCGACGAACATTATCATTCAAATTCGACGGACATTGGTATCCCCACTCGACAAAAATTGACATTCTAACTCAACAGACATGAGCATCCTCACTCGACGAATATTGACATTTTCACTTAACTGATACTAGCATCTCACTCGACAAATTTTAACTCGGTACTTAATAATTAAAAGATCCAATTCGACGGATTTTAACATGGTACCAAATAGTAAAAAGATTAAATTCGACGTATTTGGATAGAAGTCCAAATTCGATGGATATGACATTGTCTTAAAAGATCCTATTTCGACGGATTTTGGCATTGTTTTAGAAGGTATATTTCGACGAATATAAACATCTTCATTTTGATTTGTAGAATCGTCCAACAAGATTTAGGGAAAAGGAGAACCATATTGTTCTTAACTGATTCTTTGCTAACAGAACGTCCATCGCTTTGTCGAACCTGAGGACTTCTCCCATGTTTTGAATAGATGGTCTTCTGCCGTCGGAAAGATGGTCTTGGTCGGAATAGATGGTCTTTGTCGGAAAGAGACAATCTTGCCATAACAACCAAAATCTTTGATTTCTCGATTCAAGAATTGAGAATCGCTTTCATCCAAATCTTGAGGTATTTTGGGTTTTGTCGAACTACCGATTGATGTTGTCGGAAAATGCTCAAGGTGTCTGATTCAACTCACCATTAGCATATGCTTACATGTAGTCTTATTAATTAAATCCGACGGGATCAAAATGTTAGAAACATGTCTTCAAAAGTATTTGGACCTTGTCCGAATTACAAAATCGGTGTCAAGATCTTCAAAAATCTTGGATTGTCGAATGAGTTACGTGAGATTGATCTTTTGGATCCCTGTAAGGCTTGAGAAAGACCGAGTCTATCGACAGAGTATATTCATAAACCGTCGAGCTTTGTTTGTCTAATAGGCTTGAAATGAAGTCGGTATCGACAATAATCTATTCTCAAAAGAAATTGTCGAATTCGGTTTGTCGAAACAGTTTTGAAATGAAAACCATTTGGGAAAATGTTGAGGAACTTACGCTCGGATTGGGATTTCAATTTTGGTCGAATTAGAATTCCGAAATTTTGGTCGGTTGATTATTATGGCAAATTATACTATATCGGGTCAAAATAATTCATAGCAATAATGAACTATGCATCATGCAACATATATTTATCAAGTAAAATAGAATTATTTTACGAGATAAATTCTAAAATTAATAGATTCTTTTTCGTGTTACTTCGATTCGGGTTAAGTAAGATCCCCTCTCTAAATAATCGACAAGAATTTTCCTACCAAAATTATTATTTTCTTGACCAGGAGCAAATCACACAAAATAATCACAAATAGTATCGGAATAATCAAATTATTTTTATAATGCACAGAAAACACCAAGTAGTGTAATTCTGTCAGCTCTTGCAACATAATCTAAAATTTAGGGTGTTACACATTTGCTTACCACAAGTGCACGGGTCATTCAAGAAATACATATACAGAGTAAAAGATCATTCCCACGAGGATGAAATTGGCTTCCAAATACTAAATATCAACCAATAGCTTAGCTATTTCTATTCAAGAACATATATAATAGAGGAAAGTGCAGTAAAACTAATCTAAAGACATAAAAGCGATACTGAAAGTAAAGATAATGGTTTAGAGATTTAGGGAATCCTTTTTCACCTCATACTTCAATTAATGATATGCAATTCTTATAAGCAACATTAATGAATAGTTAAGTTAGCTTGAGAATTTACTTTAGTTAAAAGCTTATATTTAGGTCAATTAACCATAGTTTCATTTACCTAATTCTCTATATTTCTATGAGAACTAGTGCAAACTCCACTCATTAAGATCTATTCTCAAACACCCGCTATGCATGGCTAAGAGGTATATTTCTATCCCATTAGCGAATTAACTTATCCAAGCCAATTGAATGAAATCAAACATGCATCAACCATACGTATGATCTAAAATCCAAATTCCTATGTCTAGGTTCATCAGATTTTATCAAATCACTTAAAAGTTGATCACACAATCAAGAGCATTAAGATCCATATGATTAAACAAAACCAAACATCAATATATACTCAAAGTACTACATAAACATCAATATTCATACAAAGATCCAAAGTAATCCCTAAATACAACTCAGGTAATCATTGAACACGAAAATATACATAAAAAATATGCGAATGCTTATGTCTTGAAGCATATCCAATGAGTTTTTGATGATAACAAAGTCAAGATGAAGATCAAAATCAAAAGAGAAGACTAAGATCAAAAGAGGTATATTAGATATAGGTCCTAGATTATCAATGTGAAATGCTCTCTAAGTGTCTCAAAGATCTTCAAATGGTTTTTCAAGT
This sequence comes from Ormosia semicastrata, assembly GCA_029884595.1. NCBI lineage: Eukaryota > Viridiplantae > Streptophyta > Magnoliopsida > Fabales > Fabaceae > Ormosia > Ormosia semicastrata. The sequence goes on along the minus strand of JAQQTO010000042.1, from coordinate 20,842,204 downwards.
TCCTTCAAAATCAACTTGTTATTGAAAGCTTATATTTTAAGAAAATGTTGATTTTAATATTAGATTGTGTAAAACACATGTCAATATTGTTCAATCCAAGTTTCTCAAAGTTAAAAATGACTTACATCTCAAATTGGACTTGAAAAATGTATTTGAAGGCCAAGATAATCGATTACATGATGTTTGTAATTGATTACACAGTAAACAGAGGCCTTGTAATCGATTACATGTGCATTGTAATCAATTACAAGTAAGTCAGAGGCCTTGTAATCGATTACACAAAGTTGGTATTCGATTACAATGAGCCTAGAAAGGCAAGAACACGTTCAAGGAGTCATGTAATCGATTACATAGAAATTGTAATCGATTACAAGAAAGTCAGAGGCCTTGTAATCGATTACACTAAGCTGGTAATCGATTACCAAGTGCCCAGAAAGCCAAGAACACGTTGGAACAGCCATATAATCGATTACATACTTTGCGTAATTGATTACCAGTGGTTTGACAGTGCCCAACAGCTAAATTAACTGCATTAAATGCTTGACTTTAATATCCCCCAATGGCTCTTTTTTTCATATAACTTATAAATACTTGCCTTGGGGCTTCACTAATGGCTAACCTTCAATTCAGAACATTAATCTAACACTTAAACACGAGAATCAAATTTTGAAAACGTCTTGCTCTGTTTTTTGTGAAAATCTTGAGATATCTTTTGAGAGCATATTAGAGCTTCAATTTACATCAATTTACTCTTGTGAGAGTTTTATTCTATCAATTTGAATTGCTTTATAAAGAGGGTTGTGTAAAGGGTGAGGTATCCCTTTGTTGAAGAGGCTCAAGCTCAAGGGTGAGATATCCCAAAGTGTTGAGTGCTCAAGTTTGTAAAGGTTGTCAAGCACCTATTGAAACTTGAAGATATAGTGGAAAATCTCGAGTGTTTGCTTGAGGACTAGACGTAGATCACAAGTGGATTGGTGATCGAACTAGGATAAACTATTGTGTTTGTTTCTATAAACCCTTCTCTTTACATTTGTGCATTATTTTATTGAATTACTTGAATATTGTTTCCTTTGGCAATTATATTTATAAGTGAAAGTATTCATCTCATTTATCCAATCACCTCTATCCATTCAATAGCTTCAACGAAAACTGTTTATCAAACGTTTTGCGAAAGATTTATGAACTTATTTTACAAACTCAATTCACCCGCCTCTTGAGTATTGAGGCCACTTGGTAACAAGTGGTATCAGAGCTAGACTCTTGTATAAAGAGCTTAGCAGCTTCAAGAAAAGTGATAGCTTCAAATGGTTTTTCAAATGAAGGTTCTTCTATAAACTGACCTCCTTATTTCAATGGGGATGGTTATGCCTATTGGAAAGACATGATAAAATTTTTTATTGAAATTATTGACTTAGATGTGTGGAACTCCGTTAAAAATGGTGCTTTTGTTCCCACATATACTAAATATGGTGTGAAAATTAATACACCTAGAAATGAATGGACTGATAAGGATAAAAAGAAGGTTTAATACAATTTGAGAGCTAAGAACATCATCACCACATCCTTGGGGTATGATGAATTCTTTATGGTGTCAAATTGCAAGACCGCTAAAGAAATGTGAGATACTCTACAAGTAACTCATGAAGGTACAAGTGAGGTAAAGCGATCTAGAATAAACACTCTTACTCATGAATATGAATTGTTTAAAATGAACCAAGGTGAAAGTATTCAAGAGATGCAAAAGAGATTCACACATATTTTTAATCATCTTATCTAATTGGGAAAGATATTTTCTAATGAAGATCTTATTGACAAAGTCTTGAGATGCTTGAGCAGGAACTGGCAACCGAAAGTCACGGCTATTGTAGAATCAAGAGATTTATCAACAATGTCTCTAGCCACCTTATTTGGGAAGCTTCAAGAACATAAGTTAGAGCTAAATAGGCTCAATCAAAATGAAGAGCATGATAAGAAGAAAAAGGGAATTGCACTCAAAGCCACCTCTTTTAAAATTAAAGATGATGATGAAGATGGTGAAGAGGATGTAGAAAATCTTGAGCTAAGTGAGGAGAATCTTAGTCTCCTTGTGAGGAAGTTTGGAAGATTCTTAAAGAAGAAGGGATTCCAAAGAAGACCACATTTTCCTCAAAAGAAAGCTTATCATAAAGGAGAAGGATCCTTTACTCCTCCAAAATATTATGAATGTGGAAAACCAGGGCACATGAAAATGGAGTGTCCTATGTATCTTAAGAAGATGGAGAAGTTTGAGAAAAGGTCTTCCAAAGAAAAAAAAAGGAAGAAGAGCATATATAGCATGGGAGGATAATGACATAAGATCTTCAGATAGTTCAGAAAAAGAAGAAGCCTATCTTTGTCTCATGGCTCAAGGAGAAGAAAGTGAAGAAAGCGACACCGAGGTAACATCTTCTAACTTAGAATCTCCACCTTCTTATGATGAATTACAAGATGCTTTCAAGAATTGTATGATGAATCTATGAGGCTCACAAAAATGGTTTTATCTTCTAACAAAACAATCTCCTTATTGGTAAACAAAGTTTCTATTTTAAGAATGGAGATAAATGAGCTTAAGATTAAAAATGAGACCTTAGGACTTATTGATGCTAACTCATTATGCATGACTTGCTCCTCACATGATAACACATCCATATCATTACCTTGTTCATCATGCAAAGCATTTGAAAAAGAAATTAAATATTTGAACAACACTCTTGCAAAATTTACATTTGGAATAGACAACTTGAATGTGTTGTTAGGGAAACAAAAATGTGTTTTTCAAAAAGCTGATTTGGGATTTAATCCAAATAACCATCAAAAGTCTTATAAGAATTTTTTTGTTTCCTCAAATACTTCAAGTAGCCCCTTTGTCAAATATTTTCATTGTGGTAAGAAATGGCATAGTGCATCCACTTGCAATGTTAGAAAGAACATAAACACTAAGATTGGAATCAAAAGGGTTTGGGTTCCTAAAGGTACCATGCCTAACTCTAACACACAAGGACCCAAGACAATTTGGGTACCAAAGGTTAAAATTTGAATGTGTGTTGTAGGTGTGCTTTAAGACCAAAAGCTCAAGTTAGTATCTTAATAGTGGTTGCTCCAAGCACATGACCAGTGATGGCTCCAAGTTCTTCTCCCTTACCCCCAAGAAGCATGGTCACGTCACATATAGTGATAACAACAAAGGGAAGATCCTTGGAATTGGTAAAGTTGGTAAGATCCATTCCTCATCAATTGATAATATTTTTCTTGTTGAAGGATTCAAACATAATTTGCTTAGCATTAGTCAATTGTGTGATAAGGGCAATAGAGTTATATTTGATTCTACTTGTTGCATAATTGAGGGAAAGGGTGACAAGCAAGTTAAGTTTGTTGGTCATAGGGTCAATAATATATATATGATTAGTCTTGATGATATTTCCTCAAATGATGCTAAATGCTTTATGAGTAAAGAAAATGATTCATGGTTATGGCATAGAAGAATTGCTCACATTCACATGGATCACTTAAACAAATTGGTTTCTAAAGAACTAGTAATTGGTCTTCCAAAGCTCAAATTTGAAAAAGACAAACTCTGTGATGCATGTCAAAAGGGAAAGCAAGTAAAGGTCTCTTTTAAAGCTAAAAATGTGGTTTCAACTTCTAGACCTTTACAACTTTTGCACATGGATCTTTTTGGTTCCTCTAGAACTATGAGCTTTGATGGGAATTGTAACACCCCAAACTTTGGCTATGTTACAATAATGGTTAAACTATACTGTTTTTGTGTTTTCTGTGTGTTATAAAATTAATTTGATTGTTTCGAGATTGTTTTTGATTGTTTTGTGTGATGTACTCCAGGTCAGGAAAATAATAATTTTTGGGATGGAAAAAATCTTATTTGATTTATTCGGAGACGAGGGATCTTACTAAACATGAATTTGAGAGACACAGAAAAGAATCTTTTAATTTTTAGAATTTATCTGTGAAATAAAAATATTTCACTGATAATAATCTGCTATTTTATTTATAGCAGCTTCTGCTATAAATTATTGGACTCGGTATAATTTAATTAACAGAAAATGTGCTTAGAATGTTTTCTGTAACCTAATTTAAAAAGAACCAATAGAAACAAGTCAAAAAAGATGGTTGGACTTTTCTAACCAATAGGAATTGATCAAATATAGTGGCATAGACTTTATTGTAGACCGTTAGATGAAAAACTTGATTAAGAAGCCTTTGATCATTACCATTGATCTGATCAATGGTGTGAGAACAATCTTGATAAAGTAACTTATGATATCCACCTTAGATTAAATCAATGGTTATGAGAAGAAGTTAATTTCAATGGTTAGGATTTAGTCAATAAAAATGACTTGACTAGTTACTAAGTAACTAAATAAACCTAATTTAGTTACCTAAATTGCCTAATTAAGAAACTAAGTGAACTAACCTAGTTACTAATTAATTATGATCTAGTTACTAACTAAATATCTTAATTCCATCTAGAAGCCATGACTATGCATGACATATGCAATGACCTATCTAATTAGTTAGCTATGTAATTAGATAGTTAATTAAGTGTAACTATAAAACCTAATCTAGTTAGTAATTATTTGATTAAAGAGTAACTAGGATTAAAATTGAAAACAAACTTAGTTTTCCTAGAAGGTCACATGGCCAAGGAGGCCAAGGAGGCTTCTCAAGCCTTCTTGAATGGTCTTTTGTGACCATTAGATGACCAAGTGGTGACATAGGTCATGTGCCTTCCTAATGTGAACACAACATGATATTTTACTATCAAGTTTATCTCCTAATCTCTCCTATACACTCTCACATGGCTGCACTCTCTAATTCACTCTCAATATTCACTTTTCTCTCACCTAAAAAGCTAAGCATTCCTTTTCTCTCAAAAATCCCAAGAACACAAAGAACACTTTTCCTTTCTTTTCTTCTTGGAGGTTTCAGCCAACCCTCTGAAACCCTAGCTTCAATCCTCTATAATTTTACTTCTCTACATTTCCTAAACCTAAACCCTATTCTAAACACTTTTCATTTAGAAAGTTTTGTCAAAATTCCACTCCTAGTGCTTTAAAATCCAAGCTTTGGTTTACTTTCCTAAAGGTAAACCTTTGATTCTTTGATTTTAAATTGAGTTTTTGATTTTCTAAACCATGATTGTTCCATGGTTCTTTATTATTAAGCCTTGTTTATGACTTTGGTAATTGTTTAAGAATTTTTAGAGATTTATTAAGGTTCACACGAAAATCAAGAGGAGGAGGAACTTGAAGATCTTGTCTTTAAGAGGTAAAAGGGTGATTTGCCTCACCAACTAAGTGTTGGTGGTGGGGAAATGGTTGTGTATGGTGAAAAACCCATAAGGGTTTATTCACTTGTTGTTTAATGCTTCTTTGTTTGTGATTGTGGTGTTTATAGTTTTGTATTTGTGGTTGCATGTGTGATGACATGATTATAGTTTTGATAATATGTTTGTATGTATGAATTTGGAAGCATGCAAATGTATGTGTAATTTAGGATGTGAATAACATGATGGAACGATTTCATGAGAGCTCCAAAGAGCTTAGAGGCACACAACCTTACTATGCAAAAGAGGACCAAGAGTCCTAAAATGATGGTTTTAATTAAGGATTGAAGGTTTAATTGAGAAGGAAATGATTTTGGAAGAGTTTGAAATTATCTGCAAGCAAAATGCTTTTTAGAAAACAAATCGATACAATTAAATAAATAGATTATGAAATAAAAACAAATGCCAATACTTAAAGTTTACTGACGTATAACTCACCCTATGGGTTTTGAGCGCGTTGGGAAAATTTGAACTGCAATATCTTAAGTAAAACAAAGAATTACCATTTTTTGGGAAATAGTAGAAATATTAATTTTTAGAGGGGCTATATTATAAATATTTTATAAATGATGGGTCAAATTACAATTATTATTTTTAAGAGGGACTATATTGTAATTATTTTTTAAAGAGGGACTATGTTGCAAATATTTTATAAAAGAGGGACTATAACGTAAATATTATGTTATAGAGGGACTATTATGTAAATATCAAAAAGTAGGTCAATTTTTGGTATTAAATGAGAAAAATCGTAATTTGATTTAAAATGTGTTAAAAATATTTTACGCAATTGAGAAACGTTGAAAAATCGATACGCGATTTGAAAATGCGACAAAAAAATTTGTGCGATTGAGAAAAATGTGAAAATATGATTACGCGATGACAATACAGTAATGATATTGTTGAACTGATATATGAACCTTGAATATGAAATGATGAATTTGAACTGTGAATGGTGCATTGTACATCATTGGAAAGGTCCGATGGACTGTATGAGGCTAAATTGCCTAGGAGAGAATACACCTCTTGAGTGAGTGCGATATGCGTAGTGTAAGTCACTTGTTGACTTTTGGGGGCATCAGGGTGCGGGGTGCGGGTTGCCTACAGTGGGCAGTTGGTAGCTCTTCTGCACCGTAGGTTTGACCGACGCAACACACCGATGATCTTGACCGAGACACTATTCTTAATCAAGATCTGATAAAGACTGTCGTGCATATGCTAGATGTGCAAATGATAGCACGTGGTCTGAGGCATGTTGGTACAGACAGATCTTTTTGATCACTCTCTCCGATCTGAGTTCTAACTCCATGGAGTAGGAAATTGAGTCTATGTGCATATGCATAATAATTAAGCATTGATATCGGTGTGATATTTGAACTGATTAATATTTGGAAAATACTGAGGGTATTATCATAATTATTGCTTATGATAATTGAATTGTTGAATAATTAGATATTGTTGATGGCATGATTATAATTATGGTATGATGTATCTGTATGATTTATTGTATGTGTTTATCTCTATTGCTACCATACTAGTATTAGCGTAGGTGATCTCACCTCTTTGTATGCCTATTTGTATTGTATTTATAATTTTAAAGACGTTGAGCAAGGACTTGAGCAAGAAGGAGAGGAGGAGCAGATTCCTTTGGAGGAAGCTGAGTTCTGAGAAAATGGAGATGCCCAGTTTCTTAGGATATATGAGATTGACGTTTCGTGGAGGATCGGAGGTGTGGCACGTTGATTTAGATAGAGCGTGTATTTATTACATAGGAGAATTTAACATTGTCTTAAGTAGGCTTTATCATAGACATCCTTATTTTAGTGTAAATATTAATGTGCACTTAGAGTTTCCATTATCCATTAGGCAGTATTGGGGAGCTTACTACCGTACTCGTAGTGCGATTAATATTGTGTCATCTGCGCAGACACTTGTCCATAGGACTTCACGTCAAGTCAGATTCCTATCTGCTGAGGAATCTGAGGAGGACCCGTCAGAGGGTTCTGCTGTTTAGTAGTACTTGGGCAGTATGTTACTTTTAAGTAATGTTTAAATGTTTTGAGAACCTGGTTTGTATATATTTAAGTATGACAGTACTAAGATTGTGTATATGATGTAAATCATTTGTGATAATGTTGTAATGTTTTTATTTTTTGCTAAGTTTATCTGTTTGTTATTAAAAAAAATTACAACTCGTATTTACATTACAAAGCACGATTTATAACAAAGGGGTAATTTAGTAAATAAGTAACATAAATGTGATACCCTACGGTGGGTGTTACAGGAATTACTATGCATTGGTGATTGTGGATGATTTTTCTAGGTTTACATGGACATTATTCTTGGTCCACAAAAATGATGTTTTTCAATCATTTAAAAAGCTTGCCAAAGTTATCCAAAACGAAAATGGTTTTTGTATTGCATCCATAAGAAGTGACCATGGTGGTGAATTTGAAAACCATGAATTTGAAACTTTTTATGATGAACATGACATTGAGCATAATTTTCTGCCCCTAGAACACCACAACAAAATGGTGTTGTAGAAAGGAAAAATCGATCTTTAGAGGAAATAACAAGAACTATGCTCAATGAGGCCAACCTTCCTAAGTACTTTTGGGCGGATACAATTAACACCGCTTGTTATGTTATGAATAAAGCCCTAATAAGGCCAATTTTAAAAAAAAATCCCATATGAATTGTACAGGGAAGGAAGCCAAATGTGTTACATTTTCATGTCTTTGGATGTAAATGTTTTGTTTTGAATAATGGAAAGGATAACTTGGAGAAGTTTGATGCAAAATCTGATGAGGGAATATTCATTGGCTATTCTATACATAGTAAGGCATTTAGAGTCTATAATAAACGAACTATGACCATAGAAGAGTCTATACATATTGCATTTGATGAAACTAACCCAAATGAGTCGAGAAAGGAGCTTATTGATGATGTTGCAGAAATCTTGGCAAAAACGCACTTGAAAAATCAAGAGAAAGAGTCCAAGAAGCAAGAAGAGAGACTCCTTGATCACTTATGGCAAAAGGATTCAGAAATCATGGATCTACCTAAGGAATAGAGGACATTAAGATATCACCCTCTCGACAAGGTAATAGGTGATGTATCAAAAGGAGTAATCACTCGAAACTCACTTAGAGATACATGTAATCACTTGGTTTTTGTATCTCAAGTTGAACCTAAAGACCTAAATAAGGCCATTAATGATAACATTGGATCTTGGCCATGCAATAAGAACTAAATCAATTTGAGAGAAATCAAGTTTGGGAATTAGTTCAAAGGCCCAATGATCATCCTATAATTGGCACCAAATGGGTCTTTAGAAACAAACTTGATGAAACGGGCTTAATAATAAGAAATAAAGCTAAGCTTGTAGCTAAGGGCTATAATCAAGAAGAAGGCATAGACTATGAAGAAACTTATGCTCCCGTAACTAGATTAGAGGCCATTATAATGTTACTTGCATATGCTTGCATAATGGATTTCAAACTCTATCAAATGGATGTCAAATGTGCCTTTTTAAATGGTTTTATACAAGAAGAGGTGTATGTGGAACAACCTCTTAGTTTTGAGAATTTCGAAATGTCCAACCATCTTTTTAAACTGAAAAAGGCCTTATATGACTTGAAACAAGCTCCTAGAGCTTGGTATGAAAGGTTGAGCAAATTCCTTTTGGAAAAAGACTTTTCTAGAGGCAAAGTTAATACTACCTTTTTCATAAAGCATAAAATGCATGACATACTTCTAGTTCAAATCTATGTTGATGACATTATATTTGGAGCTACTAACAACTCTCTTTGTAAAGAATTTTTAAATATTATGCAAAGTGAGTTTGAGATGTCCATGATGGGTGAGCTCAACTTCTTCCTTGGTTTCCAGATCAAGCAAATAAAAGAAGGGACTTTCATAAGCCAATCCAAGTATTGCAAGGAGTTGCTCAAGAAGTTTGGAATGGACAATGCCAAGCATATGGCTACTCCTACGGGCACCTCTTGCTATTTGGACAAGGATGAAGGAGGTAAATATATAGAAATTACAAAATATAGTGGTATGATTGGCTCACTCCTTTATCTCACTGCAAGTAGGCCTGATATAATGTTTAGTGTATGCATGTGTACTAGATATCAAGCTAATCCTAAAGAATCATATTTTTATGCTGTAAAACGAATTATGAAATATCTAATAGGCATATCACAAATGAGTTTGTGGTACCCTTAAGGTGCCTCATGTAGCCTTATTGGGTATTTTGATTCTGATTTTGCTGAATGCAAAATGGATAGAAAGAGCACTAGTGGGACATGCCACTTGCTTGGATGCTTATTAGTTTCTTGGCATAGCAAGAAACAAAATAGTTTGGCATTGTCTACAGCTGAAGCTGAATATGTTGCAGCTGAGAGTTGTTGTGCTCAAATCCTTTGGATGAAGCAACAACTCTTGGACTATGGTCTTGAGCTTGATCACATCTCCATAAGATGTGATAATACTAGTGCAATTAATTTGTCCAAAAATCCCATTTTGCATTCTAGGACTAAGCACATTGAAATAAGACATCATTTCATTAGAGACCATGTTCAAAAAGGTGATTGTATGCTTGAATTTGTAGAAACCACTAAGCAACTAATTGACATTTTCACTAAGCCCCTAGCAAAAGAAGCATTTTTCTATATAAGAAATGAACTTGACATATTTGATCAATCATGCATAAATTGATTATTTACTGCATAATCCTAAAACTAATGCATAACATGTAACTTTCTGCATAATCATGATTTTTTGCGGTATAATTTTTGTTTTTGTTTAATTATATTTGAATCCAATACTGACTTGAGCGTCGGAGATTCCCCCTTAGTTGTTTTGCAAGTGCTTCCTCATGGCAAAGACTTCCAAGGAACTCAAAAAACCTCACAAATCCATCCAAATGGTGTAATTCTTGGTAAAAGTAGTCATTTTGCACAATTATGTATTTTAGATCATAATCTGATTGTATTATATGCTTGCATGATGTTTGGAATTGGTTTGAAATGTTCTGGAACTAATTTGAAAGGTTCAAAATTGATGCTTTGCTGTTTGGAACGCAAAATCTGAGTTTGAGTATACTGGTACTCGATTACAAAGCCTTTGTAATCGATTACAAAGGTTCTGTCAAGTATGTAATCGATTACACAACCATGGTAATCGATTACAATAGACCCAGAACTCAGGTAATCGATTACACCAATAATGTCATCAATTATAAAGTTCCCTGAAGCATGGTAATCGATTACACTAAAATTATAATCGATTACAGGGGTAACAGAAGGCTGGTAATCGATTACACAAGCCAAGTAATCGATTACACAGAGGTTTTTAAAAGGTTTTTTGTCGCGCGAAAGGTTATTTCTTCAGAAATCGTCTCTTATTCTCCTCTGCTCTCACGAAGACCCAACCACCAAATTCTTTGCTTCTCACTCAAATATCACCCAAATCACTCCAATTCACCTCCCTCTCACTCGAAAATCACTTCTTTCCATAGCCCATCCACCAAAACTCATCAAAATCCACCCAAATTCTTCTCATCACCCACGAGCCTCACCACCTAAACCCTCCTTCTACCTTCCCTTCACCAAACACATCTCCAAACACCATTCCCTTCATCCCATTCACTATTTTCCCATCAAATGGCTGGAACCTCTCAACGCGTAAAACACCCAAAAGCAGGGGTCACCATTGGAGAGTCTTCCAGAAGTTCTTCACGTGATATCTCTGGGTTGGACCTCACACGCCACTTCTCCACCACCAAAAAGGCGGAGTTATTCAGAAAGAACTTCCAGTTGAGGAAGCTAATCTCCCCATGATATCTGACTCAGAATTTCTGCTCTAGTGAGCCTTTAGAGTTCTTCTATTTGATTGAAAGGTTAAGTCTGATTGGTTTCTTTAATGTTCAGAAAGCCATTTATCCTAACTTGGTTAGAGTTTTCTATGCTAATTTGAAATATGAAGATAATTACCTAATTTTTTAGGTGAAGAAAACTAAAATTAAGCTCACTAGGGAGGAATGGTGTAGGTTAACTAAGCTCAGCTATAATGGAACAAGCTTTTATGGAAATGAGAATGTTTGGGGAGCTGATTTTAAGTATAGGAATGCTCTGTCATCCCTGATACATACTGGATATGAGCTTCCAAGAGATAAGAAGAGGGTGATGGCTACGATTTTGACCATAGAGGGTCCTTCACTATCTGGTTGTTAGAGGACTAATTCCTAGGGGAGGAAATTACTCCCAAGTCTTAAGAGATGATATAGTGGTCTTGTGCGCTATGACCACAAATAGGCCAATCAATTGGGCCAACTACATCATTCAGCACATGTTGGATGTGAAGAAGAAGAAGAACTCTGCTCTTCCCTATGTCATGCTAGTGATAGCTATATTGGAGCATTGTCACATCTCCTTGTCTGAGGAATCCAAGGACACAAGCTCCAAAGGTCCACAATCCATTGGCCTGCATACCTTGAAAAACCTTCAGCTATACAAGGTCGATGATAGATGGCACTACATTACCCATGGTAGCTATGGGCATCTCCCTCACGGTCCGGAGAGTGGTGATGAAGAAGAAGACCAGCAGCCTGCTCCAGCTCCAGCTCCAGCCACATTGGACCTTTTGCTCCAAGAAATGAGAAACTTGGCGACCACAGTGGAAACCCAGATGGATCGCCTTGACCAGAAGGTGGATCACCTTGAACTGAGGATGGATTACTCCAATCAGGAGCTTGCTTCTATTCGCTCATTCTTGGAAGGACCAGATTATGCACCACAGCGAGCTGCTGCTGCACCAACCACCTCCTCTACCCGTCCTGCTCCTCTATCTTTTGCTGATCCCTTTGCCACTCCAGCTGGAGTTCCTGATGATGATGAGGAACTTCTTGGTTCTGAGGACAATCTTGAACCTGGTGATGATGATATTGACCTTGGAGATGTCGCTGCGGACGAAGATAGTGATAGCGATAGCGAGGCTACACAGTGACTTAGGACTTAGTCAGATGACCTTGTGTATTGTTTTGTTTGCCTAATATCAGTTGTTTCTCACTTTGATTACTGTACATGACTGATTTACATTTATCTTTGGACCATTATGGATTTTGTTCTTGCTAGTGTTATAATATATCTCTTTATGACTCTTAATGATCTTATTATTTCTGTTGGCTGCTGTGTTTGACTGTTTTGGGCTAATCACGAGATTATGTGGAAATGCTGCTGAAAGTTCATTTAAAATGCTTATGTCTTTTTGATAATGCCAACGAGGGAGAGATTAGTGAAAAATGAAATCTGATTATTGCTGCATGTGTACGGGGGAGCTTTAAACTTTTACATGAAAAATCTTATCCTAAATCATGCATAAATTACGGGGGAGAGTTGTGCTTAAATCTCTAATATACACAAATGCAAAAACTCTTTCTTTTTCCTATGATCAGTTTGTCATCATCAAAAAGGGAGAGAATGTGAATGCTTATGTCTTGAAGTATATCAAATGGGTTTTTGATGATAACAAAGTCAAGATGAAGATCAAAATCAAAAGAGAAGACGAAGATCAAAAGAGGTATATTAGATATAGGTCCTAGATTATCAATGTGAAATGCCCTCTAAGTGTCTCAAAGATCTTCAAATGGTTTTTCAAGTTCCTTCAAAATCAACTTGTTATTAAAAGCTCATATTTTAAGAAAATGTTGATTTTAATCTTAGATTGTGTAAAACACATGTCAATATTGTTCAATCCAAGTTTCTCAAAGTTAAAAATGGCTTACATCTCAAATTGGACTTGAAAAATGTGTTCAAAGGCCAAGGTAATCGATTACATGATGTTTGTAATCGATTACACAACAAATAGAGGCCTTGTAATTGATTACATGTGCATTGTAATCAATTACAAGCAAGTCAGAGGCCTTGTAATCGATTACACAAAGTTAGTAATCGATTACAATGAGCCCAAAAAGTCAAGAACACGTTCAAGGAGTCATGTAATCGATTACATAGAAATTGTAATCGATTACAAGAAAGTCAGAGGCCTTGTAATCGATTACACCAAGCTGGTAATCGATTACTAAGTGCCCAGAAAGCCAAGAACACGTTGGAACAGCCATGTAATCGATTTCATACTTTGTGTAATCGATTACCAGTAGTCTGACAGTGCCCAACGGCTATATTAACTACATTAAATGCTTGGCTTTAATATCCCCCAACGACTCCTTTCTTCATATAACTTATAAATACTTGCCTTGGGGCTTCATTAATGGCTAACCTTCAATTCAGAACATCAATCTAACACTTAAACACGAGAATCAAATTTTGAAAATGTCTTGCTCTATTTTTTGTGAAAATCTTGAGATATCTTTTGAGAGCATATTAGAGCTTCAATCTGTAGCAATTTAATCTTGTGAGAGTTTTATTCTATTAATCTGAATTGCTTTGTAAAGAGGGTGAGGCATCCTTCCTAAAGTGTAAAGGGTGAGGCATCCCTTTGTTGAAGAGACTCAAGCTCAAAGGTGAGGTATCTCAGAGTGTTGAGTGCTCAAGTTTGTAAAGGTTGTCAAGCACTTATTGAAACTTGAAGATATAGTGAAAAATCTCGAGTGTTTGCTTGAGGACTGGACGTAGATCATAAGTGGATTAGTGATCGAACTAGGATAAACTATTGTGTTTGTTTCTTTAAACCCTTCTCTTTACATTTGTGCACTGTTTTATTGAATTGCTTGAATATTGTTTCCTTTGGCAATTATATTTATAAGTGAAAGTGTTCATCTCATCTATCCAATCACCTCTATCCAATCACCTCTATCCATTCAATAGCTTCAACGAAAATTGTTTATCAAATGTTTTGTGAAATATTTACGAACTTATTTTACAAACTCAATTCACCCCCCTCTTGAGTATTGAAGCCACTTGGTAACAAAATAGTGTTCAAGAGATAAGAAAGAGAAGGAAAGCAGAGAGAGAAGGGAGGAAACTCTTGGACATCATCCTTGAAGCTTGAATCTCTTTCCATGAAGAAGGTGGCCTCCAACCTTGGCTCTCCTAGCCTCCTCAGCCTCCAAAACGTGAATTCCAGTCGCAGCTTCTCTAAAACCTAAAAAACTCTCCCTTTAAAATCTATTAAAATGGTATTTATAAGCTCAGAAAATAGAGTCACGCTGCGGCATTAACATGCCTACGCCGCGTCGTCCGTTCAATTAGGTCACAGACGCCGTGGTGTCCAGTTCTTAGCGTCGCAACGCCCTAGATATTTAGGTAACCTATGTTGTGGCATTCACTCCATTGCGCCACGGCGTTTTGGTCTCGGGTCTTTGTACTGATACAGGGGAATCACCATGCCGCGGCATTGACTACTGGTATGCAGATTTGGCTTTCTCTTCCACTTCTTGTCCAAGTCCTCCACATTTGAGCTTGTTTGGAGCCTTTCCTAATATAGAGAAATTACCAAATCAATAATAGTTACAAATCTACTAAATCTCTTATCAAATAAGCACAATTTATTCAATATCACATAGGAAGGTATCCAAATTTGTATTTGACAAATATAAGCATAAAACCTTCCAAATATGTATCATAAACAAAGACTAAACATTCTTTACAGCACAGAGATAGGGTACAAATAACTACATTTCATGGAGTTATCACACCCCCAAACTTAGAATTTTGCTAGTCCTCTAGCAAAACATAATAGGACTAAGGAAATCTGCTTAGCAATTCATGCATAAACATTCATTCAGCATCTAACAAAATTTTAATTTTTTATTTTTTTCTTCAATTAAACCACAAGTAGTGTGTGATGATTGCTTCAGTCCTTAAAAAGCTCAAATGCCCCATAATAAACTCCACACATACATAATCCTTAACATGCTAACAATCAAGTTTTCTTTCATGCAATTCATATTTTTCACAAACATGCAAGATAAACTTCTCCTAATCAAGTCATACTCATCCAGATAAGTTTATGAACCTACACATATATGAATCATAGAATCCACAAAATTGTAATTCAACTCTCTCTCCACTAATGTAAAGCGCACACAACTGAGGTTGAAAAAGGACTTTAACAGCTTGTAATATTAGACCAATGGTAATAGGTTAAAGAACAGAAAGGATAGGATATAACAAAAACATTGAGAAAAATAAACATATTATTCCAAGTCATGAGCCACTAACTGATATTAGCAGGCTATTCAACAATGTAAGTAGAAAACTCGCCAGAACCATTTTGATGCTTTTCAAACTTTTCTTTTCTTAAGCTTTGCTTTTCTTTTTTCTCTTTTGTTTTGATTTTTCTTTTCTTTTCTTTTCATTTTTTTATTTTTTACAAAGTAAAAACTTCTTTTCTTTGACTGCATCTGATTCATTCAGGCTCATTTTGTATTGAATCATTAATACCCCTAATCAATAGACTCACTTCAAGAAATAACATATTATGTACTCAACAAATAATGATGGTAGGAAGAAAATGCAATGCTTTGACATGCATTAGAATGGTTAACAGGTTAACGAATGCAATGGTTATGAAAAACATATAAGGTCAAACAATTATAAGGCTTCAAAGGGGGACCTATGATAAAATCATTTAGGGTAAGCTCAAGAGGCTCAATCGGTCCAAACAATGCCCTAATCATTTCCTCAATCATGCACAACCTAGGATTTCGCCTCAAAAGAGTTGAAAAATAATTTCTAGAATAATCAAAATCTCTACGTGTATATCCATAAACATTCTCTAGATATGCACTCTTATCATTATCAAAGTTACACTTGCATCTAAGTGAAATGTAAATCATACATAAAAAACAACTAAATTGTTTCACATACTTCAAAATCACATAAGGTTTCACTGAAAAGGGAGCAAATAGCAACCTTTCACATCAATGGACAGCCATAACACTACCAACATTTTTGCAACATATCATGCATTCAAATAAATCCAACATTTTCATCAAGCATGCATAACTTCATTTGCATAATATTAAACATTGAAATTTCTTTTTCAAACCCATTACTAATAGCCAAAATAACGGTGTACTATCACGTAGGTGGCACACCACAAAGACACAAAATCCATGCCGCGACATTTGATCGTAATGGGTGCTTTCAAAGACTATCAAGCTCTTTTTTTTTTTTTTTTAATTAACAAGTTTTAAAGGCACGTCGCGGCATTGAACTTGAGGTGTTGAGATCTTTGCAAAATTTTGCATACGCAAAAATTCGGTCACTTTTGGGTAGCATAATTTGCTCAAAAAATTTTGCAAAGATCCTCAACACCTCTAAAAACTTGTCCAAATAGCTAAAACATAATATAGACTACTAAAATGTATTAAAACAACAAAATCAACATATTAACCTATATATGGCTTAAAACACAAGAAAAACATAAAAACTAACAAAACTACAAAATCAAACATACTAACTACAAAAATCACATATACCTACTTATGTAAGACTCAAAACAAGAGAAAAGCATAAAAACTTAACTAAAGATACAAAACTAAACCTACTAACATATATAAGACTTAAAACTCAGGAAAAACATTAAAACTAACAAAAACATAAAAAACCTGAGTTCCTTCCCAAGAAGGGCCTGAGTTATAGTTCCGACAGGACTTTGTCATTAGGCAAACTGTCACAGTACACTCCAGTGTGTATCTCCTTGGATTATTGCCGGTTTGATCACAAAATGGATGGATCGGATGGTAGGCCTTCTTTCGCCTGATTAGAGGTCTCCATTTAGGGGTCGTGAACTCCCTCAAAGGCCTCGAGTGACTATGCTCATCCGCCATTTATTGTACCTAAAATACAATGAATGAAAACTTAAATGAAAAAGAACTATACAACTTGAATTAGAACTAACTAAACTCATTGTTGATATTAGCAATATAGAATTAAACCGTTATCCTCGGTAACTATCGAGGAATAAGGCTACTGCTATACAGAAATAAACTAACATCCCCGGCAACGACGCCAAAAACTTGATAGCAAATTCTTGATCCTTTCATAAGATAAAAACTTATTTTCTTGACCGAAAACTTGTTAGCTCATTTGCTTACCGCAAGTGCACGGGTCATTCAAGTAATACAGATACAGAGTAAGAGATCATTCCCACGAAGATGAAATTGGCTTCCAAACACTAAATATCAACCAATAGCTTAGTTATTTTTATTCAAGAACATATATAATAGAGGAAAGAGCAGTAAAACTAATCTAAAGACATAAAAGTGATACTAAAAGTAAAGATAATAGTTTAGAGATTTAGGGAATCCTTTTTCACCTCATACTTTAATTAATTATATGCAATTCTTATAAACAACATTAATGAATAGTTAAGTTAGCTTGAGAATCTACTTTAGTTAAAAGCCTATGTCTAGGTCAATTAACCATAATTTCATTTACCTAATTCACTATGTTTTCATGAGAACTAGTGCAAACTCTACTTATTAAGATTTATTCTCAAACACTCGCTATGCATGGCTAAGAGGTATATTTCTATCCCATTAGCGAATTAACTTATCCAAGACAATTGAATGAAATCAAACATGCATCAACCATACGTATGATCTAAAATTCAAATTCCTATGTCTAGGTTCATCAGATTTCATTAAATCACTTAAAAGCTGATCAAACAATCAAGAGCATTAAGATCCATATGATTAAATAGAACCAAACATCAATATATACTCAAAGTACTACATAAACATCAATATTCATACAAGAATCCAAAGTAATCCCTAAATACAGTTCAGCAAATAATTGAACACAAAAATATACATCAAAAATAGTGTTCAAGAGATAAGAAAGATAAGGGAAAGCAGAGGGAGAAGGGAGGAAACTCTTGGATATCATGTTTGAAGCTTGAATCTCCTTCCATGAAGAAGATGACCTCCAACCTTGGCTCCCCTAGCCTCCTCAGCCTCCAAAACGTGAATTCCAGCCGCAGCTTCTCTAAAACCTAAAAAACTCTCCCTTTAAAATCTCATAAAACAATATTTATAGGCTTAGAAAATAGAGTCACGTCACGGCATTAACATACCTACGCCGCAGCGCGCGTTCACTTAGGTCACAGACGTTATGGCGTCCAGTTCTTAGTGTTGCAGCGCCTTAGGTATTTAGGTAACCTATGTCACGACATTCACTCCATTGCACCGCGACGCTTTGGCCTCGAGTCTTTGTACTAATGTAGGGGAATCACCACGTCACAGCATTGACAAACCTGTGCCTCAGCGTTGACTACTGATATGCAGATTTAGCTTTCTCTTCCACTTTTTGTCCAAGTCCTCCACATTTGAACTTGTTTGGAGCCCTTCCTAATATAGAGAAATTACGAAATCAATAATAGTTACAAATTCACTCAATCACTTATCAAATAAGCACAATTTGCTCAATATCATATAGGAAGGCATCCAAATTAGTATTTGATAAATATAAGCATAAAATCTTCTAAATATGTATCATAAACAAAGACTAAGCACTCTTTACAACATAGAGATAGGGTACAAATAACTACATTTCATGGAGTTATCAACCTTCTCCCATTTGACTCAAGACAAGAATTAGTTTGTAGATGCCTTGGCCACTTTGGATGTAATGACTAAGTTGGATATTCATAATAATATTCAACCCTTCCAAGTGAAGACACAAAGTGAGCCTGTGTATTGTGCCAATGTGGAAGCCGAGCTAGATGGTAAACCTTGGTATCATGATATCAAGCAGTGCATTCAACATAGAGAATACCCAACTGGGACACATGAGGTGAATAAGAATACTATTCATCGATTGGCAATGGCTTTTTTCTTGAATGAGGAGGTTTTGTACAAAAGGAGTCATGATGACACCTTGCTTAGATGTGTGGATCCTCGTGAAGCTCGTATAATCATGATTGAAGTCTATGAAGGAATATGTGAAACTCATGCGCATGGTCATATGATGACAAAAAAATTCTAAGGAGTGTTATTATTGGTCCACCATGGAAACAATATGTGTAGAATATGTTCAAAAGTGCCAAAAATACCAGATATATACAGATCGAGTCAAGGCACCTTCATTCCCCTTGCATAACTTGGTATCTCCATGGCCTTTCTCGATGTGGGGAATAGATGTCATTGGACCCATTAATCACAAAGCTTCCAATGGTCATCGCTTCATTTTGGTGGCAATTGACTATTTCACCAAGTGGGTAGAAGCTTCCTTGTATGTCAATGTCACTCAAAAAGTGTTTTTGAAATTCCTCAAGAGGGATATTGTATGCATATATGGAATTCTAGAATGGATAATCACAGATAATGTTACAAATCTCAATGGTGTTGAGATTTAGAAGTTTTGTGAAAATTTCAAAATCAAGTATCATAATTCAGCTCCCTATAGACCTCAGATGAATAGTGATAACACTGTATTTTATACATTTTGTAATCTTCTCACTAGGCTTCTTAAGGTTCAATTAGGCTTAATTAAGTTGGTTTTGACACATTTTATGATTTTGAGCCGAATTGGACAATTAAATAAATTATTGCATAAATTATCCGTAATTATCTTTTTGGAAGTATTTAGTAAACTGGCTATAATTTGAGTTGCAAATATCTGATTGATGTGATTTTGGTCTTGTAGGAAAGCTTAGACAATTCCCTACAACTTTGATGTTGAACACTTTTCCAGAATCGGACTCCTTGGAGGTGATATTGGGCTTTGAAGTCAAAATAGAGGAGCTGAAACAGGGTCTAAACACTCTGCAGTAATTGGACCATATCTTGAGTTCTAAGAATGATTTTGGACTCAAACCAAAGCCACTTTAAAGCAAATATCCAGGCCTACAACTTTCATGAAGACCACTTCTCTCAAAAATGAAAAAATGACTGGACGCACGGCTGTGCATTTGCTCAATTATTAATTAAAAAACAAGAAAAAGAAAAAAAGAAAATATGTCACAAACTTAGCCACTAAGTTTCCACTGTAGCTACAGTGGCCAAAGTTGCCTATATAAAGGCAATTGAAGAATTGAATTAGACATTTGGGGGAGGGGGAAACTCTGGGCATATTTCCAGAGGAGGAGAGGAGGAATTCCCTCCTCTCCTCAGTCTCCCTTCACTTTTCTTTTCTCTCTCTTTTTCTCTTTTTCTTTCTTTTAGTTTATGTGTAAATAAGTTCCACTACTTGGGTTAAAGTGTGAAGCTCTTGGTAATAAAATAATGTTAGATTTATTCCTCACTTGTGCTTTAATGATTATTTTTCTAGTATTCTTTATACATATTATATTTTGATTTTGATAATTTAAAATCTCGGGTGACAGACGGGAATATTCCATCCTTGTAAAGTGGAGTTCTTGATTTATTGTAGATAAAATATTGGCACAGTGAATGCTTGATCCCATTTATGAGTGATTGTGTTAATAAATGATTAAATGAATCATAATATAATTATGTATATTATTTTAATGGACTTTTAACGTTGTATTTTTCGATTGGAACCTCCATGTTGCGAGGATTCTAATTGAGTTATAAAAGGAATTAATCTTACTTTTACTTTATTTGCCAAGAGTGGATCTTTTTACCCAAGTAAATAAATTTTACTGTAGTAATAAAATATTTACTTCACCTCAATCTTCAACAATTCCCTGTGGATCGACCTCGGACTCACCGAGAAATTTATTACTTGAGACAACCTGCACTTGGGTTCGCAAAGCAACAATAAAAAAATGTGCATCAAGTTTTTAGCGCCGTTGCCAGGGACTTGTTTTGAAGAATAAATTTCTAGTGTAAATATTTTTGTATATAGTAAAAAGTAAATAGTGCGTGAATAGTGTGTGAATAATGCGTGAATTGTATGTGAATAGTAATGTGAATAGGAAAAAAATTTGTGAATAATGTGAATAGTATGAATAGGGTAAATAGTGTGTGAATAGTATAAATAGTAAAAAAGTAAAAAAATAATTTTTTTTAACAATATAAAAATAATAATAATAAAATTAAAAAAAAGATGTGTGAATAGGATAAATAGTAAAAAAAGTAAAAAAAAGTAAAAAGTAAAAAAAAATTATATATTTAAAAAAACGAAATTGAAACAAAAAACCAAAAAAAAAAAGTGGTCACACTCGTGACCACCAAAAAAAAAAAAACCAAAAAAAAAAAGTTAAGTCTTTTATTTTTTTTGTACATATTAACTCAAATGGAAACTCTCCTTTTCTTTTCTTGTACATATTAATAGTGGGGTTAATTCTCCTTTTTATTTTTTTTTACAAATGGGGGGTAATTCTCCTTTTATTTTCTCGCATACTAACTTGTGGGGGTAATTCTCCTTTTATTTTCTTTGTACATACTAACTCAGTGGGGGAAGCTCTCCATTTTCTTTTCTTGTACATATTAACAGTGGAGGGATTCTCTCCCTTTTATTTTTATTTATTTATTTTTTGTCCTTACTAATTAGTGGGGGAAACTCTTCCTTTTATTTTTTTGTACATCCTAACTCCGTGGGGGAAATCTCTCCCTTTTATTTATTTTTATTTTCTGTACATACTAACTTAGTGAGAGTAACTATCCCTTAATACTCTATAATTTGCAATCATTAATGAAATAATATTTCTTCTTCTCTTCTCTCTCATTTGAGCAAAAAATTATTCTCTGCCGATTTTCTGTTTTCATATTTTAAATTTAATTTTTGTATTTTATTTTTTTTTTATTTTTATTTTGTTGCATTTTTTTTGTTATTTATTTTCAGTCATTTATTTTCTGTCATTTATTTTTGTTATTTATTTATTTATTTTTTTTTGTCATTTATTTTTGTTTACTAACTTACTAACTTACTAACTTTCTTACTAACTATATAACTTTTTACTTTATCCGCTTATTAACTTATTTGGTGGTTAGTTCATACCACACCTTTGTTTATATTTTTTTTCTTTATTTGGTGGTTAGTTCATATCACACCTTTGTTTATATATATATATTTTTTCTTTATTTGGTGGTTGGTTTCTACCACACCATTTTTAATTTTTCTTTGGTGGTTGGTTTAATACCACACCTTTATTTTATTTTTATTTTTATTTTTATTTTTATTTTTGGTGGTTGGTTTCTACCATATTATTTTTAAGTCTTATTTGGTGGTTGGTTTCTACCACACCATTTTTAATCTTTATTTGGTGGTTGGTTTATTACCCCACCTTTGTTATTTTTTATTTGGTGGTTGGTTTAATACCACACATTTATTTTATTTTTATTTTTATTTTTGGTGGTTGGTTTCTACCACACCATTTTTAAGTCTTATTTGGTGGTTGGTTTCTACCACACCATTTTTAATTTTTATTTGGTGGTTGGTTTATTCCACATCTTTGTTAATATTTAATGGCAGATTTATATCGCCTACTTTTTAATATTTTTTTTAATGGCAGTTTATACCGCCTACTTTTTAATATATTTTTTATCATGGCGGGTTTATACCGCCTACTTGTAAATATATATATATATATATATATATAAAAATATATATATATATATATATATTTTAAAAATCTTGGGAATCTGACTCAAAAAGACCACTTTTGTCAATTTATAAGAAAATTGGATGGAAAGCTTATCCTCGACTCATAGAAGGCGTTTAAGCCGTTACTGGACGTAAAACTAGAGGAAGATGTGAGCCACAATCACAACTACATGTATATATTTTTTTGTATAGATTTTAAACAACAATTTAAAAAAAGAGAGCAAGAAGTGGTCCGAAGGAAATGTTGTGTGAAGCAGTAAGAAAATGAAGCCAGTCAAGACACTCCATCTGTATAAATAATTTCAATCTTTGATCATACTTTGTTTCTGTTTATATTTGTGTGAGGTTACTTTTTTCAGTAATTGCGGTAACAGGTACTATTTTCTATCTTTTTCCTTTCTATTTTTTTAACATTGAGGACAATGTTGTATTCTGGTTGGGGGGAAGGATGGTTGTGTGACTAGTTGTGTAAAAACAATGTGTAAAAAAAAATTCGTAAGTGTGTTTATGTTTGTCGTGTGTAGAGTTGTGTATAAAAAAATGCTTAAAAAAATTTGAAAGTGTGTTTATGTTTGTTGTGTTTATATGTTTGTTAGCAATTTTCTAACCTAAATCAGTTAAGGATGACAGAGTAAGGAGTAAATTTTACTGTGGAGGTAATTTTACTCTTGAGACGCATCTAGATTGAGGTAGATACCTTGTTTGTGTAGAAATAGCAAATGGATTTAGGAAAATTTGCATGATTGAGTAAATTGTCTTCTTTTTTAAACATCACATGCTTGGTTATGGATGTTGAAATTTTTGTGGACTGAGAATGATAGATATATGCCTTGTGAGATTTTGAGCCTATAAATGAATGAATTGAACATCTGTACCATTATCTTCTTTCTTGTGTGATTTTTTTTTCACTCATGGAATTGTTACTCTAGAACTTGCTTTGATTCTTTTTGAGACTACATTTTCACATGCATACATAAACATGATTGAGGCAAATTTTCTTGAATTAACCATTTTGACCAAATAGCTAACCTTACATATTTTCCTTTGCTTAACCTCTTTGAACTTATTTGACCATTCTTTGTTTCTAACTTATTACGTGCCTTAAATGAAAAATCATGTTCTAACCCAACCTTAGGGAATAAGAGGCATTGACTTTGTTATTTGATGAGTTCTTGAACAAGTGTGGGGGTGCATGTGCAGATTGGTTATATAAAAAAAGAAAAAAAAGAAAAAAAATGTTTCTATATAAAAAAAAGAGCTGATTATTGCTACAATCAAAAGAATGCACCATGTGATATATTCATACTTAGAATGAGGGTGGATGATTGGAAATAATAGGAATAGAAGGAGAATGTTCAAGCCTAACAATGAATTCAACCTACCAATTGATCTTCAACAAAACATTAGTCAGATATTGGTCATTGTCCTGTATGAGGAAGAACTAAGAAATTCTTGAGAAATTTAGACTGAATGTTCTCAAACATCTTCTCCACTCTAACTGTAACATAATGCTCTTTTATTCTCTTTGGTATTTAACTTGTCTTATCTATATTACTTTCACCTTTACCTTGGCCCCATTATAACCTTGAATAAAGTCCTCATGATTTGTGTATATATGTTGTTTTTGAGTAGCGGAGAAGTAGAAGATAAGCAAGCTTATGTTAGTGCAATTATTCATGAGTTGAATAGAGTGAAATACTAACCTTTTTAAACACTTGAGAGATTAAGAGTGAATCTTGTGAAGCTCTATCATTCTTGATTCATTCTTTTCAACTGAAGTTTCCTTGCTTGTTGGTTTGAGATGCGAAGACATGTTACCTCATGAATGTTTTGATTCTTGAATGTCTAGTTGCTCTTCTTAAGTCATTGAATCTTTTGGAGTTTTTAGTTTTTGAGTTTGTGTTGTTTTTCTTTATTCCTTGGTTTTTGTCTTTTGTGTTTTGCCTAGGAGTGCAAAAGTTAAGTGTGGGGGAATTTGATAACATGTATTTTATACATTTTGTAATCTTCTCACTAGGCTTCTTAAGGTTCAATTAGGCTTAATTAAGTTGGTTTTGACACATTTTATGATTTTGAGCCAAATTGGACAATTAAATAAATTATTGCATAAATTAGCCGTAATTATCTTTTTAGAAGTATTTAGTAAACTGACTATAATTTGAGTTGTAAATATCTGATTGATGTGATTTTGGTCTTGTAGGAAAGCTTAGACAATTCCCTACAATTTTGATGTTGAACACTTTTCCAGAATCGGACTCCTTGGAGGTGATATTGGGCTTTGAAGTCAAAATAGAGGAGCTGAAATCGGGTCTAAACACTCTGCAGTAATTGGACCATATCTTGAGTTCTAAGAATGATTTTGGACTCAAACCAAAGCCACTTTAAAGCAAATATCCAAGCCTACAACTTTCATGAAGACCACTTCTCTCAAAAATGAAAAAATGACTGGACGCACGGCTGTGTATTTGCTCAATTATTAATTAAAAAATAAGAAAAAAAATATGTCACAAACTTAGCTACTAAGTTTCCACTGTAGCTACAGTGGCCAAAGTTGCCTATATAAAGGCAATTGAAGAATTGAATTAGACATTTGGGGGAGGGGGAAACTCTGGGCATATTTCCAGAGGAGGAGAGGAGGACCTCCTCTCCTCAGTCTCCCTTCACTTTTCTTTTCTCTCTCTTTTTCTCTTTTTCTTTCTTTTAGTCTATATGTAAATAAGTTTCAGTCTACTTGGGTTAAAGTGTGAAGCTCTTGGTAATAAAATAAGGTTAGATTTATTCCTCACTTGTGCTTTAATGATTTATTTTTTAGTATTCTTTATACGTATTATATTTTGATTCGATAATTTAAAATCCCTAGGGTGACAGACGGGAATATTCCATCCTTGTAAAGTGGAATTCTTGATTTATTGTAGATAAAATATTAGCACAGTGAATGCTTGATCCCATTTATGAGTGATTGTGTTAATAAATGATTAAATGAATCATAATATAATTACGTATATTATTTTAATGGACTTTTAACATTGTATTTTCCGATTGGAACCTCCATGTTGCAAGGATTTTAATTGAGTTATAAAAGGAATTAATCTTACTTTTACTTTATTTGCCAAGAGTGGATCTTTTTATCTAAATAAATAATTTTTACCGTAGTAATAAAATATTTACTTCACCTTAATCTTCAACAATTCCCTGTGGATCGACCTCGGACTCACCGAGAATTTTATTACTTGAGACAACCTGCACTTGGGTTCGCAAAGCAACAATAAAAAAATGTGCATCAAATAGTGCAGTTGAAGCAGCAAATAAGAATGTCAACAAAGTTGTTGCTAAGATGGTTGTGAACTACAAAGACTGGCATGAAATGTCACCTTATGCTTTACACACGTATCGTACCAATACACGATTGAGTACTGGGGCAACACCTTTCTCTTTGGTGTATGGGATGAAGGTTGTCTTTCCTATAGAAACTGAGATTCCTTCTCTAAGGGTTTTGATGGAAGTAGAATTAGAGGAATCCAAATGGGTGAAGACTCGATATAAGCAGTTGAATATGATAGAAGAGAAAGACTAGCAGCTATTTGTCATGGACAATTATATCAAAGCAGAATAGCTAGAGCCTTTAACAAGAAAGTTCGTCCCAGATAATTTTGTTCAAGAGATTTGATTTTGAAGAAGATTCTTCCTATTCAAGAGGATGCTAGAGGAAAATGGGCTCCAAGTTATGAATGCCCTTACATAGTTAAGTAGGCATTTTCAGGAGGAACATTAATTTTGCAGAATATGGATGGAGAAGAATTGCCAAGGCCCGTAAACACTGACGTTGTCAAGAGATTCTATGCTTAAAGAAAAAAAGAAAAAAGCTCGTTAGGTTGAAAACTCGAAAGGGCGGCCTAGACAAAAGTTAGAGAAATAAAAAAAAGTGAGCCTGTTAGACTGAAGACCCGAAAGAGCGGTCTAAGCAAAAGTTAGAGCAAATAAATAGGCAAAATCTCAAAGAAAGTTGACTTGAAACTCCTTGAATGGTTCACCAAACTGGGGCAATTTTTTATTTACGTTCGATTGGCTACATAGGGAAAACTTTGTTTACATTCAATTAACCATACTAGAGCAAAATTTCTAAAGGATTAAGGAGGATATGTGTTGAAGGAAGTAGCAACAGAGATAGCGGTTGAGTTATCAAGTAGTTGCAGGGAATTAATTGGATGAAGAACAAAGTGTTCGCTCTTTTGCTTACCGGAAGTGCACGGATCGCACTTATAATATAGCTAAGAGTCAGATATCGTTCCCACAAGGACTAATATTTAAATCAGTGCTAAATGTAAACCAAAAGTTTAAGAGTTTCTATCCAAAAGCATATAAATTGAGAAATGAGTGTCTAAACTAATTAAAAGAACTTAAAAACTTTAAAAGTGAATTAAAGTTGAGAATTAGAGAATAGGTAATCCTTTTTCACCTCTTACTTCAATTAATAACAAGTAATCCTTATGAGCAATATAAACGAAATGATTAGGTTAGCTTGAGAATCTAAACTAGTTAAAAGCTTATATCTAGGTCAATTAACCATGCTTCAGTTACCTAATTCACTATGTTTCCATGAGAACTAGTGTAAATCCACTCATTAAGATCTATTCCCAATAGTTACTATACATGACTAATAGGTATATTTCTATCCTATTAATGAATCATCTCACCTAAACCAATTGAATGAAATAGAACATGTATCAATCATACATACGATCTCAAATCCAAATTCCTATGTCTAGGTTCATTAGATTTTAACAAATCAATCAAAAGTTGATCAAACATTCAAAAACATTAAGCACTATATGATTAAACAAAACCATATCATGTATATAAACTCAAATGATTACAATATTATTCAATATTCATAGGAGGATCTAAAGAAAACCCTACTACACAGCTTAGCCAACCATGAAGCACGAAAATATATCAAAATACATCATGTTCATAGAAAGGAAATAAGAAAGTAGAAGATAGAGAAGAGAATGCTCAAGGTTGATGATCCTCCAAGCTCTAATCCTCTTCCAAAGTGAAGAAAGCCCTCAAACTTGATCACTTCTGCTTCCTTTATATCTAAAATTAAAAAACCCTAGCAGCTGCTCTCTAAAAAACACAAAAACTCTCATGCAAAATGGATACAACAGTATTTATAGGCTGAATAAAATAGAGTTATGTCGCGATATTAAACACATCACGCCGGGGCGCGCATGTAATTAGGTCACAGATGCCTAAGGCATCCACTCTCAACGTCGCGGCACCCTGGCCTCGGGTTTCATGTACTGAAACAGGGGATGCTTAACGCTGCAATGTTGACATGCCCACGTTGCGGTGTTGAATGCTGATCTTCAATTTTGGCTTTTTCTTGGGCTTCCTGGTCCAAAACTACTCCAGATTTTTTATTTTCATGCTTTATTTGAGCCCTTCCTATAACAGAGAAAGTACCATTTTAATAGCTCATGCAAATGTACCAAATTCATCAAAGTTTAGGAAGTATTTGCTCAAAATCATAATGGAAGCCATCAAAATGAAATCAGATGAATATGATGCTAAAATCTTCCATTCATGCATACAAACAAGGACTAAGCAACCTATATTGCACAGATATAGGACACAAATAACTACACTTTATGGAGTTATCACAAGGAACCAATACTAGGGCAATTTTTTTTTAAAAAATCCCTATAATTTTCTTTTGTTTCTACATTTTCATTCTTTTAAATATGTGCCTTACCAAAAGTTCATGTACGGTTAGATTACCAGAGCAATGAAATGAAGTTTATTCATTCAACGAATTTATGTTCATTCATGAATGCATATTTACTCATTAAGTTATGTCTCAAATAAGATAAATGTAAGGTCAACAATTTAATTTGACAATTCTAACAACAATCATTTAGTGATTAAGTTGGACTAAAAGATCTTAGTAGCTCAAAGTGTAGATTGTAATGTGGCATTTGTTGGAAATGATCATAAAACTAGTGACATAAGCTTTTGTTACCAAGAAGAAAAAGGAGGGTCAAGGAAAAAAATGAAAATTGAAAATTGAAGAAGGAAAATGAACAAGTCAAGAGGATTCCAAGTCAATTGAAGTTTCCGATGAAGAAAAGCATGTGAACAAGGGTTTGATTGGTCAAAGCTTTCTAGAGTTGTTGGTTCAAATGACTTTTAATAATAAAAAAGAGGAAAATAAAGAAAAGAGAGAGAAAGAGAAAGAGAAAAAAGAAAAAAGATTTTAATTCCATGTTTAACTAGCACAAATTTTTTCATGTAAGTTACTTTTGAGCGCATCGGCTTATTGCATTTTAAATTTTTGTCATTTACTTTTGAGCGCATTGGCTCTATGCATTTTAAGTTTTTATCATTTACTTTTAAGCACATCAACTTCCTGCATTTTAAATTCCTATCATTTATTTTTGAACTTATCGACTCCTTTCTTTTTAAATTCCCGTCATTTACTTTTGAGCGCATTGACACCTTACATTTTAAATTTCTGTCATTTACTTTTGAGCGCATCGGCTTCGTGCATTTTAAATTCCTATCATTTATTTTGAGTGCATCGGCTTTCTGCATTCTAAATTCTTGTCATTTACTTTTGAGCGCATCGGCTCTTCACATTTTATTATTCTCACATTGTTTTGTATTCATTTTTCTTTTTGTATCATCTTATGCATTCCTAAAAAAATTCAAGTTCATGTCTTTACTCGTTCCTTACAATGATAATATAAAAAACTGCAGTTATTCTTTTTATTTAGTAAGAAACAAGTAAAGAGGGACAACTGTGAACACCTAATTTTGTCTAGGTCATTTAAAGCCATTTTTATTAAAATAATAATAATAAAATTAAAAAAATAAAAAATAAAAATAAAAATAAAAGTTGACTCAACTTTCTTGCATAAATTCAACCCAATTTTTTTCAAACTACCCACCTTGAACTCAAATTAATTTGTGACCCATCAAATATGGGTCAACTCAGATCCATCACCTTCACCCAACCTATCTCCCTGCTTGCATCCAAACCCTAGCTGCTCACTCCCTACAAATACCCAAGTAGCAATGCACAAAGGGAAGGCAAGCAACACACACAACGATCACAAAAAATACCCTAGCAATCTTCCTTCTTTTCTGCACCCTATAGCAGCCATCATCATCTTCCCTCACCTTCTGTGCCATCAACTCTCAAACATCTCAACCACGAACTTGCCTCTGCCACAATCGTTCTGCACAGCAACCATTCCCCTACAAACCTTTATCACAACCACCATCAAAAACTCCCATGTATGTATAAATAGCCAAGCAACTTCACTGCCCAGCATAAAAAAATCCCATTCCAGCACCCACCATCACCATAAACCTGCAAGCACAATGCCATAACATTACAAAGCCGTGAATTCAAATCTCAATCAAAATCCATGGTTGAACCCACCCTTGCAACAACCGTGAATCACCCTAAGAAAAACCAAACCCAATCACCATTGTCCCCCACAACATGAAACAGAAACTATTTTGCCCTCAGCCCAGGAAATGACCAACCATTGCGGTCTCCACCTAACATAGCAGCACTAGCGACACACCACCGTGGACCTGCTATTCTTGTTGCCATTCTTCACGCCGTCACGCCTAGTACAACTTTTGGACTCACATCCATCCACCATCCCAACACAACAATCCAAACACCTCTTCAAACCTCAACACAAATCCTCATACCCCAAAACCTCACCGAACTCCTTGTTGTTTCAACCTCAACACGATTCTCTATTAACAAATTCAAAACCCCAACCCCCATAACCACGATAATCTTTGTCGTCACAAACACCACCATAGTCGGTGACACCAACAATATAGAACCGGTCGGCTTCGCTACCATCGTTGTGCGTCATTCGAGCCAAAGAACCACCCACCACATTAGAATCAAACCTAAGCCAAACCCTTGCATTACCATCATTCCATTGCCATCAACAATCTAGAGCTACCCCATGCCACCGCCTCTGCCTCCAACTGCCAAACGCCACCCATAAAACATGACCCGCCATCCACAAACCTAAACCTTCCTCCACGCACCGTCTAGATCTGCGAACCACCACCCCTCTCCGACCCAGATCCGTGCACTAACCGTACCATTGTGTGCTTGGACCGCCGTGCACTGTCGAGCCTCTGCCTTCGTCTCTGTCCCTTGTCTCCCCTCTTTGGAAAACCTCATTACCCAAAACCACTCTTGACCTGGTGCTGTAAACCTGAATCACCAGACCCCGCCATCACACGCCCACAACTACAACGCCCTACGACCCAAGCTGCCACATGCCACCACTAGTCTGTCGTCCCCCTACGAACCCAAACCACCCAGCCGCCGTACACCATTGGACCATGCCCTAAGCTGCCTTGAATCTTCCTCCTCCAAAGCCTCTGTTCCTATGCTGTGAGAAGAAGTTGTCCCTGATTTCTATTTTTTTTTATTTTTGTTTAATTATATTTAGTTTATTTGCATTTGGTTTGATTGCTGATATTGAGATATTTGGGTTTATGTTGTTTGGGCTTTAGTTGAATGTTTGGGTCTAGTTTAGTTTAGTTTAATCAGATCTAGTAGACAAAAAATAAAAAAAGAAAGGAAAAATAGTAGATGGGCCTGGACCACAAAGCTTTGTTCAAATTAGCATAATGGGTCAAGATTGTCTCTAACCATGTGTTGGTAAGGTTAGTCCTTATGGTAAGTTATTTTACAAAAAAAAAAAATTTTAATCAATACATTGACCAATGATAATGATTAAATAGTGGGTGTTATCTTTAATGTCATTTGGATCATAAGGGTTTATTGAGTAACTTAGTACTAACTTGAACCCTGTGCAAGAGTGGATCTATTTTCAACAAAGTCCCTTTTAAAAAAAAAACTTCTTAATTAAAATCAATCAACTCACACTTATTTTCTAAAGAACGACGTAGCTTTGAGTTCTTCATTGCACTTGGAGATACGTAGGAGCGGAACTCTTATTCTGTCAAGCCAAAAATAAATTTTCATAATTAGTTTATCTTTTAATTAAAAAGGTAAAACAAATATTTTCAAGAGTTATCAAGAATTTGCACAACTGATTTAAGGTAACTGTCTCAGGATGAATGTGTTAGGGGTGCTATGGGATTAAGTTTTCACCCTTCCCTATACATAATTGATTCTTGAATCCAATCTGATTTTAAAGACTATTTTCTAAAAAAAATTTTTAATTTTTCCTTATTCAAATAAAATTGGTGGCGACTTCATTTTCTATTTTTTTATTTTTTAAAAATCACATTTGTTCGTCGCTTCCGCCACAGATCTCAGTTGCAACAACTAAGCATTGAGCCTCAGGCTCATATATGCATACCAAATAAAACCAGTAAAACAAATTAAGGGCGTTAGTACCCTATACAAACATCATCAGGTCGGTGTCAGAGTCATCTCTACAAACATACTGATAGGAATATTTATATCAAATATACATCCAAGCGCAAATGTGGTATACAAAAATAACTACAAGAAACCACATTTTACTCTATGCCTATCACAAAAAACACAAGCCAAGCATCAACAGTCCGTCATATGAGGACAAAGTTAGAGGTAAGGAAAGAGGAAGATGACCCTATGAGAATAGCACATGTACAACCTCACGTTCATATAGACTGTGTAGAAGCTATACTCAGGGTAATACACCGACCAACTCTCAACTGGCTCCCAGCCAGTAGATAGTTAGCACTAGCATCTTCAGTTATCAGTAGTATCAAGTGTTGGAATATCATGGAAAAAATAACAGGGTGAAAATTCTAAGAATCCCCAAAATACTAACAAACAAATGTTATCATGATAGCTCAAGCTGCTTCAGAATTTTCACAAAACTTTCATAAATATCTCAGAGAAGTGGCATAAATCAAAACCAATTATTATTCCCGATGTAGAGATTCATTTTAATAATCTAATTCAATATGTCAAAACATATCATTTTTTTCAGAGAACTGTCAAAACACAAATAAAGCAGTCAAACATCATACAAAAGCAGGCAGAAATAGCCAGACATTATAATTCATTTTATTTATTTATAACTTGATTATAAATTTTCTATATTTATTTTGGTTAATTTACTAATTTCCATTATTATTTGGATCATTTTAAACTTAGATTACGCCCTGCGTAATTGTAACTACATGCAAACTAAGATAGATATGCACATAAACAAGCAAGTAAGCTTGGTAATAGTTCTAAGTATATTCGTATGGTCTATATAAGCAAATTGAAGTGGGGGATGTTACACGAAACCCTTGTTCTAGTAAAGGTCAATTTTGGGGTCACCCTCCAAGGTTAAGTAGAAAGGATGGAGACCAGGGGTAGCTTCAAGCTTGAAGTACGTATCTTTGAAGCCCTTGTAAGATTCGTCATGTAGCTCGAAACATATCCTCCTGATGTGGTTGTGAATAGAGATCCACCTCGAATCTCCATTATCTACCGTAGAACGAAAAAGAGATAAAAGAAAACACTTGTCAAAACCAATAAGCCGAAGTGTTGGCACACGATCTCGAATGTCCGAATAAATACCAACTATTAGGATATAGTTCCAAGGGGGCCGATCTTTATCATCTATAAGACCTCGGTTTGGAAGGGCAAGAATAGAAGGCGGATACCCAACAGCGTGAAGAATGTTTCATAAAGATACATAAAATTAGGACCACTTTTCCTCGTGCTACAAATCCTCTCATCCTAGGTGCACAGATGACGAAGTCATCATCATGATTGCCACTTGGTGTCAGCCCCATATATTCCTTTAGGGAAACTACATACCCAACCTTTCTAAGCATGGAACGAATTCCTAGAGGCTCATAGTCCACCCAATTGTAAATCCTTGTTTGGAGGAGGCAGGAACTTGACCAATCTAGCCTATTCATCTACAGGTTTCTTGCATCCCATTTTGGTTTCTAACCTCTAAACATAACCTACAGAGGTTGGAGAATTGTAAAATCATCACTTAAGGGCCCAAGATACCCCTCCACGTCAGCCTTGATCTTGGACCATGGGCGATGTCCTTAGAGAAAGGTATTGAGCCTAGAAGCCTTGAATTGCCTACTACTCTTAGCACACATCTCGGCGAGTGTAGGCGATCTCTGCACCTCGTAGGCAAAAACGCCTCTAGGGGCCCTCCTCTGCTGCTCACGGCTCGACATAGGTGGGGGTGTAGATAAAATTTCTAAAGAAAACCCTTTCTCCGTTACTCCTCATTCCCCTAATCTTACCCATAAACTAAAAAAATGGGAGAAAATAAGGAATGGGAGTACCTGAGAGAGAAAGGAGGGAAGAGGAGCAAAAAACAATGCCGAAAAAAGTGCCGAAGAAGATGAAAAAGAAGAAGAGAATGCTGTAAGAAAAACATTAGAACAAAAAAAAGCGTTAGGAGCAGGGTGCAGAAGGCCGTTGGACTTTCACCAAGAAGTATATAAACCACCATGTGTGGCTACCGAAAATCGTAAAGGGGAAGAGGAAACGGAAATTCTAAGAGAGGAAAAAGAAATAGCAAATACCCCTCCCCTTTAATTATAGGGCGTGGGTAATGCCAACTACCACTAGCGCTTGGGGGCAAAATCGTCCTTCTATCAAATTTTGAAATGATTGATGGGCATGAATACCAAGTGACAACTGCCCACAAATGCACCCTTACTCACCACATGGCAAAAACTTACAGGTGTGCAGGTGAAAGAACATCACAACAATAGACAAAGCATTTGGGACAAGCCAAAGGTCGTGTCAATTATCCACCACGAAACCCTCAATGTCGACATCGGACAATAATACATCGTATGCTAAGCAGGGTATTCTGTGGTCCAACTTCATAAGAAGGTGCGAGCCTATCAAAAGCCCCATTAAAAAAATGTCAATGTCAAGCGTGGACCAAAAAAGACCTTTAGAACTCCCCTTGAAGGAGTTACAAGCTCACCAAGGGTTTTGTTAAAGATGTCTGAGGTAAAAGAGCAAACCAAATCGAACCTCATAGTTTCGTCCTCGCAATGATGAAGCTGTAGACCTAATCAAGATCCTAAGATTTCTGAGGACAAGAGCAAACCAAGCCGACCTTCGAAACTCCATCATGCCCACATCAACTAAGCTAACATAACAAATTTTCGAGATCACTAGTCACTATGGAGCTTAGCACTTTGATAGCCATCAAAGCACCAAATTGGAAGTAATGTTCCAAACTGGAATATTGAGTCCAAAAAAGATCAAGCCCAACAACTAAAGAGAAGGCGCCATCTCAACTATATAGAGATGTCACATCCATATCCAATATGACAAATATTCTCCAATAAATGGTAATGATTGACCAACACACCAAAAGAGAAAATATCCTAAAAGCTTCCCAAAATATTTTGCAAAGAAAAAGGAAAGATTATTATGTCCTTACAACCACTTGCTTCCCAAGGCACTCCACTCTATAAATAGAAGGAATGGCCTCCAAGGTAAGGATCATCTTCCTCACACTCTGCCTCCTTCTACCTACAATAACTTATGCGTTGAAGTGTCTTGCATATTTACCATCCCCCTCACTCCACCGTATCATTGAGGCACAACTATGAGCAACCTATTGTCCAAGGCTGAAACCACTTCATTCACCTTGGTACAAAACATAATACTTTGTCATACAACATCTCAGCTGAGATACAGAAGCTAACGGCTATCTATTTATTACTTTGCTAACATCTTCATAATGGCTACTACGGCAATTAACCTCGTCTTGACCGTAAAATACTAGTACTACACAAGCATCATATTCCGCTTTTCCTTTTCTCTTTTGAGCAAATTTACATAAATTGCAGGTAAAAGATTGAGACTTCAGTTAACTTACATATGTTATCAAAGTACCATAACAGGTTACCAATACAAAATCAAATGGGATTTTACAGCAATTAGCAAACTTCAATTTTATCCAAAATCACATGAGCCATTTACTCAGTGTGCCTAAACCTTCCATAACAAAAGCTGGTGAGAAAGTAGACACTTAAAATTGAAAACCTCTCCATCAAGATTCATAGGCTGCATTTCTTATCTGCAACCGTGTATCACTTCCTGGACTCGGGCTTGGGCTTGAAAATACTTGCCTTGTAGTATCTGAGTTCCTCAATGCTTTCTCTAATATCATCCATGGCTCTATGTTTGTTTTCTTTGGTAGGTGCTTTCTTCTGATCTGCACAAATGATAACCCTTTATAGAATGTTTCTATCTTAGCTCTCGAACTGATTAACTAGTCGATAACACCCGTTGCAACCCAGGGAAAATGCAATAATAATTAATTAGTAAATATCAAATATAAACATGGACCAAATAACTAGAAGGCAAGGATATCCACTGTTTTCCACCTCTTTAAATTGTCCAACTGGTTACCAAGTATTATTAAAATTGGCGGCAAATAACATAGTCAAAAGTAAAAAAAATAAGCCATTAATCCAGCTCAAAGCAAAGGTAGAGGCAGAAGTGATTCAGCACTTCAAACGTCACAAAAAGAAATAACAGAAAAAATATCAATTCGCATCTTCTGGAGTTACATTGATAAATTTCTAAGCATCTTTATACTATACAGAATTATAAATAACATCTAGCAAACCCAAGGACATTCCTTCAAATCAATAACACCAGCATGTTGAATTTAATTGGAGAACCAGGTAGCAGGGGCCATATTCTCATGTTAAGTATTAAAACCACCACTTTATTAAATAATAATTGAAGATAATATCATTACAGGATGTGACCATACT
The DNA here is from genome assembly GCA_029884595.1 of Ormosia semicastrata. Lineage (NCBI taxonomy): Eukaryota > Viridiplantae > Streptophyta > Magnoliopsida > Fabales > Fabaceae > Ormosia > Ormosia semicastrata. The sequence goes on along the minus strand of JAQQTO010000042.1, from coordinate 20,805,583 downwards.
GGGGGGGTAGCTTCCAGATTTTCACTCTCACATTCTATTTCTCCTTTTGTGGTTGAGTGGAGCTTGGAAATAGCACACAAAAGGAAAAGAGTCCATGTAAAGCAGTGTTACCAAATTCGCTAGTCCCTCCTCCCCCCCCCCTCTCTGAACCACGATTTGGTATGCGCATTCCAGTTTGCGGTGCTCTATTGTTCTAGTTGGCTGCGGGACGAGTACTAAAATGTAATTATAGAATTAGAGAGAATTGGAGGAATTGTGTGTAAATTCACACACAAGTACATTGATATTTATATATAGAAGTGGTACATTGAGTAAGTAAATACATTGAATAAGTAAACACTAATTCCTATGAAGTGATGATTACAATATCTAGTAATCATCACTTATAAGTCAGCTATGAAACATGTGAAGCATGTGAAACATGGCTTAATTCTATCATTCCCTCTCAAGTTGGAGCATATATGTCATATGAGCCAAGCATGTTACAAATAAAATCAACCCGAGTCCCTCTAAGGGACTTAGTAAATATATCGGCTATATGTTTGTTGGAGTTGACAAATCTAATAGTAATCTCGCCTGAAAGAATGACAGTCAATCTCCATATGTTTAGTCCTTTCATGAAAAATCGGATTAGAAGCAATATGTAAAGCAGCTTGGTTGTCACAAATCAGTTTCATTTCCTTGACATCTCCCAATTTTAGCTGCTGAAGCAATTGCTTCAGCCACGTAAGTTCACATGTTGCTGCTGCCATAGCGAGACACTCGGCCTCTAAGTTGGACCTAGCAACTATGTTATGTTTTTTACTCTGCCATAAGATTAAGTTACTTCCAATAAAGACACAATACCTGAGGTTGATCTTCTATCTGATGGTGAACCTGCTCAATCAGCATCAGAATAGCCAACGACTTGAGCATTGCCTTTGTTTTCATAAAATCACCCTTTTCCTGGTACACTCTTGATGTATCTAAGAATGCTAACCACGACATCTCAATGACTATCACAATGAGCATTTAGAAACTGGCTTACCACACTTACAGCAAAAGTAATGTCTGGTCTAGTTACTGTAAGGTAGTTAAGTTTACCAACTAGACGTCTATATCTGCCAGAGTCTGTTAGTGTCTCCCCCAGACCTAGTAGCAGTTGGACGTTGAGATCCATCGGAGTATCACTAGGGCAGTAATCCAACATTCATGTTTCTTCAAGTATGTCTAAAGCATACAGGTCTTTGCGTGATGGCAACTCATATATGAGATTGAACAATCTCAATGCCCAAAAAATATTTTAGAGAGCCTAAATCTTTCGTCTAAAAATGATTTGACAGATGTTGCTCTAGATGTTGGATATCATCCTCATCATTCCCTGTAAGGACAATGTCATCTACATAAACAAGGTAGATACAAAGGTTAGGTGAAGGGTGTTGGAAGAACACAAAGTGATCAGCCGCACATTGAGTCATGCCGAATTGCTAGATGATAGAGTTGAATCTCCCAAACCAAGCGCAAGGAGATTGTTTAAGTCCATAGAGAGATCGGCGTGGTCAGGAGACTAAGTCTAGTGCTTTGTGAGTAGTAAATCCTGGTGGTTGTTGCATATAGACCTTTTCTTGTAATTCACCATGCAAGAAGGCATTCTTGATGTCTAGCCGATAAATGGGCCAAGAGTGAATAGTAGCTATGGCAAGAAAGAGGTGAACCGAAGCAATCATAGCTACAAGAGAAAAGGTATCCTCATATTCAAGGCTTTGCAAAGATCTGTGTGTATCCTTTGGCTACTAAGCGGGCTTTCAAACGATCAACTTTCCCATTAGGACCTATCTTAATAGTATAGACTCATCGACAACTAACAGTCATTTTACCAGGAGGTAAGGGGACAAGTTCCCAAGTACCACTAGAGTGTAAAGCAGTCATTTCGTCAACCATAACTTGTCGCCATCCTGGATGAGATAGAGCTTCACCTATAGTATTGGAAATAGAAACAGAGGACACAAAGACATAATAAGAAGGTGATAAACAATGATAACTCAAATGACAAGCATAAATAGGGTTAGGATTATGAGTGGACCAGATACCTTTGCGTAATGCTATGGGCAGTTCTGGTGCAGGAGGCGAAGCCGGAGAGGCTGATGGAGTAGAAGATAAGTGACAAGGAAGAATGGAGACTGGATCTAAAGCAAGACGAATGTCTGTCTAATCAAATGGGTTGATGGATGCATCAATAGGGTGTGCACGTGGTCTCCGTTGATATGTGATCTAGGGAGGAGCTGAGACAGGTGTAGGACTAACCTGAACAAGAGGACCAACTGGGAGCATAATGTTAAGGTCATGATGCCCAATAGAGGTAGATGGAAAGAAGGGACGGGTCTCAAAAAGCTGACATCCGTAGAGACAACATATCGTTTGAGATCTAGGGAGTAGCATCGATAACCTTTTTGCAACCAAGAGTAGCCTAGGAAAAGACACTTAAGGAATTTGGCAACTAATTTATCTTTTCCAAGAGTTAGGTCATGTACAAAACAAGTACAGCAAAAAATACGAAGAGGAAGAGAATAGAGATCCTAGTTGGGAAACAACAGAGAACGGGGCACTAGATTTTGGAGGACAGAAGAAGGCATATGATTAATGAGATAGCATGCAGTCATGATTACGTTGCCCCCAAAACGAAGTGGTGTATTGAAGTGAAGGAGCAAGGTACAAGCAATTTCGACTAAGTGTCGATTTTTTCTTTCGGCTACACCATTTTGTTGTGGGGCATAAGCACATGACAATTGATGTAAAACACCCTGTGAAGTCAAAAAAGATTGAAACAGGGTAGAAAAACATTTGCGGGCATTGTCACTTTGTAGAACTCTAAGAGGTACCAAATTGAGTTTGGATTTCTGAATAAAAACCTTTAAATATGGAAAAAAGTTCAGAGCAATTTTTCATTACAAACAACCAAGTAAAATGGGAAAAATCGTCAATAAAAGTAACAAAATATTGATAACCCAATGTAGAAGTGACACGATTAGGACCCCAAATATCTAAGTGAATTAAAGCCAAAGGAGCATTAGCTCGTTTATTGACTCTTTCAAGAAATGAACTACAGACATGTTTTCCCAACTGACAAGACTCATAGTGTTGACACTTTAGAAAGACTAGGTACCATAACATATAACTTTTGTAGGCTAGGATGTCCCAAGCGTTGATAAACGATTTCAGGTGACTCAATGACAAAACAAGCAATAGGAGATCCTGGAACAGTGAGGTGATACAAGCCTCAAGACTCACGTCCTACTCCAATCGTCTGTCCAGTACCCCGATCCTGTACAAGAACGATATCATTAGCAAAGATAACAAAATAAGGCAAGGTATGAGTGAGTTTGCTTATAGATATCAAATTAAAGGGACAACCAAGTACAAACAGTACAGAATCTAAAGATAAGGTAGGAGAAAAGAGATTTGCTACCAAACATATGATAAGAAGTGCCAGAATCAAGGATCCAAGGTCCCAAAGATGAAGACTGGGAAAGAAAGGCTACAGGATTACCCGTCTGAGTGAAGGTGTAGTGGACTGCATGGCTTCCTTGAGCTGGATGTTCTCAATATACTCAGCGACAAAGAAGGAAACCTCGTCAAATGAGTCATATGGGACAACCTAAGCATCATTCATAGTTTTAGACTGTTGGTTGGCCTTGGTTCCGCACTATTCCTCAATGTGACCAAATTTGTTGCAAAAGGTGTAGCGAGCACGAGTACCACCGCAACCTCCTCCCTGTCCACCCTGGTTGCTGGATTGGGAAACCAATGCAGATAATTCAGCAAGTGCAAGGGATTAAGCAACAACTGTAGGAGTTGAAAGACGCACTAGTTGTTCCAAGATTGAATCATATGAAGGAACGATAGGACTTGAGAGTATTTGATTGCAGACTGAGTCAAGCTTAGGTAGCAAACCAACAAGGGCAAGGACCATGAAGAACTTTCCACGTTGTTCGACATGTTTGTCTGCATTATCAATGAAGGGCATGAGTGCATCAAACTCAACAATCAAAGTATCAAGCTTACTCAGATAGGTCTCCATATCCATGTCTTGTTTCTTAGTGGCGATCAGGTTAGAAACAATGTTGTAAAGAAGGTTGACATCATTGGAGTATAATTTCTTAGCCTTGGCCCAAATATCATAGCATGTTTGAAAAGCATGTTGAAGCTTGGCATCAATGGAGAACCACAATACACTACAAAGAGAAGCATCAATTTGTTTCCACTTGGCCTGGTCCTTGTTGGGAATCTCCTTGGCTTGTTTGACTAAGTGATCATGATGGCCTTGTCCTTCAAACCATAACTATACAGTAGCAGCCCAAGATGTGTAATTGGCTGCTCCCACCAATTTGTCACATGGGATCAATGGGAAAGTGGTGAAGTTGATGGCAGAAGGTGAGTTAGAGGTAGACATGCTGGTATGGGTGAAAAATAAGACTTAAGAAGGTCTTAGGTTGTTGGGCAAAAGGTGTTTCGGTCTAGAAATAGTAAGGAGTAGTGAGCAGCAGGTAGAGAGGGTTAGCACTCAAGTTTCTAGATCTCGGAAGCAGAAGCCAAGGTTGGAAAAGGACTAGAGAGTGGCTAGAGGTGTTGCTCGCGAAGTCTAGTGGTCAGAAAGTGAGCCACGCGCTCACAAGCGATGGGCGCGCGTGAGATGGCAGGAGGTGGTGCATAGGGGCACAGAGATTTGAATGCACGCAAGGAGGCGCGTGCGATGGCGAGAGGTGGTGGGTCAGCGGCAGAAAGGCCGATTGGTGGGTTCTGCCTCCGATCTAGGGTCGCCAGCGGTGGATGGCGTCACCGAAAAGGTTGCAGCCAGTGGAGGCACGGCTGCTTGGAAGGTAAAATGTACCAAAAACCACTAGTGTGATGCACAGGAGTTTGAGGATCTTATCCTACTACTGATACTATATAGAATTAGAGAGAATTGGAGAAATTGTGTGTAAATTCACACAAATATATTGATGTTTATATACAGAAGTGGTACATTGAATAAGTAAACACTAATTCCTATCAAGTGATGATTACAATATCTAGTAATCATCACTTATGAGTCAGCTATGAAACATGTGAAGTATGTGAAACATGGCTTAATTCTAACAGTGAACATTGACGTTCCAACAACACATGACTTGCTTGGGCTTTTTCGTTCTAATACTTGATAAACACAATTTTCATATATTAGTTAACCCTCATATTTAGTCTTAAACTTCTTATATGCTTAATTGATTGGTTTTGGTCACATTTTATAAGTTTGGATTCAAATTAGGCTTAATTGTATTTTTTAGCATTATTGAGAATTTTACACTGTTTCTGTATTTTGGACATAACTTGAATTCTAGACATCTAAAAATTATAAATTGTATCTTGTAAGAAAGCTGAGAGAGAGGTCTACAACTTTGATGCAGAGCTCGAAGGCTGAATCGGATGTCTAGTGGGTCAGATTGGGCGACAAAGTCAAAACAGAGATGCTGTCATTGGAACCTGGACGATGTGCAAAGATTGGGTCATAATTTGGGCTATAAGTGTCATTTGGAGCTGAAACTGGTGCCATATGAAAGCTAAGACATAGATCTTGCCATATGAAAACTGAGACATAGATCTTCAATTCTTATGAAGAACACTTATCAAAACAGTGACGTTTTGACGGTGTTTTAACCTTTTGAAGTCGCCTGACGGGTTCAGAAAGCTGTTAAGAATGTTTGGGGCATAACTCTCATTCTAAGCCCAAATTATGCAAATTAGGTGTCCAATTAAAGCTAAGAGGAAGAGGATTAACCCTAACTTGAGGGAAAACTTAGATTTTTAATTTTAGAGATAGTTATTTAAGTAACAACAGTAACCACGAAACTCAACCCTAATTTTCTCCTAGCCCAAATCTGGACAGAGGAGGTCAAGACGAGTCGAACAAGACAAGATGCAGTTGGAACTGTGGCCGAAAGCCCCTCACGCAAGTCTAGAAGGTGGCGTGTGGGCGCAAATGCATCTAGGAAGGAGTGGAACGTGGAGGTGCGTGTGGACTTCGATGGCGACGCGCTTTGGTTGGTTGACCGATTTGGAAGTGTTGAAGACAATGGAGGCAGCAGTGGTCAAAAAAGCCGACGAACGAGCGGCGAGGTAACACTGACAGTCGCGGAAGAGGGAGAAAACAATGGCCAGAATGAGACACGGCAGAGGGAGGCGGCTAACTGAAGTAAAACACATTTGGCCGCAAAAAAATTTGTCACCAGAGGACAATAGATTGACAAGGTGTGCATGGTTTTAGAATTGCCTCTCTTTAAGCTCTAGATACCATGTTCAGAGAGAGATGTGATACAAAACATTAACCTAATACTCCTATTTATACTAATAATCTAAGTATAAGTGTAGTACAATAAGTACAAGCTAGCCAAATAACGATCCTAACATAATAGGAATCTTAATATTCAAACAAAACCCAACAACTTTGGAAAATTAAGATATCTCTTTCTCTATTGGAGGAGACGAGGAAGGGGGTGGAAATCAAAGGGCTAAAAAAAGAAATCAGAATTTCAAAACAAATATTAAATTTCTGTATGCTTCAATGCAACAATAGTACTCACCCTTAGGATACCAGCGAATACAAAGAGATTTAACACTACTAACATCAACAAGCACATGAGAGAAGAGAGCAGCCAAATCCGGCATGTATTTCTGCACAAATAGATCTAGTTAAGACAGGTAATGCAACAGGATATAGAGATACTCACGTATGTTACCAATTAAGAATAACAATATGTACATTCAACAAAGCTTGATCAGGATATGGGAGATGTTAATCCAAGGAAGTAAGAATACGAATATCCGTCCCTTATTTATTTTCCAGATAAAATACATACTAAATTGTTTTTTTCTTGGTTAAGGGAAAGCTTGATTAAATCAATGTCTCAAGTCAAGAGATGAAGCAGGAAGTAAAGTAAAAAATAAATATTAAAAATGATAAAAGCAAAAGGAGAGTTCAGAATAAGACCAAAGTGGACAAATTAGATATAACTGTTCATTTAAAAAGAAAAACAAAAGCAAACGAGAGAGAGAGAACATGGAAAAGACTCAAAAAGACTGCAAATATTACTGAAAGTTTTCTTGATACAAGCATGGAACTAGGGGGACAATGGCATCAGACATTGGTGATAACCAAGAAGATTAGTAAATTGAAGGAAAAGAAGGACCAGTTTTCAAGTTTGTAAATATATTCTATATTCAGATGACAAAGAAGTTTCTGTGTAGTGTCTTCAATTGATCTTTTACACAAATTTCCAAGTTTATATTGTTAAGAGTCCCACATCGTCTGCCTCAATATTTCGGGTGCGATTTATATATCTGTTGGGCTACTCTACTTAATGTTAATTGATTTTAGGTTGGAATCTAACATGATATCAGAGCCAAGATCCAATCTCTATCGCATACTTCGTTAGGCTTGTTTCCGCCTACTTCGCTAAGCTCGCTTGTTCCGTCCAGGCATCTGTGGAAGAAGGTGTTAAGAGTCTCATATCGACTGTCTCAATATTTCAGATGCGGTTTGCATATTAACTAGATGCCGCAAATAGGGGTACATAATTCATATAGAACACAAATTGTTGGTATGATATGGATCAGACAAATCAACAGCCATGTCATGATGTCACGTTCTAAGGTTAAACAAATCAAAATTTCACTCTTGTTCCAATTCCAATCAGGATTTTTTTAAAACATTAAAATTATACAACATAACCAAATATTTGCAGCAATAATCAAGACTTTTATGGATCTGGTAGACTGGTACAAAGACAAATAGCATTATGAATATGATAATTAGAAAATACAAACATTTCAACAAATTAAGTCATTAGCTACAAGTAATAGTATGGCAGAAACAATACCTTTAGAAATAGAAAATCCACATATACTGAATTTCCTGCCAAATGAGGTGTGTATGAACCAACATATCTTTTAACAAATTCAATAACCTGCAGTCGTCCAAGATATTACACAATTACATTACAGAATCCAAAAAATATAAAAGAAAGAGGGAAAAGAGACTCGATTAATGCATTGAAGCAAGGACCATGAAGTACAAAATTTAACAGGAAAATTACAAAATATTAAAGAGAGAATTCTTGACAAAAATATTTCCAGTTTATGAACCATTAACCACTCAAGTGGTTAATTAAGTTAATAAGTGGTTACTCATTAATTACTTCTTGAACATCATTGATGTTATAACCAGATGCCCAGAGGAGAATAAGAAGAGAAATCAACACAGAATTCACCATGGTTCAACCTACAGCAAACCATAGACCTACTTCCACGGACAAAATAGAGAGAAAATTCACTATGATCAATGAAGATTACAAGGAGTGGCTGCTCAAGACTCAACCACTTATCCCAATCTAGGAAGCACGAATACGACACGACACAGACAAGGCGACACGGCACATTTCTAAAAATATAGGACACAACATGGCTGGGACACGTTATATAATAAAAGTAAAAGTTAATAATTATAATATAAAATATTTAACATAAAGTCATAAATTCATCTTAACATTCTACGATTACTAAAAAAAAATCATAATTTTTTCTATCTTCCTTATTCACTACCACTACATATGTTTATATATTTCAATTTCTATCTAGTTGTTTGCCGTCTTTCAATTATTTTACTATGCCTAAAAAATGGCTATATTGGTTTCTCTATCTAGTCTTTACTTTTAGTTTATTATTATTGTATTTCATGGATATATCAATTTTGGGGACAACTGAAAGTTCAAAGTTGATAGAGATACCATAAGAAAAGGCAAACTCTTAAACCAAGAAAAAGACAAAAAGGAAAGCAGAATAGCTTTGATAGGATAAGCAGAAAGGGTGAGAAGGTCGGGCAATGGCTAGCGCTGACCGGAAGAAGGAAGCACCACTGCAGTACTGTTAGTTACTGCGATGTTGTGAATGCTGTCACCGCGAGGAAGAAGACCACTGTGCTGTGAACACTGAGAGGTGCTGTGAACACTGAGATGAAGAGGAAGAGGTATACTGTGCGACAGTGCCCTTTTTAGGAAGTGGGTCGTGTCAGTGAGCAGCTTTGGCTGAGCCTTGTCCAAGGCAGGTGGAAGCTGTATCCAATGCCAGAAAGCCAGAAAAGTTTAAAAATGGAGCTAGACACCACATGAACACTTGTTTGGCCGTGTCACTGGCAGAACAGTGTCAAAAACATTTCTGACACTGGTACAGTGAGCTTCTCACCGTGTCCGTGTTTCATATATCCCAATACACCCTACACTCAAAAAGATATTATGAGAAGACCTAACTACTGAATTAACAAGATATATATAATTGTAGTCCATAATATAGTTTGTAATTTGTAAATAGCTCCCTCGGGAGTGTTAGATGTAAGAGAAATAGAGTCATTGGGAGAGTTGCTGAAGGCCTTGACCAAATTAGCCAAGCACGATAATATATATATGCTGTGAGAAATTACAGGATAAACAGAAAGACCAAAATACCCTTACACATGTCACATGCTATTATACTTAACACTCCCCTAAAGCTGGGGCATAGATATTAATCATGCCTAGCTTGTTACATATAACATCTACTCTATTTATGACTAAGGCTTTAGTGAAAATATCAGCTAACTGGCCTCTAGTCCGAACATGTTTCAATGAAATCAACCCTTGCTGAAGCTTTTCCCGAACAAAATGCAATCCACCTCTATGTGCTTTGTTCTTAAATGGAAGATAGGGTTATTGGCGATATGTATAGCAGCCTGATTATCACACCAGATTTCCATAGGATGAGAGCTTCCAACACCAAGCTCCTTCAGCAAATGAGATATCCATATGAGTTCACACGTAACTTGTGCCATTGCCCTATACTCAGATTCAACACTAGAGCAGGACACTACACTCAGCTTTTTACTTTTCCAAGATACAAGATTACCTCCAACAAAAACACAATATCCCGTTGTGGACCTCCTATCAACGGGGGATCCTGCCCAATCCGCATCAAAGAAACCCTACACTTTACAAGTACCTCAGTTTTGATAGACAACCCCACGAACTGGGGCTCCTTTAAGGTATTTTAAAATATGAACAACTGCATCCCAATGTGTGGTTCTGGGTGATGATAAAAATTGATTAACTACACTTACGGAGAATGCAATGTCAGGTCATGTAACTGTGAGGTAGTTTAGCTTTCCTACCACACTCTGATATCTTTCTGGATCTTCCAAGACATTTCCATCCTCACTGTGCAACTCCACATTTGGTATCATAGGAGTATCTAGCGGTTTAGCTTTTATAAGTCCAGTATTTGTCAATAAGTCAAGCACATACTTCCTTTGAGAAAGGAAAATGCCTTTCTTACTTCTAGACACCTTGATTCCAAGAAAATATTTTAGTTCTCCCAAGTCTTTTGTTTGAAACTGACTGTGAAGAAAGGTTTTAAGATTACTTATACAAGACTATCACTGCCAGTTATTACAATATCATCTACATACACCAAAAGAAGAATGCATCCAAATTGAGACTGTCTATAAAACATTGAATGATCATAAGTACTCTTTTGCAAACCAAAGTCAATCACTGTTGTGCTAAACTGTCCAAACTAGGCCCTTGGTGATTGTTTCAACTCGTATAACGACTTCTTTAATTTGCAAACCTTCCCTGACTCCCCTTGAGCAACAAACCCGAGTGGTTGCTCTAAGTAAACTTCCTCTTGCAGATCATCATGAAGGAATGCATTCTTTACATCAAGTTGATAAAGAGGCCAACTATGAATAGCAACAAGAGAAATGAAGAGGCAAACAAAGGTGAGCTTGGCCACCAGGGAGAAGGAGTCAAAGTAGTCAACCCCATAGGTTTGACCATACCCTTTAATGACTAAACAAGCTTTCAATCGAGCCACAGATCCATCAGGATTCATTTTAACTGCGAAGACCCATTTAGAGCCAATTGCATGCTTGCCAACAAGGGCACAAGATCCCAAGTCTAATTTAGCTCAAGAGCATGCATTTCATCTTCCATAGCAGCTCGCCAACAAGAGTGACATAAGGCTTCAGACACTGACTTGGGAACTATAATAAAGTCCAGAGAGGCAACAAAAGACTGGGAGGAAGATGATAAGGTAGAATAAGAGACAAAATGTAGAAATAGGATAAGTGCAACATCTTTTACCTTTGTGAAGAGCAATGGGCAAGTCAAGACTAGGATCAGATAACGAGGGAGGTGAGGCAGGATCCAAAGATGAAGCAGCTAGTGGAGGCAATGAGTCACTAGGTATTAGTTGGTGCCATGTTTGTTTGTTTCACACGGCGAGTGTAGACCTGAGTAATGAGAGGCCGAGAATTAGCTGGGGTTGAAGAAGTAGATGGTGTAGCAGACAACATAAACTAGGAAATCATCTTCACTTACAATTGAGAGAATAGAACTTGAGGTAGTGAGGAAAGGGGTGGATTCAAAGAAGGTGACATCAGCAGAAACAAGAAATTTACCCAAAGTGGGAGAAAAACACCGATATCCCTTTTGGTGTCGAGAATACCCAAGAAAAATGCATTTAAGGGAGAGGGTCAAGTTTGGTCAAGTGAGGGCGAACATCTTGCACAAAGCAAGTACAACCAAATACACGGGGAGGGAGAGGAAATAAAATATGAGAGGGAAAGAGAGTGGAGTATGGTATACTACCATTCAAGACAGAGGAAGGCATGCGGTTGATCAAGTAGCAAGCAGTAGCAACAACATCAAACCGAAACTCTTTTGGAACCTGCATTAAAGAGCAAGGCTCGAGCAATCTCAAGTAAATGGCGTTTTTTCCTTTCAGCTACCCCATTTTGTTGAAGGATAACTATACAAGAAGATTGATGAATGATACCCTATTAGGAAAGAAAAGTAGAGAAAGGGGTAGAGAAATATTCTTTGGCATTGTCACTATGCAAGCTATGAATTAGATATCAAGTTGCGTTTTAACCTCAACATACTTGAATATCAGACCACTTAGAGAGAATTTTTGAATTGCTTGAGTCAAAAATACTCAGTAGGTGTGATTTATATATACACATCAGAATTACAATTTACAAGGTAATTAATAAAATAGCTTACTCCCTATGTACATGAATCTAATAAATTCTAGTATACATGAACATGTACATGAACCTATGGAACGGTTCATGGAACCTTATTAATGAATCTCAATAATCTCAACACTCCTCCTCAAGCTGGTGCATATATGTCTTAAGCATCTAGCTTGTTACATATGTATGTTATCCTTGGACCTCGGAGTGACTTAGTGAACACATCCGTCAGCTGATCATCAGAATTCACAAATGATGTGCTAATTTCTCTAGAGATAACCTTTTCACGAATAAAGTGACAATCAATCTTTATGTGCTTAGTCCACTCATGGAAGACTGGATTAGAGGCAATGTGCAAAGCTGCTTGATTATCACAAATAAGATTCATGGACCCTATTTTACAAAACTTTAACTCAGAAAGAAGTTGCTTTAGCCATATGAGTGCGCATGTAGTAAGAGTCATAGCTCGATACTCTGCTTCTGCACTCGATCTAGCAACAACATTCTACTTTTTGCTTTTCCATGCAATGAGATTGCCTCCAACAAGAACACAATAACCTGAGATTGATCGCCTATCACTTGGGCAACCTACCCAATCTGCATCTGTGTAGGCAATAATATCAGTATGACCTCTATTCTCATATACCTACCCCCATCCCGGAGAACATTTAATATATCTCAAGATTCGAATTACTGTGTCCCAATGACTGTTACAGGGAGAGTTAAGAAATTGGCTCACAACACTAACAGCAAAAGAAATGTTTGACCAAGTCATAGTAAGATAATTCAACTTCCCTACTAGTCTCCAATACCTTCCTGGATCTGAATAGGGCTCCCCCTGATCTCGCATAAGTTTAACATTAGAGTCCATAAGAGTGTCAATCGGTTTACAATTTATCATTTCTGTTTCCTCCAAAATATCAAGAGGATACTTCCTCTGAGATATAGCAACATCAGTGCTGGATTGAGCTACTTCAATTCCAAAGAAGTATCGTAACTGTCCCAAATCTTTGGTTTAGAAATGTTGAAACAAGTGTTCCTTGAGGCGTTTGATGCCATCATGATCATCTCTTATAATGACAATGTCATCTACATAAACAACATGATAAATGCACTGATTAGAGGAAGAATGTTTATAAAACATAGAGTGGTTTGCTCCACTGCAAATCATGCCGAATTGTTTAAGGACTGTGCTAAATCTGCTAAACCAAGCTCAAGGGCTCTGCTTAAGGCCGTATAAGGCCTTATGTAACCTGCAAACATATCCATGTGACTCCCCTGAGCAACAAACCTAGGAGGTTGTTCCATATAAACCTCCTCTTCTAAATAACCGTGAAGGAATGCATTTTTAATGTCCAACTGATGCATAGGCCAACGGTGCATGGTTGCCATGGATAAGAATAAACGAACAGAGGCCATTTTCGCAACTAGGGAGAAAGTATCACCATAATCTAGCCCAAATACCTGAGTATAGCCTTTAGCTACTAAATGGGCTTTCAACCGATCAATCTAACCATCTGGGCCCACTTTGATAGTAAACACCCAATGACAGTCAACAATAGATTTCCCTGAAGAAGAAGGAACAAGTGTCCAAGTGTTATTAGATTCTAAAGCTGCCATCTAATCAATCATAGCCTATCGCCATCCTGGATGAGAGTGCTTCCTAGACAGTTTTAGGAATAGAAACAGAGGAAATAGCAGACACAAAGGCATAATGGGAAGGAGATAAATGGTTATAACTAAAGAAATTATAAATTGGATGAGGGTTACGAGAAGACCTTGTACCTTTGCGAAGAGCTATAGGTAAATCAACAGGAGATGCAAGTAGATCCGGAGTAGGTTCAGAGATTGGAGCAGAAAATGAATCACCTGTCTCTTCAATGGCAACTTCCTCTGCTTGTGTTTGGCGAGGACGACGCTGATAAGTAATAAGAGAACGAGGAGTGGGAGACACAGATGGAGAAGAAGACCCTGACAAATCTGATACTGAAGAATCAGTAACTAGTGGAATAGGAAAATTGATGGGCAATACCTGGGAGATAGAATCTGGTGTCACCGACGTAGTGAAATAAGGTGTATCCTCAAAAAAGGTGACATCGGCAAACATGTAGAAACGATGAGTAGAAGGTGAATAGCATCTATATCCTTTCGGTACACGAGAATAACCAAGAAAGATACACTTGACAACACGAGTAGACAATTTATCAATACTTGGTGTGAGATCATGTACAAAGCAAATAGAACCAAAAACACGTGGGGGAACTATGAAAAGTGGGTCTTGAGGAAACAACAAGGAATAATGTACTTTGTTATTCAAGGCAGAGGATGACATCTGATTTATCAAAAAACCAGCAGTGAGTACGGCATCACCCAAAAATTTTAAAGGTGCATTGGCATGTAACAAAAGGGTACAAGCAATTTCAATAATATGACGATGTTTTCTTTCAACAATATCATGTTGTTATGGTGTATGTGGACAAGAGGATTGATGAACTATGCCATGAGAAGCCATAAAATGATTAAGGGAAGCAGAAAAATATTTTTTTGCATTATCACTACGTAAGATGCGAATAGGATGTCCAAATTGAGTTTGAATTTCATTGCAAAAGTTCTGAAAAATAGTACATAACTCTGAATGTTCCTTCATTAAAAAGATCCAAGTACATCTTGAAAAGTCATCAATGAAAGTAACAAAGTACCTATAGCCTAAGACAGAATTGACTCGACTAGGACCCCAAATATCTGAATGGATAAGACCAAAGGGAGAAGTTGTTTTATGATGAACTGAACTTGGAAAGGAAGCTCAAATATGTTTACCAAGCTGACATGACTCACATTCTAGAGATTGCAGGTGAGAAAGATGAAGGACCATTTTCTTCAGTTTATTTAGATTTCGATGACCCAAACAACGATGAAGGAGACTCTGTGAATCAGCAACGGTGCAAGCAATTGAAGGAGGCTGAAAATAGTAGAGACCATGTGATTCAGATCCTGCGCCAATCGTTTGTCCCGTATTCCGATCCTGTATAGAGAAAGAATTAGCAGTAAAGGTTATGGAACAATTAAGATTACAAGTGAGTTGACTAACGGAAACTAGATTAAAGGAGCAACCAAGAATAAAGAGTACAAAATTCAATGGCAAGGAGGGAAGAGGTGTGACTTGACCAATGTCTTTGGCTTTTGCCTTGGAGCCATCGGCAAGAGTGATATAGTGTGAATTTTTGGGTTGTGATATTTTTGAGAAAAGAGAGGGATTACTAGTTATGTGATCGGAAGCACCAGAATCCAAAATCTAGGATCCAACAGGCGAGGAATAAGAGAGACAAATCGTAGAATTACCAGTATGAACTACAATTGCTGAAGATGAATTCTGTTGTGCTACCTTGAACTGAAGAAATTCTTTATATTCAGCATCTGACAAAATATTCTAATTATTACCTCCACTTTCATCCTGTTTTTCTGGACCCGAAGACTGAGAATAAGTCACATGAGCTGACTTTTCTGGAAATCCAATTAGGGAATGGCATTTATCTTGAGTGTGCTGTACGAGCACTGTGGACGATTACTGGAACCACGACCTCCTCGTCCACCTCGACCACAACCTCGGCCTCCACGACCTGTCACATTAGAAAAGAATGCAAATGACTCTAAACCTGGCGAGGAACCAGCTCCTGACACAGCCTCCGGAGAAAGAACACACAGTAGACGATCAATGAGATTTTCTACTATAGGGACATTGGGATTTGTCAAAATTTGGTACTGAACAGATTCAAAGTCTTTGTGAAGACCGTGAAAGACAAACACCATACACATATTATCGATCTTATTCTGGACATCATCTCTGGTTAGGGCCAACTTGACTTCATCAATGATAGACTGAGCTTTATTCAAATACATCGGGAGATCATGATCTGTCATTTGGAGTGTAGCTAAATTGTGCACCACATCATAGAGGCGTTGGACATCATTTGAATAAACACTTCGAGCCTTCTTTCATATGTCGTAGCATGTTTTATAGGTGCGAACATGAACCATCAACTTTGGGTCAATGGACTGCCATAAGAGCGAAACCAGCTAATAATCAGCTGTCTTCCATTGGTCTCATTCTGTAATATCGATATCTTCAGCCTTTTTGATTAGATGGTCGGAGAGACCTTGTCCCAAAAACTAAATCTCCACAGCAGCTTGCCAATACATATAGTTTCTTCCATTGAGTTTTTATGAAGTAATAGATGGATTACCAGAGAAAACAAAAGAGACAGCGGCCTTATTTGAGATAGTAGAAGCACCAGAGGCAGCGTTTGAGGTTTCTGACATGGAAGCCATTGAAGAACGAAGGTGGGCTCCTAAGACCCACTAGCCAAACAAGGACGAACAGAACAAGTGACCACTTGAACAACGTTTGGTGCATCGTATAAAGAAGACATGATAGTATAAGCTAATACTATCAGGTCTTATTCAATGTTTGGTGCATTCAACTGATAGTATAATGAAATCAGGTCAAGTCATTTTATCCTATTCTAAGTTGATAACTCTATCCTCTCCCCTAGTACATGATAAGACATGATAGGATTTCTATTCTAATCTTATCCTCAATTTCATTTTTATCACTCTTCTCCCTTGTGCCACCACCACCACCACCACCACCACCACCACCACCACCACCACCACCACCGTCACTACCACCACCACCACCACCACCGCCACCACACCACCACCACCACCGCCGCCGCCGCCACCACCGCCACCGCCGCCATCCACCACCACCACCGCCACCATCACCACTACCACCATTCTGCCGCCGCCGCCGCCGCCGCCGCCACCACCACCACCACCACCATAAGGCTTTTTTATTATTGTTTTCTAATTATTTTAACTTTTATGCTAAAGGATATTTTGGTCTTAAAAAAAATGTTATACAATCAGCTAATTTATCCTTTTGTTATCAAACAAAAGATAGGATTATGTCTTATCCTATTAATTATACTATCATACTTTATACTATCCTATCATTTTATCTTATACTATACTATCATGTGCACCAAACGTAGCCTCAGGGAGGTCCGACGAGCAGAATGGGATCGGCGGCGACAAAATCCAGTAACGGGAAGGCGGCACGTGGCTTACACGCGTCGGACGTTGAACAAATTGGTGGCGGCGCGTGGAGCACTCTCCGGCGACAGGACATGGAGGGACGACTGGAAATGGCCGTCTGAGATGACTGAGGCCCTCACTCTGACAGATGAGGGAACTTTGGACGAGGTTCCAGCCTTGACAGCGGCTGAAACAGTAACAGTGATGAAGAGCAGGGGCGGGATCAACCCGCTCTAATACCAACTTGAATATCAGACCACTTAGAGAGAATTTTTGAATTGCTTGAGTGAAAAATACTCAGCTGGTGTGATTTATATATAAACATCATAATTACAATTTACAAGGTAATTAATAAGATAGCTTACTCCCTATGTACATGAATCTAATAAATTCTAGTATACATGAACTTGTACGTGAACCTATGGAACAGTTCATGGAACCGTATTAATGAATCTCAATAATCTCAACAAACACAAAAATTACAAAAAATAGAAAATAATTCAGAACAATTTTTCATAAAATATAGCCATGTTAGACGAAAGAAATCATCAACAAAAGTGACAAAACACCTAAAACCCAACTTGGAAGTCGTAGAACAAGATCCCCAAACATCAGAATGTATTAACTCGAGAGGGGACACAGCCCATTGGTTTATCCTAGGTATGTAAGGTACTCTATGATGTTTGGCAAACTAACAAGACTCACTCAATTTAGGACAGAGAATGTAAGCTTGGACACAATTTTTTTAATGTAGCCAAAGATGGATGATCAAAACGAGAATGAAGCTAAAGAATGGAGGGGTCATGAGCACTAGTACAAGCAACCAAACGAGGTACAATCTGTTGGGTATCTAACACGTACAAATCATCGGACTCATGGCCCCTACCAATAATCCGCTTCGTCCCAAGATTCTAAAAAACACAATAAGTGGGATAAAAGTGAATGGCAAGTTTACTCACAGATAACAAGTTGAAGGGAAATTGAGGTAGACATAAGACAGAGGACAAAGACAAAGAATCAGTGGGTGTAGCAATGCCATGTCCAATGACAGGAACAATAGAGCCATCAACTAATGTGACACTGTTGAAAGAATTGGAAGGAGTAAAGGATGAAAGAAAAACTAAGTCACTAGTCATATGGTCCGTTGCACCTGAATCAATGATCCAGTTGCGAGAAGTGGTAGAAAGGCAAGCTGTAAGATACCTATCTGGACTAATGTAGCAGTAGTAAGTTGTGACTAAAGAAGTTGACTAATGTAGCAGTAGTAGGTTGTGACTAAAGAAGTCGACTAATGTAGCAATAGTAGGTTGTGACTAAAGAAGTCGAGTGAGGCGAGCATACTCATCAGCAAATAAAGTCACTTGTGGCTTAAAAGGAGCTGCTAGGCTTCCAGGAGATGTGACATTGCCAAAAGGAGTAGGTAACAAACCCTCCTGAGTAGCTACATAAGCAGACCACTGACCAGACACTGGTGGAAATTTTGCAGTGGCCTTTGGGCAATACTTAAGTATGTGGCCAACCTCACCACAACCAAAACATGTAAGTGGACCACTAGTGCCTCTACCACCGCACCTGCCTCGATTGCCCCCTCGGCCTCCAAGACCTCCCCGAGGAGCAGAAGTAGATGTGGTACTGAGTAATGCTGATGAATCAGGTCCACAAGGATTATCCCCAGCACTATCTTTGCTGACCCATAGAAGGTGAGGAGGTAGGAAGCTCATTACCTAGAAGAAGTTAAGTCCAGATAACATCATACTCAGAATCTAGACCAGCCAAAAAACACTGAACCACCTAAGATTCTTCCTGTTCTTGCATCTTCTAAATATTGTTGGTAATGGGGAACATGATTCACTTCTCTTCAAAAGATTGCTTCACTTCCTTGTAGTATTCAAAGAGAGTGCGTCCCTTTTGACCAACGCAATAGATTCGTTATATCAGGGTGTAGACATGATTCAAGTCCTGCTTGCTACCGTACATAAATTCAATATACTTCACGAGGTCTTTGATCGTGTCCAAATGATTGGTGGCAACCCAAACAGTTTCAGATATAGTCTTCTCAATTTGATTATACAATTTATAGTCCTCCATAAGCCATTTTTGTTGAGCTTCAACTTGAGTTTCACTAGGAAGGTCTTCGGATAGATGAGCCAGCTTATCTATACTCTTGAGATAGCGCCCAATAGTGCGCTTCCAACAACAACAACAACAACAACAACAACAACCAAGCCTTTTCCCACTAGGTGGGGTCAGCTACATGGATCAAACGATACCATTATGCCTTATCATAAACCAAGTCTTCAGATATGCTATTCAGATCTAAATCTTTTTTAATCGTTTCACCTATAGTCTTTCTTGGTCTTCCTCTACTTCTAGCTATTGGGCTATTATCTACCTGATCTACTCTTCTTATAAGGGCTTCTAAGGATCTTCTCCTTACATGTCCAAACCACCTAAGGCGAGATTCTCCCATCTTTTCCATAATAGGGGCTTCAATAGTGTGCTTCCATTGCAAAAAATTCTCTCGACCCGTCAACACCCGATCAGTAATTTTTGAGGTGGTAATAATCTCAATATTTCGATCAGAGACAGCTTTAGGCATGGCCATTTTGGAACTCTTACCACTATAACACCACTTACATCAGCCGGAGAGTTTCCTGAACTCATATTAACAAGAATTGCACACCAAAGAAGGAGGAAGAAAACCACAAGCAATAGGCTTTGTTTTAGGTGCTGAAAAACAGAGTGGGAGGAGGAGCCGCTGAAATCACTGCTAGAAGTCAGAGTAATCCCTGGCCATCAGAGACGTAAGAAGCCCAGACCACAAATATGCCATATGCAGCTACAATGGTATGCAACACGGACCAAGAACATCAAACGTCAACTTTCAAGGGGCAGCGGAGGAAAGCCCACACTTCATCACTCAGCAACAGCAACCACGACCTAGAAGAAGAGACTATCGTGGTTGCATCAGAAAAGGGGGGAGAGGAAGAAGATCAGGAGGTACGCCCTTAAGCAGTCAAGAGAAAACAAAGAACAAAAATATTTGGTTGAAATGAAAATGAAACGGAGAAGAGGGAAAAGATTAGGGTTTTCTCTCTCTAACTGGCCAGGCTCTCTGATACCATTTTAGATGTAAGAGTAATAGAATCATTGAAAGAGTTGCTGAAGGCCTTGACCAAATTAGCCAAGCATGATAATATATATGTGCTGTGAGAAATTGTGGGATAAACAGAAAGAACAAAATACCCTTACACATGTCATATGCTATTATACTTATAGGGAGTAATGCCCAAGTCTGATCCTTATAAGAACCAATATCGACCACTCACAGCATGGCATGGATGACAAAACACAAGGCACCTATTTGTGCTATATCTATCACCAGCCTCTAAGAAAGGAAACAACAACATTCTACTGATTACATGATAGCCTTGGACCTTCTATGCTTAATCATACAAATCATTTAACAACCAAATCACAAACAGGCTTTCAACAACAACAACAACAACCAAACCTTTTCCCACTAGATAGGGTCGGCTACATGGATCAAACGATGCCATTGTGTCTTATCATAAATGTTGGAAACATATGTAATTAGGTGTAATTATGTAATTAGGAGTTCATCTGTTAGTCCCACATCATGTAAATTGTATAATTATTCATTACTTATTGAGTATATATTCAGCCTCCGTTGTGTAGTTAAAATACACAGTTCAATACATGTCTTTCACTTTCTCTCTTTTTCAATATGGTATCTAGAGCCTAGAGAAAGGCAATTCTAGAACCGCGCCTACCCGGCAGACCCACTGTCCCCGGTGCCAAAATTTTTTCGGCAACCCGTGTCATCCCTCCAAGTCCAGATCTCCTTTGCCGTGTTCCGTTTCGGCCAGTCTCAACCCCTGCTGCCGCCGCCGACGTACTTTCCGACCACCGTCGTCGACGTCCGTTCCGGCCACCGTCACCACCGTTCGAAGTGCCTACCTCCGATCGGCCCGATCCCCGAGCTACAAGCCCAGCCACGAGCCCACACGCGCCCTCTCAGTGTGCTGCGTTTCGCACCCACTCGCCTCTCTCCAGCCGCGGTGCCGGCGCTTCCGGCCACCTTTCCAGCCGCCGTTTGCTCCGCCTTGCTCGCCGGCGTCCCCTCTGTTGAGCCCAATCCTCCACCTCCTCAACCGCATCCTTACGACGTGTCATACCCCTACCCATATATGTTCAGGTACTGTTCATTACAGACTCTTATCCGAAACCAACTCCTTTACTAGCTCCGACCCTGCCAGACGACTCTGATCTTCCCATTGCCATGCGAAAAGGTATCCGGTCTACTCGTAATCCTTCTCCTCATTATATTGCTTTAAGTTATCATCGCCTTTCTTCTTTGCACTTTGCTTGTCTTTCTTCCTTGTCTTTTGTTTCCGTCCCTAAATCTCCAGGTGATGCCTTATCCCATCCCGAATGGAGACAAGCAATGGTTGATGAAATGAGTGCGCTTCACAACAGTGGTACTTGGGAATTGGTTACTCTTCCTCCAGGGAAGTCTATTGTTGGCTGTCGGTGGATCTATACAGTCAAGATGGGTCCTGATGGTAAAATTGATCGTCTCAAAGCCCGTATTGTGGCAAAAGGGTACACATAGATCTTCGGCTTAGATTACGGGGATATTTTCTCTCCTGTGGCTAAAATGGCTTCTGTCCGGTTATTTTTGTCCATAGCTGCCATTCGACATTGGCCTCTTCATCAACTTGACATTAAAAATGCATTCCTACATGGTGATATTGAAGAAGAGGTATATATGGAGCAACCTCCTGGATTTGTTGCTCAGGGGGAGTCTTCTAGCCTTATATGTCGTCTCCACAGGTCTCTTTATGGTCTCAAACAATCTCCTAGAGCCTGGTTTGGATGATTCAGCACTGTGATTCAGCAATTTGGTATGATTCGAAGTGAAGCAGATCACTCTGTGTTTTATCGCCACACAGCCCAAGGTTGTATTTATCTGGTCGTGTATGTTGACGACATTGTCATCACTGGAAGTGACCACGAATAAATTATTTTGTATTTATCTGGTCGTGTATGTTAACGACATTGTCATCACTGGAAGTGACCACGAATAAATTATTTTGTATTTATCTGGTCGTGTATGTTAACGACATTGTCATCACTGAAAGTGACCACGAATAAATTATTTGTGTAACAAGCTTGGTGCATATGATTTATATGTTCCAGCTTGAGGGAGGGTGTTGGAAACATATGTAATTAGGTGTAATTATGTAATTAGGAGTTCATCTGTTAGTCCCACATCATGTAAATTGTATAATTATTCATTATTTATTGAGTATATATTCAACCTCCGTTGTGTAGTTGAAACACACAGTTCAGTACATGTCTTTCTCTTTCTCTCTTTTTCAATAATAAACAAATCACAAACAGGCTTTATGCTAAAGAAATAAAAATAAAAATAATATAAACAATCGATCATCCATTTATTTCAAACTTTCATGCTAACATCATGAATCCCTGGGTTCAGGGAAAGGATAACATATTTTGTGGTAAAATACTCAACAACAAGGACTTTCATATATTGCTTGTTTTGATAAGTATGTTTGCCAATATTTTTTTCAATATGTTTAGACTCTGTAAATCATTCTATACATCCTTTGTATATGGATTGTGCTCCTCCCATTCCTTCTGTCTTATATATAATTCTTTAAAGGTCATTGGCCATGAGTGAAAATATAATTCCCATTAAACATGACAAAAAGTAAGTTCTGGGGAAAAAAGAGCTCACCACAAGGTATAGTTACTACAAACCTGCTTTTCAGCTTCCCTTTCACTAATTGTACTTTGAAGCACTTTTTTTGTTAACCCTAAATTCATTGAAAATCATTAGTCAATGATCCATCAAACATTCAATGGGAAAAGAGGAAAAGACAAAACTGAAGAATATTAAACAAAAGCAACTAATCAATGACACATCAATAATACAGTATCGAATTTCTTCTTATTCTGTGTACTTAGATATTTTTCTGTTTTGGAGGATATTTTATCCTCCCCATAGCTGTACCTTCTGCCTTGTTCTCTCTATGTAATTTCTTATTATATCCAAAAAAGAAAATACAGCATCAAATTATAGCATGTACCACTTACCGCTATCTCCATGATGACTTTGACACCATTCTCCCATCCTGTCCAGACACTCCTTAGTTTGATGGATGACCAAATCAGGACCCTAAAATATAGCAGATAGTTTGAGTCATAGACTCATAGTCATACACACTATTGTGATCATCCATACCAGATAGCTTTTCACTCATACATATCTGATCAAATGTGGCAAACAGTTAATCACTCTCAAAGAAAGATAAAAAATAAAAAAAAAGTGTTAGTCTTTACTGTCACTGAACTCTGTTTATCAAAAGTAGCAGGTCTAATAGCAGCTCCATTCCCCCCCCCCCCAAAGCAAAAAAGATAAAAAAAAATCGCCCCTCCTCCATTCAAGAAGAAGGGTGGAAGCTAAGATCACAAGTTCACACCTGCTCAGAATTCATATTGTATACAAATTTATAAAAAATACAAGACGGAGATTGTATACTTTAGATAGAAAAGTGAAAATGAGAAGTAAATAAGGCACCTAACAAATGTTGATGTATATATTAAACAGAAGAGAGCAACGGGATGCTACGATTTAGGACCTCATGAGAATTTTAGAACATAGTTCATTTTGTATTAATAGGTTTTCAATGATAAAGAACTCTTGTTTCAACATCTTCCACCTTACAAGTATCCAAATGTCAAGCAAAGTGAGTTATGGAATAAGCAAGCTTTTTTCAGTAAAATAACTTCGAAAGAAAAAGTCAAGAGGAATCTAAACAGAGTGGCTGAGCTTCATGGTGACAAGGGGTGCCATGAATTTTAAAATCCTTACAGATATATGAGAAAAACAAATTTATTGGATCCCCAAATGTGATTAAACATTGTATGTCTCTATTTATTTTAATCTCCTTTTACATTTTGAGCATGAGTATCATTTCTATAAGAGAGCTTGTTTGATGAGTTTGAAAATGGGATGAAAGCATAGAAAAGGTTTTAATTTTCACTCATTCTTACTTGGCAAAGGGTTGACTTTCAACACAACTTCATATTATAGGAATGCCCAAAATTTGACGAGTGGAGAGTAAATGAGAATCACCAAATGATGACAATTGTCACAGTTCCCATCGGTAGCAAGAAAGCATAATACATTTATTATTTAAAAATTTTATTTATCTAATAATTATTATGTCAATTCTTTTATCCCTTTCCTTTTTTTTTTAATTGAATTTTACCTCTTAATAGATAACTGAAAATTTGTTCATATGTTTTATCAAAATATAAAAATTATTCTTAATTTACGTTTGCTAAATCTAAAATTTACAATTAGTATTTTAAAAAACTATCCAAATTAATCCGTGCATTACACGGGTAACACACTAGTTTTTATTCTAAATTTTCTGCATCAAAAATATATATGCCCTTAAACTAATCAACCAAAGCCTCTCGATCTCTGCAACTCATTGAATTTCATTAAGCCCGCTTTATATTTTAGTTAGATATAGAATACTTTTTCTTTAACTACGAATTCGTAAAAATTATATGTCATTGTAAATTAATGTACAAATTAAGCACTCACTTTGGCTCCCTCAAAATTTTTGTTCAAGCTCCACCACTATAGACACAGAAGTAACAATGAAAAATCTCATACAAAATACAGTGACGCAAGTAAACAACTTAAAAATCAAAACGTGGACCAAGAATCATGTAACATATTAGTAAAAATACCTCCACTGTTTCGGTTAAATTTCCATCTGTAATTATACAAGCAATCTCCAGTATTCGATCCACTTCAATATTTAAACCTGCACACACACAAAAAAGGTTTAATTAAACACACTTACACACACACTCATCAGGCACTTAACAATTCAAGTTCAGTTCAAGAACAGATAATGTATCAGGTTGTAACAATCACCTATGCCGTGCTCCACCCTAGGCAGGTCTGAGTGTATCAGGTTGTGAAATATAGAAAAATTCAAGGAAATGAATCCTTAAATTGAAGAACTGATTCATCTCAGGACATCAATTCCTCATTGAATGGATAGCCAATTTGTCTTTAATAAGAAAAATCACTTTTAGTTCAGTCAATATTTTTAGAAATAACATCTCTTATATAGATGAATAAAAATCAACCCTTGCAAATTTTGTGAATGGCATAAGAAATAATTAGTATTAAGAAAAGTTCCTTAGAAAGATAGAATAAATAACAATAAGTTTCCTTAAGAAGGGATATCTTTGCAAAATGTTCACTTAAAAGTTATCAAGAATGCTACAAAGAAGGCTAACTTGAATTTATTCTAATTCCACTTATTAGACATAGAGCCATGTTAAAGGCAATTAATTGTATTACTATGAGATAGAAGTATTTACCAAGCCGAGTGCCATATTAAAACATGTAACAGCTTTATCATAGGGCGATTTAGGTTTGTTAACTATACCAATCAAACACAAAAAGAAAAGCAGAAATGAAAAATATTTTCTTAAATATAAATAAGCAAATCAGTCTCCAAATAACACATCCTACATGCTTACCGGTCATTTCCAAGTCAATCCAAACAAGAGGCAACTTGCATTCACATGAAGGAATAACCGGATTTTGTTGGTTCTGTTTCTCGGCAAAGTCATTAACTTTCTTCTCACTACTACCTGCGTCTAGAAAGTATATATCAGATGCTTGAACACACAATACTAATTTAAAAAAAAATAAAAAAAAGAGACAAAACAAAACCCTTCTAGCAAACATTCATTTAGAAAACTTAGAACTAGTTAATACACATAAAAATGAAGAGCAACCAGCCAGCTAGAGAAGTTATCAGCATGAGGTAATACATGATACTAGGAAATAATAACATATAGGTGTTTGATCAGGGGCAAAACAAAATCTCGCATTGAACAATTATCACCCAGCATCTTTAATTAGATTCACTATATCCGAGCAGCTTTTCTCTCCTTCCTGGTTCTCATCGTGAACGCTTCTTACTTAATTGGTCTACTTGCAAACAGCACTCAAATCAACTTATATAACAATCAATAACTATTCAATTCAATAAACACCTTATTTTACTCTCCAACTGTCAGTTTCTCACCTACTGATCATCACCCTTCTTTCCAGGTCAATAATTTTTCTTCACTTTTTTACCATGATTATGAACCTTAATTTCCACAAACACGAGTGACACTCATTCAACTGGGCACATATAATCATATAATGTTCTCCAATGTAAACCCAAACCAAAATGGCATGACTTTTTTTTAGAATTTGGGTGGTGCACTGAACAACTAATTTAGAAAATCTCAAGCCCCCATTCTTTCTTTTTTTTAATTTTCTTTTTCAGAATTCTAAACAACCATAAAGGAAAAAAAATTAAAAATTAATGGGTTTCCATCAATTTCATCAGCATGAAATAATTAACAGAGCTCACTGGTTCACCCCTTAATACCCATAACAACAGCAACAACACACGTGAAACCGTAACCCAAATTCAGCAACAATTGAAAAATTAGAACTTCAACTAAAAAAAAAAAAGGGGGGCATAAGGTATCAAAAAATCTCAAGAAAAAAAATTAAGAAAATTGAACAGGCAGAGAAAAGTGCACCGCTTGTTGTGCTCCCGGTGGCAGTGGAAGGAAGAGAGTGAGGGTGGACACGGGTGTCATCAGCGTCCAGTTCCAACACCGAAAACGCGCTGGGCAATTGGTCCATTTTTCCGGTGCTTCCCCCTTTACCCTATTTGAGTTGAAACTGTTCTGTTCCGAGTTGGTCCGGGCCCCGCGGGAAGAGGGAGATGAGTATGAGTCTACGAAGCACATACACCGATTACGACACGGGATATGAAACGAACACAGATATGGAGACACACTAAATTTAAAAATTATAGCATACGAACATGATATATATATAATTATAAAATTTAAGTAAAAAATTTATAATTTATTAATATCATTTACTATAAGATTGAAGATTTACAATATCTTAATATATATCATATATACCAATATTTACTACCTAATAAGCATCTTCTAAAAAATATAAAACATAATTTTTATTGATATATTCTAAAAAATCTCTTAAACTAACTTTTTCTAATAGAATTAATCATGAATGAGTATATGTGCATAAAAAAAATAACTAGAAGGAATATTGGTATAAAGCAAACTTTATTAATGATGAAGAAGATGATTTGATACGAGCAAAAATAAAATAAGAAAATGAAAATAGTAGTGTGTGAAAAGATAAAACTTAAAAATCTAATAGTGATGTATGAAAAGATAAAACTTAAAATACTGATGTGTGAAAATAGTGACTTGGGACGTTAGTTATGTGATTGGGCTTGGGTGGATTACAGGCTTACTAATTAAACGTTAATCATGGAAACTATTTTTAAAAAAATATATTAATGGATTGTGTACAAGTCATGTCTTAAACGTGTCCAAACGTGTTCAAGACGTATCCAAGTGTGTCTAAGACGTGTCCAAGTGTGTCTAAG
This sequence comes from Ormosia semicastrata, assembly GCA_029884595.1. Taxonomy (NCBI): domain Eukaryota; kingdom Viridiplantae; phylum Streptophyta; class Magnoliopsida; order Fabales; family Fabaceae; genus Ormosia; species Ormosia semicastrata. The sequence goes on along the minus strand of JAQQTO010000042.1, from coordinate 20,777,836 downwards.
ACGTGTCCAAATTGAAAAAAATAATCTTTTTAATCGGACACATTCTGACACACAGGACACGTGTGTCATACGAGTGTCCCCATGTGTCTGACACGGACACGTGTCCGACACGCAGACACGCCTCAACAACGGCGTGTCCGTGCTTCATAGGTATGAGTATATCAAACAAGCCCGATAATCTTATCTATTTTTAACTGAATAATGATCATCTTACCTCAAATAGTACTCACGCTTCTTTTAATACCACATTAAAGTTAGTTAATGAAGTATAAATTGTTGGTTAATGAATATATACAAATATGTAACTATTCCAGTCTAACCTCATTAACTAACTTATATACGTTATTAACCACTTTTTTATTCTTCATTAACTAACCTTTTACATACTCATTAACTAATTTCCATACGTCATTAACTACAAATTTGTATTTCATTAATTAACTTTATGTTGTGTGAAAAGTGGTGTAGTTGAAAACAATAATCTTACTCATTTTCAACTACACCACTTTTTATACCACATAAAGTTGGTTAATGAAGTACAAATTCGTGGTTAATGACGTATGAAAGTTAGTTAATAAGTATGTAAAAGGTTGGTTAATAAAGAATAAAAAAGTGGTTAATGATGTATATGAATTGGTTAACAGAGTCAGGCTGAAATGGTTACATATTTGTACATATCCATTAACCAACAATTTATACTTTATTAACCAACTTTAATATGGTGTTAAAAGGTGGTCCTATTTAGTTTTTATACACCACCATTACCTAAATGTACATGGATTGTTATCCTAGTGTTAACACTAAAAATAAATAATCTTGAATGAAATTAATCGATGCTAAGATAATAGTCATGAGAAAAATAGCTGATATTCATTATAATTAAGGGGTGCATATTAGTTGATGCTATGACAAGTTGAAAAGATAGAAGATTCACACATACTTTGGATCAGTAAATGTTGGGTCAAGTCCATTGGGTTAGAAAGAGATTCGGTAAGATGGACTCATTGAAGGATGAAACAAACCTTTGAAAATGGAAATAACTATCAACCATTGCATTAAAATCTACGAATTTGTTGAAACAGGTGAACGTTGACAACTAGATGAGGATAAATCAATTTATCAACAGATTCCGAAAATATAGGTAGTGGGAATATTCTTGACCGAATCATTCATTGAAGTCAAGTCAGCCGAGAGAACGTTAGTGGATATGTATGCTATTAATCACTTGTGGAAATATGGGTTTATGGGTAGAAACGTGGTAGATGGTGTACTTAGGCCAATAATGGCTAAATTTGGATCTATAAATAGGGGAGAATTACAATTGTAAAGGTGTGACATCATCAACACACAATCATTCAATCAATACAGTTTAACTTTCATCATTCTCGTGTTTGAGCAAGTGTTTTACTGCTTTCTTTACAATTTTAGCTTATTGTTTAGCATTATGTTTTACATTCTGCCTAATCTTGCCATTTGCTTTAGCCGAGAGGTTGAGAGTGAATTTTTCTGCTTATCTATCCATCCAAGAGCTTTCTTCAGTAATCTTGGGAACTCTTAGTCGAGGTACAGAATTCCTTCCTCAACAATCAATCACTTGCAACGTTGAGAATCAAAGGATTAGCAAGTTAGTTGAAGTTGCTCCGGCTAAGAAATTTATTTGCAAACACCTAATAAGAATACACTTGTCTTGTTATGGACATATAGGGGACTGTTGATACCCAATTTTGTTCATTTTTTATTTTTTATTTTTACTTTTATCAAGGTGTGAATACCTATTTTTGTTTAGGTCATTAAGACCTTTTGTTAAAATGAATTGTATTTTACCCGATCTTTTCATTTTATTCAAAATTTCCTTTAGCCCAAACATATAAATTACCTTAAGTCTAATTTTTTTTTTTAAAATGATGATGAATTTATTTTTAAGAATAAATAAATAAATAAGATAAAGAATAAAAAAATAAAAAAAATTAATTAAAAAAAGCTACGGGTCAACCCATGACCCAATTTCTTTCTCTACCCAGCACTCATTCTTTTTGCTGCAACCCAAGAACCCTAGCCACCATCACCCTCCAAACCCTAGACATCAAGCAGCCTGCACAACCCAATCAATGCGTCATTTACACTAATTTGAATGGAAACTTTCCTTTTCAGTTTTGATTGAAATATCTAGTAGGATTTCTTCCTTCATTTGTCTTCTAATCACCAGGAAATTAGGGAGAATGTTTTGCATATTTAACCCTATAAATCCCATATAGAGTAAAAAGCAAAAATATAGAGACGCATTCAGCATACACACTCACAACCTAAAACCCTTTGCCTCCAACATTAACCATCAGCAACCTTCTGCCTTTTCCTAAAACCACCTTCAACCAACGACCACACCATCATCCACGTACCAACCACTTCTTTCACCATCAAAACCCACACAGCAACCCTTGCTCAACCTCTCTTCCAAACCATTTTTAACCACCGCCTGTAGCCACACCTTAGCCCCCACCACGCCCCTACTAGCGTAAGACAAAGCCCTAAACCTGAAGATCATCCATGTATTTTACAACCCAAACTAAAACTTGTTCCTTATTCCACATAAACACAAAGCCAAAATTACGAATCACTAAACCCATACCCAATGAATCCACTCTGTAACACTACAAATTTCCTATCTCTTAAACAGTAATTTTGACAGTTAATAGAATTTTACTGTTTAGTGATCTCTGTGTGCTGTAAAATTATTTTGATTATTCCGTCAGCATATATGATCGTTTTGAGTGATTTACTCTGTGTCAGGAAAATAATAATTTTTGGGCCGGGGAAAATCTTTCTGTATTTATTTCTCTTGACTGTTAATTATTTTTAATAATCTGACTTGATTTTCATACGTTTTCTAATATTTGTGATTTTTGTGGATGATTATGAATTTTTTTCTGTATGTGGGCCCAGGTGGTCCTAGGTGGGCCCAAGTGACCTTACGTGGGCTCAGGTGGGTCCCACAAAGTGAAAAAATTTTTACGCATAGAAAAATTTGTACTGTTTAGACAAAAACAGGGGATCTTACTAAACCTGAATCTTGAAACAGTTTTAGAAAATTTCTTGTACTGTGTTTTGTACTGTATTTAATTTATCAGATGATAAAAATGCAGTAAATATATTCTTTCGTGGGGTTTTAGCAGATAAAAAAATAGAAATTATATTGCTTAAGTCAACATTGGTGGTTTGGATATCCACCATTGATTTAATTAACGATGGAGACTTGATCTTGATTTAATCAACGATGGAGATTTGATATTAAAAGTGAATAGGATCAATTATAACCGTTGGATAGAAATTAAATCAAGGGTAGAGATTTAGCCTTATAAATGGCTATGACCATTATCAACCATTGGATGTAGATTTAATCAATGGTGGAGATGAATCATTAATGACCATTGGATTTAAATTAAATCAAGGGTGGAGATTTAGTCTTAAAAAATGAAAAAGAACATTTATGACCATTGGATGAAGATTTAATCAATGGTGAAGATTTAGTCTTAAAAAGTGACAGAGACTAATTATGACTCTTGGATTTAAAGTTTGAAGGAGCAATCTTGACCCTTTATTTTGGAGACACATCTAATGGTTATAATTTAAAGGAAAAAGATCTAATGGCCTAGATTAAGTCTTCTAAATCAAAAAGTTTACCTAAATCCTAACCATTGAATTAATCAATGGCTAGAAATGCTCTAAATGGTGACTAATAAAGATGATAACTTTGTATGCATTATGAAGAGGGGGGACGGTTGGAGATGCTTGGAAAGGAGGAGACAAATTGGAGTAGCCTTTTTAGGCCAAAGAAAAAGATGACAAAGTGGAAGACCATGTGTTTCAAGTGTGAACCCAAAATGGGATATTATTTCAAGTATAACTCTTCAAACTCTCCAACACTCACACGGCAGCCCACTCACTTTGTGCATGCATTTTCACTTTTTTCTCTCACCCAAAAAGCCTCCATCTTATTCTCTCAAAATTCCAAGAACCAAGCAACCATTCCTTCCTTCCTTTTTCTCTCCATAGGTTCGGCCTCCTCACCCAAAAACACCTTCCATCACTTTTAATTTCATCCAACCATAGATCTTGAATCTACATGATATTCTAAGCAACTTTCATGTTAGAGACTTTCTCTAAATCATTCATATTCATGGACTTCCTTCAAGATCAAAGTTATTGGGTTTTTGAGGTGAAGTATAAGAAGACTTCATTTCTTCTCTTCTTTTTCATGATCTAAACCATGTTTGATCCATGGTTCCTCTTAATCAAGCTTAGTATACTAATTTTTATATATTTTATTTTGTATTTGAGAAGCCCTTGGTGGTGAAGGACTTGGAAAAAGAAGCAAAATAAGGAGTTTTTGAGGATCTTCAAGAGGTAAGAGGGAGATCCATCTCACCAACCAAGCATGGTGGTGAGAGATGGTTTTATATTTGATGGATGGTGAATCCATGTGAGGATTCATATCCATGGTCATGTAATAATTTGTGTGTTATGTATTTTGATTATTTTTGTCTATGCTTGATATGTTTTGCATGATTTACTTTTGTATGCATGCTTAGTATGATTTCTATTTGCTTATATGGTATGTTTATGATATGAATGTTGAGGATATATTGAATATATTATGATGAAAGTACGATAAAACAAGAAATTTTGGCTCCAAAGACCAAAGAGAAGGTCACGGTTTTAAGCTTCCAAAACTATGGTTTATTTTTTTCAAGAGAATAAGAACACGGTTTTTAATAACCATTTAGTAGAGAAATTTCTCAAAATCCGTCGAGTAAGAATGCCAAATCCGTCGAGTAAGAATGTCAAAATTCATCGAGTAGAGTTTCTGATCACTTAGGAGAGAAACTTCTCCAATGTCAAAATCCATCGAGTAAGAATGCCAAATCTGTCGAGTAAAAATGTCAAAATCCGTCGAGTAAGAATGCCAAATCCATCGAGTAAGAATGTCAAAATCCGTTGAGTAGAGTTTCTGATCACTTAGGAGAAACTTCTCCAATGTCAAAATCCATCGAGTAAGAATGCCAAATCTGTCAAGTAAGAATGTCAAAATCCGTCGAGTAAGAATGTCAGAATCCGTCTAGTAGAGTTTTTGATCACTTAGGAGAGAAACTTCTCCAATGTCAAAATCCGTCGAGTAAGAATGCCAAATCCGTCGAGTAAGAATGTCAAAATCCGTCGAGTAAGAATGCCAAATCTGTCGAGTAAGAATGTCAAAATCCATCGAATCAGAATTTCTGACCATTTTGAGTTTTCGTCGGTTCAACACTGGAAGATTTCTCCAACGTCAACACCCATCCGTCGAATTAGGATTTCTGCTAATCTTCTAGCATATTCGACAGTTTTTGATCTTTATTCGACAGAACCTTCATTCGATAGAAATTGATTCTTGACCATTCTTGTCAAAATGGTAACTCGGTCATTTGTCACCAAATCCCCTTTATGGCTGACTTTTTTTTTATCATTCTGCCATGTTATTTTTCGTCGAAAGGCAGTCTCACAAGAATTTTCAATTAAGGATTTTGAAAAGGGAATTAAAATGTTTTTCTAAATATGAGTTTTGAATGAAACGGGCAAACGTTGATTTTAAGGATTTGCAAAGAAAGTGAAAAAGGATTTACAAAGAAAGTAAAAATGAATTTGAAAGGAAAGTAAAAATGAATTTGAACAAATAAGTTTGGTTTTTATAACCATCGGCACTTCGAGTTTGAAAACAAAATTTTAATGGTTTTGTTTGTGTAAAACCATATCAATTTAGAAGGAAAAATGTTTTGATAATTTTCAATAGTCATGTCCACGTTTTTTAAGGCTTGTAATGCCTAGATTTTGATGAAACAAAGTAATTTTTCCAAGTGGAAATATAATTGATTTAACACAAGGAATTTGAAAAGGGAATCAGAGTATTTTAATCACTTGAGAAATTAAGTTTTTGTAAACGAAAATATTTTTGAACTTCAATTTATTTTGAAGAAGGTGGTGTTTGGAAATGATTTGGGAAAAATGAAGAATATAGTGATAATATGATTTTCCTATTGAAAATACAGTATAAATACTGTAAAACCAGTATATGATGTTATGTAAGAAAATGACATGTTTTGCCTATGATTGGCATTTGGTGCATTATACATGCATTGGAAAGATATGTCTGTGATTGGATTTGGTGCATTATATGTGCATTGAAAAAATATGCGTTGAAGCATATGATTACATTGAATAAATGAAATTGAAAAGATTTGGCCCTTTGGGGTTGGACTTGCACTGATATATTCATGCATTGTATAAAATATAGCTAATAGCTATTATGGCCCTTGTGGTTGAAGAGGGAATGAGAATTGATAGTGAGTTCTATGATGGATCTTGGGGCGTCGAGTAGCGGTCGGTCGACCGATGGACGAGTTAGCGAGTACCACATGTGCCACTTGGCGTGCATCCATTGCAACGCATTGATGATACCCGACAAGAACACGATTCTTTTCAACGACTGGGAGATTGTCTTTGGGCTAAGGCTGACAATTAACCAGAGCATTCTTCTCGAAATTGTGAAAACCTCCATGGAGTTGTTTTTGATAAAATGAGTCTTTGTGCATATGTATAAATTTAAGCATTTATATCTGTGTGATATATTAATTGAGGAATATTGGTTATTGGCTATGACAATTGTTTTGATTACTTGGATGATGATGATGATAATGTTGAGGGCATTATCATAATTATTGTTTATGATAATTGAATTGATAAATGATTGAATGATGATAGTTAATTAATGTTGATGACATGATCATAATTGTGGTATGATCTATCTGTATGATATTGCTGTTTATGTTATCTTTGTGCTGTCATGCTGGTATTGGTGTAGGTGATCTCACCTCTTTGTTATGCTATTTTGCTGTGTTTGTACTATTAAAATCAAATAATAGAAAGATCGAGTTGTCTTAGATATAACGGGCGATGAATACTCTGAGATTGGTGACGACAATAAAGAGTGGACATTTAGGACTCGAAAGTGTGCAATGTTGACAAAGGAACAGATGTCTGATGCATCAAGATGGACAGAAAAAGGAATAAGTATGTTAAAGTTTTCCGTTAGTGTTGTACCGTACTATTAAGTAGGACCCGTCATGGGGTTTGCTACTGTAAAAAAAAATAAGTTTGTTAATTTTATATTTATCTTTAAATTGTGATATTAATTGGTGTCAATATTGCATAATGAATAGTTGAAACATGATTTTTCAATATTACCTAATATTTTCAGTAAATTTACGTTTCAGTAAAGAAGAAATCTTGAAACCCATCTTTTATAATTCAAACTTTGTGCGAACTTCTTTTCAGATTATGAGTCGGGAGTCGGAAATGTGATGCCCTAAGGAGGGTGTTACACACTCGGCAACCCCACGCAAACAGAGAACCTCAACCACCAAAAAGAACATAAATTAAACCTCTTGAGACTTCAAACCCAGCACTTATAGCCTCAACACCTTATAGACTTTGCACCCATCCTCTAAGCAAAGTCGAATGGCCAACCAAAACAACCTAAAGCCACCATTGACGGACATCACTAGACCTATCGGTCATCAAAGTTACTTGTAGTCGTTCCTCACCACTATTATTGAAACCATTGCCCATCAAAAACCCAGCACTACTGTCAACGCTGACCTAGAGTTGTCACACCTCCACGCCGGGCCACGAACCAGCCACCACCACATAGATTCTCTCACCAAGTCACTATCCCTGAGTCACCCCCACAACCCGTCGCGCCTCGCTAAATCTCCATCCTGTTCCACATGCAACCGTGACTCGGAACCTCGCGCCGTTGTCAAGCCCAGACCGGCAACCACGTCAGATTGGAGCTCCATCATGCTGCCTCGTCGCGAACGGCCAAGCACGTGCCTCTCGTCCAGCTACGCACCACTGTGAGCCACCCTCAAACCCCATCTTTTTCCTTTCTTTCTCTGCTTTGTTTTTCCACTTCTAGAGACTAAAAGTCTCTTTATTCTTGACTTGTTATATATATATTATTTATTTTGATTGATATGTATTTGCTGATTTAGGCCACTTTTTTTTTTGGGTGCTTATTTGTTTGTTATCTTGGGCTGAGAAGAAGGAGCCTTGTTGTTAACTTAAGATTAGCTTTTCTTTTTTAAAAAATTTTTGGAAACAAATAAGTAAATTAGGGAAGTTAATAATTTAAAGAGGAAAATTCTATATAAAAAACAAATGAAAAATAATAGGGCTTTATTTTCCATTAATGATTTGAATTTGATATGTTTATTATGTTCCCTCTGTTGTTATCTATGTTTACATAAAATAAACTCTAAATATGAGATAAGATTCCAACAATAGAATAATCAAGATTAGCCACGACAGTGGTGATATCTTGACTTTCTTGAGGTGAGGAGAACTTTTATGATTTTGTCAGGAGCGCTAGCGAGGTTATAATAATCTCTAATAAAAATAATCTTATTCTATATTACTCCTTGTAATAATATCATTAGACATTTCTACTTATGTTTTAATTTAACTCACTTATTTTTGCATTAATGCATTAATCAAACAATTTAAAATTTGTCGACGATGGAAAAATTTGAAGAGGATTGGAATAGCGATCAAATACGCTCTTCTCAATACTCTTGAGGCCTTTATATTGGATCTTGTCATAAGCACTAATGAGGTCTAATTCTCATATTAAAACTAAAATATTTTTGTAAGCTAAAATATAACATTTTTATAAACCAAAATAAAATCAATTTTTTAAAATAAAAATCCTCAAATAAAAGTGAACAATTTCACATAGTCCCAACATTATGATTATGGTGAATTCAAAATTCCTTTTTGTCACTTTCAAAAATAAAATTTTTCTTTGCAAAATTCATTTTAAATCATTCAAAATATCCCATCAAAAATAAATATTTTGAAAATTCTTTTCCTTGTGAAATTAACATAACTTCAATTCACCACTTTCATATAATATGTTGTAGGCCTAGAATTTGTTCCAAAATAATGGCTATTTAGCCACCTATTCCATTTCTTAGTCATTTATCATTTTTGATAACATGTTGACAAATAGGACATGTCAAAATAAAATAAAAATAATTGTTTAATAATAAAGGACCAATTTAATTAATCTTGCAAATAACATTAGATTAAATAAGTAACCGTTCTTGAAACGGATGCCGTAAGGTGCTAATACCTTCCCTATTCGTAATCAATCCTCAAACCTCGAACTCTGAAACATAGACCATCTTTTAGGTGTCTAATTGCACAATTTCATTTAATGGATAAAGCGATTAGTGGTGACTCCCAACACCTCAAAGTATTTTCATCTTCTTTTTTTAATTTTGCGACGCCCTTCAGGACGGTTGTGACAGCTAGCGACTCCATTGGAGAGATTAAAGGGTTAAGCCTTATTTTAATCTCATGTTATATGCTCTTTGATTATGTTGGTCCATTTTGTTTTGTTTTGTTTATCTACTTCATATTGTTGTGTATTTTGTTTGCATTACATGTATTGTACTTATGCATTGTGAATAAATTTGCTTTCATGTTCCCTCATATGCACTTGCACACACAAGCTTTATACTTGAGCCCAATACCTTGTAGGCTTAGATAAAGGGTGAAGTAGTGTTGCTTTGAGAGACCTTTAGTCTCCCAACAAACACATGAAAACCCTTCATTCAAATTGAACTCTTTCTGCTTGTAACCTATCATGGGTGAGGATTGAGAACTTTTGCTAGCCAAAGTGTTGGCGACAGCAAGGACAATTTGGGGACCTTTTGTCTAATGGGGATCTATAACCTAAGCTATCACTTGTTGAAATAACCTTAGAGCTACCATGGTCCATAGAAACCATCCTTTAAGAGAGGTACCAAGCTTAGGCAATCCTTTTCCTATAACACATGAGAGAATTCTATTTGTCTTTAGTTCTTGTCTCCTTCCTTTAAATAAATAACATTTATAAAGATATCGGTAAACCTCGATCATTGATAAGGGAAAAGTGGCTCTAATGTCCGAGGTTACAGAGAGTATATGGGCTGTCAAGGAAGAGTCTGCAAGGGTTCAAGCAAAGGAAGGAAATAACTTACACAACAAGGATGCTCCTTTACCAACCCTAATGGGAAGTCATGACTTTAAGCAAAATGACATAAAGAAACTTCGTAATGTGTGGTATAGTATGGGAAGATAAAAGGAGTTCAATGACAAGTATGGAGATATTACAACTCTTATGTTCATCACCCCTAATATCCAAATGTTAAAAGCTATGCTTCGCTTTTGGGACCCCTCATATCAGTGTTTCACTTTTCAATAGTTCGACTTGGAACCAACAATTGAGGAGTATGTTAGGCTTCTCAATAAAGATAATATGCCCAAGGACAAAGTATACTCACACAACCCTAAGAAGATGCTAAAAAGGATGTTGTCCAAATTAATAGGAATTCAGGCAAATGAACTGGATAAGTACATGAGTAATAGAGGATAAAGTCTAGATTTTGAGTTTCTGCTTAGGATTATTGAAGCTTAGGTTGATCAAAGTCTTGGTCTGGTAGCACTAGCCTTAGCTATTTGTGGGTTAGTAATATTCCCAAGAATGAAGAATCAGATAGATAGACAGGTGATCAAATGTTTGAGTAGATCGAGCACGGGGTACACCAGCCCCACCAATCTTAGAAGAGAAAATTTGATCCTTGAATTACTGTCGAGTTCATCATAAAGGAAGGTTTTAGGGATGTGTGATGAACCTGTAAAAATTCATATTTTTATGGTTCATAATCTTTGGTTTTTTCATCCTCTTTTAATTTTTTTGATTTAATTTTGCTCTCAAGTTTTGTTATATTTTTAGTATTTTAATTATGTTTTTAATTATTTATTTTATGTGTTTTTAATAAGTAATTGCACATGGAGAAGATTGGACAAATGAGCAAGCAAGAAAAGGAGAAATCCCATTTAGGAGCCCAGCGCTTAAGCGTTGGGTGTCCACTGCTTGAGCGCGCAACATGCGCTGGAGAATTCCCTTTAATTGACTCATTGCCTAAGTGTTAGAAATCCAGTGCTTGAGCACTGGTCGTGTAAGTAGCAGCATTGGTTTTTATAAATAAGAGGGTTTCACCAAATTCAACGCACACTTGGACAGAACGCAGTAACCGTCTAAAGGCACAAACCCTAATGTGGTATGGGCGCTTAAAGAATAGGAATTTTCTTCAACTTTTTCACCTTTTTACAATGGAGTTTTATCATATTCTTTCCTTTGTGTTCTTCTTTTTCCATGTGTAACTAATTTTTCCTTTGTTAGGGGGATGATGGATCTTGAACTTTGATGATGTAACCTCTTTTATGGGTTAAATTTATGTTTCTATTTCATTATTTACATGTTTATCTCTATTCTTAATACTTTTATAAACCTGATCAATTTGGGAATGATCTTTTGGGTTGATGTATGTTTTGGGAAAATTTGCATGAACCTAGAACATGTAATAAACATCATGATTTCTGCAATCGCTAGGAATAGACGTTGTGGGTTATGTGGTCTTTCTTTTAATTTCCTTGTTCTTGATAATGCCTTTCTATTTGGGGTTAGACTAAGTAATTAGTTAATTCTAAATAGTGTAAGATGATTAATATATCAAGGGATTGAATATTAATTAATTTTGGTAATTAATCATAAATCATTGAAATAGAACATAATTAAACTAATATTTGAATGTGCATTTAAAGAGTTCAAGTGAAGTCTAAACCCTTTGATAATCACATATTTGATACATTAATAAGCCCTCATTTTTAGTCATTTACACTCTTCATGTACTTAATCGATTGAGTTTGATTATGTTTTGTAAATTTGGACTCAAATTGGACTTAATTGATTTTTTTAGCATGATTTATGTCTTACACTATTTCTATATTTTGACCATATCTTGAGTTTTAGATGTTTAACAATTATGTATTTTACCTTGTTGGAAAGATAAGAGAGAGCTCTACAACTTTCATGAAGAGCTCTAGTTAAAATCAAACATCTAGTGGAGTTAATTGGGCTTAGAATTAAGAACATGGGTTTTGTAATTAGAACTTGAATAGTGTTACAGTAATCAGAGCATAACTCGGTCTATAAGAACTTAATTGGGCTGAAATTTTGGTATCTATAAGTTAAGACCCATATCTATAACTTTTATGAAGAATATAAGACTTATTTTTTAGATTTCTTAGAGGTCATATTGGGCTTCCAAGTCAGAATAGAGGAACTGTAGCAGGGCCAGAGTAGTGTACAGTAATCAGATCATATCTCGAGTTATAGGAATGATTTTGGGCTCAAACTAACGGCATTTGAAAGCTAAGATCTAGGCCTACAACTTTCTTGAAGAACACTTGGTGATAAAATGACGAATACAATGAGTTCAGCACTGAATGATTTTGGAGACAGAATCTCAATAAATTTTCACTCATTGAAAGTCATTTGGAAATTTCCACTCATTTTTCCCTCATCCACTCACTCATGAATCAGCCCCCTTGTCATTTTGTATCCCTAATCCTCTATAAATGGGAGCCTTGGCTGATCATTTAAGAGTCTTGGTCTTAGAGATTAAGATCATACTATTGTGTTGTTTGTTTATCTTGTTGTAGTTTTCTTTTGTTCTAAATTGAAGTTATGTTCTTCTTCTTCTTCTCTCTTTCTTTTTTCTTGTCTATGAGTAACTAATTTTTATTTTACTTGGGTGAAAGGGTGAAGCTTTTGGTAATAAGTTAAGGTTAGATTGATTTTTTTCTTGTGCTTAAATGATATATTTTCAAGTGGTCATTATATATATATTGTATTTTGTTTCCAATCAATTTAGAAACCCTCATTGTAAAGTGGTGATCTTGATTTGTTGTAGACAAGATATTGGCACAATAAATACTTGAGCTCATTTATAAGTGGTGGTGTTAATAGATAATTAAAGGAATTATGATATAATTACGTATATAATCTTAAATGAACGTTGAATGTTGTATTTTCCGATTGAAACCTCCATTATGCGTGGATTCTAATTGAGTTATAAAAGAAATTAATTTTGTCCTTAAGTTACTTACCAAGAGTGGATCTCCTAACCTAAGTAAGTTCTTTTTATTTGTGACTAAGTTTTATTAATTTTATTATTGTGACAAAATATTTTCCTTATGTCAAATAAATTTTTCTTCATCAATTCCTTGTGGATGGACCTCAGACTCCCAAGAATTTATTACTTGAAACAACCTGCACTTAGGTTTGCAACTTTTAATCCGCATCAAGTTTTTGGTACCGTTGCTGGGGACTTGATTTGAAGAATAAATTTATGGTGTAAATATTTTGTATATATATATATATATTTATATTTTTTTTTCTTGTGGATCTTGTATATATATATATATTTTTTCTACTCGTTTAATTTTTTTTCTTTGTATTTACTAACATACTAACTTAGTGGGGAAATTCTCTCTTATCCCTCTATAATCTTTAATCGTTAATGAAATAATCTTTCTTCTTCTTTTCTCTCTCGCTAGAGCAAAAAATTGGCTTGCCAATTCTTCGATTTTCATATTTTAAATTTACTTTCTGCACTTTACTTTATGTACTTTATTTTCTCGTATTTTATTTTGTAATTTATTTTCTGTACTTTATTTTCGTATTTTACTTTTTGTATTTTATTTCTAACTTTCTAACTTACTAACCTACTAACCTTTTAATTTTCTTACTTACTAACTTACTAACTATCTAACTCTCTTGCTAACTTTCTAACTTTTAATTTATCTTCTTCTAACATTTTAATTTATCAGCTTACTAACTTTTTAATTTATTAGCTTATTAACTTATCTGGTGGTTAGTTTATACCACACCTTTGTTAATATATATTTGGTGGTTGATTTATACCACACCCTTATTAATATTTATTAACTACGTGTTAATATTTATTTAGTGACTGGTTTATACCACATCCTTATTAACATTTAATGGCAGGTTTACCGCCTACTTGTTAATATATATATTTTTTACCATGGTAGGCTTACCGCCTACTTATTAATATTTTTTTTTTACCATGGCAAGTTTATTGCCTACTTGTTAATATATATATTTTTTATGGAAAGTTGAACTCTGTATATATTTTTATTTTATTCTTCCTATTTATTCTTCTCTTTTGTCATGTGTAGTTAAATTCGTATATTTTTGGGGTGAAGATGTAATTTGATTCAATCGACATGTATTAAGATTGGAATTTTAATTAATTTCTTTTTTTTATTCAATTTGAATGCTTATTATGATTCTTAATGCTTTTATGAATTGACCACCCATAAATTGATCTAGTGTGGTATGTATAGAATTGGAAAGTTTGCATATGACTTAGACCATAAATAATAAGTGTCATGATTTATAATCATCTAGGAATAGAGGTTATAGGTTGTGTGGGAGAATTGTGGTATTTTCCATGAGAATTCATAGAATAAAGGTCATGCCTTTAAGAGTTAGGGTTTAGACCAAGGAATTGAGTTTTAATTAATTAAGGGATCCTACCCATCAATTGAATGATTAAAAATTAATTAGAATGAAGGTCCCAAAGCTACTCTATTGTCTATGATAGATTGTTGAATCAAATGAAGTCAGATTCCTAGTATTTTAATTTTATGTGTTTACATCCTTAATGTGTTTTGCATTCATGTGTTTTGTTCTCTTTTTTCCCTCTTAATTTCGTGCATTTTAGTGTGTTTTTATTTTTTTTTTATTTTTTTATTATATAATTTTATGTCTTTAATTATTTTGAATCACTTTTTGTCCATACTTACAACAGGCTCACCTTTTGATATCACACCTATCAATGATTCTTTTCCTGATAAATTTTTATTTTCTGTCAATTCCAAGCATTGGTTTGCTAACATAATCAATTTTCTTGCAACATAAAAGATCCCGCTTCAATTATCTTAATCAAATCATTCGGAGATGTGTGCCCAATAGTGAGGTAGGTAATGTCATTAAATTTTGTCATTCAAAAGCATGCGAAGGTTACATTTCTTCAAAGAAAACAACTGCGACAATCTTATAGTGTGGATTCTATTAGCCCATTTTATTTAAAGACAGCTATACATTTTGAAAAAGTTATGAAAACTGTCAAAAATAGGGTCCTATTTCTATGCGAAGTAGGATGCCTCTGAACCCTATCATTGTTATTGAAATTTTTTATTATTGAGGAATTAAGAAATAATGCATATGAAAACACATAGATTTATAAAGTTAGAGCAAAAACTTTTCATGAAAAATCAATTTTGAGAAAAACTTTTGCAATTGGTCAAAAAGTTCTACTTTATAATTCTCATCTTCACCTATCCCCCGAAAAATTAAGATCCAGGTGGCGTGGCCCTTTTATTGTCAAACATGTGTATCTTCATGGGGCCATAGACATTGAGAACCCTAGGTATGATAGTGTATTTAAGATCAATGGACAAAGACTCAAACCATTTCCGAAAAAACCAAGTTCTTGAGTTCTTTGTGTCCCCGGTTAAGTGGCAGATAACGGTACTCCGTGACTCTCAAGTCGGTTTGTTTTTCAATTTCCTATAATAACTGATTCATTCTCCTTTAAAATGGATGTTATTCTCTCAAATCTAAGAAAGTGTTTCCCTTCTCTTCCTCAAAATGCTCTAACAAAAATCTACAAAGTCAGGCGTGAAAGACTGAGACTGTTAATGCACAAGGGCATCCCAGAACATATTCGCTGGATAATCGAAGCAAATGTTCATTTAGCTAGTGAATCTTCAGATTCATTTGTCCTATACATGCCGGGTCTCGGTAAAAGTTCTTATTCTAAAAGGAGAAGAACAAAAAGAATGCAAGTTTGTTACAAATGTGCATGATGGAATTGTAACATGCGATGTCATTCTTTGGGAATGGTTTCTGCAAACAGAGAAGATAAAATATTCTTCATTAAGAATGGACTGAGTAAGGAGTCATTAGATGATATCTTATTGACTCTTGAAGCACATTCTTGTGGAGTTATGCATCGTGAACTTCTTAATTTGTGGAATCTTTTCAGGGACGAGTAAGAGCGTTACAGTCTTGGGAATATGACTCAAAAAGATCTTATTTGCCAATTTATAAGAAAATTGGATGAGAAGCTTATCCTCGACTCATAGAAGGCGTTTAAGCCGTTATTAGACGTAAAACTAGAGGAAGATGTGAGCCACAATCATAACAACATATATATATTATCTTGTACTTCTTCTAAAAAAATAAAAAAAAATGAAAAAATTGTGTTTCTTAATTTCAAATTTTTTTGACAACAACCAACCTACCTATATAGGTGTTATCATTACCTCTTCCTATTCTCTTTAAATACTTCATTTTCTTCACTTTCCTCCAACTCATAATCATTCAAAGGGAATGTGAGTTTAGAAATGGAGGGATCTTCTTCTTTTGTTCATAGACTTACCAATATCTGTGTATTTTGTGGGACAAGTTATGGGAAGAATTTAGAGTTTGTAAATGCAGTAAGTATTGTTGGTAAAACACTTACTGCGAGGACCATTCATGTAGTATATGGGGGAGGTAGCATTGGGTTAATGGGGGCTACATCGCTTTCTGCACATCTAAGAGGTGGTCAAGTTTTAGGTATCATTCCTGAACTTTTAACTCGAAGGAACATAATTGGAAAAATAATTAGGTTGAAACTTCAAGTATCATCTTTGCATGGACGAATGAAGGCAATGCTTGAAAACTCTGATGCATTCATTGCCTTACCGGGTGATTTTGGTACTTTGGAAGTAGTTTTTCAAATTATCTCTTGAGCTCAACTGAACATCCACCATAAACCCATAAGTTTATTGAATGTTAATAATTTATTTCATAATTTGTTATCTTTTGTTGACCATGCTATGGAACAGAACTTTATCACACCTTCAACAAGACGACTCCTTATCTCTGCTTTCACTATTGATGAGTTGATTGATAAATTAGAAGCTTTTGTTTATGAACCTGGTCCAGTAACAGCTCAGATAGATTAGTTAGAAGGAAGCGGTATGAAAAGCAAGCCAGATCAAACACACCAATTATTTAAATAATTACAAGCTTTGGTTTTATTTATTTTACTTTGTTTCTATTTAAATTTGTGTCAGGTATCTCTTTTCAGTAATTGCTACAACAGGTAATGTCTTTTATCCTTTACTCATCTATATTTTAATATTGCGAACAATGTTGTGATCTGGTTGGGGGAAAGGATAGTTGTTAAAAAAAATTGGGAAGTAAGATATGATTGTCAGTAACTTACTAAACCAGTTAAGGATGATAGAGTAAGGAGTAAATTATGCTCTTGAGATGCATCTTAGTTGGGGAGCATGTTTATTGATATGGTTATCAAAAACTTACTCATAGTAAAACCAGTTAAGGATGGCAGAGTAAGGAGTAAATTTTACTCTTGAGGCGCGTCTTAGTTGGGGTAGTAACTAGTTTGTGTGGAAGTAGCAATTCAAATTCAGGAAAATTTGCATGATTGAGTAAATTGTCTTCTTTCTTAAAAATCACATGCTTAGTTATGGATGTTGAAATTGGTGGACTAACAATGATAGAATTATGCCTTATGAGATTTTGAGTCTATTGATGAATGGATTGAACATTTGTACCATTCTTTTTTTTCTTGTGTGAATTTTACTCATGGAATTGTTACTCTAGAACTTACTTTGACTTTATTTGAGGCTACATTTTCACATGTATACATAAACATGATTGAGACATTTTTCTTGAAATAGCTACTTTAACCAAATAGCCAAGAATGGCTGGCGCATAAATAGGCAGCCTTGCTCAGCAGCATATTGTCTCAATATGATATCAATCACTCTTATGACTTTTTGAAAATTCTCTGATTTCTAATATGATATCAAGCACTCTTATGGCTTCTTGAAAATTTTCTAATTCCTGCCAATGTAAGGCATTGGAAATGGCCTATTTCCCCTTGCTTAACCCCTTTGAGCTTATTTGACCATTCTTTGTTTCAAACTCATTATATGTCTTAAATGAAAAATCATGTTCTTACCTGACCTTAGGGAATAAGAGAACATTAGCTTTGTCATTGGATGAGTTCTTGAACAACTATGGGGGTGTGTGTGCAGAATGGTTGGTAAAAAAAAAGTTCAATTAAAAGTTGATGTATATATTATGTTCATCTTCAAAATAAAAAAATAAAAAATAAAAAAATAACAAAAATGTAAATAAGGGCCAATAAGGCAATAAAGGAAACGAAAAGAATATATAAAAGGAATTTGTATTAAGTAGAGTTGAGATGAACTTTCATACTTGTTAATTAAACTCAGCTCTCATGCTCTTTTATTCTCTTTGATATTTAACTTGTCATATCCATTTTACCTCCTCTTTTACCTTGACCTAATTACAACCTTGAATAAAGTCCTCATTATTTGTGTGTGCATGTGTTCTGGGTAGTGGAGAAGTAGAAGATAAGCAAGCTTATAATAGTGTAATTTTCATAGGTTGAATTGAGTGAAATACCTACCTTTTTAAACACTTGAGGGATTGAGAGTGAATCTTGTGAAGATCTATCATTCTTGACTCATGCTTTTCAATTGAAGTTTCCTTACTTGTTGGTTTGAGATGTGAAGAAACATTACCTCATAAATGTTTTGATCCCTTGAATGATTGGTTGCTCTTCATTTTTAAATATTATTATAAATTGAGTCTTTTAGAATGTTTAGGTTTTGAGTTTGTGTCATTTTTTTTTCTTTCCTAGTTTTAGTCTTGTGTGTTTTACCCAGGAGTGTAAAAAGTTAAGTGTGAGAGAATTTGATAAACACATATTTGATACATTAATAAGTCCTTATTTTTAGTCATTTACACTCTCTAGTACTTAATTGATTGAGTTTGGTTATGTTTTGTAAGTTTGGACTCAAATTTGACTTAATTAATTTTTTTTAGCATGATTTACGTCTTACATTGTTTCTGTATTTCAGCCATATCTTGAGTTTTAGATGTCTAACAATTATGTATTTTATCTTGTTGGAAAGATAAGAGAGAGCTCTACAACTTTCATTAGAGCTCTAGGTCAAAATCAGACATCTAGTGGAGCTAATTGGGCTTGGAAGTAAGAACACGAGTTTTGTAATTGGAACTTGTATAGTGTACAGTAATCAGAGCATAACTCGGTCTGTAAGAACTTAATTGGGCTGAAATTTTAGCATGTACAAGTTAATACCTATATCTACAACTTTCATGAAGAACACAAGACTTATTTCGGATTTCTTAGAGGTCATATTGGGCTTCTAAGTTAGAACAGAGGAACTGTAGTAGGGCCTGAGTAATGTGCAGTGATCAGACCATATCGCAAGTTGTAGGAATGATTTTGGGCTCAAACTAATGGCATTTGAAAGTCAAGATCTAGGCCTACAATTTTTTTGAAGACCACTTGGTGATAAAATGATGAATATAATGAGTTCAGCACTGAATAATTTTGGAGACAAAGAATCTTAATAATTTTTCACTCATCAAAAGTCATTTGGCATTTTTCACTCATTTCCCCCTCATTCACTCACTCATGAATCAGCCCCCTTGTCATTTTGTATCCCTAATCCTCTATAAAAGGGAGCCTTGGCTGATCATTTAAGAGTCTTGGTCTTAGAGATCAAGATCATGCTATTGTGTTGTTTGTTTATCTTGTTGTAGTTTTTGTTTGTTCTAAATTGAAGTTATGTTCTTCTTCTTCTTCTCTCTTTCTTTTTTCTTGTCTATGAGTAACTAATTTTCATTTTACTTAGGTGAAAGGGTAAAGCTTTTGGTAATAAGTTAATGTAAGATTGATTTTTTTCTTGTGCTTAAAAGATATATTTTCAAGTAGTCATTATATATATTGTATTTTGTTTCCAATCAATTTAGAAACCCTCCTTGTAAAGTGGTGATCTTGAGTTATTGTAGACAAGATATTGACACAATAAATGCTTGAGTCTATTTATAAGTAGTGATGTTAATAAATAATTAAAAGAATCATAATATAATTACGTATATAATCTTAAATGAACGTTAAATGTTGTATTTTCTGATTGGAACCTCCATTATGCATAGATTCTAATTGAGTTATAAAAAAATTTATCTTGTCCTTAATTTACTTACCAAGAGTGGATCTCCTAACCCAAATAAGTCCTTTTTTATATGTGACCAAGTTTTATTAATTTTATTACTGTGACAAAATATTTTCCTTATGTCAAATAAATTTTTCTTCATCAATTTCCTATGGATCGACCTCAGATTTCCGAGAATTTATTACTTGAAACAACCTGTACTTGGGTTTGTAACTTTTAATCTGCATCACCCTTACACTTTAATACCATTATTTTTCACCCCTTTGATTTATTATTTTGCTTATTTATATTTCTTTTAAATTGAATTTGCAAGAACTCTTTGTCTTCGTTAGCTTAAATAGTGTCACTTTTAGCAATTTAGTAATTAATAACTTAATTCTTGTGGAACGATACTCTTACTTTTTATTACTTTTGTGATTCGATGCACTTATCGATTTCACAACAATTTTTTAGCGCTATTGTCGGAGATTATTATTATTAATATTAAATAATAATTGAAAAGACACTAATTTAGGCACTTGTTTTTCTTATTTAATTTATTTTTCTTTATTTAATTTTCTTTTAAATTTGTTTCTTTTTATTCACTTTAGTTTTTCTTTGTTTATTTTTTATTAGTCATTTATTTTTTTTATTTCTTTTCTTTACTTCACTCTAGTTTACTTGTTTGTTTATTTATGCAAGGTTCTGTAGAATTGGAAGAATTACTCTTTGATCTAGAGATAAAAAGAATAGAAAGAGTAATCAGAAAAGCAACTAGAGAAAAAAGGAGCCTAGAAGAAGAAAAGATGGCTGAGAACACTACTGCACAAAGAAGATACACTATGGCTGACTATGCAACTTCATCTTTTGAAAATATCTCAACTAGTATTGTGTGACCTGCCATCCAAGCAAATAATTTTGAGATTAAATCAGTTCTTTTGCAGCTGGTGCAACAAAATTAGTTTGGGGGAGGTTAGGTAGAAGATCCCAACTTGCACATTACTAATTTCTTACAGCTCTGTGACACTATCAAATATAATGGAGCTAGTGATGATGCCATACGATTAAGACTCTTTCCATTTTCTTTGAGAGATAAAGCCAAGAGCTGGCTACAAGCCTAGCCTCAAGGAAGCATCACTACGTGAGATCAGTTAGTGGGCAAATTCCTTATCAGATATTTTCCTCCCTCTATGTTTGTCAAGATTAGGAGTGAGATTGCATGTTTCACTCAAAATTAGGGGGAATCTCTATATAAAGCTTGGGAGAGATTTAAAGAGTTGTTGAGAAAATGTCCACACTATGCTTTTGAAGTTTGGCAGCAGGAGCAGATCTTTTATAATTGTTCAAATCATCCTACTAGAGCTATGATGGATGCATCTGCAGGTGGATCTTTGAACACTAAGACTCCTAAAGAGGCTCAAGAATTGTTTGAGACTATGGCTACCAATGAATACCAGTTGCCTAGTAGAAGATCTACTATTAAACAGGTGGTTATGGAAGATAGCACAGTTTAAGCTTTACTTGTGTAGAATAAGATGATTCTGCAATACGTCGCCAACCTCACCAAGAAAGTTAATGGTATGCAGGTGAACTTAGTCAATCACTAAGCCTTAACTTGCAATTTTTGTGGAGGCAATCATACTAATGGTGGATGTGAGGCAAGCAACTAGGGTGTTATTCCTCAAAAGTAGGTTAATTATATGGGCAATCCTTCGAGACCATAAGGTAACTCATATTCCAACACATATAATCCAGGGTGGAGGAATCATCCAAACTTTTCATAGACTAATCAGAATATACTGAGACTGTAACACCCCAATTTTTGGGTAAAAGACCGATGTATCCTTATTTTACTGTTTCTTGTTTTTCTGTATGAAATATAGACATATAATATTGTCTGTTATTTTATTTGACCGTTTTGAGTGTTTTGCTTCGTGATGGGGAAAAATGGAAAAATGACCATTTCATCCCGAATGTACTGTTTTTGGTTTTTCTACATGATACAGTGTTTGATATTACTTGTCTCGTAATTTTATTTGGACTTTTTGTGAGATTTGCTCAGGACGGAAAATAATAATTTTTCTGTCGGAAAAATATTATTTTAATTAATTAGAGTTGGGGATCTTACTAAACCTAATTGATTGATATATAAATTAGTTTAAGTAATTTTTAGAATTTAACTCAATGCGATAAAATAATTTTTAGTATTATTTTATTACTTAATATAAATTTTGACAATGGGACCGTCTTGATCATGTGGGACCCACATATAAATAAAGTAACCAATAGAAACAAGAAACTTGGACCAATAGAAATAAGACACCTAGAAGTCAAACTAATAAAGAGAAGTCAACAAAAGTGGCTTTGACCATTTTGGACCATTAGATTGAATCTTGGTGGATAAGCTTGAATGATTTACCATAGATTTGATGAATGGCTAGATTGAATCTTGGTGGATAAGCTTGAATGATGACCATAGATTTGATGAATGGCTAGGATTGAATCTTGATGGATAAGTTTGAAGATGACCATGGATTTGATCAATGGATAGGATTTAAAGATGAATCAATTGTAGGATTAAGTCAAAAGTTGTAGGTTTGACTTTAGGATTAGTAATTAATTAAGCTTAGTTTGACTAGATTAATTACTTAATTTGCAAACTAATTAAACTAGTTTAGTTATAAAATAATTATAATCTAAATATTAATTAGATGTGCTAATATTGTTTAGAGATTATAAAATATGTAATTATGTGTCTAATTAATTAGTTATGTAATTAGATAAATAATTAAGTAGACTAGTTTAATTCTTAACTAATTATAATCTAAATGTTAATTAGATATACTAATATTAACTAAAGGTTATGATATATGTTAATATATGTTAAATTAATTAGTTATGTGATTAGTATATTAATTAAGATTTGTTAAGATAATTAACCTAACTAATTAACCAATTTATTAGCATATAATTAGATATATATGGAAAACAATTTTTATACTTAATTAGTGAAGGATTTACACGGTTGGGCAGCTGCAATATTGGAGGCAAAATGGAATATTCATGAACATGTGACAAGGCTTGGAGTAGCCAATAGGAAACAAGCTTAGTGATTAAGATTTAATCTTGACCCTTGGTGGATTCTAAGGCTTAAATGGAGTCTTGGAGAGTCAAAATTGGTGGCCTTTTTGCATGTGCTTCCACGGCCATGCATTTGGAGGAAACAAAATCAAACATAATTCATTTTTTCTCTCAAAGTGATTCACGGCCATGCATTTAAATCAAAGTTAATTTACCTATTTAAATATATTTAGTCACTTTTCTAATTAGCTATCATTTAAAGAAGCAAAACAATAATTATTTCTCACTTTTTCTCAAGTGTTTCACGGCTGGACAGCAGACCTTTGGAGGCTTATTGGATAAGCTTTACAAAGCTTCCTAAGCACACCAACTAGATGTAATCCCAACCATTGAATGGATGGATGGTTAGGATAGTTTCCATGTGAATTTAATCACTTAATTGCACTCAAAACTCCCTCACTGGCAAAGAAATTTGGTATTCATTCTTCACTTTTATTTTCATTCTCCTCTACGTTGAAGACCTTCCATTTTCTCTCCAAAAACACCAAAACCCCAAGTTCTTTCTTCTTCTATTTTCTTCTCTCTATTCGGTCAAGCTTTTACCCACATAACCAAACCTCCATAATTTTTCCTCTTCATCTTTCTTAAATCAAAACCATATTTTAAACACTTTTTCTTCACAAGATCTTGCCAAAATCCTATTCTATCTAGTTCAAAATCCATCATTTTTCTTGTTTCCTCAAGGGTAAGTTTGGATTCTTTAATTTAAATTTTGATTTTTAAAATTTTTAACCATGATTGTTCCATGGTTTTTCCATATTAAACCTTGTATGAGTTTTTACTAATTGTTTTAAATTGTTAGGATTTTGTTTGGAGGCTACCCGAAATTTCAAGGAGAAGGAGGAGACTAACCTGGTTATTTTGCTTCAAGAGGTAAGAGGAGATTACCCTCATCAACCATGTGTTGGTGGTGAGGAATGTTTTTGTTCTGTGTATGAAGAATCCATGAGGATTCGGTTTGTGTAATTGTGGTGGTTTGAATTGTTGTGGCTTGTGTTAATTATTTGATTATTTAAGTGTTTTTCGGTTGGTGATTTATTTATTTTTATATGCATGATTATAGCTTTAGAATATTTTGCATGCCTATAGTGTTGAAATATGTGGCATATGTATTGTATGTGTTATTATAATGTTAGAAATGCATGAGCATTCCAAAGAATGCAAAACCCTAGGTTCGGTCATACCATTGAATGGAAGGAATTAAGGTGATTTACAATGTTTTTAATGAATATCAAGTGAATTCAAGTGAATTAGAACAAAAAAAATGAATTTTTGGAATTTTATTTATACTATGAGATTTCGGCCAACATGCCAAAAAGTGAGAAAAATTGGATTCTAAATAATCTAAGGTAAGTAAGCATGTTAAAGGAAATTTTATCAAAAAGTTTTGATTATTAAAAATGAAATGGTCGAATTGAATTTTAGAAACTAATTTAAGTATTGTTAGTATTTACAAAGATTATACATTAATTTGAAATATTTTACAAGATAGCTTGAAAATATTTTAAATGGTTTTAAATTGCTTAATAATTTTGTTTATTAGTCAAAAACTCTTTTATTTGAGGAAAACGGAAAAGAAAATGATTTAAAAAGCTTATGCGATTGAGAAAATGATATAAAATTATTACGCGATTGAGGAAACAAAGAAATTATATTTACGCGATTGGAAATGTGATATATATTGTGAAAACGACAAGATTTTGAAAATAAAATAAAATTTCTACGCGATTGACAAAAACAGCAAATTTTACTATTGGGCCAATGTGGTGAACACAGATATATGAGAAGTTATGTTGCGCCAAGTGGGTGCGTATTGTGATTTGGTTTTATGAAAAAAATAGTGCGCCAAGTGGGAGCGTACTGTATTTTGAGATTTATGCCATTGAGGGCATTTACGTAATTATTTTCGCTATTGAGGGCGTTTTTGACATTATTTGAGATTTGATGGTATTTTTGTAAATAATTGGAAATTGATGGCACATATATAAATAATTGAAACCTGAGGATATTTTGGTAATTACGCATTTGTTCATGCATTGAGTCGTGCCAAATTGGTGATTTGATTGACGAGATGAATAACATCGTGTTGTCGATGTGATAGGCATAGTGTGTTCAGTTCCTGATATGGACTTGGAGTTCATAGTGTGCACTATTCCATATGTAGACAGGAGGTAGCTCCTTCTGGGTCTTGGTGCGTGACAACACACTTATGTTCTCGACAAGCACTATCCTTAATCAAGTTTTGAGAGGACTATCGATTTTGTAGTATACAATTAATTGACTGTGTCCTAATGCAGGTTGTATGCTATGCCATTATGTTTATTTTTCGTGGGCTATAGACACAAAGTATTGACAGTGCAATAGCAATCACAATGGTCAGCTATAGACACAAAGTTTTGACAAAGGTAATAGCTAGTCGGGTAGCCAAAGCTATAGACACAAAGTTTTGACAAGTCTGTAATACTGGATTGGTCAAGTTAATAGAAGTCTTAACTCATTCTCTCGATATCGTGTGTGTATTGTAGCTCCATGGAGTAGGATTGTGTCACATTGCATATGTTTATATGTGGTACATTATTATCTTTTATCTGTGATCGTTTACCTATGATCTTTTATTTGGGATATTATATGTTGATATTGCATTTAATCTTTATTCTATATTATTATGATTTATTATTATGGCATTTTATATAGTGTGAATTGTTATATCTATCCTGGTAATGTTATTGTGGTTTATTCGATTACAATATATGCTTATTAGAATTAATTGTAAATCGATAATATGACTAAATTCATGTATTGATCATGTGTGTATGGAATGATCTAGTCATTCGTATTATTCTTTGCTACAACTTGGTAAAGGTGAAAGGGGATCTCACCTCTTTATTGTATTGTTTTGTTTGGTTTGTATTGTTTAAATTGTGTAGTAGGCGAAGCGTATTTTGAGGCTTATTGGAGACAATATTCTCAAGATGGTGACAAATCAAGAAGTAATCTTCCAAGTTTCAACATGATGCATTGGTGAAGAAATGGAATTTTTTTTTTTAGGTTGAGTTTTATTCTTCCTCGTTAGTGTTATTACCGTGCTATTAGTAGTAACTTTCTTTGGGTTTACTACTGTTTCTTTGAGTCTGTAATTTTCATGTTTTAATTTATTGTTGATTATTTTGTGATGTATATGGCATATGTATGTTAATCAGTTCAATCTAATTTCATTGTTACTCTTAATTTTTGGTAAGTTTATATTTCTGCGAAAAAGAAATTTTAAAATTTGTATTTTGAAACTCAAGCTTTTATAAAATAATTATAATTGATTTAAGTTTTTATTTTAAAATGTGACGCCCTAGGGAGGGTGTTACAGAGACCACCTCCACCTCCATATTAATAGCCATCTTCATAGTCTCAAGCTGAGCAGAAATCTTCTCTTGAGAGTACACTTGAAAAGTTTACTCAACATGCCTCCATTTTTATGGAGGAAACAAGGGCTACTTTTCAAAATCAAGGAGCAGCTATTCAGAGTATAGAGAATCAAGTTGGTCAAATAGCAAAACAGCTCTCTGAGAGACCTCTAGGCACCTTACCGAGTGATATAGTAATTAATTCAAAAGAGCAGTGTCTGACAATTTCTTTAATAAGTGGAAAAGTTGTTAGTCCTCAGCTGAAAGAAGATGTTGCCAAGGAAGGAATTAATCTTCCATGACAAGTCCAAGAAAAAGATGCTCGAGAAGAAGAGGTTGAGAAGGACAAACAGAAAGAGGAACAACCGAGAATGTGAAGAAAGAAAAAAGATTCAATTTTGAATAAACCATTTGACCCTTCATTATATTGCCAGACTTCCATTCCCTCAACGTTTGAAGAAAGACACTCAGGAGAAGCAAGAAAGACAATTTTCAAAGTTCCTGGATGTTTTCAAGAAGTTACAGATTTATATTCCTTTTGCTGAAACACTTGAACAAATGCCTTCTTATGCCAAATTTATAAAGGATTTGCTATCTAAGAAGAGGAAGTTGGAAGCAGATGAGATTGTAGCATTTACTGAGGAGTGTAGTGCCATAATTCAACGGAAGCTACTACCAAAGTTAAGGGATCAATGAAGTTTTAGCATCCCTTGCACCATTGGAAAGTTGAATGTTGATAAGGCTTTATGTGACTTAGGCGCTAACATTAATTTGATGCCATTGTCCATCCTTCGTAAGCTGGGAGTTGAGAAAGTGAAGCCTATAATGGTTTCCCTTCAATTAGCAGATCAATCAATTAGACATTCGTATGGTATTGTGGAAGATTTGCTTTTATTTTCCCAGTTAATTTTGTGATCTTGGATATGGACGTGGATGTTGATATCCCATTAATTCTTGGAAGATAATTCCTAACAACTTCAGGAGCATTAATTGATCTGCCTAAAGGAGAGCTTATTTTGAGGGTGAATGGAGATCAAGTAACTATAAATGTTTTTGATAAGTCTGTCCCAACATTAGATCTTCATGCCCCTATTAATGACATTCAAGGTAAATCTCAAAAGGAGTTGACTAGTAGGAGCTCTTCACCTTTGATTAATGTTGATTTTCTCACTTCTAAGATTATTGATGAAAAGGAGAAAAGTTCTCCTACCTCTAAGATTGCTTATATAGAAAAAGGTCCTCTTATCTCTTATGATTCATTGCACAAAGGGTCAAAATCTTCTGATAAATTGAAACCTGATTTGTCATCTGTTGAAAAATTGAAAATCTCATGGCCTAGTGGAATTACAAATGCTAAGGTGTCTTCTGGACAAATAAGCACAACTCCAATTAAGAATATTTTTGGAGAGGATTCCAAGGTGACCGAGTATGGAGGCAAAGATCTGACAAAAGAAAGGCGTCATCCTATTTCTCCTGCTTCAAGTCACCATGATTAATTAATAGAAGGCAACATCAAGCTAATGATGTTAAACAAACATTTTTTGGTAGACAACCTAAATTTTTTTTCTTTTTCTTTACTCTTTTATTCTTTTAGTTTTGGTTATTTATTTGTTTTGCTTTTATTTTGTTATTTCTTGTTAACTAACATTTTTTCTATTTTTGTTTTGTAGTTTACTAATGTTGAGTCGACTTAGATGCTTTCCTGAGTTCAGAGCCTTTGTAGGGGGATGTATATAGTTGTCGGTTGCCAAATTTTTTTTTTTCTTTTCTTTCCTTTAGCCCTTTATTTTTGCATTTATTTCATTTAGTTTTTATTTTTATTTTTTTGTCATCATCACCCATTTTGTGTTTTGAGTTATTATGTTGAAACTGTGTATGTTAGTGTGTTGAATTAAATATCCAATGATTGCATAAATTATGAATTAATATATTTTCTTGAGATAACACATGAGAATCTATGAGTTGCATTTATCTCTATTATTTAAATTGTGTATGGATGTATTTCCCATCTTTATATTTGGTAGACCATGAGATATGAATGCATGTCAGGCTTAGAGAAAGTTTATAGGACTGCATGTGTAACACCCTAGCTCTGATACCAACTAATGTAACACCCTAGCTAGGGCATCACATTTCTGACTTCCGACTCATAATCTGAAAATAAGTTCGCACAAAGTTTGAGTTATAAAAGATGGGTTCCAAAATTTCTTCTTTACTGAAACGTAAATTTACTGAAAATATTAGGTAATATTGAAAATCATATTTCAACTATTCATTATGTAATATTGACACCAATTAATATCACAATTTAAAGAGAAATATAAAATTAACAGACTTATTTTTTTTTTTGACAGTAGCAAACCCCATGACGGGTCCTACTTAATAGCACGGTACAACACTAACGGAAAACTTTAACATACTTATTCCTTTTTCTGTCCATCTTGATGCATCGACATCCGTTCCTTTATCAACACTGCACACCTTCGAGTCCCGAATGTCCACTCCTTATTGTTGTCACCAATCTCGAGTATCCATCGCCCGTTATGTCTAAGACAACTCAATCATTCTATTATTTGATTTTAACAAGATCTGATACACAAAGAAAACAATATAACAAAGAGGTGAGATCACCTACACCAATACCAATATGGCGGCAGATAGAGATAACACAAACAAGAATATCATACGATAGATCAAACCATAATCATACTATCAGCATTAATCAACTATCATCATCTAATCATTTATCAGTTCAATCATCATCCAAGTATTCAAAACAATTGTCATAACTAATAACCAATATTCCTCAATTAATATATCACACAGATATAAATACTCAGATTTATGCATATGCACAAAGACTCATTTTATCAAAAACAACTCCATGGAGATTTTCACAATTTCGAGAAGAATGCTCTAGTTAATTGTCAGCCTTAGCCCAAAGACAATCTCCCAGTCGTTGAAAAGAATCGTATTCTTGTCGGGTATCGTCAATGCGTTGCAACGGACTGCATCGCCAAGTGGCACAGGATACTCGCCAACTGTCCACTGGTCGACCGCCGCGCCTCGACGCCCCCAGGATCCATCATAGACCTCACTATCGATTCTCATTCCCTCTTCAACCACAAGGGCCATAATAGCTATTAGCTATATTTTATACAATGCACGAATATATCAGTGCAAGTCCAACCCCAAAGGGCCAAATCTTTTCAATTTCATTTGTTCAATGTAATCATATGCTTCAACGCATATTTTTCCAATGCACGTATAATGCACCAAATCCAATCACAGACATATCTTTCCAATGCATATAAAATACATCAAAAGCCAATCATAGGCAACTCGACATTTTCTCACACAGTGTTCATACACTATTTTGGCAGTAATCATCATGTTATCATGTTTTTATAGTCATAAAACACTTCTGCCGTATTTTTACAATCGCGTAACAATTTTGTTACATTTTGACAATTCAAAAATGTTTCTGTTACATTTTCAAAATACTGCAACACTTCTGTTGCACTTTTAAATCACGTACTTAATTTTTTTTAATGTTTTTCTTAATCACATAAAAATATACATTTCTCAAATTGCGTAACGATTTTCCACCATTTTCAAACTCGCATAACTTAAAAATCATTCTTTTAAGTTGCGTAAATCATTTTCCATCATTCTCAAAATATTTAAAACACTTTCCAAATCACATAAGATTTTCTGTCATTTTCACAATTACGTAAAAATATTCTATCATTATTTAATCACGTAATGATTTTTTAATAATATTTTCAATAGTGTAAAACATTTAAACGCTTCCCAAATCGCGTAGAAATATTTTAATATTTTTCAAATCACGTAAAAATATTTTACTATATTTCTAAACACTTAGAAATATTTTATCTGTATTTCAAACCATGTATTTTAAAAATTACATTTTTAAGATACGTAAATCATTTTTCACCACAATTCTATTACAAAAATATTTCTCAACCTTCAAAAATTCCATTTCATATTTTCTCAAAATATTATGACTTTGTATTTCATTTTTCACATTTTCTTACTCAAGAAAATCTTTTTCCACATTTCTTTACTCAAGAAATTCTTTTCAAATATAATTCACAAAATTACCTTTCCATCAATGTTTCAAAACTTAACATTTTCTAACGTACTTCAAAACTCAAAAATAAGTTATACGTTAGTAGATTTTCATAATACCATTGAATTAAATCAATGTTTCTAACTTTAAAAATTACTAATGCTTTCCAAAATCCAACGGGATTTTAATAAATTCTTTTTAAAATAAATTGAGGCTCACTTGCAACTTCTCTTTTCCATTTACATAAAAATTCATTTCTTAAGTGCTAAAATACTCTGATTCCCTTTTCAATATTCTTGTATTAAATTAATTATATTTCCACTTAGAGAATCACTTTGTTTCATCAAAATCAATGCATTACAAGCTTTCGAAAATGTGGACATGACTATTGAAACCATCAAATATTTTTCCTTCCAAATTGATATAGTTTTACACAAACAAAATCATTTAAAATTTTGTTTTCAAAACCATAAGACTTATGGTTATAAAACCAAACTCATTAGTTCAAATTCATTTTTATTTTCTTTGTAAATCCTTTTTTTCTCTTTCTTTGCAAATCCTTTTTCACTTTCTTTGCAAATTCTTAAAATCATCATTGCTATTTTCATTTAAATCTCATGTTTTGTAAAACACTTAGAAATTTTTTACACAAAATAAATCAATAAAAATTCTTCAAAAACCATGTTCTTGTACTCTTTGAAAAATAAACTCTTTGTTTATTTTCCTTATTTTTCTAAACATCCATTTTCATCATTCATGAAAATATTCATTTATGAACACCTATCTTGAGGTGTCTTAACCGATATTCACCATGTTTCTAGGGACCAAAAATTAATTCCCTTGTTCTTGAAAAATTTTAATATGAACCCTAATCAAGGGCATCAAAACCGTAGTCCTTCCTTGGCCATTGGGACCAAAATTAATTTTCTTTCCATCACCAAATCATGGCATACACATACATAAACATCATATATATATATCAAAAGCATGCCATATTATCATCATGCATAGTATAAGCATACCATCAAAATCATAAACTCATGCAAAGTATATATTAAGCATAGGCAATTAATCAAAGCTCATAAACACATATAAATTATTACATGACCATGGATATGAATCCTCACATGGATTCACCATCCATCAAATATAAGACCATCTCTCACCACCATGCTTGGTTGGTGAGATGGATCTCCCTCTTACCTCTTGAAGATCCTCAAAAGCTTCTTGATTTGCTTCTTTTTCCAAGTCCTTCACCACCAAAGGCTTCTCAAATACAAAAAAAAATATATAGAAATTAGTATACTATGCTTGATTAAGAGGAACCATGGATCAAACATAGTTTAGATCATGAAAAAGAAGAGAAGAAATGAAGTCTTCTTATACTTCACCTCAAAAATCCAATAACTTTGATCTTGAAGAAAGTCCATGAAGATGAATGATTTAGAGAAAATCTCCAACATGAAAGTTGCTTAGAATATCATGTAGATTCAAGATCTATGGTTGGATGAAATTAAACAAACTTGAAGGGTGGTTTTAGGGTGGTTGACTGAATTCCTCACAAGAAGGAAAATATAAGCTTTTTGATCTT
This sequence comes from Ormosia semicastrata, assembly GCA_029884595.1. Lineage (NCBI taxonomy): Eukaryota > Viridiplantae > Streptophyta > Magnoliopsida > Fabales > Fabaceae > Ormosia > Ormosia semicastrata. Next base: position 20,745,537 of record JAQQTO010000042.1, on the reverse strand, counting down.
TAACTTGAAGAACAGGGTTGTAGATGATAGAATTTTGAGAAGTTCCTAACAATTCTAAAATAATTAGTAAAATCACAAACAAAGCTCAATAATAACAAACCATGGAACAATCATGGCTTAGAAAATCATAAACATGAATTTAAACCATAGAAATCAAAGTTTACCTCCAAGGAAGTAAGCTAAAAGTGGGATTTTGAAGCACTTAGAGTGGGATTTTGGGAAAACTTTCTAAATAAAAATTGTTTAGAATATTGTTTAGCTTTAAGAAATGATGAGAGTGAAAATTATAGGTGAGTGATGGTGTATTTGGGTGTAGAGACCGAACCAATGGAGAGAAAATAGAAGGAAAAATAGTTGTTTGGTTCTTGGAATTTTGAGAGAATAAGATGGAGGCTTTTTGGGTGAGAGAAAAAAATGAATATGCATGCTCAAAATGAGTGGGCTGCCGTGAGAATGAAAGAATGGAGAGATAGAAATTTCTTTAGCATAATTGAAGGCTATCACATGCATGCAAAAGTCTTCCACTTTGTCATCTTTTTCCTTTGCCTAAAAAGGCTACTCCAATTTGTCTCCTCCTTTCCAAGCATCTCCAACCATCCCCCCTCTTCATAATGCATGCAAAGTTGTCATCTTTTCATGCCATTATTTGAAGCATTTCTAGCCATTGATTAATTCAATGGTTAGGATTTAGGTAGACTTTTGATTTTTTAGGAGACTTAATCTAGGCCATTAGATCTTTTTCCTTTAAATTCTAGCCATTAGATGTGTCTCCAAAATAAAGGGTCAAGATTGCTCCTTCAAACTTTAAATCCAAGGGTTATAATTAATCATAGCCTTTTTAGAAGACCAAATCTCCACATTTGATTAATTCTTCATCCAATGGTCATAAATGGTCTTTGTCACTTTTTAAGACTAAATCTCCACCCTTGATCAATTCCAAATCCAATGGTTGCAAATGGTCACTTTATATAATCAAATTTACACCGTTGATTAAATCTACGGTTGATATTGAAGCTTGCCTAACTAAGTTTATTCTCACACCATTGATTAAATCAATGGTGATTATCCAATGCTTTTTTATTAAATTTATTTCTTAACCATTAATTAAATCAAGATCAAGTCTTCACCGTTAAATAAATCAATGGTGGATATCTAAACCACCAATGTTGACTTAAGCAATATAATTTCTATTTTTATCTACTAAAAATCCCACGAAAGAATATATTTACTGTATTTTTATCACCCGATAATTAAATACAGTGTCAAACACAATACAAGAAAATTTTTAAAACTGTTTCCGGATTCAAGTTTAGTAAGATCCCCTGTTTCCATCTAAACAGTACAAATTTTTCTATGTGTAAAAAAATTTTCACTTTGCGGGACCCACTTGGGCCCACGTAAGGTCACATGGGCCCACCTAGGACCACCTGGGCCCACATACAATCAAAAAAATTCATAATCATTCATAAAAATTACAAATATTAAAAACATATGAAAATCAAGTCAGATTGTTAAAAATAATTAACAATCAAGAGAAATAAATACAGAAAGATTTTTCCCAGCCCAAAAATTATTATTTTCCTGACACGGAGTAAATCACTCAAAACGATCAAATACAATGACGGAATAATCAAAATAATTTTACAGTATCTAGAAATTACTAAATAGTAAAATTCTATTAACTGTCAAAATTATTGTTTACAAGATAGGAAATTTTGGGGTGTTACATTACTCCCCCTCTAAAAAGAAATTTCGTCCTCGAAATTTAATAACCATGATTTCACGCCCTTAGAATAAATATGAACATTACTCTTTTATCTTATTTTTCAATTCTCATAAAGCTTCCTCTCTTGCATCTTGCTATACTATTCTAACCAATAAAATCTCTTTGCTGATGTTCAACTTCTCCTGATCAAACAGATATCTCAGACTCCTATAATTACTGAAGATGTTGAATGTTACTCCAGAAAGAAAGAATTTTCATATCTCTGATACCAACATAACGACAACCAATCTTCATTCATGCCTAGAATAATTTTTCTCAGATAACTTCCAACTAATGTAATGTATTACTTAAAATTTTCTTATCCTCGTATCACTACATATTCTAGATTTTTGCTTTTAACAGGAAATGTCTCACTAACCGAGTTCTCCTTTCCACAGTACTATACCAAATACTATGACATAGAGTTAAATAGGAATATTGTTTCTTGTTCATTCAATTGCAGGAGATGAAAGAAAACATCATGGAAGATAACAAAACGAATCGAACTTGTTATCGAACATATCCAGCAAAGAATTGGATGTAACCCGATTTTCAAAAATGAATTTTCTCTGGATTACTCACAGTCTGTTGAAATAATCTCATTTGATATGGTTGGAAAATAACCAATCCATTTTCAAAGATCACGTCTGTTTATGAAACAGATCAAACTAACACAAATTTTGAATAACAGATCAAACTAATATAAAGATTTGATCTAGAACAACAATTTGAATAACTTGAATAGCTCGATTAGCTAAGAATAGAAAGAGAAGTAAACAAATCAGAGGATAATGAATAACTTTAACATATAATTGATCTACTCAATCATATGTTATAAGGAATAAGTTATTCATAGAAATATTCAGTATGGTTTATAGGATTAGCTCCAATGACGCAATCTCCATTGTTTAAATCTTTCGCTCAGAACACTCCCGTTCCATTCAGAGTAATAACTTTCCTTACTATCTAAAATTTTTACTAATAGAAAACTCTGTTTTCAAAGAACACATTAGAGATATACTCTTTGAAAATGTGTCTAACTTTTCTGTAAATTGTTTTTTTGACGTACATTCCTTCATTTAAGTACTTTCTTTCACATCACATACTACTTTTGATTTCAGCAATGGTTGTAAATTCATCTTCTGTCGAAATTAATTACTTTCTCAATATTCTAAAAAAATACTAGTTTCCAAAATTACGAAATCTTATATTCCAAGACTGATTCTTTTCCATCAGATCCTAAACTTCAACTTCTAGTTTCCACTGAACAGCGGTCTTTCGTTCATGCAGTCGTCTTTCTACATTGCTCCTGTTGCTCCCGTAGCTGCAATTGCATTACTAGTAACATGTTCCACTTCCACACAAGTATAACTATCCCGAGCCATTCCTTTTTTTTTTCTTTCTCGAGGCGTGCAGATCGAAATACAATGGATCTAACATCCATTATAAACAACATTATTTCCTTTCAGAAAAACAAACACAGAGAACACAACACAAGTAAAATAGACCTAACCACAAACCCCAAAAGACTCAAACCGTGCTCTGATACCAACTAATGTAACACCCTAGCTCTGATACCAACTAATGTAACACCTTAGCTAGGGCATCACATTTCTGACTTCCGACTCATAATCTGAAAATAAGTTCGCACAAAGTTTGAGTTATAAAAGATGGGTTCCAAAATTTCTTCTTTACTGAAACGTAAATTTACTGAAAATATTAGGTAATATTGAAAATCATATTTTAACTATTCATTATGTAATATTGACACCAATTAATATCATAATTTAAAGAGAAATATAAAATTAACAGACTTATTTTTTTTACAGTAGCAAACCCCATGATGGGTCCTACTTAATAGCACAGTACAACACTAACGAAAAATTTTAACATACTTATTCCTTTTTCTGTTCATCTTGATGCATCAGACATCTGTTCCTTTGTCAACACTGCACATCTTCGAGTCCTGAATGTCCACTCGTTATTGTTGTCACCAATCTCAGAGTATCCATCGCCCGTTATGTCTAAGACAACTCGATCCTTCTATTATTTGATTTCAACAGTACAGACACAGTAAAACAATATAACAAAGAGGTGAGATCACCTACACCAATACTAACATGGCAGCACAGAGATAACACAAACAGCAATATCATACAGATAGATCATACCATAATCATGCTATCAGCATTAATCAATTATCATTATCTAATCATTTATCAGTTCAATCATCATCACAGTATTCAAAACAATTGTCATAACCAATAACCAATATTCCTCAATTAATATATCACACAGATATAAATACTCAGATTTATGCATATGTACAAAGACTTATTTTATCAAAAACAACTCCATGGAGGTTTTCACAATTTTGAGAAGAATGCTCTGGTTAAATGTCAGCCTTAGCCCAAAGACAATCTCCCAGTCGTTGAAAAGAATCGTATTCTTGTCGGGTATCGTCAATGCGTTGCAATGGACTGCATCGCCAAGTGGCACAAGATACTCGCCAACTGTCCACTGGTCGACCGCCGCGCCTCGACGCCCCCAAGATCCATCATAGACCTCACTATCAATTCTCATTCCCTCTTCAACCACAAGGGCCATAATAGCTATTAGCTATATTTTATATAATGCACGAATATATCAGTGCAAGTCCAACCCCAAAGGGCCAAATCTTTTCAATTTCATTTGTTCAATGTAATCATATGCTTCAACGCATATTTTTCCAATGCACGTATAATGCACCAAATCCAATCACAGACATATCTTTCCAATGCATATAAAATACATCAAAAGCCAATCATAGGCAACTCGACATTTTCTCACACAGTGTTCATACACTATTTTGGCAGTAATCATCATGTTATCATGTTTTTATAGTCATAAAATACTTCTGCCATATTTTTATAATTGCGTAACAATTTTGTTACATTTTTACAATTCAAAAACGTTTCTGTTACATTTTCAAAATACTGCAACACTTCTGTTGCACTTTTAAATCACGTATTTAATTTTTTTAACGTTTTTCTTAATCACATAAAAATATACATTTCTCAAATTGCGTAACGATTTTCCACCATTTTCAAACTCGCATAACTTAAAAATCATTCTTTTAAGTTGCGTAAATCATTTTCCATCATTCTCAAAATATTTAAAACACTTTCCAAATCACATAAGATTTTTTGTCATTTTCACAATTACGTAAAAATATTCTATCATTATTTAATCACGTAGTAATTTTTCAATAATATTTTTAATAGTGTAAAACATTTAAACGCTTCCCAAATCGCGTAGAAATATTTTAACATTTTTTAAATCACGTAAAAATATTTTATTATATTTTCAAACACTTAGAAATATTTTACTTGTATTTCAAATCATGTATTTTAAAAATTACATTTTTAAGATACGTAAATCATTTTTAACCACAATTCTATTACGAAAAATATTTCTCAACCTTCAAAAATTCCATTTCATCTTTTCTCAAAATATTATGACTTTGTATTTCATTTTTCACATTTTCTTACTCAAGAAAATCTTTTTCCACGTTTCTTTACTCAAGAAATTCTTTTTCAAATATAATCCACAAAATTACCTTTCCATCAATGTTTCAAAACTTAACATTTTCTAACGTACTTCAAAACTCAAAAATAAGTTATACGTTAGTAGATTTTCATAATACCATTGAATTAAATCAATGTTTCTAACTTTAAAAATTACTAATGCTTTCCAAAATCCAACGGGATTTTAATAAATTCTTTTTAAAATAAATTGAGGCTCACTTGTAACTTCTCTTTTCCAATTACATAAAAATTCATTTCTCAAGTGCTAAAATACTCTGATTCCTTTTTCAATTTCTTTGTATTAAATTAATTATATTTCCACTTGGAGAATCACTTTGTTTCATCAAAATCAATGCATTACAAGCCTTCGAAAACGTGGACATGACTATTGAAACCATCAAATATTTTTCCTTCTAAATTGATATGGTTTTACACAAACAAAACCATTTGAAATTTTGTTTTCAAAACCATAAGACTTATGGTTATAAAACCAAACCCATTTGTTCAAATTCATTTTTATTTTCTTTGCAAATCCTTCTTTTTCTCTTTCTTTGCAAATCCTTTTTCACTTTCTTTGCAAATTCTTAAAATCATCATTGCTATTTTCATTTAAATCTCATGTTTTGTAAAACACTTAGAAACTTTTTACACAAAATAAATCAATAAAAATTCTTCAAAAACCATGTTCTTGTACTCTTTGAAAAATAAACTCTTTGTTTATTTTCCTTGTTTTTCTAAACATCCATTTTCATCATTCATGAAAATATTCATTTATGAACACCTATCTTGAGGTGTCTTAACCGATATTCACCATGTTTCTAGGGACCAAAAATTAATTCCGTTATTCTTGAAAAATTTTAATATGAACCCTAATCAAGGGCATCAAAACCGTAGTCCTTCCTTGGCCATTGGGACCAGAATTAATTTTCTTTCCATCACCAAATCATGGCATACACATACATACACATCATATATATATATATCAAAAGCATGCCATATTATCATCATGCATAGTATAAGCATACCATCAAAATCATAAACTCATGCAAAGTATATATTAAGCATAGGCAATTAATCAAAGCTCATAAACACATATAAATTATTACATGACCATGGATATGAATCCTCACATGGATTCACCATCCATCAAATATAAGACCATCTCTCACCACCATGCTTGGTTGGTGAGATGGATCTCCCTCTTACCTCTTGAAGATCCTCAAAAGCTTCTTGATTTGCTTCTTTTTCCAAGTCCTTCACCACCAAAGGCTTCTCAAATACAAAACAAAATATATAGAAATTAGTATACTAAGCTTGATTAAGAGGAACCATGGATCAAACATAGTTTAGATCATGAAAAAGAAGAGAAGAAATGAAGTCTTCTTATACTTCACCTCAAAAATCCAATAACTTTGATCTTGAAGAAAGTCCATGAAGATGAATGATTTAGAGAAAATCTCCAACATGAAAGTTGCTTAGAATATCATGTAGATTCAAGATCTATGGTTAGATGAAATTAAACAAACTTGAAAGGTGATTTTAGGGTGGTTGACCGAATTCCTCACAAGAAGGAAAATATAAGCTTTTTGATCTTTAACTTGAAGAACAGGGTTGTAGATGATAGAATTTTGAGAAGTTCCTAACAATTCTAAAATAATTAGTAAAATCACAAACAAAGCTCAATAATAACAAACCATGGAACAATCATGACTTAGAAAATCATAAACATGAATTTAAACCATAGAAATCAAAGTTTACCTCCAAGGAAGTAAGCTAAAAGTGGGATTTTGAAGCACTTAGAGTGGGATTTTGGGAAAACTTTCTAAATGAAAATTGTTTAGAATATTGTTTAGCTTTAGGAAATGATGAGAGTGAAAATTATAGGTGAGTGATGGTGTATTTGGGTGTAGAGACCGAACCAATGGAGAGAAAATGGAAGGAAAAATGGTTGTTTGGTTCTTGGAATTTTGAGAGAATAAGATGGAGGCTTTTTGGGTGAGAGAAAAAAATGAATATGCATGCTCAAAATGAGTGGGCTGCCGTGAGAATGAAAGAATGGAGAGATAGAAATTTCTTTAGCATAATTGAAGGCTATCACATGCATGCAAAAGTCTTCCACTTTGTCATCTTTTTCCTTGGCCTAAAAAGGCTACTCCAATTTGTCTCCTCCTTTCCAAGCATCTCCAAACATCCCCCTCTTCATAATGCATGCAAAGTTGTCATCTTTTCATGCCATTATTTGAAGCATTTCTAGCCATTGATTAATTCAATGATTAGGATTTAGGTAGACTTTTGATTTTTTAGGAGACTTAATCTAGGCCATTAGATCTTTTTCCTTTAAATTCTAGCCATTAGATGTGTCTCCAAAATAAAGGGTTAAGATTGCTCCTTCAAACTTTAAATCCAAGGGTTATAATTAATCATAGCCTTTTTAGAAGACCAAATCTCCACATTTGATTAATTCTTCATCCAATGGTCATAAATGGTCTTTGTCACTTTTTAAGACTAAATCTCCACCCTTGATCAATTCCAAATCCAATGGTTACAAATGGTCACTTTATATAATCAAATTTACACCATTGATTAAATCTACGGTTGATATTGAAGCTTGCCTAACTAAGTTTATTCTCACACCATTGATTAAATCAATGGTGATTATCCAATGCTTTTTTATTAAATTTATTTCTTAACCGTTAATTAAATCAAGATCAAGTCTTCACCGTTAAATAAATCAATGGTGGATATCTAAACCACCAATGTTGACTTAAGCAATATAATTTCTATTTTTATCTACTAAAAACCCCACGAAAGAATATATTTACTGTATTTTTATCACCCGATAATTAAATACAGTGTCAAACACAATACAAGACAAGAAAATTTCTAAAACTGTTTTCGGATTCAAGTTTAGTAAGATCCCCTGTCTCCGTCTAAACAGTACAAATTTTTCTATGCGTAGAAAAATTTTCACTTTGCGGGACCCACCTGGGCCCACGTAAGGTCACTTGGGCCCACCTAGGACCACCTGGGCCCACATACAGTCAAAAAAATTCATAATCATTCATAAAAATTACAAATATTAAAAAATGTATGAAAATCAAGTCAGATTGTTAAAAATAATTAACAGTCAAGAGAAATAAATACAGAAAAATTTTCCCGGCCTAAAAATTATTATTTTCTTGACACAGAGTAAATCACTCAAAACGATCAAATACGCTGACGGAATAATCAAAATAATTTTACAGTATCCAGAAATTACTAAATAGTAAAATTCTGTTAACTGTCAAAATTATTGTTTACAAGATAGGAAATTTTGGGGTGTTACAGCATGTGTGTGGATGATTTGTATCTAGAAGTTATTTAATTCTCTCTTGAGGCGAAATCCTAGGTAGTGTATAATTAAGGAAATGATAAAGGTCTTCTTTGGACCGTTTGAGTCTTTCAAGCTAACCTATGAACACAGTATATCCTTAGGTCTTTTTTTGCAGCCTTATTATTGTTTGGCCTCTATTTCTTTTCTTTACCCACATGAAAAAATAAAATAATTTTTTTTCTCTCTTATATAACCTTTGTTGAGTGCATATCTTGTATTATTTTATTATTCAAGCCTTCGTTATTTTTGTGCATGCAGTATTTATAGAGATGAAAAAAAATTCATAATAGAAAAATTCAAATAGAAAGTCCACCCAAAGTATTGCAAAGAAACAAGTTTGAGGGTGGAGGTTGTTAAAAAAATAAAAATAAAAATAAATGATGTGTAGTTTCTTATGCTCCATTTTGCACTTATCCTACATTTTGTGGCTTGAGTTTTGAAATTTGCATCATTATGCATCTCAACTTTTGTTTCATTATCCTACCCCTTCTTTCTTAACCCTCACACTTGGCCTTACATTACAAGTTTTGTAAAGACCCTTTTGATCTTTGGTTATATGTTATTTATATTAGTGGAGAGAGAGATGAAAAATAACCCTATGAATATGGGTTTGATGTGCACTTGCAGTTTAATAAACCTATCCGGGCTTGTACTTTATGAGGAGATTAGGTTTTTCATTCATGTTCTTGGGAAGTCATTCTTGCATAAGAGTTGCATGTGAGAGATGATGTGATAAATGGATTATTCATGTGTGACACTTTGAAGTTATATTGTGAAGCAATTTCTGAGGATATGAATGATTTTTTACTAATTGGTATTGCCATGTTTGAGTATTTGTGTTTTGAGTTTTTATTTGTTTAGTCTTTTTGTTTTGTTTTGTCTTTGTTTTTCTTTTTGTTTGAGGACAAGCAAAAGCTTAAGTTTGAGGGAGTGATGTACCTGCAGAAATTCATATTTTTACAGTTCATAATCTTTGGTTTCATCATCTTTTAATTTTTTTGATTTAGTTTTGTTCTCGAGTTTTGTTATATTTTTAGTATTTTAATTATGTTTTTAATTATTTGTTTTATGTGTTTTTAATAGGTAATTGCACATGGAGAAGATTGGATGAATGAGCAAGCAAGAAAAGGAGAAATCTCAGTCAGGAGCCTAGCACTTGAGCACTAGGTGTCCACTGTTGCGCGCTGGAGAATTCCCTTTAAGTGACTCAGTGCCTGAGCGTTGGAAATCCAACACTTGAGCACTGGTCGTGTAAGTAGCAGCGTTGATTTTTATAAATAAGAGGGTTTCGCCAAATTCAACACATACTTGGACAAAACGTAGCAGCCGTCTAGAGGCACAAACCTTAATGTGGTGTGAGCGCAATTAGACTTGAAGATTAGAAATTTTCTTCAACCTTTCCACCTTTTTATAATGGAATTTGTCATATTCTTCCCTTTGTGTACTTCTTTTTTCATATGTAACTAATTTTTCCTTTGTTAGAGGGATGATGGATCTTGAATTTTGATGATGTAACTTCTTTTATGGGTTAAATTTATGTTTCTATTTCATTATTTACATGTTTATCACTATTCTTAATGTTTTTCTAAACCTGATCAATTTGAGAATAATCTTTTGGGTTGATGTATGATTTGAAAAAATTTGCATGAACCTAGAACATGTGATAAACACCATAATTTCTACAATCGCTAGGAATAGATGTTGTGATTTATGTGGTCTTTCTTTTAATTCCCTCGTTCTTGATAATGTCTTTCTATTTAGGGTTAGACTAAGGGATTAGTTAATTCCAAACAGTGTAAGAGGATTCATATACCAAGGGATTGAGTATTAATTAATTTTGAGAATTGACCATAAATCATTGAAATAGAACATAGTTAAATCAATATTTGAATGTACATTTAAAGAGTTCAAGTAAAGTCTGAACCCTAACGCTTTAATGCCATTATTTTTCACCCTTTTGATTTATTGTTTTGCTTATTTATATTTCTTTTAAATTGAATTTGCAAGAACTCTTTTTCTTCATTAGCTTAAATAGTGTCACTTTCAGTTAATTTAGTAATTAATAACTTAATCATCGTGAGACGATACTTTTACTCACTTTTTATTACTTTTGCAATTCAGTGCTTTTGCCAATTTCATAATAATGTGCATCATTGCTAGCAGTATGGATGCTTAGTCATCTACCACCCTTGAAATGCTTCGATCATCCGGAAATTGATCTTAAATAGTTTGTCATACCTAAGCACCCACTCTCGCTGTATAGCCATAATGATTGGCCTTCTCAAATTCCGACGATGAGACAATGGATTAATTTTTTCATGGAAATGAAGGAAGTAGTCTAGAGAGCCAAGTGGCTTCCTTTCATATATACCATATGCAGATGTGGGAGTAGGCCTCGGGTTCTGCTTATTGGCCCATGGGGAGTAGTTGGCTATGCTCCAGCAATGGTCCGAAGGCAGATGGTGTAACATCCTAATACTAGTATCTAAATATATATAACATAAAAAGAGATACTTAGCATTACAATGTCACTATATACATACTAGTCTAATTAATATATCCATAATATTTGTTGGAAACATTATAGAGAACCATATGAAATGCAAAAAATACAAGCTTTATATCATAATGCATCAATACACATATACAACATTAGCCTTAGTAAAGGCTTGAAGTATTACATAATTCTATACGTTTCAAAGAAGTACTAAAAGATACAACATTTGAAATATAAATCATAAAGCTAATCTACTCTTTAGATTCGTTCTTCTTATTATTCTTGGAAGAAGTTTCACCTGGAATTACACGATACATAGCGGGGAGAGAAACAACATTTCTCAGTATGAGTAATCAAAACCAAATGTACATACATAGCATAATAACATAGTCTTAACAATTTAGAATAAGACAAGTTATATTCTTACAAGATTTAACTTTAATAACTAGCTAAACCAAGTTAAAGATTCATACTTTCTTTCTTACACACTTAGCTCATTTAAGACCTAGGCATGTTTTACTAGGAAATTTTGACTTCTCATGTTTACCCCATTATAGATAGGAAAAAGCTGAAATTTCCACACTACATGAGCCCTAGCACTTGGTTAGGAATACTTGTTCCTTTAGGAACTTCTTGACTCCCTTCCTTCTTGGCTAAATGACCTCACACCATGTAAGTCACATTAAAAGGTAGACAATGTCAACTTATCCTAGTTTACTTATATCGAACACCCCTCATCATCACATCTATAGTGAAGCTAAGTAACAATAAGTTACCATAGGTGCTAGACTCTTATCTATAGCAAACCCTTACTTTTGGTTGCTTTAAAGATCATACATAACTTATACATACCAAAGGATCATCCTCTCATTGATTTACCTCTAGTAGTATCTTAATCATATCCTAAGACCATCCATTATCCTTAGATGACCAAAGGCTTAGATTTTCTCATCTATGTTAGGTAATAATTTCTCTCTTGAAAATATCCCCATTAACATCTTAACACACCCAAAAAGGATGTATAAAAGATCCTATCTAGTAGGGAACTCTACTTCAACAAGATTCATATCTTGACATTTTCTGGTTTGTCACCTAAAAAGGCTGTTTTTCATGAATGCACCAAATGTATATCCTAACTAATAAAATTCTAAAATTTTACAGGAAAATAGTTCAAATGCAACAAACCTCACTCCATTTGACTTACTATAGCCAAAGTTATACATCAAAATGCAGAGACTAAAATAGTATAACTACCTGTTATACCAGAATCTAACCTAACTTTAAACAGAAACTAGGAACACATAAAGAATGTAAAATTCTTCAAATTTTTATCACTCATATCCTTACATGTTAGCTTCAAAATGCCATTAGTCTCATGTAAATATGACCTCCAAGCAAGAAGTTATGCAATCCAATTTAACAGGTGTCAGTCTGCTTGTTTCTACAAAATCTGACCCAAATTCAAACCTAAACTGGTACTAATTAGGTTATGATTAAATTCTAAAATTTTTACTGCATGAAACCTTATGTCTTAGCTTTCAAATTCCACAAGAATCAGGTCAATATGATAACTACAACTCAATTTATGTAACAAACAATACAGACTGCCAGGATGCTGCCTTGTCTCACGCCTAGGCTTGGTTTTACCATGCCTAGGCGTGGAACTCTCTGTGTCATCAGGATTGAAAACTGATCAGTCCATGCCTAGGTGTGACCATGTTGTGCCTAGGTGTGACTTTACTGCAAAAAATTCTGCAGAACACGTTTCTGTAAAATTGGTTTCCAAACCAATTCAAACATCAAACTTATGGGTTCTAAGCATTATCAAATCCTAATCATGATCAAAAAACATAATAGAATTATCAAATACTTTCTTAATCCATTTATCATAGATCAATGAGCAAGAATTAACTCATAAACCTAACTTTTCTAACTTTGAAGATTATGGAAGAACAAAGGCTTAACCAAGTTCCTAACCATCATTAAACATCAAACTTACTAAATTCAAGTCATTATCATGTTCACAAACAAGAATCAAGCAAGAAATACCATAAACAACAACCAATTCCATTTTTATCCAACAAACCACCACCTCTATGTAGCAAGTTGAAACAAAAAGAAAATAGATGAAGTTATGAACTAAAACCCCTACCTTTGGCAGCTGTGAAGAGATTCAAGCTTGGTTGGATCTCAAGCCTTGTCTTTTCCTTTGACTTTCCTCTTTCTCTCTTCCTCCTCCTTGGTCTTTGATTCTTCTTTCTTTTTTTCTCCTTGCAAGTTTTCTATTTCTGTTTTTGTGAAGCAAGATGCCATGAGTGAGGCTTAAAAAGAGAGAACTAAAGACTCAAATGGCCTGTAGGCCAAAACTGATAAAATCTCAATCTACTAAAAACACTCAGATTTAGCTAAATCAAGATTTTCAGCTTCCAACAACTTTAAAATAAATACTAAGATTCATATAAAAAGTCGTTTCACCATTATCTGATATTTCTATATCTGCTAGTACTCAATTTGGCTATAAATAGATAACTAGTATGCCCTAAAATGTCAAACTAACTCAGTTTACCTTGAAACTTTAACTATAACTTATTTCATACATTTGTAACCTAGAAAACAAATTATCCACATTTATTTCCCTCATCTAAGCAATTTATGTTATTATCTGAGTCATTTTAAGCTACTTTTCACAGTTTGGGTTGCAATTAAGTACCTAAACTAACTCAGATTGTCACAAAATTAAACAAACATGTTAAGCAAGTCATATGCTACCTTTTGAACACATACACAAGTCTAACATGTCATTTAGGGTATTACAGATGGTATCCCTACAATTTATTCCTATGACTCATGGGCTGTCAAAATATGAATTCTCATATGGCGATGAAAGAACCATCCATAAAATCAAAGAGGTCATTAGAGATTGGAAGGATGCAAAAAGTGTGAAGCCTGGCCTTCTCTTGTCTAAAACGATAAGAGAGTACCTAATTTGGTAGGTTAATAGGAAGAAAGGGTTTCTTGCTCCTAAAGTATAGGGCATGAAGCCACCAATGCACCAGTTTAATGAACCTATTGACTACCACACTGAAGCAGAGGGGCAATATGAAATTATTTGTCAGCAGTGGGTCACTGAGAGGAGATCCTTAAAAACTCAACTTAACATTGCACGAAGGAGAATCTAGAGTTAAGAACAAGAAGCAGCTTCTAGGGAGACTAAAATAGATAGGTTAAGAGAGACCTATCAAGTCTTCGAAGTAATCATTCAAGGGAAAGATGACCAAGTTGAAGGGTACAAGGCTAAAATTGAAATCTTGAATTAGTTGTTGGAAGACCATGTTGAATGGTTTTCTTTCTTAGAGAGTAAGAAGAATAGGCTGGAAGATTATGTTCTTCTCTTGACTAATGAAAAGGAGTCCTACTTTAATGTAAGCTAATACTTGGAGCAAAGAGCCAGAGCAGTGATTGACAATGTGAGGGAGATCTCCAACGATTCGAGAAAAAAGGCAAGGGAGATTCCCAAAGTAGAAGGCAAGTTGATACCAAGAGAAACTCAGGAGCTTTTGACCTAGGTTAGGAAGGACCTTAATTTCCTTAGTAAATTTCACTAAAGAAAACCACCAGAATTAGTTTTTTTTTCTTTTGTCTTTAGGACTAGTAATGTAATTTTCCATTTTCCTTGGTCCTAATGGAAATTAAAAGTTATCCTGATTCATTCTATCTTATTTTGTAAAGCTAACTCCTCCATCTTTAGACAAATAGGGCAAGTTCGACTTGAGGAGTAGCAATGATTAATATGTTGTAAAGGCTAACTCTCTATGACCACTAAGCTTTTCTCTTTGAATGAACGGGGTTTATCGATATCGCTTGCTGCTTTGGACCATGTCTCTGCATGCATAATTTTACTTTTGTTTGTATTTTTTTTATCATATTCCTAATAATAATAACAAATAATGAATACAGAAAGGAAAACTATCTCTACGACACCCGTATAGGGCTTGCTCCTAATCAAAAGTCATGGATGAACTGGGGCAGTCACGGGAAGAGTCGAGGGATGATGTAATCTAATTAAAGGAACAAGTGGCCAAGATCCTAGAAGTTCTGTAAGCTTTGGAAAGAACAAAAAACACAGATGAGACTCCTTTAGGAGCAAATGATGATCCTTCAGCCAAACCTGCCCACCTACCTGGCATTGTGCCAATTCTTTAGCAATATCTTGGCGTCACCTCTCAATGGGTCATGATGCCACTCATTATCTACCTAAATAACCTTGCATAAACTCCTGTTACCAGTCATCAAGAAAACCATGCATCTCCATTCCTACCACATGACCTTCCACCTAGTTACGTGCCACCATTAGCCACCAGTACCCTTGAGGGTAGTGCACTGACAATCACAACAACTTCGAACCCACTAAACACTACCCAAACAAAATGATCTCAGCCAAATGCCAACGAGATTCCTCAATCACAAATGACATTCCCTATTTTCACTCCACCATATAGTCTTCCCTTGGGTTTTATGTCTTCACAAATTACCAACACTCTAGAGAATGACACGCCATTAGTAATGCCTACTTCAGGGCCACAAAACTCGACTCCGACCCAACCTCTTTACCTTGGTGCTAATGTGACCTCATCAATACAACACTCTACCCTTTTTTACATGCCATAATTTTCCCCCATAAGATTATTGGTAATTCTCCACTGAACCCCTTTAGTGAAAAGGCTTTCAATCCAAGGAGAAACTAAAATTTTTTGAAGAGAGACTATGAGCCATAGAAGGAGCAAGTAGCTATGGTCTTTTGGATGCCTTAGAACTCTACCTTGTCCCAGATGTGGTGATTCCCTCGAAGTTTAAAGTCCAAGATTTTGACAAATATAAAAGAATCATTACCCAAAGAATCATCTAACTATGTACATCAGCAAGATTGCTTCACATGCTCATGATGACAAGTTGTTGATCCATTTCTTCCAAGACAACTTAGTTGGGACAACTTTTAACTAGTATACACACCTTGAACTTTCCCATATATGATGTTTAAAGGACTTGACCGATGTTTTCTTAAAGCAATATAAATACAAGATCGTTATGGCACCAGATAGACTGTAGTTGCAGAATATGGTTAAGAAGGAAGCTGAAACCTATAAGGAATATGCTCAGCGGTGGAGAGAAATAGCTGCTCAGGTAGAACCCCCACTGATAGAAAAAGAAATAGTGGTCATGTTCATCGACACTCTCTAATTAACCTACTATGAAAAGATGATAGGAAGGGTGTCATCAAATTTCTAGAACATGGTCATCATCAGGGAAAGAGTCGAGGGAGGAAGGAGAAATGGGAAGATAGCTGAAAGTTCAACAGGGATAATTAGCGCCAAGAGGTTCCCAATAAGGAAGAAAAGAAAAGGAGAAGCTCATGCTGTTACTTTCAATCGGAGAAGTTTTACAACCCATGCATTGCTAATACCTCCCAAGCTCCCTATATACCTTACAACCCATATGTTGCTAATACCTCCCAAGCTCCATACCCTTAACTTTACCACCTAATGATCCCTTATCGTGCATAACCTCCTATCCTAAACTAAACATTCCCTACCATGTCATCTCAACTAACCCAACCATGGACCCAAAACTCAAATACAAACCAAAGAAGGTTGCCATCCAACTAAGAAAAGAAACTCATTCAATTTAACCCAATTTCATGACTTACACAACTCATTCGTAACTCCTTATTGGTCCCTTACCCAATAAAGTTAATGAACCTCCATACCCAAAAGGATTTGACCTAAACGCTAAGTGTGACTACCATGTTAGGGCTGTAGGTCACTGAACAGAAAATTGTAGAGCCTTAAAGTTCAAAGTGTAAGACCTAATCAATGCCAAATAGTTTAACTTCAAAGAAAGAACTCCTAATGTAGACTACAATCCCTTGCCTGGTCATGGAGGTTCTGGAGTTAATGCCATAGAGAAGTCTTCTGGCCAATGCCTCATAAGTTGCGTAGCAGACGTAAAAACTCCCATGAGACTTATTTTCAGAGACCTTTGCAAATTTGGGTTGAAACAAAACTAAGTTGAGATCAAAAGGGTCCATGATGATGAAATGGTATGTAATATCCACGAGAAGGTAAAGCACTCTATTGAAGAATGTGATGAATTTAAGTAGGTCCTTCAGAGTTTAATGGATAGTCACCTAGTACAAATAAACAACTAGTACGAAAATGGTGATATACACATGGTTAAAGAAATTACACCTCCACCAACTCAAGAGGCCACCAATACCTATGCAACACAACCAATCATAGAGCAAGCTCCAGGTATACCAAGGCCATTGATGATTCATTATACTAAAAAGGTGTCTCCACAAGCCTCTCTTGGCCAAAATCCTATCACCATTCAAGTGTCGACCCCTTTTTCCTACAAGGATACCAAAGTCGTGCCTTGGAAATATGATGTATAAGTCATTGTGAATGACCTCCAAGATAATTAAATGGAAATCCCATCTGTTGTCTTTAACATATCTAGGATCGGTGGAATGACTCGAAGTGGTCATATTTATACACATGAGGATCTACAAAAAGGGCAAGTGGAGGAAGTGAAAAGAACTTGGAAAGGGAAAGCCAAAGTAAGGGAAACTTCTACTAAAGAAACCATGAAAGGGAATGAAGAATCAAAGACGGTAAAGCAAAAGGGTTATAAGAAAGAAGTGACTGAGGAAGAAGCCTGTGAGTTCTTAAAATTCATAAAGCAAAGTGAGTATATGGGGGCGGATCAACTGAACTGCATCCCTGTAAGAATATAACTTTTATCTTTATTGATGAACTTTGAGCCACACAGGAAGGTGCTGATGAAAGTACTTAATAAAGTCCATGTTTCTCACGACATCGCGGTTGACAAGTTAGATGGTGTTATCAGTAATATCACAGTAGATAATTACATCACTTTCACTGATGATGAAGTACCCATTGAGGGAAGGGGGCATAATAAGGCCCTCCACATCTTAGTAAAATGTTAAGATCATATCATGGCCAGAGTACTGATAGACAATGGCATTTCCTTGAATGTGATGCTAAAGTTGACACTCTTTAAAGATGATAACTTTGTCAATCATAAGACGGACCTAGTGTATGCATGTTTTTTGGATACACGACTCGATAATTGGGAGATCATCGAGTTTCCCATAACCTTGGAGTCTCCTTAAAAGTAATTCTGTAGTGCTAATCCTTTAGCTCTACCTAAGGCTTTAGGATGATCCTTTTGTAAAATGGGCTTATATGTTTCCTTTCCAATAATTATTATTAATAAAATGCATTTTGAGTTTTCTATCTTCTCATCCCATAGCTTTCATCCCGCCATCATAATGGTGTTCTATTCATTTCATATTTCTTGTGTTAACATCAATTAATGCAGATCTGAAAGTGACTCTCTTAAAAGTGGCAGTGCTAAGATCTCATCATATAATTTTGAGCACCTCGTTTATCATGCCAATGACGATAATGAGGATAATTGGGAAACTTCACCTGAGATAATGAGATTACTAGAATAAGAAGCTAAAGAAATCCAACCCCATGAGGAACTAATTGAATTAATTAACTTGGGGACTGAAAATGATAAAAAAGAAGTCAAAATTGGTACCTCGATGAAAGAAAATGAGCGCAACATGTTGATTAAGCTCTTGTTTGATTATAGTGTCATCTTTCCATGATCGTACTAAGATATGCCTGAGCTAGACACTGACATAGATTGCCACTAAAGCTTGGATACCCTCCAGTTAAACAAAAACTGATGTGAATGAAAGCTGAAATGTCACTAAAAATCAGAGATGAAGTAAAGAGGCTGTTTGATGTTGAATTTCTTGCAGTTGCAAAAATACCCACAATGGGTTGCCAACATTGTTCCGATCCCAAAGAAAGATGGGAAAGTTCGAATGTGTGTTGACTATCGAGACTTAAATAGGGTCAGCCCTAAAGATAACTTCCCATTAACTCACATCGAGGGTTTTGGTGGGTGATATCGCCCAATATGCATTCTTCTCTTTCATGGACAACTTCTCTGGATATAATCAAATCAAGATGGCTCTCGAAGACATGGAGAAGACCATTTTATCATTTTATGGGGAACCTTCTACTATAAAGTGATGCCTTTCGGTTTAAAAAATGTTGGGCCAACGTATCAGAGAGCGATGGTGGCATTGTTCCATGATATGATGCACAAAGAAATAAAAGTTTATGTGGATGATATGATTGTGAAGTCAAAAACAGAAGATCGCGTAATCAATCTGCAAAATCTTTTTGAGCGATTCAGGAAGTTCAAGCTCAGACTAAATCCCGCAAAATGCACTTTTGGTGTTAGATCGGGCAAACTATTAGGGTTTGTGGTGAGCTAGAAAAGGATAGAAGTTAATCCTGACAAGGTTCGAGCAATCTTGGACATGCCAACCCCTCGCATTGAAAAGGAATTTTGAGGATTTTTGGGGAGACTTAACTACATCGCTCGATTCATATCCTAGCTCATAGCAATATGCGAGCCGCTCTTCAAATTGTTACGCAAAAATCAAATAGTGGAGTGGAATGAAGATTGCCAAAGGGCCTTTGAAAAAATTAAGCAATATTTACAAGAACCCCCAGTTTTGGTGCCTCCAGTGCCTGGGAGACCTCTCATTATGTATTTGATAGTGCTCAATGAGTCTATGGATTGTATACTGGGGCAACATGATGAATCCGATAAGAAGGAGCATGCCATCTATTACTTAAGTAAAAAGTTCACTAACTATAAAGTAAGATACTCATTGTTAGAGAAAACTTGTTGTGCCTTGGCATAGGGTGCCCATTGGTTGAGGCAATATAAGTTGTGTTACACTACTTACTTAGTGTCCAAAATGGATCCTATCAAG
Organism: Ormosia semicastrata; assembly: GCA_029884595.1. NCBI lineage: Eukaryota > Viridiplantae > Streptophyta > Magnoliopsida > Fabales > Fabaceae > Ormosia > Ormosia semicastrata. Next base: position 20,725,452 of record JAQQTO010000042.1, on the reverse strand, counting down.
TATTTCTTTGAGATATCTGCCCTCATTAGGAGAATTGCACGTTGACAAATTTTAATATTAGAATATAAAATCATTTTTGTCACCCAAAAGGAAATTAAAGGAAGTGTCCTTATAGATTATCTAGCTAACTAACCTATAGAGGATTATGGGTCAATGCAATATGAGTTCCCAGATGAAGATATAATGACTCTGTTTAAGGATGAGGAATCCTCTAGAAAAGAAAAATGGACTTTGTGGTTTGATCGAACCTCTAATGCACTAGGGCACGACATTGGAGCAATCTTGATCTCCCCTGAAGATAATTTTATCCCGATCACAATAAGGTTGTGTTTTGATTGTACTAATAATATAGAAAAGTATGAAGCATGCACTTTGGGTATTCAAGCGGCAATAGAATCAAAACCAAAGATCCTTGAAGTATATGGGGACTCCGCCTTGGTCATTCATTAATTAAAAGGGGAATAGGAGACCCGTGATGCCTAGTTGATCCCCTATTATGCTTACATCAAAGGATTGACTGAGCAATTTGATGAAGTCACTTTTTATCATGTTCTTCGAGAGGAGAACCAATTGGCTGATGCTTTGGCCACATTATCATTGATGTTCCAAGTAAGTCATGAAAATGACTTACTAATAGCAAATTCTTAGTCCTTTCATAAGATACAAATTTGTTTTCTTGACCAAACACTTATTACCCCATTTGCTTACCATAAGTGCATAGGTCATTCAAGTAATAAAGTGAAAAGTAAAGTTCGTTTCCTCGAGGACATTAACTTCCAAAGCTAAATATCAACTAATAGTTTATCTAATTCTATTCAAGAACATAAAAATAGAAAAATTACAAATAAACTAAATCTAAACAATAAAATAATAAAGATAATGTTTAGAGATCTAAAGAATCCTTCTTTGCCTCCTATTTCAACTAATGATAAGCAATCCTTACAAGCAACATCAATGAATTATTAAGTTAGCTTGAGAATCTGATTTAGTTAAAAGCCTATGTCTAGGTCAATCAACCATAGTTTTATTTACCTAATTCACTATGTTTCCATGAGAACTAGTGCAAACTCTACTCATGAACAATCTATTCTCAAACACCCGCTATGCATGACTAAGAGGTATATTTCTATCCCATTAGTGAATCAACTTATCTAACCCAATTGAATGAAATCGAACATGCATCAACCATACGTATGATCTAAAATCTAAATTTCTATGTCTAGGTTCATCAGATTTCAACAAATTAATCAAAAGTTAATCAAACAATCAACAGCATTAAGATCAATATGATTAAACAGAACCAAACATCAATATATACTCAAAAGATTACAAACTCATCAATATCCATAGGAGAATCCAAAGTAAACCCTAAATACAGCTTAGCTAGCCATGAAACACGAAAATATAGACATAAAAATCATGTTCAAGATAGATGAAAAAGAGAAAAGAGAAATGAGAAGGAAGGAAGCTCATGGATTTAGCTCTTTGATGCTTGAATCTCCTTCTATGAAGAAGATGGCTTCTAACCTTGCCCCATTGGCTTCCTCAGCCTCCAAACAGTGAAACCTAACCGCAGCTCTCTAAACCTAAACGGCCTCCCAACTAAAATATGATAAAACTGTTTTTATAAGCTCAGAAATACAGGGGACGCCGCGATATTAAACACATCACGCCGCAGTGCATGTACATTTAGGTCACCAACACCGTAGCGTACGCTCCTTTTGTGCCGCGACACTTTGGCTTCGGGTTCTAGTACTGTTACAGGGGATGAATAACCAACACCGTGACATTGACCTGCCTGCACCGCGGCGTTGCATACTGAGATGCAAATTTGGCTTTCTCTTTCACTTTTTGTCCAAGTCCTCCACATTTGAGCTTTGTTTGGAGCTTTTCCTAAAATAGGGAAATTACCAAATCAATATCAATTACAAATCCACTTAATCATTTATCAAATAAGCATAATTTGCTCTAAAACATATAGAAGGATATCCAAATTAGAATATGACAGATATAAGCTTAAAACCTTCCAAATATGCATAATACACAAGAACTAAGCATTCTTTTAAGCACAGAAATAGGGCATAAATAACTACATTTCGTGGAGTTATCACTTACCACTTATAAGAATGAAAAATCATGGTTGTCCTGCATATTGTCAAGTGGTTGAAGATGAGCCTAATAAGAAGTCGTGGTACCATGACATCAAATGTTTCATCAAGAATAGGGTGTACCTTGTAGGTGCTTCAGAAAATGATAAGAGGACCTTGAGGAGGCTTGTGATAAGTTACTTTCTGAATGGGGAAATACTTTACAAGAGAAACCATGATATGGTGCTTCTAAGATGTGTTAATGCAGTAGAAGCAGAAAAGATTATTGAAGAAGTGCATTAGGGTTTCTTCGAAACTCATGCCAATGGATATACAATGGCAAGAAAAATCGTAAGATCTAGTTATTATTGGTTGACCATGGAGACTGATTGCTTCAATCATGTGAGGAAGTGCCATAAGTGTTGGTGTATACCCTAGAGGCTAATACATTTTCTGTATTTACATATATTCTATTATGCTATTTTATATATGAGACATTTCATTTATTGTGTTCTTTTTTTGATAAACATAATAAAGTCCTTAGAATAGTAAGTTTGATGCCATAGGACATCAAGTGGATGACTTGATCGTGAGATCCTTTTGGTTACAACACTATTCTTAAATGTCCTTAGTCAAGTATTATTGTTAATTAGGACAACAATAATACATTGAGACTAGTATGTGTAGAGACTGATGACCGCATCTCACGGGTCATGGATATGAGATATCAAGTTTTCACATGGGTACATATTAGAGTAATGATGTACTGGACTGACCCACTATAAGAACGCTATATGGATCGTTACGTGAGTGTCATAAGCGATTCTCATAGTGACAATGGTGTTTGTGGTCCTTTGACCTGAAATCACTACGATTCCTACATGAGGAGTTGTGTGTTTTAATGCCATCAAACATCATCTGTAACAAGGTGATTATAAAGTTGGTTATTAGACATACCGCAAATCATGCAGAGGGATGTGAGTGACCTAGATGGAATTTGTCACTCCTACATAACAGGAACGATATCTTTGGGCCCCCTGATTGAGTGAGACTGCGAAATGCATAGCCATGCTCAAATGAGTCAATATGAGATATTGATCTCATTTGTTGTTACAAAGTCTACTCGAGTATCAGGAAACGAATGATTGGACTATACAAGGGTGACGCATTCCATGCCTTGTATTCAATCTAGATATCTTGACAAAGGGACTAAACGACACGGAAACATTGGTCACGAAAAGGTTATGTCAAATCACTGACATTCTTATTACTTGGGTAGCAGCGATGTGTTGCTAGATACAGCTCATTGCTTGTAATATTAAAATGAGATTTTAATATTACGCCAATGTAATAAGAACCTGCAGGTCACACACATAGAGCGGACTAAAATTGGAGCAATGGATCCAAGTTGGACTCGGATTCAAATATGGGCCGACTCATAACAAATGGGTCTAGGGTTGCACAAACTTACCTTGTCTTGCTGCTCACACTCACTTAAGGCAGTCACTATTATAAATAGTACTGCTAAAGGGGGTCGCTAAATGACATAATTCTGAACCCTAGCCGCACCTACAAAATAGTGAGTGAGAGAGCGACAGGTTTCTTCTTTTCTCTTCACAGCTAGCACTGTGTGAGAGACGTGAGGCTCCTCTTTGCGGACGTTGGACGTTCGTGAGTCTGTTCGTGTAGATACCGCAGAGACGTCATTTCTATTACGGTGTTAGTGATTCACGCTTCAAGAGGTAAATCCTTTAAAAACTCGAATTATGACTTTTTCGCATGGATCCTCAATGGGAATCCCTGTTTTCCGCTGCGTGTTGTATCCGCAAAAATTCCCAACAATAAGTGTCAAACATATGCTGATAAGATCAATGTGCCGCCAGTCCCCTTAAATGTCCTAGTAACACCTTGGTCATTCTCCATGTGAGGTATGGATATCATAAGACCTATTGAACTAAAGGCCTCAAATGGGCATCACTTTATCCTTATCACGATTGACTACTACACTAAATGGGTTGAGGCTATTTCTTATGCCAACGTGACTAGGAATGTGGTGATTAAGTTCATCAAAAGAGAGTTAATACGTCATTATGGTTTACCAAATAAGATCATCACTGATAATGTAACTAACTTGAATAAAAAAATGATGAAGGAGATGTATGAGAATTTCAAGATTCAACACCATAACTCCTCATCATACCACCCAAAAAATGAATGGGGCTGTTGATACAGCAAACAAAAACATCAAGAAGATCATCCAAAAAATGGTTGACATATAAAGATTAGCATGAGACGCCCCCATTTGCTCTGCATAGTTATCGTACATCTGTTTGTACCTCAACTAGGGTAACTCCTTTCTCCTTAGTTTACGGAATAGAATACATACTCCCCATTGAAGTAGAGATCCCCTCATTAAGAGTACTGATGAAGATAAAATTGGAAGAGGTCAAACGAGTCTAAGTTTGATTAGATCAATTAAATCTTATTGAAGGAAAAACGTTAACTGCATTATGTCATGGCCAATTATATCAAAAGAAGCTTATGAAATCTTATGCGAAAAAAGTACGCCCTCGACATTTCTAAGAAGGAGACTTAGTTCTTAAAAAGATCCTACCAATTCAAAAAGATCACCATGGAAAATGGACTCCAGGACCTTATATTGTGAGAAAAGCTTTCTCCGGAAAGTCCTTGATTCTCACAAAAATAGACGGTGATGATCTACCACTTCCTGTAAATTCAAACGCGGTCAAGAAATATTATGCGTAAAAGCACTACTTGTCCAAAAAAATAGAGAGAAAAGGAAAAAAAAAAAGAGGAAAAAGCATGGCTCGCTAGGTGGAAAACCTAAAAAGGCTACCTAGGCAAAAGCTAGAGCGATCTAGTAGGTTGAAAACTTGAAAAAGCAATTATTGGTGTATGCCCTAGAGGCCAATTTATTTTGATTGTATTTGCTTACATTGTATTATGCTATTTATTTAATATATGAGGCATTTCATTTATTGTGTTATTTATGATATACATAATAAAGTCCTTAGAATAATAAGTTTTATGCCATAGGACATTAAGTAGATAACTTGATCATGAGATCCTATTGGATAGAAACAGAACATTATTCTTAAATATCCCTAATCAAGTATTATTGTTAACAGAACGACAATAATGCATTGAGACTAGTATATGCATAGACTGATGACCACTTTTCATGGGTCATGGATATGAAATATCAAGTCTTCACATGGGTACATATTAGAGTAATGATATATTGGACTGACCCGCCATAAGAACGCTACATGGATCATTACGTGAGTATCATAAGCGATTCTCATAATGATAATGGCGTATACAGTCCTTTGACCTGAAATCACTATGATTCCTACATGAGGAGTTGTATGTTTTAATACCATCAAACGTCATCTGTAACAAGATGATTATAAAGTTATTAGATATACTGCGAATCATGCGGAGGGATGTGAGTGACCTAGATGAGATTTGTCCCTCCTACATAACATGAGTGATATCTTCGGGTCCCCTGATTGAGTGAGACTACGAAATGCATGACTATGCTCAAATGAGTTAATATAAAATATTGATCTCATTTGTTATTACTACGTCTACTCGAGTATCAGGAAACAGAAGATTGAACTATACAAGGGTGGCACATTTCATGTCTTGAGTTCAATCTAGATATCTAGACAAAGAGACTAAACTACACAGTAATATTGATCACAAAAAAGTTATGTCAAATCACTAACATTCTCATTACTTGGGTAGTAGCGATGTGTTGTTAGATACTGCTCACTGCTTGTAATATTAAAATGAGATTTTAATATTGCTACTAATGTCATGAGAACCTACAGGGTCGTACACTTAAAACAGACTTAGTTAGAGCAATAAGGATCTAAGTTGGACTAGGATTCAATCGTGGGCCAGACTCATATCAGATGAGTCTAAGGTTGCACAGCTTACCTTACTACAGCTCTCACTCACATAAGGTAACAATTATTATAAATAGCACTGCTAAGGGGCTGTCAAGGCACGCATGACAAACCCTAGCCGCACTTGATAAAAATAGTGAATGAGATAGTGATATGTTTTCCTTCTCTTTACAGCTAGCACTGTGGCAGAGAGGTTGAACTCCAAGACTATGGACATTGGACATTTTGTAAGTTTGTTCATGTGGATAACGTAGAGGCATCATTGTTGTTGCCGTGCTTGTGATTTGCTTGATTATTTTTTCCATCTCGCTTTAAGAGGTAAACTAAAAAAAAACACAGATTATGGTCCTCTTTTCGCATGGATCCTTGGTGGAAATTTTGTTTTTCACTGCATGATGTATCTGCAATTCCCAACAGCAGCCTAGGCAAAAGTTAAGGTCCAAAAATGAAATGACAATAATGCTTGATATGACAAAGGGAGTGGAACCAAAGCAACTAAGTCTCCACGCTAGGGTGGACCAAATCTCTACACTAGAGCAAACTAAGTTTCCATACTAGGGCAAGTCAAATACCCTTAATTGGGGCAGTCAAAGTCCTCAAAGGCTGGTTAATGGGTGTTCAAAATCAGGTATATAGAAGATTGACACTGATTACATTAAAAGGTTTTATTGGAAGAACTAAAGACCCTTTCTTTCATTATCTCTCTGTAAATTTTATATTAATAACCACAATATTACTTTCTTTTCACCATTTCCATTTCAATGCAATATTGTCATGTTTTCATCTTTGCCTCTTATTTGACTCAATATGCATTCTTCTAATAAACATATATTGGAATGTGAAATGTGTGATATTACTATTAGAGCATTGAGAATTGCTAATGACTTGAAAGGTATGAGAAGCATAATGAACTCCTAATAATGTCGTGAAAAAGAAAAGAATATGACAAATAACCAGGTCACTTTCACATCTAATGCAAGCCTCAAGGGTCATCCCGATTAGATATTTAAACCGTCAATTGAATAGACAAATGAAGGGTTGCTAATAGATCCCATTCCAGTTCATCTTTGAAAATGATTGTGAACATGTCCTTAGAGGCCATAGAGATAAACAAAACAAAATAAAAACAAACAAAAAAAAGAAAAATAATAATTTTTTCTCCTATTCTCATACATCTAAGGCATGCATTACATAGTGCATTATTTCGATTTGCTAGCCTTAACCTATAAAGGTCCAACTTACTGTTTTCATTCATAACCTATTGGGTCCTCGCACCCATTGCTTTTAAGTTTCCACGGCAAGCCAAGGCCTTATGCCTGTTGCCTTTCACTTATTACTTTTCCATGGCAACTTAGGGCATCATGCCTATTGCCTTTAATTTCCTGGGTCCCCACACCCACCGCTTTTAGCTTCCATGGCAAGTCAAGGCCTTATGCCCATTGCGTTTCACTCATTACTCTTTCATGGTAACTTAGGGCATCATGCCTATTGTCTTTAATTTTTCTGGGTCCCCGTACCCATTATTTTTCATTTTCAGGTCCCAATACCCATCATCTTTAATTTTTAGGTCCCTATACCTATTATCTTTAGTTTCAGGGTACTCGTACCATTGTCTTTGCATCTTCGAGTCCCCGTACTCACTGTCTTTAGTTTTTAGGACCTCATACCCACTACCTTTATGTTTTTGAGTCCCCATACCCATTGCCTTTAACTTTTTCGGCCCCTGCACCCATTGCCTTTAAGTTTTCTATTAAGCTTCAGTAGATGCTCGACTCTGCAAGCTTTTTACTTTTCACTTTAAGCTTTCTGTCAAGCTTCGACGGATACCTAATTCCATAAGCTTTCTATCTTTTTATCTTTCTGTTGCTAAGTTTTCTGTTAAGTTTCGGCAGATGCTCGACTCTGCAAGCTTTTTACCTTGTTCCTGTCAAGTTTCGACGGATACCTGACTCCATAAACTTTTTACCTTTCCATCGAACTCCAACGGGTCTTCCTACCCATTGCCTTTAATTTTCTGGGTCCCCGTACCCATTTCCTTTAGGTCTCTGGGTCCATATACTTGTGGCCTTTACCTTTCAGGGTCTTCATACCCCATGTTTTTACCTTATTTTGATGTTGGTTGTGTTTTGCATCAATCCGAACATGAAAATTTTCATGGACAAATTTGAATAAATTCATTTGCTTTTCATTTAATTTAAATGTAAAGCAAAGGGGGACAGTTGTTGATACCCAATTTTGTCTATTTTTTATATCTTTTTAATTTTTATCAAGGTGTGAATACATATTTTTGTCTAGGCCATTAAAACCTTTTGTTAAAATGAATTTTATTTTGCTTGATCTTTTGTTTTGATTCAAATTTTGCTTAGGCTCAAACATATAACCCACCTTAGGCCAGATTTCAAAAACAAAATGATGATGGATTTGCTTTAAGAATAAATAAAGAATAAAAATAAAGAATAAAAGAATAAAAAAAATTAATTAAAAGAAGTTACGAGTCAACCCATGACCCAATCTCCTTCTTTACCCAGCATTCATTCTTGCTGCTGCAACCTAAGAACCCTAGCCATCATCACCCTCCAAACCCTAGAAATCAAGCAGCCTGCACAACCCATTCAATTTGTCATCTACACCAATTGGAATGGCAACTTTCTTTTTTGGTTTTGATTGAAATATCTAGCATGATTTGTTCCTTCATTTGTTTCCAATCACCAGAAAATTAGGGAGAATTTTTTTTTGCAGATTTAACCATATAAATCCTATATAGAGTAGAGAGCAAAAATACACAGATGCATTTAACATACACACTCACGGCCTAAAACCATCTGCGTCCAACATTCACCATCAATAATTTTTGCCTTTGCCTAAAACCACCTTCAACTAGCGGCCACACCATCATCCACGTACCAGCCACTTCTTTCACCATCAAAACCCAAATAGTAACTCTTACCCAACCTCTCTTCAAAACCATTTTCAACCACCACTTGCAACCACACCGTAGCCCCCACCAAGCCCCTACTAGCGTAAGACAAAGCCCCAAACCTAAAGAACATCCCTATATTTTACAACCCAAACCAAAACCTGTTCCTCGTTCCACACAAACACAAAGCCAAAATTATGAATCACCAAACCCATACCCAGTGAATCCACCCGGCAACCCCAGGCAAACAAAGTGTAACACCCCTCGATTTAATAACCAATGCACAATCGTCATTATGCCACGGTCACTAAATGTCGGCGTGCTAACTTTGTCAAACAACAAATTTACCATAAAATTTTAAACATTTCTTATATGAGGAAAATAAGAGCCACGAATGAATAGTTACCTATACCATCAGTTAAAAATATACATTACAAGATATACTCAAATTACGATCTAAGGCTAGATAATCACCTTACAACTTACATATACTACAATACACTTTATACAGTAATGCAAAATAAAATATAATCTACCCACAACCTATCCACAACTATGGAGTTGGGAGCTCCATCGGAATCCCGAATGTATGAGACAACTCCGGCTCACCAAGATAGTGAGAAATACAAGATAAGGTCTTCCATCGCAGTCCTCTTCATCGTCAAAGTCGATCCCCAAAGCATGTCACACACGCTTTCTCGGTCCAGGGGCTTGACTTGCCAGTCTTGGTATCACTAGTGAAATAATTTGAACCAAAACCCAAAAGAAGCTCCCTTCGCGACAGGCGTCCCCTGGTACAACGGGTCAAGCCAATAAAGTCCAAGGGAAAACCAACCTCGTTCCCACTTACAGCCTTTAACCAAAGATTTACATAGAATAAAGAAAGTACAAGAAAGAGGTAAGACATCCTACCATCATTACCAATTATAGCATCAAGAAACCAAACGGCGCAAAGCGCCCACATAGCATTTATGACAAAGAATAATGGAGATAAGCATTTAGTAGCAGTTATGATCATCCAAACAGTTCAGCGAGTCACATACATATATATATAGATATATAAAAAATGCAACAGTTCCAATTATAATAACAATGTATGCCAGATAATTCATGGACTCACTATGCACATGTGCCCTCAATAATCAAAATCCTACTCCATGGAGCTAGACACAAAAACACTCGAGAGAATGATCGGGAGACATGCCGCATATCTCGTCACCATACAAGTGCTTACCATATAATATAATCACCATTTTGCGCAACAAGGCTTTATACAGCGGCATTCTCACAAGATCTCGATATAGGGATGTGGCCGCTTAGGATCGTCGGTGCGTGTGTATCGGTCTGTCTCCACGGTCCCGGAGGAGCTACCACGCCCTCTCTGCGAGACGCCCGCGCCCGACGCCCTCAAGGTCATCTACAGACCCCACGTGTCTATTCGCACCCGCACTAAGGTGTTATTCAACTCCTAGGCTAAAATCCTCAACAAAGTCCAACAGACATTCTTTTTCTCTTTTGTGCAATGCATGACTCTATCATGCTTCTCATGACAACTCGGTCAATCATGCCTCAAATGCATGTCATATAATTTATCCACAATGCATACGGACTCTATGCATAATCATGTATGATCATTATTACATACTATTCCATCATGCGTCACAATTTGCCCAAGTAAGAATTAACCCAATCAATGGTCACCCAAATGGACCCACAATAGCATGATATTGTTGTTAAATAAAGTAATACCTTTTAAAGCGTATTATGAATTCTTACTTAGGTTTAGCTTTACTTACAGAGTTTATCTCTAAAGGAATTCTCTTAGTTAACTTAAATCCTCTTAGGTAATTTATTCGTATGTCCTTAGAAGATTATTCTAAGATCTCAAAATCTCACACTCTCATGTTCTTCCTTTATTCCAAGTTCTCACTAGTTGTAAGGCTCAATCACGCTCCTTGTTTTTCCTTTATTATGTGTCCCTACTTTGTTTCTAGTCATCGATGTTATTTATGATTAATATAGTGTATATTAGTCCCAAAAGTTGAAATCGAGGTCACAAGGCCGAATCATCCATTCGTTTGCTAGGTAAAAGAATTGAGATATACTTATAATTTCGACGGAACAGTGTATCGGTGAGAAATGCCGACGAGTAGTAGCACGACAGGATCAAGGTAAATGGAAAACAATCGCGGGGGATAAACTCTAAGTGCTTTGTCGAATTGGGAACGAACTTCGACCGATGAAGTATATAACTGTCGAATATGCTACCACATTTACAGAAAACATGATTCGACGGACACCGACATTAGGTCGGTTCCTCTATTAAACCTTCAGAATTCCACTCGACGGATTTTCACATCCTAACTCGACGGATATGATTCATCCTAACTCGACAGATTTTCACATCTTAACTCGACGGATACTTCCATCCTAACTCGACAGATTTTCACATCTTAACTCGACGGATTTCCACACTTTAGTTCGACGGATATTCTCATTGGGTAAGTTTCTCCATTAAACCTTCAGAACTCTACTCGACAGACTCTCACACCTTAACTTCGACGGATATTCCCATCCTAACTCGACAGATTTTCACATCTTAACTCGACGGATATGATTCACAGCCTAACTCGACGAATTTTAACTTTGAAGGAATTTCACTCGTGTTCAACCGACGAATACGCTAAAAGTTCAATTCTAACTCGACAGATTTTGGATAATGGGGAAAGTCTCGTTCCTGTCGAACCGACAAGAATGTTAGGGTTACAAGGTTCTAATTCGACGGATTCTGGAAACGTTGAGATTTCACTCCTACTGATTCGACAGATGCAACTCGACAGATCCTGGAAAATGCTAAGGTTTCACTCATGCTAATTCAACAAATACACTCGACAGATCCTGGAAAATGCTAAGGTTTCACTCATGCTAATTCGACAAATACACTCGACAGATCCTGGAAAATGCTAAGGTTTCACTCATGCTAATTCGGCAGATACACTCGACGGGATTTGACATTCAACGGAAAAGTAAGAAGTCTAAACTCGACGGATTTTCACATTGTGTTTTAGTGGTCAGAAATCTAAACTCGACAGGTATGTCACTCGACGGATTCTGACTTTGGGAAAATGTTGAGGTCTCACTTAAGCTAATTCGACGGATTTAACTCGACCGATTTCTGGGAAAAATGTTGAGGTTTCACCTATACTAGTCCGACAGACACTAAGAGGGCCACACTTTCTAATTCGACGAATTCACCGACGGAGGTGTTAATGGGGGGGGTCACTAGCTTCGACAACTTTTGACATGATGAAGGGCCCCACTTGTCGACAGGTTTGGCCGGAGCTCATATTCGACAGGTTTCAACATCTTAATTCGACGGACATGGCTTACTCACTCTCGACGGATTTTAACATTTACTTTAGAATGGATCAAAAAACCAAGTCATTACCATTTTCAATATAGGATCTCTATTTTCTCGGGTTCAAAACCGTGACCATACGAGAACCAAAACAGGGGCTCATTTCTTTCCATATTACACATTCCAAATATATATATATATACATACAAAACTCCAAAGAATCGGCTAACATCTATACATCACAAACAACATTTAAAAACGTAAAGACTCTCAACACAAATTACCGACGTTCCTAAATGCTAAGAGAGGTTGAGGAGGAGTGTCTTCCTCTTACCTAAGTGAAGAACAGGGATAAAGCTCCTTTTATGCTTGAAAATCTGATTTTCTTCACCACCACCAGAACCTTGGGCGTTCAAGATCCACAAAATTAAGATCAAAAGAGAGAATGGCAGCAGGAAACCAAAATGCACGAAAATGAGGAGAAGAGAAAAAGTTAAGAACTTTACCTTAAAGGTCCAAGCTTTTGGGGCTGTTTTGAGCAGAAAGAAAAATGAAGACACGGGAGGAGTTCCGGCAGAAGCAAGGTGTGAAGGTGGAGAGGGAAAATGGTCTCTGTCGGGTTGAGTAAAGGAGACTTGAAGGATCAACAATGGTGAATGTGGGTGGTGTGCGGCCGTGAAGAAGAAGAGAGAAAAGAGAGTGAGAGGCTGCGTGAGGGGAGGAGCGGCGTGAATGAGAGAAAATGGGAGAAATGAAATGGAAAATGTGAATGAGCAAAGCAGACGTGGGGGAGTGGGAAAAATGGAATAGTCAATGTAATAATTCCCTCAACAAGATGGCCGTGCAGATAAATTGGGGAGGAGAGAGGAAAGGTTGATTAGATGGAAATAGGAAGCTTCCTTGAGAAGCTTTGTGCGCTTCTCGAGGAAATGAAGTGTAAGGTTGTCACCTTAATTAAATTCATCCGACGGATGAATAATTAAGTCTAAAATTATTTTCTCAAGTGAAATAAAATTACAATTGATGAGAATAATATTTTATTACTCATCGATGATTTTATGATACGTTGATTTCATGTATCGATAAAGTCTCGTGAAGCGTAAACCTCGTAAATCGTGTCCAAATTTGGTTTAGTAAGATCCCCGTCAACGTTTCCACAAATCCAAAGTTTATCACCTTAGGAAAAATATTTTATTTTCCTACTCAAAAAAATATACACGTAAAATGAAAAATATATTAAAATATTCATCATTCACGAGAAAAAAATTCCAGAAAGTTTCCTAAAATTCACAAATATTATAAAATAATTATTTATAATGAAATAAAGAATTTTCGGGATGTTACAATACTCCCCTTCTAAAAGGAATTTCGTCCTCGAAATTAATCATATCTTAAAAATAAATGCTCCTTGATTCTTCACCCCTTTCGATAGCTAACTCCCCAAACAACTCAGTACATCGCTAAGTGGTTCTATCGAACTTATTCTCCTTGCTTACTGCAGTAGACAACTAAGCTTATTTACTTCTAAATGCTTCTACTACAACATTTGATTTTTCTGGGATTATACCAACACGAAAAAAAAAAAATCAAGATCTTTCAAAATTTCTAATCACTGTTCCTGCTTCATATTTCAACTTATTCCGATCAGACAAAATACTTCTGACTCTTACGATCACTACAGACAATGAAAATTTCTCCTTGTAGAAAATGTTTCTAGATCTCTAATACAACTACAAGCTAACTCTAAGTTGTGTAAGGTAGTTCTCCTCATGTATTTTCAATTTGTCTCTAAGTATACGTTATCATTCCTTCTATTCTAATCAAGCACACGCTCTAAACTTCCAATGCGAAACATCACTAGGCATCCCTAAAAGTTCATTAGGATTTGGACAAAATCATCCTTGGCGAAGAAATCAAACGTTTTATCATTCTTTGAAAGTTTTCGCCCGTATACATCAGTCCATACAAAACTTGACCCTCATATATGAGTTAGGTGAGAAATCTTGTCACTTGAAGAATTCTGCTGTGAGTCTCCCGTATCAACCAGCTAATCCAAAAATTACAATTCTTCATTACGGTCGTCGGTTCCTCTCGCTGAATAAATGTTTCGAGTTTCGATGGTTCACAGCAATCTTCTTCCCTTGAGATTGCGTAACCCAAAAGTTGAATTGTCTCCAACTAGAATTCATACTTAGACACCTTCACGCATAACCTCTTCTTCAGGGTTTTAAGGATCACTCCGAGAGATTCAATACGTTCCTCCAAGCATCACGAATAAATCAAAATGCCGTCAATCAAGGACAATGATAAATCTTTAAGCGAACTCGATGATAGTCCATAATATAAGTTGATCTTGGAGAAAATAGCGTCGTCCTTCAATTGATTTGTCAGATCATCTTTCCTTGAATCGAACAGAATGTCTCATAGGGTAAGCTTTCACCTAATTGTGCTACACTTGTCGTGTCGTTAAGGTTCAGATTCGGGAACACAGATACTTAATTGAAGTATACTAGAAACGTTATAAAGGTCAGAAAGAAAAATAGGGAAGTCACGTGATTTACCACTGGACCCGCCTAACGAAGAATACGATATGGTCTAATAAAACTTAGGAGTGAGTTTCACGGATTCGCATCTAAAAAATTTCTGTCTCAAGAATCACTAAGTTTCCCTCAAAACTGAGTGACGAGACCCGTTCAGAAAACGATCAATCTCCTTCCTGAGATCAAGCCCATTCACGAAGAAAGCAAATGATGGAATTGGCATAAAGGGTTCCAATATCTAACAACATTAGGATAGTTCTTTAAATAGACTTGTTGTAACAAGAGTAGGCTTACAAACGAGGATAATATCATTCGAGTTGAAAGAAAGTAAGTACACAGACGATTCAATTCCGTTGATGAACTCTCAGAACTTCATTGGAATATTTCAACAGGATATGGTTGGAAGATAACCAATCCCTTGGCTAACATCACATCAAATTTGCAAGAGAAGTAAACAAATCGATTAACAAAAGATTAAGTCTTTAACAAGTCATAGGATAATTTAAACAACTTGGCTACCATCAACAAGTTCTTAGTAGCCAAAATAGGAATAACTTAGTCAAAAGATAACGAGGGTATGAATATCCCTATTGAATTCATACATTCATACGTCATAAAGAAACGGGTTACCCAAATTATACAAGATAATCACGGGGTCATCCACCGTAGTACAAGCTTCCTCGCTTGGGGCGTCGGTCTTGGACGTTTCCACTCCACTTGAGAAATTAACTCTCATTTCTTCGTGAGATTGTGAAGTGCGTGCATCACCAACAAAAGGCTTCGTCCTTTGCGAAGTACGATTCTTAGCCACATGTCCTAGCTCTCGCATCCGAAACAAATTATCCCACCGTTCGTACAGTCCTTGATTAAATGGTCCTTTCCACATTTGAAGCAGTTGCCCTTTTATCGCATTTGGAGGTTTTGTCTCATGTAAAGGACAATCTCTTGACACATGTCCTGGTTTTCTGCACTTGAAACAAATTCTTCCTTCGATCTTACAGTCCCTCGTGAAGTGGTCCTTTCCGCACTTCTTACACATTGACAATGGTACCATAGTTGGATTGGACTTACTACCACTCGTACCTCCTTCAGGTATTGGTCGTCGCTGTTGTCCCCTTGGTCGTAGTATATATGGTTTCTGCTCAAACTGTTTGGCCTTCCCACGGTTCCTCCTTTGGAACTTCGGCAATCCAGAGTTACCCCAAAATCGACTTTCTTCCTTCAAATTCTGAACCTCGATTTCTAATCCCTGCTGTTGTGCGGTCCTCTGATCCGGTTGTACTGTCACGCCAGTCATTCCTTGCAGTGTTTCCACAGTCGCATCCATTCTCCCGTTGTTGCGTACCACATTCCTACGCATGCGTCTTCCGCGAGCCATTACCTTCCTTTGAAAACAGATAGTCAAGCACACTGGAGACAAGAAGTAACCATCTCAGACAATACTGCCTCCTTTCTAAACCCAAACACAAAGAGTCACACAAAATACACAAGGGTGAATATGCGAGACAAATCCTAAACAAGTTCAGTCATCTTAGCTGAGCTTCTTTCTAAAGACTCCTATTACCTTAACATGCCAAGGTGAAATCATAGTTTCCTGTAGTCACAGAACATTACACATTGAGTGGGCCAGTACTCAATGTCACGTAATCAGTGCAACAGTAGCTACCAATACTCAACCTATGGCAAGCCATGCCTTCCTTTCCCAACATCTCAATCAAGAGACAAGGAAGTACACAACAACTTCTAATATGTCTAAGCATAGTCAGTCCATACCCCGGCTCAACAGATGAATCGCTTTACCAAAAATGTAACACCCCTCGATTTAATAACCAATGCACAATCGTCATTATGCCACGGTCACTAAATGTCGGCGTGCTAACTTTGTCAAACAACAAATTTACCATAAAATTTTAAACATTTCTTATATGAGGAAAATAAGAGCCACGAATGAATAGTTACCTATACCATCAGTTAAAAATATACATTACAAGATATACTCAAATTACAGTATCTAAGGCTAGATAATCACCTTACAACTTACATATACTACAATACACTTTATACAGGTAATGCAAAATAAAATATAATCTACCCACAACCTATCCACAACTATGGAGTTGGGAGCTCCATCGGAATCCCGAATGTATGAGACAACTCCGGGCTCACCAGTATAGTGAGAAATACAAGATAAGGTCTTCCATCGCAGTCCTCTTCATCGTCAAAGTCAGATCCCCAAAGCATGTCACACACGCTTGACTGCGTCCAGTTGACTTGCCAGTGTCTTGGTATCACTAGTGAAATAATTTGAACCAAAACCCAAAAGAAGCTCCTTCGCGACAGCGTCACCAGGGCACAACGGGTCAAGCCAATAAAGTCCAAGGGAAAACCAACCTCGTTCCCACTTACAGTCTTTAACCAAAGATTTACATAGAATAAAGAAAGTACAAGAAAGAGGTAAGACATCCTACCATCATTACCAATTATAGCATCAAGAAACCAAACGGCGCAAGAGCGCCCACATAGCATTTATGACAAAGAATAATGGAGATAAGCATTTAGTAGCGATTATGATCATCCAAACAGTTCCAGAGCAAATCACATACATATATATATAGATATATCAAAAATGCAACAGTTCCAATTATAATAACAATGTATGCCGATAATTCATGGACTCACTATGCACATGTGCCCTCAATAATCAAAATCCTACTCCATGGAGCTAGACACAAAAACACTCGGAGAGAATGATCGGGAGACATGCCGGTATCTCGTCGACCATACAAGTGCTTACCATATAATATAATCACCATTTTGCGCAACAAGGCTTTATACAAATGCGGCATTCTCACAAGATCTCGATATAGGGGCGTGGCCGATTAGGATCGTCGGTGCGTGTGTATCGGTCTGTCTCCACGGTCCCGGAGGAGCTACCATCGCCCTCTGCGAGACGCCCGCGCCCGACGCCCTCAAGGTCATCTACAGGACCCCACGTGTCTATTCGCACCCGCACTAAGGTGTTATTCAACTCCTAGGCTAAAATCCTCAACAAAGTCCAACAGACATTCTTTTTCTCTTTTGTGCAATGCATGACTCTATCATGCTTCTCATGACAACTCGGTCAATCATGCCTCAAATGCATGTCATATAATTTATCCACAATGCATACAGACTCTATGCATAATCATGTATGATCATTATTACATACTATTCCATCATGCGTCACAATTTGCCCAAGTAAGAATTAACCCAATCAATGGTCACCCAAATGGACCCACAATAGCATGATATTGTTGTTAAATAAAGTAATACCTTTTAAAGCGTATTATGAATTCTTACTTAGGTTTAGCTTTACTTACGAGTTTATCTCTAAAGGAATTCTCTTAGTTAACTTAAATCCTCTTAGGTAATTTATTCGTATGTCCTTAGAAGATTATTCTAAGATCTCAAAATCTCACACTCTCATGTTCTTCCTTTATTCCAAGTTCTCACTAGTTGTAAGGCTCAATCACGCTCCTTGTTTTTCCTTCATTATGTGTCCCTACTTTGTTTCTAGTCATCGATGTTATTTATGATTAATATAGTGTATATTAGTCCCAAAAGTTGAAATCGGGAGGTCACAAGGCCGAATCATCCATTCGTTTGCTAGGTAAAAGAATTGAGATATACTTATAATTTCGACGGAACAGGTGTATCGGGTGAGAAACTGGAGGCTGCTTCGACGAGTAGTAGCACGACAGATCAAGGTAAATGGAAAACAATCTGGCGGGGGATAAACTCTAAGTGTTGTCGAATTGGGAACGAACTTCGACCAGATGAAGTATATAACTGTCGAATATGCTACCACATTTACAGAAAACATGATTCGACGGACACTGACATTAGGTCGGTTCCTCTATTAAACCTTCAGAATTCCACTCGACGGATTTTCACATCCTAACTCGACGGATATGATTCATCCTAACTTGACAGATTTTCACATCTTAACTCGACGGATACTTCCATCCTAACTCGACAGATTTTCACATCTTAACTCGACGGATTTCCACACTTTAGTTCGACGGATATTCTCATTGGGTAAGTTTCTCCATTAAACCTTCAGAACTCTACTCGACAGACTCTCACACCTTAACTTCGACGGATATTCCCATCCTAACTCGACAGATTTTCACATCTTAACTCGACGGATATGATTCACAGCCTAACTCGACGAATTTTAACTTTGAAGGAGTTTCACTCGTGTTCAACCGACGAATACGCTAAAAGTTCAATTCTAACCCGACAGATTTTGGATAATGGGGAAAGTCCCGTTCCTGTCGAACCGACAAGAACGTTAGGGTTACAGGGTTCTAATTCGACGGATTTGGAAACGTTGAGATTTCACTCCTACTGATTCGACAGATGCAACTCGACAGATCCTGGAAAATGCTAAGGTTTCACTCATGCTAATTCAACAAATACACTCGACAGATCCTGGAAAATGCTAAGGTTTCACTCATGCTAATTCAACAAATACACTCGACAGATCCTGGAAAATGCTAAGGTTTCACTCATGCTAATTCGACAGATACACTCGACGGGATTTGACATTCAACGGAAAAGTAAGAAGTCTAAACTCGACGGATTTTCACATTGTGTTTTAGTGGTCAGAAATCTAAACTCGACAGGTATGTCACTCGACGGATTCTGACTTTGGGAAAATGTTGAGGTCTCACTTAAGCTAATCCGACGGATTTAACTCGACCGATTTCTGGGAAAAATGTTGAGGTTTCACCTATACTAGTCCGACAGACACTAAGAGGGCCACACTTTCTAATTCGACGAATTCACCGACGGAGGTGTTAATGGGGGGGGTCACTAGCTTCGACAACTTTTGACATGATGAAGGGCCCCACTTGTCGACAGGTTTGGCCAGGAGCTCATATTCGACAGGTTTCAACATCTTAATTCGACGGACATGGCTTACTCACTCTCGACGGATTTTAACATTTACTTTAGAATGGATCAGCAAACCAAGTCATTACCATTTTCAATATAGGATCTCTATTTTCTGGGTTCAAAACCGTGACCATACGAGAACCAAAACAGGGCTCATTTCTTTCCATATTACACATTCCAAATATATATATATATACATACAAAACTCCAGTAATCAGCTAACATCTATACATCACAAACAACATTTAAAAACAGAAAGACTCTCAACACAAATTACTAACGTTCCTAAATGCTAAGAGAGGTTGAGGAGGAGTGTCTTCCTCTTACCTAAGTGAAGAACAGGGATAAAGAAGCTCCTTTTATGCTTGAAAATCTGATTTTCTTCACCACCACCAGAACCTTGGGCGTTCAAGATCCACAAAATTAAGATCAAAAGAGAGAATGGCAGCAGGAAACCAAAATGCACGAAAATGAGGAGAAGAGAAAAAGTTAAGAACTTTACCTTAAAGGTCCAAGCTTTTGGGGCTGTTTTGAGCAGAAAGAAAAATGAAGACACAGGGAGGAGTTCCAGCGAAGCAAGGTGTGAAGGTGGAGAGGGAAAATGGTCTCTGTCGGGTTGAGTAAAGGAGACTTGAAGGATCAACAATGGTGAATGTGGGTGGTGTGCACCGTGAAGAAGAAGAGAGAAAAGAGAGTGAGAGGCTGCGTGAGGGGAGGAGCAAAATGAATGAGAGAAAATGGGAGAAATGAAATGGAAAATGTGAATGAGCGACGAGACGTGGGGGAGTGGGAAAAATGGAATAGTCAATGTAATAATTCCCTCAACAGTAGCCGTGCAGCATAAATTGGGGAGGAGAGAGGAAAGGTTGATTAGATGGAAATAGGAAGCTTCCTTGAGAAGCTTTGTGCGCTTCTCGAGGAAATGAAGTGTAAGGTTGTCACCTTAATTAAATTCATCTGACAGATGAATAATTAAGCTGCTAAAATTATTTTCTCAGTGAAATAAAATTACAATTGATGAGAATAATATTTTATTACTCATCAGATGATTTTATGATACAGTGATTTCATGTATCAGATAAAGTCTCGTGAAGCGTAAACCTCGTAAACTGTGTCCAGCCCCGGGTTTAGTAAGATCCCCCGTCAACGTTTCCACAGTCCAAAGTTTATCAGTCTTAGGAAAAATATTTTATTTTCCCGGCTCAGCAAAATATACACGTAAAACGAAAAATATATTAAAATATTCATCATTCACAAAAAAAATTCCAGAAAGTTTCCTAAAATTCACAAATATTATAAAATAATTATTTATAATGAAATAAAGAATTTTCAGGATGTTACACAAAGAACCTTAACTACCAAAAAGAACATAAATTAGACCCCCTGAAACTTCAAATCTGACACCTATAGCCTCAACACCTTATAGAATTTACACCTACCCTCTGAGCAAAGTCGAATGGCCAACCAAGATAACCCAAAGACACCATTGATGGACATCACCAGACCCACCGTTCATCAGAGTTACTTGTAGTCATTCCTCACCACTATTATTGAAACCATTGCTTATCAAAAACTAACCGCTACCATCAACACCGACCCAAAGCTGTCATGCCTCTACGCCGAGCTGCGAACCAGCCACCACAATGCAGATCTGCTCCCCAAGTCGCTGTACCTGAACCACCATAGTGCTGCACCACTGACTTAGATCTTGTGCGCCACCGTCCTCCACCGCTAGTCCACAACCTGTCGCACCTCGCTAGATCTGCGCCCT
This sequence comes from Ormosia semicastrata, assembly GCA_029884595.1. Lineage (NCBI taxonomy): Eukaryota > Viridiplantae > Streptophyta > Magnoliopsida > Fabales > Fabaceae > Ormosia > Ormosia semicastrata. The sequence continues at coordinate 20,703,906 of JAQQTO010000042.1, read as the reverse complement.
GTTCCATACGCAACCGCTACCCAGAACCTCGCACTACTGTCAAACCTAGACTAGAGCTCTACCAAGTTGCTTCGCCGTGAACGGCCAAGCACGTGCCTCCCGTCCAACCACGCACCACCATGAGCCACCCTCAAACCCCCTTATTTTCCTTTCTTTCTCTGCTTCATTTTTTCACTTCCAGAGACTAAAATTTGTTAGCCATAATAACCATTACCCCAGAGGGGGGTGGATTGGGTGATTACAAAATTTTAAAACAACTTTGAGAAATTATATATTTTGATATTTTCAATTAACACATACAGCGAAATAAGTTTAACAGAGATACAACTATTGTAGATTGCTCAAATACAATTTGGGTTATAGGATAAATTAAGTAAATAAGCTAAATATTAAGTTTTTAAAATCAAAAGATCAAGATGACACGATATGCAATAAATAAATATGTTGCACCAAATATTAAAATTAAAGAGTGAAAGGAAGAGAGAATCAAAATCAAGAATTTGTCCTGATTCAGCCACCTTCCACTTGTGACCTACTTCCAGTCCCTAAACTTAACTTGAGGTTTTCTTCACTATCTCCTAGACTTCATGGGTGCTAGGAAAACCTTTGTACAAGCAAGAGCACTCCTCACACCTTGGGATACCTCACCCTTGTGCTAGAGCCTCTAACTCTTCAAGCTTCACAAGTGCTTAAAAAACATTTATATTCAAGAGCACTCACAGCACCTTTGGGATACCTCACCCTTTGTATTTGAGTCTCACTTTAATGAATATCTCACCATTTTCTCTCTTGAGGGATATCTCACCCTCTTACAATGATATTAAGATGAAGAGAAAGATCAGAAAAACTCACAAGAATAGATATACAACTTGAAGAACAAAGGAATAGAAGGATTTTGCAATAAAGAGCTCAAAATATGATTTTGATGATTTAATGATCAAATCAAGTGTTCAAGAGTTGTAAAAGCTTCAATTTATACTTATTTATAGAGCTCAAGTGATAAAATAGTCGTTAGTAGTGTTTAGAAATGATTTCTTATGAAAACTAGTCGTTTATTACCATTAGGAACATTTTAGACTCATGGTAATCGATTACATGGCTCTTAGAACACGTTCTGGGCTTTCTGGGAAGGATGTAATTGATTATAAGGTTCATGTAATTGATTACATAGCCTCTGTTTCATTAAAAACACGTTTACTGCATTATGATGCTTGGAAACTGACTTTAAACACCCATAACTTAGTCATTTCTCATCCGTTTTAAGCAGATAACCACTCATTGGAAAGATATATGAGTTTATTTTAAAATAAAGAAGTTTCAGAACAAAATTCAAAGTATTCTGAAAGTTATGATTAAAATAGTAACCAAAGGTCAGTTTTCAAAACTCATACTTAACTATTTTTCATAGTTTTTAACTACCACCATGACTAGCTTTTCAAAATATATTTGTTGGGCTTTTTAGCATGTAAGAGCCATTTGTAAAGATTTAAAATCATATTTGAGCTCTTTTGTAAAATCTTTATCTTTACATAGGAGAAAGCTTAAAAGGAAAATATATTAATTCTAGTCCTTAAGCATCTTGATGTACTCCAAGTTTCTAAAAATTTCTTCTCTTCAAATCTTGCAAATGTTTGGAATATCTTATCATTCTCATTCTTCTTGAGTTTAGCATAATTGTGATCTTTTGCTTTTTTGTTACAATGCTCATTCTTAGTATTTAGACTATCCTACAAAGTATTGCTCACTTAAACAAACATAGTTAGTCCAAATTCATAATTCAATATCTTCATATGCATGATTCATAAATGTATAGCTCTAATTAGTCTAACATGCATATAAAACTTTCATAGGCACATCCAAATAAGACATTTATTAATTACTAATAGATATGCTCTATATAGAATGCAACAAAGAACACTTTGCATATTTTTATTTAAATAGAGTTAAATCCAATATTAATTTAATACAACTTATATGACACATTATTGGATATATTCTATAAAATATGCTATAAAGAATATCCATGATTCTTATATGAATAATAACAAGATGAAGTACATGATCATGCATGATCCAATATAATCTATTAAGCACATCTATATAGCATAAACATTATTTTTTTGTCTTGTATTTGTCATAATCAAAACTTAACATATTAAACCATTGGGGCAAACTTATTTTTACAATCTCCCATTTTTTTATGATGACAAATCACCAAATAAAAAATATGTTGAGCAATATAGAAGAATAAATATTAGTGTAAGCATATCAAATAATAAGCACAAGAACATATTTTTTTTTCCAATTCTCATTCCCCCTATTTGATATCAACAAAAAGGCTTAGAAAGGAAAAATAATATTTTCTCTCCCCCTATAAATAAAGCTCATGTTGCCAAAAAGAGTAGGATCATCAAAACCAAAAGCTTCTTCAAAAACATGTCTATCTCCACCTATTTGATTCTACATATGATTCAAGAATAAAGAGATAAAACAAACATGCGTTCAAGATGTAAAAGATCATTCATGCGAAACTTGTCATATTTTAGTACATCAGCATGTAGCATATGATATTATTAAAACACTCTATGTAATCAAATAAGGATGTAAGCCAAGAAATATAAACAACTTAAGAGCTAGGCTCCCCCTCATTGAAGCACAAGATCGATAAAGTAAAATATGTATGTCAAGACCATGTAAGCACCATTTCATAAAGTAAAGTAAGGTAAAAGATACTTATTCTTAATTCATCAATCAAAAATCATTTTAAAACTTCTCCCCATTTCAATTTTTTTTTTTTTACAAAAACACATTACATTTTCAAAAGCATTTTAGAAGGTAGAGAGGTTTCATATTAAAATCATATATTCCTTGAGAGTGATTAAAGCCAAGTTAAAAGAAAAACTGAAAGTACATCTCCTTTCTTTCTCATTGAACAAGAGTCTTGAGAAAATAAAATACTTAGAAGAACAAGACTTATCTTTTAAAGAAACAAGATGGGCTCTATAGAACGTTTCAAAAGATTTATTTAGAAGTTTTCTTAAATATTTTCTCAAGATTTAATAAAACTTTTCAAAGAAAATGAAAAGAGTACTACATTTATAGCACATATCCAAAGATTTTCAAATTTTCAAGACAAATAAGAGATGAAAATACTTTCAAGGTCTTAAGACAAGTTCAAATGATTCTTAAGGATATGGAACTTGAAAAGCTTCTTTCAAATATAATAAGAGATTTTACTTCAATTTTTTTAATCAAACCACAAATTCTTTTCAAAACAAGAGCATTATTCTCATAGGTGTTATGCCACTAAGAAATCATAAATCAAGAGAATCATAAATATTAAATATTCATCATAATAAAATATGCTATAGGGATCAAAGTATGTATAGAACTAATATCATCTACCCTATATGCAATGACAAAAATTAGCAAGTTAATATTCAATTAGACTCTTTGTCAATGCTAAGCATACTTCTCATGTAAAGAAAGCATCTAATCATTTAAGATTAAATTATCAATAAGTATTATACAATCCATAGGATATAGAATACTACAATAGCTTAGGGATAAAGATACTTATTGAGAGAGTGATGCTTCTTTAGAATGTTCTTCATTAATTGGTCCTTTGAGTTTGAACTTTCTTCCATTGAGTATTTCATTTCATTGCACTTGAAGAAAGTCTCTTTATGTCCCTCTTCATTCAATTCTTCTATTTATCCATTTATACTTGATATTTCAATATTTGATGGCTATATTTGAAACACATAGAAACACTTACAAAGCTAACTCTAAAAGTTTTCTAAAACATAGATTAACATCAAATATCATTTAAGCCCATTTACAAGCATAATTTAGGTTGTAAAACATGTACCATATTATTAACCATGCAAAGTTAGTTCTAACGAGAACAAAAGAAGGACATATGCACTTGAATCCAAAAATATGGTTTAAGTAATTTAAGGCATGATTCAAGTTTATCAAGAAACACATGATTAACATCAAAACTTATATAAGCATTTTGGGGGCAAACAATGATCATGTAAAGCATGTAATATCAAGTAAGGAATTCTAGTATGCACATATGCCAATCAAGAACAAAAAGTCCCTTATTGTAATGAAAGAATTGAAAAACCATGGAACTATAACTTTTGAAATCATTTATGATTCATTTCAAGATATACTTCATTGTAAAAGCCATTGAAGTTCAAAGACAAGTTCAAGACACAAAATAAATCATTTACTTCTTGTTTTTAAGATATGAACATATCAAGCAATTTCAAATAAGAAGACATATAACTTTTAACTTTCTAAACTCCAAGTAAATATATAAGTCAATTAAACATCATAGAGAAAGGATTATAACTACTTATGAGCATGTGAATTTCTATATTTGAACAAAAAGAATTGGTCACAAGCTCAAGAACAAAGATATTACCATAAAACATATTATTCCTAATAAGGTGTGTACTTATCTAGCATGTTAGCATATATAAAGACACTTTCAGGACACAATGCTAGAGAAACACAACTTAAGGTATGTTAAGGTATAAAACAAGTCTCTAGCTCTCCAAATATCATATGATATTCAATTTAAAGCATAAATAAGGATAAGAGATTGATATCACCAAAAGTGTACTCTTTGAGTTTTTATAGGTGACTCCAACTTCCATGTCTCAAGGCTCCTTGAGAATGTTGTGATTCTCTATGTCATTCTTTTTATGTTTTCATCACTCTTGGAGAACTTGGACCATTTCAAATTTTTTCAAATCTCAAGTAGCGTAGTTGTATTTCACTTCAATTCATGCTTGAGCTAATAGTCATCCTACAACACAATTCATAGTACTTTCTTTGATATCCACCAATTTTGGATCTATAGGTGTTAGTCATTGATTATTAATCCATTATGCTCTCATAAAGATCAATTTTTTCATAGCATGTAAATTGATCATAACAAATTAAATAATCAATTTCCATTAAGCACATAGCCAATAACATGCTTACTTTCATGATATATATAAAATTCAAAATATAGTGAGTATACCTAGGCATTGTAGAACCTTATGTAGCTAGATATATAACAAATTAATGAGCTATGGTACAATAAGCATGAACATAATTATATGTTAAACATAATATTTAAAATTTACCAAGTACACATGATTTTATCAATCACTTAAGGCCTACAAAGAATATATCTCAAATTCATTGACTTTACAAGTGAATGTGCATGAGAGGTAAAAGATTTTGATACATTGACCTTGGTAATCAAGGAAATACTTTTTCTTACCTATTGCTTCTCTTTTGGAGTCTTGAACTTTACAAGTTCTACATTTTGTACTTAAGAAACTTTGGTTGAAGTCATATTCCTTCTTTGACCAAAATTTCTACTATTGGACTTTAGAAGCATTTTCCTTGATGATTCCTCTTTCCTTTGACCAATTAGTCCATCCTTTTGAGAAATTTTCTGCTTAATTGAAACACTAGGAGGACATTTAGTACCCACTTCATCTTGGGTCCTTGAACGTTAGTATTAAGGCCTTTAAGATCTTTAGGAACTCATACTATACTATTTATCATACAAGAATTTTTTCTATAATTACATAAATGATAAATATGTCCTAGATGATGTGATAAGTTGAGGTAAAGTCTTGAGTTGATTTGGGAGCCACCATGGTGAGGTCACCGTGGTATTGTTCGGCCATGAGTGCTTTTGTCTTCTAGTTGGATTGAAAAGATTGGATCTAGGGTTTGTATGGTTCTTCCATGGCTGACGTTATGCCTATCATTCCTTGGAGCTTCCTTACTTTAGGGTCCTCTTCCTCATCTTTTTCATTCCCTCCTCATCCTCCTTAGAAGAAGACTTTTGCTCAAGCCTTAAACAATGCTTGTGATATCCCTTTGAGCTAGTTGCTGGTTCCTTGCTTGAAGGGTGATGCTCTTGCGATTCAAATCCCAGAAGAAGAGTACCAAGTGGTTCTTGAGGGTTGCAAGAATAACCTACATGGGAGGTTACTACTTTTGAAAGGAGATTCACTCATCAAATACGGTGACTTGCATGCGAAGTTAACGAAATAGTGGAAACCTCTTGGACATTTGAGGATGGTACCTATAGGCAAGGGTTTCTTTGAGTTCTCTTTTTCTTCAGTTGAAGATATTCGCAAAGTCTAGTCTGTAGGATTGTGGAATTTTGATCCTGGAGTCTTGTGTTTATTCTCATGGACACCAAATTTTAACCTTTCTCTGGTGCGTCAAACAAACACTCAATGTTGGATTAGAATTCTTGGACTTCCTCAAGAATATTGGAGACCTAAGATTATTTTTGCTATTGCAAGGGGAATTGGAGTTCCATTATCTTTGGATGATGCGACTATTAATAAGACTCTTGGTCTTTATGCAAGAGTTTTAGTGGATATTGACCTTGCTAGTCAGTTGAGGGATCAAATCCTTGTTGAGAGGCAGGGCTTTGTGTTTTTTTATGGGGATCTAATATAAAAGATTGTTGTTATTTTGCCCATCATATAAGGTTGTCAGGCATTCATTAGCTAATTGCAAAAGAAATGTCAAGAATGCACAAGAGCAGAGTAAAGATTTGGGAATTATAAGGGGTAAACAGGTTGTTGGAGGGATCAAGAAGCCTGCTGTTCAATATGTCGCTAAGAACAAGGGAGTATTGATATCAGATGTTCCTAAAATAGTGTTGGCTGATAAAGCAAGTTGTAGTGCTGCTATGAAGGTCAGAGCCGATGCCAATCACAAGGATGATATAGTCACAAAAGTGGTCAATCTTGATAATATGAGAACCAATGAAATAGCGCTAGTGGTTAATGTTGATGTGGAGCTTGTGCAAGTCGGGCCAGTTAAGAAGATCAGAAATCAGCTTTATATTGATGTTGGTGGTGATTCTAATCCCTTATTGGGATTTGTTTCTGATATAAGAACTCAAAGAAATCAAGTTTTTGTCATTAATGGTGGTGTTAATTCTTATGAAGATAATGTAGATAAAATTAATTTTGATCAAGTTGCAGTGAATGATTCCCTTCATAAGGATTCAACCTCAGTCCAAGATGCTGTAATAGTTCGGATAATGTCTCTAATTCTATTCAAGAGAATCACACTCCAGGGAGAATTGGGAGTCATGACTTGGTTAGTAAAGAAAAGACTGTGGCTGATAGTAGTGCTCAGATTCACAATTTTGTTGTTGATACAATTAGTGGTAATAGTTTTGGCACTCCAGTAGTACATGCTAATCCAGTTGTGGATAGAGATTTGAGAGTGGTTAGTAGATTTTGGAGTGATGAAGTTGAAGATGACATAGAAAATGAGTTCCCTGAGATTTATAACTCTGCTTGTGATGATTCTGCTAATATAGAGGTTGCTACTGCTAGCAAATACCTTGTTGATGGTCAAAATTCTACTGATAAACAAGGTAAGGACTCAGGATTCACTATTGTCCTATCTAAATCTCAGAAAAAAAAGGTTGAGAAAATTAAATATTCAGATTCAAAAAGCTGAAGGTTATCAAACCCGATCAAGGGCAAGCCCTAACAACTTTGCTTAATGATGAAGATTTTATACTACAATGTTAGAGCTATTGGAAACCTAGATACTAGGTTAGTCTTAAAAAAGCTTTGCAATTTGCATAAGCCAGATTTTCTCTTCATTTCAGAGCCTTGGATTTCAGTTCAGCAGCTTCCTTCTAGGTTTATCAAAAGCCTGAATCTGAAATTGTTTGTTGAGAACAATAGGAGTCATTTACTTCCCAATTTATGGTGTTTCTGTAATGAGAATTATCATCCTTCTGTTATTGCTTATTCCAAGCAACATGTTTCCTTTTCTGTTATGGTTGATAGGCAATAGTTATTTATCTCAACTGTGTATGCTTCTACTAGTTACATATCCAGGAGACAGCTTTGGGCAGAATTGAATAACTTGCAGCAAGATCATCAAGCCCCTTAGTGTTTCATAGGGAATTTCAATGCTATTTTGGGAGCTCATGAGTATAGAAGGAAATGCTTGCTTTCTAGACTCTCTTGTGAGGAGTTCAGATCTTGGTCTGATATGGCTCAGCTTATTCATGTTACAACTAGAGGCTCTCAATTCACATGGTCCAATGGTAGAACAAGGAATAACTACATAGAAAAAAGATTGGACAGGTTGATATGTAATGAAGATTGGATCAATTTCTGGAATAGTGTTGATTGCTGCACTCTTACCCACAACAAATCAGACCATTTTCCAATATTGCTTAATATAAAGAAGGAAAACAGGGAAGGAAAGTTCATCTTTTAAATTCATGAAAATATAGTCAAAGCATCCTAATTGCACAAAGCTCATCACTGAAGTATGGTAGACTTCTGTTTTGGACTGTCCAATGCATATTTTGGCTCAAAAACTGAAGACTTTGAAAGCAAGACTTAAGGACTAGAATAGAAGTGTTTTTGGAAATGTTCACTCAAAAATTACCTCTGCAATGGCCTATATGGATCAAATTCAGGAGCATATCAATAGTACTGGTGGTTCTGAGGAACTATTTGAGCAAGAAAAGGATGCACAATTGTTGCTGCAACAGGCTTTGAATTATGAAGAAGACTTCTGGAAGGAAAAATCCAAAATTAACTGGCACATTCATGATGATAGAAATACTGAATTTTTCCATAAAATTGCCAAAATCGAGAGTGTTACTAAACAGATCTCAGTTATGAAGAATGGTGATCAGGTTCTTTATAAGGCTTCTGATATTGAAAACCATATCTTAAATTACTACAAGGATTTGTTTGCTACTGTTAATGTTTGCCAATCTAATGATCTTATTCAAAGTGTTATTCTTTCTTTAGTGACTGCTCAGGACAATGCTTTGCTTACAAATTTGCCTTCCATGGAGGAGGTCAAAAATGCAGTATTCTCTATGAACAGAAATGGTGCACCTGGTCCAGATGGCTTTGGAGGTTTCTTTTATCATAAGTACTGGGACATAATAGCTCAAGATGTCTTCAATGTAGTCCTTCAGTTCTTTAGATAAGGTTGGTTACTTCCTAATTTGAATTCTAATGTGGTTGCTCTTATTCCAAAAGTTCCCGGTGCTGAGAAGATTAAGCAGTATAGGCCAATAACTTTAGCTTACTTTCAGTTTAAGATTATTACTAAAGTATTGGCTGATAGACTTGCTTTGGTGGCTCCCATGATCATTTCTGAAAATCAAAGTGGTTTTGTTAAAGGTAGGCAAATTTCAAATTGTATATGTATTGCTTCTGAGTCCATTAATTTACTTCATAAGAGAGCTTTTGGAGGTCAGTTGGCTTTGAAGATTGATATTAGAAAGGCTTTTGATACAATAGATTGGAGATTTTTACTCCAAGTTCTTCAAGCTTTTGGATTTGATGATAAATTTTGTAGTTGGGTTAATCTTATCTTACATTTAGCTGAGCTCTCAATTTCCATCAATGGCCATGCTGTTGGTTTTTTTAATTGCAAGATAGGGGTCAGACAAGGTGACCCTTTGTCCTCTCTTCTTTTCTGTCTTGCTGAAGAGGTCTTAAGTAGAGGTATCAGTAAATTGGTAGATGAAGGTCAATTGCAGTTAATGACAGGACCTAGATGTTTCAGGATGCCTAGTCATGTATTATATGCATATGATATTATGATTTTTTGTAGAGCTACTAAGAAGAGTTTAGTAAATTTATTGAATCTTTTTAAGGCTTATGAGCAGGCTTCAGGGCAAGTGATAAGCACTGAGAAATCAAAATTCTATACTAGATCAATTTCTCAAAGTAGAATTGATACTATTTCTACTTTGCTAGGCTTCACTGCTGGCTGTCTCCCATTCACTTACCTCGGTGTTCCTTTGTTCAAAGGTAAATAAAGAAGATTGCATTTAATGCCCATTGCTGATAAAATTAAAAGTAAGTTGACATCTTGAAAAGGTTCTCTTTTATCTATTATAGGAATAGTCTAATTCATAAAATCTATCATTCTTGGTATGCTGATTTACAGTTTTCACATTTATGCTTGGCCTGCTAACCTTATTAATTCTGTGGACAAGTGGATAAGAAATTTCGTGTGCGCAGGGAATATAAATTGCAGGAAAGTTGTCACAATGGCCTAGAACAAAGTTTGTAGGCCTGTTTTGGAGGGTGATTTAGGCATCAGGTCTATTAGAGCCATTAATAAGGCCGATATGCTTAAGCTTGGATGGGAGTTGATTTCTTCAAATAATCAATGGGCCTCTTTATTGAGAACTAGAGCCTTTACGAATCAAATTCAAGTAAATCATTACATTACTTCATCAATTTGGTCTAGTATAAGATACTGCTTGCCCTTTACTTTGGAGAATTCTACCTGGCTGCTTAGTAATGGTGCTACAATAAACTTTTGGACTGATCAGTGGTTGACTAGCCCAATTGTTGACTTGATTGGAATCCCCCCTGATCTGCACAGCTTGCTTAAAGCCAAAGTGAGTGATTTCATTATTAATGGCAGGTAGTCTATTCCTGCCCCTTTGTTGTCTAATTTCCCTGTCCTTAAGTATGAAATAAAGCAGATTATCATTCCAAAACTACCCTGTGAAGACAAGTTGATTTGGTCTAGAACTGATTCTGGATCAATGACATTTAAAGATGCTTTTCTTTTTCATAATCCTGTGGGACAGGTTATCCCTTGGACTAAGCTAATTTGAAACAGTTGTATTCCTACATCAAAGTCCTTCATCATTTGGAGAATTATGCATAACAGGATGCCTACAGATGATAATCTTTGGTCTAGAGGTTGCATTGTAGTATCTGTCTGTAGTCTTTGTGGAAAAGTAGCAGAATCTACTAATCATTTATTTCTTGATTGCCCCTTTGCTCAATATATTTGGAACTGGTTTGGTAGCATCATTAATACCAGTTTTAATTGCTCTAGCATTTAATCAATTCTCTCTTTATGTAGCAAAGGCTAGAGCTCGCAGGTGCAGGATATTGTTGCAGCAGATGTTATATATGTATTGTGGACTATTTGGTATTGCAGGAATAAGACTAGGAGCAAATCCATGTACAAACTACTATATATTTAATAATTTATAATGTGTCTTTAGCTGGAAACACTACTGCAGGCCGAATGTCTTCTTCAATTTCAGAATTTATGTTAATTAAGTCCTTTTTGGTTAATGGTCATCCATGCTATGCTCCTAGCTGTTGGGAATTGCGGTTAAATCACGCAGCGGAAAAATAGGATTCCCACCGAGGATCCATGCGAAAAGCCATAATCTGAGTTTTAAAATATTTACCTCTTGAAGCGTGATCAAAAGGAAGAACGTGAATCACCAACACCGTAAGAGAAACGATGTCTCTGCGGTATCCACATGAACAGACTCACAAATGTCCAACGTCTGTAAAGAAGAACCTCGTGTCTCTTACACAGTGCTAGCTGCGAAGAGAAGAGAAGAAACCTATCGCTCTCTCACTCACTTTTCTATAGGTGTGGCTAGGGTTCTGAAAATTGTGTATCTTAGTAGCCCCTTACCAGTACTATTTATAATAGTGACTGCCTTAAGTGAGTGTGAGCAGTAGCAAGGTAAGCTGTGCAACCCTAGACTCATCTATTATGAGTCTAGCCCATATTTGAATCCGAGTCTAACTTGGATCCATTGCTCCAATTTTAGTCTGCTCTATGTGTGTGACCCTACAGGTTCTCATTATGTTGGTAGTAATATTAAAATCTCATTTTAATATTACAAGCAGTGAGCGGTATCTAGCAATACATTGCTGCTACCCAAGTAATAAGAATATCAGTGATTTGACATAACCTTTCCTTAACCAATGTTTCCGTGTCGTTTAGTCCCTTTGTCAAGATATCTAGATTGAACACAAGGCATGAAATGCATCACCCTTGTATAGTCCAATCATTCGTTTCCTGATCGAGTGGACTTTGTAACAATAAATGAAATCAATATATCATATTGACTCATTTGAGCATGGCCATACATTTCGCAGTCTCACTCAATCAGGGGGCCTGAAGATATCGCTCCTGTTATGTAGGAGTGACAAACCCCATCTAAGTCACTCACATCCCTCTGCATGATTTACGATATGTCCAATAACCAACTTTATAATCACCTTGTTACAGATGACGTTTGATGGTATTAAAATACACAATTCCTCATGTAAGAATCATAGTGATTTCAGGTCAAAGGACCACAGACACCATTGTCACTATGAGAATCGCTTATGATACTCATGTAACGATCCATGTAGCATTCTCATGGTGGGTCAGTCCAATACATCATTACTCTAATATGTACCCATGTGAAGACTTGATATCTCATATCCATGACTCGTGAGATGTGGTCATCAGTCTATGCACATACTAGTCTTAATGTATTATTGTTGTCCCAATTAACAATAATACTTGACTAGGGACATTTAAGAATAGTGTTATAACCAAAAGGATCTCATGATCAAGTCATCCACTCAATAACCTATGGCATCAAACTTACTATTCTAAGGACTTTATTATGTTTATCAAAAAGAACACAATAAATGAAATGCCTCATATATTAAAATAAACATAATAGAATGTATGTAAATACAGACAAATGTATCAGCCTCTAGGGCATACACTAACACTAGCATTAAGCAAGTCATCTGGAATCCTCCAATTTGCAATATGATTAAGTGTAATACTAATGGGGTTGCAAAGGGATGTCCAGGTCCTGTTGCGTATGGTGGGATTTTCAAAGATAGGAGTGCTACTTCTCTTGGATGCTTTTCTACAAATCTTGGAATTAAGAATGCTTTTCAAGCTAAGCTTATTGGCGCAATATTGGCTATTGAGATAGCATTTAAAAAAGGTTGGCATTTCCTCTAGCTAGAATGTGACTCTCAACTTGTGATTTCTACTTTCAACAATCGCAAGCTGGTTCCTTGGAAACTTAGAAATAAGTGGAATAATTGTATAGAGTTAACTAAACAAATGAAATTTGTTTTTTTTTTCATATTTTAAGGAAGGAAATACTTGTACAGATAAACTTGCTTCTTATGGCATTTCTATTAGTGGCTTTGTTTGGTGGGATTTAATACTTAGATTCATTTCTAAGGAATTCTTTAGAAATAGAAATGGTCTACCTAGTTTTAGATTTAGATGATTCTTTCATGGGTCAAGTTGATGTCCCCCCATGTTTCTTTTTCTTGTGTTCTTTTTACTTATTTTAATAAAATTATGGTGTGCTGCAGATAATTGGTAGTGGTTGGGGTGCCAACCTAGTTAGATGTCAATCATTATTATGATGCTTTTGCATGCCATCTTTGTTTAAAAAAGAAGAAGAGAAATATGTCTTAGATGACTATAAAAATTGTAAACAATTGAATTTAATGATGGTTTGGTCCTTTTAAGATCATCTTTTGAAAACTTAAGTCTTTTGTTGTTATTACATTCTATATTATTTTTACCATAAGTCTTGCTTGAATTTTTATGTTGAATAATATCAATCTTATTTTCATTAATAAGCATGGAATGTATACAATTAGAATCATTAGTTTTGGCAAATTCAGAATATAAATCCTCAACTTGATTTTCTAAATCAATACACTTTTCACAAGAAGTTGAGGTTTCACATTTTAAAGGCATTTGCTCATCAAGAAAAGCATATTCATTTTTTAAAGTCTCAATTTCATTCTCAATGGAAGAAATGTCTTCCAAAAAAGATAAGTTTTTCTTTTCTAAATTCAATAAATCATCATACAATTTATCATATGCACATTGTAGCTCATAATAGGAAGGACTATAATCTAGTTTAGCATTATTTACCTCAAAATTTTTTTTAGTTATATAGGAAGTAGTCTCAATTTCTAGCATACTTGACTCTTTAAGGGAATCACCTTTTTCCTCATCAATTTTGTTTTATTTTGCCTCTACTTCAAATTGAGTTCCATCATCACCAAGAGACATTTGACTCCCTTCAATAGTTTGAACATCTTTTTTAGGATATTTTTCATGACAAGCTTCCTTCAATGGCTTTTGCTCTTCTTGCTTTCTATATACAATTTTATACACAAAATCATTGTTAACAATATAAAGAGTATCAAAAGTGTCAAAAATTTCTTTGGCACTAGAGCAATTCTTAATTTTAGCATAAGCTTCATCATTCAAACTACTTCTCTAATGTTCAAAGAAAAAAAACTCTTGTCATAAGCATTCCAAGTTTGTTTTGACTTGCAAGTAAATCCATCGAGTACAATATCCCACAAATCAAGATCAATAGATTGCATATAAAATTTCATTCTAGCTTTCCAATAAACAAAATGCACACCATCAAAGAATGGTGGTTTATCAATTTTAAAACCTTCCATTTTGAAAAGCTTTCAATGGTTCCCTACAAATAAAGATCTTTAACTCTAAGTGGTTAAGCTTTCAATAGAGCACAAAGCTCTGATACCACTTGTTAGCCATGACATCAACCATCACCTAGGAGGGGGTGAATTGGGTGATTACAACATTTCAAAACAACTTTGAAAAATTATGCAATTTGATATTTTCAATCAACACATGCAGCAAAATAAGTTTAACAAAAATATAACTATTATATATTACTCAAATACAACTTGGTTATAGGATAAATCAAGCAAATAAGCTAAATATTAAGTTCTTAAAATCAAAACATCAATATGACATGATATGCAATAAATAAATATGTTGTACCAAATATTGAAATTAAGGAGTGTAGGTAAAAGAGAATCAAACTCAAGAATTTATTCTACATCCAATTCCCAAGCTTAACTTGTGATTTTCTTCACTATCTCCTAGACTTCACGGGTGCTAGGAAAACCTTTGTACAAGCAAGAGCACTCCTTACACCTTGAGATACCTCACCCTATGGTAGAGCCTCCAAGTCTTCAAGCTTCATAGGTGCTTGAAAAACCTTTACATTCAAGAGCACTCATAATACCTTTGGAATACCTCACCCTTTATGTTTGAACCTCACTTTAAGGGATACCTTATCATTTTCTCTTTTGAGGGATATCTCACCCACTTGCAATGATATTAAGATGAAGAGAAAGATTAGAAACTCTCACAAAAGTTGATATACAACTTGAAGAACAAAGGAATAGAAGAATTTTGTAATAAAGAGCTTAAAATATAATTTTGATGATCCAAGAATCAAATCAAGTGTTCAAGAGTTGTACAAGCTTCAATCTACACTTATTTATAGAGCCCAAGTGATAAAATAGCCGTTGGTAGTGTTTAGAAATGATTTCTTATGAAAACTAGTCGTTTATAGCCATTGGGAACGTTTCAATCTCGTGGTAATCGATTACATGGATGTTGTAATCGATTACATGGCTCTTAGAACACATTCTGGGCTTTCTGGAAAGGATATAATTGATTACAAGGTTCGTGTAATCAATTACATAGCCTCTATTTCATTAAAAACACGTTTACAGCATTCTGATGCTTAGAAACTGACTTATAACTTCTTCATTTCTCATCTGTTTTAAGCAAATAATCATTCATTGGAAATATATTTGTATCTATTTTAACATGAAATATTTCTGAACAAAACTCAGAGTATTTTGAAAGTTATGATAAAAATAGTAACCAAAGGTCAATTTTTCAAAACTCAAACTTAACTATTTTTCATAGTTTTTAACTACTATCATGACTAACTTTTCAAAACATGTTTGTTGGACATTTTAGCATATAAGAACCATTTGTAAAGATTTACAAACATATTTGAGATCTTTTGTAAAACCTTTATCTTTGCATAGGAGAAAGTTTAAAAGAAAAATATACCAATTCTAGTCTTTAGGCTTCTTGATGTAATCCAAGCTTCCAAAATTTTTTTCTTTTCAAATCTTACAAATGGTTGGAACATCTTATCATTCTTACTCTTCTTGAGTTTAGCATAATTTTAATCTTTTATTTTCTTGTTGCAATGCTCACTCTTGGTACTTAGACTATCTTACAAAGTATTGCTCACTTAAATAAACATAGTTAGTTCAAATTCATAATTCAATATCTTCATATGCATGATTCATAAATGTATAACTCTAACTAGTCTAACATGCATATAAGACTTTTATAGGCATATCCAAATAAGATATTTATCAATTACTAATAGATATGCTCTATATAGGATGCAACAAAGAACACTTTGCATATTTTCATTTAAATAGAGTCAAATCTAATATTAATTTAATACAACTTATATAACACATTATTGGATATATTCTATAAAAGATACTATAAAGAATATGCATGATTCTTATATAAAATATAATAAGATAAAATACATGATACCTATGTAGCATAAACATCATTTTTTTTTGTCTTGTATTTATCATTATCAAAACTTAACATATTAAACCATTGAGATAAATTTATTTCTACAAAAGTCTCTTTATTCTTGACTTGCTATTATATATATACATAATTTATTTTTTGGATTGATTATGCATTTGCTGATTTGGGCCACTTTTTTGTGTGTGTGCTTATTTGTTTGTTATCTTGAGCTGAGAAGAAGGAGTATTACTGTTAACTTAAGTTTAGCCTTTTTTTTTAAATTTTTGAAAAAAAATAAGTAAATTAGGGAAGTTAATAATTTAAAGAGAAAAATTCCATATAAAAAATAAATGAAAAAGAATAGTGGTTTTATTTTCCATTAATGGTTTGGATTTGATATGTTTATTATGTTCCCTCTATTGTCATCTATGTTTCAATAAAATAAACTCTAAATATGATATAAGATTCCGACGATAGAATAATCAAGATTAGTCGCGACAGTAGCGATATCTTGACTTTCTTGAGTTAAGGAGGAATTTTATGGTTTTGCGAGGAGCGCTAGCGAGGTTATAATAATCTCCAATAAAAATACTTATTCCGTATTACTCATTGTAATCATATCATTATATATTTGTACTTGTGTTTTAATTTAACTCACTCATTTTTACATTAATGTATTAATCAAATAATTTAAAATTTATTGACGACGAAAAAATTGAAAGAGGATTGGAATACCAATCAAATACACTCTTCCCAATACTCTTGAGGCCTTTATATTGGATCTTGCCATGAGTATTGATGCGGTCTAATTCCCACATTAAAACTAAAATATTTTCGTAAACTAAAATCTACCATTTTTATAAACCAAAATAAAATCATTTTTGTAAAACAAAAATCCTCAAATAAAAGTGAATAATTTGACTTGGCCTTAACATTATGATTATGGTTAATTCAAAAATCCTTTTTGTCACTTTCAAAAATAAAATTTTCTTTTCAAAATTCATTTTAAATCATTCAAAATATCCCATCAAAAATAAATATTTTGAAAATTCTTTTCCTTGCAAAATTAACATAATTTCAATTCATCACTTTCATATAATATGTTGCAAGCCTACAATTTGTTAAAAAAAATCGCTATTTAGCCACTCATTTCATGTCTTAGTCATTTATCATCTTTGATAACATACTGACAAATGAAACATGTCAAAATAAAATAAAAATAAATCTTTTCTTTTAATAATAAAGGACCGATTTAATTAATCTTATAAATAATATTAAATTAAATAAGTAAGTATTCTTGGAACAGACGGTGTAGGGTGCTAATACCTTCCATATCCGTAACTAACCCCGAACCTCAAACTCTGAAATGTAGACCATCTTTTAGGTGTCCAATTGCACTATTCTATTTAATGGATAAAACGATTAGTGGCGACTCCCAAGCCCCCAAAGTCTTTTTGCCTTCTTTTTTTAATTTTGCGGCGCCCTTCGAGACGATTACGACTGGGATCTACTATGCTAATTAATAATTAGGGATGACAAAAATCCAATAATGCTTGGTACACAGGATTAAGGTGCTCATCACTTTATATCACATTGAGTGATAGAATCAAGTATACATATATAAAAAATGAAGTAAGATTACCTAATTAGATGGTAAAAATTATGCATATATGATATGTATATGTGAGAATAACATTATTCACAAAAATCGTCGTGTTCATGGGATCTGCGAGGATTACCCTGATGAGGTGGAAATAGGTACCTGTTTAATAAATAGAGACAAGAATGGATATTGTAGCCATGAAATATATTTTCTAATTTAATATTCTACATATATTATGATTATTTCTATTTTACCCTAAGATGAGATAAAAATTTATACTTTTATTATTTTATAATGGAATTTTTAGTGAATAAACTCATAATAATAAAAAATAGTTGAAAAATGTGTACCATTTATGTAATAATTTATGTGAATTGAATATTACAAAAATATAATTGAAGTTTGTATGTTATTTGTGATTTTTTTTTAATTTTGTATGTATTATAAGTTTTAAACAAAGTTGTGATATATGACATTAAAGTTTATTTCATTTATTTTATGATTTTTAAAATTATATTTTATTAAATATCCATAGATACTTGTGGATACTCGCCTCCTATATTGGTATTATAAATGGGTACCGACAACAGGGACGGGAAGTACCCCCTTCGTCTCGCCCTAATGCCATTCCTATTAATGATCATGAGACATATAGGGGATCGACTATGCTATTTTTTTTAATTCATAAAATGGGATTCCAAGGTAGTGGCATAAAGAGCAAGGACAAACCCCCACCTATTCGTCAGAGGCGTTATCCCATGATATTAAAGTCAACCATGTCCAAGTTTACAACTCACTATTGACCTTAGCACATAATGGTAGGGGACCTATTATACTATTTAACTATCATATATTTTTCGTTTAAGGTTATGTTTGGATAACCGAAATAGTATTATAGTTTAGAATTTTTATTTTTATTTTTATATTTGAAATAAATAAAGAATTGTGGACTTGTAATTATAATATTAATTGATTTTATTGTTTGAATACTTTATTAAGAATCTAAAAAATATTTAATTTGAGGGTTAAATGCACTTTAATTTCATAATTTATTAGTACTATTATAATTTTCACATTGATTTATATAATTGAGTATATTATATGCTAATTTAATATTACTTATTATAATTTTTTCCTTTTTATTAAGATTATATTTTATCAAGAAGTAGCTGACATAGATTGTTAAAAACACTCCTATCTTTCTCCTTCCTTTTATGTTATGTTGTGATGCTTATAAATGTTTACATTGTGAAGATGAAATTTTAAAGAGAAATATGAACAATACACTCTTTTAGATACTTCTTTTAATACTTATTTTATTATTAGTTTATCTCATAACACTAGAAAAAATTATTAAGAAAGAGATACTAGTAATACTTACTTTTAAATTAATAGTAAAAAAATTATTAAAATAAGTGTCTAAAAAAATGTGTTACTAACATTTCTCAATTTTAAATGGGTGCATGCATTAGCAGCCAACAGACATATAACTACAATTTTATGTTAACAATTAAAAGAATGATAAAAACATAATGGTGGCAAAGGCATTATCATCACTCATTTGGGACATAGATGGATTGGAACTGCCAATAGTTCATGTTCTATACCCCTTTTTAATCCTTTAAATAAATCTAATTTCAATAAATCTTAATTGCAAAATTATGTCCATATTTTCAATACTAGTTATGTTAGTTGCAAATAAAAAGTAACTTAGATAACTCACATAAACCAAATAATCACCATTTATTAATATCAAATAACTCAGAGAATTGAAATTAACCAATTGTTAAAAGAGTCATAATCAAGATAAATCTAGTATCCATATCTTATCCTTGATATCATTTAAATCTAATGACTCGTGATAACTTTCTTTAATGAAGAAAGAAAAATAGAAATCAAAATCTTAAATGAAGAGAGAAAAAGCAAATTCTATACTAAATGAAGATAAATAATTTAATTTTATTTATTAAATTTATTGTTTTAATAAAATGATATAAATTTAACATTGATAAATTTTTTTATATAATATTTTCATTTTCATATAAATTTGCGGCATGCTAATTTGAATTTACTCATTATTTTTTATAAAATAATAAAACCTGTATTTTTAATAAAAATTATATAATTTTTTATATTTTGTAAAATTAAAATTGTTTATAATTTATCTAAATACGAGAAGTCCTATGGAAGAGGAATATCCTTTTAATTAGAGTCTGCAAGAAGACTAAGAATCCTAACTTCGATCTTCAGTGCATCTAATTTAATATTTTATATCCTATAATGCGTACAACTAAACCTTTGCTTCTCATTTTTTTTTTAAAATATAAGGTTATACTTATTGAACGTTCTTCTAGAAAAAAGACATATAGGTAATTAAAAGTTTTTTAATGAAATAAGTAATTAAAAGTTATACTTTCGATCTTGGCATAAATAAATAAAAAAATTGTTTAATTTTTAAAAAGCTTTGCTTCAAAGTAAAATCATAAAAAACTCTCCTAGCATTCAATAGGTCTATGTCAGGTGCAATAAATATTATTTGAATAAATTATGAATTACTTTAATTTAGCAAATACATTACAGGATTATAAAAGCTTTTTACTAAAATCTAATCTTTATTATTTTATTCTTATAACGTATGAGAATGAAAATATTATATAGTTTTTTTATCAGAGTTTAATTTCATTTATTTTATTAACAATAAATTTAATAAATATTAAATTCTCTTTTTGGTCTTTGATTAGGGTATTCTCATAGCAGGAGACTAACCCTTCAGGCATTATCACGAATATAAGGCCCACCTAACAATTATCTTCTCTAAAGTTTGAACCTTGATCATTTCTTTAAGAGTGTAACTTGTAAAATCTCAAATTTAATACCAAGAGTACATACAAAATATACAAAAGTAATTATAATTTATGCATGTTACTAACTACACACACATATATGAGCCTCGTGTAGAATATTTAATATAACCTGAACATCATATATTAACTTGGTCTTTCAAGGCATGAATGTTCATAATTTCAAAATTTACTCAAAATACAAGTACATATAGTTCTATTATCACAAAAAGTAAACTATGATCCACAAGGACTTATTGCTCAGTTTCTTATTTCTCAGAAGTCTCCTTCCCTACAATTATTATGAAAAATATAACACACGGGATGAGAATTTTAAATTCTCAATAGATTAAATATATAACTACATAAAAATCATGTCATCATAACAATTCCAGTTATTTCGGAGAAAAACAATTCTCATAACATCATTTAGAAAGGTAGCGAAAGCCAAAACTATTCATTTCTTTTCCCGAAATAGAGATTTCAATTTAATTCATTTATTAAAATCATTTTTGTATATAGTTTGGATCACATGATCAAATTATTGAATCACAATATAATAAACTTATTCAAATTACGACCATCTCACAATCATGCCTCAAGTAGAGAGGGAATATATCAACCTCAATCTACTGCATCACAAGAAAGAATAGTAGAGAGGGAGTATCTCAACCTCAATCTACCATGGGATCTGTTCTGGACCGTGATCTGGGATCCCATCTAGATGGATCAACCCGGTACATGTTCCCGGAGGGCCTTGAAGCCAGATTGGGCCTTTGAGCCACATACGCTAGGTGACGTTGGGCCATAATATCGAGAATGCTAGATACGTGCAATGATGTATCCCTAAATATCTGTAATTGCTAATCATTTGCTTACGATATTATAGGACCCATAATAGACTCAGACTGATAAGTAACTCTTATATTGAGAGTTCCTAATTTATAGGGATTTATCCTCATTATAGAAGGAAAGTGATTCCTCTAAGGATCTTAACCCAAAAATACCTGCATTCAATATGGATTGTATAAGGATTCTGTACATGTTCTATAAATACAAGGCTAAGTAACCTCAACCAGGTATGAGAAAAATATTCAATATATTCTTCTTATTTGGGCATAGTCTGACTTGAGCATTGGAGTCCCTTTGTAGGTATTCACCCCTTGTCTCAACACGCTCGACCACTGCTGCTCAAGGAAGGAACCACCACACACATATTTATCTCAAGTATCCTCTGAATCTACTTCAGAACATTGGCGCCGTCTGTGGGAATCGAACGCACGCACGTGGTTAAAAGCACAAGTGAAGGTCCCAACGTCAAGTTGCTTACTAAAATAACACAACAAAATAAAGTGAAAGTCAAGCAAGCGAAATTATAAAGTAGTGACATTCAAGCGCAGAAAGTATGGGATAAACTACTGGTAAAAACATCCTAGGTCCTACCTAACAAAGTAAAGAGAAAATCATCACTAGGAGTATCAAGGACATCTCTGATCTTGATGAACCCGTACTTTTTAGAATACCAGGTTATGAACTTAACACAATTAACCTCATCCAGGGTAAGATATTTCTCTTCTTTTTCAAGTAGTATAGCGCGAAAACACCAGGCGTCCTCGCTCCAGTATAACGGGAACTTGGGCTCCCCATCGTTTTTCAAGAAAAAAGGGTAGAACCCTCTGCCACCATAAGCTTGAAGAATCTAGCCTTAAACCCTTTGAAGCTATCTTGGAAAACATCAAAGTATTTACGACCAGATCTTGACCGGATTGTAAGCAATTTTTCTGTTTTGATGACCCCTGGGGGTTTATCTGGGTGTAAAAGTAAAAGAAGGTACTGGTTGAATACCGCAGCCCCATGATCCGGAAGAACCTTTCAAAAGCAATGATATAACTCTTATTACCAAGTGGCCTCAAACTCAAGAGGGGGGTGAATTGAGTTTATAAAATATTTTCGTAAATCTTTCATAAAAATGTTTGTTTATCAATTTTTGTTGAAACTATTGGATGATTGAAATGAAAGGATAAATGAGATTGTATACTTCACTCACAAATTAAACAAGCTAAGATAAATAACATTCAAACAAGCATACAAAAGAAATGCACAAATGTAAATAGATGAGTTTAGAAGATCAAACACAAGGCTTATCTTGGTTCAGCCACTAATCCACTTGTGACCTACGTTCAATCGTCAAGCAACCGCTAGAGATTTTTCTACTATATCTTCAAACTTCAATAGGTGCTTGACAACCTTTACAATTAAGAGCACTCAACACACCTTGGGATACCTCACCCTTGTGCTTGAGCCTCAAATAGGGATACCTCACCCTTTATAACTTTTGAAGGATGCCTCACCCTTAAGGGATACCTTACCCTTTTCCAACTTTGAGAGATATCTCACTCTCTTAGGGATACCTCACCCTTTACTCTAGAGGGATACCTCACCCTTTCTTTTTCAGATTACACAAAGTGTAGAGGATAGAAACTCTCTTAAAGAGTAGATAATATAACTTGAAGCTTATGGTTATCAAGGATTTACACATTAGGCTCAAAACAGAGATTTGGAGAAAAAGATGATGAAATTTGTTTTCAATGCTCAAGAATAATTTTCAGAATGTTCTCCAACCTTTCATGAATGCCCAAACACTTCCATTGATAGCCTAAATCAAGATATAGCCGTTGGTGGTGGTTTTGAAGGATTTATTAAGAAATATAGCTATTTATATCCGTTGGGAAATGTTTCTGCATTTCCAGATAACCGGTTAGGACATTGTCCTAATCGGTTAGGGCCTTTAGATTTTGGTCTCTGTGAAACTCAATAACCAGTTAGGAAATTGGCCTAATCGGTTAGGCCTTTTTAGAAAGCCTTTCCATGTTCATTTTAAACACATACTAACCGGTTAAGGATTTGCCTTAATCGGTTAGGCCATTCAAAATGGCCAAATCCTATTTTATTAAAACCATGAGCTAACTGGTTAGGCAATAGGCCTAATCGGTTAGGCTCTCTGTAAAAGAGCCTGTTCGCATGTTATAAAACACTCCTAACTGGTTAGGGAATGAGCCCTAATCGGTTAGGGCCTTTTTATGAGCAGAGAGGCAGTGCCTCTGATTTGCAAAATAACTGGTTAGGAATACATCCTAATCGGTTAGACCCTTAGAAAAAAACTTCTGACTATAAAAACTCATAACTCCTTGGTTCTTTATTCGTTTGAAGCAAATGATCATTCATTTGAAAGATCTTTGAGTCTATTTTCATATGAAATAAGTTTCAGAACAAAACTCAAAGTATTTTAAAAGATATGATCGAAAAAGTAACCAAAGGTCAGTTTTACAAAACACAAATTTGACTATTTTTCAAAGATTTGAATTACCACCAAAAACTAGCTTTCCAAAAACACTTTGTTGGGCATTTAAACATTTAAGAAACATTTTGTAAAGATGTTAAAACATATTTTGAGCTTAGTGTGATTCTCATTTACCTTTACACATGATCTAGACCCTATATGCTAATCTTGAATATTCTTGGAGCTTGATCAATGCATTGTCATTCCTTTCTTGTTTGTTATCATCAAAACCATTCCTTTAGTCAATGCCAATTATATTCTCCCCCTTTTTGATGATGACAAACATTCATTGAGAAAAGAGTTAGTTCAAATAAATTAGAATTCACAAAAGGTGTATTAGAGACTTACCCCCTCTATTTTTCAAGAGGTGATTAGATCAGAGATTGTACAACTCTCCTTTAATTTTGGAATCCCAAGATCATTGAATTTGTACCTTGTTATTTACCTTTTGTCAATGACTCATAAACTTCTCCCTCTTTTGTCATGATAAAAAAGATATACAATATATAGATTTTGACAAAGAGAGAAGTTATTTGCAATAATACCATGTTTATAGTAAATGCAAATATTCTAGACAAATATTGAGCATGCATTGCCATATCATATCAAAAGTAACATTGAATTTAAAGCAATTGGTCACCATAATATACATTTTACAGCAAAAGTATGAATTATGCAGTAAAAAGACCAATTTATGCAGCAAATGATGCAGCAAAGCTATTTAAATGCATGATTGATCTATTAAAAAAAAGATAGATTAGTTGAAGGAGGACACGACTAGGAGAGTTTTTTGAAGACTCCTAACCGGTTAGGGGGTGTTGGGTAACCAGTTAGGTGAAATAAAAAAGAGGTCCTAATCGGTTTGCTAGTTGTTCTAATCGGTTATTAGGCTTTGGCAGAGAGCATTTGCCTTGACAGAATAGTTTCCAAAACCAAATAACAGATTGTTTTCTCCTTCTAGTTGATTATTGCACTCCCAAGATTAGTAAATCTTTAAGAAAATAGAAATTCATCTAGAGAATCATCATGACATTGCCTTATTTTCAAACCACCATAAATGTAACTCAATAACATATTATGCAATATCATGACAAATTATGCAGTAAATGACAGATTATGCATAATTAATCCAATATGCTAAGTTCAAAGATATTTTTATCAAATATGCTATTTCAAACAAGAAGCAAACTAATCTAGCATATTCAAGACATGCAAAGATATTTTCAAGAAATTAAGCTAGAGAAGCATAAACCAAATTTTCAATTTACCAATGGTTGCAAGTCCAAGTTTCTTGAAGACAAGGAAGAGAACTTGAAGTATTTTCTGGACTTGTGCTTAGAGCAGCCACTTTTGAGATTCCAAAGTCAGTTCTTGACCTTCAAGCAGACCTACAACACACTTCAATTTTTGGCTTTTGGTACCCAACTTTTCTTGGGTCCTTGTGTGTTAGTTTTAGGTAAGGTGCCTTTGGGGACCCAAGTCATTTTAGTCCCAACCTTGGTGTTCAAATTCTTCCTAACATTGCATGTAGAGGCACTATGTGTAACACCCCAAAATTTCCTATCTTGTAAACAGTAATTTTGACAGTTAACAATATTTTACTGTTTAGTAATTTTTGGATGCTATAAAATTATTTTGACTATTCTGTCAGCATATTTGATCGTTTTGAGTGATTTACTCTGTGTCAGAAAAATAAAAATTTTCGGGCTGGGAAAAACTTTACGTAATTTAATTTTTACCATTAGGTTTTAATTATTTTACGTGATCTGATTTGATATTTGTGTATTTTCTAATATTTGTGATTTTTGTGGATGATTATGAATTTTTTTACTGTATGTGGCTCCAGGTGGTCCTATGTGGGCCTAAGTGGCTATACGTGGGCCCAGGTAGGTCCCGTAAAGTAAAAAAAATATTCTACGCATAGAAAAATTTGTACTGTTTAGACGAAGACAGGGAATCTTACTAAACCTGAATCTGAAAATAGTTTTTATAATTTTCCTTTACTGTGTTTTATACTGTATTTATTTATTAGGTGATAAAAATACAGTAAAAATATTATTTGCAGGGTTATAGCAGATAAAAATAATAAAAATTATATTACGTAGTCAACAAAGAGGGTTTGACTTGATTTGTACCCTTGGATGAGAATACTTAGTTTGAAGATTAACCATTGATTTAATCAACGGTTAAGAAACAAACTTAATAAAGAAGCATTGGATAATCACCATTGATTTAATCAATGGTGTGGGAATAAACTTAGTTAGGAAGGCTTCAGTATCAACCGTAGATTTAATCAACGGTGTAAAATTGGTTATATAAAGTGGTTATGACCATTTACAACCATTGGATTTAGAATTGATCAAGGGTGGAGATTTAGTCTTATAAAGTAACAAGGACCATTTATGACCATTGGATTTGGATTTAATCAATGGTGGAGATTTGGTCTTCTAAAAAGGCTATGACTAATTATAACCCTTGGATTAAAAGTAAGAAGGAGTAATCTTGACCCTTTATTTTGGAGACACATCTAATGGCTTTGATTTAAAGGAGAAAGATCCAATGGCCTAGATTGAGTCTTCTAATCAAAAGTCTACTTAAATCCTAACCATTGAATTAATCAATGGTTAGGAATGCTTCAAATAATGGCTTGAAAAAGATCTTGACCTTCCATTTTTAAAGATGCATCTTATGGTTAGGATTTAGTCAACAAAAGTGGCTAGGTTAATTAGTTAAGTAATTAGATAATTTAACTTAATTATCCTAGTAGCTTAATTAACTAAGTGAACTAATTTAATTGCTAAATAATTAGAAGCTAGATAAATATTTAATTATCTAGAAATATGACATGACCATAAGAATGTAATTAAATAATTAAAATATAATTAGAAATCCTAACTAAACTAGTTTAATAGAAACTAGATGAATTAATTATTTAATTAAAGTGATGGTTATGAAATTGTCACATTTGGAATGCATGAAGAGGGGGGACGGTTTGGAGAAACAAGGAAGAAGGGAGACAATTTTGTATAGGCTTTTTAGGCCAAAGAAAATGATGAAGACAATAGCCATGTGTCAAGACCATTTCCTATTGATCATTAATGATCATGTTTTTCAAACTTCACTTTACACTTCTCTCCAATGCATGCTACGGCAATATCATTTTGGAAGACCAAGAAAATTCATTTCTACACTTCATACTATCACTTCTTCACCTTTTCCACTTAAGCTTCAAGAACAAACCAAAGAAAACTTCATTCTCCCTCCCAAAAGAAGACCATTCGGCCAAGCACTCTAATTCTCTCCTCCATCACTCTTTAATTTCATACAACCTAGTTTCTTGAATCCTTACCTTATTCTAAACAACTTTCACGTTGAAGACTTTCTCTAAATCATTCATCTTCATGGACTTTTTTCAAGATCAAAGTTATTGGATTTTTGAGGTGAAGTGTAAGGAAACTTCATTTCTTCTCTCTTTTTCATGTTCTAAACCATGTTTGATCCATGGTTCCTCTTAATCAAACTTAGTATACTAATTTCTATGTATTTTGTTTTGTATTTGAGAAGCCTTTGGTGGTGAAGGACTTGGAAAAAGAAGCAAATCAAGAAGTTTTTGAGGATCTTCAAGAGGTAAGAGGGAGATCCATCTCACCAACCAAGCATGGTGGTGAGAGATGGTTTTATATTTGATGGATGGTGAATCCATGTAAGGATTCATATCCATGGTCATGTAATAATTTGTGTGTGTTATGTGCTTTGATTATTTTTGTCTATACTTGATATGCTTTGCATGATTTACTTGTGTATGCATGCTTAGTATGATTTTTATTTGCTTATATGGTATGCTTATGATATGCATGATGAAGATATATTGAATATATTATGATGAAAGTATGATAAAACAAGAAATTTTGGCACCAAAGGCCATAGAGAAGGTCACGGTTTTGAGCTTCCAAAACTAGGGTTTTTATTAAAAATTTTCAAGAATAATGGAGTTAATTTTGGGTCCTTAAACTTAAATAAATTTTTGGCCAAGACACCAACCAATATAGTGTTCACAAAATTATATTTTTATGAATGATAAACTTGAATTATTTGAGAAGTAAAGAAAATAAACAAAAGGGTCTGTCTTGCAAAAAGAATGCACACGGTTTTGAGTTATGTTTTCATGAATTTTTTTTAGAAAAAAGAATGGAATTTATTTAAGTTAGAAAGAAAAAAAAATATTTCATGGTTTCAATGGCCATCTATAAGATTTTGATAATTTAAAAAAACGTTTTGATGTTATAAAATATAAGAATTTTCAAATAAGGATTTTGGAAAGGGAATTAAAGTGTTATCTATTAAGTGAAGTGGAATTTTCATAAATAAAAGAAAAAGAAGATTGAAAGTGTTGAACTTCAAATTATTTTAAAGAGAATCAATTTTTAGAAGTGATTTAGAAATATAAAAGAAAACGTTTGTAACTTAAATTTACTAACGTAGAATTTATTTATTAGGTTTTGGAAAATGTTAGGAAATTTAAAGTTAGAAACAATAATTAAATCAACTAAATGTGATTTTGTAAGACTAGATCAATAAAAAGTGATTTTGAGAAAATATATTAAGAAAAGATTTTTGACTAAGAATAAGAAGGGAATAAAGTAAGAAATTATATTATTATAAGAAAAGTCCGAAGTAATATTTTTAAAGTTAAGAAATATTTTACGAAGGGTAAAAAAGGTGAAAAACGATTTACTGAACTCAAAAACGTAAATTTTGAGTTACGCAATTTGAAAAATGTTAAAATATTTCTACGCAATTTTTTTAAAGTTAGAAACATTGATTTAATGGAATTGTGAATTTGTGGAATATACTTGAAAAAGGATTTTCTTGAGTAAGAAGATATATTAAATGAAGTAGAAAGTTATATTATTTTGAGGAAGGTTGATTTGGAAATGATTTGAAAAAAATGAAGAATATAATGGTATTTTAAAAATTTACTAACGTATAACTTATTTTTGAGTTTTGAAGTACATTAGAAAATGTTAAGTTTTGAAACATTGATTTATATCAATGGAAAAGTAATTTTGTGAATTATATTTTGGAAAAGGATTTCTTGAATTAAGAAATGTGGAAAAAAATTTTCTTGAATAAGGAAAATATGAAAAATAAAATACAAAGTTATATTATTTTGAGAAAAGTTAAAAAAGAATTTTTGAAGGTTAAGAAATATTTATGTAATGAAATTGTGATGAAAAATATTTTACGTATCTTAAAAACGTGATTTTTAAGCTACGCAATTTGAAAAATGTGTTGAAATTAAGATTGATTTATTTAAGTCCAAAATAATGTTTGGAATATAGAGGAATATTTTTTGTAATTGTAAAATATTGAAAAATATTTTACGTATCTTAAAAATGATTTGAAATACATAAAATATTTCTATGCAATTTGAAAAATGTTAAAATATTTCTACGCGATTTGGAAAGTGTTTAAATATTTTACACTATTGAAAATATGATTGAAAAATCACTACGTGATTAAATAATGATAGAATATTTTTATGTAATTGTGAAAATGACAGAAAATCTTATGTGATTTGGAAAGTGTTTTAAATATTTTGAGAATGATGGAAAATGATTTACGCAACTTAAAAGAATGATTTTTAAGTTACGCGATTTTGAAAATGGTGGAAAATTGTTACGCAATTTGAGAAATGTATATTTTTATGTGATTGAGAAAAATATTAAAAAATTAAATACGTGATTTAAAAGTGCAACAGAAGTGTTGCAGTATTTTGAAAATATAACAAAAATGTTACAAAATTTTAAAAACATAAAAGAAGTGTTATGGTATTGTGAAAATATAACAGAAACGTTTTGGAATTGTGAAAACGTAACAGAAACATTTTGGAATTGTGAAAATGAAATGAAAATATTGCGCAATTTTGTGAAAATACGACGAAAGTGTTTTATAACTATGAAAATGTGATAATATGATTTTCCTGTTAAAAATATAGTATAAATACTGTAGAACCAATATATGAATGCTGTGTGAGAAAATGACATGTTTTGCCTGTGATTGGCATTTGGTGCATTATACATGCATTAGAAAGATATGTCTGTGATTAGATTTGTTGCATTATACGTGCATTAAAAAAATATGCGTTGAAGCATATGATTACATTGAACAAATGAAATTGAAAAGATTTGGCCCTTTGGGGTTGGACTTGCACTGATATATTTGTGCATTGTATAAAATATAGCTAATAGCTATTATGGCCCTTGTGGTTGAAGAGAGAATGTGAATTGATAGTGAGGTCTATGATGGATCTTAGGGGCGTTAAGGCACGGCGGTCGACCAGTGGACAGTTAGCGAGTACCCTGTGCCACTTGGTGATGCAGTCTGTTGCAACGCATTGACGATACCCGACAAGAACACGATTCTTTTCAACGACTGAGAGATTGTCTTTGGGCTAAGCCTGACAATTAATCAGAGTATTCTTCTCGAAATTGTGAAAACCTCCATGGAGTTGTTTTTAATAAACTGAATCTTTGTGCATATGCATAAATCTGAGCATTTATATCTGTGTGATATATTAATTGAGGAATATTGGTTATTGGTTATGATAATTGTTTTAAATACTTGGAAGATGATGATGATGATAATGCTGAAGGCATTATCATAATTATTGTTTATGATAATTGAATTAATAAATGATTGGATGATGGTAGTTGATTAATGTTGATGGCATGATCATAATTGCGGTATGATCTATCTGTATGATATTGCTGTTTGTGTTATCTCTGTGCTGCCATGTTGGTATTGGTGTAGGTGATCTCACCTCTTTGTTATATTGTTTTGCTTTGTCTGTATTGTTAAAATCAAATAATAGAAGGATCGAGTTATCTTAGACATAACGAGCGATGGATACTCTGAGATTGGTGACAACAATAAGGAGTGGACATTCAGGACTTGATGGTGTGCAGTGTTGACAAAGGAACAGATGTCTGATGCATCAAGATGGACAGAAAAAGGAATAAGTATGTTAAAGTTTCTCGTTAGTATTGTACCGTGCTATTAAGTAGGACCCGTCATAGGGTTTGCTACTGTTAAAAAAAAATAAGTCTGTTAATTTTATATTTCTCTTTAAATTGTGATATTAATTGATGTCAATATTGCATAATGAATAGTTAAAATATGATTTTCAATATTACCTAATATTTTCAGTAAATTTACGTTTCAGTAAAGAAGAAATTTTGAAATCCATCTTTTATAACTCAAACTTTGTGCGAACTTCTTTTTAGATTATGAGTCCGGAGTCGGAAATGTGATGCCCTAAGGAGGGTGTTACATTATTTGGTATCAGAGCACGGTTTGAGTTTTTTGGGGTTTGTGGTTAGGTCTATTTTGCTTGTGTTGTGTTCTCTGTGTTTGTTTTCCAAAAGGAAATAATGTTGTTTATAATGGATATTAGATCCATTGTATTTCAATGGCTCGGGATAGTTATACTTGTGTGGAAGTGAAACATGTTACTAGTAATGCAGTTGTAGCTACGGGAGCAACGAGAACAATGTGGAAAGACGGTTGCACGAACAAAGGACCGCTGTTTAGTGGAAACTGGAAGTTGAAGTTTAGGATCTGATGGAAGAGAATCAGTCTTGGAATATAAGATTTCGTAATTTTGGAATCTGGTATTTTTTTAGGATTTTGAGAAAGTAATTGATTTCGACGGAAGATGTATTTACAACCATTGAGGAAACCAAAAATAGTAAAGGATGTGAAAGAAAGTACTTAAATGAAGGAATGTACATCAAGGAAACAAATTGTGGAAAAGTTGGACACATTTTTCCAGAGATTATGCTCTTTGAAAATAGAGTTTTTTATTAGTAAAATTTTTGATAGTAAAGGAAATTGTTACTCTGAATGGAACGGGAGTGTTCTGAGTGGAAGATTTAAACAATGGAGATTGTGTCATTGGAGCTAATCCTATAAACCATATTGAATATTTCTATGAGTGACTTATTCTTTATAACATATGATTGAGTAGATCAATTACATGTTAGAGTTATTCGTTATCTTCTGATTTGTTAACTTCTGTTTCTATTCTTAGCTGATCGAGCTATTCAAATTATTCAAATTGTTGTTGTGGATCAAATCTTTGTATTAGTTTGATCTGTTGTTCAAAATTTTTGTGTTAGTTTGATCTATTTCATAAACAGACGTGATCTTTGGAAATGGATTAGTTATTTTCCAACCATATCCAATGAGATTATTTCAACAGAGTGTGAGTAATCCAAAGAAAATTTATTCTTGAAAATCGGGTTACATCCAATTCTTTGTTAGATATGTTCGATAACAGGTTCGATTCATTATGTTATCTTCCATGATGTTTTCTTTCATCTCCTGCAATTGAACGAACAAGAAACGATATTCCTATTTAACTCTATGTCATAGTATTTGGTATAGTGCTGTGGAAAGGAGAACTCGGTTAGTGAGACATTTCCTGTTAAAAGCAAAAATCTAGAATATATAGTGATACGAGGATAAGGAAATTTTAAGTAATACATTACATTAGTTGGAAGTTATCTGAGAAAAACTATTCTAGGCATGAATGAAGATTGGTTGTCCTTATGTTGGTATCAGAGATATGGAAATTCTTTCTTTCTGGAGTAACATTCAACATCTTCAGTAATTATAGGAATCTGAGATATCTGTTTAATCAGGAGAAGTTGAACATCAGCAAAGAGATTTTGTTGGTTAGAATAGTATAACAAGATGTAAGAGAGGAAGCTTCATGAGAATTGGAAAATAAGATAAAAGAGTAATGTTCATATTTATTCTGAGGGTGTGAAATCATGGTTATTAAATTTCAAGGATGAAATTTCTTTTTAGAAGGGGAGTAATGTAACACCCCAAAATTTCCTATCTTCTAAACAGTAATTTTGACAGTTAACAGAATTTTACTATTTAGTAATTTTTGGATGCTATAAAATTATTTTGACTATTCTGTCAGCGTATTTAATCGTTTTGAGTGATTTACTCCGTATCAGGAAAATAAAATTTTCGGGCCGGGGAAAACTTTATGTAATTTAATTTTTACCATTAGGTTTTAATTATTTTACGTGATTTGATTTGATATTTGTGTGTTTTCTAATATTTGTGATTTTTGTGGATGATTATGAATTTTTTTACTATATGTGAGCCCAGGTGATCCTATGTAGGCCCAGGTGGTCCTATGTGGGCCTAGGTGGCCATACGTGGGCCCAAGTAAGTCCCGCAAAGTGAAAAAATTTTCTACGCATAGAAAAATTTGTAATGTTTAGACGGAGACAGGGGATCTTACTAAATCTAAATCTGAAAATAGTTTTATAATTTTTCTTTACTGTGTTTTATACTGTATTTATTTATCAGGTGATAAAAATACAGTAAAAATATTATTTACAGGGTTATAGCAGATAAAAATAATTAAAATTATACTACGTAGTCAACAAAGAGGGTTTGACTTTATTTGTACCCTTGGATGAGAATACTTAGTTTAAAGATTAACCATTGATTTAATTAACGGTTAAGAAACAAACTTAATAAAGAAGCATTGGATAATCACCATTGATTTAATCAATGGTGTGAGAATAAACTTAGTTAGGAAGGCTTCAATATCAATCGTAGATTTAATCAACGGTGTAAAATTGGTTATATAAAGTGGTTATGACCATTTACAACCATTGGATTTAGAATTGATCAAGGGTGGAGATTTAGTCTTTTAAAGTAACAAGGACCATTTATGACCATTGGATTTGGATTTAATCAAGGGTGGAGATTTGGTCTTCTAAAAAGGCTATGACTAATTATAACCCTTGGATTAAAAGTAAGAAGGAGTAATCTTGACCCTTTATTTTGGAGACACATCTAATGACTTTGATTTAAAGGAGAAAGATCCAATGACCTAGATTGAGTCTTCTAATCAAAAGTCTACCTAAATCCTAACCATTGAATTAATCAATGGTTAGGAATGCTTCAAATAATAGTTTGAAAAAGATCTTGACCTTCCATTTTTAAAGATGCATCTTATGGTTAGGATTTAGTCAACAAAAGTGGCTAGGTTAATTAGTTAAGTAATTAGATAATTTAACTTAATTATCCTAGTAGCTTAATTAACTAAGTGAACTAATTTAATTTCTAAATAATTAGAAGCTAGATAAATATTTAATTATCTAGAAATATGGCATGACCATAAGAATGTAATTAAATAATTAAAATATAATTAGAAATCCTAGCTAAACTAGTTTAATAGAAACTAGATGAATTAATTATTTAATTAAAGTGATGGTTATGAAATTGTGACATTTGGAATGCATGAAGAGGGGGGGGGACGGTTTGGAGAAACAAGGAAGAAGGGAGACAATTTTGTATAGGCTTTTTAGGCCAAAGAAAATGATGAAGACAATAGCCATGTGTCAAGACCATTTCCTTTTGATCATTAATGATCATATTTTTCAAACTTCACTTTACACTTCTCTCCAATGCATGCTACGGCAATATCATTTTGGAAGACCAAGAAAATTCATTTCTACACTTCATACTATCACTTCTTCACCTTTTCCACTTAAGCTTCAAGAACAAACCAAAGAAAACTCCATTCTCCCTCCCAAAAGAAGACCATTCGGCCAAGCACTCTAATTCTCTCCTCCATCACTCTTTAATTTCATACAACCTAGTTTCTTGAATCCTTACGTTATTCTAAACAACTTTCACGTTGAAGACTTTCTCTAAATCATTCATCTTTATAGACTTTCTTCAAGATCAAAGTTATTGGGTTTTTGAGGTAAAGTGTAAGGAAACTTCATTTCTTCTCTCTTTTTCATGTTCTAAACCATGTTTGATCCATGGTTCCTCTTAATCAAACTTAATATACTAATTTCTATGTATTTTGTTTTGTATTTGAGAAGCCTTTGGTGGTGAAGGACTTGGAAAAAGAAGCAAATCAAGAAGTTTTTGAGGATCTTCAAGAGGTAAGAGGGAGATCCATCTCACAAACCAAGCATGGTGGTGAGAGATGGTTTTATATTTGATGGATGGTGAATCCATGTGAGGATTTATATCCATGGTCATGTAATAATTTGTGTGTGTTATGTGCTTTGATTATTTTTGTCTATGCTTGATATGTTTTGCATGATTTACTTGTGTATGCATGCTTAGTATGATTTTTATTTGCTTATATGGTATGCTTATGATATACATGATGAAGATATATTGAATATATTATGATGAAAGTATGATAAAACAAGAAATTTTGGCTCCAAAGGCCATAGAGAAGGTCACGGTTTTGAGCTTCCAAAACTAGGGTTTTTATTGAAATTTTTCAAGAACAATGGAGTTAATTTTTGGTCCTTAAACTTAAACAAATTTTTGGCCAAGACACCAACTAATTTGGTGTTCACAAAATTATATTTTCATGAATGATAAAATTGAATGATTTGAGAAGTAAAGAAAATAAACAAAAGGGTTTGTCTTGCAAAAAGAATGCACACGGTTTTGAGTTATGTTTTCTTGAATTTTTTTAGAAATAAGAATGGAATTTATTTAAGTTAGAAAGAAAAAAAAATATTTCATGGTTTCAATGGCCATCTATAAGGTTTTGATAATTTAGAAAAATGTTTTGATGTTATAAAATACAAGAATTTTCAAATAAGGATTTTGGAAAGGGAATTAAAGTGTTATCAATTAAGTGAAGTGGAATTTTCATAAATAAAAGAAAAAGAAGATTGAAAGTGTTGAACTTCAAATTATTTTAAAGAGAATCAATTTTTAGAAGTGATTTAGAAATATAAAAGAAAACATTTGTAACTTAAATTTACTAACGTAGAATTTATTTATTGGGTTTTGGAAAACGTTAGGAAATTTAAAGTTAGAAACAATAATTAAATCAACTAAATGTGATTTTGTAAGACTAGATCAATAAAAAGTGATTTTGAGAAAATATATTAAGGAAAAGATTTTTGATTAAGAATAAGAAGGGAATAAAGTAAGAAATTATATTATTATAAGAAAAGTCCGAAGTAATATTTTTAAAGTTAAGAAATATTTTACAAAGGGTAAAAAAAGGTGAAAAATGATTTACGGAACTCAAAAACATAAATTTTGAGTTACGCAATTTGAAAAATGTTAAAATATTTCTACGCAATTTTTTTAAAGTTAGAAACATTGATTTAATGGAATTGTGAATTTGTGGAATATACTTGAAAATGGATTTTCTTGAGTAAGAAGATATATTAAATGAAGTAGAAAGTTATATTATTTTGAGGAAGGTTGATTTAGAAATGATGGGAAAAATGGAGAATATAATGGCATTTTGAAAATTTACTAACGTATAACTTATTTTTGAGTTTTGAAGTACGTTAGAAAATGCTAAGTTTTGAAACGTTGATTTATATCAATGAAAAAGTGATTTTGTGAATTATATTTTGGAAAAGGATTTCTTGAATTAAGAAATGTGGAAAAAGATTTTCTTGAATAAGGAAAATATGAAAAATAAAATACAAAGTTCTATTATTTTGAGAAAAGTTAAAAAGGAATTTTTGAAGGTTAAGAAATATTTATGTAATGAAATTGTGATGAAAAATGTTTTACGTATCTTAAAAACGTGATTTTTAAGCTACGCAATTTGAAAAATGTGTTGAAATTAAGATTGATTTATTTAAGTCCAAAATAATGTTTAGAATATTGAGGAATATTTTACGTAATTGTAAAATCTTGAAAAATATTTTATGTATCTTAAAAATGATTTGAAATATAGTAAAATATTTCTACGCAATTTGAAAAATGTTAAAATATTTCTACGCGATTTAGAAGGCGTTTAAATATTTTACACTATTGAAAATATGATTGAAAAATCACTACGTGATTAAATAATGATAGAATATTTTTACATAATTGTGAAAATGACAGAAAATCTTATGTGATTTGGAAAGTGTTTTAAATATTTTGAGAATGATGGAAAATGATTTACGCAACTTAAAAGAATGATTTTTAAGTTACGTGATTTTGAAAATGGTGGAAAATCGTTACGTAATTTGAGAAACGTATATTTTCATGTGATTGAAAAAAATATTAAAAAATTAAATACGTGATTTAAAAGTGCAACGTGTAAGTGTTGCGGTATTTTGAAAATATAACAGAAATGTTACAAAATTTTAAAAATGTAAAAGAAGTGCTATGGTATTGTGAAAATATAACAGAAATGTTTTGGAATTGTGAAAACGTAACAGAAACATTTTGGAATTGTGAAAATGAAATGAAAATGTTGCGCAATTTTGTGAAAATACGACGAAAGTGTTTTATAACTATGAAAATGTGATAATATGATTTTCCTGTTAAAAATATAGTATAAATACTGTAGAACCAATATATGAATGCTGTGTGAGAAAATGACATGTTTTGCCTATGATTGGCATTTGGTGCATTATACATGCATTGGAAAGATATGTCTGTGATTGGATTTGGTGCATTATACGTGCATTGGAAAAATATGCGTTGAAGCATATGATTACATTGAATAAATGAAATTGAAAAGATTTGGCCCTTTGGGGTTGGATTTGCACTGATATATTCGTGCATTGTATAAAATATAGCTAATAACTATTATGGCCCTTGTGGTTGAAGAGAGAATGAGAATTGATAGTGAGGTCTATGATGGATCTTGGGGGCGTCAAGGCGCGGCGGTCGACCATAGATAGTTAAGCGAGTACCGTGCCACTTGGCGATGCAGTCTGTTGCAACGCATTGACGATACCCGACAAGAACACGATTCTTTTCAACGACTGGGAGATTGTCTTTGGGCTAAGCCTGACAATTAACCAGAGCATTCTTCTCGAAATTGTGAAAACCTCCATGGAGTTGTTTTTGATAAACTGAATCTTTGTGCATATGCATAAATCTGAGCATTTATATCTGTGTGATATATTAATTGAGGAATATTGGTTATTAGTTTTGACAATTGTTTTGAATACTTGGAAGATGATGATGATGATAATGCTGAAGGCATTATCATAATTATTGTTTATGATAATTGAATTGATAAATGATTGGATGATGATAGTTGATTAATGTTGATGGCATGATCATAATTGCGGTATGATCTATCTGTATGATATTGCTGTTTGTGTTATCTCTGTGCTACCATGTTGGTATTGGTGTAGGTGATCTCACCTCTTTGTTATATTGTTTTGCTTTGTCTATATTGTTAAAATCAAATAATAAAAGGATCGAGTTGTCTTAGACATAACGGGCGATGGATACTCTGAGATTGGTGACAACAATAAGGAGTGGACATTCAGGACTTGACGGTGTGCAGTGTTGACAAAGGAACAGATGTCTGATGCATCAAGATGGACAGAAAAAGGAATAACTATGTTAAAGTTTCTCGTTAGTGTTGTACCGTGCTATTAAGTAGGACCCGTCATGGGGTTTGCTACTGTTAAAAAAAAATAAGTCTCTTAATTTTATATTTCTCTTTTAATTGTGATATTAATTGGTGTCAATATTGCATAATGAATAGTTGAAATA
This sequence comes from Ormosia semicastrata, assembly GCA_029884595.1. Classification (NCBI taxonomy): domain Eukaryota; kingdom Viridiplantae; phylum Streptophyta; class Magnoliopsida; order Fabales; family Fabaceae; genus Ormosia; species Ormosia semicastrata. The sequence continues at coordinate 20,665,325 of JAQQTO010000042.1, read as the reverse complement.
TGATTTTCAATATTACCTAATATTTTCAGTAAATTTACGTTTCAGTAAAGAAGAAATTTTGAAACCCATCTTTTATAACTCAAACTTTGTGCGAACTTCTTTTCAGATTATGAGTCGGGAGTCGGAAATGTGATGCCCTAAGGAGGGTGTTACACTATGCCCTTTTCCCCCACAATAAAAGTATTTAATGAAGGGGCTACTTGATGTACTTGAGGAAACAAAGAAATTTTTGAGAAACTTTTGTTAGTTATTTAGATTATACCCTAAACCAACCTTTTGAAAAACACATCTTTATTTCCCTAGTAACACATTCAAATTGTCTCTTTCAAGGGTAAAGTTTGCAAGTGTATTCTTTAAATCTTCAATTTCACTTTCAAATGCTTTGAATGATAAGCAAGATAAGGGTGTGGGTGCATTATCATGTGAAGAGCATGTTATGCATGAAGAATTTGCATCTATCAATCCAAGAGTTTCATTTTTCTAATTTCAATTCCTCAATTTCTTTGTTTAAAGTAGAAATTTGATTTTCAAACGAGGAAATTGTTTTATTTGAACATGAAATCAATTTTTCAAGCCTCATAGATTCATTATGCAATTCTTCAAATGCATCTTGCAATTCATCATAGGAAGGCGATTAGTTTGATTCAGAATTTAAGGATGTTGCCTCTATGTCGTATTCATCTTCCTCTTCTCCTCTAGCCATGAAACATAAATTGGATTTCTCATTGTCTGAGCTATCGGTTGAATCCATGTCATTGTCATCCCAAGCTAAGTAGGCTCTTCTTTCTTTCTTCTCCCTTGAGGATCTTTTGTGATATTTTTCCACTTTACTTTCATAAATTGGATACTCCATCTTCATGTGACCCAATTCTCTACATTCATAGCATTTAGGAGTGGATGAGGTTCCTTCCCCTTTGTGATAGACATTCTTTGAGGGAAAAGAAGATATTCTTTGAGCTCCATTCTTTTTGAAGAATCTTCCAAACTTTTTTACTAGAAGGTTGAGATTCTCCTCATTAATCCCCAAGTCATCTCCATTATCTTCATCATCATCATTAATTATGGAGAATGTGGCTTTGAGAGAAATTCCTTTTTTTTTGTTATTAAGCTCTTCATTTTGTTTGAGTCTATTTAACTCCAATTCATGTTCTTGGAGCTTGCCAAAAAGTGTGGCTAAGGTCATTGTTGCAAGATTTCTTGATTCCAAGATAGCCATCACCTTAAGTTGTCAACCCCTGCTCAAACATCTTAAAACCTTGTTAATAAAATCTTCATTAGAAAATGTCTTTTCTAATGAAGCTAAATGATTAACAATATATGTAAAACATTTTTGCATTTCTTGAATGCTTTCAATGTGGTTCATCCTAAAGAGTTCATACTCATGAGTGAGAGTATTTATACTTGATCTTTTACTTTACTAGTACCCTCATGGGTTACTTGTAAAGTGTCCCACATTTCTTAAGCAGATTTACAATTTGAGACTCTAAAGAACTCATCATGCCCCAAAGCTGTGGTAATGATGTTTTTGACTCTCAAATTATATTAGACATTTTTCTTATCATTATCGGTCCATTCACTTCTTGGTGTGTTAACTCTTACACCACTTACAACTTGTGTGGGGACAAAAGGACCATTTTCAACAGCATCCCACATATCCAAGTCAATAGCTTCAATAAAAATTTTCATTCTTTCATTCCAATAAGCATACCCATCTCCATTGAAAAAGGGAGGTCTATAGAGAGAAGAGCTTTCTGAAAAATCATTTGAAGAGGCCATCACTTTCTCGTAAAGCTGCTAAGATATTTACACAAGAGTCTAGCTCTGATACCACTTGTTACCAAGTGGCGTCAAACTCAAGAGGGGAGGTGAATTGAGTTTATAAAATATTTTCGCAAATCTTTCGTAAAAACTTTTGTTTATCAATTTTTGTTGAAACTATTGGATGATTGAAGTGAAAGGATAAATGAGATTGTATACTTCACTCACAAATTAAACAAGCTAAGATAAATAACATTCAAGCAAGCATACAAAATAAATGCACAAATGTAAGGAGATGAGTTTAGAAGATTAAACACAATATTTATCCTAGTTCAGCCACCAATCCACTTGTGACCTACGTCCAGTTCTCAAGCAACCGCTACAGATTTTTCTACTATATCTTCAAGCTTCAACAGGTACTTGACAACCTTTACAATTAAGAGCACTCAACACACCTTGGGATACCTCACCCTTTACAACTTTTGAGGGATGCCTCACCCTCAAGGGATACCTCACCCTTTTCCAACTTTGAGAGATACCTCACTTTCTAAGGGATACCTCACCCTTTACTCTAGAGAGATACCTCACCCTTTCTTTTTTAGATTACACAAAGTGTATAGGATAGAAACTCTCTTAAAGAGTAGATAATACAACTTGAAGCTTATGGGTATCAAGGATTTACACACTAGGCTCAAAACAGAGATTTGGAGAAAAAGATGATGAAATTTGTTTTCAATGCTCAAGAATAATTTTCAGAATGTTCTCCAACCTTTCATGAATGCCCAAACACTTCCATTGATAGCCTAAAGCAAGATATAGCTGTTGGTGGTGGTTTTGAAGGATTTATTAAGAAATATAGCCATTTATATCCGTTGGAAAATGTTTCTGCATTTCCAGATAACCGGTTAGGACATTGTCCTAATCGGTTAGGGCCTTTAGATTTTGGTCTCTGTGAAACTCAATAACCGGTTAGGCAATTGGCCTAATCGGTTAAGCCTTTTTAGAAAGCCTTTCCACATTTATTTTAAACACATACTAACCGGTTAGGGATTTGCCCTAATTGGTTAGGCCACTCAAAATGGCCAAATCCTATTTTATTAAAACCATGAGCTAACCGGTTAGGCAATAGGCCTAATCGGTTAGGCTCTCTGTAAAAGAGCCTGTTCGCGTGTTATAAAACACTCCTAACTGGTTAGCGAATGAGCCCTAATCGGTTAGGGCCTTTTTATGAGCAGAGAGGCAGTGCCTCTGACTTGTAAAATAACCGGTTAGGAATACATCCTAATCGGTTAGACCCTTAGAAAAAAAGCTTCTGACTATAAAAGCTTATAACTCCTTGGTTCTTTATTCATTTTAAGCAAATGATCATTCATTGGAAAGATCTTTGAGTCTATTTTCATAAGAAATAAGTTTTAGAACAAAACTCAAAATATTTTGAAAGATATGATTGAAAGAGTAACCAAAGGTCAATTTTACAAAACACAAATTTGACTATTTTTAAAAGATTTGAATTACCACCAAAAACTAGCTTTCCAAAAACATTTTATTAGGCATTTAAACATTTAAGAAACATTTTGTAAATATGTTAAAACATATTTTGAGCTTAGTGTAATTCTCATTTACCTTTACACATGATCTAGACCCTATATGCTAATCTTGAATATTCTTGGAGCTTGATCAATGCATTATCATTACTTTCTTGTTTGTTATCATCAAAACCATTCCTCAAAACCATTCCTTTAGTCAATGCCAATTACAATAACCCCACCCATTAGGATGAATTTGGGTAAGGGCTGCTCGCAAGGTTCAGAGCACGGCAATATGGAAGTCAATGAAGGGTAACCGAAGTCCCAATGTGATGAAAAGAGGCTCGTAGAGGAACATGAAGTGTGAACCCGCCTCCCAAGAGGAGCAAACTCTCTCATTCCATTTCGGGTATAAAACCTAGAACTCTCTATCACGGTTCCCCCCTTCAGTCAGCTCCAAATACTATACAAATTGGTTGAGCTTGTTTCAGAGGAAAACTCAAAAGCACGCTATCAGACATCATCCCCTACCCAGGGATATACCAACCCCGGACCACGCTGGATCCGAATTTGCTCCTCCTCGTTTGGTTAACGAGCTTCAGCAACAGGTGCTTGGGCTCTGGCTCCCCTCCTACCTTTGGCCATAAAAATCCTGAGAACACCCAAAGAGGCCGGTGAGTAACTGTCAGAATCAATCAAAGATGAGATTCGGACATGGTGAAGGGTGAACCGAATGAATGATCCACTCCTACACGTCGACCTCCTTTCCCTCCAAAGTTTGAAAATTCAGAGGGACACCTCTACTATGATCACAACGACAGAAATGGTGTTCAAAAAAGATAGACCAGGTGAAGCAAATTAGAAATCCTAAATCTACCTAGTGGAATTAAAGAATAGAAATACACTCTAACAAAGATTGCATAACTATTCGGATAGTTAATTACAGTAATAAGGAAGGAGAAGGGTGAGTACCATTTGCGAAGAACTCAAAATTCTAGTGAGAGTTGAGCGCTGAAAAGTCCTTTAGGGCTCCTACTTTGCTGCTGCATAGAGTTCTCTGGAAGATGTTTTGAAAATAAGGAAATGAAGATAATACGTCCTTTAACCCCTATTTATAAAGGCTAGGGGGCATTGTCATCCTTTCGACCTAATTTTTGAAATAATGATCATCATGGAGCGCGAAGCACTATACACGTCCTTCCAGTTAAATTGTGCCATATGGCCTGAATGGTTGGCAAAGCAACTGAGGAGACAGTTGCTCAGTAATTCAAACATCACGTAATTTCAGAGGGTTGGGTATGATTATTCTTGAGGATCCCGGCTTAGCCAGGATATCATCTTAGAAATGAGTTTTCATATCGGACCACGGTTTAAAGCGGTAGAACACTGGTATCCCAGCCAGAGTGTTGTTAGCGGTAAATTGTTTGGATCTCAGATTAAGGGCTTGAAGTCGGTTACTTATGCAAAACAGGCGCTAAGTCAGGAGTGATGCAATGTTATGCCGGAATGAGTGTTGGACTTATCCCGACAAAGAAAAAATAACTATAAGCAATGACAAAAGTTAGAGGCCAGAAGCAAACACTATGCAAGGTTTATAATCTACTAATTTTTATTCATAAGCTTTCATTCCATACATCGTCTTACGTCAGGAAAAGAGGGAAAAGAAAATACTAAGACATAGAATGTATAAAGGAAAAGCATTAGCCATATTTCTCTCCTTAGATGGACGAGGTGCAGTCTTTCATGAGTAAGGTCATTCCACCAGCTTCATGATCACACTAAATAGCAGAGTTTTTCCAATAAGTCCCTCCTGCTTAACTACGAATTAGTAAGGCTTTGACTGAAGCACCTACTAAGTCCAACCATGACAGGAATCATAAATTTCCCCAGCAGCAGAGCGTGTTTCAAATACTCCACCATACGCTGGAAAAGAAAAGTGCCTGTCATTGTTACGCTGAGAAAGAAAAATCCCCATTGAAAGAGTTACTGGCTAATGAAAGGAAGAATGTCTTTGTAGATTTTGGGAGAAGTAAGAGGATGGTCTTTACAGGGGGCAAAACCCTATTTGAACATGAGCAAAATAAGAAGGAAGTCATAAAGGGTTGCGTTCCAGAATGCAATGGCAAGAGTAAAGGAATGCTAGCCTAAATGCAAGCATCCCCTAATTTATAAGCACAATGGAATTTATTGATTGGTCATTGGGAAGGTGAACTGATCGTACAAGATAAACGTCATTTTTTATGCCTTTTTGCTTCATTAACGGGTAGTTGGGAAATAGCAAGAATTTATTGCTCCATTAATAGATTTGTTAATTTTTGATAAAGTTGAGGCAGTAGTTTCCTAAGAAAGTCCAACAATATCAAGGAGTACCAAAGGAATAGTGAGAATTATAACTCGCCCTTTCGTCGTACCAATAACTACGATCGAGTTGGGGGCAGCACTATTACGGGGTAAGCGTTGGACCTACCCTAGATTAAATAAGATGTTAAGCAGAAGGGTACAATAAAATGAAAAGAAGATTAAGGCTAACATCAGTAAAATCTTGTTATTTTATTGATAATCTCATGCCATACATCATCAACCTCCAAGGAAGGAGAAAAAGAAAATACAATAAAAGGAAAGTGAAAATAGTGTCCGTAAGAGAGCTTGAGGACAGGATATCACACCCGAAGTATCATGCCGTGCTATCACATTCACAATCACATCCATAATTCTTCCACTTTCTTCACCGGAATAGACTGAAGCCACTCCATTTCTTCTTCCCTGCCTCCTTCACAGTAAAAATAAAGGCCGGCATTGGCTACCTCTTCGCAAAGCAAGTCCAAGAAAGCAGACCACCCCTAGTTACTCCCAGAGGGTTTTTTTCTTTCGAGCTGGAATTCTTGCATATCTAGTCGTACTACGAAGAAAATCGGCCTAGTGTCTCCAAATAACCCAGGAAAGAGGTAGGGAGAGGGACAGAGTGCTCTCTAGTGTCCCCATGCATTAGTCGACGGAAGCATCATTCCATCCTAACGACACGTTGGGTCATATACTCCCGTGTACGTCAAGAGAGAAAGGCTTCCGCCTCCCTAAATGCATGGCTATTCCACACTACGCTAAGAAAGAAAGGCTCCTAGAAGAATGGAAGCAGTTTGTAGAGAATTAATCACTTTCAGGAACTTTGAAAAATCAGAAAAATAACCCTTATAGGGGGCAGAACCCTCCATTTAAAGGAGGACGGAAAAACTACCCTTTCAGGAAGGAGCATTCTCGCACAGAGTTATGAAGCAAAAGAAAAGGATACTAACTCCACTACAAACATTTTCTATTTATAGAGAGAATGAGACACTTTGATTGGCCCCATAAAAGGCAATCTGATCGCGTGATGGTAGCCACGTTTAATGCTTCCAGTATATGATTTGTTGCAGAATATCAGGCAGTTGGGAAACAGTACGAGATTAAGATCCTCTTTAAAGGATATTTAATTCCCAACAAAGTCAAAGCAACAACTTTCCAGAGAATAGCAGACTGTTACTACTTACAATTTTAAAGGTTATGTTCAGAGTTTGTTTGGAAACCATCAAAAGAAATATTGAGAATTAATGCTTGGGGGGTAAAGAATCGGTGTGAAGAAACCGCGCATTGTGGACATCGGCATTACATGAAGAACATCCGGGGTCCGATGTTAATTTTTTGGACTGTTTGTTGGGAATTGCGGATCAAAATATCTCGCAGCGGAATAATAGGATTCCCACACAGGATCCATGCGAAAAAATCCATAATCCGAGTTTTTAAAAATTACCTCTTGAAGCGTGATAAACACAAGCGAGGTGAATCACTAACACCGTAATAGCGACGATGTTTCTGCGGTATCCACACGAACAGACTTGCAAAAGGAGTCACGCCTCTGTTTCGCGGTGCTAGCTGCGAATAGAAGAGAAGAACCTTTCACTGTCTCTCACTCACTTTCTTAGGTGCGGCTAGGGTTGTGATGTAACATATATAGCAGCCCCCTTAACAGTATTATTTATAATAGTGGCTGTCTTAAGTGAGTGTGAGCGTAGCAAGGTAAAATAGGTAAGTCAGGCAACCCTAAAACCCATCTGTCATGAGTTAGGCCCACAATTGAATCCGAGTCCAACTTGGATCCTTATTGCTCCAATTTAGTCGTTTCTAAATGTGCGACCCTGCAGTTCTCATGACGTTGGTAGTAATATTAAAATCTCATTTTAATATTACAAACGATGTGAGCGGTATCTAGCAACACATCACCGCTACCCAAGTAATGAGAATGTCGGTGATTTGACATAACCTATCCGTGATCAATGTTTCCGTGTAGTTTAGTCCCTTTGTCAAGATATCTAGATTGAATACAAGGCATGGAATCGCCACCCTTGTATAGTCCAATCATTCGTTTCCCACGATACTCGAGTAGACTTTGTAACAATAAATGAGATCAATATCTCATATTGACTCATTTGAGCATGGCCATGCATTTTGCGGTCTCACTCAATCGGGGGCCCGAAGATATCGCTCTGTTATGTAGGAGTGACAAATTCCATCTAGGTCACTCACATCCCTCTGCATGACTTGCGGTATGTCCAATAACCAACTTTATAATCACCTTGTTACTGGATGACGTTTGATGGCATTAAAACACACAACTCCTCATGTAGGAATCGTAGTGATTTCGAGGTCAAAGGACCACAAACACCATTATCACTATGAGAATCGCTTATGACACTCACGTAACGATCCATGTAGCATTCTCATGGTGGGTCATCCAAGATGCATTATTACTCTAATATGTACCAATGTGAAGACTTGATATCTCATATCCATGACCCGTGAGATGCGGTCATCAGTCTCTACACATACTAGTCTCAATGTATTATTGTTGTCCTAATTAACAATAATACTTGACTAGGGACATTTAAGAATAGTGTTGTAACCAAAAGGATCTCACGATCAAGTCATCCACTTGATGTCCTATGGCATCAAACTTACTATTCTAAGGACTTTATTATGTTTATCAAAAAGAACACAATAAATGAAATGCCTCATATATAAAATAGCATAATAGAATATATGCAAATACGAGAAAATGTATTAGCCTCTAGGGCATACACCAACAATCTCCCACTTGCACTAGAGCCAATCGGGCATATATCTAATGCCTAAAGACCTAGTGTGACCCTCATGCTTCGCTGTGCAAGAGGCTTCGTCAGTGGATCAACAATGTTATCATCTGTTAGTACTCTGCATATCTTCACATCTCCTCTATCGATGATCTCTCGAATGAGATGGAAGCGCCTAAGTATATGTTTGGATCGCTGGTGAGATCTAGGCTCCTTAGCTTGTGCAATGGCTCCATTGTTATCACAATAGAGGTCCACTTGGGTCCACAATGCTAGGAATAGTGCCAAGTTCGGTAATGAACTTCCCGATCCAAACGGCCTCCTTTCTTTGCATTGGAGGCAAAGAATATACTCAGCCTCTGTGGTAGAATCGGCGACTGTCTCCTGCTTTGAACTCTTCCAGCTCACAACCCCACCATTTAGGCAAAAAACATAACCTAATTGCGATCTGGAGTCGTCCTTATCGGTCTGGAAGCTAGCATCAGTGTAACCTTTTACAACTAGCTCTTCCTCACCTCTATATACCAAGAACGAATCCTTAGTCCTTCTTAAGTACTTAAGGATGTTCTTGATAGCAGTCCAGTGACTTTCACCGGGATCAGACTGGTACCTACTCGTCATGCTCAAAGCATACGAGATGTCTGGTCGAGTACATAACATGGCATATATGATAGATCCAATTGCAGATGCATATGGAATCTTGCTCATGCGATCCCTCTCATCCTGGGTGGAAGGGGATTGAGCCTTAGATAAGCTTACACCATGTGACATAGGCAAGAGTCCTTTCTTGGATTCATGCATGTTAAATCGTCTTAACACTTTGTCTATGTATGTACTCTGACTTAGGCCAAGCCTCGGGATCTATCTCTATAGATCCCGATACCTAATACATAGGTGGCTTCGCCCAAGTCCTTCATAGAAAAGCACTTCCCTAACCAAGTCTTTACAGACTGTAGGGTAGGGATATCATTTCTAATTAGTAGTATGTCATCTACATACAATACTAGAAAGACAACTGTGCTCCCACTAACCTTCTTGTAGACACAAGATTCTTCTTCATTCTTGATGAAACCAAACTATTTGATTGTATCATCAAAATGAAGATTCCAGCTTCTGAAAGCTTGCTTTAATCCATAAATAGATCGTTGCAACTTGCATACTTTTCTAGCATCCTCTGGAGTGGCAAAACCCTCAGGTTGTGTCATGTACACATCTTCGAGAAGATTTCCATTAAGGAAAGCAGCTTTTGACATCCATTTGCCGATTTCATAATCATGGTATCTTTGCAACAAGCAAGATCCGAACAGTTTAAGCATCGCAACTGGGGGAAAAAGTCTCATCATAGTCTACACCATGAATCTGTTTGAAACCTTTAGCCACCAATCGCGCCTTAAAGGTATGCACATTACCATCCATGTCGGTTTCTTCTTGAAAACCCACTTGCACCCAATAGGTTTTACCTTCGGTGGGTTAACCAAGGTCCATACCGGTTGGCATACATGGAATCCATTTCGGATCTCATGGCCTCAAGCCATTTCTCGGATCTCGGGCCAATAATGGCTTCCCAGTAAGTCACGGCTCATCTTGATCCATGAGCAATACGTCACCTTGTTGGGTCATGAGAAATCCATATCTCTCACGGTTGATGACGTATCTGTTAGACCTACGCAGGTCTTGTGCTACTAGAAGCGGAGTTCTTTGTTCTATAACATTTTGTGGAGGCGCTCTATTTCCACCATTGGTTCATTGCTGCTTTGTGAAACTTGAACTTCTTCAAGTTCTACTTTTCTCCCACTGGTTCCTTTGGAGATAAACTCCCTTTCTAGAAACACAGTTGTCCGTGCGACAAACACTTTGCCCTCGGTAGGATTATAGAAAAAGTATCCCTTGGTTTCCTTTGGATACCCCACAAAGAAGCATTTATCTGATTTAGGTCCAAGCTTATCGAAACTTGACGTTTCATAAGCTTCGCAACCCCAAATCTTCATGAAAGACATCTTGGGCCGTCTCCCACCCATATCTCATATGGTGTCATGGAACCGTCTTAGATAGAACACGGTTAAGTGTGAAAGCTTCTTAAACGAGCATGTCCCCGAAAGGAGCTGGAAGGTCTGCATGACTCATCATGGATCGGACCATGTCCAACAAAGTCCGGTTCCTCCTTTCGAAAACACCATTCCATTGTGGTGTTCCGGGAGGAGTGAGTTGAGATATTATCCCACACTCTTTCGGATGATCATCAAACTGTGGCTTAAGTATTCACCTCCTCGATCCGATCGAAGGATTTTAATTCTTTTGCCAAGTTGGTTTTGTACTTCATTCTTGAACTCTTTGAACTTTTCAAAGGATTCGATTTGTGCTTCATAAGATATACAAATCCATATCTACTGAAATCATCAGTAAATGTAATGAAGTATTGAAAACCACCTCTAGCGACTGTGTTTAGTGGCCCACATACATCACTATATATAAGGCCTAAAGATCACTAGCCCTTTCACCTTGTCCAATGAATGGGGCCTTTGTCATCTTCCCTAATAAACAAGATTCACATATCTCATATGATTCGAAATCAAATGAGTCCAAGAATCCATCTTTATGGAGTTTGGAGATGCGTTTCTCATTTATGTGGCCCAAACGACAATGCCGAGAGAAAAGTTGGGTTCGATCGTTTGATTTAAACCTCTTTGTATTTATGTTATAAATGGGCGTTTCGAGATCAAGTACATAAAGTCCATTACTCAATTGTGCACTACCATAAAAATATCATTCATATAAATAGAACAACACTTGTCCTTTATTATAAAGAAAAATCTTTCTTGTCCAAACAAGAAACAGAAATGATATTCCTACTAATAGCAGGCACAAAATAGCGATTCTCTAACTCTATTACAAGCCCGGTGGGCGAGATAATAAATAAGTCCCTACAGCTAATGCAGCAACTTTTGCTCCATTTCCACTCGTAGGTCGACTTCGCCCTTCGTCAATGGTCTCTTGCTCTTTAGATCCTGCACATTTACACAAATGTGAGATCCACATCCAATATCTAATACCCATGATGCGTAAGTAGATAAATTGACTTCAATAACAAAAATACCTGAAGTGGAAGTCTCACTTCCCTTCTTCTTTTTGAGCTCCTCCAGGAACTTGGCACAGTTCCTCTTCCAATGTCCGGTCTGACCGCAATGGAAGCATGTACCTTCCTTAGCCACTCCACCCACTGGTTTCAAGCTAGAAGTGCTAGGCTTGGACTTGTCTTTGCCCTTGCCCTTCCAGTTGTCCTTGGGCTTTTTCTGCTGTTTCTTGCCCTTATTCTTTTGGACCATCATTATGGCCTTCCCTTTACCTTTGTTGATGTTCTGCTCAGCAGTTCTCAACATGCCTAGCAGCTCTGGTAGTGATTTGTCAATCTCATTCATGTTGTAGTTCATGACAAATTGACTGAAACTTTCCGAACGATTGCGGACTAAGTCGATGGCAACTCTTGGCCCAAAGGAAAACCAGTCTCTCTAGGTTTTCAATGTACCCAATCATCTTAAGTACATGAGCACCAACAGGGCTTCCTTCTACCACTTGCCTTGAAAAGGTGCTTTAGAGACCTCGAATCTCTCATACACTGGCCTGCTCTTGATAGAGCTTCTTAAGGTGTACGATCATATCGTATGCATCCATGTTCTCATGTTGCTTTTGGAGCTCGAGTTCATGGTGGCCAGCATTAGACATCCAATGTCCAAGGCATCATCTTGATGCTTCTTATAAGCATCTCTTTCGGTTCTAGGGGCATTAGCGGCGGGTGGCTCAGAATAGGCATGTTCCAAAACATACAGCTTTTTCTCTTGCTTGAGGACAATCCTCAAATTCTGTACAGTCTAGAAAATTTGTTCCGGACAACTTATCCTTCTCAAGGACGGATCGCAATGATAAAGTACCCGATGTGTTTGTTGCCATGGTTATCTATTAACGAAACATGCAAAAATATAAGTATCATGCCATAAACATATTTAATGAGGTCTTTTAATTAAATATGCCTCCCACTATTTTATTCAAGTCAATGACCCTCAACATTGACTCGAAAAATCCCATCGAAAGATTTCTTAGTGGGCCAAGATCCATATTTTACCTAGCTTTGAGTCAACTTTGGTGATCGCCCAAAATTCTAAGTTATTTAGGTAGGAAACTCTTTCCAATTACATCACATGCAACTCTTGGATAGTTGGGTGAATAACACTTATTCTAATCCATCTAATGGACTAAAGCCCAACTTCATGCCTCTAAGCCTTCAATCCTATTGAAATGGCCTAGTTAAGTCGACCCAATGGTTGGCATTTGGATATTACTCTTATCCCATCGCATCTTACTAATATAGATAAAGGCACTCTGCTTTGGCAGACCTACACTTAATCGATATTAGTCTTGATGAGTGCCATGCATTGGAAGGCATCACATGATGACTTAATATTTTCTTTGAGGGAATTTTATTATTAGATCTCACCATTTATTAAACTTGTTTAACATACCATAAACATCATCCATGCATCTCATACATATAAAGCATATAATAAATGTGACATGGTTATGGCCTCTAAGAGATTAGCATTAAAAATGCCGGAACCAAGCGTCTCCCACCAACGTCCTCACTTGATGCCATCTCCTTGTCTCCACATGATGATTACATTATAGAAACCTCTTTTACATTCGAGGGGAGTTAGATGAGAAGAGAATGTACAATCGAATGTAGAGAAAGGCACGACACGCAGGTCGTATTTAAAATAACCAAAATAGCATAAAATAAAGACTAAGGCCATAACCATGCACCATGCATCTCTAAGAATACATAAACACAAAGAAATAACACATTATTATTTTGTGAATTATAAAACAAAGATTTGAATATCGCGCTTTCGAATATCACACACCACGCAACTATCCAAGAAACAGGGTTTCCAGAATTCGAGTTGGAGAAAAATTCGAGTTGGACCCCTTCTGCCTCCATGACGGCTAGGGCAACAATATTTGAACCCTAAGGCCCACAAACACATAAACACTTCATGTGCCGCAGGGGTAACTCACAGCCGCCATCACCTATCCAGAAACAGGGTTTCCAGAATTCGTGAAGACATGAACACTTCATGTCACGAGGAAGCTTCATAGCCGTCGCAAAACGGAAACAAGGTTTCCAAAACCTTGTGTCGCGCTGCTGTGTATATCGCATTCATAATCGTTTTTCGCATAATCATACATATCACATATATAGATATCAGAAAAACGCAAGAACAGAAAGCATTCAAAACCGTTTTCGCAGAATCATACATATCACATATATAGATATCAGAAAAACGCAAAAACAGAAAGCATTCAAAACCGTTTTTCGTAGAATTATATGAACATCTTCATGGTTTCAAAAACATCAACATGTTTCGTAAACAACAAATAAAACAGAACACGGTTTCATACAGCATTATTTCGATTTCAGAAATAACATATAAAGATCATATCTTTTATGAAAGGAAAGCAACGAATCATGTTATCGCATATAACAAGAAAAGCATAAAAACCGAATCATAGTTTCGCAAGTGTCTCGATACCATTGTTGGGAATTGCGGATCAAAATATCTCGCAGACGGAATAATAGGATTCCCACACGATCCATGCGAAAAAATCCATAATCCGAGTTTTTAAAAATTACCTCTTGAAGCGTGATAAACACAAGCGAGGTGAATCACTAACACCGTAATAGCGACGATGTTTCTGCGGTATCCACACGAACAGACTTGCAAAAGGAGTCACGCCTCTGTTTCGCGGTGCTAGCTGCGAATAGAAGAAAGAACCTTTCATTGTCTCTCACTCACTTTCTTAGGTGCGGCTAGGGTTGTGATGTAACATATATAGCAGCCCCTTAACAAGACTATTTATAATAGTGGTCATCTTAAGTGAGTGTGAGCAAAGTAAGAAGGTAAGTCGTGCAACCCTAAAACCCATCTGTCATGAGTTAGGCCCACAATTGAATCCGAGTCCAACTTGGATCCTTATTGCTCCAATTTAGTCTGTTCTAAGTGTGCGACCCTGCAGGTTCTCATGACGTTGGTAGTAATATTAAAATCTCATTTTAATATTACAAACAGTGAGCGGTATCTAGCAACACATCACTGCTACCCAAGTAATGAGAATGTCAATGATTTGACATAACCTATCCGTGATCAATGTTTCCGTGTAGTTTAGTCCCTTTGTCAAGATATCTAGATTGAACACAAGGCATGGAATGCGTCACCCTTGTATAGTCCAATCATTCGTTTCCTGATACTCGAGTAGACTTTGTAACAATAAATGAGATCAATATCTCATATTGACTCATTTGAGCATGGCCATGCATTTCGCGGTCTCACTCAATCGATCCGAAGATATCGCTCCTGTTATGTAGGAGTGACAAATTCCATCTAGGTCACTCACATCCCTCTGCATGACTTGCGGTATGTCCAATAACCAACTTTATAATCACCTTGTTACAGATGACGTTTGATGGCATTAAAACACACAACTCCTCATGTAGGAATCGTAGTGATTTCAGGTCAAAGGACCACAAACACCATTATCACTATGAGAATCGCTTATGACACTCACGTAACGATCCATGTAGCATTCTCATGGTGGGTCGATCCCAAGACATCATTACTCTAATATGTACCAATGTGAAGACTTGATATCTCATATCCATGACCCGTGAGATGCGGTCATCGGTCTCTACACATACTAGTCTCAATGTATTATTGTTGTCCTAATTAACAATAATACTTGACTAGGGACATTTAAGAATAGTGTTGTAACCAAAAGGATCTCACGATCAAGTCATCCACTTGATGTCCTATGGCATCAAACTTACTATTCTAAGGACTTTATTATGTTTATCAAAAAGAACACAATAAATGAAATGCCTCATATATAAAATAGCATAATAGAATATATGCAAATACAGAAAATGTATTAGCCTCTAGGGCATACACCAACACTGTTGTGATAATCGTGTACCTGGATGATCCTGTCAAAACTGGACACTTGGCCATCCACCCAAGTGCCAAGCTGGGGGCAACTATTCTGGACCGTGATCTGGGATCCCGTCTAGATGGATCAACTCGGTACAAGTCCTCAGAGGGCCTTGAAGCCAGATTTGGCCTTTGAGCCATATACATTGAGTGACGTTGGGCCATAATATTGAGAATGCTAGATACGTGCAAGGATGTATCCCTAAATATTCGTAATTGTCGATCATCTGCTTATGGTATTATAGGACCCATAACAGACTCAGAATGATAAATAACTCCTATATTGAGAGTTCCTAATTTATAGGGATTAATCCTCATTATAGAAGGAAAGTGATTCCTCTAAGGATCTTAACCCAAAAATACCTGCATTCAATATGGATTGCATGAGGATTTTGTACACGCTCTATAAATACAAGACTAAGTAACATCAATCAGGTATGAGAAAAATATTCAATATATTCCTCTTATTTGGGCATAGTCTGACTTGAGCGTTGGAGTCCCTTTACAGGTACCCACCCCCTTGTCTCAACACACTTGACCACTGCTGCTCAAAGAAGGAACCACCACACACGTACCTATCTCAGGTATCCTCTGAATCTACTTCAGAACAGGATCATCTCAAGTATAGAGGAAATATCTTAACCTTAAACTACTATATCACAAAAAAAAATAGTAGAGAGGGAGTATCTCAACCTCAATTTATCATAGAATTATCTCAAGTAGGAAGGAAGTATCTCAACCTCAACCTACTACATCACAAGAAACAATAGTAGAAATGGAGTATCTCAACCTCAATCTACCATAGGATCATCTTAATTTTGTCTAAAAAGGCTAATTTTCATGACTGCACCAAAAATACATCTTAACTTCAAAAATTCTGAAATATTATACATAAATATAATTACCTCATATCTTTCAAAGGAAACAAATCTCACTTCATTTTACTTAGTGTAAATGAAGTTATGCAACAAAATGTAGAAGCTAAAATAGAGCAATTAGCTCTTTTACCAAAATATGATCTTACTTTAAATTAAAATTAGGAATACATAAAGAATGAAAAATTCTTGAAATTTCTACCTCTTATAGTCTCACATGTCAACTTCGAAATTCCACTGGTCTTATGTAATTTAGACTTCAGAGCAAAATATTATGCATTCTGGTTTAACAAATGCTAGGCAGCTCGTTTATGCAGAATTTGCCTTAAATTCAAACAGAAACTGGTGCTACTTGGGTGGTCCTAAAAATCTAAAATTTTTACTGCAAGAATGCAATCATACAGAATTTGACCTATTTTTACTTGTAAACTGAGATTCTTTGGAGAGTGATAAAATCCTGAAAGTTTTACTACATGAAGCCTTATATCTTAGCTTTCAAATGGAGCAAGTAGCAGTGCATTTGGATTTCTATGATCCAAGATATGCATCAATGTTTACAAGTTGTTAGGATGAACTTTCTACAAAATTTTAACATTGTTGAAGTTGTTTATTTGAATAGACTATAGGTCTATTCGAATAAAAGCTTCAAGATTTCAATTTCTAGCATTCTACGTGAATTTATTCGAATAGACCAAGGGTCTATTCGAATAAACCATGTGAATTTGCACCAAAACACCATAAACATGCCTTCTTTTGTCATCCTTTCATGCACCAATACATTTCAATTAACATACACATCAAACCAAACTCAAAATCATGTAGTATGACAATATAAATCATCGCTACTTCATCAAAATCATCATTAATGGTTATGCACATAACCATGCTCAAATCCCGTTCACTAAGCACACATAAACATTCAATTCTTGTAAAATCCATAAAAGAAAACAGGAGAAAACAACATACAAAGATCACACAAATCCCCCTACTTTGACTCCCTTGCAATCATTTTTTTGTTTGCTTCTTGTTCTTTCTTCCCGTTCTTTCTTTTCCTTTTTCTTTCTTTCCTTCTCACGTTCTCTATCTTGCTTTTTCTTTCTTTTTTCTCTTCTTTTCTTTCTCTATTTTACATTTTTTGCTACCTTTTCTCTCTTTTGTTGTGTTTTTCTCTCTATTTCTCTTTCTTATATTTTCTTTTTATAACTAACCGTATAAGTGAGAAAAGTGAGGTGGTGGAATGGTGGAGTGATAAGGATGAAAATTCAACTGAACTCCTATATCTCCTAAGGATACTTTAATCTTTCATAATCAAGTTTTTTGACTTTCATAAGTGTGTTATAAAATTCTAGGACTCTTTTAGTCCTTATGCTTATCATTCTGTAATTTTCTATATACTGTTGATTATCACTTAAGCTCTATTATTATTCCTTAAGTTAAATTAAACCTAAGGAATTAAGCTAATAGGCTTACATGTATCTACCATAACCTATACTCAATTCCAAAATATTTTTATCCTTTATCTGATATCTCCTCAAAATTTCATAACTTTCTGAGCTACTTAACTGTCCAATTAGTCCTTTAAACACTTATTCAGTATCCTTAAAAATACCAAATCAACTCATCTGATCTTCCAAAATTTACTATAACTCATTTGAACCATTTATGACCTAGGAATAAATTTTTCATATTTATTTCTATCTTCTCAGTTGTTTATGCTAAAATCTTAGCTAATTTTTACATTTAGTATTATAAAATTAAGCTCAAACTAGTCCAGAAGGTTACCCAAATTAATAGATAACTCATACCGGAGTTACTAAACTTCTATAACTCTGATTAGGGCTATTAGGTTAGGGAGAATGTTACACAACTCGCTTACCACCACACCCAACCCTTGTTGGTAAATGAAATTAAATTCTCTATCATATCAAAAAAGTAAAAAAAAAAATTATTTATCTTTATTTAATACAAATTTTACATTTCTCTCTTTTCATTTAATATGTTAATATATGTTCTCTTTCTTCATTGAATAGGGTTATCTTAAGACAATAATTTTAAACGACATCAAGGTTAGAAATGAGTGTAAGACTTATATTCTTACACTAGTAATAAGTGATTGTAATCCTTGTTAAAATGATTTACCCACTTAAATAGATTGACTAAGACTACTCATTTTTTTGTTCATTAGAGTTAACAACTCACTTAATAAGCTAGCTTAGGTGTATTTCATAGAGATAATGAGATTGCATGACATACCTTTTACCATAGTTTCTAACAGAAACCCTAGTTTACCTCTAGGTTCTAGGAATTCTTACAGAAGGCTTTTGAGACTAAATTGTCTTTTAGCATAGCATATCAACCCCAGACTGATAGACAAACAAAGATAATCATTCAAACCTTACAGGACATGCTTAGAGCTTGTGTCTTGTGGATAAATGACCTTAGTGTGTTTTGATTAATGAATAAACTGAACATGATTATTATTTCTTTAATTCACTAACTACTTGCCAAGCTTTATTTTTTCAATGAGATTTAATGGAGCAAGAAAAGTGGATGCAAAGAATCATGGAGCAAAGCATTTCAATGCAATGACCATGAAGGAAAACTTGAAGAAAGAGCATCATGAAGAAGGAATTCAAAGAAGATCATTAGAAACTTTTTGTAAAGAAAAGACTTAGTATAATTCTTTGATTAAGCTCTCTAAAGTAAGCAAAAATGGTTTTCAAAAGTAAAAATGGACTAAGAATGAAAAAGGTTAATTAATAAGTTTGTACATCTATGTGTATATCTATGTACTTTCAATTAATTAACTAACTTTTAATGAAAACCTATGTGTACATCTATGTATACATATTATACATCTATGTATACATTGATTAATTCTGGACTTACTTGATCAATATGCCCGTTTACATATATACATCGATTGGTACATCGATGTATAAATCAAGAGAGAAGCATTTGACATATATACATCGATTAGTACATCTATGTATAAGTCAACACAAAAGCATTATATATATATATATATATATATATATATATATATATATATATATATATATATATATATATATATATACACACACACACACATCTATTGATACATCAATGTATAAGCCAAAACACAAGCAAGAACGTTTTGAAATAACTATACAATCGATTAGTTAATCGATGTATAATCTTCTGGGCTGAAAATATAAGTGTTTTTCAAGAACAACATCGATGTATTCATATGTGTATCATTCAAGATCAAGAACATCCAAGAAAACAATCGATTAGGCAATCGATGTACACATGTTATAAAAGTGAAATCTTGTTTAATACATCTGTGTACACATCGATTGACTAATAACATAATTTTTCTGATAAGTCTGCTATGATCTCAACTAACTTGTAAAGTGTATCCAACGAATCTATTTTGAGATAAACCTATATAAGGATATTAGGAAACAACTTTTAAAAGGGAATTGATTCAAAATTTGAGAACACACACACAAATATTGAGAGAGCTTTTCATTGAAGAAAAATTGAGTATTTTTCTCTAGAGCTTCAATTTGTAATTTTTGATTTCTTTGAATCTGACTCAATCTTTTCAAATTTTGTAAAAGAGAGATAAGAGAGAAAGTTCTCTCGCTGGTTAGATCAATAGTAGAAGGGACTCTTGGTGCTGTGCAAGAGTAGAAGGAACTCTTGTGGGAATTGCAAGATTACTTTGACTAAAAAGCTGTTATTTGGGTAGAAGGAACCAAGAAGTGGAGCTTTTGGAAAGAATCTTGTATATTGATTTTCTATAGTGGATAAATCTCATAGTGGTGTGGGGACTGGATGTAGGTTACCAGTGGAGGTAGCTGAACCAGGATAAATCTCGGTTTGCAATTTTCTCTATCCCTTAACTCTTTATTTGCTTTATTGTTGAATGTATGAATTAAGTAATATGTTAGGGATGCTTGTATGATCTGATTTGTTAATGATCTTATTCTTATCTAAAATCAATCTTACTGTTAATATTTCTTTATAAGTTTCAATTCTTGATTACAATACATCTTGCAAAAATACATTTTGGTTTGTTGGTTGACAAAATCTCTTTATTGATTAAAGAAAAGAATCAATTTTTGAAAAAAAAGGGAAAAGTTTCAAAAACTTATCATACTCAATTCAACCCCTCTTCTTGAGTAATCAGAAGCCATAACCAACAAGTGGTATCAAAGCTTTCACTCTTGTGTAAAGCTTAACAGCTTAAGAGGATGACTTCAAATGATATCTTGGGAGAAAGGGCATCCTTGGCAAGACTCCCTACTTTCAATGGCACTGCCTATATGTATTGGAAAGAAATGATGTTAATATTTCTTGAGGCAAGTGGCATTGATGTTTTAGATGCTGTTGAGAATGGTCCATACATTCTTCACTCTCTTGATGCTAATGACAACAAGAAAGAAAAACTTAGGAGTGATTGGAATAATGAGGACAAAAAGAAAGTAAGTTATAATGCTAAAGCTAAGAATATTATAACTGCTGCCTTGAGTTATGATAAATTTTTTAGGGTTTCAAATCGTAAGACAGCCAAGTAAATGTGGGATACGCTGCAAATTACTCATGAAGGAACCAGTGATGTAAAGAGAGCAAGAATGAACTCACTCATGCACGAGTATGAACTCTTTCACATAAAGAATGGTGAAGACATCAATGATATGCAAAGAAAGTTCACTCACATAGTGAATCAGCTGAATGGACTAGGAAAGAGCATTTCAGATGAACAACAAATTAACAAGATCATGAGATGTTTGACAAGAGAATGGCAACCAAAGATTACTGCTATAGCTGAATCAAAGGACTTGGAAACCACGAATATTACTACACTATTTGGAAAACTCAAAGAACATGAGATAGAGTTGCATAGATTGAATGACCATAAAGAGAAGGAGAAAAAAAAAAGAGGCTTATCACTCAAAGCACATGTTTCCAAAGAAAGTCTTGATAGTGATGAAGACGAAGAAGTTGAAGATGAAGATGAATCTGAAGAGGATATGGGACTGCTAGTTAGAAAGTTCAAAAGATTCCTCGAAAAGAAGAAAACCTATAACAAAAGGCCCTTAAACTTCTTTTCCAAGAAGAACTCTTCAAAAGCTGAAAGTTCAACATTAAATGTGAAGTGCTATGAATATGGCAAACTTGGACATTACAAGAATGAGTGTCCTAAACTTCAAAAGAAGGACAAGCATGACAATCATGAGTCCGAGGATAAAAAGAATAGAAAGCCAAGAAGAGCATACATAGCTTGGGAAGAGAATGATATAGATTTCTCTGAACATTCTGAGGAAGAAGAGGCCAATCTTTGTCTTACGACTAATCATCAAAGTGACAATGAAGATGAGGTAAATGAAATCCCCCTACCTATGATGAACTACAAGATGTTTTTGATGAATTGCATAATGAATATCTAAAAATTATTAAGCAATTAATGTCATCTAGGAAAGTCATTGTTAAACAATCTAGTGAATATGCATCTCTTCAAATTAAGATTAAAGAATAAGAAGCTAAAAACATTAAGCTAAGTACATCTAGTTCTACATGTTCTAATTGCAACATTCTGGAAAAAGAAGTGGAAAAACTGAAAACCACTCTATCTAAATTTACAATGAGAAGAGATAATCTAAATGCAATGTTAGGACAACAAAAAGGAGCATATGACAAAGCTGGAATATGCTATAAACCAGCATTGCATGAAAAGGCTCTTAAGAAACTCTTTGTTGCACTTGAATCCTCTACTAGTCCTTTTTTTAAATGTTTCTATTGTGCAAGAAAAAGACATACAACTTCTACATGCTATTTTAGAAATCCTTCAAGGATTTGTGTTAAACAAATTTAGGCTCCTAAGGGAACATATGTTATGACTAACACTAAAGGACCCAACAAAGTTTGGGTACCTAAGAAAAATGCTTAAAATCTGTTTCATAGGTGTGTTTGAGAGCCAAAAGTTCAAATTGGTATCTTGATAGTGGCTGCTCTAAACATATGACTGGAGATATCACTAAGTTCTCATCATTCACTCCTAAACAAAGTGGAAGTGTCACCTATGATGATAACAATAAAGGAAGGATCCTAGGAGTTAGAACAATTAGAAGAAGCACAACTACCGAGATAGAAGGTGTACTATATGTTAAAGGGCTTAAGCACAATCTACTAAGCATCAGCCAACTATATGATAAATGTTATAATATATTCTTTAACTCTAGTAGTTGCATTATAGAAAACAAGCATGATAGAAATGCAAAGCTGATAGGTAATAGATTGAATAACATATACATGATAGATTTAGAAAGTATTTCTACTAGTGATGTATGTTGTTTGATATCTAAGGAAGAGGAAATTTGGCTATGGCATAGAAGAATAGGACATATTCACATGGATCATCTAAACAAACTCATTTCTAAAGAATTGGTAATTAGACTTCCTAAAACCAAATTCTCAAAAGATGGTTTATGTGATGCATGTCAAAAGGGCAAACAAACTAAAGTATCTTTTAAGGCTAAGAATATAGTTTCAACTGAAAGACCTTTACAACTACTGCACATGGATTTATTTGGACCCTTTAAGATCAAAAGTTTTAGAGGAAATTTGTATGCATTAGTTATAGTTGATGATTACTCTAGATTTACATGGACCTTCTTCTTAGCACATAAGAATGAAACTTTTACAGCCAATGGCTAAGTTAGTACAAAATGAAAAAAACATGAAAATAACTACTATAAGGAGTGATCATGGTGAAGAATTTCAAAATGAAGAATTTGATAATTTCTGTGAAAAGTTAGGAATTCAACATAATTTCTTTGATCCAAGAACTCCACAACAAAATGGAGTTGTGGAAAGGAAAAACAGATCCTTAGAAGAAATAGCAAGAACTATGTTGAATGACTCAAACATGCCAAAATATTTTTGGGCAGATGCTGTAAACATAGCTTGCTATTTAATGAATAGAGTCTTGATTAGACCAATTTTGAAAAAGACTCCATATGAACTCTATAAAGGTAGAAAACCAAATGTTTCACATTTCCATATTTTTGGTTGTAAATATTTTGTACTAAATAATAGAAATGACAATCTAGGAAAATTTGACCCTAAAACCGATGAAGGAATCTTTCTAGGCTATTCATCATCTAGTAAAGCTTTTAGAATTTTCAATAAAAGAACACAAACAATTGAAGAATTTGTACATATTACATTTGATGAAACTAACCCCAAAAGATTAGGAAAAGAATTTGTTGATGATGTTGCAGAAACTTTAGAAGAGATTCAACTTGAGGAAAATCAGGACAATGCCAAAGTGGATGAAGCAGTGGAAATTCCAGACGATGCTCAACATGAAGATCTACCTAAAGAATGAAAAACTGCAAGGAATCACCCTCTAGACAACATAATTGGTGAAATATCCAAAGGGGTAACCACTAGACATTCCTTAAGAAATGCATGCAATAATATGGCTTTTGTATCACAAGTTGAACCTAAAACTATAGATGAAGCAACTATTGATGAAAACTGGATTATAGCAATGCAAGAAGAACTTAATCAGTTTGAAAGAAATAAAGTTTAGAAACTTGTTCCTAAACCCAAGGACAAACAAATAATTAGTAAAAAATGAGTGTTTAGAAATAAGCTTAATGAAAATGGTATCATAATAATAAATAAAGGAAGATTAGTAGCCAAAGGTTATAATCAAGAAGAAGGAATTGACTGCGATGAAACATATGCACCAGTGGCTAGATTAGAAGCAATTAGAATGCTGTTATCATATGCATGTATCGTGGATTTTAAATTGTAGCAAATGGATGTTAAGAGTGCATTACTAAGTGGATATATACAAGAAGAAGTGTATGTTGGTCAACCCCCTAGATTTGAAATAAATGAATTTCCTAATCATGTGTATAAACTCACTAAAGCCTTGTATGGACTTAAACAAGCTCCAAGAGCTTGGTATGAAAGACTAAGTAATTTCTTACTTCAAAAGGGATTCATAAGAAGAAAAGTTGACATAATACTATTCACAAAAAGAAAAGCACAAAACATACTACTTGTTCAAATTTATGTTGATGATATTATATTTGGTGCTACTAGTGAATCTTTGTGTAAGGAATTTGCTAAATTAATACAAAACGAGTTTGAAATATCTATGATGGGAGAGCTTACATACTTTCTCGGACTACAAATCAAACAATGTGATGATGGGACTTTCATAAGCCAAACAAAGTACTGCAAGGAACTATTGAAGAAGTTTGGAATGGAGAATGCAAAGGAAATGGCTACTCCAATGAGTCCATTATGCTACTTGGACAAAGATGAGAAAGGTAAATCAGTAGATATTTCCAAGTACAGAGGTATAATTAGTTCCTTACTCTATTTAACTGCAAGTAGACCTGATATAATGTTCAGTGTTTGTATGTATGCTAGATATCAATCCAATCTTAAGAAATCACACTTAATTACTTTAAAAAGAATCATGAAATACTTGTTAGGAACTAAAGAAATGGGATTATGGTATCCTAAAGGATCAACATGTAACTTAGTAGGATATTCTGATTCTGACTTTGCTAGATGCAAGTTAGATAGGAAAAGTACTAGTGGAACCTGCCACCTACTAGGAAACTCATTAGTTTCTTGGTTTAGTAAGAAACAAACAAGTGTGGCTTCAGCAGTATCAATTGCTGAAGCAGAATATGTTGCAGCAGGAAGTTGTTGTGCACAAATTCTTTAGATGAAAGAATAACTTATTGACTATGGTGTTTTCTTAGAGAAAGTACTAATCAAATGTGATAATACTAGTGCTATAAATCTCACTAAAAATCTTATAATGCATTCAAGAACCAAACATATTGAGATAAGACATTATTTCATAAGGGATCACATTCAAACTGGAGATATAATCATTGAATATGTTGATACATCTAAACAATTAGTTGATATTTTCACTAAACCATTGGCTAAAGATAGTTTTTTCTACATAAGAAGAGAATTAGGAATAATTGATCCTACCTATGCTTGATGTTTTGAATGTTGAATGCATGATATTTTGATGTTTGATGTTATACACCAATTGCACAATCGATTAATATAAGCATTATATACTTAAAATAATCAGAACACCAATTTGTACATCGATTGAAGTCAAAAATCAGAAAACATAACTCTTTGAAAATCATTATGTGTAACACCCCAAAATTTCTAACTATTTAACAGTAATAATAGAATTGTATTGTTTAGTGATTTCTGTGTACTGTAAAATTATTTTGAGTATTCCGTGAATATATTTGATCGTTTTGTTTGATTTACTCTGTGTCAGGAAAATAATAATTTTCGGGTCGAGGAAAATCTTACGTAATTTAATTATTGCTGTTAATTCTTAATTCTTTTTACTAATCTGATTTGATTTTCATAAGTTTTATAATTTTTATGATTTTATGGATTATTATGAGATTTTTATATTTTTTGATTATTTTAATATTATTCTTGGGTTGTTGTGGGCCCAAGGGGCTGTATGTGGGCCTATGCGGGGCTGGAAAAGTGAAAATTTTTTCAGAACCAGAAAATTATGTACTGTTAAGACGGGGATGGGGGATCTTACTAAACCTGAAACTGAAAATAATTTTGAAAATTTTCTTTTACTGTGTTTTGTACTGTATTTAATTATCGGGCGATAAAAACTACAATTAACTGTGTCCGTATGGTAATAACAGATACAAATAAATATTATACTGCTAGTCAACATTAGTAATTATGACAACTTTATGATGGACTAATAAGAAGCAAACTTGATGTTGAAGCCCTTGGGTATCCACCATTGATTTAATCAAGGGTGGAGATTTGGTCTAACAAAGTGGCTAAGACCATTAGTGACCCTTGGATGTAAAGTATGAAGAGGAGATCTTGACCTTTCATTTTGGAGATACATCTAATGGCTAGGATTTCAAGGAGAAGGATCCAATGGCCTAGATTTGGTCTTATCAATATAGAAGCTATACTTAGAAGCTATATTAATATTAACCATTGATCTAATCAAAGGCTAACAATGCCCAAAATGTTGTGGCTAATGAAATTACCACTTCACTACTTGTCTTATTTTCATGTTCTAAGTCATGTTTGATCCATGGTTCTCCTTGTTCAAGCTTAATATGTTAATAAACTTTTGTTTTATTTTGTGTTTAAGAAGCTTTTGATGGTGAATAACTTACTCAAAGAGCAAACCAAGGAGCTTGGGAGGTTCTTCAAGAGGTAAGAGGGAGATCTATCTCACCAACCAAGTATTATGGTGAGAGATGAATCTTGTATTTGATGGATGGTGAATCCATGTGAGGATTCATATCCTTGGTTGTATAATTATGTGTGGGTGTTTATGTGCTTTAAATTATTTATTTGTGTTTGCATGCTTTATGTGATTTTATTACTTTAAGGTATGCTTGATTATATGATATGGTGAATATATACATGTATGCCATGATTTGATGATGAAAGGAAAATAAATTTTTGGTTCCAATGACCATGATGGTTTCGACCTCAACACCTCAAACTAGGTGTTTCCAAACTAAAATTTTCATGAATGGTAAAATTGAATGATTAGAAAGGAAAGGAAAAATAAAAGATGGGTTGGTTTCAAAGACCAAGTGTTCATGATTTTTGGAGGAATTTTAGTGGTTTTGTTTGTGTAAAAACATGAATGGAATTTAGCTGATTTAGAAGAAAAAATATATGATGGTTTCAATGGCCATGTACCATGGTTTTTGAAGGCTTGTATTGCCTTGATTTTGTGAGATAAAGTGATTTCAAAATGAAAATATAATTGATTAAGTACAAGGATTAAAGAAATGGAAACAAAGTGTTTTGTCACTTGAAAAATGGAATTTTCGTATATGAATGGAAAAGAGAGGTTGAAAGTGTTTGAACCTCAATTTATTTTAGAGAGGATTGATTTGAGCTATAATATCACAAGTAAAACTATAAAATACAATTTTTTGGGAAACAGTAGAAATACTAATTTTTAGAAGGAATATATTGAAAATTATATTTTTAGAAGGAGTATATTGAAAATATTCTTTAGAGATGGACTTTATTGTAAATATTATTTAATGAGGGACTATTTTGGAAATATTATTTGAAGAAGAACTATTATGTAAATATTATTTTATGAAGATGGGCTATTATGTAAATATTATCTTATAGAAGGACTAATAGGCAAATAATGAAAATAAGGTTAATTTTTTATATTAAATGAGAAAAATCTTATTTTGGATTTAAAATACGTTAGAAATATTTTATGCGATTTAAAAGTAGTAATTTTAGCTACACGATTGAGAAAATGCGAAAATATGATTACGCGATGAAAATACAGTAAAGATAATGTTGGACAAATGTGTGAACCCTAAATATGAGATAATGAATTTGAATTGAGAATGGTGCATTGTACATGCATTGGGAAGGTCCGATGGACTGGATAAAGCTAATTGCCTAGGAGAGAATACATCTCTTGAGTGGGTGTGATATGCGTAATGTAAGTCACTTGTTGACCTTGGGGGCATTGGGGTGTGGGTTGCCTACAATGGGCAGTTGGTAGCTCTTCTGTACCGTGGGTTTGACCGATGCAACACACCGATGATCCTGACCGAGACACTATTCTTAATCAAGATCTGATAAAAGTTGTAGTGTATATGCTAGATATATAAATACATATGAGAATTATGGCACGTGGTTTGAGGTATATTGGTACGGACAGATCTTTTCGATCACTCTCTCCGACTTGAGTTTTAGCTCCATGGAATAGGAAATTGAGTCTATGTGCACATGCATAATTATTGAGTATTGATATCGGTGTGATATTTGAACTGTTGAATATTTGGAAAATATTGAGGGCATTATCGTAATTGTTATTTATGATAATTGAATTATTGAATATTTGGATATTGTTAAGGGCATGATCGTAATTATTATTTATTGCATCTGTTATGATGATAAATAATGTTGATGACATAATTGTAATTATGGTATGATGTATCTGTATGGTATATTGTATGTGTTATCTCCATGCTACCATGTTGTTATTGGCATAGGTGATCTCACCTCTTTGTATGCCTATTTTGTGTTGTATTTATATTTGTAAAGATGTTGAGCAAGGAATTGAACAAGAAGGCGAAAAGGAGCAGATTCCTATGGATGAAGCTGAATTCTAAGAACATGGCGATGCCTAGTTTCCTAGGATATATGAGGTTGAAGTTTCGTGGAGGACCAGAAGCGTAGCATATTGACCTAGATAGAGCGTGTATTTACTATATAGGAGACTTGAAGATTACCCTAAGTAGGCTTTATCGAGGGAAACCTTATTTCAGTGTAAATGTTTATGTACACTTAGAGTTTTCGTTGTCCATTAGGCAGTACTAGGGAGCTTACTACCGTACTCCTAGTGATATTAGTATCGTGTCGTCTGCATGGACATCTGTTCGTGGGACTTCGCATCAAGTCAGATTCCTACCTGCTGATGAATCTGAGGAGGACCCGTCTAAAGGTTCTGCTATTTAGTAGTATTTGGGCAGTATGTTAGTTTTAAATAATGTTCAAATACTTTGAGAACCTGATCTGTAAATATTTAAGTATGACAGTACTAAGACATATGTATATATAATGTAAATTATTTGTGATGATGTTGTAATATTTTTATTTTTTGCTAAGTTTATCTTATTAATATTAAGAAATTTTACAACTCGTATTTACATTACAAAGTATTATTTTATAACGAAGGAGTAATTTGGTAATTAAGTCACATAAATGTGACACCCTATGGTGGGTGTTACATTATGCATTGATTGGACAATCGATTCATTTGATTAAATAGGTACAGTATATGATAGGCATCGATTGACACATCGATTGACTTGATATGAAATTTTAGCAATTCCAATTTAATCTGATATAAATTGATTTACACATCGATTGAATCACGAATCTCAAATGCACTACGCATTGTAAGTGACTATGCATCGATTGCTAGATTGATTAGAATGGTTTTAAAAACATTGACTCTGTGTATACATCGATTGTAACATCGATTGAGTAATAATTCCAAAATTTAGAACTCACTGACGTACTCTATACATCGATTTATACATCGATTGGATGTATGTTGCAAATTGTTGGACTCTCTGACATTGCTTATACATAGATTCACACATCGATTGATTTCAAGTTTTTAAAACTTGGTACTCTCTGACTTAGCTTATATGTACCTGATTTAAACTAAAATCTTGATGCTAAGTACATCGATTAGCATGTGCATATTGGAGGTAAAAACGCTTTAACACATCGATTGGGAAATCGATTAACTATTCTGAGTTTATTAATTTCAACTTCCCTCCAAATTCTTCACTCGTCTAAACCAAATTTTAGAGAACCTAAACCCTAGCAGAGCTCAAAATCTTCTCCAATGGCTCGTGTGAAGCATCCTCAACCCTCTACACCTGTTCCCTCTAACTCCACATCTTCCTCCTCAACTCAATCTTCCACACCTCAACATGTTTCACCCACAGCAACCCCTGTTCACCCCAAAAGAAAAGAACCCCTCGTTCACCCCAAAAAGAAAAGGAAGAAGACTGAGAAGAGAAAAAGGACGAGAGGAGGAAGAAGAAGAAAATGATGAAGGAGTTACCGAGAAAACTTTAAACATAGAGATTTCTAAAGGATTGACAAGCTTCCAATCAAAATCTTAAAGAAGAAAACACAAGACAAAGGCAAGAAAGTTTCTTTTTGAATCTTCAAAACTAACACCTAAGAAATAAGAAAAGAAGAAGAAAGCTTGGATTAAGAATTTTGAAGGACAAAGCACCCAAGAAGAAGGAAGATGTAAACATCAAAAGAAGAGAAAAAGGACTTCTACCAAGATCGAAATCATGAAGAACAAATATGATGCTTTGGGCTATGCTACAGAAGAAGCAGTTGAGTTGGAGCTTCATAATTACCAAGCACATGCTGGACTGTAAAATCAGTGGAGCTAACCTACCCTATCTTGGATTAGTGGTGAGTTTGCTGGAACACTTTGGAGTCTCTCTAGATAATGAAGAGAGATTTGAAGCTACAAAGGTAACTCACAAGTTTAGTGAAGGAACCATTAGCAAGATGAAACTTGCTAAAGTAAATAGAGAGTGGGTTAGGATAGCTGGTGTAAAGCAAAGAGTTGCAGAGGACAACTCAGAGCTGAATAGCAAAATGGACAAGCTGATTGAAATGTTTGAAAGCCTTGAGGTTAGGCAAAAAAAACATCATATTATGCTAAAATAATTTATTGACTACTTGAGTATTAGAGGAAGGCCAAATATTTACAGAACAATAGCGAATTGTATTTTACATTTTCGATTACATTTGGATCTTACTTTATAAGAATAATTTTAAACATAGAGATACTCGTGAGGCTAGGTTGGACCCGATAAGTTGATTTCAATAATTTTGAGACCAACGAGTTCACTTTTCATAAGATTTTAGAGGAGTATAATCTTTACTGAACCATTAGATTTGAGACAATTTCTTTACCATTGATTCAATCAATGATTAAGAATGATATTTACCCTACATTGATCAAAGTATTTTATTGTACATATGAAATGGACAATGAAGGATTCTCTTACTTTAATAACTTAATTCTAATTTGAGGTAATGATGAAGTAAAGAACACTAGAATTGAGATGACTTTTAATTAGGCTTGAACTAATGAGGAATTAAGTATTTAAAACTAAACTACTATGAGTTTGAGTTTGCTCAATTTACTAGACTAGATTACAAAGGAAGTAATCTTGCTGATATTGGACCAGACAATGCTTGGATTAAGAATTTTGACAGGGAAAAAGCAAAGAAGATGCTTCTAATTGAACATGCACCAGAAGGAAGACTGGTAAACATCAAAATCCTCACCACAATTATGCACATTCACTCAAAATGATAAGCTCCACGTGCAATATGTGCTAAGCGGATACTTCTACCAAGATCGGAAATCATGTTGTGATGCGTTTCTCTCCAAAATACAATGATATTTTGATGCTTTGGGCTATGCTAAACTCCAAGAAGCTTCAAAGCTTCATCAATCTAAGCTTGAGTTGGAGCTTCATAATTACCAAGCACATTTTTTCTTGAAAAATTTAGGGCTTGTTAGGGTTTATAAAGTTTCAAGACAAAGGAAAGCTTACAAAGCTTCGAGGTGGAGCTAACCTACCCTATCTTGGATTAGTGGTGAGTTCCCTAAGGATGTTTGAGGGTCTTGAACTATATTGATTGAATTTGTTGTGATTGAATTGATTAACTTTGGAGTCTCTCTAGATAATGAAGAGAGATTTGAAGCTACAAAGGTAACTCACAAGTTTAGTGAAGGAACCATTAGCAAGATGAAACTTGCTAAAGTAAATAGAGAGTGGGTTAGGATAGCTGGTGTAAAGCAAAGAGTTGCAGAGGACAACTCAGAGTTGAATAGCAAAATGGACAAGCTGATTGAAATGTTTGAAAGCCTTGAGGCTAGGCAAAAAAAACATCATATTATGCTAAAATAATTTATTGACTACTTGAGTATTAGACTCAACACTTTGGAAGGCCAAATGGCTACTCTACATCAACATCTAGGCATTCCCAATCATGATTTGATAAAGACCGTCGTGCATGTGCTAGATGTGCGAGAAAATGAGCACGTGCACCTCCGAGTTCATCCTACTTATGAAGATGTTGTGAACATAGCTACTTGAGTAGCATAATTGTAATTTTTCTCGTTATTTCTTGTGTAATGATGATATTTAAGATTAATGGCATAACCGTAATTATAGTATGATGTCGTATGATATTTTGAGATTTGTTTATCTTCATTGCTACCATACTGTATTGGCATAGGTGATCTCACTGTTGTTAAGAAGAGGAAGAACCTAGAGTTCAATTCCTAGCTTCTTGGGTTACTTCATTGACGGGGACAATGCATGAGACCTAGATAGAGAGAGTATTTATTATTTGGGTGATGTAAATATTAGGAGTGAGTAGGTTGCTCGAAATCCCTACTTTTCTCGTCACTATATATGTACAGTTAGAATTTCCTATATCTATTAGGCAAACATTGGGGAGCATACTATCGCACCCTCGAGAGAGCAGTGTTGTATCGTCCTCGGACATTTGCTCCACGGACTTTTACGCCGGGTTGGAATTCCCCCACCCTAAGGTCCGAGGAGGATCCATCGAGGATCCTAGCTACTTGAGGGCTCACCTAGTTGTATGGGCAAAGATGTCAATGTAAATAGTGTTTAAACTTTTTGGAGTGACTAAGTTGTAATATTTATAGTATGACAGAAAAGTTTGTATATGTATATCCGAGAGACTTTGATATGTATAATGATGTAAATTATTTGTAATGATCTTTGCTCTGTTTTATTTTTCGCTAAGTTTATTTTCTTGTAAATAAGAAATTTTAAATTTCATATTTTTGATTACAATGTACATTATTTAGAAGAACCATATATGGACTAATGAATTTACATTCTTGATGCTTAGATCTTAGGGTGTCTTGAAGTGTGTCCAAGGACTAATGAAGATGCTTAGATCTTAGGGTGTCTTAAGTGTGTCTGTAATGATGTTAATATGTTACTTTTGATATTTGTTCAACTGTTTTCAATTTTAATTTTTCTTTGAACAATGATGATGATAAATGACTGTATAACTTGTTTTGATCATGCTGATATAAATGAATGAATTAATGAATGGTTGAATTTCTAGTATGTACCT
The DNA here is from genome assembly GCA_029884595.1 of Ormosia semicastrata. Classification (NCBI taxonomy): domain Eukaryota; kingdom Viridiplantae; phylum Streptophyta; class Magnoliopsida; order Fabales; family Fabaceae; genus Ormosia; species Ormosia semicastrata. The sequence goes on along the minus strand of JAQQTO010000042.1, from coordinate 20,632,239 downwards.
TATTTTACATGCTTTTGTACTTTGATTCTCTCGTACATATTCTTTTTGATAATGACAAAGGGGGAGAATAGGTACCATACACATACTAAATAAAATAACAACCTAAACAATGAATACAATACTAAATCAACTTGAACTAATGATCTAAAATAATGATGCAATGATCCTATACATGTTCAAATGATAAGAACTATCAATTAGAGAGGGGGAGTAAATGGTAAACAATTACTGCATTGTATTAATCTGATATGCATTGTATTACTCTGATATGAATTGTATTACTCTGATATATTGAATGTTAAACATGTTATGTATGGTGAGTTTGTCAACAATAAAAAAGGAAGAGTTTGTGGATAAATGACCCTAGTGTGTTTTGATTAATGACTAAACTGAACATGATTATTATTTCTTTAATTCACTAACTACTTGCCAAGCTTGATTTTTTCAATGAGATTTAATGGAGCAAGAAAAGTGAATGCAAAGAATCATGGAGCAAAGCATTTCAATGCAAGGACCATGAAGGAAAACTTGAAGAAGGAGCATCATGAAGAAGGAATTCAAGGAAGATCATTAGAAACTTTTTGTAAAGAAAAGACTTAGTATAATTCTTTGATTAAGCTCTTTAAAATAAGTAAAAATGGTTTTAAAAAGTAAAAATGGACTAAGAAAGAAAAAAGGTTAATTAATAAGTTTGTATATCTATGTGTACATCTATGTACTTTCAGTTAATTAACTAACTTTTAATGAAAACCTATGTGTACATCTATGTATACATATTACACATCTATGTATACATCGATTGATTCTGGACTTACTTGATCAATATGCACATTTGTATATATACATCAATTGGTACATCGATGTATAAATCAAGACAGAAGCATTTGACATATATACATCGATTAGTACATCTATGTATAAGTCAACACAGAAGCATTTTATATATATATATACATCTATTGATGCATTGATGTATAAGCCAAAACACAAGCAAGAACATTTTGAAATAACTATACAATCGATTAGTTAATCGATGTATAATATTCTAGGCTGAAAATATAAGTGTTTTTCAAGAACAACATCGATGTATTCATATGTGTATCATTCAAGATCAAGAACATCCAAGAAAACAATCGATTAGGCAATCGATGTACACATGTTATCAAAGTGAAATCTTGTTTAATATATCTATGTACAAATCGATTGACTAACAACAGAATTTTTCTGATAAGTCTGTTGTGATCTCAACTAACGTGTAAAGTGTATCCAATGAATCTATTTTGAGATAAACCTATATAAGGACATTGGGAAACACCTTTTAAAAGAGAATTGATTAAAATTTTGGAACACACACACAAATATTAAGAGAGCTTTTCATTGAAGAAAAATTAAGTATTTTTCTCTAGAGCTTCAATTTGTAATTTCTGATTTCTTAGAATCTAATTCAATCTTTTCAAATTTTGCAAAAGAGAGATAAGAGAGAAGATTCTCTCACTGGTTAGATCAATAGTAGAAGGGACTCTTGGTGCTGTGCAAGAGTAGAAGGAACTCTTGTGGGAATTGCAAGATTACTTTGACTGAAAAGCTGTCATATGGGTAGAAAGAACTAAGAAGTGGAGCTTTTGTAAAGAATCTTGTATATTGATTTTCTATAGTAGATAAATCTCACAGTGGTGTGGGGACTAGATGTAGGTTACCAGTGGAAGTAGCTGAACCAGGATAAATCCCGGTTTGCAATTTTCTCTATCCCTTAACTCTTTATTTGCTTTATTGTTGAATGTATGAATTAAGTAATATGTTAGGGATGCTTGTATGATATAATTTGTTAATGATCTTATTCTTATCTGAAATCAATCTTACTGTTAATATTTCTTTATAAGTTTCAATTCTTGATTGCAATACATCTTGCAAAAACATATTTTGGTTTGTTGGTTGACAAAATCTCTTTCTTGATTAAAGAAAAGAATTAGTTTTTGCAAAAAGGGAAAAAGTTTCAAAAACTTATCATACTCAATTCAACCCCCCCTTCTTGAGTAATTAGAAGCCATAACCAACATGTCTTAGAGTTAAAAGAAGGTTGAGATACTTCTCTACCATTGGTGGAGTTTACATTTAACTATAGTTACCATTCCAGCATTGGAATGACACCATATGAAACACTATGGTAGAAAATGTAAGTATCCTTTGTGTTTGTATGAAGTGGAGAAAGAAACCTAATCAAGGCCGACCTTGTTCATGAAGCCTCTGAACAAGTAAGATTCATCAGGGATAGACTATTAATTGCCTAAAGTAGGTAGAAAAATTATGCAAACAAAAGAAGGAAGCCTCTAAAATTCTAAGAAGGAGAACATGTTTTCCTTTGAGTCACTTCTATGATTGGGATAGGCAGAGCTCTAAAATCCAAAAAGTTGAGTCCTAGATTTATTGGTCCTTTTCAAATTCTAAAGAGAGCTACCCAGTAGCCTACCAGATAGCACCCCACCATACCTTTCCAATCTCCATAATGTATTTCATGTCTCTTAACTTAGGAAATATTATCCCAATCTTTTACACATTATTGAAAGAGGGTCAATATAGTTAAATGATAATATAACCTATAAGACTAGACTTGTACAAATTGTTAAGAGGACTTATAACTAATTGAGGAAAAGAACAATCCTTTTAGTTAAGGTAACTTGGAAAGGATTATCCCCAGAGGAGGCTACATGGGAGATGGAAAACGAATGCAAGCTGAAGTATCCAAAGTTATTTACCTCAAGTAATATAAATTTTGAGGACAAAACTTTTTTAAAGGAAGAGAGAAATATAACACCCTCTGTTTTGCTTAATTACACCTTTAATTTAATGCATGACTAGAATAAGATTTTTAGATAAATGAAAATGTATATTATCTTGTTAGGAATTTAATAATAGGAAAATAGCATTTGAAAAATCAAATTTCATATATCTTGGCCTTGATAGGCGAAAATTTGAAAGAGAAGGAAATTAGGAAAAATTATGTATAAAAATTATAATTTTATAGTTTCCTTGGACTTATTAGGCATAAACTAGAGAGAAAAGAGTCAGGGTCTAATATGGCTTTAGTATACCGGGGAGTTTACACTAAAAACAAAAAAATTAGAGAGAAAAGGAAGCGAAAGAATTTATATAGGTAAACATTAATAGTGATAACATATGTTTAGAGATTTATTCATATGTATAGGTGTGGAACATTTGTCTATAGGAATTAATTATAAGAGCAAAGGTAAAACTTGGCGGTTAAGTTAACAAGTCTTACCCAATGTGATAATTTTAGGAAGAAACTAATGGTGACAAGTGAGTACCTTAGAGATTTAGTTAAACCCAACCATATTCATTTTAAGACAAAGATATTAAAAACTCAATATTAGGCCTTTATCATAGGATTTTGTTTACCTTAATCTTTTTTTCCTAACTAATCAGAACTTGAGTTAAATCTTAACCACCCTTATGTACACGGTAACCCCCCTTCTCACTCACGCTTTATTTTCATAGTTGAAATAAATTGAGAGAAAAGAGAGAGTGAGACCGAGATGGAGAAGAGGAGAGGAGTGGCTAGGTTCTAAGCTTTGCATGCTTGAGTTAAAAGGAGGAATTCAGCTACTCCTTAGAAGGCAAAGTTGCTTTCCACATTACAAGCTTCCCATCTATCCCCCAAATCGTTACTTCTACTAATTAAGGTCAACATTTTGAATATGAAAATTAGGGGAGGAAATGGCTTAATCACTTTCTTTGATCTCCTACATCTCATATGCATAGCTATAGGTTTAGAGCTATATATATGTTCATGTATTTTTGTTCATTTGAGACTATTTTACACCTATTCATGGGCTAAGAACTCTTGATCTTGAGCTGCATATAGAGTTTGCCACCTTGAGGTGAGGATTAGATGAAAATTGTAACATCCTTCTTAATTTGTTAGTCCTGAACATGGTTATAGAGGTATTATAACACTTGCATGAATTGCTTGTAAATTATAGTGACTATCTAACCTCCAAAACACTTCTGTATAAATTTTGGCAAGTCACACGACCGTGTCCCTGTTTCACACGGCCATGTCCCCTTAATTTCAAAAGGAATTTTTTTTTGTTGTTATCCTGTTATTTCTTATTGACTAACATTTTTCTATTTTTGTTTTGAAGGTCATGTTGAGTCGGCTAATGTGCCTCCCTGAGTTTGAAGCCTTTGTACGAGATGTATATAGTTGTTGGCCATAAAAAAGATTTTCTATTCTTGCATTTTGTTTTTCAGTTTTTACTTTGTTTTTCTTATGCAGTTTTTGGGATTATGAGACCGCTCAGTTTGACCAACTATTTGCTTATGGCTACACGCCTTCCTCCAGGTCCCTCTCTCCCACCACCTTTGTGATCTTGCATTTTTATTTTTTAGGGAAGTTTTATTGTCCTTTGTTCTGTTATTTTTCTTATTTAAACATTGAGGGCAATGTTTATTTAAAGTGTGGGGGGAGTACTCTTAAATTTGGTGAAATTTTTTGTGAAATCAATGAACACTTGAGTATTGTTCGTAATTAAGCAGAAATTATGTATTAATTTCTTAATTATTTCTAAGCTGATAGAAATATGTTTAAGAAGGGAATCCACTGCTCATGAGCAGATTTTGTGCAAGGCAATTTTTTTTTTCAATTGAGTATTGAAACATTTAGCATTTTATTTAGAAATTAGTCATGTCTGCTTGTAATTTTTCTCTTTATTAGCTCAGCCAGAAAGTGAGTTTTGATCTTTAGTGGTTGAATTTCTCATAAACAAAATCCTATTTTTCTTCTAGAGTGAGATTTCTCTTAATTAATGTGCGCTAGAACTTGCCTTGATATCTTGTTGAGACTTTATTATTTTACATACATACTTGAATATGATTAAGGCAATTAGGCTTAAATTCTTTCTTAAATTCCAGAGTTGCATATGATAAAATAATTCCTTAGTTGCCTCATTTGAGCCTGAAATTAATTTCTTTAAATACCAAATTGAATAATCAGGTTGGGTTCTTTGGAGTATCTGATGTATTAATTGAGAAGTTATAAAGGATTGTTTCTATCTTCAAGGGGTTTATTGCTTAAAAAAAAGAAAATGAATGAAGAAGGAAAAAAGAAACAAAAAAAAATTTGTGGTGAAGAATAATGAGAATATTTGGTTGAAAGTGAGAATTGGTTATACTCTTATGCATTATGTTCTATTATTCATCTTTTCAACCTGATTCTGTTTTATATTGATTTATCCATAAACATTCTTTACCTTTTTTTTTTTATCTTTTTCTTACCTTTCATTATTACCCTTGGCCCCATTACAACCAAAGAAAGTCCTTTTAATTTTTGTAATGTATGTGAACTTGCAAGTGGAGATTAGGTTGATAACCAAACCTATGGTATTGCATTTTTCAAGAGAAATTTGAGTGATCTCTTTGTCCGTAAACACTTGAATGATGGAAAGATGAGTGGTCTCAAATGGTTGGTAAAGAGAAAAAGTGCAAGCTAGATTCAAGCCTCTAATTGTATTAAGTGCTAAATTGTCTTGCTTGATTGGATTTAATTACTGAGCTTACTTGAATTTTTAAATTGTGAAATTTCCCTTGATTCATGTTTCTTGATGTTGAGTTTAATCTTATTTTTGATTCATATTCTTTGCTTGAGGATAAACAAAGTTTATTTTCATGGGTTTCCTTATCGTTAACCTTTTCTTCCCTTGTGGAGCCTTCAAGTTGCTCATCACTTCTCATTGAGATTACTAGAATGTGCTCCCTTGGGTTAGCTTCCAGTTGACTTGGTATTCTCCCTTGTGCCATGTTGAACAAGCTTGTTTGTTGGGCTATTTGAGTTTCAAGCATCTTGGAATAAGTGGCCATTTGATCTAGGCGAGTATTGATTTGCTTGATGGACTCCCCATGTTGTTGAACTTGTGCTTGAATGGCTTGATTTTGCTTATTTTGGGTAACAATGAATTTCTCTATGAGGGCTTCTAAATTAGACTTCGCATCCTGAGAAGATTATTAAGGTTGTAATCTAAGTGGAGGTCTATTATTGGATGGAATCCCTATATTTTTTTGGTTACCATACGATAAATTGAGGTGGTTTCTCAATCTAGGGTTATATATGTTGGAAAAGGGATTACTTGGAGCCTTGAAATTGTCATTGTGCACATAACTCATTTGCTCCAAAGACAGACATTGAGAATATGTCTCCACTACATTGCATTCCGATGTCAAATGTCTTCCTTCACATGTTTCATAAGCTATGTTAGGGGTAAAGACAACATTGACATTCAGCTTCTCAAGTGACTTGGTGAAGGCATCAAACTTGACATTCAACATGGTGTCAAGCTCTATCATTCCGGCTTGCTTCTTTGAAGTTGCTCTCTCACTTGGCGACAGATGAATATTCGAAGTGACTTCATTAATCAAGGCCCTTGCCTCTGTTGGAGTCTTGGCCATCAAAGTACCTCCAACTGCAGCATCAAGAGCTGCCTTTGTAGAGAAAGTCAACCCAGCATAGAATATTTGTATAACAACAAAATCCTGTAGGCCATGATGTGGACACTAACGAATGAGATTATTGTACCTCTCCCATACTTTATAAAGTGATTAATCTTCTTTTTAGGAGAACCTAGTGATATCTTGACGGAGCTTAATTATTTTTCCAATTGGATAGTACTTATCCAAGAAAGCTTGCTCCATTAAGTCCCAGGTGGTAAGTGAATTTGGGGCTTCCGAATGAATCCACTTCTTTGTTTTCCCCCCTAAGAGAAAAGGAAAAAAGTCTGATCTATAAAACATCGGTTGAAACCCCATTAATCTTTATGGTGTCACATAACTCCAAGAACTCATCCAAATGCTGATTTGGGTCTTCAGATATTGACCCACTGAATTACAATTATTGGACCATCTGAATTAGTGACATCTTTATCTCAAAATTGTTGGCCTCCACCCGTGGCCGTACAATGGAAGACCGACGAGCATTAGCATTAGGAGTTCCATAGTCCCTCAGCCTTCTCTCTTTATTGACGACTTAATTCATGTTGTTCACCATATGGTCTTTCTCAAATCTTTGTGGTCATCTTTCTCTTGTAATGTCACGAAGTATCTTCTTGATCTCAAGATCAATAGGGATAATAAGATCATCTTGATGTTACCAAGTGGCTTCCAGTACTCAAGAGGGGGGTGAATTGAGTATAAAACTTTTTTACAAAACCTCTTTTTTAATTAAGACAAATATTAAAAGCTTAATAAATAAATACACAAATGAAATGAGAAGAAGAAAAGAAACAATAAAGAGCAGCGAAAAATAAATGTGCAGTAAATTAAATTGCATAAAATAAAGAGATTAGGGAAACGAGAAGCAGTACAGTATTTATCCTGGTTCGACCACTAACCCACTTGTGGTCTACGTCCAGTCCTCAAAAGCCGAGATTTTTCACTAAGTATACAAGCTTCAATAGGTGCTTGCTACCGTTACAAAATAGAGCACTTTTCACACACAAAGACATTCTACCCTTGTGCTAAAGTCTCAGCCTGCAGGGATACCTCACCCTTATACAAACCTTGAGGGATACCTCACCCTCGATACAGAATATCAGAAAATAGATGAAGAGAAACTCTCACTCAGAGTAAGTAATACAAATTGAAGTGCTAATGGAGCTCTCACAGAAATATCTCAAAGTTTTTTAAATAAGAAGAGCGTAAAAAATAGTTTTCACAAATCAGAGTAATCAGAAAATAGTTTAGAATTATAGGCTATGAAATTCGTGACCCAAGCTTGCTATTTATAGGAAAAAACAGATGAATTAGCCATTGGGTATAATTAATATTATTTAACACAAATTTGAAAACCTGTCCGTTTCCATTTACGTAAGCAAAAGCTTCGTCTTTATTCGAATAGAGCAAAAACTTATTCGAATAACACTGTTCCTGAAACCAAATTAAAAACTCATCTAAAAAGGGTTATTCGAATAACCAATATGTTATTCGAATAACTCTGTTAAAACCAGAGTTCAAAAATCGAATAGGTTATTCAAATAGTGGCTGAACTATTCGAATAAAGTTAAAGGAAGTTCAGACACAAAAGAGGTTTATTCGAATAACGTATGAGTTATTCGAATAACTTACTTAAAATACAGTTCTGAAAAACTTCATTTATTTGAATAAAGGATAGTTATTCGAATAACCACTTAAAAATAGAGTTATGGAAAACCTTAGCTATTCGAATAACAGGGTAGTTATTCGAAGAACACCTTTTAGAAAACAAACCTCATGAAGATGTTTATTCGAATAGGCTAAGCTCTATTCGAATAACTCAGTTCAAAAATCATTTTGAATAAGATGTTTTCAAAGACACTAAGTTTAAAACCAGGTTTTATCTTTTCTTTCAAAAACAAAGAGATATCAAAGTGAGCTCCGTACAATAGATCCTAAGTCCTAATACTAAACAAATATAAACTTGGACTTGGTCTATTTATCATCTTCATTTATTCTTCACGTTTGTTATCATCAAAACAAGTCTTCAAAAGTATGCATCCAAACACATTCTCCCCCTTTTTGATGATGACAAACTATCAATGAGACTATCAAAGAGAAAAGCGTTAGTGTATATAATTGGAATTCACAAAAAGGTATAAAAGCTTACTCCCCCTCTTTAATTATAAGAGGTAATGTATATCAGATATGTGCGCAGCTCCCCCTTTCAATTTGAATCCAATCTCATTTTAAATTTACTGTCTTTTTCTCAATTAAAGTCAAATGATCAAATATTTCTCCCTTTTTGTCATGAGTAAAAAGGAGGGTAAGTCTCATAAACATATATCAAAGTGCATAAAAGGAAACATACTCATATCAAAAGATCAACAAGAAATATTATTTATTCATTAATAATAAAAGAGAGTCAAATACAAAAGCCGAAAAATAGATAACATGAAGCCAAAAATAGACAGCCTAAGAACTAAAGGTCCTAGAAGTAAGCATCCTGGAGGTGGTGGTGAAGAAGGCGGTGCGGGAGCGGTGTGAAGCGGATCGAAGGGCAAAGCAACCTCACGTTCAACGCCTTCTATTCTATCAAATAGAATAGAGAAGGTATGTTTCATGTAAGCTCGGTTATCCTGCAAGGTGGCCATGATCTGTTCCAAAGTGACAGGAGCAGGAGCAGCAGCAGGTATATCAGCAGGAGCAGCAGGGGCATCAGCAGGGTCAAGCTCATCCTCAGCGACCTCATCTGGGTACACCTAGCCTTCATCGGTTTGGATCATCTTCATTTTCTGTAAGGTGTGCGCTCCAAAGACGTTGTGGTGAGTCAGAGCAATGGCTCGCTTAGTCTCCAAGACCTGAGGATACTTGCTCAGTAAGGTAGTGACAAGAATGCCATAAAGCAAGTCAGATTTCTCCTTGCCCTTGGCCTTCATCATGTGCCTCATGATGAACACAGGCCAGTTGATTTGATGGCCATTCTTCAGAAACCACAGCATGAAGACATCTTCCTCGCTGAGGTAGGCGTAATTGCCACCACGAGGAGCCAAGATGTGAGCATAGGCGTAATGCAGAAGCCTGTCTTGGCTCTTCAGCATTCCACCTTTGAGACCCTTATCAGGCAGGGCCAGACCAGGCTTCAGCAGGTCTTCAACCACCTGAAGCTTGTTGAACTCTTCAAGAAACGGGGTGTCATCATCTTCAACAAGGGCGCCAGAGAACTGCAGCCCGAACAAAGTCAACCAGTCCAGCGGTGTAATCACAATGTTCTGATCATATACCTCGGAAAGAAGATTCTGACCATTGAAAGCCAGATTGCAGAAGAACATCTTCACCAGAGCTGGATAGATGGTGGCCCGGTGAGAGCAAAGCTAAAGAACTCCCTGGTTTTGCAGCAGCGTCAGGAAGTTGAAGCCGCGATGTTGCTGGAAGAAAGAAAGGTCCAGGTACTTGGGTTGAACCAAGTTGTGCTCCCAGAAGTGCGAGATGAAGCGTGCACGATGCTCTTTGTTAGAGGAGAGCCTTCTCAGATCAAGAGGGTTGGTGCTTGGAGCATTCTTCGTGCGTGGACGCTTGCTGGAGGAGGAGGCCATGGTGGAAGAAGGTGAGAGAGAGTGAAAAAATGAGGGGTGAAAAGGTTTAAGAGGCAGAAGCAAAGGAAGCTTGAAGAGCAGAGAAGAAAGAAGAGGGTGGAGACGTTTAGGCGCGCAGGGTTTATTTAAAGAAACCCGTGTTTATTCGAATAAATATGAGTTTATTCGAATAAACCTTGCTGGAAAGCTGAGCAGACAGGTGTGTAGGAACCTGAACAGGTGAAACGGCTAGGGTTTATTCGAATAGAAGGGGATCTATTAAAATAGAACGTCTGGGAAAGCCAAGCTTTTTGGCCAACTGACAGGGTTTATTCGAATAACTATAGGAGTTATTCGAATAGACTGAGGCCAATTAGTCAACACTGATAGAAACAGGTTTAGGTTATTCGAATAACCTGGGGTCTATTCGAATAGACAGAGACCAAGACCAGAACTTGATAAAAGAAGGACTCTGGTTATTCGAATAAAGAGGGACTTATTCGAATAAGCAAAGGGCAGAAAGAAACACAAACAAACGAAAGTTTCTGGTTATTTGAATAAGGAGGGTGTTATTCGAATAAACAGAGAAGAAAAACACACAGGATTTAACAGAGGAATCAGTTTATTCGAAAAAACTGAGTTCTATTCGAATAAGGCTGATGTTCAACACACATTTTAACAAGCAGTAAAGGAGCTTATTCGAATAAAGCCTTGCTTATTCGAATAAAACTAACATAGAAGCATAGTAAAGACATACATTTATGAAATTGAAAGCATATATTCATGTGATAATATTCAACAATAAACAAGCAATTTAAATATTGGATTGATCAATTATGCCTAATTCTCCTCGAATATAAAAGAATGCTTCTTTTGCTAAGGGTTTAGTAAAGATATCTGCAAGTTGCTTAGATGTTTCAACAAACTCAAGAATGCAATCCCCTTTTTGTACATGATCTCTGATAAAGTGATGTCTTATCTCTATATGCTTTGTTCTGGAATGCAGTATGAGATTCTTAGAGATATTTATTGCACTAGTCTTATCACATCTTATCGGGATGTGATCAAGCTGAAGACCATAGTCTAAGAGTTGTTGATTCATCCATAGGATTTGAGCACAGTAACTCCTGGCTGCAACATATTCAGCCTCAGCAGTAGACAAAGCCACACTATTTTATTTCTTGCTATGCCAAGAAACTAAAGAACTACCAAGCAAGTGACATGTCCCACTAGTACTTTTTCTGTCCAATTTGCACCCAGCAAAATCAGAGTTAGAATAGCCTATTAGGCTACAAGAGGCACCCTTAGGGTACCACAAGCCCATTTGTGAAGTGCCTACTAGGTATTTCATTATACGTTTAACAGCACTTAAATAAGATTCCTTAGGGTTTGCCTGATATCTAGCATACATGCATACACTAAACATTATATCTGACCTACTAGCAGTAAGATAAAGGAGAGAACCAATCATACCTCTATATTTCGTTATTTCTACTGATTTACCTCCTTCATCTTTGTCCAAGTAGCAAGAAGTGCCCATCGGAGTGGCCATGTGTTTAGCGTTTTCCATTTCGAATCTCTTGAGCAATTCCTTGCAGTATTTGGTTTGACTTATGAAAGTCCCTTTGTCCATTTGTTTGATTTGAAGTCCGAGGAAGAAATTCAATTCTCCCATCATTGACATTTCAAATTCATTCTGCATTGACTTAGCAAATTCTTTGCAAAGGGATTCATTAGTAGCACCGAAGATAATATCATCCACATATACTTGCACAAGAAGAATGTCATGCTTTTTATTTTTAATAAAAAGGGTAGTATCGACTTTTCCTATTGAAAAACCATTTTCAAAAAGAAACTTACTCAACCTTTCATACCAAGCTTTAGGAGCTTGCTTTAAACTATATAAAGCCTTTTTAAGTTTAAAAACATGGTTGGGCAGTTCATGATTTTCAAAACCTGGAGGTTGTTCAACGTATACCTCCTCTTGAATAAAACCATTTAGAAAAGCACTCTTGACATCCATTTGATATAATTTGAAATCCATGATGCAAGCATAAGTAACATTCTAATAGCTTCTAATCTAGCTACAGGTGCATAGGTTTCTTCATAATCTATTCATTCTTCTTGATTATACCCTTTAGCAACCAATCTAACTTTGTTTCTAGTTATTAACCCATTTTTGTCAAGTTTGTTTCTAAAAACCCATTTAGTTCCAATTATAGGGTGATTATTAGGTCTAGCAACTAATTCCCAAACTTGATTTCTTTCAAACTGATTTAATTCCTCATGCATAGCTAAGATCTAATGTTCATCATCAAAAGCTTCAATCAAATCCTTAGGTTCAATTTGAGAAACAAAAATAAGTGATTACAAGCATTTCTAAGGGAGTTACGAGTACTTATACCTTTAGATACATCACCGATAATTTGATCAAGGGAGTGATATTTTGAAGTTCACCATTCTTTGGGGAGTTCCAAAGCTTGCGAATCTTCTTGTCTTTGCTTATCCTTTTGCTCCTTGATTTCTTTTTCTTTATTATCCAAATGTGTTTCCGCCAAGACTTCTGCTACATCATCAACAACAAGATCCTTTCTCGATCCATTTGGGTCAGTTTCATCAAATGCAACATGTATAGATTCTTCAATAGTCATAGTTCTTTTATTGTAAATACGAAAAGCTTTAATATGATTTGAATAGCCAAGAAATATACCTTCATCAGACTTAGCATCAAACTTGCCTAAATTATCTTTTCGATTGTTTAAAACAAAACATTTGCAACCAAAAACATGAAAGTGTGAGACATTTGGCTTTCTTCCCTTATAAAACTCATATGGGGTTTTCTTTAAAATAGGCCTTATAAGGGTCCGGTTCATTATATAACAAGCTGTACTTACAGCATCCGCCCAAAAGTATTTAGGAAGAGCAGCCTCATTAAGCATAGTTCTCGCCATTTCTTCTAAGGAACGGTTTTTCCTTTCTACAACTCCATTTTGTTGCGGAGTTCTAGGGGCAGAGAAATTATGATTAATGTCATGTTCATCACAGTAATTTTCAAAAACATTGTTTTCAAATTTGCCATCGTGATCACTTCTTATAGAAGAGATTTGAAAACCTTTTTCATTTTGAATAACTTTGGCAAGTCTTTTAAAAGTTAGAAATGCATCATTTTTATTTGCAAGAAATAAAGTCCATGTAAACCTAGAAAAATCATCCACAATCACTAAAGCATAGTAATTCCCACCAAAGCTCATAGTCCTAGAAGGTCCAAATAGATCCATGTGCAAAAGTTGTAAAGGTCTAATAGTTGAAACTATATTTTTTGCTTTAAAAGAGATCTTTATTTGTTTACCCTTTTGACATGCATCACATAACTTATCTTTTATAAAATTAAGCTTGGGTAGTCTAATTACTAGCTCTTTAGAGACCAACTTCTTTAAGTGATCCATGTGAATGTGTGCAATTCTCCTATGCCATAACCATGAATCATCATTCTTACTTAATAGGCATTTCGCATCATTTGAAGATATATCATCAAGACTAATCATACAGATATTGTTCACTCTATGACCAATGAATTTAACATGCTTGTCATTTTTATCTTCAATTATGCAACAATTTGAATTAAATATAACTTTATTTTCTTTATCATATAATTGGCTAATACTAAGCAAGTTATGTTTCAAGCCTTCAATAAGCAGTACATTTTCAATAGAGGAGTTAGGGTTCTTACCGACTTTGCCGATTCTAAGAATTTTACCCTTGTTGTTATCATCATAAGTGACATGTCCATGATTCTTTGGAATAAGCATGGTGAATTTTGAGTCGTCCCCGGTCATGTGCTTGGAACAGCCGCTATCAAGATACCAATTTGAACTCCTGGCTTTCAAGCACACCTACAACACAAGTTTAGTTTTTACCTTTTGGTACCCAAACTTTCTTGGGTCCTTGTGTGTCAGTTTTGGGTATAGTACCCTTGGGAACCAAAACCATTTTTGTTCTAATTTTTGTATTTATGTTTTTCCTTATATTACATGTTGAAGCACTATGTCCTTTTCTTCCACAGTAAAAACATTTAATAAAAGGACTACTTGAAACACTAGAATGCACAAAGAAATTTTTATAGAATTTTTGTTGATTTTTCGGGTTATAACCTATCCTGGCTTTTTGAAAAACCACTCTTTGTCTTCCTAATAAAATATTTAAGTTATCTCTTCCAAAGGTGAATTTAGAAAGAGCGTTCTTTAGGTCTTCGATTTCTTTTTTAAGTATATGACATGAAGAACAAGATGAAGAAGTATAAGCATGTGTAGAATGATTTGTGCATGCATCAATGATTTCTAAAGTTTCATTTTCAATTTTCAATTCTTCTATTTCTTTATTTAAAACAAGAATTTGATTTTCTAAAGAAGAAATTGTTTTCTTAGAAGAAGAAATAATTTTTGTGAATTTTAAAGATTCTTCCTGTAGTTCCTCAAAAGCATCGTGTAACTCATTGTAAGAAGACAATAAAGTAGTATTAGAACTTACCTCATTTTCGCTTTCTTCTTCATCTCCTTTTGCCATGAGACACATTTGAGCTTCTTCGCTATCTGAGTTGTCAGTTGAATCCATGTCATCTTCATCCCACACTATGTAGGCTTTTCTTCCTTTTCTTTCCTTGAAGGGCTTCTTTTCAAATTTCTCTTTCTTCTTTTGATAAACTGGGCACTCCATTTTCATGTGACCAAGTTTGCCACATTCATAGCAAATTGGAGTCGATGAAGCTCCTTTGCCTTTGAAATGTGTCTTTTTCGAAGGGAAGGGAGGTCTTCTTTGTGTTCCCTTTTTCCTAAGAAATTTACCAAACCTTTTAACCAACAAACTCAGATTTTCTTCACTTACCTCGATGTTCTTTGAGCTTTCTTCATTTTCTTCATCATCATTGTCGAATGTTGATGAAGTGGCTTTGAGTGCTATTCCCTTTTTATTTTTATCGTTCTCTTCGCTTTGACTTAATCTGCTCAGTTCTAATTCGTGCTCATGAAGTTTTCCAAAGAGGGTAGCTAAAGTCATTGTGGACAAATCACTTGATTCTGATATGGCTGTTACTTTGGGTTGCCAAATCCTGCTAAGACATCTCAAAACTTTGTTAATCAAATCTTCGTTAGAAAAACTTTTACCTAAAGATGCAAGATGATTAACTATGTGGGTGAACCTCTTTTACATTTCCTGAATGCTTTCTCCTTGGTTCATTCTGAATAGTTCATATTCACGAGTTAGAGAATTGATTCTCGACCTCTTAACTTCATTAGTACCCTCATGGGTAACTTGTAAAGTGTCCCACATTTCTTTAGCGCTTTTGCGGTTGAAATTCTAAAAAACTCATCATATCCCAAAGCAAAGAGTAATAATATTTTTGGCTTTTAAATTAAATTGAACTTTTCTTTTGTCTTCATCAAACCATTTATTTCGTGGTGTTTCGGTCCTTACACCATCGACCTCATGTGTGGGTATAAAAGCGCCATTTTCGACAGCATCCCATACATCTAGATCAATAGCTTCGATGAAGATTTTTATTCTTTCCTTCTAATATGCATAACCATCCCCATTGAAAAAGGGTGGTCGGTTTATGGAAGATCCTTATGAAAAACCATTTGAAGAAGCCATGTTCTCTTGAAGCTGCTAAGCTCTTTATACAAGAGTCTAGCTCTGATACCACTTGCTACCAAGTGGCTTCCAGTACTCAAGAGGGGGGTGAATTGAGTATAAAACTTTTTCGCAAAACCTCTTTTTTAATTAAGACAAATATTAAAAGCTTGATAAATAAATGCACAGAAGGAACGAGAAGAAGAAAAGAAACAATAAAGAGCAGCAAAAAATAAATGTGCGATGAAATTAAATTACATAAAATAAAGAGATTAGGGAAAAGTGAAGCAGTACGTATTTATCCTGGTTCGACCACTAACCCACTTGTGGTCTACGTCCAGTCCTCGAAAGCCGAGATTTTTTACTAAGTATACAAGCTTCAATAGGTGCTTGCTACCGTTACAAAATAGAGCATTTTTCACACACAGGGACATTCTACCCTTGTGCTAAAGTCTCAGCCAATGTGCAGGATACCTCACCCTTATACAAACCTTGAGGGATACCTCACCCTCGATACAGAATATCAGAAAATAGATGACGAGAAACTCTCACTCAGAGTAAGTAATACAAATTGAAGTGTTAATGGAGCTTTCACACAAATATCTCAAAGTTTTTTAAACAAGAAGAGCGTAAAAAATAGTTTTCACAAATCAGAGTAATCAAAAAATAGTTCAGAATTATGGGCTATGAAATTCGTGACCTAAGCTTGCTATTTATAGGGAAAAATAGATGAATTAGCCGTTGGGTATAATTAATATCATTTAACACAAATTTGAAAACCTGTCTGTTTCCATTTACGTAAGCAAAAGCTCCGTGTTTATTCGAATAGAGCAAAAACTTATTTGAATAACACTGTTCCTAAAACCAAATTAAAAACTCATCTGAAAAGGGTTATTCGAATAACCAATAAGTTATTCGAATAACTCTGTTAAAACTAGAGTTCAAAAACTGAATAAGTTATTCGAATAGTGGCTGAACTATTTGAATAAAGTTAAAGGAAGTTCAGACACAAAAGAGGTTTATTCGAATAACGTATGAGTTATTCGAATAACTTACTTAAAACGCAGTTCTGAAAAACTTCATTTATTCGAATAAATGATAGTTATTCGAATAGCCACTTAAAAACAGAGTTCTGGAAAACCTTAGTTATTCAAATAACAGGGTAGTTATTCAAATAACACCTTTTAGAAAACAAACCTCATGAAGATGTTTATTCGAATAGGTTAAGCTCTATTCGAATAACTCAGTTCAAAAATCGTTTTGAATAAGATGTTTTTAAAGACACTAAGTTTAAAACCAGGTTTTATCTTTTCTTTCAAAAATAAAGAGATATCAAAGTGAGCTCCGTACAATAGATCCTAAGTCCTAATGCTAAACAAATATAAACTTGGTCTATTTATCATCTTCATTTATTCTTCACGTTTGTTATCAACAAAACAAGTCTTCAAAAGTATGCATCTAAACACACTTGACTCCTCCTTCTACGCATAAGAAAGAATCAATACCTGAAAATTCAAAAAAAAATAAAATAAAGTGATGGAGAAGATGACGATGGGGGAAAACACTTCAATGGTTGATCTTCAATGACTCTTGCTCTTGCCTTCCAAGCCCTAGCCTTCAATCCTTATGCCTCTAAAAGTTTGTTGCAGCATTTGTGTCGAAACCAGCCGTCACACTAGTTTCTGCCAAAAAGCTCCCTTTAGGTTGAAGGATTTGCCCTATTTATAATGATTTGGGGGCAAAACACCTTAATTTTCACGTCAGGAAGCCTCACACAGGCCTGTAATTGCTTGACACGGCCGTGTGAGCTTTAAAAATAACATAATTTACACGTTCAGGGGTAAAAACATAGAGAAAGACTAATCATGATATACTAATGATAATTAGATTAAATATGACATAAATTCCAACATAAATCATCAAAGCACACCTAAATCCACCTCAAATCAAGCACAAGATGTGTGTATTTTATCCATACATCAGTGACCATCTGAGTTAGTTTAGACACTTTGCTATAATACTGAATATGAAAATTAACTTATAATAGCTCAAATTCGAGCCTAAACTGCTTAGATGAGGGAAATAAATAAGGAAATTTTATTTTTGAGTCACACATGAATTGAATATGAAGTGGTTAATTTTTTAGAATTAACTGAGTTAATTTGATATTTTCAATAACATCAAATAAGTGTTTAAGTGCCAGATTAAATAGCCATATATCTTGGAAAATTGTGAAAATTTGTGAAGATATCAAGTAAAGAATGGTGGTTTCTCTAGTAATGAGTACAGGTTAAGCCAGATAATTGTAGGAAATTTCCTTAGGTTTAATTTAATTTGAGAAAGAGTGATAGGGCTTAAGTGTTAGTTTTTGGTGTTGAAAATTGCAGATACATCACGTAGCAGAAAACAGGGATTCCCACCGAGGATCCATGTGAAAAAGGCATAATCCGAGTTTTTAAATGATTTACCTCTTGAAGTGTGATCAAAAGGAAGGGCGTGAATCACCAACACCGTAATAGAAACTATGCCTCTGCAGTATCTACACGAACAGACTCACGAACGTCCAACGTCCGCAAAGAGGAGCCTGACGTTTCTCACACAATGCTAGCTGCGAAGAAAAGAGAAGAAACCTGTCACTCTCTCACTCACTTTTTTTGTAGGTGCGGCTAGGGTTCTGAAATTTCGTATCTTAGCAGCCCCTTAGCAGTACTATTTATAATAGTGACTGCCTTAAGTGAGTGTGAGTAGCAACAAGGTAAGTTGTGCAACCCTAGACCCATCTGTTATGAGTCTGGCCCATATTTGAATCCGAGTCCAACTTGGATCCATTGCTCCAATTTTAGTCTGCTCTATATGTGTGACCTTGTAGGTTCTTATTACGTTGGCAGTAATATTAAAATACTTATTTTAATATTACAAGTAGTGAGCAGTATCTAGCAACACATCGCTGCTACCCAAGTAATAAGAATGTCAGTGACTTGACATAACCTTTCCGTGACCAATGTTTCCGTGTCGTTTAGTCCCTTTGTCAAGATATCTAGATTGAACACAAGGCATGGAATGCATCACCCTTGTATAGTCCAATCATTCATTTCCTAATACTCGAGTAGACTTTGTAACAACAAATGAAATCAATATCTCATATTGACTCATTTGAGCATGGCCATGCATTTCGCAGTCTCACTCAATCAAGGGGCTCGAAGATATCGCTCCTGTTATGTAGGAGTGACAAATCCCATCTAGGTCACTCACATCCCTCTGCATGATTTGCGGTATGTCTAATAACCAACTTTATAATCACCTTGTTACAGATGACGTTTAATGGTATTAAAACACACAACTCCTTATGTAGGAATTATAGTGATTTCAGGTCAAAGGACCACAGACACCATTGTCACTATTAGAATCGCTTATGACACTCACGTAACGATCCATGTAGCGTTCTCATGGTGGGTCAGTCCAGTACATCATTACTCTAATGTGTACCCATGTGAAGACTTGATATCTCATATCCATGACCGTGAAATGTGGTCATCAGTCTATGTATATACTAGTCTCAATGTATTATTGTTGTCCTACTTAACAATAATACTTGACTAGGGACATTTAAGAATAGTGTTGTAACCAAAAGGATCTCACAATCAAGTCATCCACTTGATGTCCTATGGCATCAAACTTACTATTCTAAGGACTTTATTATGTTTATTAAAAAAGAACACAATAAATGAAATACCTCATATATAAAATAGCATAATAGAATATATGTAAATACAGAAAATGTATTGGCCTCTAGGGCATACACCAACATTTGGTCTATGAAAAATTATGTAATGATAAAACTGAGATTTAGATGAATCTTAGGATTTTTTTATAACACCTATGCAACATAGAAAACTTGATTTTGTAAGATCAAAGTATTTCTAAGTGATATAATGTTTCCAACTAAATATCTAAGTTTAACCTTATCTTTCATTTGCTTCCACCACCTCTCACTTTTCAACCCTTCATCTTTGAGTTTATTTGCACTCAATTTCTCTCACTTCTCATGTTAGCAGCAAAGGAAAGAAAAGAGAAAGGAAAAGTGAAAGAAAAAATAGAAGGGAAGAAGGAAGATAAAAGGAAAAACTAAAACTTGAGCATCAATCATGCAACCTGAGGTAGGGGTGTTTATTCTTGTTTAACTCTTTCTCTTTCTCTACCCTTTTGATGCTTGGCATATGCTTGTTTGGATAAAAATAGGTTTGAGAGACATATGTGGTTTCCTTGTTTGGTTTTGTCTCTAATAGTTTGAAATGGAGTGTTCATGGCTTATTCTATGCATTGTTATGATTTTGAACATGTTTATATCCTTGTTTTTCCATTAGCTTGAGGTTTGGAAAATGGGTATGAAAGATTTGCATTTAATTTATCTTTTCACTATATTAGTGATTTGAGTTTGTGTTTGTGCATGGGAGTTACAACATGTCTAGAAGACCATGTATGAAGTTGAAAATTACTTAGGGTCTGTTTTTGGGGGTCTAAGTTTGCTTAGAAATTCAATGAAACAAGATATGAGAAGTCTGGTGCTAGGCGCTTAATTGCCCAGAAATTGGGAGGTTAATCACCCAAAGCCAAAGAGCAGGAGCATGTTGGGCGCCTAATTGCTCATGGCCAGAGAGCCAAAGTTCTGGGCGACTGAATGCTCAAAAGATGGGTGCCTAATAGTCCAATGACAAAAAAACTAGGAGAGTTTTGCTATCATGGAGCGCCTAAGAGTTGGAAAATTGAGCGATCAAGCGCCCAAGAACAATTCGTGCCTTGTTTTATTTGTGGGTAAGGATATTTAAATAAGGGAATAATCACCTAGCTTATATGTAACAAGTCAAGTCTTTATGCATCCAAATATTGAGAATTTACATAGATATGCTTCTAAATCATTGATAAGCAATGGTCTTACACTTGATTTCACTTGAAATGTGATGACATGATGTACTAGATACATGTTTTTAGAGAAATGCTTTTTTATTTTATATAGCTGAACTAGAGAAGGATGTTTGCTAGGAATGTCTCCTTTACTTGTTGAAGTTGAGCCACAACAAAATCTATCCTAAAGTAAGGGAATGAGAATAGCACCTTGATATTGCTAAGTAGTGAGAAAAGCACTATCTCAAGGGTGGATTTGTGAGATAAGAGAGTGAGAAAAATACCGTGTCATAGTAGAGGAGTGAGAAAAGCCCTTTATAAAAAATAAAGGAGTGAGAAAAAATACTTTGTCAAGGAACTTGATGTTTTATAATTGTATGGACAATTGTTTATCATTGGAAAGAGGTAGTTATGTATGTGAATTATGACTTAGCTTGGTGGATGTTTACATAGAAAGTGTATGTAAATGTTCCAATGGTATTGAGTAGTGACTCAATTACTTGTTGAGATCATAATCTATTGTTGATACATTTATTCATTATATATGTGTTTGTATTACTAAGAATTGTGAATTCTCACATCATTTGTTGTTTTCATGATAAATACAGGTCAGGATTCTTCTAAAGGGAAGAAAAAGAAGTAGATGAACTAGTCTAGTTTTTATTTGTTTTGTCCAATGCTTGTATACTGAGATATTTGCATTGGGTTGTATAAGTTTATGTATTGTGCTTACGCCCTTTTGAGGCTTAATTTGTACATAAAATATAAATGTTTATATGTTTATAATTTCTCTTTTCCCTGATGGTTCTTTATAATAACAAACATAGTTATTATGAATCTAGTATGACATGTATAAGTTAGAAGTAACATACTTAACTCTATTTACTCATGTAATTGGTTGATATATTACGGTAATAGAAGTATGGACATTACAAAAATGGTTTCATAAAGATGGAAACTTGAACCCTTGAGAACATGGTTTGAAGGTCTCGGCTAGATGATGCTTGGTATCAAATAGGGTGCTGGAAAAAATTAAGTTTTTACACCTTGTGTGTTGCTTTCTTCTCTTACTTTGATGGTTATGTATGTTGTTTTGTAGAGATTAAAAGAAATTCAAACTCTTAATTGCATATTTGTTTGAATGTTTGGATTTGATATTGATTTAAATGAGTATTAAATAGGGTAATGAACTTGAGATGTTTGTCCATTACAGGCTTGATGTTGGTGAGATATTGGCTGGGGCTTGAGTTCGATGATGGAGAGTTAAAAAAGATAGAATATTTTCCAAATATGTATATGTGTGTGCATTAGTTGGGGAAGAAAAAAATCTTGTGAATAAGATGAATGTTAAATTATTGATAAACTTGGATATTAAATCTTACTGGTGTATATGTGGTTTGGCCAAAAAGAATTTTTGTAGCTTGACCTTTCAATTTCCTAGTTAATTGAGATTTATAATTTTACCATGGTTTATTTTAAAGAATTGTGCAAAGAATTCTACTATTTGCTAACTTGAATTTGAACTAATGTTTTTCAATTGGTGGAGCTATTAACTTGTAAAAATGGAAAATGTTGTAGCTTATTTGTCACATGCTCAACCAATGAGGTCCTTCCTTAGAGTAGTAAAACTAATTATAGGCTTCCCCTAGTAAGGCCTACGATGGCAGCCTCAAAGAAAGAAAGAAAGTGTGTGTGTGTGTGTATGTGTAACACCCTATCCGAAGGGCATTACATTTTCTACCAACTCTTTTTATTATCTTTACCCAAGTTATAAAAGATTTGACGTTATAAAATACGAGTTTTAGAATTTCTTTTTCATGAATAGCATAAACTTACTAAAATAGAGAAACACAAGATATAAGAACTGAATAACACACATCTCATATTCATAACACAAATTAGTAACAACTTAATTACACAAAACTTATGTACTCCTAAAAGACAAGAATGACTACCATATAAAAACTGAATCTAGCTCAAGTTCAAACATATGAAGAGTAGGGTCCTGCACCCGATCTTCCTCTAAATCCTCTTCGGGATCCCTAATGGACAAAACCCCTAGTCGGGGCACGTTACCACGAATGGAAGTCCGAGCAGTCAACTCTACAGAGTCCTCCCTAGGGATAGTTCCACAATTACCCCATAACTCTCCAAAAGGCAAATCAAACTCTAAGTAAATAGTTGTGTCCACAATAAACATAGCAGCCCCAAACCGAGTCATACTCCAAAATAAGGTGACATCTCTGACATACTGAATGCGCCTCGTGTCCCAACGAACATTCCACGCTTCGATGCCCCTATGAAACTGTAGTCTAACAAAACCTCATAGATCTTGCCTTGTCGCCATCACAGTTCTCTTCAAAACATAAGTACATAACAGAATAAATAGCACAAGACAATAAAGAGGTGAGATCCCCTATATCAATACTAACATGGTAGCAAGAAACAGTAATGACAATAGTGGTATCCATATAAAGGAATATCAAAGATTAGCAGATATAATCATGTTAATACATGAATATCACAGAGCAACAGATATATTCATGTTATCAACTGATAGATAGTTCAGCAATGTACATCAAAACACATGAACACTGACCATGCCACAATAATAAGTATACTGGCTATGCTACCACAATATGCAAACTGACTATGCCACGACAAGATGTACACTGACTATGCATATGCATAATGTGTATGCTGACCCTTCTTGTGCACACTGCACTCATTTCTTACTCCATGGAGCTAAACACAATTTCGGAGAGAATGATCTAAAAGACTTGTCTGTATCTTGTAAGCCTCAAGTCAAGAGCTATAATTTCTCAATTTCTCAATTTACGCAACACGACTTATACAAGACAGTCTACACCAGATCCTGAATAGAGTAGTGTTTTGTCGAGATCGTCGGTGTGTTGCTCAGTCACCACAGCCCAGTGGAGCTACCAACTGGCCACTTGTTGGATACCCGTGCCCCGACGCCTCCAAGATCATTCATAGACCTTCACTTACGTAATTTGCACCCGCACTAAGGTGTAATTCAATCTCCTAGGCATACAACCTTAACAATAAGTCATCAAGACTTTTACTTTCACAATGCATGATGGAATGACATAATAAATTAACACTCATTAACAGCATCGTTCCATGAAAAACAAACCACCATTGGGTTAAGTCATCAACTGATATTTTTGGGTCCAGTACGTCGGCCAGATAGTACAATGCTATTATATTTATTCACAAGGTATCTCAATTGCACAAAAGCAAGAACCATACTTTTCAAATCACATGAGGCATTCTCACAAATTTCTCTAACATGTAGGACCATTATTTCACTTTTAGGCTCAAATCATAATACTTTCAAGAATGAATGTAGAAATTAACTCTAATCACCAGACTCTTCTAAGTAAATTCCTCTAATAACATTTCCTCATATTTTTCATGAAAAACATAAAAAAAAAAAGAAAACACACTGTCTTAACCTCACCATTCTTTTCCTTTTTCCCTAAGTTTTTCAAATTTTCACTATCTCTCTTTCAAGCTTATTTTCACTCAAGGCTGAAATTCCTTTCTTAGTAAATGACCACAACTTGTTGTATCACTCCTTCATTATTATAAATCCTTAATTCAATTCCCTTTTCACCTAAGCTCCTAAGTTCCAAATCAACACAAAGTTTGTCTTAGATACCCTTTTTAAAACCACTTGGTTGTGAGCCTAAAGTCTTTAGACCTCAAAAATTTCATCTTCAACAACAAGATTTCAACTAAAACTCTACTAAATAAAATACTTCAAATTTCAAATCATCTTTCTATCTTACTTCTACAATTGAAGCAAAATCAACTCCTTTAATCTTAATTTAGTCCCCAAATCATCCAAGTAATATTTTTTAACATTCTTTCCAAAACTTTCATTATTCTAATTCTGAGAAAAAATCCTTTCTATTTAACTTATCAAAAATCATATTAATAAAATGCTCTAGGGCTCCAAATTACTTTTCCATCCCCTTTTATTAAATACCATGGCCAAAAATCATCTATTAAAATCATCTTAGTAAAATACTCCAAGTCCCTAAATTATCTTTTCATTCCATTATCAAATATCATGGGAAAAAATTAATTCTTTTCAACGGTAAAAACTTTGTTTCTTCTATTTTTCAACTTGTAAACTCATAAAACATATTTTTGCTTCCTAATCATCTAAGTTCTAAATCATTAAAATATTTTTCTCATGGATACCTCCTCCTAGGCCAAAAAGGCCGTGAGCCACAAGAGATCATTGGAATAAAAAATTATTCCTTTTTAGCACAATTTATAGCATACGACATACTCTAGTAATCACCAATCTACTATACCAAGTTCTTGCATAATATCAAAGTAATAAAAATCACACATAATCAATAAGTAACCATAGCAATTTCATGCATACAATCAACATCATATAATTATATAAAATCAAACAAGCATAAACCAATAATCACACAATCGAGTGAATAAATCCTCACATGGATTTTCCACTCCCAAACCCAAACATTTTGTTCCCCACCACCATAACTTGGTTAATGAGGTTAATCTCCCTCTTACCTTTGAGGGTGTCCAACCACTACTTGGATATCTCCTTGAAACAGGCTTTCTCCTCTAAGAGCCTCTTGAAAACGAAAAACACATACAAAAGATCAACATCAAAGGCTAGGAAAGAATGACCATGGATCAAAATCATGATTTTAGAAAGAAGAAAAGAAAGGAGAAAAGAAAGAAGAATGAAGATGGAGGAATTTTACCTTAGTAGCTTTCAAGCCCTAACTTGAAAAACACTTGAAAAAGATGAACAAAGTCAAGATCTTCACACCAAAGGGTCTAAGAAAGAGATTTAGATTCAAGAAATGTGAATAGTTAAAATTAAAGAAGATGAGAGAGTGGATTTTTCGAGGGTGGTTGTGAGCCTTAGGGAGAGAAAATGGAAGAAGAAAATGAGAGAAAACAAATTGTGTAGCTTTTGGATGAAGGGAGAGAAATGGATAGAAAAGTGATGAATTGAAAAGTTAGATACAAGCTTCCTCTAGAAGTCTCCTTCCTCTCTTGGCCGTGCACTCACCTAGGGAGGAGGAGCCAAGCTTCCCCAACAAGCTTCACAAAGCTTCCTTGAGAAGCTTCCCTCTTTGGTCCAAAAGTCAAAGATGATGTCATGTGGGTGATGTCACAAAAGTGACTAGATAGAAACAATGTACTAGATCTTTTCTACAAGCTATTATCCAATGGATAAAAGTCACAATTAACAAAGTCAATATCTATTGTCCAATGGGTAATAGAGCGTACCCAAAGTTTATCTGTCAAATAAAATCTCAGATAATGAAAACTTCGAAAACTGTCTCCGGTTTCAGGTTTTGTAAGATACCCCGGCCCCGTATTAATAGTCCAAAAATTTCCAGAAATAACATTAAAGTAATCCACATAAGTCAAATAATTCATAAAAATTCACAGAAATTCATAACAACACAGATAACACAGATAAACTAAAAACAAGCGAAAGTTGGGGTGTTACAGATAGAGTAATAGCTTTTATTGCATGGTGGTCAGTCAATTGCATGCCTAATGAACCTAGAATTAAAGGTAGATTAAAAAAAGTGGCCATGGATATTTGATAAGAAATAAATCCTTGATTTTTCACTAGTCCATTTGGCCATAACATACCGAAATGGTTAAAATGAGGCCATTCGACCATGGTAAGTTAACAATGTAAGAGTAGAGTTTTATTTCATGCATGGGCCAATTGGCCATCATATGTTTTCAAGAGCTAGAATGTGATTTTATGAAATAGAGACCAATATACTAAATTAAATTAAAGGATTGACTCAAGAATAAGAGTAAGAGTACAAGATGCATGAAAGGAAATATTATTTGCTTATATATAGCGATTAGGCTATGGTATGTTTTACCAAGAACAATGAGACTTAATTAATTGTATGATAATGAATGAGCACGCTTGTGTCATGTATGTAAGCAAGTAAAAGAGAAGAAAGAGATGAATTTTAAGAGAAAGATAAATAAAAGAAAAGAAAAACCCTTGGGTAAGAGGAAAAGAGAATATCTTTGATTAAGAGGAGAGCCTTAGAGAAATCCATGTGTTAATAAGAGAAAAACCTACTCTCAGAAAAAGAGAAAGTTAGAGGGGCGCCCTTAACAAGAGGTTGAAATCACACCCATGCACATGGGTACAGAGTAGATGTAACACCCCAATTTTTGGGTAAAAGACCGATGTATCCTTATTTTACTGTTTCTTATTTTTCTGTATGAAATACAGACATATAATACTGTCTGTTATTTTATTTGACCGTTTTGAGTGTTTTGCTTCGTGATGGGGAAAAATGGAAAAATGACCATTACGTCCCGAATGTACTGTTTTCAATTTTTCTACATGATATAATGTTTGATATTACTGTCTGTGATTTTATTTGGACTTTTTGTGAGATTTGCTTCGGGACAGGAAAATAATAATTTTTCTGGTCGAAAAAAATATTATTTTAATTAATTAGAGTTGGGGGATCTTACTAAACCCAATTCTGATTGATATATAAATTAGTTTCGTAGTTTTTAGAATTTAACTGAATGCGATAAAATAATTTTTAGTATTATTTTATTACTCAAGATAAATTTTGACAAAGGACCGACATCACATAATGCGGGACCCACGTATAAATAAAGTAACCAATAGAAACAAGAAACTTGGACCAATAGAAATAAGACACCTAGAAGTCAAACTAATAAAGAGAAGTCAACAAAAGTGGCTTGACCATTTTGGACCATTAGATGCAATCTTGATGACCATAGATTTAATGAATGGTTAGGATTGAATCTTGGTGGATAAGCTTGAATGATAACCATAGATTTGATGAATGGATTAGATTGAATCTTGGTGGATAAGCTTGAATGATGACCATAGATTTGATGAATGACTAGGATTGAATCTTGGTGGATAAGCTTTGAAGATGACCATGGATTTGATCAATGGATAGGATTTAAAGATGAATCAATGGCTAGGATTAAGTCAAAAATTTGTAGACTTGACTTTAGGATTAGTAAATTAATTAAGCTTAGTTTGACTAGATTAATTATTTAATTAGCAAACTAATTAAACTAATTTAGTTATTAAATAATTATAATATAAATACTAATTAAATATGCTAATATTGTTTAGAGATTATAAATTATGTAATTATTTGTTTAATTAACTAGTTATTTAATTAGATAAACAATTAAGTAGACTAGTTTAATTCTTAATTAATTATAATCTAAAATATTAATTGGGAATCCTAAAATTAATTAAAGGTTATGATATATGTTAGTATATGTTAGATATATTAGTCATATGATTAGAATGCTAATTAGGATTTAATTAGGATATTTAGCCAAATAAATTTCCTAATTGATTAACATGTAAATAAAACAAATTGAATTCTTAATTAATGAAGGACTTACACGGTTGGGCAGCTGCATAAGGAGGCAAAAATGGAATATTCAAGAACATGTGACAAGGCTTGGAGTAGCCAATAGGAAACAAGCTTAGTGATTAAGTTTTAATCTTGACCCTTGGTGGATTCTAAGGCTTGGATGGAGTCTTGGAGAGTCAAAAATTGATGGCCTTTTTGCATGTGATTCCACGGCAATTCATTTTGAAGGAATTCTACAATTAGCCAATTCACAAAGTGAGTTTACGTAGAAGGCTTTGTGAATTCACGTAAAAGGCCAAATTGAATGAAATGAAGACTAGTCAACATTGGTTTCTTTTCTTTGTTGCATTCCACGGCAAAGCTAATTTTTGTGAAGCCAATATTATAATTTAATTTTTAACATTTTTTGTCAATTAAACCAAGTAAAACAAAGTCAATATTGGTGGCCTTTCATTTGATTTCTACGGCCAAGGCAAGGAGGAGCTTTGGAAGGTTCAAGACAAGCTTTGTCATGGCTATGACTAGGCTTGGTTCAACCAATCACAAGCACCCTTGGAGGCCAAGACATTATCTCAACCATTGAGTGGATGAATGGCTAGGATTAGTTTTTGAAATTAACTAAAGCCTTAAGGCCTTATTCCTTCTCACTTTTTCCTACGGCTGCACACTTGAGAAAATACCAAATATTTCTTCGTTCTCTCCTTTTCTTCCAAGCTCACGTAGAAGGACTTCTTGGAGCACCATTCGGTCAAGCTTCCAAGTACACCATCCACCCACCTAAAAATTTTCCTTCCTTACTTTTCTAACTCTAAACATCCATCCAAGATCATCTCTATCATTTGCATGTTTGAAGGCTCACCTTGAAATTCCTTCTTTAAAGGTAAAACTCATTGTTTTTCCTTTCTATTTTCATTTTTAAATTTCCAAGCCATGATTGATCCATGGTATGGTTTTCTTTTCTAGTAGTAACCCTTAAAAAAAATTTTATTCATTTTCTTAAGTTTTTGAAGGAGCAAAACCGAATTCCCAAAGAAGGAGAAAAGAAGGATTCTCTTCATTTTCAGAAGCTATTGGTGGATGGATTTTGCTTGAAGGAGACATACAAGGAATTTGGAAGTTCTTCAAGAGGTAAGAGGGAGATTACCCTCATCAACCATGTGTTGGTGGTGAGGAATGTTTTTGTCTGTGTATGAAGAATCCATGAGGATTCGGTTTGTGTAATTGTGGTGGTTTGAATTGTTGTGGCTTGTGTTAATTATTTGATTATTTAAGTGTTTTTCGGTTGGTGATTTATTTATTTTTATATGCATGATTATAGCTTTAGAATATTTTGCATGCCTATAGTGTTGAAATATGTGGCATATGTATTGTATGTGTTATTATAATGTTAGAAATGCATGAGCATTTAATGTTAGAAATGCATGAGCATTCCAAAGAATGCAAAACCCTAGGTTCGGTTATACCATTGAATGGAAGGAATTAAGGTGATTTACAATGTTTTTAATGAATATCAAGTGAATTCAAGTGAATTAGAACAAAGAAATGAATTTTTGGAATTTTATTTATACTATGAGATTTCGGCCAACATGCCAAAAAGTGAGAAAAATTGGATTCTAAATAATCTAAGGTAAGTAAGCATGTTAAAGGAAATTTTATCAAAATGTTTTGATTATTAAAAATGAAATGGTCGAATTGAATTTTAGAAACTAATTTAAGTATTGTTAGTATTTACAAAGATTATACATTAATTTGAAATATTTTACAGTAGCTTGAAAAATATTTTAAATGGTTTTAAATTGCTTAATAATTTTGTTTATTAGTTAAAAACTGTTTATTTGAGGAAAACGGAAAAGAAAATGATTTAAAAAGCTTATGCGATTGAGAAAATGATATAAAATTATTACGCGATTGAGAAAACAGCAAATTACATTTACGCGATTTGGAAATGTGATGTATATTGTGAAAACGGCAAGATTTTGAAAATAAAATAAAATTTTTATGCGATTGACGAAAACAGCAAATTTTACTGTTGGGCCAATGTGGTGGACCCAGATATGTGGAAAATTATAGTGCGCCAAGTGGGTGCATATTTTGATTTGGTTATATGTGGAAGATTTGGTTATATGTGGAAATGATAGTGCGCCAAGTGGGAGCGTACTGTATTTTGAGATTTATTGCCAATGAGGGCATTTTTGTAATTATTATTGCCATTGAGGGTATTTTTGTAAATATTTGAAGTTTAAGGATATTTTCGTAAATATTTAAAGTTTGAGAATATTTTTGTAAATATTTAAATTTTGAGGATATTTTCGTAAATGTTTGAAGTTAAAGGGTATTTCCGTAAATAATGAGGGTTTGATGACGTTTTTGTAAATAATGAAAAGTTTGATGGCATTTTTGTATATAATGGAAGTTTAGTGGCGTTTTTGTAAATAATGGAGATTTGATGGTATTTTTGTAAATAATTGAGAATTGATGACATTCCTGTAATTATTTGAGACTTGAGGACGTTTTGGTAATTATTGCTTTGTTCATGCACTGAGTCGTGCCAAATTGGTGATTTGATTGACGAGATGAATAACATCGTGTTGTCGATGTGATAAGCATAGTGTGTTCGAGTTCTCGATATGGACTTGGAGTTCATAGTGTGCACTATTCCATATGTGGACAAGGTAAAGCTCATTCCTGGTCTTAGTGCGTGATAACACACTTATGTTCTCGACAAGACTATCCTTAATCAAGTTTTGAGAGGACTATTGACCGCTCGTAGTATACAATTATTTGACCAGTGTCTGGGTTGTATGCTATGCCATTGTTTTTATTATGATTATTTTTCGTGGGCTATAGACACAAAGTTTTGAGTCTGATAGCAATAGCAATCATAACTCTGGCGACTATAGACACAAAGTTTTGACAAAGCAATAATAGTCTCGGGGTAGCCAAAGCTATAGACACAAAGTTTTGACAAGGCAATAAATTTGGTCAAGTGCAGACTAATAGAAGTCTCAACTCATTCTCTCGATATCGTTGTGTGTGTTGTAGCTCCATGGAGTAGGATTGTGTCACATTGCATATGTTTATATGTGGTACATTATTATCTTTTATCCGTGATCGTTTACCTATGATCTTTTATTTGGGATATTATATGTTGATATTGCATTTAATCTTTATTCTATATTATTATGATTTATTGTTATGGCATTTTATATAGTGTGAATTGTTATATCTATCCTGGTAATGTTATTGTGGTTTATTCGATTACAATATATGCTTATTAGAATTAATTGTAAATCGATAATATGACTAAATTCATGTATTGATTTGTGTGTATGGAATGATTTAGTCATTCGTATCATTCTTTGCTACCGACTCTTGGTAAAGGTGAAAGGGGATCTCACCTCTTTATTGTATTGTTTTGTTTGGTTTGTATTGTTTAAATTCGTGTAGTAGTGAAGCGTATTTTGAGGCTTATTGGAGACAATATTCTCAAGATGGTGACAAACAAGAAGTAATCTTCCAAGTTTCAACATGATGCGATTGGTGAAGAAATGGAATTTTTTTTTAGGTTGAGTTTTATTCTTCCTCGTTAGTGTTATTACCGTGCTATTAGTAGTAACTTTCTTTGGGTTTACATTGTTCTCTCGAGTCTGTAATTTTCATGTTTTAATTTATTGTTGATTATTTTGTGATGTATATGGCATATGTATGTTAATCAGTTCAATCTAATTTCATTGTTACTCTTAATTTTTGGTAAGTTTATATTTCTGCGAAAAAAGAAATTTTAAAATTTGTATTTTGAAACTCAAGCTTTTATAAAATAATTATAATTGGTTTAAGTTTTTATTTTAAAATGTGACGCCCTAGGGAGGGTGTTACAATAGAGATTAAGGTGCAAACCCTAGATTAGCCAGTCCCAAAGTAAGAAAAAATAGTTTTATTTAGAGGCTTAATTCTCAGAGAAATGAATTTGTATTCATTTAAAGACTTAATAAAAAGAGAAATGAGCTTTCAAGACATGATTTCCTTCAATGAATCTCTTGAACTCTAGTTTTATAAGTATGCATGAGAAATTTTAAAGATATAAAATGTTTTCTGTAGTTTATACAATTAGAAGCATTATGGCTTTCAATTTTTTTTTTATTTCCTTGCCTACTAAGAATTTATGATTCTCACTTCTTTAGCGTAATATTTCCAGATAGTTAGGTTTGAATATGAACACCATGATCATCATTGTGGAGATTCACTATGTTTGGGTGTATGTGTTGGAACTGGATGGTTTTGTTTGGGCCTTGGTCTCAATTGGTGTGGCTTTGACTGATTAGTGTTTTTTGATGTTGTAGTACTCCTCAAGAGCTAAATCTATTTTTTTGAGATTGCACCACTATACAGGTTAGCTTATTTTGTTAAACGTTATTTTTTGTATATGATGGCCAGTGGCTGGTGGTGCGAAGTTCTAGGAGGGTACTATTATCTGTTTAGTATCTATTAGTACGTAATTTTATTTTGGTGGATAGAACTTGGTACTATTATGTATCGATAATTGGTAGCCCTAGTATGGGCCTATGATGCATGCTAGTTATCTTTCAAAATCTATTGCATTTATTTTTAATTAAGTTAGAATTTATACATCTAGAGTAGAACAAGTAGTAGAAGAATGTCTATAAATTTGAAACATAACCACCTCGACAAATAATCAAGTAAGAGGTTTTTACCAACTAAGTTAATAGAGTTAATAAGAAAGCTAGATTTATTGAAGAAGTTGACGTGGGCATCATTACAAAGTCCGTAAGACCAATTTAAATTATTGGTCAGCTTGGGGAAGATAAGATAAGAAAAATATTTGCTTTCTACTTTAGAAAGTAGTTTGTACGAAAAAAAAGATTTAGAAGTAATGCATTAAATGAGATATTGCCTTCAGCCTCAAGGATCTTATTCCCTTAGAAGAGTCTTCTCTCCTTGGCATGTTCATACTAATGTTAGAGGTATTTGTAGGTAGGATGTTACATGAATTCTAATTTTAATGTACACACACACACAAAAGATAGTAAAAATAAGGAGACTCATTTCTAATTCCAAGGCTTAATTCCTAGCCTAATCCATTTTTCAAATCGAGACCTAAGGGTTTTGCTTTTAAACACTTGTGCCCTCTATGATGCCCCTAACTTATATCATCCACCTTAAGCATATCAGGGTAAATCAGATAGAATAGAATTCATCACAACTAATCGTTGACTTACCTTTAACTACTTTGAACTAAGTCCTTCACTTATTTTAACCATCTTGTATTTTAGATTTATTCTTTCCATGGTGTTGGTCAACTTAACTCTTTTAAACGTAGCATTCATTTTATCTTATGATTAATGGTTCTTTAGCTTTCATGATGAGCTAGGCCAGAAGACCTCAAAAAACATGTAATAGTAAATATTCGCTTTTGAATATAATAATTATCTCAAGGCGAGTCCTTAAAGTTAGAACTCTAACTCTATGTGCTATTTCACATACACAAGAAAAATAGTGACATAATGGCCTTGTAGGCCTTCATTGTCATCATCATATATATATACACGCAGAAAAATAAGACATAGTCCATCCATAAGCATTAGTACCTATGACTATAGTCCCTAATACTAGTAATACATCCCAGAGTTAGTCTCAGTCAAGAGAGTACTATATACAAGTCCAGAATAGATAGGTGTCTAATACTCTAATACATCAGTATAACACCGAAATATCATACATACAAAACAAGGTCATCTAAATGCCTATCTTAGAAAGAAACTATATCAGATATCAATCAGGGTCACTGCCCACCACACTGGGCATGATGATAACATGGACTTGAAGGATCCCATATAGAGAGTAAGTGTTGGCGTCTAGTGAGTAAATATAACCCCTCTCTTACTAGCTCATAGCAAATGCTAATGAGAGGCATGATCACTAAGTTGTTGCACCAAATCTAGAATACCATGGAAACGCTAGGGTGAGAATTATAATAATTTCCAACATACTAACAATCAAATAACTATCACCATGATAGTTCCAATTGCTTTTGAGTTTTAAAAAAATTACAATATAAGTTCAAAATCAAAATAATTACTTATTTTGAAGCAGAGGTTCATTTTAGCCATTATTACTCAGAAAACATATTTAACAAAATATTAATTTTAAGATAATAGAGATGTATATATGAATGCGTTGCTCATGATTCAGTCCTTTATTTTCAATGCCTTATACTTTATCATCTTTATCTCTTGAAGAAATTACTTTACCCTTTATTGAACAATAGGGAGAGAATTATTCATCCTCCAATGTAGAAATAGTTTATCTATCAAACATGAAATAACTCACTCTCAGTAGCTGTACTTTGATACACAGAATCTATCCCTAGCAAGGTGATTCACTCATCCTTGCTCCTTGGTAAGGTAATCCTTACTTAACTTTGGGAAAAACATATCATCACATTTTCAGTTTCATAATGCATGATGCATTCTCAATGCATAACAAGTCATTGATTCTCAGAGAACATTCTTATCATTCTCAATAATTCATAATTCATATACTTAAGGCTCAATAACATGTATATCAAATACATATTAC
Source organism: Ormosia semicastrata (assembly GCA_029884595.1). NCBI lineage: Eukaryota > Viridiplantae > Streptophyta > Magnoliopsida > Fabales > Fabaceae > Ormosia > Ormosia semicastrata. The sequence continues at coordinate 20,597,621 of JAQQTO010000042.1, read as the reverse complement.
TTCACAAAATGGATTGAGGCAGAGCCCTTAGTCATTATTACCTCTGCTCGAATCTAAAAGTTTACTTGGCGCCACATCATTACTAGGTTTGGAATTCTAGAATCCATTGTAACAGACAAAGGGACACAATTCAAAGACAAAGGTTTCAAAGAGCTACTTGCTGATTTGAAAATCAGGCATCACTGTAGTGTCGTTAAGTAACCCCAGAAAAATGGACAAGCTGAAGCTGCCAACCAAGTTATCATTCATGGACTAAAGAGAAGGTTAGATGAAGCTAAAGGAAACTGGGACGAACAATTGGACCATGTCTTTTGGGCTTACTAGACTATGCCCCACTCTACAATAGGTGAAACTCCCGTTAAGTTCACTTATGGATGTGAGGCTATGATCCCGATGGAGATAGGAGAACCTAGTTAGCATCTCCAACACTTCTCACCTAACAATAACCTTGAATTGATCAAGGAAGACCTAGATCTTTAGGAAGAAAGGTGCATTGCTCATATATGCAACATGACCATTAAGCGAAAGACAGAAGCACGATACAACCTAAAGGTTATTCCCAAGAAATTCCAGCCAGGTGACCTTGCTCTCCGCATAGCTGACATTGGAGGTAGGAATGCCTCCCAAGGGAAATTAGCTTCTAACTAGAAAGGCCCCTACCGTATCGTGATTAGCATTGCCAAAGGAGCCTACACATTGGAAACACTGATAGACAAGCTGGTCAAGAACTTTTAGAATGCGGACAAACTTAGAAAGTACTATAGCTAAGTGCCTTCTAAGGCCTAGTATTCTAGTTTACTTCATGTTTGATCTGCCCCAATCATTATGAGAGCACTTTGTCTAGTTTACTTCATGTTTGATCTGCCCCAATCATTATGAGAGCACTTTGTATGGACCTTAGTCCTTTACCAAATTAATAAAGTAAAGTGATTCTTTTTACACATCCATTTACATTTAAAAAGTCTAAAAGGACCCTTAAGGCCATAGATAGCTTTGAGATTGTCCACTGAGCCCGTTCTTGATAGGAGCCAGATTTCGAAGATAAAAGGCCTTCAAATCAAACTCTACCTTGATTAGCCTTAGGAGCCCACTCCTAATGGGATCAGGGAGTGTCATAGCTTTTAGGTTAAGAGGACAACCCACCAAACCCCTCTCTGCGGGTTGGTCGCGAGTTATAGGGTTTACACCCAAAACCTCGACACTTGGCTAAAACCATTACGTGGTTATTGGTAGCATGGGTAATGACATATGTGTGTCGCCATTATGGTACCGGCTATAAGTTATCTTATGTTAAACAGGTTGCGTAGTAAAATAATCCTAAGTCTTAGGATTATTCACGCACTAAACCGTAAACATTAAAAGGCCCTGGCTATGGACCACTTAAAATTATACCTAAGTCAAGTGGGATCCTAAAGACTAAAGCGGTTGATGACGGACGCCCGACAAGGTTTTGATTTCAAAATAATACCTAAGTCCTAAAGAGAATTCCAAGTCCGTAAACACAAAGGGCGACAAACCCGGACCATGGTTCCCCCCATCGAAAATCTTCCTAAGTCTATGAAATGGTTGTAAAAAAACACCATAATGGGCATTGGACTCAAGACGGACTGTAGAAAACAAGTAGGCATACAACACTAAGTAAATGGCAAAAGGAAATAAATTAAACACCCCAGCAACTAAGGCAATTGTCTTGACAAAAATTAAAATACCCCACGCAGGGGGCAAAAAGAAGGAAAAAGGAAAAGCTCAAGCCTCAGCCTCGTCTCCTCCTAAGATCTACAGTCCCGTTGAAATAGGCACGATAATCGAAGATCCAGCTGAAGTAACCCTGGTAGCGACCCCAGTAATTTCCTCTGTCATCACAAGGTGCTCGTCCTAAAAATCATTTCAGAGTTAAGGTCTTCCAAGGCTAGAGTAACGTTGGGGTTTAAATGTTGAACTTGAGCCATAACATTCTAAAATTGCTCTCCCCCAATGCTCGCAGAAATTGTATCCAACTCCTCAAGATCTTTTTCTAGTTATGTTATGTAAGCCTCGAGGTTCGCGATAGTTTCGTTGGACTTAGTCTTTTCTCTCTTTCTGGTGGATTAGGAGTTGGCCAACTCTTTCTCCAACTCAGCGATCCTTGTGTTAACATTTTCCTTCTGCTTAAGAGCAACAGCAAGCTTCTGAGCAGCTTCTTATTCTGCCTTACTAAACTGATCCGCCATCTTCCAATCGGCCTTCACGACAGATCTCTCAAGATAATGGGCCTCGGTAGCAGCCCAAATTACAAAAGTCTGAAACCTAGTTAAGGTTTCTATTGCATTTCTCTGGATGATGTGCTTCACCACCTCATTGCTCAAAAGTTGTTCGTCAATAAATGGCCCAGCATCTGCATGCCCTGTAATTATAGGTATAGGATCTTCCCTTTCCTTTTCACCATCCTCCGCGGCCACTCTTTTGCCTTGATCTATGGAGCTCTCAACAACTTTCCTATTCCTCCTTTGCAGAGGTTGGGTAAGAGAATTTGGTTAATCAAGAGCCTCTTCAACAATCAAATTCTGATCAGTGAACCCTAGAATAATAGGTACAGGAACATTGGAAGGACCTACTTCTCCCTTCCTGGCCCTTAAGGCCTTCAAGGCGACAAGTGAAGGTCTAGATGCCATGCTTACTGAAATAAGAGAAGAAAATAAAAGAAGTCAAAAATAGCAAGTATAGGGATTATAAAATGCAGGAACTTAAGACAGACTCTGTATATTAGTGTCCTAACCCCTACCTAGTAAAGCAAGAAGAAAATCATCACCAGGAATGCTAAGAATTTCTTTGCATTTGATGATCCCACAATCATCGGCCCATTGGGTTATAAACTTAACATACTCAAGGTCATCCTGATTGAGATGCTCCTCATCTTTCTCAAATGACTCAACAAGAATGCTCCAGGCCTCTTGTGTCCAGTATAACAGGAACATCGACTCCCCATTAGCCTTCAAGAAAAATGGATAAGTTCTTGGTGCTCCCGTTTGCTTGAAGAACTTCCCTTTAAACTCCTTAAAACTATCTTGGAAAGCAACAAAGGCTTTGCAACCAGATCTAGAATGAATGCTCAACTAGTTCTTCTGATACGCTATACCCTCAAGACTCCATCGAGTGAAGAAATAAAAGAAGACATTCTCTAAATACTGCAACCCCATTATTCGGCAAAATCTTTCAAAAGCAAGTATATTGCCTCAACCATTTGGGTGCATTTGAGAAGGGCCTACACGTAAAGTCTAAAGAATCGCAATTTGGAAGTCAGTGAAAGGAAGCTGAAGCCCTAACTTTATAAAGAAGGGTTCATATAGAAACATGAAGTGTGGGCCCACTTCTCGACCTGAACACACCCTCTCGTCCCATTCTGGGGACAGAACTTAGAACTCACGATCTCGAGTCTTCTTTTCTGTCATTTCTAAGTACATTAGAGATTTCCTAAGGCTGTCTTTAGAAGAAAACTTAGACAAATAGTTCTAGACATCATCCCCAACCCAGGTGTACAAGTTCCACATGGGCGCAAGCACTATAGGCCCTTCGGCAACCAGAGCCTCAGCAACCGTAGCCTTTCGTCTCAGAACTCTTCTTCTCGCCATAAAACTCCTAGAAACACCCATGGAAGCTGGTAAGATAATGTCAGAATCAATAGTACTGAATGAACATATTCATACACAGCATAGGGTGAACCACGAGAGAAATCATTAAAGATCCATACCCCACGTCATTCTCCAACAGTATGAATACTAGCCTCTACTCCCTCAAAGGCCTTAACCTCTAAAGGACACCTCCACTATTCATAATATGTCAGAAGAGGTGCTACAAGGAGTAGCATCAATAAAGGGGCCAGAGGTTTTGGTATCCCTGATCTCTTATAAAAAGGGGAAAAGGAAATGCCCCAAAACAAGAGAAACCCTCAAGGGATAATGAAAAAGATGAAAATAAAGGCAGAAGAAGACATACCTTGGGAAAGAAGTAGGATTAGTTGAAGAAGGAAGTGAAAATGGCTTTAAAATGTCACACAACCACGCCTCGCCACCACATATCCGAGAATCTTAATTCACCAGAAAAATGCTCAGAAATAGTAAAGTAAGGATGATGCACCTTCAACCTCTATTTATAATGATAAGATGGTTAGAGGACTTTTCTGTCAAAACCTATTAGTTTTTAAAAATTGCCTATCATGTCGTGCGAAGCACTAAGCACGACTACCCAACATGAGTGTGCCACATGGTCCTCGCAGTTGTCACAGCAGTTGAAGGGACGGTTGCGTAGCAAACCAAGAGACATGTAACCTCAGCAAGTTGAATATGGAAACTTTCCACGGAGCACAGATTTTTACTACGGACCCCAGCTACACCCGAAGTGTCCATTTATGATAAAATGATGGAAGATTAATGAGGATTATGGCACCTCCAAAAAGGTCAAATAGTTAACCCCGCGAGGAACACGAACTCTGGGGGCAGGAACTTAAGCTTGCCACTTCGTTATATCATCCACGTACCAAGCTGGGGGCAACTCAGCATTACTACAGGGTGAGCGTTGGACTCAGCCCAGTGGAAAAATAATAGTATGGATAGCAAAAAATGGAAAGAGGATAAAGAATGACGATGATAACGGCCTCCGGAGTCACTACCATCCAAATTCTTCTTCACTGCCTCCTCCACAGTGATAATAAAGGCCAGCAACCCCAGGAGAATGCATCACCCTAAGTTACTCCAAGAAGATTTTCCCTTCCAAGGGAGCCGCCCTCCTACACATCCAACCGGCCTTAAAGGACCTGCCAAAAGACTGACTTAGTACCTCCAAATTAGGAAGAAGGAGGAGCAAGGACGAAGCGTCTCTGAGTGTCTCTGTGCACCATGGCAGAAATATCACTCCTCCCCTATAAGAGTGGGTAAATCAAACACTCCCACGTCGGGAGAGAAAGGCTTCTACCCCCTAAATGCATGGCGACCTAGACATTATGCCAAGAAAGAAAGGCTTCAATCAAAAAAATTCTTTGCGAAAAAGCAAATGCCTTTAAAGACTTTGGAAAAAACAAGAGATGATCTTCGTAAGGGATAAAACCCTCCATATATGTGCATAAAATTAAAGGGAGACTACTCTCTGATAAAAAGATCATTCTTAAAACAGAATTGCATTCTCAAAACAGAATCACAGAGCAAAAGGAATGCAATGAAGAGAATATCAGCCTCAACACAAACATTCCTTATTTATAGAGAGAATGAAGTACTTTGATTGGCCCTGAAAAAGGTGAACTGATAGCATGACAAAAGTCACATTTTAATGCTCCTTTTTTTCTGATTGGTCATAGAAGTCGTGAGCAATTAGAAAACATTATGAAACTGATATCCTCTTAAAGGATCCTTAATTCCTAATGAAGTCAAAGCAGCAGTTTCCCAAGAAAGCTTAGACTGTTACGAACTACAGAATAAAGCTGCAAGAAAAGACAACCCTGTGAAACCACTCACGAGGGCAACAAAGGATGTACCTCGGATGGCGGGATGGTAAAGAAAGCAGCAATCCATCATGGATTCTAACTTCACATACTAACCCCGGAGGTATTCCACAATAACAGACTTCGACCCTTCTGGATTTTTATATCTACTGCGCATTGTGTGTTCTCTTCAAATTTGGTATCTTGACACTTAATTATTCCACTTAAGCGCCAAGTTGGGGGCAACTGTTTTGGACTGTAATCCAGATTCATAACCCGTAGGTCAACCCAACATGTGTACCTACCAAAATTCGACATCTACGATACATCAGACCCCGGTACTGGATCTTAACAACTTTATCGCATGATCTACATAATGGATAAATCTTTATGATATCTCTTATTGTAAATCATGATCTTGCAAAATAATAGCATTATAACTACCATACTAGTATTCTAATAATATAGAGATCCTCCGCAACTAAATAAGGAACATATTTCTTTCTGCTACTATTACGGAAACATATCTCTCCATTATGAGAACGTATCTATCCAATCTCTATAAATACTAGGCTAAGTAACCTTGAATATGTATCAGTAAATTATCACTTATAGCATAACCCTACTTGTGCAGAGCTTGACTTGAGCATTGGAGTCTCTTTGCAGGTACCAACCCCCACCCCGTTTTAATACGATTTGTTGTTGCTGTGCAAAGAGTAAACCACTACAACATGCCTATCTCAGGTACCCTTCTGAATCCACTTCAAAACATAAAGCATATTTCATTTGAAAAACTCATGCCAAAGCTTGTCCCAATTCCATTATGGTTTATGTTATCTTTCACTAGTTCTTATGACTAACTCCATTATTTCTATGTTTTTTTCATTCCATTGTTGAGAAGGGTCCAAGTTCCTCAGTTTGAAATATGATGAGCCCAATAATTTGTTCATGTGAGTAATTTCTTTTTGCTCCTATCCTTTTGTTTATTTTGGTATATTTGGATCATGTATTAAATTCTAGATATGCTTCATTATCTACAAATTAGGATCTAACTTCCATTGTGTTTGTTTTGTTTGGGAAGTATATATGTATATGTATATACTTCTGTTATGCATTGTGTAGATACTTTGGAAATCTAAATCTAAATATGTATATGAATATGTTGATTTAAACAGGATGTTGTACTTTCGTAGATATCCAACTTTTAGAGAAAACTCTATCAAACTTTTCGTAAAATTGGTATATTTGATATATTATTTTGGATGGTTTTGCTAGACTTGTTAGGTTGACTAGTCTATCTTATGTGCCAATCATGGTCTCAAATTTTAGTTGTAACAATATGCTTTATATATTTAAATTAATTTTAATGGATTTTAACAATTTGTTCTCAAAGAAACACTATTCAATAACAAAAAGTTTTATATTTATATATTGATGAAAATGGCCTGATGAAATTTATGTAAGGAGTAAGTTGCATATTTTTAGCTTTTAATAGAAATGCTAATTTTTTTCCTTTTTTTAATGCTGCAAATTGCACAATACTCTTGATTTTTCTTAAAACAAAGATACTTTTAATAAATTATTAAATATTTGTTACATGATTATTTTTACAATAAATATTTAGAACAATGTAATAAATTAATTTTGTTGGAGGTTTGACATTTCATTATATCATCTATCTCTCTTTTATCTAAATACTTGTACTTGAACATTTAAAAGTTAGTTAAATATACTAATTCTTTTTCCTACTTGTATGATAATGGTGTTTTAGTGTCAACTTTTATGTGAATCAGAACAAAATTCCTTTTTAAACAATCTCAAAGAACACGCAACTTGCGTCTTTATCTTACTAATTTCCTTTAATAAACACAACTCAACTTGATTGATATATACGCATATAAAAAAATTGTTCTATTTAATTTATCATAAATAAATTAACAAGAGTTGACTCAACTAATATAATCAAACATCAATTTTAAAGTTTTAACTTCAATTCCCACGCATCCTAACATTAAAATGAGTCAATCTCACCCTAAACTCCTTAAGGTCAAAATGATTCAAAGTCACAAAAAGTTTTTTCTTTAATAAAAAAGGGCAAAAATGATAATATGAGCAAGTTGAAAGAGAAAGAAAAGAATTAAAGAATTACGTGGTAGGATGAGAGAGAAAGAGAATGAGATGTCATTCAGACCATAGCCCCAGCCCCACGGTGTATATATATATGCCCCACTCCTCCTCTCTTATTTCCACATTCGTACCTCTATTTTCTTTCTCTTCCAATTCTCTAATTTTCTCACTCCCTAAATGTTGGTGTATGTCTTAGAGGCTAATATATTTTCTGTATTTACATATATTCTATTATGCTATTTTACATATGAGGCATTTCATTTATTGTGTTCTTTTTGATAAATATAATAAAGTCCTTAGAATAATAAGTTTGATGCCATAAGACATCAAGTGAATGACTTGATCGTGAGATCCTTTTGGTTACAACACTATTCTTAAATGTCCCTAGTCAAGTATTATTGTTAATTAGGACAACAATAATACATTGAGACTAGTATGTGCAGAGACTGATGACCACATCTCACAGGTCATGGATATGAGATATCAAGTCTTCACATGGGTACATATTAGAGTAATGATGTACTGGACTGACCCACCATGAGAACGCTACATGGATCGTTACGTGAGTGTCATAAGCGATTCTCATAGTGACAATGATGTTTGTGGTCCTATTACCTGAAATCACTACGATTCCTACATGAGGAGTTGTGTGTTTTAATGCCATCAAACGTCATCTGTAACAAGGTGATTATAAAGTTGGTTATTGGACATACCGCAAATCATGCAGAGGGATGTGAGTGACCTAGATGAGATTTGTCACTCCTACATAACAGGAGCGATATCTTCGGGCCCCCTGATTGAGTGAGACTGCGAAATGCATGGCCATGCTCAAATGAGTCAATATGAGATATTAATCTCATTTGTTGTTACAAAGTCTGCTCGAGTATCAAGAAACGAATGATTGGACTATACAAGGGTGACGCATTCCATGCCTTATGTTCAATCTAGATATCTTGACAAATGGACTAAATGACACGAAAACATTGGTCACGAAAAGGTTATGTCAAATCACTGACATTCTTATTACTTGGGTAGCAGCGATGTGTTGCTAGATATCGCTCACTGCTTGTAATATTAAAATGGGATTTTAATATTACTGCCAACGTAATAAGAACCTGCAGGGTCACACACATAGAGCAGACTAAAATTAGAGCAATGGATCCAAGTTGGACTCGGATTCAAATATGGGCCAGACTCATAACAAATGGGTCTAGGGTTGCACAGCTTACCTTCTTTCTTTGCTCACACTCACTTAAGGCAGTCACTATTATAAATAGTACTGCTAAGGGGGCTGCTAACTGATATAATTCTGAACCCTAGCCGCACCTACAGAATAGTGAGTGAGAGAGCGACAGGTTTCTTCTCTTCTCTTCGCAGCTAGCACTATGTGAGAGACGTGAGGCTCCTCTTTGCGGACGTTGGACGTTCGTGAGTCTGTTCGTGTGGATACCGCAGAGACATCGTTTCTATTACGGTGTTAGTGATTCACGCTTCAAGAGGTAAATCATTTAAAAACTCGGATTATGGCTTTTTCGCATGGATCCTCGGTGGGAATCCCAATTTTTCGCTGCGTGTTGTATCCGCAAAATTCCCAACAGTGGTATCAGAGAGTCTTGCGAAACCATGATTCGGTTTTCTGTTTTCGTTTACATGAGATAACATGTTTTCTGTTCTTGTTTTGACAAAAGATATGATCTTTAATATGTTATTTCTGAAAACCGTATGAAACCCTTTGCGAAAACATATTCTGTTTCTTATGTTGTATGCAAAACCGTGATGTTGTTTTCAAAAACTTCATGAAGATGTTCATATGTTCTGTGAAAACCACTTTGTATTAAGATATATGTTTTTACGAAGCTTTCTGGTATGTATGTGATACAAACAGCGTTATGGAATCCTTATTCTTAATGCGCGGCGCAAGGGTTTGGGAAACCTTGTTCTTGGCTTGCGGAGGCAGGGGTTATGGAATCCTTGTTTCTGCACAAGAGGCGCAGCGCAAGGGGTTTTGGAAACCCTATTCTTGTTTTGCGGCAGCAGCATCAAGTGTTGATGTCAAGACGCCAACGAGGCGCCTGAGGTTCAAGTGTTGAACGACGGCGCAAGGGTTCCCTGCGGCACATGAAGTGTTCATGTTGTTCGGGCTTAGGGTTTCGCGCGGCACATGCTGCACCAAGGGAGGCGCAAGAGATTCAACTCTTGTTTTTGGTCCAGCGGAACCCCCGTGCTGCCTCTGCGTAGTGTGTTATTCGAAAGCACGATATTTTCTATCCTTTTATAACTCACGAAAAATAATTATGTATTATTATTATGAGTTTATATATTCTTTGTGATGCATGGTGCATGGTTATGGCCTTAGTCCTCTCTTTATGCCTTTTGGTTTTAATAAATACGACCTGCGTGTCGTGCCTTTCTTTCTACATTCTGATTGTACATTCTCTTCTCACCTAACTCCCCTCGAATGTAAAAGAGGTTCCTATATAATGTAATTATGATGTGGAGACAAGAAGGCAGCATCAAGTGAGGACGTTGGTGGGAGATGCTTGATGAAGCTGGCTTAGTTAATGCTACTCTCTTAGGGGCCATAACCATGTCACTTTTATTATATGCCTTTTATGTATGAGATGCATGGATATTGTTTATGGTATGATAAACAGTTTAATAAATGGTGAGATCTAATAATAATAATAATAATTCCCTCAAAGCAAATATTAAGTCATTATGTGATGCCTTCCAATGTGTGGCACTCGTCAAGACTAGTATCGATCAAGTGCAGGTCTGCCAAAGCAGGATGCCTTTATCTATATTAGTAAGACGCGATAGGATAAAGGTAATATCCAACTGTCAACCATTGGGTCTGACTTAACTAGGCCATTTCAATAGGATTGAAGGCTTAGGGGCATGAAGTTGGGCTTTGATCCATTAGATGGACTTGAATAAGTGTTATTCACCCAACTATCTAAGAGTTACATGTGATGTAATTGGAAAGTGTTTCCTACCTAAATAACTGAATTTTGGGTGATCAGCCAAAGCTGACTCAAAACTAGGTGAAATATGGATCTTGGCCTACTAGGAAATCTTACGATGGGATTTTCCGAGTCAATGCTGAGGGTCATTGACTTGAATAAAATAGTGGGAGGCATATTTAATTAAAAGACCTCATTCAATATGTTTATGGCATGATACTTATATTTTGCATATTTCTGTTAATAGATTACCATGGCAATAAACACCTCGGGTACTTTATCATTGCGATCCATCCTTGAGAAGGACAAGTTGTCTGGAACGAATTTTCTAGACTGGTACAGGAATTTGAGGATTGTCCTCAAGCAAGAGAAAAAGTTGTATGTTTTGGAACAGCTTATTCCTGAGCCACCTGCTACTAATGCCCCTAGAACTGAAAGAGATGCTTATAAGAAGCATCAAGATGATGCCTTGGACATTGGATGTCTAATGCTGGCCACCATGAACTCTGAGCTCCAAAAGCAACATGAGAACATGGATGCATACGATATGATCGTACACCTTAAGAAGCTCTATCAAGAGCAGGCCAGGCATGAAAGATTTGAGGTCTCTAAAGCACTTTGTTTCAGTGCAAGGTAAGTAGAAGGAAGCCCTGTTGGTGCTCATGTACTCAAGATGATTGGGTACATTGAAAACCTAGAGAGACTCGGTTTTCCTTTGGGCCAAGAGTTGGCCACTGACTTAGTCCTGCAATCATTGCCGGAAAGTTTCAATCAATTTGTCATGAACTACAACATGAATGAGATTGACAAATCACTACCAGAGCTGCTAGGCATGTAGAGAACTGCTGAGCAGAACATTAACAAAGGCAAAGGGAAGGCCATAATGATGGTCCAAAAGAATAAGGGTAAGAAACAGCAGAAAAAACCCAAGGACAACTGGAAAGGCAAGGGCAAGGACAAGTCCAAGCCTAGCACTTCTGGCTTGAAACCAGTGGGTGGAGTGGCTAAGGAAAGTACATGCTTCCATTGTGGTCAGACCGGACATTGGAAGAGGAACTATGTCAAGTTCCTAGAGGAGCTCAAAAAGAAGACGGGAAGTGAGACTTCTACTTCAGGTATTTTTGTTATTGAAGTCAATTTATCTACTTTTGCATCATGGGTATTAGATACTGGATGTGGATCTCACATTTGTGTAAATGTGCAGGATCTAAAGAGTAGTAGACCATTGACGAAGGGCGAAGTCGACCTACGAGTTAGAAATAGAGCAAAGGTTACTGCATTAGCTGTAGGGACTTATTTATTATCTTTGCCCACTGGGCTTGTAATAGAGTTAGAGAACTGCTATTTTGTGCCTGCTATTAGTAGGAATATCATTTCTGTTTCTTGTTTGGACAAGAAAGGTTTTTCTTTTATAATAAAGGACAAGTGTTGTTCTATTTATAGGAATGATATTTTTTATGGTAGTGCACAATTGAGTAATGGACTTTATGTACTTGATCTCGAAACGCCCGTCTATAACATAAATACAAAGAGGTTTAAATCAAATGATCTAAACCCAACTTTTCTCTGGCATTGTCGTTTGGGCCACATAAATGAGAAACGCATCTCCAAACTCCATAAAGATGGATTCTTTGACTCGTTTGATTTTGAATCATATGAGACATGTGAATCTTGTTTATTGGGGAAGATGACAAAGGCCCCATTCACTGGACAAGGTGAAAGGGCTAGTGATCTTTTAGGCCTTATACATAGTGATGTATGTGGGCCACTAAACACACTCGCAAGGGGCGGTTTTCAATACTTCATTACATTTACTGATGATTTTAGTAGATATGGATTTGTATATCTTATGAAGCACAAATCAGAATCCTTTGAAAAGTTCAAAGAGTTCAAGAATGAAGTACAAAACCAACTTGGCAAGAGTATTAAAATCCTTCGATCAGATCAAAGAGGAAAATACTTAAGCCAACAGTTTGATGATCATCTGAAAGAGTGTGGGATAATATCTTAACTCACTCCACCAGGAACACCACAATGGAATGGTGTCTCTGAAAGGAGGAACCAGACCTTGTTGGACATGGTCTGATCCATGATGAGTCATGCAAACCTTCCGGGCTCCTTCTGGGGACATGCTCTGTTAACAGCAGCTTTCACACTTAACTGTGTTCCATCTAAAACGGTTCAAAAGACACCATATGAGATATGGACTGTGAGACGGCCCAGTATGTCTTTCCTTAAGATTTGGGGCTGCGAAGCTTACGTGAAACATCAAGTTTCTAATAAGCTTGGACCTAAATCAGATAAATGCTTCTTTGTGGGGTATCCAAAGGAAACCAAGGGATACTTTTTCTACAATCCTACCGAGGGCAAAGTGTTTGTCGCACGGATAGCTGTGTTTCTAGAAAGGGAGTTTATCTCCAAAAGAACCAGTGGGAGAAAAATAGAACTTGAAGAAGTTCAAGTTTCACAAAGCAGCAATGAACCAATGGTGGAAATAGAGCAGCCTCCACAAAATGTTGTGGAACAGCAACCTGCTCTAGTAGCACAAGACCTGCGTAGGTCTAACAGGATACGTCATCAACCAGAGAGATATGGATTTCTCATGACCCAACAAGGTGACGTATTGCTCATGGATCAAGATGAGCCTGTGACTTACCAAGAGGCCATTATTGGCCCAGAATCTGAGAAATGGCTTGAGGCCATGAGATCTGAAATGGATTCCATGTATGCCAACCAAGTATGGACCTTGGTTGACCCACCTGAAGGGGTAAAACCCATTGGGTGCAAGTGGGTTTTCAAGAAGAAAATTGACATGGATGGTAATGTGCATACCTTTAAGGCGCGATTGGTGGCTAAAGGTTTCAAACAAATTCATGGTGTAGACTATGATGAGACTTTTTCCCCAGTTGCGATGCTTAAATCCGTTCGGATCTTGCTTACTGTTGCAGCATACCATGATTATGAAATCTGGCAAATGGATGTCAAAACTGCTTTCCTTAATGGAAATCTTCTCGAAGATGTGTACATGACACAACCTGAGGGTTTTGCCACTCCAGAGGATGCTAGAAAAGTATGCAAGTTGCAACGATCTATTTATGGATTAAAGCAAGCTTCCAGAAGCTGGAATCTTCATTTTGATGATACAATAAAACAGTTTGGTTTTATCAAGATTGAAGAAGAATCTTGTGTCTACAAGAAGGTTAGTGGGAGCACTATTGTCTTTCTGGTATTGTATGTTGATGACATACTACTTATTGGAAATGACATCCTTACCCTACAGTCCGTAAAGACTTGGTTAGGGAACTGCTTCTCTATGAAAGACTTGGGTGAAGCCACCTATGTATTAGGTATCAGGATCTATAGAGATAGATCACTGAGACTACTTGGCCTAAGTCAGAGTACATACATAGATAAAGTGTTAAGACGATTTAACATGCATGAATCCAAGAAAGGACTCTTGCTATGTCACATGGTGTAAGCCTATCTAAGGCTCAATCCCCTTCCACCCAGGATGAGAGGGATCGCATGAGCAAGATTCCATATGCATCTGCAATTGGATCTATCATGTATGCCATGTTATGTACTCGACTAGACATCTCGTATGCTTTAAGCATGACGAGTAGGTACCAGTCTGATCCCGGTGAAAGTCACTGGACTGCTATCAAGAACATCCTTAAGTACTTGAGAAGGACAAAGGATTCGTTCTTGGTATATGGAGGCGAGGAAGAGCTAGTTGTAAAAGGTTACACTGATGCTAGCTTCCAAACCGATAAGGACGACTCCAGATCGCAATCAGGATATGTTTTTTGCCTAAATGGTGGGGCTGTGAGCTGGAAGAGTTCAAAGCAGGAGACAGTCACCGATTCTACCACAGAGGCTGAGTATATTGCTACCTCCAATGCAGCAAAGGAGGCCGTTTGGATCAGGAAGTTCATTACTGAACTTGGCACTATTCCTAGCATTGTGGACCCAGTGGAGCTCTATTGTGATAATAATGGAGCCATTGCACAAGCTAAGGAGCCTAGATCTTACCAGCAATCCAAACATATACTTAGGCGCTTCCATCTCATTCGAGAGATCATCGATAGAGGAGATGTGAAGATATGCGAGTACCAACAGATGATAACATTCTTTGATCCACTCGACGAAGCCTCTTGCACGAAGCATGAGGGTTACACTAGGTCTTTAGGCATTAGATATATGCCTGATTGGCTCTAGTCTAAGTGGGAGATTGTTGGTGTATGCCCTAGAGGCTAATACATTTTCTGTATTTACATATATTATATTATGCTATTTTATATATGAGACATTTCATTTATTGTGTTCTTTTTGATAAACATAATAAAGTCCTTAGAATAGTAAGTTTGATGCCATAGGACATCAAGTGAATGACTTGATCGTGAGATCCTTTTGGTTACAACACTATTCTTAAATGTCCCTAGTCAAGTATTATTGTTAATTAGGACAACAATAATACATTGAGACTAGTATGTGCAGAGACTGATGACCACTTCTCACGGGTCATGGATATGAGATATCAAGTCTTCACATGGGTACATATTAGAGTAATGATGTACTGGACTGACCCATCATGAGAACGCTACATGGATCGTTACGTGAGTGTCATAAGCGATTCTCATAGTGACAATGATGTTTGTGGTCCTTTGACCTGAAATCACTACGATTCCTACATGAGGAGTTGTGTGTTTTAATGTCATCAAACGTCATCTGTAACAAGGTGATTATAAAGTTGGTTATTGGACATACCGCAAATCATGCAGAGGGATGTGAGTGACCTAGATGGGATTTGTCACTCCTACATAATAGGAGCGATATCTTCGGGCCCCCTGATTGAGTGAGACTGCGAAATGCATGGTCATGCTCAAATGAGTCAATATGAGATATTGATCTCATTTGTTGTTACAAAGTCTGCTTGAGTATCAGGAAATGAATGATTGGACTATACAAGGGTGACGCATTCCATGCCTTGTATTCAATCTAGATATCTTGACAAAGGGACTAAACGACACAAAAACATTGGTCACGAAAAGGTTATGTCAAATCACTGACATTCTGATTACTTGGGTAGCAGCGATGTGTTGCTAGATACCGCTCACTGCTTGTAATATTAAAATGGGATTTTAATATTACTGCCAACGTAATAAGAACCTGCAGGGTCACACACATAGAGCAGACTAAAATTAGAGCAATGGATCCAAATTGGACTCGAATTCAAATATGGGCCAGACTCATAACAAATGGGTCTAGGGTTGCACAGCTTACCTTGCTGCTGCTCACACTCACTTAAGGCAGTCACTATTATAAATAGTACTGCTAAGGGGGCTGCTAAGTTATATAATTCTGAACCCTAGCCGCACCTACAGAATAGTGAGTGAGAGAGCGACAGGTTTCTTCTCTTCTCTTCGCAGCTAGCACTGTGTGAGAGACGTGAGGCTCCTCTTTGCAGACGTTGGACATTCGTGAGTCTGTTCGTGTGGATACCGCAGAGACATCGTTTCTATTACAGTGTTAGTGATTCACGCTTCAAGAGGTAAATCATTTAAAAACTCGGATTATGGCTTTTTCGCATGGATCCTCGGTGGGAATCCCTGTTTTCCGCTACGTGTTGTATCCGCAAAATTCCCAACACTAAACACCCCGTCCAATGGCCAACCAGCTCACCGATGACCAGATCACCGAGTTCAAGGAGGCCTTCAGCTTCTTTGATAAAGTCGGTGATGGTCTCTTTTCTCAGAACCCTATTTTGTTACTAAATGGCCTCAAACTCAAGAGGGGAGTGAATTGAGTTTATAAAATATTTTCGCAAATCTTTCGTAAAACGTTTGTTTATCAATTTTTGTTAAAACTATTAGATAATTGAAGTGAATAGATAAATGAGACAGAATACTTCACTCACAAATTAAACAAGCCAAGATAGAAAGTATTCACGCAAGCATATAATTTAAATGCACAAATGTAAAGAGATGAGTTTAGAATAACAAACACAAGGTTTCTCCTGGTTCAGCCATAAATCTACTTATGGCCTACGTCCAGTCCTCAAGCAACCGCTAGAGATTTTTCACTATATCTTCAACCTTCAATAGGTGCTTGACAACCTTTACAAAGTAGAGCACTCACCACACCTTGGGATACCTCACCCTTGTGCTTGAGCCTCAAACTGGGATACCTCACCCTTTACAACTTTTGAGGGATGCATCACCCTCAATGGATACCTCACCCTTTTCTCTAGAAAGATATCTCACCCTCTATCCAACTAAGGGATACCTCACCCTTTTCTCTAGAGGGATACCTCACCCTCTCTTTTACAGATTATACAAAGAAGTAGATGAATAGAAACTCTCTCAGAGAGTAGATAATACAAATTGAAATTCTATGGGTATCAAGGAATCACACACTTAGCTCAAAATAGAGATTTGGAGAAAAAGATGATAAAACTCATTTTCAATGCTCAAGAATGATTTTCAGATTGTTTTTCAACCTTTCATAAATGCCCAAACACTTTCATTTATAGCCCAAAGCATTTTAGAGCCGTTAGAGGTGGTTGGGTTCATTAAATGTTCCAAATAGAGCTGTTGAGGACGTGTTTTGCGTTTCACCATAATCGGTTATGAGATATACATAATCGGTTATGACATGAAGAAATGAAATCCTGGGTTTTTAAAACATTCCATAACCGATTATATCAAAAGCCATAATTAGTTATTGGATTTTAAAACACAAAAAGGCACGCTCTGTTATGAATATATAACTGATTATGAGAATGGTTATAATCGGTTATGGGCTTTTAAGAAAAACACCAGATAATGCTTCTATTTTAGTGAATAATCAATTATTTTTTCATACTAATCAATTAAGTCAATTTCCTAATAGGTTAGCAGCATTTAGAACGTGAAAATGGCTCCTGACAGGGTGAATAATCGGTTAGGAAAAATCCCTAATTGGTTATTGCACTCTAGTTTTGAAAACTGACTTTAAATGGTCATAACTTCTTCGTTTCTTATTTGTTTTAAGCAAATGACCATTCATCGGAAAGATATTTGAGTCTATTTTCATATGAAATAATTTCAAAACAAAACTCAAAGTATTTGGAAATATATGATCAAAAGAGTAACTAAAGGTCAGTTTTACAAAACACAAATTTGGCTATTTTCCATAGATTTGAACTACCACCATGATTAGATTTTCAAAACATGTTTGTTGGGTATTTTGGCATGTGAAAAACCATTTGTAAATATTTGAAAACATATTTGAGTTTAGTGTGATTCCTTTTTACCTTTACATATGATCTAGACCCTATATGCTAATCTTGAATATTCTTGAAGCTTGATCAATGCATTTTCATTCCTTTCTTGTTTGTTATCATCAAAACCATTGCTTAAGTCAATGCCAATTACATATTTCTCCATTTGGTTTTCTCTCTCTGGAACCATTGTTAGTTTTTGGGTGTTTCTTAGATCTGGTTATTGCAATTCAATTGTTATTGTTGCATTTGTCATGTTTAGGTGTTTCTCTCTCCATTTGTTTCTTTTTGGATATTTTTACCATTATAAGTTTTTAACATTGTGGTGTTGTTTCTGCCTTGAACTGTATCATGTTGGAGTTGGACAAGTGAACCCGAACCTATACACACATAATTTCTTCACATGGGGGTCTCCTGTTCTGATGACATGTCTGCTATAAATAAGAATTATTGTAAAGAATTATATTGTTAAATTTATGACTCGTGTGTGATTTTAACACACAATAATGTTTATCACTTTCCATGTATATACTTCTACCACAAGTGTTGATTTTCTTTTGAAACTTTGTTTAGAACAAAACTGACTTATATGATTTCAGAAGAAAAATCAATTTGAGATTTAAGTTTCTATTTTTTTGTTAATGCTTTTAAAATTATGGGCCATACAATTCTCTTTTGAGGCTGAATCACTTGTTTATGTTTAACTATTTTGTTACATGCTAAAGGTTGTATTACTACCAAGGTACTTGGGACTGTAATGCGATCACTTGGACAAAACCCAACTGAGGCCGAGCTACAGGACATGATAAAATGAGGTTGATGCTGATGGCAACGGTACCATTAATTTCCAAGAATTCCTTAACCTGATGGCTTGCAGATGAAAGACACTGATTCAGAGGAGGAGCTTAAGGAAGCTTTTCATGTGTTTGACAAGGATCAAAATGGTTTTATTTCTGCAGTAGAGCTCCGCCATGTTATGACAAATCTTGGTGAGAAGCTGACAGACGAAGAAGTTGATGAGATGATTCGCGAGGCTGATGTTGATGGTGATGGGCAGATCAATGATAACTTTAGGAAATGAAGTTATTCCACTTGAATTTGAATGTATATGAGCATGCTATCCTTAAGTTTTTAAGGCCCAATGGTCTAATTCATACATGATCTTGATGATTTAAGCTTTGTATCTCAAATGTTTAAGAATTGAATATTTGATGATTGTATTTAAGAAATTGAGATGGATTATGGCTTGATGAATTTAAACATTGTTTTGAAGCATATATTCAAGATGGAAAGACCTTGGAAGGGATAAGGAAGCAAAGAGGAGCTCAAATGAAGAAGGATGCAAGAGAGAAGGAAGGGCTACCAACTCACGCCTAGGCGTGACAAATCCACGCCTAGGCGTGGCCATCTCAGGTTTTCAGGAATTTCAGACAGAGACACCCACGCCTAGGCGTGGAAAAGCCATGCCTAGGCGTGGTCAGCAGATGCAAGCACATGACTCATAACCACGCCTAGGCATGGAAAAGCCAAGCCTAGGCGTGGGTAGAATCCTGGTCCACAAAATTAACCCTTAATATCTGATTTTTGGGACTTGAGGAGGCATGGAGGGTTGTCACTAAGCAGGAACTTCATAGTGAAAGGGAGATGAGGAGAAAATCTTAGAAGATTGAGGTGATTCAAGTGAAGAATCAAGATCAATGAGGAAGATCAAGCATTGGATTCTCATCATTCTTGTTCATTCTTCCCATTTTTCCCTCTTGAGTTGTAATTTGATGGGTTTCATGACTCCATTAGTTTTCTGTTCTTTCATGATATGTAACTAAACTCTAATCTAGGGGCTCTCTAGGATCTTGCTATGAATTTGAATGTCTTGTAAATGGTTGAGTTTCTATCAATGAATTAATTTTATTTTTTCATATCTATGTTTAATGCTTGTTATTGATTGGCCATCAATTGCATGATTTTAGTATTCCAATTGAACTAGAAATAAGGTGTTATGAATATGGATATGGTATGGTTGATGTATGTTAAATTACATTCTATTGGGTTAAGTGTGTTGATTATCTAATGGGATGGACACATACCCATTAGTCATGCATAGCAAGTGTTTGATAATTGGTTTTAATGATTGATTCTTATGCTAACTCACATGGACACATAGTAAATTAACTAGGTTTCACATGGGTAATTGTCCTAGACATAGGCCTTTATCTATTATTTGTTTTAGTTAACAATACCAACTCATTGTTAGATAATAGTGAATTGCAAGTTATTCATTGAAGTAGCAAGTGAATAGGGACCCCTAGGCCTTTTTTCATTCTCATCTTTCTCTTGTGAATTTAGTGTTTGGTGCTCTCTTGTTTTAATTCTTTTAAGTTATTATTTTAATTACAAGTCTCCTTCACATTTCGTTTACTTGCATAAGGTTTTGTAGAAATTGGTTAAGTTTAACATTTCTCTAATTATTAATCCCTTAGGACACGATACTCTAACTCTCATATATTACTTATTGACCCATGCGCTTGCGGATACACACAAACAATCAACTATGAGGAGTTTGTCAAAGTCATGACGGCTAAGTGAGGACCAATCAACCATAACCATAATTTGAAAAGCATATAAAGAGAAAAGTGATAGGGCAAATAAGTTTTGATGAGAATTCTATTTCCGTTAGGACATCTTCATTTGGGATCATTAGTTTTTGTTGGTTAAGTGTTTATTTTCTAGTTTTTGTTAATTGGTATTGCTTAGTAGTATCCTCCTTGTTTGCTTTGTCATTTGTTTTAGTAGTTTGGGTTAGCTATGTCTCACCAGGCATTGTTACTTCTTTTCATCTTTTTTGGTTATTATAATAAACCTAGAACAATTAGATGCAAATTTTTTTTTACATGTGGGTGACTAATGTTGTTAATATTTATATCTTCTGCTATATGATTGTTTCTATGATCATTTTGAATTTATGGCATCAACTTATGAGTTTGAAATGTAGAATTAGTTATGTTCTATAATCTATAGTGTATTTCGATTGGTTGTTGAATGATCTAAAGTTTAACATTACATCATGTTAATTGCCTTTGCCCCTTTTCTTCCTCCAAGTGTGAATTTAGAGATGCGGTAGTAGAAATAGTCCAAATTGTAAGTATTATACTACTATCCAATACTTTAACAAAACCAATGATTTTGATAAAAGTAATTAATATGTATCACCTTTGAAAATTTGTTTTTTATTACAATAAACTAGAAGATAATGAGTTTAAATTATTGACATTTATGGGATGATAATCAATGATACATTAAATATGAATGTGGCTCCCTACTCCCTAGGAGTTGGGAGTTTTATAAATGTAGGCTCTAGGGAGTAGTTTAATGACTAAAGTTGATTCTTTTTTGTTGTTTAATGGTTCAGTGAACCTTGATGTCATTCATTGGCAGTTCTTATCTTATTCTAGTTTGTTAATGTTCATCCAGCTATGGTTTGATCAGATCTCTTCTCTTCATTATTGTCAGTGTTGGATAATGTTTTGAGTCTATTGACCTAGCTTTGCAATGAAATGCTTCCTGCTTTTCTTTATATATATATATATATATATATATATATATATATGATTTTCACCTTTTTGTTTGCTCGATGATGAGAGTCAACATTCAAGTAAATGACGTAATACATTCTACTTTCAACATTCTACTATGCTTCTATATTTGTATTTAATGCTTTAATTTTTGTTTCTAGATTGAACACACCCTGAAGTGCCTTAAGTTATTCAGTTAGAAGTTTCTTTTAAGTTGGCTTTTGTTTTAATTAGTAGAAATAGAAAAATTGGTTTTTGTATTCATATCTCTACCATAAAATGCTTAAAGGAATGTTATATGAGTAACCACTTATACATGGCACTAGTCGTTATATCATTATCCTACTAGTAGGCATCAAGTACTCCAGCATTGGATTCGCATATGCCCAACCATCATCTGGCACATTCCATTTTGCATCCTCTTTGAATCCCTAAATGTCATGATTGATGCTTTAGGATATTATAGAATGAAAACCTTTTGTCAATGCTTCATATTAAAGCTTGAGTTGGAGAAAAAACAAACATGGTGGATTTAGATTTGAATGTGGTACCTATCTCTTTGCAATCCTAGACATTAGGCATGTGTTACAACAAGTTAGACATTGTCCAAATAAAATGAAGCATCCAACATATATTTAAAGAAATTGGGTGGTGCACAAAGTGGTCAAAAGAACTAAGCTAAAAGAAAAAGATCAACCATAAAAACAAATCCCCATATAGCCAAATCGGAAAAGAGAGGAAAAAATGGGAAAGAATAAAGTGGATAGCTTCTTATATGATTTTGTTCCATGTAAGGAAGCAAAATGTGGTAGCATCTCAATGCATGCTATGATGCATAGACTAACTATATAATATGGTTGATATGCACAAGACCACTCTTAAAATCAAGACTTATTTTATAAATGTATAGTGTATTTCGATTGGTTGTTGAATGATCTAAAGTTCAACATTACATCATGTTAATTGCCTTTGCTCCCTTTCTTCCTCCAAGTGTGAATTTAGAAATGTGGTAGTAGAAATAGTCCAAATTGTAAGTATTATACTACTATCCAATACTTTAACAAAACCAATGATTTTGATAAAAGTAATTAATATGTATCACCTTTGAAAATTTGTTTTTTATTACAAAAACTAGAAGATAATGAGTTTAAATTATTGACATTTATGGGATGATAATCATGATACATAACATATGAATGTGGCTCCCTACTCCCTAGGAGTTGGGAGTTTTATAAATGTAGGCTCTATGGAGTAGTTTAATGACTAAAGTTGATTCTATTTTGCTGTTTAATGGTTCAGTGAACCTTGATGTCATTCCTTGGCAGTTCTTATCTTATTCTGGTTTGTTAATGTTCATCCAGCTGTGGTTTGATCAGATCTCTTCTCTTCACTCTTATCAGTGTTGGACAATGTTTTAAGTCTACTGACCTAGCTTTGCAATGAAATGCTTCCTGCTTTTATGTTCATCCAGCTATGGTTTGATCAGATCTCTTCTCTTCATTCTTATCAGTGTTGGACAATGTTTTAAGTCTACTGACCTAGCTTTGCAATGAAATGCTTCCTGCTTTTCTTTATATATATATATACATATAAATGATTTTCACCTTTTTGTTTGCTCGATGATGAGAGTCAACATTCAAGTAAATAACGTAATGCATTCTACTTTCAACATTCTACTATGCTTCTATATTTGTATTTAATGCTTTAATTTTTGTTTCTAGGTTGAACACACCCTAGAGTGCCTTAAGTTATTGAGTTAGAAGATTCTTTTAAGTTTGCTTTTGTTTTAATTAGTAGAAATAGAAAAATTAGTTTTTGTATTCATATCTCTACCACAAAATGCTTAAGGAAATGTTATATGAGTAACCACTTATACATGACACTAGTCGTTATATCACTATCCTACTAGTAGGCATTAAGTACTCTAGCATTGGATTCGCATATGCCCAACCATCATCTGGCACCTTCCATTTTGCATCCTCTTTGAATCCCTGAATGTCATGATTGATGCTTTAGGATATTATAGAATGGAAACCTTTTGTCAATGCTTCACATTAAAGTGTGAGTTGGAGACAAAACAAATATGGTGGATTTAGATTTGAATGTGGTATCTATCCCTTTACGATCCTGGACATTAGGCATATGTTACAACAAGTTAGACATTGTCCAAATAAAATAAAGCCTCCAACATATATTTAAAGCAATTGGGTGGTGCACAAAGTAGTCAAAAGAACTAAGCTAAAAGAAAAAGATCAACCATAAAAACAAATCCCCAAATAGCCATATCAGAAAAGAGAGGAAAAATGGGAAAGAATAAAGTAGATAGCATCTTATATGATTTTGTTCCATGCACGGAAGCAAAAGGTGGTAGCATCTCAATGCATGCTATAATGCATAGACCAACTATATAATATGGTTGATATGCACAGGACCACTCTTACAAATCAAGACTTACTTTATAGCAAGGATGCAATTTTTGTGTCGTGGGCACTGACCTATGTAACATCCCGAAAATTATTTATTTAACCATAAATAATTATTTTATAATATTTATAATTTTTGGGAATTTTTATGGATTTTTTTTGGAAATGTTGAATATTTTAATATATTTCTCGTTTTGCATGCGCGCTGAGCGGAGCTGGGAAAATAAAATATTTTTCCCGAGGCTGGAAAACTTTGGACTCTAGAAAAGTCGACGGGGGATCTTACTAAACTCAAGATCGGACATAGTTTACGAAGTTTTCGTTTTACGAGATTTTATCTGATAAATAAAATTGCAGAACATTTTATTATCTGAGAGATAACAAAATATTATTTCTACTAACTGTTAATTTTGTCCACTAAGTAATAGTTCTAGTAGATTATTTCTATCTAATTACTTTTATGACATTATCTAAGTGACCTCAAACATCACTTTATCGAGAAACATGCAAAGTTTCTCAAGGAAGCTTCAAGGGAAACTTCTAGGAAGTTTCCTATCAACCACCACACACTCTCTCCTCTCAATTGGGCTGCACGGCTGGAGGGAAAAGGGAACAAAAGACTTCAAGCTATCATTTTTCTCACTTCTCCTTCTCTCCCTCACGCACACTTCTCTCTTTCTCTCTTCCCCCTCACGGTTGCACACCACCATTGTTGAGTCTAAAAATTTTCTTGCTCAAGCCAATTTAGACTATTGTATCTCCTTATCATCTTGAAGCTTTCTTCCTTGTTGGACACCTCTTGACTCTTCCATTTTTGCCATTTACTGCCCAGCTCCAAAGCTTGAAGCTTTGAGGTAAAGTTCTTAACTTTCTTCTCTTTTTTTCTACTTATTTTTGTGGTCCTTAGTCACCATTGTGATCAAGGACTCCTCTTTTCAAGTTTTAGTGGTTGATTTGGTGAGTTGACCATCTTAGGTTTTTCTTGTGGGTGGTGGACGAAAAGATTGAAAGGAGCTTACTTTCCTTATTGTCTCTTAAGGTAAGAGGAAGATTATTATCTTCAACTTATTTTGGTGGTGAGGAACCTATTGTTGTGTTGATGGGGTGGAACCCATTTGAGGGGGGTACCCATTTGTTTGAATGATTTTGGTTGTGTTTTGATTGTTTGGATAGCATGATTTTGATGTATGTTGATGGATTGGTGACTTGGTTGAGCCATAAGTGCTTGTATGATATGATTATGTTATTGTTGAGGTTTGATGTTTGGTTTAGGTTAAAATGGTTTGGAGACTTTGTTTTCTGCAAATTTTTGCTTTGTAATCGATTACCAAGCTTCTGGAGCTGCGAAATGTGTTTTTGGGCAGCTTGTAATCGATTACATGGCTCATGTAATCGATTACAAGGCTTCTGGATAAGATGTAATCGATTACAAGGCTTCTGGGCAAGAGGTAATCGATTACATCTAGCTTGTAATCAATTACAAGGCTCCTGTTAGGCTTGTAATCGATTATCAAGTCTATGTAATCGATTACCAGGCCCCAAATTTGAGGATTTTAGCCTGAAAATGATGGAATTAGAGCTCTCTAACCCTGATAACTTAAATACAAATCTTAAATCTTGAATTGAATGATTAGCATTTATTAAATTGTGAAAAAGACTATTCATCCCAACAAATCAGATAAATAACTTTATGATTTTATTGAATCATATGTGATTGATTTATGAATTTGAACATCTATGATTAACATGATTGAAACAAGCATTGAGAAAGATTTTATAAGAGAAGTATATCATTGTTGGATATACATGAATATGTATTGAGTCATCATGTATCGTGAAAGTCCGATGGACTATTGTTAATGCCAAGTTGCCTAGGAGTTGAATCACACATATGTGCGGGTGCAAATAGATAAGTGTAGGTCTCTTATTGACCTTGGAAGCGTCAGGGTGCGGGTACCTCGCAATGGACAGTTAATAGCTCTTTTGTCCGTGGGGCAGACCGATGCAAACGCACTGATGATCCGGACCGAGACACTGTCCTATATCGAGATATGTGTAGAATGTCTTGTATAATGCCATGATGTGCATATTGATAAATTAAGAATTTTAGCACTTAAAGGCCTCGGCATCCGTGATACAGATATATCTCCTGATCATTCTCTCCGATGTTAGTGTCTAGCTCCATGGAGTAGGACTTTGGTGTCATATGCATATACATAGTGAGTACACATATTACTTGACATATAATTCATATCATGATTTAGAACAGTTATTTTATTACTTTTATAACTGCCTGAAATTGTTAAGTTGTTTATTATCTATTTTTAATGCTGATTATTATTCCTGAAATATTATGTGGGCGTCATGCGCTGTCTTGTTTCTTTACTACCATGATTGGTAATAAATATAGAATGTCTTACCTCTTTTCTGTATTTTTCGCTATTCTATTTTACTTATGTGATTCTCTGAAGACGTCGGCAAGGAAAGAGAAGCACACGAGCTCCCAAGTTTCTGGCCTGACTTTGACTAGTACCTATTCTGACTATGATGGCCCGTCCACAAGGCTTTTTGAGGTATGTGCGACTGACTTTCCTCGGAGGACCGGACTGTTGGCACATCAACTTTAGTTTGGATCGTTGTGTTTATCTGGGAGACGTGACAGTGTTGCTAGCTTGGGGGCGTTATGGTCCGCCTATCTTTACTTGTAGTGTTCGTTTGCACTTAGAATTTTATCTGCTCATTCGTGATATGTGGGGTGAGCGTTATTACTCCCCACAAAAGGATTCATTCCTCTCTATTACCCTAGCCCTCACCTGTAACTCGGTGGCTCCGATGAGAGTTTTCTCTGATGAGGAAGACCCTGAAGATGATCCAACTATGGTTCCTTCTCTTTCTCAGTAGGGGCTGATACTGTTGATGGTCACTGATGGTCATCTTTCTTTTGGGGCTTGATATCCTTTTTGGGGGGTCTGTATATCATTTTTTAGGGGCATGTAAAGCTGCTGACTTCTTTTTGATGAGTCTTGATGTAATTAATGACTTACAGTCTATACTTGAACAATATATATATATATATATATATATATATATATATATATATATATATATGAGGTACCTTTTTCATGGACGTTTGGTTCAATCTTTATGTTTTTCGCTTACAAAAAAAATAATAATATACCTACTTGTGTATCTCCTATAAGGTTAGTACATTTGAATATCTCATTGATGAACAGATTATTAATTATTTTTATAAAAAAAAGGAAAAAGAAAAAAAACCAGGTCTTAATTTATACTTTTGATTTCTGCATCATAAATAATGATGTAACGTTCCCTCTTAAAAAAGGGCGTTACAACCTATAAGTAAAATGCATAATTGTGAAGGACAATTTGAGATTCATGTATTTATACAAGATGCATCTCTTTTTGTCATAAGGTGGTGACTTTAGTAACTTAGAACCTTTTATTCAAAGTATATTTTGTTGTCTACAAAATGAGGAAGAAGAGGATTGAAGAGGTCAGAAGATGCAAACTCAACAGCAACTCAGCCACTAGAAAGACTTCTGGAAGGTATAAGAAAGGTCGTACTTATACCAAAGATCACATGCGTGAATGTTTCATCCTTGAAATGAAGCTGAAACTAACGTCTCCTCAAGTAATATATATGACTTGTGAATTTGTATTGTTAGGCTTCGCTTATAATAATAACAATCACCTATTACTCTCGGCATGTGGAAATAACAATTAGCTAAGATGAATAGAATCAAATAAATTAGTCTATTATGAATCTGCCTCAGTTTCCAGTGTTAATTTCTTGAGGACATAGTGCTCATGATTGACAAAGCTTACTGAAAATCCAAAAAAACAACTAAACAAAAAAATTTCAAAAGTGCTATAAATTACATCTACTTAATTTATGAAACATATCAAAATTAAGGCCTTTATTATGGTGCAATGTTTTTTTATAGTTGTAAATTACAATTGTTTTTGTATTGAGCCTCAGCCACTTAGATGTGGCATCTGGGTGAGTGTGTTGTAGGTAGGCGACGTGGCATACTAGGAAAGAGAAACAAAACTAGTAAAAGGGAGAGAGAAGTACCAGTAAAAGGAGGAGTGAGAAAATGCTAAAAAGGTGGTTCCTTTTTGCTAAAAAAGTTTGTGAATTTGCAGGATTTGTAAAAAAGTTCTTGAACTTATGAATTAAATTACTTTTGTTTATCTAGAATGAAAAGAAACGAAAGTTAGTGAGGAAAAGTTATAGAAGGTGGGTGAAGTAGTAATAGCAAAATTAATGTTTAAAAAATAAGGTTAGTTGCAGTGTTGTATGTGGTTATTAAATTCATGCTTAACTAGTAGTTGCTTTTTTTTTCATGAAAGTGAATGATTTAAGGTTTTGTGTTGCACGAACAATGACTGATACAGTCTTGCACGTTTTGTTCAAGTACCGAGGTGGATTCGAGGTGGAGGTGGGGTGCAACTAAAGAAGCTGAGGACCTAATTAAGACTTTTTCAGGTAATATGAACATTAATAAATGTTAATAGGGTCAGGTGTCATTATGGTGGAAGTAAGATTGAGTGGACTAAAATAAAATATAGTTGGCTACATGTGCATAGTAAAGAATTATGGACAAATGATATATAGGAACGAAAAATGTGTCCATCAATTTGTTTCATGTTTGATTGGTATGGTTACAACATATAACAATTTGTTCCCTATGATTTATGAAAGATCAATGTGGAGCATTAAAAAAAAGCATTAATTTTGTGTGGGAATGTGTAAAGAAGGGAGTTGTTGGAAGGAATGTAACAAAGTTAAATCGTAGTGAAGTTCCAACAATCCACAGTCGACTACAAGCACATGAGTAAGGAAAAATGGACAAATGATATGTAGGAATATGAATATGAATAAATATTATACATGTATTGACTGGGGTGCCATGTTATGTAATAAACAAGTATTTGACTACAAAGTTTACAATTTTTATAATTGTGGGATGTTGTTGTAAGGCATCTTAGAGAATGAATTAACATTGGACTAAAAAAATTGTGTAGTATATTACATCAGCATGTGTAAGAAAAATGAACTGCTAACATATAGGAATATCAAGAATTATTACTTTATTTAAGTTTGGTTCCCTAAGGACGCGTGCATCCCGTACGTTAGTTATAAAGAGTTGATATATGTGTGGTTTACATTATAAGTAAAATAATAGTGTTAAGTTGCAGAGTTAGTTGTAAAGGTTACATCATTTGACATTTTATTTACATAATTTATAAATGTTACATTTGTATAGGAAAATGTTACATAGTATTTGTAACAAGGAAGGACACATTAAGAAGATTTACTGGGGAAATTTAGTTGTATTATAAATAAAGTTATGATCAGGTGAATAAATGAGAATAAAATTTACTTGTTATAAGGTAGAAGTTTTTAATTTAGTATTTTGGATTAAATTTGAAGATATTGAAATGATCTATTAATTTTTTAATTGATTTATGTATAGGAATAGGGATATTTAAGAGCTTCTAGTCATTCCATATAAAGAGAAGGGCATTGAAGTCAACTTAAGCATAAATTGCACAGAAGAATGTGATGTTGATGAATAAGAAATTGAAATAATTGGTTTTGAAGGAAATGTTGATCTAAAATGCATAGAAGAATATGATTTTGATAAGCTTATGGTAGTTAGTTCTGATGATGATTGCGATGGATTTGAAATTGATAGTAATTGTGAAGAGACTGGAGAAGATAGTGGTAATGCAGAAACTAAAGAAAGTTGTTATAAGGAAGAAGAAAATGAAGATGATGATGGTCCATTTGTCCAACATATTGAGAGCTATCTGAAGGAGATATCTTGGGTGTAAAATTTGATAATTTAGATGAAGTTGAGCAATGGTATTTTGCGTATGCTAGAGCTATGGGGTTTGGTATAAGGAAGGACCATGTTAGTCACTAAAAGAATAGTGAAATGACATATCAGAAATGGGTGTGCCGGTGTGGTGGTAATTGGGATGCCAAATATATCAACCTTCAGCAGAGGCAGAAGGGGCCAAAACAATTGACCTAATGCTATTTGTGTCATACACAAAGGACAATGAAGGTTAGCTAGAAAACTTGTTTTGAGACTATGGATGTGCAAGGTTAGATTATCTATGCTTTGGTGATGTATTAATCTTTGATTCGACCTACAAGACAAATACATCCAAACCTTTTGTAGTTTTTGCTAGAGTAAACTAACACTATGACATTGTAATATTTGGATGTGCATTATTAGCATATGAAAGTGTGGGGACGTATAGATGGTTACTAGGAAAATTCTTGGATGCAATGATGGGTAAGATCCCTGTGTCTGTGGTTATCGATAGGGACAAATCGATGACAAGAGCAATAAAGGAGGTATACCTTAATATGCACCATCATTTGTGCTACTGGCATTTGGAACGTTCAATCCAAGTTTGGTCAAGCTGAGTTCATGAAGGCCTTTACCTACTTGATACAACTAATAAGATAATGAAATGAAAAAATAAATATAATGATGTTGTTTTAATAATCAAACATGTATTCGTACATTTATATTTATAGATTATATTCAAATAAAAAATAATGATAAGAGATTATTATAGAATCATTATTACGAGGCCAAACAAATATTGAAGCTAAAGCCCTTGCCTTATTAGGCTCAGGCTAGAGCATGGTCTAATTACATACGTCCAATAGATAGGTGAGTCGTCGAGGGCATACGGCCTGACTTATTAAAAAGCCTGGCTCAGACTAACCCATTTAACAATAAGGTCAGGTCAATGTTCTTTTAAAAAGTCTAATTAGTTCAACAGGGCAGACTTTAATACTTTAAAAAAATTGGCTTGTTTAATCTCTCTCTCTCTCTCTCGCTCGCTCTGTGTGTGTGTCTCTCTCTCTCTCTCTCTCTCTCGCTCGCTCTCTCTCTCTCTCTCTCTGTGTGTGTGTGTAAAATTGGCTTGTCTCTCTTTTTCTCTCTCACTCGCTCTGTGTGTGTGTGTGTGTGTGTGTGTGTCTCTCTCTCTCTCTCTCTCGCTCGCTCGCTCTTTCTCTCGTGTACGTGTGTGTGTGTGTGTATGTAAAATTGGCTTGTTTAATCTCTCTCTCTCTCTCTCTCGCTCGCTCGTGTGTGTGTGTGTGTGTGTGTCTCTCTCTCTCTCTCTCTCTCTCTCGCTCTCTCTCTCTCGTGTCTGTGTGTGTAAAATTGGCTTGACCATTGATTTTGTTTTAATATGATAGTTTAAATTAGCTCATTTAATGAAGAAAAAGACTAGTAGAATAAGATTTTAATAAAAAGAGAGAATATTTGAAATGAGTTTTAATGAAGAGAGAAAATATAACTTTATTACAAACTTTATTTATTATTATTTAATTTTTATTATTTTTTTCAAATTAAGATCATGTAATGATATTTATGATTTTATTCATTAAAAAAATAAAAAGGATAAAAATAAAAAGAATTTAAAATAAATGAAATAAAAATATTTGAAATTAAAAGCATTGACAATTAAAAAAAAGAAATTAAAAGCATTAATATGTATCAAACTTACGCAAAAATAATTGATAAAAGTGCGTCATTTTTGTGTATCATTTCTTTCTATTTAAAAAATAATTATTTTCCTATTTTATATGTTTCTTTTTTTATTTATTTTTTATTTTTTTTTATGAATAATATCATATATATTAAATAATTATATTATTTAAATATCAAATCTAATTATTAAAATTTAAATAATAAATAGTAGAATTTGTAATAAAATTATATTATCTTTCTATATTAAACCAAAGTACACTATTCTCTTTTTTCATTAAATGAATTAATTTCAACCATTTGATTAAAATAAAATCAATGGTTAAGATCTTGACATAAGAATTTAAATGACTAAATTATCAACTAGTTTAAGTTGTTTTTAAAAGAAACATATAGGGTTCATTTCAACCACTTGATAGAGTATGGATTGACAAATTGACTAAGAAGCAGGACCTATAGAGTATGGCCTACCTTAAGAGTAAGTTCTTTACAGGTGTTTGTGTAACATTCTCTTTTTAGTAGGTTAGGCTTGTATATGGTCATAAGGTACCATAATAATTGTTTAACATGTCTGTTAATTTTTTAGACATTTTGAGTTAATTTAGGCACTTTGCCGCAATACAGAACGTGCAAAATAACTATTTTGACTCAGAAAAATAGCATAAATACTAAATCAAAGAAAATAAATAAGGAAAGTTTTATTAATAGGTCGCAAATGGGTGAAGGAGGATGTGGTTAAATTTTGAGGACAAACGGAGTCAGTTTGGTATTTTTAAGGACACTGTAGAGGTATTTTAATACCAGATTGAGAAATAGCAGATATGAAAAATTATGAAAATGATGAGACAAGAATTTAGATAAATCTTAAGGTTTATTCTATAGTTGTTGGAAGTTAAAAAATTTGATTTAGTAAAATTAAAGTATTTTTAATAGATATGAAGTTTGGCAAAATGATCATTTTGCCTTTGAACTTATCTTTCAAAAGATGAGATATTTCTCATCCTTCCTTATCTCTCTCTCACACGTCTTCAATGGAAGAAAAGAAAGAGAAAAGAAAACAAAGAAAAGAAAGAAAAGAAGAGGGGAGGAGACGGAGGCAGAAATGGAGAAAATGAAAGAAAGAAGAAGGAAGAACAAGTAAGAACCAAAGAGGAAAATAAAGCATGGAAAAACATGGAGCCATGGGAACCAAGGTAGGGGGATTTTTCTCACTTTTTCCTTCCTCTATGTTTCAAGATCTGATTTCTTGATGGCTTTGAATGAGATTTCTGATTTGACAATAAAAGATTTAAGCTTTTATGTTTGATTATGATGTGAAAACTTATTTTTCCTCTCTTGTTTCTTGATGATTTTCAAGGCTGAAAAGGGGTTATTAAACCTACTTTTGATTTATGATTTGACTGAAGAATTAGGTGTTTTGATCCATTTTTTATTAAATAAATTAGTGTTTTAAGTTTCATTTATCTTTATGAACTTGCTTGGGGCTAAAAATCACCTAGAGGTTGGATTGGAGTGGCCAAAAATCCAAGATTTTGGCCCAAGGAACAGTGGCACAACTCTTCAAGAGTTTTTGGCCTAGAAACACAGCCCATGTTTGAAAACACGGGCTGGGCCGTGTACCTTTCTGCCACAAGAAATTCTTCACAGAAGAAAACACAATCAGGGTCGTGTCAAATGACACAGCCATGTCCCTCTCTGTAATGAGAATAAGCTCTTGTGGTCTTTATGAAAGTTTTAGCTCTTTCTCTTAGCTTTCCAACACCACTAAAATCACCTTGTTTCGACACCCGTAGCTCAAATTATGATCATTTTATTGAGCAAATGTCAAATGTTGAGATTGAGCTGGATGCGTTTTTTGTTAGGAAATGCATGTTTTGGCATTCTATAAGGCTAGGAGCCTTAGAGAGACCTTAGATAACCCTATTGAGGTGGAGTATCAAGGGGTAATGTGTTGGATTGAGGACATGAGTTTTCTTAAGTGTTAGAATCGCTTATGTATGCTCTTTTAAGAGTGTTAAAATACTTCTATAGGTTTTTGATGAAATATGTGATAAAATAATGCTTGATTGCATGATATGTTTACAACAAGTGAGATTGATTGATAATATTGAATCATATGTGATTGGTTGATGAAATTGAACAGCCATGATGAGAATGATTGAAATATGCATTATGTTACATGATGAATTGATGAAATGATTTTCTCTCATGGGTATCCACTTTGTGGAAATAGGTCGAGTTGGATTTTGGATGTACTTGTACTAGGGTAAGTCTTGGTTAATGGTAAGAGAATATCTGATCTTCTCTATACCATAGTAATTGAGGTTAAGGAAGAAACTTCCTCTTTACTTGAGCTTCCCTAGTCATTAAGTGGTTGAGAATGAGTATTTCTCTCACTACTTAGGGTAATCCTATATCTTGGATAGTTTAAGTAACGTACCTCTCATTCTTGGCCGATGATTGATATTGTGAGATAACATACCTTCTCCTTATCATGATGGATTGAAGTCTAACCTTAACTTTGATATTGAGAAGACGTACTTCCTCTAAGCTAGACATGGGAGGACTGAGCCTAGTTACTCGGAGTAGTTCTGTGTGGCGACGTACGGCCACGAAGAGGTTGATGTGCACTAACCTAAAAGTAGACTACTACCAAGTAAATGATTTTGTAATGCTGGCATGAACAAAATATGAACCTAATGATTTGAGATATGATGAGATTTCTATCATGATATATATTGAGATTGGAAAAGTGATTATGTTTTGATAACATAGATTCCAATTTAATGAGTTTGGACTTGATGCGGTTTTTTATGATTACGACTGATTTTCATAATGATAAATGAACTATCTATTTCGAGAAGAGGAATGACTTAGTTTGGCCTTTAGCCACCTTCCTAGAATAATAATAAATGTTTTGAATGAAAATGAGATTTTTTCCCGAAATAGATGAAATTATTGTGATGACATGGTTTTAAACAAACTACTGAGAATTATGATTCTCACCCCCACTATTCTCTATGGTTTCCATGATAATTCAAGATAGCCAAGCAGATCAGCAAGTGTATGGAGTTTACTTAAAGGATTAGTTAGGATGTTCTTAATTAGGTATTTACCAACTAGTCCTAATAATTTTATTTATTCGATAATATTTGAATATAATGAATGGCGATGTATACTTTGTATATTATTCCTTTCATTATGTATGTAAATTATGCTTCCGTTAAGGCTCATATTTTTTATATTATTAAACTGTTTATTTTATAACTTTGTGGATATTCATAGGTAATGTACTAAATTCTAATTACTGATGTGTAAACCGGATACGTCATTAGTGTTAGTCAAGGTTTTAAATCTCGATCGCGGTCGAGGTCATGGTCGCGTTACGATTTTTGCGATTGCGAGTGCTGCGATGCGGATTGCGATCGCTGCAGCATGAATTTTTTACAACTTGGCACTAATTAAATTAAATTATCTATTTTATTATACAATGTATCATAACTAATAATTTATAATTTTTTTCATTAATAAGAGATATATAAAAGCAATAAATTAATTGACTAATATTAAAATATAAATAAATTAGTAGCTACTCATATTCAATAAAGTTTATACATAATTAATTACTTTAACATAAATAAATTAATAGCTACTCACATATTTAACAAAGTTCATACATGAGTGATTACCTCAACCTCAACACAAACAAATTATTAGTTACTAATATATTAAACAAAGTTCATGTATGAGTGATTACTTCACCACATGGTAGAATGACGTGCTGAATCATAACCTCCATTTTCGCTTTGGTTATCATTATATCCTACTCCGCCAAAGGCATAATATAAAAATCCTGAATTTCTTGGTGGTTCCATTTGTTGTTGTTGATCATAGGAAACATTTGATGAAAGATACTGATAAGGCTCTTGGTAATTCATGGAAGACTGATAGTATGGTGGGGCTGACATAGGTGGATAGTAGTCATGAGACATGTAAGAAGGATGCTGATAATATGGTGGATAGTTGCCTTGACTGCCTTTAAATGATGCACCAATACCAAAATCACCAAAGGATTGTGATACACTAGATGAGGAAGAATAATCCAACATAGTATTTTCACACCTTCTGTTTTTCCTAGGTTGGGATCCACCTTTACTACTACCACTGATTATATCATTAGAAGGATTTACATCTGTCTTCATCCTATAATTTATGAAATTTTGATCACATCTAAAGTATGACTCCTCCTGAAAAGAATGATATGACCCTTCACCTCCTCCTTGACTTTGTTTTGCATTACCACCACTACTAGTGTTATTACTTGGTGGACTTAATCCACTGTCATGACCTTGACTACGTGTTTCACTTAAATCTGAATCATCCTCACCAGCTATTCCTTCACCATTATCATCAGAATCAATAGGGAGCCATTCTAAGTTTTGGATCCTATCCAATAATGGTCCCTCTCTCTCCTCAAGTCATGGAGATAAAGGATCTTCATCCTGAAATATATAATCAAGATTAATAGGATTGAAGCTAGCATCAACCTCTTATTGACTTCTCCTCATAGAGTCTCTCTTTCTCAACTTCATGTTGTAAAATGTAAAGACAAGTTTTTGTAATTTCTGGTACTTCAATCTATTTCTTGTCTTTGTATGGATATAGCTAAATGTACTCCAATTTCTCTCACAATTAGAAGCTGAAGTTGTTTGCCTGAGAACTTTTATAGCTATGCGTTGAAGTTTAGGAGTACAAGATCCATATATCATCCACCATTCAGCTGATTAAATAAATGATTATCCATTATTATGTATAGTAATAAAAAAATAAAAAGTAAAAAACATCTTGCACTTACACATCAAACACCAAAAACTACAAAATCTTACCAGGATTCATTTGTGACCAAGCTCTTTGAGCTTGTGTTATGCCAAATGTCTCTTTTTTATCTCGAAAAAGTAACAACTACAAGCACCAATGATCCATATAAGTCTTAAAAAATTATAAGTTTCTAAACATTAATGTATCACAATTTGGTTCTTAGATGACCAATTATGATATATTCCAAAATCTTAAATGCAAATTAATTCACCTAATTGATAGCTTTGATTTAATTATCAATGTTTACCTCTAATTTGCTTATTACTTTTGTAGTTCTATCCAAGGTTTCCTTTACTACATCTCTTCCATGTTCAACTCCAAATTGAAATTGAGGATTGAGAAAATAACTTTATGAATAAAAATAATAATAATTAGCATCTCAAAATCAAATATAAGTCTTTGAAAAAAAATAAAGTAAATATATTGATATACTTACAGCATGCAAGTCAGAATGCATGAAGAACCATCTTTTGTCAATGATATCATTATATTGAGTGTAGTAACGATAATTTTTTTTGAGTGGATTGCTTTGCTCTATCAATTGCTTCATAAACAAAGCCCATTATTGGTTTGTCATCACCATCCACCAATCTCAAAACCTTGACAATTGACTCAAATACCTTTATAATATCACTGGCCTTACTCCAAAAATCTTTACTCAAAATAATTTTTTTAGCTTCATATGCAGGTCCTAATTTCTCATTTCCCCACTTAGATTTTCTGAATTCCTCAGACTCAAACATATTCCTCAAAGCTTGTTTTTGCTTCACAATTGATTCAACCTGCAAAAACTGTACTGCGAAATGAGTGATTGCTGGATGAATAATTTTTCTACCGCCTGTATACTTCTTCGTAAGATTTACTATCCAAATGTGATTGTAGATAAACAAAGTCACTTTTTTTACATCTTCTAGTATTTTTTGGACATTAGATTTTTTTCCAATATCTTCTAAGCATAAATCCAAGCAATGAGCTGCACATGCGGACCAATAAAGATGCGGTCTTTTCTCTATTAATTTTAAACCAGAAGCTTTTAGTGCCTTCTCATTATCAGTGACCACCTAGATAACATTATCTTCTCCGACTTCTTCCACAACTTTATCAAGAAGCTTAAAGTAATAATCAATGTTTCTACTAGGAACATTAAAAGTATTAATAGATTTTAAGAACACTGTTCCATTGCTGCAATACACTAGGAAATTCATAATGTGCATGTAATTTATGCTATTTGTCCCGCCATCACACATTATTGTCACCCCCTTTCCTTCCATGTTAGTTTAAGTTCATCATCTATATATTGTCTCATAGACTGATATTCTTTTTCCAAGTACACCTCTGAAACCTCATAAGAAGTAGGGAATTTAACTCCTGGTCCCAACTCTACAGCTTCAGTGAGTAAAATGTGTAGCCATGGAGAATTGCATAAGTTCATAAGAAGACGCTCATATATTATCAATTTAGAGACCACTGCTGCTAACTTATTTCTTAGTATTTTCATCATATTTGTATTAATTTTTGTCTGTTTCATACTTTTACTTCTAGCCAAATCAACATCCATTGACCTCATTATGTGTTCAAGATCGCTTGGTTGATGTCGACGAGAAGCTCCACTACTACCACCTGCATGAGAGCTGCCTCCACCTTCATATATAGAATCCAATTTTCCAGTTTGTTGTCTAAATCCTTGTCTGTCTTCCCATTGTCTGTGCAATACAATGCTTTCTTCAGTAGCTTGCCTGATAACTTCGTCTTCATCAAGAAAACCTTCAATATCATCATCTTCATCTCCTCTTAAAAGTGCCACAAGTTCTTCTTTTCTCTTTCTAAAGTCTATTTTCTTTGCTTTATTATCCAACAAAAGCTTCATCATATTTTCTCTAACAAAAGTTGAGACCCTAGCACAACCCTTGACTTCTCCTTGCATGTGTGCAAGATGTTCTTTCAACCGAGTAATTTCACTCGTTAACACTCTACCACAGAATTTGCATTGTACATTATTTCTAGTTTTACCAAGTATAACTCTTCCAAAGTGCCAACCAATATCTTCACTTGGAGCATCTACTGCTTTACCTGTTGAAAATTCTTCTCTTGGTGGCATTGTTTAACCAACCTACATATAAACATATGTGTTTGTAATTTTTTTTTTAAAAAATTAATAATAAATTGTATAATTAAAACTTAAATATTGGTAAAATATGCTTCAAGCTACTTCATAAAATTTGTTAATCGACAAGTTAATTAAAAGTAAATTTTAATTTAATTCTTAGAATTTTCTAAGTTGCTCTAAAAAAATTCCCTCACCCTCAATTTCTTATTTTAAATTTCTAATTTTCTTATCATAATCCCAAAGTTAGTTAATTTTCTAAATCTCTCACCTTTAAATTAATTGAATTTTGAAAAAAAAATTAAGTTAAATTAAACAAATTTCTTATGTTTATTGGGAATTAATTGACTTGGTTCTAATTTTTCTCCTATAATTTTCTCCCTATAATTTCTCCATTTACCCACCACTTTTTCCCTAATTTTTTCCCTCGTCTATTTTCCCAAGCCCTCCTCCCTAATTTTTTCTCGATTCCCAAAATTTTTCCCCATTTCCCGCGCCCCCTCACCACCATTCCCCTCCCATTTTTCCCCTCCTCTATTTTCCCACGCTCCCTCCCCAATTTTTTTCAATTCTCAAAAAATTTCCCCATTTCCCAAGCCCCCTCCCATTTTTTCCCAATTCCCACATCCACCCTCCCCCAGCCTCCCTATTTTTCCCCTTTCTCCCTCATTTCACTCTCTGTTCACTTTCACCCTTCCTCCCTCCCTCCATTTCTCCCATTTCCCATTCGGCCATTCCCGTCCCTCACCCCCCACTCACCCACGGGCCACCACGATTTTCCTCGGCCATAGCCACCACGACCTTCCCGGCCACGGCCACCATGGCCTTCCCCATCCATAGCCTTCCCCGATCCCCACTCCCTCACTCCATCACCTTTCTGTTTCGTCTTCTCCCTTTCTCGTTCCCACAGCAGCACCCAGCCACCCACAGCAACCCAACACCCCCACCCCCACGACCCATCCACAACAACACCCCCATGGCCTCATGATCCACACCTCTAAATAGACATAAATCATGGCTTTGATGAGTTACCTGAGGCTGAGGGTTGAGTTGCTGGCTGCTGCACCACGGAGATCGCGAAACAGAGGTCTCCAGATCAACCTAAGAGGCGGCAGTAGAAGCTCCTTCAACATATCTGAGCTACAAGAGTTTCTCAAGAGGTTAAGCTTTCGTTAGGGTTGATTTGGTGTGTGTTTTTTATTTTTTCTACTGAAAAAATTTGAAAGAAACGGTGTTTGAAGTGAGAAAAACTTACAGAGGAGTGTTGCGGCTAAAACGCCGTTACGCTTCCTCCGTTGTGGCCGCAACACCGTTCCGTTGCGGCTGACGCGCGTTATTTTCAAACTCAGCCCTGTAGCGGGCTGAAGCGAAAACGACGACTGCCATGACCGTTTCGTCGCAGCCGCTACAGACGTCTCGTTCCGAGATTTAAAACCGTGGTGTTAGTCTTTGGGACATTACAGTTCGGATGACATCTAGGTGTGAGTCCATTAACTCCTTTTTAGGGGTTTTTTGGCAAAGCAAACATAGCTTGGTGGAATGTGTTCATCATTTTGATAGTGCATTGAGACAGTTGAGGAATAGAGAAGCGTAGAATTACTACTAAAGCAAGTACACTTCCCCAATGCATACTTCAAGGTTACAAGCATTAGAGAGACATGGAGGCAAGGTTTACATATTGAGTCATTGTTCAATAAATTCAAAGGAGCTTGAGAATGTGGCTTTATTGAACTTTGTTTGCATGGAGGAGGATAATGATGAAAAGGTTTATCGTGTTTTGGAGTATACATTCCTCGACAAAAGGTTTAAGGTTTTGTTTAATGGGAGTTGTCAGGTGTTTCGATGTTCATGTGAAAAGTTTTAGAGTTTTGAACTTCCTTGCATACATATGTTTTATGTGATGAGGCATCTTATCCTGAAAGAAATTCCTTTATCATGCATTAAAGTTCGGTGAACTAAAGATGCAAAGAGCAATCCATTTCCCGAGTCACATTTGTCTACCAAAGGCATTGGATTGGAGATGAGTATGATAATGGGAGCTGTTTTGTCACAAATGCGTAACAGAATGATACATTATGTCACCCAATTTGGGGAGACATTTCAAAAGTCCAAAGTTGGCTTTGTGAAGATGACAGCTAAGTTTGAACAATTTTGTATAGCAAGGCAGGGCCATAGGGGCACTTCTAGAGGCAATGACCGAGTGTCGAAACCCAAGCAGAGTCAGAACCAAAGGATGTGGACCAAGTAGTGGCACACGAAGAGCGAAGACCTATAAATGTTCTGCTTGGCAACAACCTAGCCACACCAAACCAAATTGCCCCCTAACTACGATGATGTCAAGTGGAATCTTTGAGACCGCGACTACATTGGCAATACAAGAATTTGATTTTTCAATTTCAAGGGTCAATCATGTTCCCTTGCATTTACAGTAAATAGTTGACAACCTAACACTCACTTTCCTGCATTGCATGGTTGGAATTGATCTATTATATTTTAAATGGGAATAATTTTGGTTTTGTTTTTCTGTTTGGATTTTGGTGTTAGAGGTGATGGTGTTTGCTGTTTTGATCTTGTAGGGGCATCGCTATGGTGGGTCCAGTATACGTAGTAGTGAACATGACAGTGAGTTTGCATTTCCAGGCGTGAACAGATTGTCGCAATCGTCTGTGCAGGGCGGACAAAGGTTTTTGGTAAGAACAGGGTACTGTTTCTATAATTGTGCATTAATCTGAGTTGAATTTGTTGTGTAGGTGAGTAGTGAAGCATTATTAGTTTCTGACATTATTCCTATAAAATCATTGTCCATTAATTTTGTTATTCAGGAATTTTTGACACTGTGAACACTATAGGAGATTCTCACCGGCTTGGTTTTAATTTGACTTTGGGTGTATGGATTGTTGGATGGAGGATGAAAAGAATTGAAGGAGTTTTACTCATTTTCTGAGTACCCTATTCAGTTGCATCTCAATTATCTTGGGGGAGGTGTTTTTAACATGTACCTGTATGATAAGAAAGGAATGGAATTTGACTATCCTGTTCTTGAGGGGATCATTTATCGTCGTCCATTGATGGGAATGTTAATCAAGAGTCTTCCCAATCTATTTCTTGTACAATCAATCTAAGCAAGAAAAAGCTTGATCAATATGGACTGGTTAGCATCTTTAAGTTTCATTGCTTGGATGTTGTGTGTATCATGTGTTGTGGTAAATTTTATTTGCTCTACATATTCTGTTCTTTTGTTGTAGTATCTGCCTGTAAGTCTATTTGTTCATATTTGTACTGTTTTGGACCGTAAACCGGGATCCTACCCAGAAGGGTTAACCTGGCACACGCTCCACCTTATTCCTCTATCAACACCCCGGAAAGGACTGTAAGACCTCGGAATGCATAACTCCTGAGGATCAGGGAATCAACAGATCTTCGTAACTGTTGATATGAATCTCTTTGATTTTATAACCTCTCCTCACAATAAATGACTATAACGTCCACACTCCAATAATATCTGCATTGAATGCTCTGACTCCAATCATGCTCCATAAAGTTCAGGCTAAGAAAACCTAAACAGGTAACGATTATTGAATAGCATACACCTGAGTACACTATCTGACTTGAGCATCGGAATCCTTTTTGCAGGTACCACCCCCGTCAAACCTTGACAGTGGAACGCAGCTGCAGAAGGGAGGAAACCACCGAACCATACCTTCCACAAGTATCCATCTGAATTCGTTCAGAACATTTGGCGCCGTCTATGGGAACCTGATAAATTACTATTCCCATGTTCATCATGGTGAAAATAAGGCAAAATCAACGAAGAGGAAGTACTGCGCATGCTGCCCCTGCTCATGGACAGGGCCCAGCGGTTCAGCGCGACCCTCCTTCCGTCGCACTACCAGAAACCTCCATCGTAAGGAGCAAGTCTATTGTGGTAGAGACGCTCAACGGGGGACACGAAACTTCAGCATCAGCTGAAAGCCCAGTCTCCTCGCGAAGGATCTCTGTCCGGGATAGACTTGTCTACCCCCAAACTGGAGAGAATAACGTAAATCAAGGTGCAAGGGTCCTAGCGCATACCCGCTTGGGAATCCCCAACTTGGATGATGACCATTCACATTACGAAGACAACTTGCAGTCTGGAATGGCGAGGAATGAACTTCGAGAATTACTGCGCCAACAGACCGCACTGATTGATAACCAACGGCGTCAGTTGGAGGAACAGCGCTGCCGTTTGGACAACTTAAAAAGGTTTGCGCAGGCTGGCAATGAGAGTGGTGAGCGAGTCGCAGTTCAAAGGGATACCCATCATGTCGGTGCCGGGGTCATAGATAACAGTGACCCAGTCCCCAGCTGCCAGCAGCAATTCTCTGACGCCTTAATGGCGTACAGGGTCCCGAGGAACTTCAAGCCCCCGAGCAACTTAGAGCCCTACGATGGGACCACGGATCCGCAAGAGCACTTGGATGCTTATACCCAGTCCATGCAGCTCTACGGGTATACCCCAGAATTGTTATGCCGTGCTTTTCCACTCTTCCTGAAGAAGGATGCTCTTCGTTGGTTCGTGACCTTATGGACAAAAATTACAGGATGGGGGGACCTCACGCAGTGATTTTTGTTACATTATACCACTGCCAAAGAATGACCGAAGTCAATTGATTCTCTCTCTGGAATTCGCCAAAAGAGTGATGAATCCCTGCGCGAGTATATCAAGAGATTCAGTCATGCTTGTGTGGGTATTGAAAACCTCGATGACAGGATAGCCCTCCATTATGCCAGAAATGGTCT
Source organism: Ormosia semicastrata (assembly GCA_029884595.1). NCBI lineage: Eukaryota > Viridiplantae > Streptophyta > Magnoliopsida > Fabales > Fabaceae > Ormosia > Ormosia semicastrata. Next base: position 20,554,521 of record JAQQTO010000042.1, on the reverse strand, counting down.
ACGGACTGATTCAGACTTCTTCCGGTCACTGGTAAAAAAGAAGCCGGCCAGTTTAGATGAGTTCCACTTACGGGCAGATAAGTACGTGGAACTGGAATAGATTACCAGGGCAAAAGAAAGCCTTGAGAAAGGTGAGCCAGTTCAGAAAAAGAATCACAATTCCGGCCAGCCCCAAGATCCCTCCAAGAGTGAGCGGTATAGGCCCAAGTATTCTGAGTATACTCCTTTGAACACCCATCGAGAAACAATCTTGAAGGAGGTCCTTCAAACCGAGTTCCAGGATATCAAAAGGCCACCACCCGTTAAAAAACAATCCCAGAGGGATCATTCAAAGCATTACAGGTGGCACAACAGTTATGGCCATGAGACCGAAGATTGTTATCACCTCCAAGATGTTATCGAGTCCCTAATCAAAGAGGGACGTCTGCAGAAGTACATTAGTGGTTTTTGTGGCAGTCAAGACCACGGAAGGGGAAGGAATCAGAGACGAAGCCGAAGTCCACGGTGGAGTCCAAATCAACATCATCAAAGAACTCGTAGTCCGGCTGGAAGAAACCGAAGTCCCGTCAGAAGATCTCAAACCCCGACACGCCGAGATGGGGAGAACAGACAATGACCAAACCGGGATGCCCAAGAAGGCAAATACCGGAAGGATAGATTAATCCACACCATCGCAGGAGGGTTCGCTGGAGGAGGAATGTCAAATAATTCCCGAAAAAAGGCACTTTGGACGGCAGTTTTAAGCGTGTCAAGTTCTTCACTAAGACCACCCGCCCGAAATAGTGGAGCACCTCCCATCTCTTTCTCCAAAGGTGACTACAGCGATATCATCCGGGATCATGACGACCCACTAGTAATCTCCGGAGTAATATCCAATGCCGAAGTCCGTCAAATTTTTGTGGATCAAGGAAGTTCGGCAGATATCATGTTTATGGACGCCTTTGAAATGTTGGAATTCCCTTTATCTGAATTAACACCATATGAAGGTGAGCTCACTGGTTTATCTAGGGAGAAGGTCACCCCGGTGGGATACTTTGATACTTTCCTGACCTTGGGTGATGACAGCGCATATAGAACCGTGAAGGTGAGATTATTGGTTGTGGATTGTCCCTCGGCCTACAACATCATTTTGGGACGACCTACGTTGAACAGCATTACCGCTGTAATCTCCACCGCCAACCAGGCCATGAAATTCCTTAACCGGGATAATAAAGTGGTCATGGTCAAGGGCGATCAGATTGCAGCCCGTAAATGTTACAATGAAAGTCTAAAAATCAATAGGCTGTCGAGAAACAAGAAGGCGCACACACCCATCCCAACCCACCAAGTCAATGTTTTAATGACCGAACTGGATGCACGAGAGAAAATCCGAGGCACTAGACCCCAGCCCGATGGAGACTTGATCCCGTTACAGCTTGGTAATGAACCTAATCACACCACCAAAATTGGGGCGAACCTCGATGAGTAGGAAAAAGCTCAATTGATAAAACTCTTGCAAAAGAATAAAGATCTTTTTGCCTAGACATCTGCTGATATGCCTGGAATTGACCCCGCTTTCATCTGTCATCATTTATCTATTAAACGAGATGCAAAGCCGGTCTCTCAAAAGAAGAAGAAGGTTGGCCCAGAAAGGCAGCAAGTCATTGAAGGACAAGTAAAAGAGCTCCTGAACGCCGGATTCATCAGGGAGATTTCATATACCACCTGGCTGTCAAACGTTGTCTTGGTTAAAAAATCCAACGGCAAGTGGAAGATGTGTGTGGACTACACCAACTTAAACAAGGCATGCCGTAAGGATCCATACCCCTCCCTAATGTGGACAAGCTAGTTGATAGTTCCTCTGGTTTCCAACTACTGTCTTTCATGGATGCTTATTCTGAGTACAATCAGATTCCGATGTACCCCGAGGACGAAGATAAAATTGCGTTCATCACCGAAAAGGCAAGTTACTGCTACAAAGTAATGCCTTTTGGGTTGAAAAATACCAGAGCTACATATCAGAGAATGAAGAACAGGGTCTTTGAAGATCAGATAGGAAGAATGCTAGAAGTCTATATCGATGATATGATAGTCAAGACCTCGTCGTCAAGATCACACACCTCGGATTTAGAAGAAGTGTTTGAACAGCTTAGGAAGCACAATATGAGGCTTAACCTAGAGAAGTGTGCATTCGGGATCCAGGCTAGAAAGTTTCTGGGGTTCATGTTCACACACCGGGGAATTGAGGCAAACCCCGACAAGTGTAAGGCCGTGCTCGACATGCACAGCCCCCGGAATGTGAAAGAAGTACAACAGTTAAATAGACGGACCACGACTTTTACACGTTTCCTGGCTGGAGCCGCTCACAAATCCCTCCCACTCTTCAAATTGTTGAAAAAGGGGACCGGGTTTGAATGGACTCAGGAGTGCGAAGACGCATTCATCTCCTTGAAAAATATCTTGTCATCCCCTCCAATTCTCACAAGACCGGAGCCAGGAGAAACGTTGTACATATACCTCTCCATTCACGAGGAAGCCGTTAGTGCAGTACTTGTCAGAGAAACCGAAGGTGTCCAGAAGCCGGTCTATTTTGTGAGTAAAGTATTGCAAGGCCCCGAGCTCTGGTATCAGAAGATCGAGAAGGTCGCATTCGCACTCATCGTCACGGCCAGAAGACTAAGACAGTACTTCCAATGCCATGCGGTGGTGGTAAGAACAGATCAGCCTATCCGACAGATATTGCACAAACCGGACTTGGCAGGAAGGATGATTGCATGGTCTATCGAGCTTTCCGAGTTTGGAATCACCTATGAACCTCAAGGCGCAAGCACTCTCGGATTTTCTAGCTGAATTAACCTCGAAAACAAACAAAGTAGAAGAAAAGCAATGGACCGTGTTTGTTGATGGGTCCTCAAACCCAAAAAGAAGTGGTGCCAGGGTAATAATAGAAAATTCTGATGGGGTCACCATAGAAAATTCCCTCAAGTTCGAATTTCCCACCTCGAACAATCAAGCTGAATATGAAGCGTGCATTACCGGACTAACGATGGCTAGGGACTTGGGTGCCTCCAAACTTAAACTATGCAGTGACTCCCAACTCGTAACTTCACAGATCCGAGGTGATTATCAAGCAAAAGAGCCACTTTTACAGAGATATTTGCTGAAAGTAAAGCAACTTCTCTCAAGTTTTCAGTCGGTACAGGTAGAACACATCCCAAGAGAGCAGAATTCAAGGGCCGATCTCTTGTCCAAATTGGCTAGCATTAAAAGCCTAGGTAATAACTGCTATGTGATCCAGGAGATCATCCAACAACCATCAATCGCTGACATGGCAATTTTCCAGGTTGACGGCGAGGAGCACGATTGGACTATACCATTGGTGGAGTACTTACAGTTCGGTAGCCTCCCTGATGACCCAAAGGAAGCTTCTAGGCTAAAGAGAACCGCGGTCAGATATACTATCTATAATGGGCAGCTTTACCGATGGGGATTTTCCTTACCCCTCCTCAAGTGCCTTACGCCGAAGGAGGCCAAATATGTTTTGGCCGAAGTTCATGAAGGAAGTTGTGGACACCATCTGGGAGGGAAAGCCCTAGCTTTGAAGGCTCTCAGGGCAGATTACTACTGGCCGATAATGGAAGCAGATGCTCTTGCACACGTTCAAATATGTGATACGTGCCAACGGCATTCGGATCACTATCACGCCCCACCTGAAGAACTATCCACGATGTCCATACCATGGCCATTTTATCAGTGGGGAATGGACATCCTGGGTCTGTTCCCGCAGGCTCCCGGGCAGCTGAAATTTTTTATTGTTGCAGTGGATTGAAGCTGAGCCCGTAGTCACCATCACCTCGGCTCGAGTTTAGAAATTTACTTGGCGTCACATTATTACTAGGTTTGGTGTCCCAGAGTCAATTGTTACAGATAATGGGACGCAGTTTAAAGACAAGGGGTTTGAAGAACTACTTTCTGGGCTGAAAATAAAACATCATTGTAGTGCAGTCGAGAACCCCAGGACAAACAGGCAGGCCGAAGCCGCAAATCAGATCATAGTCTGAGGATTGAAGAGAAGGTTAGATGAAGCAAAAGAAAACTGGGCCGAGCAGTTGGACCACGTCCTTTGGGCCTACCGAACTACTCCCCACTCCTCGACGAGCGAAACTCCTTTCAAACTAATATTCGGATATGAGGCTATGATCCCGGTGGAAATTGGAGAGCCAAGCCTGCGTTCTCAGAACTTCTCATATGATGATAACCCTAGGTTAATCAGGGAGGACTTAGACCTGTTGAAGGAAAGGAGACGCATTGCCCACATACGAGATGTTGCGATCAAGCAGAGAACGGCATCTTGGTACAACCTGAAGGTCATTCCGAGAATATTCCAGCCGAGCGACTTGGTACTCCGCAGAGCCAATGTCAGTGGAAGGAATGCCTCCCAAGGAAAACTAGCCCCTAACTGGGAGGGTCCTTACCGCGTTGTAATCAACACCGGCAAAGGAGCTTATACCCTAGAGACTTTGACAGGGAGGCCAATAAAAAATTTTTGGAATGTAGACAAACTTAGAAAATACTACAGCTAAGTGCCTTGTCAGGCCTAGTCTCCTAGTTAAACTTTGTTTGATCTGCCCAGAATTGTTATGAAACGCACATTATGAGATATTCAATAAAGTAAGTGTTATTTTTTCTATTGTGCTGTTTATTCAATTCAGTTTTTAATTTTTCAATTACTTCATAGTACTAACCGAGATGTGTTACATAGTCCGTGCAATAGAAAAATCCTATATTGGAAAAATTCTAGCACCAAACTAAAAGCACGAAATGACCACGGCAAGGACTAGTATTTTAAAAACATCGTCGTGAGGTATCCTAAAAAGGACCCCGAACATCGTTTCTTACCTTTGGCACGGGTCTTAAATGCCAGATTTATTTGGACATTGGATCCTAAGCCAAGGTTTAAAGTAGTTCTACAAAGAATAAAGAATATGGCATCTCGATCAGCAAGAATAACGATAATTGATAAAGCCCAAAGTCTGGGTTGATATTTACAAAAATAACTAGGGTATAGATAAACCAAAACCTTGCACAGAAGGTTCAAAAAAAAAAAACCCTAGTTTGCAGCTGAGTCCGGACCACGGATATTAGAGTCTTCGGCCAAATCTGAAGAAGCCACACGAGGAGCTACAAGAGATCCCTCCCGAACCACCTTTCCGGAGTCAAGCCCGTCCAAAACTAATGCAACCCCGGGGTTGAAATGTTGAACTTGGCCGATAGCGTTACTGAATTGATCTTCCTTTATCTTGGTACACAACGATATCAGCTGGTTGACATCGGCCTGAAGAGAGGTAATTTTAGCCTCACACCACCGAGACTTGGCTCGAGAATTGTCACTTTCAGCCCGGAGCGCGGTAATCTGCTTCTGCTGCTCAGTCAGGGTGGCCTCCTTTGCCTTGTTGGCATCCTTCAAAGCAGCTACTTTGGTTTCTAACTCCTTCACCAGAAGTAAAACTTCATCTTTGGCCTTTGCAGAATCCTCCAAATCCTTGAGGGCTTTGGTTTCACCCCTCTTGACCGCTGCCAGTTTGTCCGCCATTGCTCGTTCATGCTCCTTGAGGGCGTGCTCTAAGAACCGAGCTTCGGCAGCAATATGGATCCCTATGTTTTGGAAAGCCAACAAAGCTTTCTTTGGACTGCGTCGGGTAAAGTGATCCACAACCTCTTCATCAAGAATATGAAAGTCAATAAATTCCCAGGGATCGGCTTCCTCACGAAACAGCTCTATTGGCCTAGAAATTTCTTCTGTCGTTATCCTCTTACTTCGGCCACTAGACTGCCCTTCTTCCAATGCCGCCCTCTTGCATCCCCGAGGTGATTCAGGAGAATCGTCCACATTGATAGGTTCCACCACCTCAGAAGGAACCTCGGGTATCGTGCTCGTAGGGGACGACATGAACCCCATTAGAGAACTCATTGGGACGTCAGAATTCCTTGCCTAAGTGCCTCCAAAATCGCCAAAGAATCGCCACCCACCCTCTCGGCTAAACTCTCTGCAAAACATAGAAACAAAATCAGATGCATTAAAACATTAGGCATTTAAATATACACCATGGCTGACCGACGTTACCTACCACGGTCCAAAGTTCATCGTCATTCGGACTATCTAAAATATCTTTAGGACAGATCTTGCCGACCTCTTCAACCCACATCTCAAAGAAGTTTACATATTCAACCTCTTCATCGGTAAGCTGGTTGAACTCCCTCTCAAATGATTGAGTAGGAATGCTCCATGCCGCCGGGTTCCAGTAAAGGCTGAATACTGTCTCTTCACCATTACCCAGCCAAAAGGGACGACTACTGCTCACCGCCTTCAATTTGAAAAATTTCTCCTTGAAGTCATTGTAACTCTCCAAGTACGGCAAGAATACAGCCCTTCCTTGCCGAGATCGAATTGAGAGCCAAGACTGCTGTCGAGCACGAGATCCAAGGGTTGAATACCGGGTATGGAAATAGAAGAATGCCCCGTCAGAGCATCGCAACCCCACTACCCGACATATTCTTTCGAAGGCCAGGATGTTTGCCCAACCGTTGGGATGAATTTGACTGGGGGCAGCATAAAGAGTCCGGAGAATAGTAATATAAAAATTGTTTAAAGGAAGCTGTAGTCCGAACCGTGTGAAAAAATCCTCGTAGAGATATATAAAGTGCTCGCCTTCTTCACGGGTCCAACACACTCGTTCTCTCCCCGGGGACAAAATCACGAACTCATCGTCCCTTTCACCACCCTCGGTGAGCTCCAGGTATTCCTTCAGCTTATCTAGTTCAGCGCCGGACTCATAACGAGATATCCTGTCATAGGCATCATCTGCAACCCACATACAGGGTAACAAAGGACCTCGGCGAATCCTAATCGCCTGCTCCGCTTGTTGATCCGAGGTCGGGGCAGGAGCTTCACCTCTTGGCCGCCTTCTTCTGGCTATTTAGTTTCCTAGAAGACACACAGAGGCCTAGGGTCAGAACCAAAGATGTTCAAAACATCCAAATATGGCAGTGGGTAATCAGTAAACTAACACCCAAGCACCGGCCTCTGCACCCACCGAGACTTAAGCCTCGGAAGGACATCCCTGCCCGCCGTACGCGGAGCAGAAGGGGAGGTGCAACATCAGGCAATGCCGTTGGAAGGGGGAACGAAATAACTATCCCCAAAATTGACAGAAGAGGAAAACAAATAGTCCACCAGAAGGACGTTCGCATGTTCAAGATATAAATAAAAAAAGTGTTTAGAGGAAGAAAATACCTTGACAAAGGCTAGTAGAAGCTTTAAAATGCAAACACTGCCGCTGACAGCCGCGAAAACTTGTCGATTTTCCTCTCAGGCAACCAGTTTTTAAGCAGAAACAGTAAAAGGTAAAAAATGGAAGGACGAAGCCCTATGTATAAAAGCTACGGTTAGGGGACATTTCCATCCATTCAATCTGAATTTGAAAAGATGTTCATTATGGCGCGCAAAGTACTATGCAAGACCCCTTAACCACAGCAAGCCACGTGGCCCACGTTGCTGTCATGGCAGTTGAGGGGATGGCCGCTCAGCAGACCCAACCAACCCTAGTATCTCCAACATCTACAAAATATTAAAGACCCCGGCTCATTACATATCCCGGTAAATCCCCTCACGATAACAAATACCCTGGTTTAGTTGCTTAAACTTTGCACTTTATCTGTCTCGACAAAGTACAAAGCTGGGGGCATGTTATACAGGGCGAGCATTGGACTCACCCCGGTACAATATAAATTCCACAAATAAAAAATGGTCAAAGAAGTCGCTTGACGGTTCAATTAGATTTTATTTCATTTCATACATCGTCATACATCAATACAAGGAGAAGGAGAACATGGGATATGAAAAGGTTAAACAGCACTGACGAGCCCGGAGGCCAACTTTTTGCTGTGAGCTTTCACATCCAGATTCTTTAGAGCACACACCAGTCTCTTCCCTGTTGAGACTTCTTGAAAAAGTGGATTGGCTTCAAAAAATTGAAGATAACCGAAACAGAACACTGCCGCAGGCTTAGGAAGTTTCAGCCATACCACTCATCGGTTCCACTCACAAGGATAAAAGAAGACCGACGTGTGTCCTTTTTGGTTGAACAGAGTTGGGCTGATCATGAAGAAGTTCATTCCACTGGAGCCAAACCAGTTTCATGATCATTCCAGGATGTTTGGAAGCAATTACTTCAATGGTCCCCCCGGCTTATCTAAAAGGAGGACCAAGAAGGGCTCTATTTCTCCAATTACCTCCGTCCAACATGACAGGGATTACAGAGCTTCCCAGCGAAGAAGTATGAATTAGACATTTCTTTGTACGCTGGGAAGGTAAAGTCCCCGTCCTCATTACGCTGGGAAAGAAAAGTTCCTAATGAAATAAGCTTTTTGGCAGAAAAAGAAGTATCTTCAAGTATTTTAGGAAAAGCAGAAAAATGGTGGCCTTCGTAGAAGGCAAAACTTCTCTAACTCCCTCTGAACACAAGCACAGGCGTAAGAATAGCAAAACCATTCTGAAAGATTGCAAGATAGAGGAAAAAAGGAATAAGAGGAAAAAGGAATGATTATACCAGGCTTGAACCTTCTGTATTTATAGAGCGGGAGGCTTTGACCGACCCTACGAATCAAATCAGCGGCATTAAATGCTTTCCCTTTCCTATTGGTTACGAGAGCAACGGATGTTTTGGAAACATTGAAACTGATCCTCTTTTAAAGGATCCTTATCTCCCAATTAAGTCAGAAGCAACAGTTTCCAAAGATAAGGATTCAGATTTTTATAAGTTTCAAAAGGTCTAGGAACAAGATCCAGATTTCGAGGAAGTAGCAAGATCCAGACTCCGAGGCAAGGGGTACGGATTTACCGATCTCCAACCCTGAAGACATTTTAATACAATGAACGTCGACTTTGGCACGAGACATCACGAAACCTGGCTTAGAAGTCAGGGCATAGCCCGTTAAGTTTTATGAAGCTGAATACCTTAGCACTTGACTATCCTGTCAAAGCACCAAGCTGGGGGCAACTGTTCTGGACCGTGGACCTGGATCCTACCCAGAAGGGTCAACCCGGCACACGCTCCACCTTATTCCTCCATCAACACCCCGAAAAGGACTGTAGGACCTCGGAATGCATAACTCCTGAGGATCAAGGAATCAATAGATCTTCGTAACTGCTGATACGAATCTTTTTGATTCTATAACCTCTCCTCACAATAAATGACTATAACGTCCACACTCCAATAATATCCGCATTGAATGCTCTGACTCCAATCATGCTCCATAAAGTTTAGGCTAAGAAAACCTAAACAGGTAACGATTATTGAATAGCATACACCTGAGCACACTATCTGACTTGAGCATCGGAGTCCTTTTTGTAGGTACCACCCCCGCCGAACCCTAACGGTGGAACACAGCTGCAGAAGGGAGGAAACCACCAACCTATACCTTCCATAGGTATCCATCTGAATTCGTTCAGAACATGTACAAAGAGACATCCTCACTGCACTATTATAGATACTAATGGCAATCAGTATATCTGTAATCTTTTGTGGGATGGTGAGAGAAATAATTTAGAGGTGAATATTGGCAGAGGCTGGCCTATTTTCAAGTAGCAAAAGGGATTGAGGCCAAGAAACAGCTTGAATTTTGTATTGGAAGATTCTGATGATACAATTTTCAAAGTCTCTGTGGTCCATGCTGATTAAGCTGTTATGAATTATTATGGATTTGATTAGCTATATTTTTCAGATGAATGTATTGGAGGCAATTTGTAGGCCTCATATTATAGTTTCTATTAGTCATAGTAACCATCACCCAAGAGGGGGTGAATTAGGTGATCACAAATTTTTAAAGTAATTTTGAGAAATTATACATTTTGATATACTCAATTAATACATACAGCGAAATAAGTGTAAAAAGATATAACTATTGTAGATTACTCAAATACAACTTGAGTTATAGGATAAATCAAGTAAATAATCTAGATATCAAGTTCTTAAAATCAAAACAATAATATGACAAGATATGCAATAAATAAATATATTACACTAAATATTAAAATTAAAGAGTGTAGGAAAGAGAGAATCAAATTCAAGAATTTATCCTAATTTAGTCACTAACCACTTATGACCTACATCCAGTTCCCAAGCTTAACTTGATATTTTTTTTTCACTATCTTCAAGCTTGAACTAAGTGCTTGATAAACCTTTACAAAGAAGAGAACTCCTCACACTCTTAGGATACCTCACCCTTAGTGTTTGAGTCTCACAACCAAAGGGATACCTCACCCTTATCCCAAACTTAGAAGGATGCCTCACCTTCTTATAATTTCTATTTTCAACAAAGGGATACCTCACATTTTGTGTACAAACCTTGAGGGATACCTCACCTTCAACCTTTTTATAGGGACATCTCACCTTTAATCTTACTTGAGGAATACTCCACCCTCTTACAAGTTTTTACAACAAAAATTACAAGATACACTCTCTTAAAGAGTAGATATATAGCACCATAATATCAATATCTAAATATATATAACATACAAGGAGATACTTAGCATTACAATGTCACTACATACTTACTAATCAGATAGATATATCCATAATGTTCGTTGGAAACATTACAGAGAGCCATATGAAATACAAAAAACATAAACATCATAGTAAAATGCATGTATGTATATATATACAACATTAGCCTTAGTAAAGGTTTGAAGTATTACATAATTCTATACATTTCAAAAGAAGTACTAAAAGATACAACATTTATAATATAAACTATAAGGATAATTTACTCTTTAGCTTCCTTTTTCTTCTTACTCTTGGAAGAAGTTTCACCTGGAATTACATGGTATACAGTGGGGTGAGAAACATCATTTCTTAGTATGAGTAAACTAACACCAGCACACATAGTATAATAAACATAATCTTAATACATGCTAAAAAGGTATGTTTAAAGCATCTTCAATGTCTAACTTTAGCATCTAGATAAACCAAGTGAATATAGATCTCATATATACATACTTAGTCAACTTAGAACTAAGATGTAAAGCTTATGAATACTAATTTAGTGTATTATCTTATGGTAAATAGAGGAAAAGTTCATCCTCACATCACACGTATCCTGACACGCTGAGAAGTTTGGGCTGAATCCTTGATCAAAAGAATCTTACGGACTCCCCACTTATCTCTTTCGGCCTTAATGATGGTGTACAACATCAAAGAATACTCACAAAGATCAATACTACCAATCATTCCTATCATAGATATATCTAAACACCAACTCATCACTCATTGCTCTTCAATGACATACATTACCACAAAAGTGGCCTAAGGTGCTAGATACTTACCTAAAGCAAAATATAACTCTTGAATGCTCAAAGGTTTAAACTTTCTCATACAAGTTAGGTGATAATTTTCCTCTTGAAAATATCTCTGTTTGTGCATTAACACACTTTAAGAAACATATACTAATGATTCCATTTATCCAAGAACTTGAAAACATCATATTGATATTTTTGGAGTTCTAGGGCCGCACGCTGCGACATATACTTGGGCATGCCGCGATGCCCTAGCCTCGGGTTTCATTACTAGATGTAGCATCACTCTCAAGCCGCGGTGCCACACACCTCACGCCGCAATGCACGCAGCAAAACCAACCTCACGCTGCGGTGTAACCCTTAACGCCGCGGGGTGCATATCAGAAACCAAATTCTACAAAATTCTACAGAACCGTGGTACTGTTCCATTTATTCTTTTCTTGGATTTTGGTCATTCCAAATCAGCTTCTAAGTGATTCTAAGTCCCTAATCAGTTCTTAAAAATATAGGAATCATCAATCACAAACTTAAATCTTTTAATTTGGATTCAAGCACCAAATCACACATAACTTGACCTAAACCCCTCTTTTGGGCATCAATGGTCTAAATGAGATCTTCTAAGCTTCTATCTTCAACTTATGCTATGAACAAGTCATAAATGATCAAAGAAACACATTCTTTCAAGCCAAACACATCAAACATCTCTAGAATTCAATTTGACCTATTAAGCACCAAGGGTGCATCAATGGTGAAAATAGTGAAAAGAGATAAATATGAACATAAAACCCCTACCTTTGGCAACTGTGAAGAATATTCAAGTTTGGTTGGATCTCAAGCCTTGGCTTTCCTCTTCCTTAGTTTTTGTTTCCTCTTTTTTCCTTTCTCCTTGCACGTTTTCTATTTTCAGATTTGTGAAGCCATGAGTGGAGGCTTATAAGGAGATGTCAAATGTCTCATAAACCCCTTAAGGTCATAACTGATAAATCCTAATATGCTATAACCACTTAGAATTAGATAAATCAAGATTTTCAGCTTCCAACAACTTTAAAATAAATACTAAGATTCATACAAAAAGTTATTTCACTATTATCTGATATTTTCATATCTACTACTAGTCAATCTGGCTATAATTAGACAACCAGTATGCCTAAAAATGCCAAACTAACTCAGTTTACCTTGAAACTTTAACTGTAACTTATTTCATACATTTGTGACTTAAAAATAAATTATCCATATTTATTTTCCTCGTCTAAGCTATTTATGCTTTATTTGAGTTATTTTAAGCTACTATTTACACTCTGATTTATAATTAAGTACCTAAACTAACTCATATTATTACAAAATTAAACACACATGTTAAGCAAGTCATATGCTACCTTTTGAACACATACATAAGTCTAACATATCATTTAAGATATTACATTTCTCCCATCCTTTTTAAAATTTTGACCCCAAAATTGTTCACCTGAAAGGAACAAATCCATGTAGTCCTGTTGCAAGTGGGACTCTAACTCCCAAATAGTCTCCTCGGTGTCATTGCCACCCCATAAAACCTTCACTAGAGGAATCTGCTTACCTCTAAGCTCTTTGACCCCTCTGTCTATGATCCTTACTGGATGTACATCATAAGACAAATCATCCCTTAAAAGTTAATGTTCTATGATATGCAAAGGATCTGGAATATACTTTCTCAACTGAGATACATGAAAAACATTATGAAGGTTAGACAAACTGGGAGGAAGGGCTATCTGATAAGCTACGGGTGCAACTTTCTTCAGAATTTGGTAGGGACCAAGAAAACAAGGATTTAACTTTTGAGTTTTCAATGCTCTACCAATCCGTGTTGTAGGAGTAACTCTTAAGAATACATGATCTCCTTCATTAAACCCAAGAGGTCTCATTCTTTTGTCAGCATAGCTCTTTTGCTAACTCTGAGCAATAACCAAACTATCCTTAATCATCTTGATTTGCTCTGTGGTCTGCTGGACCTAGGATGGTTCTCTCACCTACTTCATACCAACATAGAGGAGATCTACACTTCCTTCCATACAAAGCCTCATACGGTGTCATATCTATGCTAGAATGGTAGCTATTGTTATAAGTAAATTCTGCTAATGGTAAGAACTTGTCCCAACTACCCTAGTGTTCTAAAACACATGCCCTAAGCATATCTTCAAAGGTTTGGATAGTCCTCTCTGTTTGCCCATTTATTTGCGGGTGATAAGTTGTACTAAGGCTTAACTTAGTCCCAAAAGCCTCTTGCAAGGCTCCCCGGAATATAGATGTGAATTTAGGATCTCTATCTGAAGCTATGCTTACGGGGACTCCGTGCAACCTAACTATCTCCTTTAGACATAGCTGAGCTAATTTCTCTATAGGATAGCTAGCTCTCATTAACAAAAAGTGGGCATATTTAGTTAATCTATCCACTATAACCCAAACCTGCATCAAAACCTTGCCGAGTTCTGGGTAGACCCATTACAAAGTCTATAGAAATCTTGTCCCTTTTTCCACTATGAGACTCCCAAAGACTGTAATAGTCCTGTTGGTGGTGTTTAATCTTCACTTTTTGACAAACTAAACACCTTGCGACATACTTTGCTATGTCCCTTTTCATTCCAGCATTCTCCTTAGATCTTCATACATCTTAGTGGTTCTGAGATAGATGGTATACTTATTGCTATGAGCTTCTTCTAGAATCCTCTCTTTGATCTTTGACTCTCTTGGAACACAAAGTCTGTCTCTAAATTGTATCATTCCATCATCAGTCATATCAAATCCTTTAGGGTTCCTACAAAGATTTGCTCACTAATGTCCCTTAGAGCTTCGTCATCTTTTTTAGCTTCTAAAACCTGAGTCCTTAAGTCATTTACTATGTCCACTCTACTCACAAAGAGACTCTGTGGCATCACAATCACCGCTAGACTCAAATCTCTGAAACTCTCGAGAAGTTCACTCTCTTAGACCATCATTCAAGACACATGTAGGGATTTCCTACTTAGTGCATCAACCACTACATTGGCCTTACCCGGATGATATCTTAACTCAAAGTCATAATCCTTTAAGAATTCTATCCATCTTCTTTGCCTCATGTTCAGCTCCTTCTAATCAAATAAGTACTTTAAACTTTTATAATCACTGAACACCTCAAACTAGACTTCGTAGAGATAATGCCTCAAAATCTTAAGGCAAACATTATAGCTGCTAACTCTAAATCATGTGTAGGGTAGTTTTCCTCATGAGGCCTTAACTGCCTTGATGTATAGGCAACCACTCTCCTATTCTGCATCAGAACACACCCTAGTCTCATATTTGAAGCATCATAAAAGACCTCAAAGTTCTCATGGGAATCCGGAATCACCAACACTAGCGTAGTATTCAACCTCTTTAACTCTTGGAAACTATTCTCACAGTTCTGAGTCCATTCAAAAGTACTATCCTTTCTAGTCAACCTAGTTAAAGGCAGCGCTAATTGAGAAAAACCCTTAATGAACCTTCTATAGTACCCAGCTAGCCTATAAAGCTCCTGATCTCGGTTATAGTGGTGGGTCTATCCCACTACAACACTGCTTCCACTTTGTTAGGGTCCACTGCAATTCCTCCTTTAGAAATACCATAGCCCAAAAACTAAACTTCTGTTAGCCAAAACTCATACTTAGACAATTTAGTAAATAATTTCTTTTCCTTTAGGATATCTAAAATTATCCTTACATACTGCTCATGCGCTTCCCTTGTCATTGAATAGATAAGGATGTAATCAATAAATACTACCACAAACTTGTCTAGGTAAGGTCTAAAAACTCTATTCATGTAATCCATAAACACTACTGGAGCATTCGTTAACCCAAATGACATCACAAGATACTCATAATGCCCATACCTATTTCTAAAAGTGGTCTTAGGGATATCCTCTCCCTTAACTCTAATTTGATGATACTTAGATCTCAGATCAATCTTGAAAAACACTGAAGCTCCTCTTAATTGATCCATCAGATCATCTATCCTATGCAAGGAATATTTGTTCTTGATGGTTACCTTGTTCAACTACCTGTAGTCAACACATAACCTCATGGTACCATCTTTCTTCTTCACTAGCAACACTGGTGCTCCCCAAGGAGAAACACTAGGCCTAATGAATTGCTTGTCCAATAACTCCTCTAATTGTTTCTTGATTTCAACTAACTTTAGAGGTGCCATCTTATAAGGTGCTATCGATATAGGTCATGTACTTGGCACTAAAACTATAATAAACTATATTTCTTGATCTGGTGGCAACTCTACTATGTCACTTAGAAACATCTCAGGGTATTCCCTCACCACATGTATACTGTCTAGGCTTTGCTCAACCTTTACATCTAAAGATAAAAGAAGAATATATCCTAGAGCTTCTTCTACTAAACAATGATTAACCTGATTACAATTGAGATAGGCAAACTCTGAAAAAATAACTCTGGGAGGAACATCAGACAGAAAAACTAGGGTCTTATCTGAACAGTTCAAAACCACATGATTAGATATTAGACAATAACCAATCTATACCAAGAATGACATCTATTTTTGCAAAGGGTAAATAGATAAGATTTACAAAGAAAACTCTATCCTTGACCCTTATACAACAGTCAAGACATACCTTTGAAGTTATGACTGGCTTACCAGTGGGTGTAGATATAGATAAGTCATATGATAACTCTGACATAGGTAAATCCAACATCCTTACACAATCATAAGAAACAAAGGAGTGGAATGCTCCTGAATCATACATGACATTTAAAAGATGATTACGAATTATGCCTTTACCATGGATGAGGTCGGAAGACTGGGCCACCTCTCTTCCGCCTAGAGTATAAACTCGTCCTTTGGCTAGCGACTTTGGGGTAGGCACATCTTCCTTATTTCGTGGACAATTCTGAGAGAAATGTCTTAGTTGTGCACATGTATAACACACAAATTGGCCTACCAAGCACTTGCCTCCATGTGCCTCCCCACATTTAGTGCATTGAGGTACCTCCCTTCTTACCTTTTCCTTTAGGATTACTTGCTTTAGAAGTACCTTGCTTGTTCCTGTCATCTTCTTGCTTTCTCTTTAGGACTTTTTGTACCCTTTCCTCTAATGAAGGATTGTTAGAACTTGACTCCACAATCCTACACTTGTTGACCAAAGTAGAAAAGTTCCTAATCTCCATAGGTCTCATAATACTATTGATCTCACATCTCAAACCAGTTTCAAATTTCAAGCATCGCCATTTCTCTTCCGGATGATAACGAAAATGTGAAGAGAACTTCGACAACTCATCAAACTTGGCTACATACTAGCCTACAGACATGCTTCCTTGTTTTAACTACATAAACTCCACTTCCTTGTCATCATGTAGAGTTTGCAGAAAAAACTTCTCCAGAAAGGTTGTCTTGAAAATTTCCCATGACATCGGGTTTTTTGTGGCTTCCAGTACCCTTTTGGTACCTTTCCACTAATGCTCTACTTCTCCCTTTAATATATAAGAGGTGAAGGCCACTTTCTGCTCCTCCGAGAAAACCATCACATCGAAGATCTTTTCCATCTCACAGAGTTACTCCTCAGCCTTAGCGAGATTGAACTCGCCTCTAAACGGTGGAGGGTTCATCTAATGGAAAATTGTCAATTTTAAGAAATTCTGATTCCTTCCGACTTGCGGTACATCTTGTACTGGGTGCTTAGGTGGTGGAGGCTGCTGAGGTGGATTTGTCTCCATTCTCTCAAGCACCCTTGTCACAACATTGGCCATAGCCATAAAAGTTTCGGCCATATCCGAACCTTGTGGGGTCGAGTTCTCTGCTTCCTTAGGTCACCTTTTTGGTGTCATAGTTTCCTATACAGACAGAAACAACATACATTAAGTTGTAGTCTCAATATCATGTAACCGTGCAATAGTAGCTAATAACAAACTAACTTAAGGCAAATCATGCAATGCTATCATCACATCTAACATATGAAAAAAGAAAAGCACAATTTCTAAGAAAGAACTCCTAACATGTCTAAGCATGGTCAGTCCATACCCCGACTCAACAGGATGAACTACTTTGATACCATAATGTAATATCCTAATACCAGTATCTCAATATATATAACATACAAGGAGATACTTAGCATTACAACGTCACTATATACATACTAATTTGATAGATATATCCATAATGTTCGATAAAAACATTACAGAGAGCCATATGAAATGCAGAAAACATAAACATCATAGTAAAATGCACGTATGTACATATATACAACATTAGCCTTAGCAAAGGCTTGAAGTATTATATAATTCTTTACATTTCAAAAGAAGTACTAAAAGATACAACATTTGCAATATAAACTATAAGGATAATCTACTCTTTAACTTCCTTTTTCTTCTTACTCTTGGAAGAAGTTTCATCCGGAATTACATGGTACACAGTTGGGTGAGAAACAACATTTCTCAGTATGAGTAAACTAACACCAGCACACATAGTATAATAAACATAATCTTAATACATGCTAAAAAGATATGTTTAAAGCATCTACAAGGTCTAACTTTAGCATATAGATAAACCAAGTCAATATACATCTTATACATACATACTTAGTCCAACTTAGAATTAAGATGTAAAACTTAGGAATACTAGTTTAGTGTATTATCTTATGGTAAATAGAGGAAAAACTCATCCTCACATCATACGTATCCTGACACGCTGAGAAGTTCGGGCTGAATCCTTGTTCAAAAGAATCTTATGAACTCCCCACTTATCTCCTTTGGCCTTATTGATGGGGTACAACATCAAAAGATACTCACAAAGATCAATACTACCAATCATTCCTATCATAGACATATCTAAACACCAACTCATCACTCATTGCTCTTAAGTGACATACATTACCACAAAAGTGGCCTAACGTGCTGGATACTTACCTAAAGCAAACCATAACTCTTGAATGTTCAAAGGTTTTTAAACTTTCTCATACAAGTTAGGTGATAATTTTCCTCTTGAAAATATCTCTATTTGTGCCTTAACATACTTTAGGAAACATATACTAATGATCTCATCTATCCAAAAACTTGAAAACATCATAATGACATTTTTGGAGTTCCAGGGCCTCACGTCGTAGCACATACTTCGGCACGCTGCGGTGCCTTAGCCTCATATTTCATTATTGGATGTAGCATCACTCTCACGCCGCAGTGCCACACACCTCACGCCGTGGTACACACAGTAAAACCAACCTCACATTGCATTGTAACCCCTCATGCCGCGGCATGCATATCAGAAACCAGATTCTACAGAATTCTGCAGAATTGTGGTACTATTCTATAGGTTCTTTTCTTGGATTTTGGCCATTCCAAATTAGTTTCTAAGTGATTCTAAGTCCCTAATCAATTCTTAAACACATAGAATCATCAATCACAAACTTAAACCTCTTAATTTGGATTCAAGCACCAAATCACACATAGCTTGAATTGAACCCCTCTTTTGGGCATCAATGGTATAAATGAGATGTTCTAAGCTTCTATCGTTAACTTATACTATGAACAAGTCATAAATAACTAAAGAAACACATTCATTCAAGCCAAACACATTAAACACCTCTAAAACTCAATTTGACCTATTAAGCACCAAGGTTGCATCAATAGTGAAAAGAGATAAATTTGAACATAAAATCCCTTCCTTTGGCAGCTGTGAAGAAGATTCAAGCTTGGTTGGATCTCAAGCCTTGGCTTTCCTCTTTCTCTCTTCCCCTTCCTTGGTCTTTGCTTCCTCTTCTTTCCTTTCTCCTTGCACGTTTTCTATTTTCAGATTTGTGAAGCAAAGAAGTCGTGAATGGAGGCCTATAAGGAGATGTTAAAAGACTCATAAACCCCTTAAGGCCATAACTGATAAATCCTAATCTGCTATAACCATTTAGATTTAGCTAAATCAAGATTTTTAGCTTCCAACAACTTTAAAATAAATGTTAAGATTCATACAAAAAGTTGATTCGCCATTATCTGGTATTTTCATATCTGTGACTAGTCAATCCGGTTATAATTAGATAACTAATATGCTTAAAAATATCAAACTAACTCAGTTTACCTTGAAACTTTAATTATAACTTGTTTCATACATTTGTGACTTAGAAATAAATTATTCATATTTATTTCCCTCATCTAAGCAATTTATGCTATTATCTGTGTCATTTTAAGCTACTTTTCACACTCCGATTTGTAACTAAGTACCTAAACTAACTCAAATTGTCACAAAATTAAACACGTGTGTTAAGCAAGTTATATGTTACCTTTTGAACATATACACAACTCTAGCATGTCATTTACGGTATTACAAGATATACAACTTGAAGAACAAAGGAATATAAGAATTTTGCAATGGAGAGTTCAAAATATAATTTTGATTATTCAAGGATTAAATCAAGTGTTCAAGAATTGTAAAAACTTTAACCTTAACTTATTTATATAGTTCAAGTGATAAAATAGTCATTGATAGTATTTGCAAATTATTTCTTTTGAAAACTAACCGTTTATAGTAGTTGGGAGCGCATTCTGATGTGTGGTAATTGATTATTTGTGTAGATAATTAATTATTGACATGTAATAATCAATTATTAAAGTGGATAATCCATTATTGCATTCTAATTTTAAAAATTAATTTTAAATGGTCATAACTTCTTCATTTCTCATTTGAATTAAGCAAATGACCATTCGTTGAAAAGTTCTTTGAGTCTATTTTCATATGAAAGAAGTTTAAAATTCATACTCAAATTATGTTTAGAGATATAATCAAATTAGTGATCAAATGTCAGTTTTCAAAACTCAAACTTGATTATTTTTTATAATTTTGAATTACTACCAAAACTAACTTTTAAAAACTTGTTTGTTGAGCATATTAACATGGGAAAATTCTTGCATGCACACAAATGCACCATACACACACTCACATGGAGTGGGCCCCACTCTCTAATGGGACCCACTCCATGTGAGTGTGTGTATGGTACATTTGTGTGTATGCAAGAATACCTCTCTTAACATGTTTAAAAACATTTGTGAAGGTTGAAAAACTTATTTGAGTTCTCTTCTTGTAAAACCTCTATTTTTACATAGGAGAAAAGTCTAAAAGAGAAAATATACCAAATTTTATCCTTAGGTTTCTTGATGCAATCCAAACTTTCAATAATTCTTCTATTCAATTCTTCCAAAATCTTGGATCATTTGTTCATTCTCCTTCTTCTTGAATTGATCATAATTATGATCTTTCATTTTCTTAATCAATGTTCACTCTTGGTACATGAGCTATAGGCATAACTCACTTGAAAAACATAGTTAGTCCAAATTCATAATTCAACATTTAATATGCATCATTCAATAATATATAACTTTAGTTAATCTAACGTGCATAGAAGACTTTTATAGAAACATATCCATTTAAGACATTTAACAATTTATACTAGATATGTTATATAAAGTATGTAACATACAACACTTTACAGAATATGCATGATTTTTAAGTATAAAACACTAGAACGTGCATATTGCATACATTCGTTTACATAGAGACATATCCAATATTAGTTCATTATAACTCATATAAAGCATTATTGAATATATTCTATGAAGAATGCTACACATTTCTCATTGCTTGATTATTAAGTGAAATATAACTAGATAAAGTACATAATCATATATGATACAATATATCTTGTTAAGTACATATATGTAATATGATCAATATCATTTTGTAATATATTTGTCATCATCAAAACTTAACACATTAAACCATTAGGGTAAAGACAATTCTACAATTTCAATTTCAAGTTGGTACAATATCAACCTGGTGAAGGTTGTATAGCAATGTATATATATGCGTACAATACTGGTAATCTTTAGTTATTTACTTTGATATATAAATATTTTCACTAAATATGGTTATCTACTTCATGTATAGGACGTAATAGTTAGACTATGGTATGAATATTTGTTCGTTTATTGTTACATAAAAACGTTGTTAGACCAATGGTGGGTGATTACATGATTGAGTAATCGACTACAGGCGTCACAGAACTTTTGAACTAGACGACAACATGCTTGTATATATTGGATGACTATCTTGACACAATCATATAGCAGTCGACTACATGACTTATGTAGTTGATTACTTGCACCTTGAAAATTGATTGTTCTAATAGATCAAGGCTAGTAACACACTAGCATTAGTTGTTACTGATTTGAAAAAAGGTGGAAAATAGGATTTTGCAATTATATAAACAATATTTTCATAACCCAATTCCAATAACCTCATTTAGCTCAAAACAACCCACATCAGGCTTGATCAACACCACCAATTCGTAAAACATATAAAATTAAAGAGATATCAATTTTATATATTATACTTAATTCGTAAAGCAATGGCATATATTTTGTTAATTTGTTTACATGGTGGAACTTATTAGTTAAATAATATGGTTTAAGTAATTTGAAATATATATTGTTATGGTTTAGATATAGACTGATCTATTCTTAAAAAAAGAACATTGTTGTGTTAACAAATTTGACATTTGGCTAAGTTATAAAGAAATCGTAATTGAATCCTCCTAAGCACTAGATCAATAAGAATAATTTTAAATCTTCCTACAAATCCTCTTAATTATTGTTTTATTAAATCATTTAAAACAAAAATTTGAATTACTGTTTTATAATAACTCGTTGAGAACAAAATTTACTGCCTACAAAGTAAAGCCACACTGTGTGATCCCTTTGTCAATAAGGTTGGCAAAATTTTACATCTTAGTACATGGAAAAGGTGATATGGTTTAAAGAAAGAAACATAGCATAAGAAGTAAAGTTGATTGTTTCATGCAATCGAGCTACAGTAGGTTATGGTTTTTTACATTGGAATATAGTAAATTACTTATTGAGACCCTAAACTTTGAACTACTTTTCTTTAATAAGTTACTGAATTGTAGGATAGTTTACCTAGTTTTATGAATATAGACTGCTCTTTTTGTTATTTGCTTCTGTAATATTTATGTGGTTTAGGTAATTAACGAGACCCTGAATTCGTATCACACTAAATTCGTAGCCTACTACAACCTTCAAATATAAGTATCATAGTACAAGTGACTCATGCCTTGTAAAGTTTACAACCTTAAACCATAACTTTTTTTCCCAACACTATAACCCTATAGCTTGACTTTGTAACTAGACCTCCCAACAATGTAAGGTTTAATGGAAAGTGTCTATCATTTACCCAAGGGATTGTAATAATCTTCGCTAGCGCTGTAACTTTACAGTCTAAGGATGTAACATTTTTCGCCACAAATATAAGTCCATTCCATAAGTTGGTAACTTGACCTAATGTAAGTTTTCTTGGAAAGTGTGTATCATTTATCAAAGCAATTATAACAATCTCTGCTCACCTTGTAACTTTATAGTCCAAGGACGTAACATTTTTCCCCATTGTTGTAAGTCCATACCATAAGTCTGTAACTTGCCGTCTTAGGAATGTAACTTTTCTTGCAAAAGAATGTAACATTTCTTATTGGGAACTGTAACAATTTCCACCAAGTGTGTAAGCATACATGCTCAGGACTTAATATTTCACCCACCTCTATGACTTAATATTATTAACCCTGCAACCTGAACTCCTGACCATGTGACTTTTTCCCCGACACTGTAACATTGTGCCATGAGTCTGTAACTTGACCTCTTAGGAATGTAAGTTTTCCTAGAAAGTGTGTATCATTTACCAAAGGAACTATAACAATATCTCCGCTCACCCTGTAACTTTATAGCCCAAGGATGTAACATTATTCCCTATCGTTGTAAGTCCATGCCATGAGTCTTTAACTTGCCCTCTCAGGAATGTAATCTTTCCTATAAGAAGGTAACCTTTCCTATTAGGAACTATAACTCTTTCCACCAGGCATGTAAGCTTACAGTCTCAAGACATAACATTTCACCCACCTCGATAACTCAATGCTATTAACCCTGTAACCTGACCTCCTGCCCATGTAACTTTTTTCCCAACATTGCCATGAGTCTGTAACTTGACCTCTCGGGAATGTAAGTTATCCAAGAAAGTGTGGATCATTTACTAAAGGGACTATAACAATCTCTGCTCACCTTATAACTTTACAGCCCAAGGATGTAACATTTTCCCCACCATTGTAAGTCTATGCCATGAGTTTGTAGCTTGCCCTCTTAAGAATATAAGTCTTCTTGCAAAGAATGTAACCTTTCCCATTGAGAACTGTAACAATTTCCACTAGGCTTGTAAGCTTATAGCATCAGGACATAACATTTCACCCATCTTTGTAACTCAATGCTATTAACCCTATAACCTGACCTCCTGTCCATGTAACTTTTTTTCCAACACTGTAACCTTGTGACATAAGTCTATAACTAGACCTCTGAGGAATGTAAGTTTTCTTGAAAAGTGTGTATCATTTACCAAATGGACTATAAAAAAATCTCCGCTCACCATGTAATTTTACAGCCTAAGGACACAACATTTTTCCCCACTACTGTAAGTCCATGCCATAAGTCTATAATTTTCCATCTTATGAATGTAAGTTTTCCTAGAAAGCATGTAACCTTTCCAAATAGGAACTATAATGATTACCATGAGGCATGTAAACTTACAACCTTAGGATGTATCCTGTAACTCAATGCTACTAACCCTATAACATGAACTCCGGACCATGTAACTTTTTCTTAACATTGAAACCTTATGCCATGACTCTGTAACTTGACTGCTTAAGAAAGTAAGTTTTCTTGGAAAGTGAGTATCATGTCTCAAAGCAATTGTAACAATCTCGGCTCACCCTATAACTTTACAACCTAAGGGTGTAACTTTTTTCTCCACCGCTGTAAGTCTATACCTTGAGTCTATAACTTGACCTCTCAGAAATGTAAGTTTTCTTGGAAAGTATGTAACCTTTCTAGATGTGAATTGTAATAATTGCCACCAGTCATGTAAACTTACAACCTCAGGACGTAATATTTCACCCACCCTTATAACCCAATACTATTAACCATGCAACCTGAACTTTTGCCCATGTAACTTGTTTTCCCAACACTATAACCCTGTTCCATGACTCTGTAACTTGACCTCCCAAGAGTGTAAGATTTTGTAACATCCTATCCTCTGTTAGACTTAATTAGAAATGTGACTATTTTGTCATATTATATTAGACTCATATAGGTTCATGTCTATATCCATGTTTATAAATATATGTAAGTATATAAGCTAAGGTATGTATATGGGACAAAGTTAAAGATTATAAACTTAGGACTTTGAATGCCTAGCCTAAAGGACCAAAGATGTGATGAAAAAAAAATGTTTGTTGATCATGTAGCAGCCCATACTAAGTGCACGTGATGTATGAAAGGAGTGAAATTTTAATAAAATTAGTGTATGATTAGAAGTTAGATTAATTAGAGGTGCTTTTAGAGCACATGTTTAAAGGAAACAAGGAATTAAATTAGACTCTAAGAGTCTATAGAATGTCGATGTATGGTCATAGGGAAGGAAGAGAAATCTGTTCGTAACTTAAATGTAGGAATATTAAAAGCAAAAAAAAAATGTTGGTGCTTTCTCTTGGGAAGGAGACGCACGACATGGCACATATGGGGAAGGGAAAACATGTTTTCAATAACATTTAATTTGATTAGTAAGTGGTTAGGGAAAGAAAAACATAGAAAAGGCAATAATGCCACTAAGTTTGTAGCCCTATAATTGAGATTTATGGGAAAAGGAATTAGAAAATAAGTCTCTTAATGGTGAGAGAGGAAGAGGGTTGAGGCTTGGAGAGGAAGAGTCTCCAGAAAAGAAGAGAAAAGAATCCTCTTTATCTCAAATGACCAAATAGCAGCCCTTTCTTCTCTATCTCTCCAAATCTCCATCATTACCTCTACTGACACAAGCCAAAGAAAAACCAGCCTCATAGCCTCCTTCTTAAACCCATTCCCATGTCACTTGCATCCCCAAAATAGTAGCACCATCATTTCTTTCACCCCTTATAACCTGCACCCATAACCACATGAAGAAGAACATAAGACAATAGCAAAGATAGAGCAAGTGTGCGTGAAAGAGGAGAAAAAAGAGCGAAGACCTAGCTTGAAGGCCATCAAAGATTATCTCTTATGAAATCAGCAAGTCTACCAAATCGATAAAACTAATAAAGAGTGAGTAAAGTATCGTTTTCATGAGGATTATGTTATCAATTACTAAGTTCACCAAATCGATACTATTCAAGCTATCGAAAAGAGGGTTGTTGCAAATTCAATTAAAAAAAATATAAGTAAGCAAACAAAAAATCAAAAGGTGAAAAATAATGATATTAAAGAGTTAGAGTTCAGACTTTACTTGAACTCCTTAAATGTACATTCAAATATTAGTTTAACTATGTTCTATTTCAATGATTTATGGTCAATTCCAAAATTAATTAATACTCAATCCCTTGGTATATTAATTATCTTACACTGTTTGGAATTAACTAATCATTTAATCTAATCCCAAATAGAAAGGCATTATTAAGAACGAGAGAATTAAAAGAAAGACCACACAACCCATAATGTCTATTCCTAGCGATTGTAGAAATTATGGTGTTTATCACATGTTCTAGGTTCATGTAAATTTTTTCAAATCATATATCAACCCAAAAGATCATTCCCAGATTGATCAGGTTCAGAAAAGCATTAAGAATAGAGATAAATACGTAAATCATGAAATAGAAACATAAATTAAACCCATAAAAGAAGTTACATCATCCAAGAACAAGATTCATCATCCTCCTAACAAAGAAAAATTAGTTACACATGGAAAAAGAATACAAAGGGAAGAATATGATAAACTCTATTGTAGAAATATGGAAAGGTTGAACAAAATTCCTAATCTTCAAGGCTAATTGCGCCCACACTACATTAGAGTTTGTGTCTATTGACGGCTGCTGCGTTCAGTCTAAGTGTGTGTTGAAATTGGCGTAACTTATGTATTTATAATGAAAATAACGTGACAGGTTACGTGGCCAGTGCTCAGGCGCTGTGTTTCCAGCGCCTAGGCACTGGCGTTCTTTCCTGAAATTTTGATATGTAATGCGCGCTCAGACGTTGCGTCTTCAGCGCTTAGGCGTTGAACGACCAAAAATAAAATTCCTCCTCTGCGTTTCTAATGCCTAAGCACTAGCTTTCAAGCGTTTGGGCGCTGGACCACTAGAATGCAAATTCAGCTTTTCTGTCTCGTGTAATCATCCAGTCTTTTTCCATGCATAATCACATATTAAAATAAATAAAACACACAATTAAAACATAATTTAGAAAATCTAAAAACAAAATTAACTTAAGAATAAATTCAATCAAAAAGATTAAAAGAGAATGAAAACCCAAGACTTTTGAACCATAAAAATATGAATTTTTAAAGGTTCATAACTCCCCCAAACTTAAGATTTTTGCTTGTCCTCAAGTAGAAGAAAAAGAAAAAGAAAACAAAATAAAAAGACTAAACAAATAAGAACTCAAAACATACAGACTCAAACACGACAATACCAGTTATCAAAAATCATTCATATCCTCATAAATTGCTTCACAATCTAATTTCAAAGTGTTATACATGAATAATTCAATTATCACATTGTCTCTTACATGCAATTCTTATACATATATGACTTCCCAAAAACATGAATGAAAGACTCAATCTTCTTATAAAGTACAAGCCCAGATAGGTTTATAAAACTGCAAGTGCATATCAAACCCACATCCATAGGGTTGTTCTTCATCTCTCTCTCCACTAATGTAAACAGCACACAACTAAGGATCAAAAGGGTCTTTATAAGTTTGTAATGTAAGGCTAAGGGTGAAGGTTAAGAAAGAAGGTATAAGATAAATAAAACAAAAGTTGAGATACATAATCAAGTACAACTCAAAATTTAAGCCTTAAAATGTTGAACAAGTACAAAATAGAACATAAGAAACAACTCGTCATTCTTTTTTTTTTTTAACAACCTTCATCCCAAACTTATTTCTTTGCAATACTTTGGGTGGACTTCCTCTTTTTTTTCATTTTTTTATTTTTTTGAAATTTTTCAGCTCTACAAAACTTCATGCACAAAAATAACGTAGACTTGAATAATAAAATAATAAAAGATATACCCTCAACAAAGGTTATGTAAGAGATGAATAATTTTTTTTTCATGGGTATGGGAAAAGGAAAATATGGGTAAAAGAAAAGAAATAAAGGCCAAATAATAACAAAGTTACAGAAAGGACCTAGGGATATACTGTGTTATAGGTTAGCTTGAAAAGCTCAAATGGTTCAAAGAAGGCCCTAATCATTTCCTTGATCATGCACTACCTAGGATTTTACCTCAAGAGAGAATCAAATAACTTCTAGATACAAATCATCCACACACATGCATTCCTATAAACTTTCTCAAAGCTTGACATACAATTAAATTCCAAGGTCAATCAAACATAAAGATGGGAAGGACATCCATACATAATTGAAACAATAGAGATAAGCATAACTCATGGATTCTCATGTACTATCCCAAGAAAATAAATCAATCCACAATGCAAGCAATCATTGGATATTCAATTCAACAAACCGGCAAGCACAGAATGACTCAAAACACAATAGGGTGATGGAAACAAAATAAAATCAAAAAGAGCAAATAACTAAATACGAAAACTAAAAGTTAAAGGAAAGAGAAGAAAAAAATTTTTAGTGGCCGACAACTATATACATTCCCCTACAAAGGCTCCAAACTCAAGAAGACACCTAAGCCGACTCAATATTACCTTCAAAACAAAAACAGAAAAATAAGAAATAACAAAATAAAAACAAAAGAGAAAAGGAGAGAAAATTTAGGTTACTTCTCAAAAAGCGCTTGTTTAACGTTATTAGCTCGACGTTGCCTGTTATTATTATTATTGTGGCTTGAAGCAAGAGAAGTAAGATGACGCCTTTCTTTTTTCAGATCTTTGCCTCCATACTCTGTCACTGGCCTTGGAATCCCCATAGGCATTTGGAACTTGACTTAAACCAGATTGTTCTGAATACACTTTAACATGCGAAATCTCATCAGGCCATGGAAGTCTTAATTTTTCAATTCAGGTTTCAAGTTGCTAGAAAATTTCAGATCCTTTTACAATAAATTTTGAGAACTGGGAGGACCTTTCTCTTTATCATCAACAATCTTAGGAGTAAGAAAATTAGCATTGATTGATGATGAAAGGCTCTTACCAGCCAAATCCTATAGAGGCTTATCTTGAATGCATTTGATAGGGGCATAGAGATCTGATGTCAATGTAGATTTATCAAAAACATTAATAGTCACATGATCACCATCCACCCTAAAAATGAGCTCTCCTCTAAGTACATCAATCAATGCTCTTGAAGTAGCCAAGAATGGTCTTCCAAGAATCAGAAGAATATCAACATCCTCATCCATATCTAGAATTACAAAATCAATTGGAAAAATAAATTTGTCCACCTTTACTAATAAATCTTCAACTATATCATATGGATGTTTGATTGACCGATCAGCTAATTGAAGAGACATTATAGTTGGCTTCACTTTATCAATCCCAAGCTTGTGGAGAATTAACAATGACATTAAATTGATGCTAGCTCCTAAATCACATAGAGCTTTCTCAATGGTCAACTCACCAATAGTGCATGGAATGGTGAAACTACTTGGATCTTTCAATTTAGGTGTTAGTTTCCTCTGAATTATAGCACTGCACTATTCAGTAAGTGCCACAGTTTCATCTTCCTTGAGTTTCCTCTTCTTTAAGAGCAAATCTTTCATGAAGTTTGCATAAGAAGGCATCTATTCAAGTTCTTCAGCAAAGGGAATGTTAATCTAAAGCTTTTTGTAGACATCAGAGAACTTTGAGAATTACCTTTCTTGGTTCTTCTTCTTTATCCTTTGAGGAAATGGAAGTCTAGTATATAATGAAGGGTTAATTGTCATATTCTGCTCACATTCCTTCTTTTTCCTCTGCCACTTTGGTTGCTCCATTTTAGCTTCTTTATTACAACACTCTTTAGTTGAGACATCCATAACAAGAACATCAGTTTTTTCAATTCTTGATGAATCAGGTGCGTCTTTAACTTGTCCTTCCAAAGTCTTGCCACTTATCAATGTAATTACATGACATTGCTCCTTTGGATTGACTACAGTATCACTTGGAAAGATGTCTAGAGATCTCTCTTGAAGCTGTTTTGCTATCTGCCCCACTTGATTCTCTAAATTTCTGATAACAGCTCCCTGATTCTAAAAATTTACCTTTGTTTCCTCCATAAAAGTAGAAGTTTGTTGCACAAAAGCAGAGATCTGTATATAGAGTTTCTCAAGTGCAATCTCAAGAGGAGACTTCTTCTTTAGTTGAGGATTCAATGGCACCATTTGATTGCTCCAAGAAAAATTGGGATGATTCCTCCACCCTGGATTATATGTATTTGAAAATGGAATACCTTAGGGTTTAGAAGGATTACCCATATAATTTACCTACTCTTGAGAACTGAAACTAGAATTGATTGTCTCTCATCTACCATTAGCATGGTTACCTCCATAAAAATCACAAATTAAAACTTGGTGGTTCATAGAATTTACCTACATACTCTCAACTCGTTTGGTGAGGTTGGCTAGCTACTGGGACATACTTTTGTTTTGAGCAAGTAAGGCATCGAGAGTACCAAGCTCCATCACTCCTTGTTTGCCTACTGTTACTGATATTCATTAGTCGCCATGGTCTCAAATAGTTCTTGAGTCTCTTCAAGAGTTTTAGTATTTAAAGATCCACTTGCAGATGCATCTATCATGGCCCTGGTAGGATGATTTAAACCATTATAGAAAATTTGCACTTGCTGTCAAACCTCAAATGCATGGTGAGGACATCTCCTTAATAGCTTCTTGAATCTATCCCAAGATTCATATAATGACTCCCCTTGATTTTGAGTGAAACAAGCTATTTCACTCTGTATCCTCACAAACATTGATGGAGGGAAGTATTAAGTCAAGAATTTGCCAACCAGATCTTTCAAAATAGAGATGCTTCCTTGTGGTTGGGCTTGTAGCCAACTCTTTGCTTTGTCTCTTAGAGAAAATAGGAACAGCCATAATCTAATGGCATCATCAGTTACGCCATTATACTAAATAGTATTGCAGAGCTGCAAGAAAATTGTAATGTGCAAGTTTGGATTTTCTGTCTTACCTCCCCCAAATTGATTCTGTTGCACCAGCTGCAGAAGTACTGGTTTAATCTCAAAGTTATTGGCCTGAATAGTAGGATGCACTATACTGGTTGAAACATTTTTAGTAGATAGAGTAGCATAGTCACCCAATGTGTTTCTTCGCTCTGCAGTTACAGCTACTTCTGCCATCTTTTCTTCTATTTCTTCAAGTTTCTTCCTTTCTCTAGCTGCTTTCCTATTTGCTCTAGCTGTTTTCTCTATCTCTGGATCAAAAAACAATTTTTCTGACTCCACAGAACCTTGCATAAACAAACAAACAGGCAAACTAGAGTGAAGTAAAGAAAAGAAAAGAAAAATAAAAAGAAAAATAAAAATAAATGACTACTAAAAACAAACAAAGAAAAACAAAAGTGAATAAAAAACAAATTAAAAAAAGTAAATACAAAAAAAACACAAAATTAAATAAGAAAATTAAGTGCTTAAATTAGTATCTCTTCAATTACTATTTAATATTGAAAATAATAATTCTCGGTAACAGCACTAAAAACTTGTTGTGAAATCGACAAGTACACCAAATTGACAAAAGTAATAAAGAGTGAGTAAAGTACCATTCTCACGAGGATTATGTTATCAATTACTAAGTTCACTAAATCGACACTATTCAAGCAATCGAAAAGAGGGTTGTTGCAAATTCAATTAAAAAGAAATATAAGTAAGCAAACAATAAATTAAAGGGTAAAAAATAATGATATTAAAGAGTTAGGGTTCAGACTTTACTTGAACTCCTTAAATGCACATTCAAATATTGCTTTAACTATATTCTATTTCAATGATTTATAGTCAATTCCAAAATTAATTAATACTCAATCCCTTGGTATATTAATCGTCTTACACTGTTTGAAATTAATTAATCCCTTAGTCTAATCCTAAATAGAAAGACATTATCAAGAATGAGAGAATTAAAAGAAAGACCACATAATTCACAGTGTCTATTCCTAGCGATTACAGAAATTATGGTGTTTATCACATGTTCTAAGTTCATGCAAATTTTTTCAAATCATACATTAATCCAAAAGATCATTCTCAAATTGATCAGGTTCAGAAAAACATTAAGAATAGAAATAAACATATAAATCATGAAATAGAAATATAAATTAAACTCATAAAAGAAGTTACATCATCCAAGAACAAGATTCATCATCCCCCTAACAAGGAAAAATTAGTTACACATGAAAAAAGAAGAACACAAAGGGAAGAATATGACAAACTCCATTATAGAAATATGAAAAGGTTGAAGAAATTCTTAATCTTCAAGCCTAATTGCGCCCACACCACATTAAGGTTTGTGTCTCTTGACAGCTGTTGCATTCTGTCCAAGTGTGTGTTGAAATTAGCGTAACTTATGTATTTATAATGAAAATAACGTGATAGGTTACGCGGCCAGCGCTCAGGCGCTTTGTTTCCAGTGCCTAGGCGCTGGCATTCTTTCCTGAGATTCTGATACGTAACCCACGCTCAGGTGCTGCGTCTTCAGCGACTAGGCTTTGAACTACTAGAAATAAAATTCCTCCTAGGCGTTGGCTTTCAAGTGTCTAAGCCTTGGCTTTCAAGTGTCTAGGCGCTGGAGCATCATAATGCAAATTCAGCTTTTCTGTCTCGTACAATCGTCTAGTCTTCTTCCATGCATAATCACCTATTAAAATAAATAAAATATACAATTAAAACATAATTTAGAAAAACTAAAAATAAAATAAACTTAAGAACAAACTCTGTCAAAAAGATTAAAAGATAATGAAAATTCAAGACTTTTGAACTGTTAAAATATGAATTTTTAAAGGTTCATCATTATTCCTACACCCACTATCAACCACGAAATCTGAAATTGGTTAGGGGAAAGGATTTTCGTTCTCTTCTTTTTCTCTGTTTTGGTTGAAAACCTCATACTATATGGTTCCTACTTAGATTCATTATGGTTTGCTTTCTTGGTTGAATTTTCATGTTCCATGAAAGAGCATGTTATGCATAAGTTCTTATTCTTGAGCACATGATTTTTACTTCTTGATAGACCATGAAGTATGAATGATATGAACCCTATGCCTTGATGAGATGCTATGACCGAATATCACCCTTATATGCAAGATAGTCTTTATTTTATAATGACTCCTGTATGTGCTTTTTTCTTCTATTTTTAGTTGTTGTTTTGATGTTCTTTCGTGAGATAATGAGATTTCTAAGAAAAATTTACTGTCTTGGATCTTTGAAATTTCTTGAGTTAAAAACCTAACTAAGCTTCTTTTCTTTCAAGAAATGACTTTTGTAAAGGACTATAAATTTGGGAAGTAATAAACAGAGGCTATTTTGATCCTTATATTTCTCTTTAAAGAGTTAATTTCATGTTTTCTTTCACCTAAAATTTGATCAAGCAAGGAAGATTTTTTTTTATCACAAAATTCTTTTTAAACATGCATAAAACTAGCTTTTTGAGCTCTAATCTATGGATTGAAATTTCGTATGACATAGGACTATAATAACTGAGACTTGTGATGATGATTTGAAGCTAAGAATGTGTATCTAAAAATGCGAAAAATGTCTTGATGTTTTGATTATCCCATGCTTAGTTTCTTTCACATGCTTATTCTTTGATTTTGGACTCTAATGATGATTTTCTTGTAAAACCTTCACTAAAGGTACTATGTTTCTTTTGGATAGCAAGTGTATGTACTTGAGAACTCTCTTATTACATGATTCATGACTGAAATTGTAAGTCTATATACTGTCTGTATGGTTTGGAAGTTACAAAAGTGGAATTGGCATGATTTTAGGCCATTGGCCATGCATGTGTATGGAGCATTCAAATTCTATTTTTATAATCAAGTTGATTCATGTATTAAGATCAATTAATTAAAGTTAAGAGACTTTGACAGACATGAAATCACCAAGAAAGTGGTGAATGGCATCCTTCTACCATGCGCAAGAAGTTAATTCCAATGTACGGCCAAAAGAGAATGGCCAAAGGTTAAGCTCAATACTTAGGTACACGAGGGGCATGAAGGCCCTATGAAAGCACATGAGGGGAAAAGAGTTAAGGCCCTCGAGGATAAAAGACGGATAAGTAAAGGTTCTTGCCTCTTAAGAAAAGATAAGGAAAAATTTTATGTAAAATTGGTATGAGTTAAAATCGAAATTCTTGGATGTGTTTGTGATTAAAGTATGCTCATGTGGCATTGTTTTCTTCCTTGTTCTCAAATATGTATTATGATATAACTAGGGACACCACCCACAATCTTATGTTTTTAACTTGAATATTATGCTACTGAGAATTTCTATTCTGACCCCATAGTGGTGTTGTCAGATTCAAATACCTCTGATTATCCATGACACATGTTACCATTATCATTGTGATCCACTATGCTTGGGTGTTCTTCCCCGAAGATGGAGGATTTTTGAAGATGTTTTAAAGGGTGGAGGTGAATGTCTTTGAGGAAGATTAGTATAGTCCATATAGCTACTTGCATGGACTAATATATATATGTTTATATGACATGTAAAAGCACCATCCTAAGGCTTAATAGTTGGTGAATGTGTGGTTTCAAAGTTGTAAGCTCTAGCATTTTGTATTTTGAACTTATGATGCTTATCCTATTTGCTTTGGTATGTAACTAAGATGCTAATCTAGTTATTTTGGTTGTAGTAGCAAAAATTTCAGTTTGGACTATGTAATATGAACTCTTTGCCGGTTTGTCTTTTTAGACCTTTTTGATGAATCTTATGATGTTTACCTATGATGACAGTTTATAGCAAATCTCACCTATCATGATGACTAGACCAAGTTTAAAATCTTTCACTACTTTCAAGTAAACTTAGAACTTATTCTTCAAAGGAACATTTAGTGATGAACAAACCCCATATGAGGTGATATTTTAAGAGTTGCTAGCTAATGTTCTATTAGCATAGTGTGGAACAAAGTATAGTCCTTCTTATCAATTTCAAGTAAACTAATATTCATTTCTTAATTGTCATCTTAGATAAAAGAGTACCTCAAACTAGTGAGTCAATAATTGATCATTGTGGGCGATAAAACAAAGTAAGCAAGTAACATTTTTTTAAAGAGTAGTAATACAAATAAAGAAACAACTACCATTAGAAAGTGGTAAGATAAAAAGAACAAGAAACAAGTTTTTCTTTTCTTTTCCTTGTACGAATAAGGTCACGCCTAGATTCTATCACAAATAGTTAAATGGAAATCTCTAAGATTAAGCTTATAGAAGAGTATAATAAAAGTAGTATTCTACCTATTGTTGCTTAAGCATTGGTGGGATGTTTCAGATTTCATGGAAATTGTGTATCCTTTACCAAAAGGATTATTACAATCTCAGCTTAACCTATAACTTTATAGCCAAAGGACATCACATTTTCCCCTTCAATGTAAGTCTATGTCATTAGTCTGTAACTTGACCTCTCAAGTATGTTAGTTTTCATGGAAAGTATGTAAACTTTCCTGATGGGAACTGTAACAATTTCCACCAGGCATGTAATCTTTCTGCCTATAACTCAATGTTATTAACCTTGTAACTTGACCTCTCGCCCTTGTAACTTTTTTCCCAACACTATAACCCTTTGCCTTGACTCTGTAACTTAACCTCCCAATAGTGTAAGGTTTCATGGAAAGTGTATATCCTTTACTGAAGGGATTGTAACAATCTCCGCTCAACTTGTAATTTTACAACCCAAGGCCGTAACATTTTCCCCCACTATTGTAAGTCCATGCCTTTAGTTTATAACTTGACCTCTTAGGAATGTAAGTTTTATTGGAAATTATGTAAACTTTCCTAATATGAACTGTAACAATTTCCACCAGGCATGTAAGCTTACAACCTCAAGACGTAACATTTCGCCCACTTCTGTAACTCAATTCTATTAACTCTATAACTTCACCTCCACCAATGTAAAGTTTTAGAAAAACAGTTGTAAGGTTTCAACAAAATAATGTATTTTTTGTCAATGGGTATGTAAAAATTTTAATTTGCCTTATAACTTGACATCGTTATTACGTAACATTTTTCCAACCCACTGCAACAATTTACACATGCACATTTTACGCATTGGGACTAGGATGTCTTTAAAATATTTTATGCATTATTATGAGTCTATAACAATTTCATTGAGATGATTCCTAACATTTTTCGTCACACATTATATTAGCTACCTAATTTCGTATGACCGAAATCCTCAGCTTAACCTTGTTGTTTCATAATTTGTAATCAACTACAAAAATTATCTTCTACATAAGCAATTAATATCATACTACACTTTTCGCGAAATACTCAGTTCAACCTTGCTATTTTACAATTTCTAGTCGGTTACACTTTTCATCCAACTCAATATTGTTACTCCCAAGTATTCCAACATTCCTTTTATGCTACATCACCAAAATTAATCTCTGACATTCACCCAGCTTCCCATACACTCCACAAACACAATTCATAATACAACTCCATTTTACATGCATCAAACCACTACACAACAAAATTGTAAATGTAAATCCCTAAATTGAAATAAAGTCAACTACTCAAATTTATTTGTCCACAATTATTGCAACAATGTCTCATTGACTAAATTAGAATCTAATTAAAAGAAGTTAAAGGAATATACACTCCAACACGGAATGTTAACAATTAAAGGAAACTCAGTTATTTGCATCATTCGTTCTCTTTGCCATCAGTCTTGTTATGCATCGGGCTATTGCACGATTTTTGACCTTGTTACCAATTTTCACATGTTTCTTTTCCCTGCATATACAAATCATCTTCACTAAAATTTCATAGACATTAAATGGAACTAAAGATTATAAAAGTTAATTAACAAACATACACATAAACTTAAAGTGGTTTTTTGACATATACATCATTAACACTCGCACCAACTACTTCCCATTTTCCATGATCCACCTTCTTTTGCTTTCGCATATACTTTGGATCAATTTTCACCCTTTCCAGTTTGCCTCATATGCCCTCTCCACATTGGCCTTAACTACTACCCCTACCTTCTCTCTACTTTCAACCTCAATCTCAATAGTTACCTATGACATATCCACCTTCCCTTCAACTATTACTGCCCCTTCCTTCTCACTACTCCCACCCTCAATTTCAGAAGTGTCTGGCACCCTCTCCACTTTGCCCTCACTAGTTGGCCCTGACTTGTCAATTCCTTAGGCATCAATTTCAGTACTACCAAGTGTTGTCTCCACCTTGCCCTTAGCTACTGCCACTGCCTTGTCAATGTCTTTGGCCTCAAATTCAGTACCATCTTGACCTTGCCCTTAGTTGTTGCCCCTGTTTTCTCATTGCCTTCGGCATCAATTTCACACCCACCTATTCCCAACATCAACTTACCTCATGTGCTGTTCATCTTAAATAATGTTCTCTTCACCTTGCCCCCAGTTCCTGCCCCTCCCTTGTGACCACCTTTGCCATCCATTTCACAACTTCCTGGTGCACCTTCATGCCTTAGAGACTCCTCAACACTATATAATAATTTAAGCTCAACCCTCAATACGTCCAACCTTCGAATATTATCTTCCACATACTCCGATAGCTTATCAACGTCACTCTTTAACTTAATGACAGTCTCCTCTAGTAGTTCCAAACAATAAATTACATACTAAACACCCAAAAAGGGAAAAGAAACTAATTTCGGCATCACATTAATGGACTAAGGCACCCTAAAACATCACCAAGACAAAAATTAAGGGTTGCTTATGAACATACCATATTTGATCAACAAATGACATGTCGCTACAATCCCAGTTAAGGTTCTTTTCTTCTTAACTTCCTTTTTCCAGGGTTGGTGCACATGCACCAAATCATAAATTTTCCTCTATCAATGTGCAATTTCACCACAATCATAAACCCTCTCACCACCGCTGCCCATCAGAGGAGTCCATTGCTGCAATGCCTCTAGAGTTCATTTCTTTTGTACTTGCTTTTCCACTGTGGACAAGACCAAATCGCATAAATACCTCAATCAATGTGCAAGGATGAATCTGTAATTTTTAATTCACCTTCCCATCCAATTTTCAATTAAACCAATTTTTTATTTGCTTTCCCCGCTATCCAACAAGCCACAAATGTGTGGCTGGCGTTATTTACAACCTTCAAAAAAGGTTGTATGGAAGTAAACCCCAAACTTAATTGATATGCTAAGAACGTGTAGTTAAAGGCTCGATGCCCGTGGGCCGGCTTAAGTGGTAGGGCACCAACTCCTTTGTATATAAAAGAGATTCTTGCATAAACTTAGAACATTTAAAATAAATGCACTTGACCAATCACATCATTAATTACGATAGGTTATAATAACTAATTATTAATTAAATTAATAATTATTTATTAATTAATGATGTGATTGATCAAATGCATCTAACTTAAGTGCTTTAGGTTTATTTAAAAATTTCTCTGTATATAAAATGGTAAAATAAAAGGTCAATTTTCTCTTTGAAGACCCTTGTTTACCCTTCCAATGGGCCAATCTTGTAATTGTTGCCGCAGCTGCATATATGCCATGTGTCCAAAAAAAAAAAGTACCCGAGGTATACTACTGTCAAGTCATAGTTGTGTAAAGCTACTTGAATATTTAAAATTTTTCCTGACATTTCTTATTAAAGGGGAGGGGGAGTTAGTTTAGGTATTAATGCAGACTAAGTATGTGCCAATCGTGGTAATTTGAAAGCATCACACAAAATCTTTTTGAGGGTACAAATGAATTATGACCCTGGTGGCCTCCGTTGTTGAGTATACATTACGTGATTGTTCTAGTTCGCTACAAGAACGATGATGTGCATCAACAAATATTGAAGCGTAAAGGAAGTATAAAATGAAATTAAGTACGCATACTCCAGCATCAGTGTTTATTCGTGTCAGAAATTAACAAAACCTATAAATGTGTCTTATTTTAAACAATTACGGCTAGTTTCACTACTAATGCTCATATGCTCAAGCTGTAAACTGTGAACCATGAACACATTTCAAACTTTGCAGACATAACCAAGCTTTATCTTTAAAAACGATTACTTCCACAATGAGTTTATAGAATTAAACCATCAAACAACTGTTTCTATCCAATGAACTTGTTGGACAAAAAGTTGCACCGGTGTTCCTACAAATTCAATGCACAAAACAAAAGTTTAATGCTATTTCCAATGCAGATTGCATTAACTTGAGATTGCCAAACAAAAACATTATTGTCATCAGCACCACCAACATCATACTCAATGCAATCGTTGCATATTTCAACAGTTCCAGAAGGAAAAAATAATCAAAACATACTGTGAGAACATACATTAAAACTTTTCATCTTTAAAAACTGATACTACAAAGAAAAGTAAATAAATAAACAACAAAACAACAAAGGAAAATTGTTACATAATTACTTCCACAATGAGGTTATAGAATTAAACCATCAAACAACAGTTTCTATCCAAGGAACTTGTTGGACAAAAAGTTGCACCGGTGTTCCTACAAATTCGATGCAAAAAAGCAAAGTTTTCTGCTACTCACATTGCGGATTGCATTAACTTGAGATTTTCAAACCATTTATTGTCATCAGCACCACCAACATCACACTCAATGCAACCGTTGCATATTTCAACAATTCCAGAAGGAAAAAAGAACCAAAAAAGCATAAAATTATTGGAAAACGAAAAGATTTTATACAGCAATTCAAAATAAAAGCATGAGTTACTTTCAAGCAAACATACAGATTTATAGACAAAAGACCTTCATACATATACTGTGAGAGTATCATTTAAACTTTTCATCTTTACAAACTGAAACTACAAAGAAAAATAAATAGATAAACATAACAAAACAATAAAGGACAATTGTTACATTACATATCTATCTTTTGAGTGGTTTATAAAGGACAACTGTCGCATATTTGGACTGGAACCTGTGAGTCAGTCCAATGGCAACAACAGACTGGGAGGCCAAGCTGTTCTTTATGAATACGTGATTTAGCACATGTTGAGGCTTTGACCTTTGTCTGAGTTCTCCATACCTAGAACAGTGAGATGCAGCTGCGGAGGAATAGCCATTGGCTCTTTCACAAAGTCTTCCTCAGTTGGAAATGCTTGGCCAAAGCTGGACACTGGAGAGGCTAGAGCCTCAAACTCGGTCACACCTTCAGGGTTTTCGGGTACATAATCCGGCAGTTAGAAAACAAAAATATTTTGTTACCTAGAAAAAATAATAATAAAACAAGAATATTCAAGTCAGAGCACTTCCTCATAATCAAGAGCAGTGATGGTGGGTTTTAATAGAATAAAAAAATATTAGCATTCCTCATAATCCGGGTTTCTTATTCAAGTTTCATCCTACTATTAACCTATTTCATCACGCTGTTACTCTAAAAACAGTAAAACCCATAAAAACTGTCTTTCCAAAACTAAGGTTTCCTGAAAGCAATAGGAGAGAGCGCAAAATCAGTGTTTTTTCTATGTTACAAGCAGGCATGATATAAGAAAAAGGATATATTACTCATTCCATAAAAAAATCCTTTAACATCATTTTTTGGGGGTTAGATTGAAGGTGCAAGCACCTGGGTAGGGAAGGGGGATAGGTGGCTGATGGGCCTTTAACCCACATTTATAAGAGGAGAGGTGGAAAGAAGGGGAATGAGCTGGGAATAAATGCATAACAGCCAGGAATAAATGCAGAAGCAGCTGTTAGGAATAAATGAAGATTCACCACCAGTAGGTAAATGGAAAGGTTAATAACAGTCAAGAATAAACAAAGGAATAAATAAAGATTAGTGAAGGGGTTTCGTAACAGCCAGAAATGAATGTAAATGATAGTGGTATACCACTAGAAAGTGGGTTATAAATGGGGAGGGAGTAGAGTAAAGGGTAAGTAGAAATTGAGTGGTTTTGGGAAGGAATTGGAAAGGGGTGGGACATCTCTATTTTTTGCAGGGCTCCCATTGTTATCTTTTATTTTTTGTTTCTACCAACCTTCTTCAGAAATTCTGTAATTACAGAGGTCTACCTCTGGGTGAAGGAGCTAGTCTCCAATATATAAATCTACCTATAATTTTCAGTCCCTATCAATTGGTATTAGAGTCTTCCACCATGCCTCTCAGCTGCAAACGAGCGGCGTGGGTGGTGACGCCAGTATTGCAATGTTCGCTCGAGACTAGTTAGAAGGATAGTGCATAGCCAGCCCGCATGGGCGCTGGGGCTGCGGAGCGTGGTGGAATGTTAGGATTCAATTGTAAGGTATGGGACTTGAGTCCCACATCGAAAGTATGGGATTCCGGTGTGGGGTTTATATGGCCTTGGGCTCTCCAATCACACTGGCTAGCTTTTGTGGTGTAGTTCTCCTAAGGTTCGTATTAGTGACCTGGTGGGGGCATCGAACCTCCGACATTATCATCACACCGACAACCTAAATGAAGTAACACTAAAACCAATACGAGAAGAACTTCTAGAAGCATAGAGATACGCAATTAAGAATATAGGAGGATAAATATTAGTAAGATAATGTTTGTAAACGATCAGATGTTTTCATAAAGAGAAAGAAAGAAAACCAAAAGAAATAAAAATGAAGATGCATACATTAACATTAAGAAGATTGCATATATGTCCCATCTCATCAGCTACATATGGAAGATCTGGAATATATCTCTATTCACCATCAACAAAGAACTTGTAATGATATATACCTGATGGTAGAACAATAACAATAGAGTGATCTTTGCCAGTTCTCTGCAGTGTCTTCCTGCAAGTAATCCAAAGTTACCCAAGGCGCCAATTACCAAGTTCATTAAAGAATATTTGCAATTGTGATTACTTTTTCATATTGAATGCCATGAAGATAACATTACTGACTCACCTAGATGTCCAGCTATCCCAAGATCCCTCCACAGCCACATTGTTTCCACCATAATGCCACGTAATCATGACAGGGATTCCTCGCTCAGGAGGTTGATCAACAATTCCATGACACTCATTTTGCCATATTTGATTGAAAAAAAGGGAGGCATTACCTCGTTGCAATGGAGCTAGAGGAACCTGAAAAGCACAGAGAAACCCTATATGTAGTATTGTCACACTGCCTCTGACAAGACTTAGATTTTATTTCCTAATAATATAAACAAATTAATTTTATCCTTACTGAAAAAGAATTAAACCTTCTGTAACAGAAGTTCAATATTAATTAAGGATAATAAGGTATGCTGCAGGACCTATTTATCAATCCACCAGAGAGATTGCAAAGTCAACAAGAACAGCAGTACACAAGCATAGCACTACCATGTATCCTCGATAGTCAAAAGTTGACTCTTCAAACTTACATTTAAATGGTCTCTTATCATCAAAGATTCACAAAGGTTACATCCCAAAACTAATTTCATCCTCATCTATTGATGCATATGAAATTGTTATATTAGGGAACTTGCTAAAAAAGCTTTCTAGATAAAATCAGATACTACCTTTTTGCAAATATACACAGTTGCACGCACAACACTTACGATTTAAGAACAAAAAAAATAGCACTTACAAGTTCATTCAGAAAGTCTTCATTATGCATTGATATAGCTTCAAAGTAACAAAATTTATTGTATGCAAACTTTTATAAGACAAGGCCAGGTCCTTCAATCACAAATCATGGAGTTTTGCAGATAGAACTATTCATAGCCACTTTTTTGCATCATCTACATTGAGACATAATAAGTTGGAGGAGGCTACAGATGTCAACCTAGAATGTCTATATCAAAGCTAGCATCTTTAAGCCTACATTCTAACAGAGCTCTTTTGAATAGTTACACAAGGTAAAAACAGCTAATTAACTGAAATTTTCAACAGGAAAAAAAAAAAAAAGACACACACACAAACAGAAACCAGAAGTACTATAACCAAAACACCAAGTAAATGAGATTACATATTCATTTTTATATTTTTATAAGGCCAAAATATATCTGACACCATATGGATGCCTCTGAATTTATCCTTTTTATAATTTTTATCAAAAATATATTTTTGTTAACAATATTTATTTTACACATCAAATTTTCCTCTCACACCAAATTGGTGCCATATGAAGGCGCCTTACTTTAACCTTGGAAACCCCTGTCCCTGAAAAAAAAATTATTAAAACTTACATTCTTGATTCAGATATATTTAGATACTAATATTAATAATGGATGGGAGGATTCCCTCATAAAGCTACCATGCTTCGATGGGCAGTCTTAAAAACGGATTTAAAAGGATTGCTGCATCTAATTCGGTAATTCCTTAAGTTGGATTACTTAATCGTTTTCCTAATGCAGATCTTATAATTTCAAATACGTGGTTATTGAAACAAATGCTATTACGGCAACTCAACATATTTTAACTTTTCATTATATTGTTTCTCTTTCTCCCAACTTGGATAATAATTCATTGCATAAACGTGACCAATAAATGGAATGGCAAAGGACCTTGTCACACATTTGTGCAAAAATGAGAAATGCTACTAACACAATCTGTCCACAGCTGCTGATGTGGCCGCATTTGAGGTTGACCAAAAAATATGTTTTAGCTAGACTCACGTCATGGGTAAGTTGCATTGCTGAGATGCAACCCCACATCAGCAGTTGCTCACAGTTTGTACTAAAAATAGTTGTGCAAGTAGCATTGCTCTAAAACAATTTATATTGGAATGGTCTGTTACGAATATCTACTCAATCACATTGCTCATAATCAGGATTACCAAGCTTAACTTATAGCCATATCTCTATTCAAAGACATACTGTTAGGATCCAATTGCAAGGTATGAGACTTGAGTCCCAAATCAGAAGTATGGGATTCCGGTGTAGGGTTTATATGGCCTTGAGCTCTCCAACCACAATGGCTAGCTTTTGTGGTATAGTTCTCCTAAGGTTCGTGTCAATTGGTATCAGAGCCTTCCACCATACCTCTCAACTGCAAATGAGCGGCGTGAGTGGTGACGCCAACATTGTAGTGTTTACCCGGGACTAGTCAAAGGGCTAGTGCACAGCCAGCTCGCGTGGG
The DNA here is from genome assembly GCA_029884595.1 of Ormosia semicastrata. Taxonomy (NCBI): domain Eukaryota; kingdom Viridiplantae; phylum Streptophyta; class Magnoliopsida; order Fabales; family Fabaceae; genus Ormosia; species Ormosia semicastrata. Next base: position 20,510,956 of record JAQQTO010000042.1, on the reverse strand, counting down.
CGCCGAGGCTACGGAGCGTGGTGGAATGTTAGGATCTAATTGCAAGGTATGAGACTTAAGTCCCACATCGGGAGTATGGGATTCCGGTGTGGGGTTTATATGGTCTTGGGCTCTCCAACCACAACGGCTAGCTTTTGTGGTGTGATTCTCCTAAGGTTTTTATCACCTACACAGTTACTTATGTTTTGATGCAACAACAACAACCAAGTCTTTTCCCACTAGGTGGGGTCGGCTACATGGATCAAAAAGCGTTATTGTGCTCTATCATAAATCAAGTTTTCAGAAATGTCATTCAAATCTAAATCTTTTTTAATCGTTTCACCTATAGTCTTTCTTGGTCTTCCTCTACTTCTAGCTATTGGGCTATTCTCCACCTGATCTACTCTTCTTACAGGGGCTTCTAAGGATCTTTTCCTTACATGTCCAAACCACCTAAAGCGAGATTCTCCCATCTTTTCCACAATAGGTGCTACCCCTACTTTCTTTCTAATGCATTTACTCCTTATCCTATCTTGTCTTGTATGGCCACACATCCAGCGCAACATCCTCATCTCTGCGACATTGATCTTATGCTCTTGTTGGCTTTTTACTGCCCAACATTCAGTATCATACAACATCGCCGGCCTTTAGCTGTGCGGTAAAATTTACCCTTAAACTTGAGATGCACTTTTCTATCACAAATAACTCCAGAAGCACTCCTCCATTTTATTCATCCAGCTTGAATCCTATGGTTTACATCTCTCTCTATCTCTCCATCATTTTATATGATAGATCCAAGATACCTAAACTGTGTGACTTGTGGTATGGTATGATATCAAATTTTCACCACTAAGCTAGCATTAACATGCCTCTTACTGAACTTATATTCCATATACTCTGTCTTACTCCTACTTAGACGAAAGCCATGTTCTTCTAATGCTCGCCTCCATAGCTCTAGCTTCCCATTTGTTTTCTCTCTCGACTTTCCAACTAAGATTATATCATCTACAAAAAGCATGCATTGTAGCACCGACTCTTGGATATGCGTAGTAAGCACATCCAAGACCAAGGTAAAAAGATATGGACTCAAAGTTGACCCTTGATACAATCCTATAGTTATAGGAAAATCTTCTGTGACCCCACTCTGTGTTCTCACACTAATTTTAGTTCCATCATACATATCTTGGATTACTCAAATATCGGCGATACAAACACCTTTTTCCTCCAAAACCTTCCATAAGACTTCTCTCGGTACCCTATCGTAGGTTTTTTCTAGATCAATGAAAACCATGTGTAGGTCTTTTTGCTTCCTCCGATACCTCTCCATTAATCTTCGTAGAAGATAGATTACTTCCATGGTTGATCTCCCAAGCATAAAACCAAATTGATTCTCTGAAATATGAGTCTCCTATCTTAATCTTCGTTCAATTACTCTTTCCCATAACTTCATGGTATGACTCATGAGCTTATTTCCTCTATAATTTGCACAGTTTTGTATATCTCCCTTATTCTTATAAATAGGGATTAAAGTGTTTCTCCTTCATTCATTTGACATTTTCTTATACCTCATTATCTCGTTAAACAGCTTTGTGAGCCAGCTTATACCTTTCTCTCCTAGGCACTTCCATACCACAATAGGTATATTATCTGGTCCGACCGCTTTTCTATTATCCATCCTCTTCAATGCTTCTTTTACCTAAAACTCCTAAATTCTATGATAAAAGGTTTTATTTTGGTCCTCCACTCTAGTGTTTAGAATGTCTAGTCCCCTAATGTCCCATGTTCCTCATTAAATAACTTGTAAAAATAACCCTTCCATCGATCTTTGATGTCTTGTTCCGTAACCAAGACTTTACCCTCTTCATCCTTAATGCATTTCACTTTATCCAAGTCTCTTGTCTTCCTTTTCCTACTTTTAGCAAGCCTGTAAGTATTCATTTCTCCGTCTTTAGTGCACAACGATTGATATAACCCGTTGAACACTTTAGCTTTCGCCTCACTCACCACTTTCTTAGTATCTTTTTTAGCTGTCTTATATTTTTCCCAATTTTCATCTTTTTTACACATGTGCCAAGCTTTATAACATTCCCTTTTAACCTTAACTTTATTTTGTACACTTGCGTCCCACTGCCAAGATTCTTTATCCTTGGGTCCAAAGCCTCTTGATTCACCGAGTGTCTCTTTTGCTACCTTCTTAATTCTTTTAGTCACCTCGTCTCACATATCATTAGCACTCCCTTGTACCTCCCAAATCTCTTCCTCCATAATCCTCCTCTGAAAGAACATTGTTTTCCTTCCTTTAGTTGCCACCATTTGATCCTTGACTCTCTGTCTTGATAATATCTCCTTACTCTCATCTTAACTCGTACGTCCATAACCAAAATCCTGTGTTAGGTAGTCAAGCTCTCTCCAGGGATGACTTTGCAATCCATGTAAAGCTTTCTATCAGATTTTCTTATTAGAAAGAAATCAATTTGAGAGCAAGAACCTCCACTTCTATATATGATAAGGTGCTCTTCTTGCTTCCTAAAACATTACTTATGTTTTGATAATAGAAGAAATATTATTAGAGAAAACAAAGAAGTAAAATTAGGGGGAGGATCCATATTTATGTATCTTGAATGTAACATTGCAAAAATTTCTTACAAAAGGAAAGAAAGAAAAGAAAAAGAAAATGAAGCTTGTTTGATTATTGATGCACATGAATGTCAATAGTAAAAATTTCTCACTAAGGTTCGTATCACATACACAGTTACTTATGTTTTGATAATAGAAGAAATATTATTAGAGAAAACAAAGAAGTAAAATTAGGGGGAGGATCCATATTTATGTATCTTGAATGTAACATTGCAAAAATTTCTCACAAAAGGAAAGAAAGAAAAGAAAAAGAAAATGAAGCTTGTTTGATTATTGATGCACATGTATGTCAATAGCCATTCTTTCGAAGGACCATGCGAATTTGAAGTTTCTAAGTTATGACATATTTATAAGTAACTATAACTATGAATTACTAAAATAGCAATGGCATTTAATTTTCCTGCATTCAAATGAAAATATAACCATGGAGTTCCATTCAGTTATCAGCAAGAGCAAATCGCTGTGCTGCAAAGCGACACCATCACTCTGGATTTTACCTAGCTAATATGGTACAACATTTTTATGCAACCTAACAATGATTTGAGGGGTTACCATCTTGTTTTCCAATTTCACACCAAGTAGCTAAAATAAATAATGAACATATTGATTGAATCATGTGTAATGTATTTAAATTTTAAAGATGTCATGATTTGGGTCTAGTTAAGGTAGTTGGAAGGTGCAGATTACTAAGAATAAGGAAATGTTATGATGAGCACTACTCCTTCAAGATCAAAACTGTTTCGGAAAACAATTTCAACCTTGGAAGATAGAAAGTCATTTTCCACATGTTGAAAGGTTCTTTTTAACTGACAAGGAAATGATTTTTCTGCTGACCACAGCCCCAAACACCTGAAAATGTGCAAAATGTTTCACAAGATTATACACTAATTAACAAAGAGAATGAAAATCTTCAAATGCAAAACAAACCAGCACATACGCATTGGCACACCTGGCAAAAACTTACCCATACATGAAAGGTAAAAAAAGATTCTTGGATATCCATGTTAAATTAAATAAAATAAGCATTCATTCACCATTAAAGAACTAGAAAACAACTAAAGGATGATCATTTATGTAAAAGTTTACATCAAACAAAAAGATTTATGAAACCTTGGGAAAGAAAATTAAAAACAATCATCACATTCATGTCATCCAAAATACATATAATGCCTTCAAATAGTGACTGTACATTAAGTCAAATTAGATAAACCAAAGTATCGAATCTTGTCATTTAAGTTTTTTACCATCCATGGAAAACTATCTGTTGGAGATATAAAAGCCATGCATGAGCCTTCACCCAACTTAAGCCATCACCCAAAAGTAGTTAGGAGTTTGTTCCTTGCCGCACCATTTTTCTAATAAAGAAAAAATTGAATTTCAGCACAAAGTAGAATAGGCCTATGCTAAAGAAGAACGGATACTTCATAATGTCTGCCGTACTTGTACCAAATACGTACCCAATACCGTACAAAATACTCAAATACTTGATAAATATTTGTTTTATTTTTAAACAAAAACCGTATCCTTGTACTGTACCCGTGTCATATCCGATAACTGTACCTGTGCATCATAGGCCTATGCATTGTCCATACTTCAAGTCCAAAGGTCTCTTGCATGAGCAGCCCTGTCAGAGACATAATAAAAGTCATTCATGAGCCTTCACTTAACAGCTTAAACTTTTAAGAGAGCTAGTCCTCAACACAATCAAACTCTACATGAGAAATCATCAAGAGAGGTTGGGAGAGAGGAGAAGGTGAATGTATAACAAAACTTCTTTGTCTAATTCCTTTCATTACAGTGCAGAAACACTTGACAATCAAATAGGGATAATTGGTAGTGTCCTCTTTCACATCCATCCAAATACCCCGTATAATCTCTCTTTTTTTTCCACGTTCTCCACTAATCCCCACCTAGTGAGAAAAAGTTTTGTTGTTGTTGTTGTTGTTGTTGTTCTCCACTAATCAATGACAAAGATTATTCTAAGCATTGATGGGCAAAAAAGGGGACAATTGGAGAATATTTGCTGAATCCCTAGGATCGATATATATTGGGCAGGTGGGAATAAAAACAAAGAAAACTATTGATTGTATATTGTATATCACGCTTAACTAACATTAAAATAAACCATGTATAACCTTCTTGTCTTATGTGTAAAGCTCGATATTATATCCTGGTGCATGCATTACAACATTCCAAATTATTACCTCAAATTGGTGGGCAGTGTCATATTCCAACACTTCATGTGCTGTTTCTTGAATGGAGAAGTTTCTAAGGATAGTAAGCTGGTTAGTAACTGAGGGCAGATGTTACAAAAATTTACATAAAACAAAATGAATATTGTTGCACCAATAAAATGCATTCCGTAAAACATACGTCTTATTGACATTCCAAATGGTAAAGCTCACGCACTCAATTAGATTACTTTGGTCCATTCAATTTCCCAATCGGACAAAATTAGCCAATTGACCCAGGTACACTGCAACTAGGAATTTTTATTTCAAAATGCAGACATGGTACTCACACAACTCTCAGTTACAACTATTCACAAATGGCAGACATGGCTCCATATGAGATTAACAGAGAAATTGTAATATACCAAAAAAAAAAAGAAAATTAAAGTGCAAGTTCGACCACTTAAACTCAGATTGAGTCGTGTACCAGTTGTATAAGTTGTGACTATGGTGTTGCATAAGTAGCATTTCGTTCAAATCAGATAAGATTAACTCAATGAGCTAGCTGAACCAAAATGAAATTGAAGGGACACATCAAAAAATAAAAATAAAAATTGCAGGAAACCCACAATACAATTTGGTAAGGTAACTACATACACAGATGTCATGTTTCCGTAAACTGCAAGCATTTTATAAAGTAAAAAAAAAATATAAAAAAAAAAAGAAAAACAGGAAAACCTCCTAATTCTGCACTTTTTCACACTTCATGCCCTTCCTTCTCAAGTTTTTGGCATATAAATCATATGATCTCAATCAAAACCACCTGCATTTCTTTTAGTCACTGCCATACATATTCTAGCCGAGACACATTTGTTGTTTATATATGCTCCATGCAATAAATGGCCAATTATAATCAATAATAGAATTCCCAGATCTGTTCAATTCAAATATATATATCCATGTCAAGTTTGAAGCTTTGACACTAAGAATACGAGTTTCTAATCTCCCCCTCTCACAGATTCACACACCAGACATTTATTACCGTTAAACTCAAATGCAGAATCCTCATCCAAACAGAAAGAAAAACGAGAATCAATGCATAACCAAACTAAATCCATTCCCTAACCGTTCATACGAAAAGAAAGAAGTGATTATCAATCAAAAATTCGAAATTCCACAGCAAACAAAACCAAATTGCATTCGAACAGGAAACAACCAAAAAGAGCGAGAACCTATAACGTTAGGGCCGAAGAGGATTGGCGATCTCTACCGTCGGGGATTCTGCGGCGGGCTATTGGCCATTGAATCGGAGGAAAACGCCGGCGCCGGAGGGTGAAATCCCGGCACGTATATGTCCCGGCTGCCGATTTCGGCGGTGGCGGCGATGGCGGCCCCGTCTTCTCTGCCGTTTGCGTTTCCCATGGATTGAGAAAACTGTGGCGGGGGCAGCTAAACAAGGCTTTTAGTAAGTGAGATTTGGGGGGTCGTTTTAATAACAATGGAAGGAGGAGAGTGAAACGTGAACTGCCACGAAGGGGAAATCGTTATCTGTTATGGGCTTTTTGACCAGTTTATCAAAATGCCCCTATTCTTCTAATTTATTATCGATATATTGTTTTTTTGCCACGTCTATTTTTTTTTTTTTTACTTCTTTTTTAGTTCCATTTGAGATTCAGCAAATAAGATAGGGGTTATTTAGGGGGAGGCATCAAAGCAAGTGGCACGTCCAACTTAGAGATGCTAATAGCACAAGCATCTCTACATAAGAGGAGCCACCCTTGATGGTGCCTACCACATGGGTAATGCCTATTGTGTTAGAGCCTCCTATGTAAAAAAATGTCTACAACGTTGGCGCCTCTCACGTAGGCGATCATATTTTCCCCTCCCCCTTCCCACCTACGGTTTACTTCATTTTTCTTTATAAGCCTTCCTCTCCATCCTCTAAACCTTTGGTCTCAATTTTTTCCCTACACTACACGCCTCTAGTTTTCTTCACATTTGAGACCAACCTGACATATGTTTTATGGTGAGAAATCTTAGTTTTTCTTTTTGTTATATAAAATATTATGTTTTAGAGGTGATTTTTTTTTTTTTTTTTACAATGGGGCATAAGACAAAAGAACTAAATAACTAAATAGATAGCACTGGGCATAAAAAACCCAACCAAATCAACATGTATAAAGCAAGAAAGTTTAGCTTGAGGTGTACTCCAGATTCTCAAACTAGGAAGCAGATCTTGACTCTTGTTTGTCAGCCAGTCAGCACACTTCTTCCTCTCCCTAAGTGTGTGATGGAACTTAAGCTGCCAGTTTTTGGCCTTCCAATTGAGGATGCATTGGAGAAGTTTGTTGTGGAGGGGTTTGGCTTTGGAATTCTTGTTAATGAGCTCTATGACAGCTGTTGAATCATTGTCTAAGATGAATTTTCGATGCCCAGAATCCCAGGAAATTTGAAGGCGAATGATGATCTCCCATAATTCTACAACAAAGGATGTGCATGTGCCAATTCTATCAGAGAAACCCAGAATCCAATTTCCACCATCTCCCCTGAGAATTCTCCCACACTTAGCACTGCTGGGGTTACCTTTTGAGGACCCATCAATGTTCATTTTAACCCACCTAGGGGCAGGGAAGGACCACTTAACATAGTTGATGGCGGCTCTATGCAAATGAACAAAAGGATAGCTAGGAGCCCTAGCTTCTCCTATCTGTTTAACTCGAGAAAGAATAGATTTGTATCATCTCATATTATTTTTTTCTCACGTAATTAAGTAGAAGAGAGAAATAAACACAAGGATTATACAAAAATTACACAAATTATAATTGGATCTTACTAATAAATATCTTTGTATTTATGTCTATTTCTCTCTTCTACTTAACCATATTAGAGAAAAATAGAAAATCTAATTTCAGAAAGAATAGTCTCCACAGACTAGAAGGGTCTAGTGCGATGCTTATCAAATATGTCCTTATTTCTCCACACCCAAAGGAACCAACAAGTAACCACAAAAATATTTGATCAGGAAGAATTATAATTCATACCTAGATTTTTAGTGAGGTTGAGTCGAGTCCAGTCCCACATTTCTCTAGAGAAAAATTGAACATTTTTATGAGAAGCAACCAAATGAATCCAAATTTGAGAGGCAAGTGTGCAATCACGAAGAATGTGAATAGTATAACATTAAGAATTTAATAATCATAATATAACCAAAATACTACAGAGATTAGATTCAAGCATGCTACTTACTACAACTAAACATTTTCAACATAACAAAACTATGCATATAGAAAATATGAGTTACGAGTAAATATATTTATTACACACATCTGTATTTTTCATAAATACAATACGTACAATATTTCAAAAAAAACTACTCAGTTACACTAAGCTAAGCACTCCAAGCTCCTGCTTGACTTCACTTTCCATAAGACTTCCGCCCTGGAATCATCATGGAAACACACACAAGGAGTGAGAATCACACATTCTCAGTAGTTTAATCCATAAAACATGTCATCACAATCATTCTAGTCATTTCGGGGAAAAACACATTTCTAAACTCAAGTTTCATACTTTTACAAACTAGAAAGGTGGCAAAAGTTAAAATCATGTCCTTTCTCTTCCCAAAATAGATTCTCATTTTATAAGTTTGTATAAAAACTCATTTATCACAAACAGTTTTCAAGCAATTACCATGCTCACAAAAACACAGCATTTTCATCCTAGAGAAACAATTTGTATGTTTATGCTTAACATGTCCTAAGATAATGATTATGCAATGAGATTAAAATAGTATTAGTGCAATGTCATAAAACTCAACTATTCCCAGGAACTCTGTTCCTTGTAATTTTTCCTGAGTAGTATGGTTCTGACCATTTAGCACTACTTGGCAATGAATGGACTACTCCACCTCTCAACAATGGGTGTTCACAATCTCATATACCATTCACAGATACATGGAAATAGCAAGTGCGTGAAAAAATATGCAAAGTGGTTTTATAAAGCACACACAACACCATACTGAGTATTCTCCTACACGAGATTGTACCAAATGCTTCCAGTTGTAAGAACATCATTCTTCACAAAATTTTCCACACATTCTTTTAAGAACACTCATATACTCACTCTATGTGTCGTTCCCATCACATTTCAACTGCACAAAGGTAGTGAGGATATTACTCACCTCCACTACTCAACAAACATAGAGAGGATATTACTCTCCTCAACTATGTTCCACAATCATCTCATGCAAAACAATTACTAATTACTTCCCATAACTAGTTTCACAATTGATTTACATGCATAACAAGTTCACTCCATAAACACTTCACTCTATACTCCTATTAGAGTCCCAACACTCATAAGGAAGCATAAGGGAAGAAACTACACCATTGGAAGGCTCTATGACATCAAACACAACTTATAGTTACTTCCAGGTACCCACGATGTGGCACACCATGTGCCACGCCGTGACGCCCAACCCTCGGGTTAAAGTACTGGCAGGAAATGCTACCCACGCCGTAGCGCATGTCCCCTGTTTCACTCACGTCGCAGCACACCCAGTGCCACGACGCAGCACACCCAGTGCCATGCCGCGGCGTGCAGAGCAGAACACAAAATTCTGCAGATACGGGTATTGTTGCATTGAAACCAAATCTTCTTCCAATCACTCAAAACTCCATTCCAAGTAATTTCCAACCTCAACAAGCTCCATTTACACATTGCAACTCTTTTACAACTTCAATTTCACAAAATCATGGATTAATGAACTCATCATCCACCTTGAAACCTAAACCCCCAAATTTAACCCTAATAGAAACAAAGGTCCCCTACCTCAAGATCTTGAAAATGGTTAAGGATAGATCCAAGCTCTCCAATCCTTACTTGCCTCTTGGTTTCTCATCTTTCTTCTTCTTTCTCCTCCACGGTTCCCTTCTCTCTTTTCTCTTCTCTTTTCTATTTTCTTTTGTTTCTCAGTCGTAAGACACTTATAAAGAGATGTCAAATTTGACTTCTCATAGATAAGCACTAAAACATCGATCTACTAAGAACACTCGAATTTCACCAAATCTGATTTCCTAACTTCTAACAGATTCAAAATAAATCCTAAAATTCATTAAAAATCATGTTTCACCATTTCTCTATTTTTTCATATCAGCTGTTAGTCCAACTGATATTAAAACACAAAATCAATATGCTTAAAAAATATCAAATTAACTCTGATTATCCTTAAATTTTAATTGTAGCACAGTTCACACATTTATGATCTAGAAACAAATTCTTCACATTTATTTTCATTAATTAACCAGTTTAAGTCATTTTTGAAGTAAATTATAATTAGATTTTACACATAATATTACAATAATATGATTAAATATGCTCAAAAAACCACAAAACTTAACATACATGATAAACAAGTATTAAGTTACCTGGATGATCATATACCAATACCAATAATGGTGTTACCAATAATGGTTTCCGGGGTTCTAGTGCGCTGCATGCAATCCGGGCTACCTCCTCGGCACACGCTGATCGTAGCTGCTGTGGGTAGCCGATGAAGGGTGGTATGCCATAGAAAGGTCTTCATTCGCTGTGGTCTAACCCATTTCCAAATTAACTCCCAAAGACCTTCAGTATAGTGGGTTTCACATACTAGAAGCTCATATGTGCTCCTAATGGTGAAGTCTCTCCCATGATTCATGTTCCAACCAACGCAATCATCCCCAGCCAAAGGTATCGGCGGCAACATAGTGAGGATACTGTGGATCAGGTGAATTGAATGAGAAGGTTAAGATTCCACTCACCTTGAGGGTTTACAAAGTGGACCACGTTAAAGGAGAGGTCATCTTGGTTGATTAGGCCGAGAACCCAATCCTGGAGATTATGTATACCATACACCCGTTCATTAAGCCAGAAGAGGGTGAAGGCTCCATTATTAATGGAGTGCGTAACGTTCTCTATTAAAATGGGGCATTTCGCAGCTATTTCTCTCCACAAAGGGGTATCAGATTCATTAGACATCAAACCAGTTTTGGGATTTATCCGCGACCATACTTCCAAATAAGAACCTAGACCCAAATGTCTTTGGGGTTACTTATGATATTTCATACCAGCTTTAAGATAAAGGCTTCGTTCATCACTTCAAGCTTTTTGAACCCCAACCCCCCATGTTTCTTGGGTAGACATAAAGTTCCCCAATTGATCATGTGGGCTCTGCGCTTCTGACTGGTGCTCCTCCATATAAAATTCCTCTGAGCCTTTTCTATCTCTTGGCAAATTCCTTTGGGTATTCGAGTATGTTGCATATCGTAGGTGGCCAATGAACCCATAACCAAGTGAGCCAGTGTAATTCTCCCAGTCAATAATAAGAGCTGAGACTTCCATCCACTGAGCTTGGACTGGACCTTCTTCAAAATAATTTTGAAAGTTCCCTTTCTGTATCTCCCTTTGGACAGGTTGGCTCCGAAGTAACGCCATATTTTTTGGATTTCAGAGAACCCATACAACCGCATAATATCCTCTCTAGTAGTAAGTTGAACATTTTTGGAGAATAAAATTAATGTCTGGATGATTTTTTGACCAGATTCCTTGCATATTCAGGCCACTCAGAATGCACTCCATTTGATCTACATTGTCTCCAGCAAAGAGCAATAAGCCATCCACAAATAGCAGGTGGGAGATAGGAGGTCCATGTCCATTCCTCCTTGCCTCCATGGGTTTCTAGAGATTTTGAGCAATTTTTCCAGCAATGATGTGGGACAGTTTATCTACAAATAACAAATAGGTAAGGGGACAAGGGGTCTCCCTGCCTATGCCCTCTAGACGGGACTATAATCTCTGACTTGTTACCATTCCATAGAATCTGAAAATGGGAGGAGGAAATGCATGCCATTATGAGATTTAACAGAGGAGCAAGAATACTAAATCTCTTTAGGCAGTTTTCCACAAAACTCTACCTTAGCCTATCTTAGGCCTTTTCCAAATCGATTTTTATGGCCATAAAGCCCCTTCTACCTCTGACTTTCTTCATTGAATGAGCCATTTCTTAGGCTATTATTATGTTGTCCTGTATACGTCTACCCGGAACGAAGTTGGCCTAAAAGGGAGAAATGCGGTCTTCAAGCAGCGGTTTCAACCTATTGACTATCATTTTGGTAAGACATTTATAAATGATGTTGCACAAGGCAGTCAGTCTAAATAGAGAGATAAATTCTGGGCATTCAGTTTTGGGAATCAGAACAAGCAGAGTTGAATTTATCTCATGAATGAGGCTTTAGTCCTGCCACACTCTTTTTTATGAATTTAGTAACTTCCCATTTGATAGTGCTCCAAGTTTCTTGATAGAATATAGCACAGAATCCGTCCTCTCCCGGGGCCTTCATAGGGCCCATCCCAAACATCATCTCTTCCATCTCATTTTCACTGAATTGATCTCCTAATTTGTTCATGGTGTTGAAGTTAGGAGGGAGGTAGGTGATCTTCGAGGATGAAGGCTCCCTATAAAGTTGATTCTCCTTAAATAATAATGAGTAAAAGTCCAAAGCAAGCCGGAGGTCGTATCAGGATCGTCAATCCATTGACTTGACCATCTTTATCTCTAAGGGTAACTAACTATCTTGTTCTTTTGTCTTCTGATTATGGTTCTGGTATGATAAAACCCCGTGTTCCTGTCTCCTTCTCTAATCCATTGCACTCATGACTTCTACATCCAGTAAGTTTCTTCTTGCTGGAGCACTTCCTTGAGCTGATCATGTGGTTGCTTTTCCGTGGAGTCAAGAAAGAGGTTGAGGCCATGGGAAGCTGAAAGATAGATCCCTCTCAATCTTACGAGGATTCTTCTTTTCCTATAAAAATTGTTACCAAAGGTTTTCTTGTTCCAAGCCACAAGTTTATCTTTCATATGTTCCCTAGTTCGCCGAAAGTGGGTTTAGGTTCCTAATTTTTTTTCCAATAAAAGCCCTGAACTCCTGGTAATGCATCCAAGTAACCCCAAACCTGAAAAGTTTGTTAGTTTGGGCATCAGCAACCCCTTGAAAACAAACAAGAAGAGGATGGTGGCTAGATCATGTTCTCATTAGAGCGGAGACAACTGCTTCATGGAATCTAGTCCTCAACCTAGCATTACAAAGACATATGTCAAGTCTTAGACACCTGATCTAGCCCCTCCTATTTGGGTCACTTCCATGTGAACTTGGTTCTAATGTGTCGCAAATCAATTAAATTATAGTCCTTGATCCACTGAGCAAAAGCTTGGCACTTGTGAGCATCAACTAAATCCCCTCCTTTCTTCTCATTTACATCAGCTATTTCATTGAAGTCCCTAAGGATCAACCAGCTCTCCTCCACAATGCTAGCAAAAGCTTTAATTCTGGCCCAAGCCTCCTTCCTTTTTGATTCACGTGGGCTGGCACAAATAACCGTAAGAATCCAAGACAATTCCCAGGCTCCTCAACTCTAGCCGTGAGAATCTGAGGATGATTTTCCATCAGAGACCTCAAAGATGGGTTACTCCATAGAAGCCAAATTCCCCAAGAGAACCGTCACACATAAACAATAATGGAGAAATTAAAACCCAGATTCCGGATGATGTTAGATGCTCTGCTACCATTGCACCTTGGTTCTTGAAAAGCAACAAAATGAAGCCTTCTAAAGTCCTTCAGAGCTCGAGCAAAGGACCTACCCAAAGCTCCTCTGTAGTTCCAATCTAACACTATAATAAAAAAAGTAAATAAATAAATAAAGAGGGGGTAAAGATCACAGGGCCCAATTAGGCCATCTGTTTGTCCTCCCCGCCGAAGAGGGGTGTAGGGTCGCTGAGGCCCACTGTTGGAGTTATATCATCTACCATTTCTTCTGAAGTTTCCCAACTGACTGGGAGTAGCCTATCTATGGGTTTAGGATCAATAGGAGTGGAATTACCTCCCTTGTTGACAACATTGCTACTTATGGCCCGCTGACATTCGAAGGAGAGGGGTTGGTCAAACTTGGTCCAATGTGGTTGCTAATAGGTGCACCCTGGTTACTAGATTGAGTATTGGAGCCTATTAAGATGCGTCTGTCATTATTCATGTTAACGGGTCTCGTTGCAAGCTTTGCCCCATCATTTTGGGTCTAGGCCTTTCTCCCTCATTTGTATATTGGGCTACTGGAGTATATCTTTTGATGGACCCACTTTGCTCACATGGGGAGGCAATAATTGATTTCATCGCATTATTCTAATCCTTTCTCCCCTAATCTTCCTAACTTAGCACCCGGAGTTACTTGTTTTACCTTATTTGCCCTCTTGTTAAAAACTCTCTTTTTCTGCAAGCTCATTATTATGCACTTTAGTTTTGTCGTTATTCGCAGTGGGAATTGCACTCATGATTTTCCCATAATTAGGTTGAGCCTCTTCACTCCTTAATGTCCTATAACGCGATGAATTCCGCTCATCATTTTTTGTCAGAGTCATACCCTTCTATCCCTCCACACCTTACATGTCCACATAACCTTTGCTTCCTGATTGTGCCCCATCGACTAGAAATGCCATTGTTACAATACTGAAGATCACTGGAAAGAAAGAAAAAGACTTTGCTTAGTGCACAAGTGAGGTGATAAAGAAACACAAGGAGGAAAAACAAAGAAGCTTATGTTTCTATAGCTCAATTGGGGTTCAAGCTCATCACCCAGCCCCATATATTAGAAACACAATGAACACATAGACATGGTGGATTACTTCAAGACTTAAGCACAAAATCTCAATGAGGTTATAGCTCAATTGATACTAGCCTAAATCTTTAGGACTTAGATGTGATGTTATAGTCGGAAGTTCAATTTTTCATTGGTCTGTCTTTCTCCGCCGCTTATGCTTCCTATGAATAAGATACATGATTACATTAACTAGTCACTTCACTTTGGTTGTGTGGGTAACAAATAAGAAGGACACAAAAAAAAATGATTATAATCTTACATTTACTTAGATAGAAATTTTTATTCCACATATACTGTTGAATCTGATTTAAGATTATCTTTCAAACTTTAATTAATATAAACAATAGTTCTTGACAAAGCACTTTGAAATGAAATTTTTTTAGAAAAAAAAAGCCCTCATTAAAAAATAAATATATAAAAGCCAAAATTAATTTGTTAAATGTTAGTTTAATTCTTTTGAAATTAGTATTCATTTATGATCATTTAAATGATATTGTGTTCAGAGTCACAAGTAGGGGTGCACATGGGTCCAGGTACTCGATGACTCGACCAACTTGACCCAACCCAACCTAATATTTCTGAGTTGGTTTGGGTCATCAGGTTAGTTTGGATAAAATTTGATAAACTCGACCAAATATTGATTCGGATAACAGGTTGAGGAATGTAACTCGTAAACTCGACCCGAAGACCCAATGGCTCGAACTTAAACACAATCGTTTTGCATGTTTTACACACTTCATATTCCATTCTTCAATTTCCAAAAGACTCTTTAATTTTCATAACGACAAAACCCGATCTCATCCTCGTCCGCTCCATACCACAACAAGAGACCACCACATCGCTTCCACTACTGCCACCGTGTCGAGTTGTTGATAGCCGCGACTGCCCAACCACCACACGAAGACAACCATCACACCACACGAACCCAGATCTGCACCATGACCCTCATCATTCACCAGCATCGTGCAACCTCAAAA
Organism: Ormosia semicastrata; assembly: GCA_029884595.1. Lineage (NCBI taxonomy): Eukaryota > Viridiplantae > Streptophyta > Magnoliopsida > Fabales > Fabaceae > Ormosia > Ormosia semicastrata. The sequence goes on along the minus strand of JAQQTO010000042.1, from coordinate 20,495,505 downwards.
CTTACCAGTAGTGCCATGCACAAGCAGCAGTTGCGCCACCCACCACCGCGCACCACCACCAATAGCGACAACATGTAACACCCTCCTTAGGGCGTCACACTTCATGTTATTTAATTTTTCAATTTACCCCTTCATTGGAAAATCGTGCTTTGTGATGTAAATACGAGTTGTAAAATTTCTTGATGATAATAAGATAAACTTAATAGAAAATACAAACATAACAACATTGTCACAAATAATTTACATCATATAAACATGTACAAGTCATTAGTACTATCATATTTTAATATTTACAAACTAGACTCTCAAAATATTTAAAACTTTAATTTAAACTAACATACTGCCCAAGTATTACTACATAGCAAAACCCTCAGACGGGTCCTTCTCAGACTCCTCAAAAGATAGAAGTCTGACTTGATGCGAAGTCCTACGGACAGGTGTCCGCACAGACGACACTATACTAATCACACTATGAGTACAATAGTATACTCCCCAATACTGTCTAATTGACAATGGAAACTCTAGGTGTACATTAATATTCACCCTAATTTTCAAGATATAGCCTACTTAAAATAATGTTTAAGTCTCCTATGTAGTAAATACGCTCTCTTTTCAGGTCAACGTGCCACGCCTCCAATCCTCCACGAAACGTCAATCCCGTATACCCAAGGAAACAAGGTACCTCCATTTTCTAGAACTCAGCGTCCTTTATCGGAATCTACTCTTCCTCAGCTTCTTGCTCAAGTTCTCGCTCAACGTCTTTAAAATTATAAATATAATATAGAATAGACATAGAAAGAGGTGAGATCACTTACGCCAATACCAGTATGGTAGCAATGAAGATAAACACATACAATATCTCATACCAGCACATCATATATAATTACAATTATGCCACCAACATCATTTATCATCATAACTCATGTAATAAGCAATAATTACAATCATGTCATTATCAACAATCAAATATTCAATAAATCAATTATCATAAATCATAATTACGATAATGCCCTCATTATCTACATGTATGCATACAGACTCAATTTCCTACTCCATGGAGCTAAAACTCATATCAGAAAGAGTGATCGAAAAGATTTGTCTGCACTAACATGCCTCAGACCACGTGCTCAATTTTTTTGCACATCTAGCATATGCACCACAATCTTTATAAAATCTTGATTAGGGATAGTGTCTCGGTCCGGATCATCAGTGTGTTGCATCGGTCTAACCTACGGTACAGAAGCACTGCCATTTGCCCATTGTAGGCAACCCGCACCACGATGCCCCCAAGGTCAACGAGTGACCTACACTACGCCTATCGTACCCACTCAGGAGGTGTATTCTCTCCTAGGCAATCAGCCTTATTCAGTCCATCGGACTTTTTCAATGCATGTACTATGCACCTTTCATAATTTCAATTCATTATATCATATTCTTAATTCAATTTTCTTTATCTCATATTCGGGGTCCTCATAATTGGCCCAAAAGTATCATTATTGTAATTTCATCGCGAAACCATATTTTCGCATTTTCTCAATCGCGTAAAATATTTTTCACACGTTTTAAATCAAAAATACTATTTTTCTCATTTAACACCAAAATTTAACTTTATTTTTCATATTTGCATAATAACTCCTCAAAACATAATATTTGCATTCTAGTCCTCATTTAAATAATATTTTCACAACAGTCCCCATAAAATTTATATTTATGAAATAATCCCTCATAAAATTTATATTTACGAAATAGTCTCTCATAAAATTTATATTTATAAAATAGTCCCTCATAAAATTCATATTTACAAAATAGTCCTTCCAAAATATAATATTTACATTTTAGTCCTTTTTTAAATAATAATTTCATAATAGTTCCTCATAAAATAATATTTACAAGATAGTCTCTCTTTTATAAAATATTTACAATATAGCCCCTCTAAAATCAATAATTACAATATGGCCCCATTAAAAACAAAAATTTCGATATTGCCCCTCTAAAAATCATATTTGCATTGTTTCCCCAAAAATGTTATTTCTTTCATTTACTTCATATAAAAATCATTTTACTTTGTCATACTCAATTTTTTTCCAAATTCATTTAGGTCTCTTTATTCTCATTTTAATTCATTAGTGCAAGGACTTTGGTCCTCTTTTCCATGGTATGGCCGTGAGCCTCAGTGCTCTTTGGAACACTCATACAATCGACTCATCATGTTGTTCACATCCTAAATTACACATGCATTCTCATGCTTTCATAATTATACATACACACATAATATCAAAGCTTTAAGCATTTTATCAGACATGCAAATATAGAAACAAAATCATACACAACACAAACACAATCAAAGCACATCAAATAATCGGTGAAGAACCCTTATGGATTTTTCACCGTACAAAACCATCCTCACACCACCAAAACTTGGTTGGTGAGGTTAAATCTCCCTTTTACCTCTTGAAGACAAGCCTTTCAAGCTCCTCTCCTTCTCCTTGTTTTCGTACAAGCCACAATCAATTCCTAACAATTCTAAAACAATTAGTAAAATCACATACAAAGCTTTAAAATGATAAACCATGGAACAAACATGGTTTAGAAAATCACAAACATGAATTTAAACCATAAAAACCAAAGTTTACCTCTAGGGAAGTAAGGTAGAAGTTGGATTTTGAAGCACTTAGAGTGTGATTTTGGGAAAACTTCCTAAATAGAAAGTGTTTAGAATGTTGTTTAGCTTTAGGAAATGATGAGAGTGAAAATTATAGGTGAGTGATGGTGTATTTGGGTGAAGAGGCCGAACCACTCAAGGAAAATGGAAGAAAATGGTTGCTTAGTTTCTTGGGATTTTTGAGAGAAAAAGATGGATGCTTTTGATGTGAGAGAAAATAAATATTGTGTCAGTGAAAAATAAGTGGGCTGCTGTACCGTGGGATAAGCATAGAGAAATTAGGATTTACTTTAAGTAAAATATCCTATTTTGAGTGCACATGGACTAGCACATGGCATATGTCATCAACTTGACTTTGCATGGCTATTTGGATTGTTCAAGAAGCATGTAGAAGCCTCCCAAGGCTGCTGCAAAACCGTGGGACTCAAGGGCATTTAGGAATTCAATTTGCTTTTAATTCAAGTCTAATTACTTACTACTTAAATAGCTAATTAATTAGGTTTAGTTTCTTAACCAATCTTAATTAATTATCCACTATATATACCTCTAGTGTACAATTGTGAGGCTACCTTTCGACGAAAAATAACATGACAGAATGATGTAAGATAGGAGAACATTATTTCACAAGAATTGCTAAAAGTCAAGTTCTGTCGAATGAAGATTCTGTCGAATGAAGATAAAAAACTTTCGAATATACTAGAAGGTCAGCAGAAATCCTAATTCGACGGACGGGTGTTGACGTTGGAGAAATCTTCTAAGTGTTGAACCGACGAAAGTACTATATGGTCAGAAATTCTAATTCGACGGATATTGACATTAGAGAAGTTTCTCTACTAAATGGTCAGAAATTCTAACTCGACGGATATTGACATTCTAACTCGACGGATATTGACATCCTAACTCAATGGATATTGACATCCTAACTCGACAGATATTGACATTGTACTAAATGGTCAGAAGATCAAATTCGACGGATATAAGCAGAAGTTCAAATTGTTACAATTGTTCATAAAGATTAATTAATTAGTTTACTTAGCTTGTTAATTAGGCCATTAGATTAACCAAATTAGGTTTAATTAGTTACTAATCAAAGTCAAGCCACTATTGTTGACTTCATCTTAACCATTGAAATCAACTTGGTTTCCTATCCATTGATCTCATCTACGATGGATATTACTTAGTGGTTTTATCAGGATTCATTTTACACCATTGATCAGATCAACGGTTATGATCAAAAGCATCTAAATTATGCTTTTCATCCAAGGGTCCATATTGAAGTTTATGCTTCTTTATTTGACTTCTTCCTATTGGTTTAAAATAGTCAAGCCACCTATTTTGACTGATTCTTATTGGTTTAGAATTCTGTCCAGTTAGAATCGTTGACTGCTACACTAAACGCAGGCCCCATAGACTTTTCGGGTCCATGTTAAGCAGATTTCTATATTTTTAAGCGAAGATAGTCTTGTCACATAAAATAATATTATAATAATATAAATTATTTTATTACACAGTTAAATCCTAAAAATTAAAAGATTAATATATATATCAATTAGAATTGGGTTTAGTAAGATCCCCCAACTCCAATTAATTAAAATAAGAATTTCTCCGGCCCAAAAATTATTATTTTTCTGACCCGGAGCAAATCACACAAAACAATCAAAAATAGTATCAGAATAATCAATTTTTTTTATATTGCACAGAAAACACAAAATAGTGTAATTCTGTCAGTTCTGTAACATAGTCTAAAATTTGGGGTGTTACACAACACGCCCTCTACGTGACCTAACTAGCACCTGTGCAAGCAACATCGACCATGCGAATGTAGGGATTTTCATGGCTAAATTTTTGAGTTTGTTAGTTTAGTGTGGGAGAGGGATTTTGGGGCTGCTAAGATTAAGGCTCTACATCATGGCTAAACCTAATTACCTAATCTGAAACAACTTGATTTTGTTCGAGTTAGTTTAATTTGGGTTACTTGAAATTTTTTGTCAAAACCGACCTAACCTAACATGGCCTCAAATAATTAGTTTAGACTTCAATTCTCCCTAAACTCGACTTGTGTGTAGCCCTAGTCACAAGCATAAAAATAGTTTTTTCTTTCTTTTAAAGAAATACATAGCATGGCATTAATCATTCATTTATCTGCAATATCAAATTAGTTCTTAATTAATGCTGTCATTTCCATTCTTGAAGGATCAACTTAATGGCAAAATTATGACATTGAAGGACCAATTTGATTTCGTTTATATCTTTGAGGACCAAGTTAATATATTTATTGTAACACCCTATCATAGTACATTCATAATATACAAAGGTAAACAAAGTTAAGCGAGTTATTTCTATCTGATAAAAAATAATCATAATCCATAATAACACACATGTCATTATAGAGAGTCTTAAAGGAATAAAGATACATGTTTATACAATATTAGCCTCAAAAGGGCAAATTGTAATACATAACATCTTTGTACATTACAAAAAAAATATAAACATAATACAGGTTTTGCCAAAAAGAAACTAGCTATCTAGTCCATTTGTTTATTCTTCTTTCCCTTAGAAGGGTATTGACCTGGATTTACATGAAAACATAACAGGATGAGAATTCATAATTCTCAGTAATAGTATTTCATAACCAATCGTTTATAACATTATAAACATAATCTTAACAAATAAGAAGTAAGATATGTTTTAAATGCTCTTCTATGACTCATCTTTAGTAACTAAAGGAGCCAAGTTAAGTAAACATTCATGGGTCAATAAAAGAACCAAGCTAAACTCATTTCCATGGCTTATTAAAAAACCAAGCTCATTTAATTACCATGGCTCATTAAAGAACCAAACCAAACTCATTTCATTACCATTGCTCACTAAAGAACCAAGCTCATGTTACCAAGCAACTTCAAGATTCAAGAGGGGGTTGAATTGAGTATTTTAAAACTTTTCACAAACAAGCCCCATTTAATTTTCTTTGAAGCTATTTTCTTTGAGTTGAATGGATTTATGACAATACACAAACTTAAACAGAATGAAAGAGTGGGAAAATAAGCAGTAAGTGTGCAAAAGCAATAAATAAGCTTAAATATAAAGAGATAAGGGTTGAGAAAATTTACACATAGAGATATATACCGGTTCAATCACTCTTGTGATCTATGTCTAATCCCTAGGATCATCCACACAGGAGTTTCCACTATAATCAAGTTTCACAAGGTGCTTGATAAACCCTTTATAATAGTTGAGCTCTTCCTACACTTTAAGGATCATCCACCTCTTGTGTAGAAACCTCTTAGTTTCTCAAGAGATTCTCCACCCTCTCAAATGTTTACAGATGAATAAAAATGAATTTAGCTCACTCAAAGAGCAGATACACAAATTGAAGCTCTATGGGTATCAAGATGGATCACACTTTAAAGCTCAAAACAGAGAGTTAATGAAGATGGTTGTAATGACTCGTATAAATGCTCAACAACTATTTTCAGATTGATTTCCAACTTGTCTTTAATGCTCAACAACTTGTATTTATAGCCTAATAAATTTTAGAGTCGTTAGGGGGGGAAGGGGTTGTTGGAGCATTAAATACCATCAACTAACTGTTTATTTCTGATTCTAGCATTCGTGTTTATTCGAATAACATAGGTGTTATTCGAATAACACTTTAAATAGCACACTGAAGAAATGGTTCTGTAACACATTATTCAAATAACCATATGGTTATTCGAATAAGACCTTTTTAAAATAGTTTCTGAAAAACGTTATTATTCGAATAACATATATGTTATTCAAATAAACCTTTTAAAACTGAAGGAACGTAACTTATTTTTAAGTTGTTATTCGAATAACACATTATGTTATTCAAATAAAGCTTGATTAGAAGGAAAACTTGGCTCTCTGGCTTTTGTTATTCGAATAAGGGATTCGAATAAACCTATTTGAAATCTCTTTTAAACATATTGTAAAACTTGCTAATTGTTTCCTAAAGATCCAACAAACTTTTAAGCACCTAAATGCTATTTCTTAAGAAACCAAAAATCATTTTGAAGCATTGAAATCATGTATGCTATTTGGGTTCTTTGAAAACAAGTTTAGAACTTAAGTGTGAATCCTTTTTTACCTTTACATAATGATCTAAGTCCTAAAGCTATTCTTGAAGGTCTTGGACTTGATCTTGCCATCATCTTCAAGTTTGTTATTATCAAAATAATTCTTCAAAGGCCAATAGCCAATTACATTCCTCTCCTTTTTGATGATGACAAACAAACATTGAGAAAAGAGTTAGTTTAATTAAATTGGAATCCACAAAGTCATTGGAGAGACTTACTCCCCCTCTTTTTCGTAAGAGGTGATTTATTCGAATGATATTTGCATTATTCGAATAAAAAAAATGCACATACTTGTCTTATTGCCAAACTTTATTCGAATAACCACATGGTTATTTGAATAAAACTAGCAAGGAATAGTTTTTATATGATTCCGCTAAGTGTTATTCTAAAAAAGGTTTCCCTTATTCGAATAAAACATTCAAAAAAATAGATACAAGGCTACTGTGTTCTGTTATTCGAATAGAATTTCCTTTATTTGAATAAGATGCATTTAAAAGGAGATTTTAGTGGGCTATTGGAATCCATTATTCGAATAAGCATTGCCTTATTCGAATAAATCTATTAGAAAAACACTAGATACTTAGAAGTATATAATCAAACATGAAGCTTGAGATGTTGAAACTTACCCAATGTTGAAGTACCTGCAGAGCAAATTTAGGGAAACTTCCGATGCTCAAGTTAGTAATGATTCGAAAGAAATAATTCAATGATAAAGCCATAAAAAAACAAGCATTCATTTATATTGACTGGCCAATTATGCCTAATTATCTTCTAATGTAAAATAATGCTTCTTTCACCAAAGGTTTGGTAAATATATCTGCAAGTTGTTTACTTGTTTCAACAAATTCAAGCACGTGATCTCCTTTTTGCACATGATCACTTCTAAAGTGGTGTCTAATTTCAATGTGCTCAGTCTTAGAGTGCAAGATGAGATTTTTGTTAGTTATAGAAACCATCACCCAAGAGGGGGGGTGAATTGAGTGATTACAAATTTTAAAACACCTTTGAGAAATTAAGCATTTTGAATAACTCAATTAGTATATGCAGCGAAATAAGTTTAATAAAGGTGCAACTATTAGAGATTTCACAAATATCACTTGGGTTATAAGATAAATCAAGCAAATAAGCTAGATATCAAATTCAATTCAAGCATATATAATTAAAGCACAAATATAAAGGAGATAGAGTTGAGAAGAATAAGCACAGAGATTTATCCTGGTTCAGCCACCAACCACTTGTGGCCTACGTCCAGTCCTCAAGTGAACCATTGAGATTTTTCACTAAACCTTCAAGCTTGAACGGGCGCTTAAAAACCTTTACAAAGTGGAGCACTCAACATATCTTGGGATGCCTCACCCTTTGTGCTTGAGTCTCAAATTCAAGGGATATCTCACCCTTACAACTTTGAGGGATACCTCACCTTTTCTTTCTAGATTATACAAAGATATAGATAAATAGAAACTCTCTCAAAGAGTGGATAATACAAATTGAAGCTCAATGGGTATATAAATATTCACACTTTAGAAGCTTAAAACAAAGTAATGGAGAATTGATAGTGAAAACATGAATTTAATGCTCAAGAATGATTTTCAGATTATTCTCCAACTCTTTTTTGATGCCCAAATACTTATATTTATAGCCCAAAACATTTTAGAGTCATTGGGTGTAATAATTGATAGCATTAAATGTCAAGAAATTAGTCGTTGTGAGTTTTTCTGGGTCACGTTATTCGAATAACACATTTGTTATTCGAATAAATCTTTAAAAACATGTTCTGGAACGTTTTCTGGGTCGTGTTATTCGAATAAAACATTTGTTATTCAAATAAATCTTTAAAAACACATTCTGGAACATTTTCTGGGTCATGTTAACATATTTGTTATTCGAATAAACCTTTAAAAACACGTTCTGGGAAGTTTTCAGGGGTGTGTTATTCGAATAACACATCCTTTATTCGAATAAACTACTCTGGTTTTGAAAACTAACTTTAAATGGTCATAACTTCTTCATTTCTTATTCGTTTAAAGCGAATGACCACTCATTGAAAAGATATTTGAGTCTATTTTCAAATGAAAGAAGTTTCAAAATAAAACTCAAAGTATTTTGAAGATATGATCAAAAGAGTAACCAAATGTCAGTTTTACAAAACTCAAATTTGGCTATTTTTCATAGTTTTAAACTATTACCATAACTAGCTTTTCAAAACTTATTTGTTGGACATTTTAGCATGTGAAAACCATTTGTAAATATTTGAAAAACATATTTGAGCTTAGTGTGATTCCAATTTACCTTTACATAAGATCAAAGTCCTATAAGCTATTCTTGAAGAACTTAGACTTGATCTTGCCATCATCAAATCTAATCTTTAGGTTTCTTGATATAATCCAAGCCTCCAAAGAAAATCTTCTCTTCAAATCTTGTAAATGCTTGGACCATCTTTATCATTTTCATTCTTCTTAAGTTGAGTATAGTTGTGATCATTTGCTTACTTGTTGCAATGCTCACTCTTGGTACTTGGACTATCCTACAAAGTATTGTTCACTTAAATAAACATAGTTAGTCCAAATTCATAATTCAATATCTTTATATGCATAATTTATAAATGTATAACTCTAGTTAGTCTAACATGCATATAAGACTTTCATAGATATATCTAAATAATATATTTATCAATCACCAATAGATATGCTCTATGTAGGATGCAACAAATAACACTTTGCATATTTTTATTTAAATAGAGCCAAATCTAATATTAATTTAATACAACTAATATAAAGTATTATTGGATATATTATATTAAGAATGTTACACATATCTCATTGCATGATTATTAAGTGAAATATAACTAGATAAAGTACATAATCATGCATGATACAATATATCTCATTAAGTACATTTATGTAACATGATCAATATTCTTTTGTGATGTATTTATCATCTACAAAGCATATTTATCAAGCACAAGCATCATTCTTTTTGTCTTGTATTTGTCATCATCAAAACTTAACATATTAAACCATCGGGGCAAACTTATTTCCATAATCTCCCCTTTTTGGATGATGACAAATCACCAAAGAAAAAATATATTTAGCAATATAGAAGAATAGATATTCATGTAAGAATATCAAATAATAAACACAAGAACATATTTTTCTTTCCAATTTTTGCTCCCCCTATTTGACGTCAACAAAAAAGGCTTAGGAAGGAAAGATAATATTTTCACCCCCTTTATAAATAAAACTCGTGTTGTCAACAAAAGTAGGATTATCAAAACCAAAAATTGCTTCAAGTTACTCAAAACATAATTGTCTCTCCCTATTTGATTCATGTAATGCTTATCACATTTTGATACGTCAACATTTAGTATATGGTAGCAATAAGTTTAAGAAATTATGTTCAGCATATAATATCTTGCATACCATAGGATAAATAAGTACCACTTGATACCATTAGTTAGGAGTTACGAAATATTCGTGTAAGATTATGAAATTAAGATTTTCAAACGAAAGATCATACAACTTGTCACATATCAAGTATTTCTTAATGAAAGAATAAAAAAATATGAAGTTTAAGAATGTTTACCTTCTTTCATTAATAGAGAAAAATAGAACAAGAGATGATCTTTGTTGACATGTTGATAGTATTAACAATAAAACACTTCGTGTCAAACAAAGATGTAAGCCAAAAGATATAAACAACAATTTAAGAGCTAGGATCTCCCTCAAAATATGTATATTATGGAAGAAAGATATGTAAGATAAGTAAGATAAGCTTCCCCTTATTAAGCACAAGATAGATAAAGAAAAATATGCATGCCAAGATCATGTAAGCACATTACCAAAAATCAAAGCAAAGATATATATTCTTAATCCATTAATCAAAAATTATTTTAAAACTTCTCCCCTTTTAAAAAAAAATTTCACAAAAGCACATTATATTTTCAAAAGCATTTTAGAAGGGTAGAGAAGTTTTATATTAAAATCACATATTCATTGAAAGTGATCAAACTCAAGTCAAATGAACATTTGAAAGTACATCTCCTTTTTTTATTAAACAAGAGCCTTGAGAAAATAAAACACTTTAAAGAATAAAGCTTATCTTTTGAAGAAACAAGATAGAGCTCTATAGAGCATTTCAAAAGATTTATTTGGAAACTTTCTTAAGTATTCTCTTAGGATTTAATAAGACTTTTCAAAGCAAGTGAAGAGAATACTACATTTATAGCACATATCCAATGATTTCCAAATTTTCAAGACAATTAGGAGATGAAAATACTTTTAAGTTCATAAGACAAGTTCAAAAGATTTTCAAGGATATGGAACTTGAAAAGCTTCTTTCAAATATGATAAAGGATTTTGCTTTAAAATACTTTTTAAACAAAGCATAAACTCTTTTCAAAAACAAAAATATGATTCTCATAGGTGCTATACCACTAAGAGACCATAGATCAAGAGAATCATATATATCAAACATTCACCTTGATGAAATATGCTATAGGGATTAAAGCATGTATATAGCTAATATCATCCACTCTATATGCAATGACAAAAATTAGCAAGTTAATATCCAATTAGGCACTTTGTCAATGCTAAGCATACTTCTTATGTAAAGAAAGCATCTAATCATTTAAGATCAAATTACTAACAAGTATCATATAATTCATAGCATATAGATTACCATAATAGTTTAGGGATAGAGATACTTATTGAGTTAGATAGAGAGTGATGCTCCTTTAGAATTTTCTTCATTTATAGGTCCTTTGAGTTTGTGCTTTCTTCCATCGAGTATTCCATTCCATTGCACTTGAAGAAAGTCTCTTCATATCCCTTTTCATTCAACTCTTCTCACATATGTTTGACACTTTAATATTTGATGGCTATATTTGAAGCACAAAAAGATACTTACAAAGCTAACTTTAAAAATTCTCTAAAACATAGGTTAGCATAAAATATCAATGAATCTCATTTACAAGCATAATTTAGGTTGATATATAATGTAAAACATGTATCACATTATCAACCATGCAATGTTAGTTCTAACAAGAATGCATGAAGTACATATGTACTTAAATCCATAAATATGATTTAAGCATTTTAAGGCATGATTCAAGTTTATCAAGAAACAAATGATTAATATCAAAACTTATATAAGCATTTTGGGACAAACAATGATCATGTTAGGTATGTAATATCAAGTAAGGAATTTTAGTCGCACACATGCCAAGAACAAAAAAGTCCCTTATTGTAATGAAAGAATTGAAAAGTCATGGAACTATAACTTTCAAAACCAATTATGACTCATTTCAAGATATACTTCAATGTACGAATAATTGAAGTTCAAAGACAAGTTCAAGGCACAAAAATGAATAATTCACTTCTTGTTTTCAAGATATGAACATATTAAGCAATTTCAAACAAGAAGACATATAATATTTCACTTTCCAACCTTCAATTGAGTATATAAGACAATTAGGCATCAAAGAGAAAGGGGATTAGAATGACTTATGAGCATATGAATTTATATATTTGAACAAAGAGAATTGATCACAAGCTCAAGAATAAAGATATAACCATAACATGTCATTCCAAGCAAAATGTGTGCATATATAGCATGTTAAGGCATAAAAATAACTTTCTACTTATCCAAATATCACATGATATTCAAATTAAAGTATAAGAAAGGATAAGAGATTGATGTCACCAAAAGTGTACTCTTTAGATTTTTGTAGGTGACTCCAACTTCCAAGCTTCAGGTTTTCATAAGGGAATAGAGATTCTTTGCATCCCTTTAAAAGTTGAATCCTTTTAAACTTTACTATCCTCAAGTTGAATAAACTTATTCCATTTAAATGCTTGCTTGAGGTAGTTATCATCCTACAATACAATTTAAAGTACTTTTCTTGGTATCTATCAATTTTGGATCCATAGAGGTTAGTCATTATGCCAAACTCATAAGAAAATAAGCATTCAAATTAATAAAACAACAATTGAGTTCATAAGGGCAAAATATATTTCATTTTATTGATCAATTTAGCTAAGTACGTATATTTATCAAAAGAATAGTCAATTACATTTGGTTAAGCATTTGCATTTTCAGTCCAATTAAAAAGAATTTAACATGTACAATAAATTCTTGAGAAATGAAGGGGAAAAGTAGCAGAATCTTTTATTTAATTTGTGTTTAATCAAATAGGATGTTCTTTATTCGAATAAACTTATGGAAAACAACTAGACTTGGCTTTCTGCCAAGCATTATTCGAATAACAGTGTTGTTATTCGAATAACAAAGCATTTAGTATTGGCTTACTTCTAAGCTTTATTCGAATAACCATTTGGTTATTCGAATAACACCAGCGAAGAACAAATTTAAAATGCTTCTGCCAAGCATTATTCGAATAAAGGTTTCCCTTATTCGAATAAGACAATCAGAGAAATAGATACCAGGGCTACTGTGTTTTGTTATTCGAATAAAAATTGCTTTATTCGAATAAGATACATTTACGAGCAGATTTTAGTGGCTACTGGAAAACGTTATTCGAATAAAATGTTCCTCTATTTGAATAAACACATTAGAAACACAACAGTAAGCATATGCAGCAAGTCCAAAAGATTAACAAAAGCTTATCCGAGGATTAGAGAGATTCATTTCAACATACATGCTAATTACGAATATAAAGATACAATCACAAAATTCTAATTCTCACAAAGCCATTTTAAATCAACTAAATGATCATGTTTTCATAGTATGTGAATTGAGCACAACAAATTAAATAAACAATTACCATTATGCAATAACCAATAGCATGCTTACTTTCATGATGTATAGACAATTCAAAATATAATAGGCATACCTAGGCATTGTAGAACCTTATGTACCAAAGTATAAATAGCAAATTAATGAGTTATGGTACAATAAGAATGAACATAATTATGTGCTAAACATAATATTCAAATTTTACTAAGAGCACATAATTCTATCAATCACTTAAGGCCTACAAGGAATACACATCAAATTTATTGACTTTACAAGTGAATGTTCATGAGAGGTAAAAACTTTTGATACATTGGCCTTGGTGATCAAAGAATCTATTTTCCTTACCCATTGCTTTTCTTTTGGTGTTTTGAACTTTGCAAGTTCCACATTTTGTACTTGAGAAACTTTGATTGAAGTCATCTTCCTTCTTTGATCAAAACTTTTACCATTGGGCTTTGGAAGCATTGTCCTTGATGACTCTTCTTTCTTTTGACCAATTAGTTCATCCTTTTGAGAAATTTTCTGCATAATTGAAGCACTAGGAGGGCATTTTGGTACCCACTTCATTTGGGTCCTTGAATGTTAGTATTAGAGCCTTTAGGACTTTTAGGAACCCACATCATATTATTTCTCATATAATGATTTCTTTTATAATTGCATAAATGATAAATATGTCCTAAATGACCATAAAAATTACAAACAATTGAATTTAATGATGGTTTGGTCCTTTGAAGATCATCTTTAGACAACTTAAGCCTTTTATTATAATTACATTCAATATTATTTTTGCCATAAGCCTTACTTGGGTTTTTATGTGGAATAACATCGATTTTATTCACATTAATAAGCATAGAGTGTAAGCACTTGGAATCATTAGCTTTGGAAAATTTGAAAGATAAGTCATCAACTTGATTTTCTAAATCAATGCATTTTTCACAAGAAGTTGAGGTTTCACATATCAAAGACATTTCCTCATCAAGAGAAATACATTCATTTTTCAAAGTCTCAATTTCATTTTCAATAGAGGAAATGTTTTCCAAACAAGAAAAAATTTTATTTTTTAAATTCAACAAACCATCATACAATTCATCATATGCACATTGTAACTCATTATAGGAAGGACTATAATTTAGTTTAGGATTATTTACCTCAAAGTCCTTTCTAGCCATATATGAAGTAGTCTCAGTTTCTAGCATACTTACCTCTTTAAGAGAATCATCTTCTTCTTCATCAATTTTATTTTGTTTTGCCTCTTCTTCAAATTGAGCACCGTCATCACCAAGAGACATTGAACTCATTTTCTTACTTTGAACATCTTCTTGAGGACATTTGCATGACAAGCTTCCTTCAATGACTTTTGCTCTGCTTGCTCTCTATATACAACTTTATGCACAAGATCATTGTTAGTAAAAAAAATAGCATCAAGAGCATCCCATATACTTTTTGCACTAGAGCAATTCTTAATTCTAGCATAAGCATCATCATTCAAACCACTTCTCAAAATTTGCATAGCTCTAATGTTCAATGAAAAATATTTTTTGTCATAGTCATTCCAAGTTTGTTTTGATTTGCAAGTAAATCTATCAAGCAAAATATCCCACAAATCAAGATCAATAAATTGCATATAAATTTTCATTCTAACTTTCCAATAAATGAAATTCACACCATCAAAGAATGGTGGTTTATTGATTTCAAAATATTCTATTTTGAAAAGCTTTCAATGGTTGCCAAACAAATAAAGATCTTTAACTCCAAGCGATTAAGCTTTTAACAGAGCACGAAGCTCTGATACCACTTGTTAGTCATGACAACCATCACCCAAGAGGGAATGTGAATTGGGTGATTAAAAATTTTAAAACATCTTTGAGAAATTAAGTATTTTGAATTACTCAATTAGTATATGCAGTAGAATAAGTTTAATAAAGGTGCAACTATTAGAGATTTCACAAATACCACTTGGGTTATACTATAAACCAAGCAAATAAGTTAGATATCAAATTCAACTCAAGCATATATAATTATAACACAAATATAAAGGAGATAGAGTTGAGAAGAGCAAACACAGAGATTTATATTGGTTCAGCCACCAACCACTTGTGGCCTACGTCCAGTCCTCAAGTAAACCACGCGAGATTTTCCACTAAAATTCAAGCTTGAATGAGTGCTTGAAAACCTTTACAAAGTGGAGCACTCAACACACCTTGAGATGCCTCACCCTTTGTGCTTGAGCCTCAAATTCAAGGGATACTTCACCTTTACAACTTTGAGGGATACCTCACCCTCTCTTTCTAGATTATACAAAGATATAGATAAATAGAAACTCTCTCAAAGAGTGGACAATACAAATTGAAGCTCAATAGGTATATGAATATTCACACTTTAGAAACTTAAAATAGAGTAATGGAGAATTGATAGTAAAAACATGAATTTAATGCTCAAGAATGATTTTCAGATTATTCTCCAACTATTCTTTGATGCCCAAACACTGATATTTATAGCCCAAAACATTTTAGAACCGTTGGATGTAATAATTGGTAGCATTAAATGCCAAGAAATTAGCCGTTATGAGTTTTTCTAGGTCATGTTATTCAAATAACACATTTGTTATTCGAATAAATCTTCAAAAACATGTTCTGGAACGTTTTCTGGGTCGTGTTATTCGAATAACTCATTTGTTATTCAAATAAATCTTTAAAAATACGTTCTGAAACATTTTCTAGGTCATGTTATTCGAATAACACATTTGTTATTCAAATAAACCTTTAAAAACACGTTCTGGGAAGTTTTCAGGGGTGTGTTATTCGAATAACATATCCTTTATTCGAATAAACTACTCTGATTTTAAAAACTGAATTTAAATGGTTATAACTTCTTCATTTCTTATCCATTTAAAGCGACTGACCACTTATTAAAAAGATATTTGAGTCTATTTTCAATGAAAGATTTCAAAACAAAATTCAAAGCATTTTGAAAGATATGGTCAAAAGAGTAAGCAAATGTCAGTTTTGTAAAACTCAAACTTGGCTATTTTTCATAGTTTTGAACTATTACCATAACTAACTTTTCAAAACTTGTTTGTTGGACATTTTTGCATGTGAAAATCATTTGTAAAGATTTGAAAAATATATTTGAGTTTAGTGTGATTCCCATTTACCTTTACATAAGATCTAAGTCCTATAAGTTATTCTTGAAGAACTTGGACTTGATCTTGCCATCATCAAATCTAGTCCTTAGGTTTCTTGATGTAATCCAAGCTTCCAAAGAAAATCTTCTCTTCAAATCTTGTAAATGCTTGGAACATTTTTATCATTTTCATTCTTCTTGAGTTGAGCATAGTTGTGATCTTTTGCTTACTTGTTGCAATGCTCACTCTTGGTACTTGGACTATCCTACAAAGTATAGCTCACTTAAATAAACATAGTTAGTCCAAATTCATAATTCAATATCTTTATATGCATGATTCATAAATGTATAACTCTAGTTAGTCTAACATGCATATAAGACTTTCATAGACATATCCAAATAATATATTTATCAATCACTAATAGATATGCTCTATGTAGGATGTAACAAATAACACTTTGCATATTTTCATTTAAATAGAGCCAAATCCAATATTAATTTAATATAACTCATATAAAGCATTATTGGATATATTATGTGAAGAATATTACATATATCTTATTGCATGATTATTAAGTGAAATATAACTAGATAAAGTACATAATCATGCATGATACAATATATCTCATTAAGCACATTTATGTAACATGATCAACATTCTTTTGTGATGCATTTGTCATCTATAAAGCATATTTATCAAGTATAAGCATCATTCTTTTTGTCTTGTATTTATCATCATCAAAACTTAACATATTAAACTATTGGGGCAAACTTATTTGCACAATTTTTAGACAAATTGATTACACTAGTGTTATCACATCTTATGGGGATGTGATCAAGTTAAAGTCTATAGTTTAAAAGTTGTTATTTCATCTAAAGGATTTGAGCACAACAACTTTCAGTTACAACATATTCAGCTTTAGCAGTAGACAATGTCACATTATTTTGTTCTTGCTATGCCAAGAAACTAAAGAGCTTCCAAGCAAGTGACATGTTCCACTAGTGCTCTTCCTATCCAATTTGTATCTAGCAAAATCAAAATCAGAATAACCAATTAGACTACAAAAGGCACCTTTGGGGGTACCACAATCCCATTTGTGAAGTGACAACAAGATATTTCATTATTCTTTTTACTACACTTAAGTGTGATTCTCTAGGATTAGCTTGATATCTAGCACACATGCACACACTAAATTTAATATCTGGCCTACTAGTAGTAAGATAAAGGAGTGAGCCAATCATACCTCTATACTTTGAGATTTCTATAGGTTTACCACCTTTATCCTTGTCCAAATAATAAGAAGTGTCAATTGGTGTGTCCATATGCTTAGAATTGTCCATTCCAACTTTCTTGAGCAGCTCCTTGCAATACTTGGATTGATTTATGAAAGTTTCATTCCTTGTTTGCTTGATTTAGAGTCCAAGGAAGAAGTTGAGCTCACCCATCATTGACATCTCAAATTCACTTTGCATAATGTTAGCAAACTCCTTACAAAGAGACTCATTAGTAGCACCAAAAATTATGTCATCAACATATATTTGCACAAGCAGAATGTCATGCATTTTGTTTTTAATGAAGAGAGTAGTGTCAACTTTTCCTCTTGTAAAGCCTTTTTCTAAAAGGAATTTGTTCAACCTTTCATACCATGCTCTAGGAGCTTGTTTTAAGCCATATAAGACCTTTTTCAATTTAAAAACATGGTTCGGCAGTTCATAGCCTTCAAAACTAGGAGGTTATTCCACATAGCCAATTAAAAATGCACTTTTCATATCCATTTGATATAATTTGAAATTCATGATGCATGCATGTGCAAGTAGCATTCTAATGGCCTTTAATCTTACTGCGGGTGCATAAGTTTCCTCATAATCTCTGTCTTCTTCTTGATTATACCTTTTAGCTATAAGCCTAGCTTTATTCCTTATTATTAAGCATATTTCATCAAGTTTGTTCCTAAAGACCCATTTGGTGCCAATTATGGAATGATCATGTTGGGAATTGCGGTTACATCACGCAGCGAAAAAATTAGGATTCCCACCGAGGATCCATGCGAAAAGCCATAATTTGAGTTTTTTTTAAATTATTTACCTCTTGAAGCGTGATCAAAAGGAAGGACGTGAATCACCAACACCGTAATAGAAACGATGTCTCTGCGGTATCCACACGAATAGACTCACGAATGTCCAATGTCCGCAAAGAGGAGCCTCACGTCTCTCACACAGTACTAGCTACGAAGAGAAGAGAAGAAACCTGTCGCTCTCTTACTCACTTTTTTGTAGGTGCGGCTAGGGTTCTAAAATTGTGTGTCTTAGCAGCCTCTTAGCAGTACTATTTATAATAGTGACTGCTTTAAGTGAGTGTGAGCAGTAGCAAGGTAAGCTGTGCAACCCTAAACTCATCTATTTTGAGTCTGGCCCATAATTGAATCCGAGTCCAACTTGGATCCATTGCTCCAATTTTAGTCTGCTCTATGTGTATGACCCTACAGGTTCTTATTACGTTAGCAGTAATATTAAAATCTCATTTTAATATTACAAGCAATGAGCGGTATCTAGCAACACATCGCTGCTACCCAAGTAATAAGAATGTCAGTGATTTGACATAACCTTTCCGTGACTAATGTTTCCGTGTCGTTTAGTCCATTTGTCAAGATATCTAGAACGAACACAAGGCATAGAATGCGTCACCCTTGTATAGTCCAATCATTCGTTTCCTGATACTTGAGTAGACTTTGTAACAACAAATGAAATCAATATCTCATATTGACTCATTTGAGCATAGTCATGCATTTCGCAGTCTCACTCAATCAGGGACCCCAAAGATATCGCTCCTGTCATGTAGGAGTGATAAATCCCATCTAGGTCACTCACATCCCTCTGCATGATTTGCGGTATGTCCAATAACCAACTTTATAATCACCTTGTTACAGATGACGTTTGATGGTATTAAAACACATAACTCCTTATGTAGGAATTGTAGTGATTTCAGGTCAAAGGACCACAGACACCATTGTCACTATGAGAATCGCTTATGACACTCACATAATGATCCATGTAGCGTTCTCATGGTGTGTCAGTCCAATATATCATTACTCTAATATGTACCCATGTGAAGACTTAATATCTCATATCCATGACCCGTGAGATGTGGTCATCAGTCTATGCATATACTAGTTTCAATGCATTATTGTTGTCCTAATTAACAATAATACTTGACTAGGGACATTTACGAATAGTGTTATAACCAAAAGGATATCACAATCAAGTCATCTGCTTGATGTCCTATGGCATCAAACTTACTATTCTAAGGACTTTATTATGTTTATTAAAAAAGAACACAATAAATGAAATACCTCATATATTAAAATAAGCATAATAGAATGTATGTAAATACAGACAAATGTATCAGCCTCTAGGGCATACACTATCAATCTCCCACTTGCACTAGAGCCAATTAGGCATATGTCTAATGCCTAAAGACCTAGTGTGACCCTCATGCTTCTGCTGTGCAAGAGGCTTCGTCAGTGGATCAACAATGTTATCATCTGTTGGTACTCTGCATATCTTCACATCTCCTCTATCGATGATCTCTCAAATGAGATGGAAGCGCCTAAGTATATGTTTGGATCGCTGGTGAGATCTAGGCTCCTTAGCTTGTGCAATGGCTCCATTATTATCATAATAGAGGTCCACTAGGTCCACAATGCTAGGAATAACGCTAAGTTCAACAATGAACTTCCTGATCCAAACGGCCTCCTTTGCTGCATTGGAGGCAGCAATATACTCAGCCTCTATGGTAGAATTGGCGACTGTCTCTTCCTTTGAACTCTTCCAGCTCACAGCCCCACCATTTAGGCGAAAAACATAACCCGATTGCGATCTGGAGTCGTCCTTATCAATTTGGAAGCTAGCATCAGTGTAACCCTTTAAAACTAGCTCTTCCTCGCCTCCATATACCAAGAACGAATCCTTAGTCCTTCTCAAGTACTTAAGGATGTTCTTGACAGCAGTCCGGTGACTCTCACTGGGATCAGACTGGTACCTACTTGTCATGCTCAAAGTATACGAGATGTCTGGTCAAGTACATAACATGACATACATGATAGATCTAATTGCAGATGCATATGGAATCTTGCTCATGCGATCCCTCTCGTCCTAGGTGGAAGGGGATTGAGCCTTAGATAGGCTTACACCATGTGACATAGACAAGAGTCTTTTCTTGGATTCATGCATGTTAAACCACCATAACACTTTATCTATGTATGTACTCTGACTTAGGCCAAGCAGTCTCAGTGATCTATCTCTATAGATCCTGATACCTAACACATAGGTGGCTTTGCCCAAGTCCTTCATAGAGAAGCAGTTCCCTAACCAAGTCTTTACGGATTGTAGGGTAGGGATGTCATTTCCGATAAGTAGTATGTCATCAACATACAATACCAGAAAGACAATAGTGCTCCCTGTAACGCCCTCCTTAAGGCATCACATTTCCGACTCCAGACTCATAATCTGAAAAGAAGTTCGCACAAAGTTTGAGTTATAAAAGATGGGTTTCAAAATTTCTTCTTTACTGAAACGTAAATTTACTGAAATATTAGGTAATATTGAAAATCATATTTCAACTATTCATTATGCAATATTGACACCAATTAATATCATAATTTAAAGAAAAATATAAAATTAACAGATTTAATTTTTTTTTAACAGTAGTAAACCCCATGACGGGTCCTACTTAATAGCACGGTACAACACTAACGAGAAACTTTAACATACTTATTCCTTTTTCTATCCATCTTGATGCATCAGACATCTGTTCCTTTATCAACACTGCACACCTTCAAGTTCTGAATGTCCACTCCTTATTGTTATCACCAATCTCAGAGTATCCATCGCCCGTTATGTCTAAGACAACTCAATCCTTCTATTATTTGATTTTAACAATATAGACAAAGCAAAACAATATAACAAAGAGGTGAGATCACCTACACCAATACTAACATGGCAGCACAGAGATAACACAAACAGTAATATCATACAGATAGATCATACCGCAATTATGATCATGCCATCAACATTAATAAACTATCATCATCCAATCATTTATCAATTCAATCATCATCCAAGTATTCAAAACAATTGTCATAACCAATAACCAATATTCCTCAATTAATATATCACACAGATATAAATGCTCAGATTTATGCATATGCACAAAGACTCATTTTATCAAAAACAACTCCATGGAGGTTTTCACAATTTCGAGAAGAATGCTCGATTAATTATCACCTTAGCCCAAAGACAATCTCCCGGTCGTTGAAAAGAATCGTGTTCTTGTCGGGTATCGTCAATGCGTTGCAACGGATCTGCATCGCCAAGTGGCATAGTGGTACTCGCTAACCGTCCACTGGTCGACCGCCGCTACTCGACGCCCCCAAGATCCATCATAGACCTCACTATCAATTCTCATTCCTCTTCAACCACAAGGGTCATAATAGCTATTAGCTATATTTTATACAATGCACGAATATATCATTGCAAGTCCAACCCCAAAGGGCCAAATCTTTTCAATTTCATTTGTTCAATGTAATCATATGCTTCAACGCATATTTTTTCAATGCACGTATAATGCACCAAATCCAATCACAGACATATCTTTTTAATGCATTTATAATGCACCAAATGCCAATCACAGGCAAAACATGTCATTTTCTCCCACAGCATCCATATACTGGTTCTACAGTATATATATTGTATTTCCAACAGAAAAATCATATTACCACATTTTCATAGTTATAAAACTCTTTCGTTGTGTTTTCACAAAATTGCGCAACATTTCAATTTCGTTTTCACAATTCCAAAACGTTTTTGTTACGTTTTCACAATACTGCAACTCTTCTGTTGCACCTTTAAATCACGTATTAAATTTTTTAATATTTTTCTCAATTGCATAAAAATATATGTTTATCAGATCGCGTAATGATTTTCCATCATTTTCAAAATATTTAAAACACTTTCCAAATCACATAACGATTTTTTGTCATTTTCACAATCACGTAAAAATATTCTATCACTTTTAAATCACATAATGATTTTTTAACAATAGTTCAAATCACGTAAAAATATTCTCTTATTATTTAATCACGTAGTGATTTTTCAATAATATTTTCAATAGTGTAAAATATTTAAACGCTTTCCAAATTGCGTAGAAATATTTTAATATTTTTCAAATTGCATAGAAATACGTTAATATTTTTCAAATCTCGTAGAAATATTTTATCTTGTATTTCAAATCATTTTTAAGATACGTAAAATATTTTTCAACATTTTACAATTACGTAAAATATTCCTCAATATTTCAAACATTATTTTGGACTTAAATAAATCAATATTAATTTCAACACATTCTTCAAATTGCATAGGTTAAAAATCATGTTTTTAAGATACGTAAAACATTTTTCATCACAATTTCATTACGTAAAATATTTCTTAACCTTCAAAAATTCCTTTTTAACTTTTCTCAAAATAATATAACTTTGTATTTTATTTTTCATATTTTCCTTATTCAAGAAAATCTTTTTCCACATTTCTTAATTCAAGAAATCCTTTTCCAAAATATAATTCACAAAATCACTTTTCCATTTATATAAATCAACGTTTCAAAACTTAACATTTTCTAACGTACTTCAAAACTCAAAAATAAGTTATACGTTAGTAAATTTTCAAAATACCATTATATTCTCCATTTTTCTCAAATCATTTCCAAATCAACATTCCTCAAAATAATATAACTTTATACTTCATTTAATATATCTTCTTATTCAAGAAAATCCTTTTTCACAATATATTTCACAAATTCACAATTCCATTGAATTAAATCAATATTTTTAATTTTAAAAATTACTAACGCTTTCCAAAATCCAACGGGATTTTAACAAAAATAAATTCTTTTTAAAATAAATTGAGGCTCACTTGCAACCTCTTTTTTCCATTTACATAAAAATTCATTTCTCAAGTGCTAAAATACTTTGATTCCCTTTTCAAATTCCTTGTATTAAATTAATTATATTTCCACTTGAAAAATCACTTTGTTTCATCAAAATTAACGCATTACAAGCCTTCGAAAATGTGGACATGACTATTGAAACCATCAAATATTTTTTCTTCTAAATTGATATGGTTTTACACAAACAAAACCATTAAAAATTTTGTTTTCAAAACCGCAAGACTTATGGTTATAAAACCAAACCCATTTGTTCAAATTCACTTTTATTTTCTTTGCAAATCCTTTTTCACTTTCTTTGCAAATCCTTTTTCACTTTCTTTGTAAATTCTTAAAATCATCATTGCTATTTTCATTTAAATCTCATGTTTTGTAAAACACTTAGAAACTTTTTACACAAAATAAATCAATAAAAATTCCTCAAGAACCATGTTCTTGTACTCTTTGAAAAATAAACTCTTTGTTTATTTTCCTTGTTTTTCTAAACATCCATTTTCATCATTCATGAAAATATTCATTTATGAACACCTATCTTGAGGTGTCTTAACCGATATTCACCATGTTTCTAGGGATCAAAAATTAATTTCCTTGTTCTTGAAAAATTTTAATATGAACCCTAATCAATGGCATCAAAACCGTAGTCTTTCCTTGGCCATTGGGACCAAAATTAATTTTCTTTCCATCACCAAATCATGGCATACACATACATACACATTATATATATATATATATATATATATATATATATATATATATATATATATATATATATCAAAAGCATGCCATATTATCATCATGTATAGTATAAGCATATCATCAAAATCATAAACTCATGCAAAGCATATTAAGCATAGGTAATTAATCAAAGCTTATAAACACATTTAAATTAATACATGACCATGGATATGAATCCTCACATAGATTCACCATCTACCAAATATAAGACCATCTCTCACCACCATGCCTGGTTGGTGAGATGGATCTCCCTCTTACCTCTTGAAGATCCTCAAAAACTCCTTGATTTGCTTCTTTTTCCAAGTCCTTCACCACTAAAGGCTTCTTAAATACAAAACAAAATACATAAAAATTAGTATACTAAGCTTGATTAAGAGGAACCATGGATCAAACATGGTTTAGATCATGAAAAAGAAGAGAAGAAATGAAATCTTCTTATACTTCACCTCAAAAACCCAATAACTTTGATCTTGAAGAAAGTCCATGAAGATGAATGATTTAGAGAAAATCTCCAACATGAAAGTTGCTTAGAATATCATGTAGATTCAAGATCTATGGTTGGATTAAATTAAACAAACTTGAAGGGTGGTCTTAGGGTGGTTGATCGAATTCCTCACAAGAAGGAAAACATAAGCTTTTTGATTTTTAACTTGAAGGACAAGGTTGTAGATGATAGAATTTTGAGAAGTTCCTAACAATTCTAAAACAATTAGTAAAATCACAAACAAAACTTAATAATAACAAACCATGGAACAAACATGGCTTAGAAAATCATAAACATGAATTTAAACCATAGAAATCAAAGTTTACCTCCAAGGAAGTAAGCTAAAAGTGGGATTTTGAAGCACTTAGAGTGGGATTTTGGAAAAAGTTTCTAAATGAAAAATGTTTAGAATGGTGTTTAGCTTTAAGAAATGATGAGAGTGAAAATTATAGGTGATGGATAGTGTATTTGGTGGTGGAGACCAAACCTGTGGAGGAAAAAGGAAGGAAAAATGATGCTTTGGTTCTTGGGATTTTTGAGAGAAAAGATGAAAGCTTTTTGGATGAGAGAGAAAATGAAATTTGTGAGATTGAATTATGGAAGGCTGCTGCCGTGAATGGGTAGTGAAATTAGAGGATTTGCTTGACTCAAAATATCACCAATTGGATGCACATGGAGTAGCACATGGCATAGGTCATCAATTTGACTTGTATGGATATTATGGATGGTTCAAGAACCATATAGATGACTCCTCCAAGCTGCTGCAAACCGTGGGACTCCTTGGGGTTTTAGGGACATTAATTTATTTTAATTCAAGTCTAATTACTTGCTAATCAAATCACTAGTTAATTAGGTTTAGTTTCCTAACCAATCTTAATTAATTATCCAATTACATAATTGATTAATTAGACATATAATTGTATATATTATATCATCTAATTAAAATTAGGATATCTAATTAAGAATTAAATTATAACAATTTAACATTTAATTTAGTTTACTTAGCTTGTTAATTAGGCCATTAGATTAACTAAATTAGGATTAATTAGTGACTAATCAAATTAAAGTTACTATTGTTGACTTCATCTTTTTCTTTGGCCTAAAAAGGCTACTCAAAATTGTCTCCTCCTTCCTATGCATTCTCCAAAACCGTCCCCCCTCTTCCTAATGCATTCATGAAATTGTCATCATTATTAGTCACCATCTAGAGCATTTCTAGCCATCGATTAATTCAATGATTAGGATTTATGTAGACTTTTGATTTAGAAGACTTAATCTAGGCCATTAAATCTTTTTCCTTTAGATTCTAACCATTAGATGTGTCTCCAAAATGAATGGTCAAGATTACTCCTTCTTACTTTTAATCCAAGGGTCATAATTAGTCTTTGCTACTTTTTAAGACCAAATCTCCACCCTTGATTAATTCTTCATCCAATGGTCATAAATGGTCTTTTTCACTTTACAAGACCAATTCTACACCGTTGATTAAATTTACGGTTAATATTGAAGCCTTTCTTATTAAACTTGTCTAGATTAAATCTCTACCATTGATTAGATCAATGGTTAACATCCAATGTTTCTTTATTAAATTTATTTCTCAACCGTTGATTAAATCAAGATCAGGTCTCCACCGTTAATTAAATCAATGGTGGATATCCAAACCACCAATGTTGACTTAAGCAATATAATTTCTATTTTTATCTACTAAAAACCCCACGAAAGAATATATTTACTATATTTTTATCGCCCGATAATTAAATACACTGCCAAACACAATACAGGAAAATTTCTAAAATTGTTTCCGGATTCAGGTTTAGTAAGATCCCTGTCTCCGTCTAAACAGTACAAATTTTTTTATGCGTAGAAAAAATTTCACTTTGCGAGACCCACCTGGGCCCATGTAAGGTCACCTGGGCCCACTTAGGACCACCTGGGTCCACATACAGTCAAAAAAATTTATAATCATCCACAAAAATCACAAATATTAGAAAACGTATGAAAATCAAGTCAGATTGTTAAAAATAATTAATAGTCAAGAGAAATAAATACAGAAAGATTTTTTCTGGCCCAAAAATTATTATTTTCTTGACACAGAGTAAATCACTCAAAACGATCAAATACGCTGATGGAATAAACAAAATAATTTTACAGTATCCAGAAATTACTAAATAGTAAAATTCTGTTAACTGTCAAAATTACTATTTACAAGATAGGAAATTTTGGGGTGTTACATTACTCCCCCTCTAAAAAGAAATTTCGTCCTTGAAATTTAAAAGCATGATTTCACACCCTCAGAATAAATATGAACATTACTCTTTTATCTTATTTTTCAATTCTCATGAAGCTTCCTCTCTTGCATTTTGCTATACTATTCTAACCAACAAAATCTCTTTGCTGATGTTCAACTTCTCCCGATCAAAAGATATCTCGTAGACTCTATAATTATCGAAGATGTTGAATGTTACTCCGAAAAGAAAGAATTTTCATATCTTTGATACTAACATAACGACAACCAATCTTCATTCATGCCTAGAATAGTTTTTCTCAGATAACTTCCAACTAATATAATGTATTACTTAAAATTTCCTTATTCTCATATCACTACATATTCCAGCTTTTGCTTTTAACAGGAAATGTCTCACTAACCGAATTTTCTTTTCCACAGCACGATACCAGATACTTCTGTAAATTTTTTTCTACGATTTTCCATTACCGTCTTAAATTTTCCCATAGAAGAATTGTTCCAATCTTTCAAAGAATTCACCACGCTTCTACTGCGTCACTCAGATACGTTAACACGGATACAAATATAGAAATATCCTTTCTTGCAAGATATTCCTTCAATTGCAGGAGATGAAAGAAAACATCATGGAAGATAACAAAACGAATCGAACTTATTATCGAACATATCCAAAGAAAGAATTGGATGTAACTCGATTTTCAAGAATAAATTTTCTCTGGATTACTCACAGTCTGTTGAAATAATCTCATTTGGATATGGTTGGAAAATAACCAATCCATTTTCAAAGACCACGTCTTTTTATAAAACAGATCAAACTAACACAAAAATTTTAAACAACAGATCAAACTAATACAAAGATTTGATCTATAACAACAATTTGAATAACTTGAATAGCTCGATTAGCTAAGAATAGAAACGGAAGTAAACAAATCAGAGGATAACAAATAACTCTAACATATAATTGATCTACTCAATCATATGTCATAAGGAATAGGTCACTCATAGAAATATTCAGCATGGTTTATAAGATTAGCTCCAATGACACAATCTCCATTGTTTAAATCTTCCGCTCAGAACACTCCCGTTCCATTCAGAGTAACAACTTCCCTTACTATCTAAAATTTTACTAATAGAAAACTCTGTTTTCAAAGAGCATAATCTCTGGGAAAATGTGTCCAACTTTTCCACAATTTGTTTCCTTGATGTACATTCCTTCATTTAAGTACTTTCTTTCACATCCTTTACTATTTTTTATTTCCTCAATGGTTGTAAATACATTTTCCGTCGAAATCAATTACTTTCTCAATATCCTAAAAAAATACCAGGTTCCAAAATTACGAAATCTTATATTCCAAGACTGATTCTCTTCCATCAGATTCTAAACTTCAACTTCCGCCCACTCGAAGTGGTCCTTTGTTCGTGGCAATGCGTTTTCCATATTGCTCCCGTTGCTCCCGTAGCTGCAATTGCATTACTAGTAACATGTTTCACTTCCACACAAGTATAACTATCCCGAGCCATTCCTTCTTTTTTTTTCTCGAGGCATGCGGATCGAAATACAATGGATCTAATATCCATTATAAACAACATAATTTCCCTTCGGAAAACAAACACACAGAGAATACAACACAAGCAAAATAGACCTAACCACAAACCCCAAAAGACTCAAACCGTGCTCTGATACCAACTAATGTAACGCCCTCCTTAGGGCATCACATTTCCGACTCCCGACTCATAATCTGAAAAGAAGTTCGCACAAAGTTTGAATTATAAAAGATGGGTTTTAAAATTTCTTCTTTACTGAAACGTAAATTTACTGAAATATTAGGTAATATTGAAAATCATATTTCAACTATTCATTATGAAATATTGACACCAATTAATATCACAATTTAAAGAGAAATATAAAATTAACAGACTTAATTTTTTTTAACAGTAGTAAACCCCATGATGGGTCCTACTTAATAGCACGGTACAACACTAACGAGAAACTTTAACATACTTATTCCTTTTTCTGTTGATCTTGATGCATCAGACATCTGTTCCTTTATCAACACTGCACACCTTCAAGTTCTGAATGTCCACTCCTTATTGTTATCACCAATCTCAGAGTATCCATCGCCCATTATGTCTAAGACAACTCGATCCTTCTATTATTTGATTTTAACAATATAGACAAAGCAAAACAATATAACAAAGAGGTGAGATCACCTACACCAATACCAACATGACAGCACAGAGATAACACAAATAGCAATATCATACAGATAGATTATACCGCAATTATGATCATGCCATCAACATTAATCAACTATCATCATTCAATCATTTATCAATTCAATCATCATCCAAGTATTCAAAACAATTGTCATAACCAATAACCAATATTCCTCAATTAATATATCGCACAGATATAAATGCTCAGATTTATGCATATGCACAAAGACTCATTTTATCAAAAACAATTCCATGGAGGTTTTCACAATTTCGAGAAGAATGCTCTGGTTAATTGTCAGCCTTAGCCCAAAGACAATCTCCTAGTCATTGAAAAGAATCGTGTTCTTGTCGGGTATCGTCAATGCGTTGCAACGGATTGCACGCCAAGTGGCACAGTGGTACTCGCTAACCGTCCACTGGTCGACCGCCGCGCCTCGACGCCCCCAAGATCCATCATAGACCTCACTATCAATTCTCATTCCCTCTTCAACCACAAGGGCCATAATAGCTATTAGCTATATTTTATACAATGCACGAATATATTATTACAAGTCCAACCCCAAAGGGCCAAATCTTTTCAATTTTATTTGTTCAATGTAATCATATGCTTCAACGCATATTTTTCCAATGCACGTATAATGCACCAAATCCAATCACAGACATATCTTTCCAATGCATTTATAATGCACCAAATGCCAATCACAGGCAAAACATGTCATTTTCTCCCACAGCATCCATATACTGGTTCTACAGTATTTATACTGTATTTCCAACAGAAAAATCATATTACCACATTTTCATAGTTATAAAACTCTTTCGTTGTGTTTTTACAAAATTGCGCAACATTTTCATTTCGTTTTCACAATTTCAAAACATTTCTGTTACATTTTCACAATACTGCAACTCTTCTGTTGCACCTTTAAATCACGTATTAAATTTTTTAACATTTTTCTCAATCGCATAAAAATATACGTTTCTTAGATCGCGTAATGATTTTCCATCATTTTCAAAATATTTAAAACACTTTCCAAATCACATAATGATTTTTCGTCATTTTCACAATCACGTAAAAATATTCTATCACTTTTAAATCACATAATGATTTTTTAACAATAGTTCAAATCACGTAAAAATATTCTCTCATTATTTAATCATGTAGTGATTTTTTAATAATATTTTTAATAGTGTAAAATATTTAAATGCTTTCCAAATTACGTAGAAATATTTTAATATTTTTCAAATCACATAGAAATACGTTAATATTTTTCAAATCTCGTAGAAATATTTTACTGTATTTCAAATCATTTTTAAGATACGTAAAATATTTTTTAATATTTTACAATTACGTAAAATATTCCTCAATATTCTAAACATTATTTTGGCTTAAATAAATCAATATTAATTTCAACACATTCTTCAAATTGCGTAGCTTAAAAATCATGTTTTTAAGATACGTAAAATATTTTTCATCACAATTTCATTACAAAAATATTTCTTAACCTTTGAAAATTCATTTTTAACTTTTCTCAAAATAATATAACTTTGTATTTTATTTTTCATATTTTCCTTATTCAAGAAAATCTTTTTCACATTTCTTAATTCAAGAAATCCTTTTCCAAAATATAATTCACAAAATCACTTTTCATTTATATAAATCAACGTTTCAAAACTTAACATTTTCTAACGTACTTCAAAACTCAAAAATAAGTTATCCGTTAGTAAATTTTCAAAATACCATTATATTCTCCATTTTTCTCAAATCATTTCCAAATCAACATTCTTCAAAATAATATAACTTTATACTTCATTTAATATATCTTCTTATTCAAGAAAATCCTTTTTTCACAGTATATTTCACAAATTTACAATTCCATTGAATTAAACCAATGTTTCTAACTTTAAAAATTACTAACGCTTTCCAAAATTCAACTGGATTTTAACAAAAATAAATTCTTTTTAAAACAAATTGAGGCTCACTTGTAACCTCTCTTTTCTATTTACATAAAAATTCATTTCTCAAGTGCTAAAATACTCTGATACCCTTTTCAAATTTCTTGTATTAAATTAATTATATTTCCACTTGAAAAATCACTTTGTTTCATCAAAATCAATGCATTACAAGTCTTCGAAAATATGGACATGACTATTGAAACCATCAAATATTTTTTCTTCTAAATTGATATGGTTTTACACAAACAAAACCATTAAAAATTTTATTTTCAAAACCGCAAGACTTATAGTTATAAAACCAAACCCATTTGTTCAAATTCACTTTTATTTTCTTTGCAAATCCTTTTTCACTTTCTTTGTTTTTCAAAATTCTTAAAATCATCATTGCTATTTTCATTTAAATCTCATGTTTTGTAAAACACTTAGAAACTTTTTACACAAAATAAATCAATAAAATTCCTCAAGAACCATGTTCTTGTACTCTTTGAAAAGTAAACTCTTTGTTTATTTTTCTTATTTTTCTAAACATCCATTTTCATCATTCATGAAAATATTCATTTATGAACACCTATCTTGAGGTGTCTTAACCGATATTCACCATGTTTCTAGGGATCAAAAATTAATTCCCTTGTTCTTGAAAATTTTTAATATGAACCCTAATCAAGGGCATCAAAACCGTAGTCTTTCCTTGGCCATTGGGACCAAAATTAATTTTCTTTCCATCACCAAATCATGGCATACACATACATACACATTATATATATATATATATATCAAAAGCATGCCATATTATCATCATGCATAGTATAAGCATACCATCAAAATCATAAACTCATGCAAAGCATATTAAGCATAGGCAATTAATCAAAACTCATAAACACATATAAATTATTACATGACCATGGATATGAATCCTCACATAGATTCACCATCCATCAAAAACTCCTTGATTTGCTTCTTTTTCCAAGTCCTTCACCACCAAAGGCTTCTCAAATACAAAACAAAATACATAGAAATTAGTATACTAAGCTTGATTAAGAGGAACTATGGATCAAACTTAGTTTAGATCATGAAAAAGAAGAGAAGAAATGAAGTCTTTTTATACTTCACCTCAAAAACCCAATAACTTTGATATTGAAGAAAGTCCATGAAGATGAATGATTTAGAGAAAATCTCCAACATGAAAGTTGCTTAAAATATAATGTAGATTCAAGATCTATGATTGGATTAAATTAAACAAACTTGAAGGGTGGTCTTAGGGTGGTTGACCGAATTCCTCACAAGAAGGAAAACATAAGCTTTTTAATTTTTAACTTGAAGGACAAGGTTGTAGATGATAGAATTTTGAGAAGTTCCTAACAATTCTAAAACAATTAGTAAAATCACAAACAAAGCTTAATAATAACAAATCATGGAACAAACATGACTTAGAAAATCATAAACATAAATTTAAACCATAGAAATCAAAGTTTACCTCCAAGGAAGTAAGCTAAAAGTGGGATTTTGGGAAAACTTTCTAAATGAAAAGTGTTTAGAATGGTGTTTAGCTTTAGGAAATGATGAGAGTAAAAATTATAGGTGATGGATAGTGTATTTGGTGGTGGAGACCGAACCTATGGAGGAAAAAGGAAGGAAAAATGATGCTTTGGTTCTTGGGATTTTTGAGAGAAAAGATGAAAGCTTTTTGGATGAGAGAGAAAATAAAATTTGTGAGATTGAATTATGGAAGGCTGCTGCCGTGAATGGGTAGTGAAATTAGAGGATTTGCTTGACTCAAAATATCACCAATTGGATGCACATGGAGTAGCACATGGCATTGGTAATCAATTTGACTTGTATGGATATTATGGATGGTTCAAGAACCATATAGATGACTCCTCCAAGCTGCTGCAAATCGTGGGACTCCTTGGGGTTTTAGGGACATTAATTTGTTTTAATTCAAGTCTAATTACTTGCTAATCAAATCACTAGTTAATTAGGTTTAGTTTCCTAACCAATCTTAATTAATTATCCAATTACATAATTGATTAATTAGACATATAATTGTATATATTATATCCTCTAATTAAAATTAGGATATCTAATTAAGAATTAAATTATAATAATTTAATATTTAATTTAGTTTACTTTGCTTGTTAATTAGGCCATTAGATTAACCAAATTAGGATTAATTAGTGACTAATCAAATTAAAGCTACTATTGTTAACTTCATCTTTTTCTTTGGCCTAAAAAGGCTACTCAAAATTGTCTCCTCCTTCCTATGTATTCTCCAAAACCATCCCCCCTCTTCCTAATGCATTCATGAAATTGTCATTATTATTAGTCACCATCTAGAGCATTTCTAGCCATTGATTAATTCAATGGTTAGGATTTAGGTAGACTTTTGATTTAGAAGATTTAATCTAGGCCATTAGATCTTTTTCCTTTAAATTCTAACCATTAGATGTGTCTCCAAAATGAAGGGTCAAGATTACTCCTTCTTACTTTTAATCCAAGGATCATAATTAGTCTTTGCTACTTTTTAAGACCAAATCTCCACCCTTGATTAATTCTTCATCCAATGGTCATAAATGGTCTTTTTCACTTTACAAGACCAATTCTACACCTTTGATTAAATCTACGGCTGATATTAAAGCCTTTCTTATTAAGCTTGTCTGGATTAAATCTCTACCATTGATTAGATCAATGGTTAACATCCAATGTTTCTTTATTAAATTTATTTCTCAACCGTTGATTAAATCAAGATCAAGTCTCCACCATTAATTAAATCAATGGTGGATATCCAAACCACCAATGTTGACTTAAGCAATATAATTTCTATTTTTATCTACTAAAAACCCCACGAAAGAATATATTTACTGTATTTTTATCGCCCGATAATTAAATACAGTGCCAAACACAATACAAGAAAATTTCTAAAACTGTTTCCGGATTCAGGTTTAGTAAGATCCCCTGTCTCCGTCTAAACAGTACAAATTTTTCTATGCGTAGAAAAATTTTCACTTTGCGGGACCCACCTGGGCCCACGTAAGGTCACCTGGGCCCACCTAGGACCACCTGGGCCCACATACAGTCAAAAAAATTCATAATCATCCACAAAAATCATAAATATTAGAAAACGTATAAAAATCAAGTTAGATTGTTAAAAATAATTAACAGTCAAGAGAAATAAATACAGAAAGATTTTCCCTACTTGAAAATTATTATTTTCCTGACACGAGTATATCACTCAAAACGATCAAATACGCTGATGGAATAAACAAAATAATTTTACAGTATCCAGAAATTACTAAATAGTAAAATTCTGTTAACTGTCAAAATTACTATTTACAAGATAGGAAATTTTGGGGTGTTACACTCCCACTAACCTTCTTGTAGACACAAGATTCTTCTTCATTCTCGATGAAACCAAACTGTTTTATTGTATCATCAAAATGAAGATTCCAGCTTCTAGAAGCTTGCTTCAATCCATAAATAGATCATTACAACTTGCACACCTTTCCAACATCCTCTGGAGTGGCAAAACCCTCAGGTTGTGTCATGTACACATCCTCGAGAAGATTTCCATTAAGGAAAGCAATTTTGACATCAATTTGCTAGATTTCATAATCATGGTATGCTGCAAGAGTAAGGAAGATCCGAATATATTTAAGCATCGCAACTGGGGAAAAAGTTTCATCATAGTCTACACCATGAATTTGTTTGAAACCTTTAGCCACCAATTGCGCCTTAAAGGTATGCACATTACCATCCATATCGATTTTCTTCTTGAAAACCCACTTGCACCTAATGGGTTTTACCCCTTCAGGTGGGTCAACCAAGGTCCATACCTGGTTGGCATACATGGAATCCATTTCAGATCTCATGGCCTCAAGCCATTTCTCAGATTTTGGGCCAATAATGGCTTCCTGGTAAGTCACAGGCTCATCTTGATCTATGACCAATACGTCACCTTGCTGGGTCATGAGAAATCCATATCTCTCTAGTTGATGACGTATCCTGTTAGACTTACGCAGGTCTTGTGCTACTAGAGCAGCTTGTTGTTCCACAACATTTTGTGGAGGCTGCTCTATTTCCACCATTGGTTCATTGCTGCTTTATGAAACTTGAACTTCTTCAAGTTCTACTTTTCTCCCACTGGTTCCTTTGGAGATAAACTCCCTTTCTAGAAACACAGCTGTCCGTGCGACAAACACTTTGCCCTCGGTAGGATTATAAAAAAAGTATCCCTTGGTTTCCTTTGGATACCCCACAAAGAAGCATTTATCTTATTTAGGTCCAAGCTTATCAGAAACTTGACGTTTCACATAAGCTTCGCAGCCCCAAATCTTCAAGAAAGACATACTGGGCCATCTCCTAGTCCATATCTCATATGTTGTCTTTTGAACTATCTTAGATAGAACACAGTTAAGTATGAAAGCTGCTGTTAACAAAGCATGTCCCTAGAAGGAGCCTGGAAAGTCTATATGACTCATCATGGATCAAACCATGGCCAACAAGGTCCGGTTCCTCTTTTCAGTGACACCATTCCATTGTCGTGTTCCTGGTGGAGTGAGTTGAGATATTATCCCACATTCTTTTAGATGAACATCAAACTGTTGGTTTAAGTATTCTCCTCCTCGATCTGATCAAAGGATTTTAATACTCTTGCCAATTTAGTTTTGTACTTCATTCTTGAACTCTTTGAACTTTTCAAAGGATTCTGATTTGTGCTTCATAAGATATACAAATCCATATCTACTGAAATCATCAGTAAATGTAATGAAGTATTGAAAACCGCCTCTAGCGAGTGTGTTTGGTGGCCCACATACATCACTATGTATAAGACCTAAAAGATCACTAGCCCTTTCACCTTGTCCAGTGAATGGGGCATTTGTCATCTTCCTCAATAAACAAGATTCATATATCTCATATAATTCGAAATCAAACGACTCCAAGAATCTATCTTTATGAGGTTTGGAGATGCATTTCTCATTTATGTGGCCTAAACGACAATGCTAGAGAAAAGTTGGGTTCAGATCATTTGATTTAAACCTCTTCGTATTTATGTTATAGACAGACGTTTCGAGATCAAGTACATAAAGTCCATTACTCAATTGTGCACTACCATAAAAAATATCATTCATATAAATGGAACAACACTTGTCCTTTATAATAAAAGAAAAACCTTTCTTGTCCAAACAAGAAACAGAAATGATATTCCTACTAATAGCAGGCACAAAATAGCAGTTCTCTAACTTTATTACAAGCCCAGTGGCCAAAGATAATAAATAAGTCCCTACAGCTAATGCAGTAACCTTTGCTCCATTTCCCACTTGTAGGTCGACTTCGCCCTTCGTCAATGGTCTACTACTCTTTAGATCCTGCACATTTACACAAATGTGAGATCTACATCTAGTATCTAATACCCATGATGCAGAAGTAGATAAATTGACTTCAATAACAAAAATACCTGAAGTGGAAGTCTCACTTCCCTTCTTTTTCTTGAGTTCCTATAGGAACTTGGCACAATTCCTCTTCTAATGTCCGGTCTGACCACAATGGAAGCATGTACCTTCCTTAGCCACTCCACCCACTGGTTTCAAGCTAGAAGTGCTGGGCTTGGACTTATCCTTGCCCTTGCCCTTCCAATTGTCCTTAGGCTTTTTTTGTTGTTTCTTGCCCTTATTCTTTTGAACCATCATTATGGCCTTCCCTTTACCTTTGTTAATGTTTTACTCAGCAGTTCTCAACATGCCTAATAGCTCTGGTAGTGATTTGTCAATCTCATTCATGTTGTAGTTCATGACAAATTAACTAAAACTTTCTGACAATGATTGCAAGACTAAGTCAGTGGCCAACTCTTTGCCCAAAGGAAAACCAAGTCTCTCTAGGTTTTCAATGTACCCAATCATCTTGAGTACATGAGCACCAACAGGGCTTCCTTCTACCAGTTTGCACTGAGACAGTGCTTTAGAGACCTCGTATCTCTCATGCTTGGCCTGCTCTTGATAGAGCTTCTTAAGGTGTACGATCATATCGTAGGCATCCATGTTTTCGTGTTGCTTTTGGAGGTCAAAGTTCATGGTGGCTAGCATAAGACATCCGATGTCCAAGGCATCATCTTGATGCTTTTTATAAGCATCC
Source organism: Ormosia semicastrata (assembly GCA_029884595.1). NCBI lineage: Eukaryota > Viridiplantae > Streptophyta > Magnoliopsida > Fabales > Fabaceae > Ormosia > Ormosia semicastrata. The sequence goes on along the minus strand of JAQQTO010000042.1, from coordinate 20,458,119 downwards.
ATTCAATTCTAGGGGCATTAGTAGCAGGTGGCTCAGGAATAGGCTGTTCTAGTACATACAACTTTTTCTCTTGCTTGAGGACAATCCTCAAATTCCTGTACCAGTTTAGAAAATTTATTCTAGATAACATGTCCTTCTCAAGGATGGATCACAGTGATAAGTTACTTGATGTGTTTGCTGTGATGGTAATCTATCAACAGAAATATGCAAAATATAAGTATCATGCCATAAACATATTTAATGAGGTCTTTTAATTAAATATGCCTCCCACTATTTTATTCAAGTCAATGACCCTCAGCATTGACTCAGAAAATCCCATCGTAAGATTTTCTAGTGGGCCAAGATCCATATTTCACCTAGTTTTGAGTCAGCTTTGGCTGATCACCCAAAATTTAGTTATTTAGGTAGGAAACACTTTCCAATTACATTACATGTAACTCTTGGATAGTTGGGAGAATAACACTTATTCCAATCCATCTAATGGACTAAAGCCCAACTCCATGCCTCTAAGCTTTCAATCCTATTGAAATGGCCTAGTTAAGCCAGACCCAATAATTGACAGTTGGATATTACTCTTATCCCATCGCGTTTTACTAATATAGATAAAGGCATCCTGCTTTGGCAGACCTGCACTTGATCGATACTAGTCTTGATGAGTGCCACACATTGGAAGGCATCACATAATGACTTAATATTTGCTTTGAGGGAATTTATTATTATGATTATTAGATCTCACCATTTATTAAACTATTTATCATACCATAAACATTATCCATGCATCTCATACATAAAAAGTATATAATAAAAGTGACATGGTTATGGCCCCCTAAGAGAGTAGCATTAACTAAGCCAGCTTCACCAAGCGTCTCCCATCAACGTCCTCACTTGATGTCATCTTCTTGCCTCCACATCATAATTACATTATATAGAAACCTCTTTTACATTCGAGGGGTGTTATGTGAGAAGAGAATGTACAATCAGAATGTAGAGAGAAAGGCACGACATGCAGGTCGTATTTACAAAAAAAACTAAAATAGTATAAAAAGAGGACTAAGGCCATAACCATGCACCATGCATCACAAAGAACATATAAACTCATAACAATGATACATTATTATTTTCATGAGTCATAAAATTGGATAGAAAATATTGCGCTTTTGAATAACACATTACGCAGAGGTAGCACAGGGGTCCCACTGCCCGGTCAGCGGGCGAGGGTCAAGGGGAGGCCGCCCCTTACGGGGTGCGGGGCAACGCCCCTGCCCGAAAAATTAAACCGAAAAGAAGAGCTGAATCTCTTGTGCCTCCCTTGATGGCTTGAACCCTAAACTGAAAACGCATGAATGCTTTATGTGCCACGGGGAACCCTTGAACCCTTGCGCCTCCTTAACGGCTTGACATCAACACTTGATGCTGCTACCGCAAGATAGAAATAGGGTTTCCAAAATCCCTTGCGCTATGCCGCTCATGCAGAAACAAGGATTCCATAACCCTCGCTGCCGCAAACCAAGAACAAGGTTTCCTAAACCCTTGCACTGCGCATTGAGAATAAGGATTCCAAAATGTTGTACGTATCACATACATACCAGAAAGCTTCGCAAAAACATACATCTCAAACAAAACGGTTTTCACAAAACATATGAACATCTTCATAGGTTTTTGAAAACAACATCTCAGTTTTGCATACAACACATAAAACAGAATATGTTTTCGCAAAGGGATTTCACTCGTTTTTCTGAAATAACATATTAAAGATCACATCTTTCATAAAAAACAAGAACGGCAAACATGTTATCTCATGCAAAACGAAAATAGAAAATTGAATCATGGTTTCGCAAAACGCTTTGATACCACTGTTGGAAATTGTGGTTACATCACGCAGCGAAAAAATTAGGATTCCCACCGAGGATCCATGCGAAAAGCCATAATCCGAGTTTTTTTTTTAAATTATTTACCTCTTGAAGCGTGATAAAAAAGAAGGACGTGAATCACCAACACCGTAATAGAAATGATGTCTCTATGGTATCCACACGAATAGACTCACGAACGTCCAACATCCGCAAAGAGGAGCCTCACGTCTCTCACACAGTGCTAGCTGCGAAGAGAAGAGAAGAAACCTATCGCTCTCTCACTCATTTTTCTATAGGTGCGGCTAGGGTTCTGAAATTGTGTGTCTTAACAGCCCCTTAGTAGTACTATTTATAATAGTGACTACCTTAAGTGAGTGTGAGTAGCAGCAAGGTAAGCTGTGCAACCCTAGACTCATCCGTTATGAGTCTGGCCCATATTTGAATTCGAGTCCAACTTGGATCCATTGCTCCAATTTTAGTCTGCTCTATGTGTGTGACCCTACAGGTTCTTATTACGTTGGCAGTAATATTAAAATCTCATTTTAATATTACAAGCAGTGAGCGGTATCTAGCAACACATCGCTGCTACCCAAGTAATAAGAATGTTAGTGATTTGACATAACCTTTCCGTGACCAATGTTTTTGTGTCGTTTAGTCCCTTTGTCAAGATATTTTGATCGAACACAAGGCATGGAATGCGTCACCCTTGTATAGTCCAATCATTCATTTCCTGATACTCGAGTAGACTTTGTAACAACAAATGAAATCAATATCTCATATTGACTCATTTGAGCATGGCCATGTATTTCGCAGTCTCACTCAATCAAGGGGCCCGAAGATATCGCTCATGTCATGTAGGAGTGACAAATCCCCTCTAGGTCACTCACATCCCTCTGCATGATTTGCGGTATGTCCAATAACTAAATTTATAATCACCTTGTTACAGATGACATTTGATGGTATTAAAACACACAATTCCTCATGTAGGAATCGTAGTAATTTCAAGTCAAAGGACCACAAACACCATTGTCACTATGAGAATTGCTTATGACACTCATGTAACGATTCATGTAGCGTTCTCATGGTGGGTCAGTCCAATACATCATTACTCTAATATGTACCCATGTGAAGACTTGATATCTCATATCTATGACCCGTGAGATATGGTCATCAGTCTATGCACATATTAGTCTCAATGCATTATTGTTGTCCTAATTAACAATAATACTTGACTAGGGACATTTAAGAATAGTGTTATAACCAAAAGGATCTCATGATCAAGTCATCCACTTGATGTCCTATGGCATCAAACTTACTATTCTAAGGACTTTATTATGTTTATTAAAAAAGAACACAATAAATGAAATGCCTCATATATTAAAATAAGCATAATAGAATGTATGTAAATACAGACAAATGTATCAGCCTCTAGGGCATACACTAACAGATCATTGGGCCTTGGAACTAATTTCCAAACTTGATTTCTTTCAAATTAGTTAGTTCATCTTGCATAGCCAAGATCTAATGTTCATCACTAATGATCTCATTTATGTCTTTAGGTTCAACTTGAGAAACAAAAGCCATGTGATTCATGCATCTCTAAAAGAGTTTCTAGTAGATACCCCTTTTAAGACATCACATATAACCTAGTCAAGAGGATGGTGCCTTGAAGTTTTCCATTCTCTTGGAAGACCATTTGAAGGTTGCTCCTCTTGTTGTAGTGTTATTTCCTCTCTTTGGCTTTCTGTCTTTTGCTCTTCTTCTTTGCTTCTTAAGTGGGTGTTGGACAAAGTTTCTACAACATCATCAATATCATCCTTTCCCAACCCAATGGGGTTAATTTCATCAAATACAACATGTATTGATTCTTCAATTATCATAGTTCTCTTATTATAAATTCTAAAGAATTTACTACTAAGAGAATAACCAAGAAATATTCCCTCATCAGATTTAGCATCAAACTTGCCTAGGTTATCTTTTCCATTGTTTAAAACAAAGCATTTGCAACCAAAGACATGAAAGTAGAAAATGTTTGGTTTCCTTCCTTTGTATAGTTCATAAGGAGTTTTCTTTAAAATTAGTCTTATTAAAGCCCTATTTATAACATAACAAGTGGTATTTACTGCATCTGTCCAAATATACTTAGAAAGGTTTGTCTCATTGAGCATACTTCTTGCTAACTCTTCTAAAGATATATTTTTCCTTTCAACCACTCTATTTTGCTGTAGAGTTCTAGGAGCAAAAAAATTATACTCAATGTCATTTTTATTGCAAAACATTTTAAACTCTTTGTTTTCAAATTCCCCACCATGATCACTTCTTATGGATGCAATGCTACAATTTTTCTCATTTTGAATAACCTTTACAAGTTTTCTAAATACATGAAAGGCATCATTTTATGAGCAATGAATAAAGTCTATGTATATCTAGATTAATCATTCATAATCCCAAAAGCGTAGTAATTACCCTCAAAGCTCATAGTTCTTGATGGTCTAAAAAGATCTATGTACAAAAGTTATAAAGGTCTAGTATTAGAAACAACATTTTTAGCTTTGAAAGAGACATTTACTTGTTTACCCTTTTGACTTGCATCACAAAGTTTATTTTTCTCAAAATTGAGCTTTGGAAGACCAATTACTAAATAGTTAGAAATGAGTTTGTTTAGATGATCCATGTGAATATGGGCAATTCTCCTGTGCCATAGCCATGAATCACTCTCTTTACTTATAAGACATCTTGCATCTTGAAAGGTAATATCATCGAGGTTAATCATATATGTTATCAACTCTATGGCTAACAAACTTAACTTGCTTATCATCCTTACCTTTAATTATGCATCATTTAGAGTCATAGATAACTCAATTTCCCTTGTCACACAATTGACTTATGCTTAGCAAATTATGTTTGAGTCCTTCTATGTACAAAACATTATCGATTAAAGTAGAGGGATTCTTACCAACTTTTCTAACTCCAAGGATCCTTCCTTTATTGTTGTCCTCATATGTGACATGATTGTGCTTCTTGGGAGAAAGAAAGGAGAACTTGGATCCATCACTTGTCATGTACTTGGAGCAGCCACTATTAAGATACCAATTTGAGCTATTGGCTTTCAAGCACACCTACAAAACATATTCAAATTTTGGTTTTAGGTACCCAAACCTTTTTGGATCCTTGGGTGTTAGTTTTGGGCAAAGAGCCATTTGGAACCCATATTTTCTTTTGTCCAACATGTGATTGCTTCCTAATTCTATATGTAGATGCACTATGTCCTTTTCTTCCATAATGAAAGCATATTATAAAAGGAATACTTGACATACTTGAAGAAACAAAGAAATTCTTATAAAAATTTTGTTGTTTGTTAGGATTGTAACCCAATCCAGCTTTATCAAACACACATATTTATTTTTCAAGTATGATATTCAAGTATGATATTCAAGTTTTCTCTACCAAAAGTGAATTTAGCAAGAGTATTTTTCAAATCTTCAACTTCTTTTTCTAAGGATAAGCATGAACTACATGAAAAAAATGGAGATGGAGCATCCTTATGTGTAGAGCAAGTAGTGCATGAGGAATTTGCATCAATTAGCCCAAGAATTTCATTTTCTAATTTCAATCTTCTACTTCTTTGTTTAAAATAGAAATTTGACTCTCAAGAGATGAAATTGTTTCCTTTGACAATGAAACTATTTTTGCAAGCCTCAAGGACTCTTCATACAATTCCTCAAAGGCTTCTTGCAATTCATCATAAGAGTGTTGGGATTCAAGAGTTTAAGAATCTACCTCAAGATCATCCTTGACCATGAGACAAATGTTGGCTACTTTATCTTTCGATTCATCAGAGGAGTCCATGTCATTATCCTCTCAAGCCACATATGCTATTCTCTCTTCTTTCAAACTTTTCTCCATTCTTTTGGCCTCGAGGGCAGTCCATCTTCATATGACTAGGTTTCCCACATCCAAAGCAAGTGGGAGAAGTTAGAGTGGAGCTTTTATTCTTTACATAGTTCTTCTTTGGAGGGAAGGGTGGTCTTCTCCCATTTCCTTTCTTCTTTAGAAACCTTCCGAATCTTCTGACCAAAAGGTTGAAGGTTTTTTCATTCATCTCCAAGTCCTCTTCCTCCTCCTCCTCCTCATCATCTTGATTAATATGAGATGAAGAGGCCTTATGTGCTAGTTCTTTCTTCTTTCTATCAACATCTTCATTTTGGTGAAGACTTGATAATTCCATTTCATGCTCTTATAGCTTTCCAAAGAGTGTTGGAAGAGTCATGGTTGCAAGGTTCCTTGATTCAACAATAGTGGTCACCTAGGGCTGCCATTCTCTAGTTAGACATCTCAAAACTTTGTTAATCAATGTTCATTTAGAAAAGTTTTTTCCAATAAGGCAAGATGATTAACTATGTGAGTAAACCTCTTTTGCATATCTTATATGCTCTCACCATGATTCATTCTAAATAATTCATATTCATGTGTGAGAGTATATATTCTAGCCCTCTTCACCTCACTAGTTCCCTTATGGGTGACTTGAAGAGCATCTCACATTTCTTGTGTTGTTTTGCAGTTAGAAATGTGAAAATACTCATCATACACTAGAGCACTAGTGATGATGTTCTTGGCTCTAGCATTATATTGCACTCTCTTTTTATCATCATCTATTCATTCAGCTCTTAGCTTATCAACTTGTCTACCATCAACAAACTTGGTAGGAATAAAGGGACCATTTTCAATGGCATCTCAAACATCACAATCAATAACTTTAATGAAAATTTTTATTCTTTCTTTCTAATAAGTATAACCGATGCCATTAAAACCTGAGGGCCTATTAACTGAAGTACCTTCAGGTAAAAATTTTTTGAAAAGAAGCCATCACTTCTCTTGAAGCTGTCAAGCTTTTTAAACAAGAGTCTAGCTCTGACACACTTGTTACCAAGTGGCTTCAAGACTCAAGAAGGGGTAAATTGAGCATTTTAAAACTTTTCACAAATAAGCCTCGTTTAATTTTCTTTGAAGTTATTTTCTTTAAGTTGAATGGATTTATGACAATACACAAGCTTAAATAGAATAAATGAGTGGAAGAACAAGCAGCAAGTATGCAAAAGCAATAAATAAGCTTGAATATAAAGAGATAAAGGTTGAGAAAATTTACACACAGAGATTTATATTAGTTCAATCATCCTTGTGATCTACGTCTAGTCCTTGGGATCATCATCCCAAGAGTTTTTAACACCAGAAGTTTGGTATTTTTAACAACATCAGAAGAGTAATATAGCTTAGTGGTTGTTAACAATGTATAAGGATAATCATTACATGATGAGTATGGAAATTGGAAAAAGTCCTAGAATTTTTCCTAACACTTATGGAAAATAGAGAACTCATTAATGGAAGATCAAAGTATCCATGAGATATACAAAACTTCACCTTGAAAGTCAAACTACCTTATCCGTCTAACTTTCTCTCCACTGTCTTTGACTTTTATCTCTCACTTTCTCTTATTTCACATGGCTGCTAGTAGTAGAAAGGAAGATAAAAGATAGAGATAGGAAATAAAAGAGAAAATAGAGAACAAAGAAAGAAAAGAATTAAAAGAAAAGAGGGAGTAGAACATGAGAAAGAAAGAAGGAAGAAAGAAAAAAAAAAGAAGAGGAAGAAGGAAGATGTAAGAAACAAAGGAAGAACAATAAGAAAACTAGAACACCACTAACAAAGAAGTATAGGTAGGGGTTGTTGAGTGTCTTAACCATGCTTCATCTGTTCTTGCTTCTTAAATTCTACATGAATAGATTGAATGAGAATTTCTTATGGTGTATAAGATGTTTTGGTTGTATGTATACGAATGATGAATTTGAAGTTATAAAGAGATACACATATACAACCTTAATAGTTTGTGATTGATTCTTATTGGTTTTTCACTTGGATATTAATTTGAATAAGTGTGTATGTTGAGTTTTGATGATAAGTTGATGGAAAGAATGAAAAGAATGGAAGTTTCTATGTTTTTGCTCTATTTTTTTGTTTGAACGCACCAGATAATCAATTAGAGCAAAGCCCTAATCGATTATCCATGTCTAGAAGACTCAATATTTGTAAAATCCTAATATCGATAACCTAGTATACCTGACATATACCTGGATAAATAGTATTAGTTATGCTACTTCTAACTTAAACATTCAACTAATCCATATCATTTAAACAAATAACAATGGAGAGCTTTGTGAAAACTAAAAGTTATATATACATCATTGCCTCAAAAGGGCACATTGTAATATATAAACTTTTATACTAATTCAAACAGTGTAAATAAATACAAGCTTTAACTACTAAGCATAAAAACTACTCTAGTCTTCATACTTTTCCTTCTTTTCTTTGGAAAGGCTTCAACCTGGATTTACATGGTAACATACGAGGTAAGAACTCACAATTCTCAGTATAAGTATTCCAAAACCAGAGTTTAATCATTCATAATGAGTAAACCAAATTGATACGTAAGATTATGCTTGCAATAGATAAATGAGCCACTGCTTAACATAATCAAAATAGATACACAAACTCTATGTGACATTCACAAGGCAAGCTATAATCCTAGCTCACATTTATAACAATCAATGATATCAAATAACCGCCTATACAATCGTAAGATATCATCAAGCAGGACAACTAAAACACCCTTCTTTGGGTGTCACATTTTTGACCAACCCCTTTAAATCCCTTTACCCAAGTTATAAAATATTTGATGTTATAAAGGATAAGTCCCAAAATTTAGGTATTTTTTTCACGGATAACATATATGACATATTAAAAGACGGGTTCCAAATTCCTTTTTATAGAAGTATAAACTTTGAAGTAAGGTAACAGCACAAGATATAGCTACGTAATATTACACACCAAAAAGATTATGTACATGTCAGTGGCATGGATTACTACCTACTCAAAATATACAAGTTAAATATACAAGTTTATAGCCAAAAGACAGATAGTGCCCACTGACTCCAAAATATACATTGGCCTAAGTCTAGACTTCTAGGGAGCAAGGTCTTCTCCTAGATCCTCCATAGGATCCTCCTCGGGGTCTTCCTCGTCCTGAGACCCCAAGTCAACAAAGTTCCTCAACTGAGGTAGCAGCTCATGAACTGGTGTCCTAGCAGAAACACTACAGGGTCTGGATCCTCCCTAGGAGTGTAATGTAAATCACCCCATAGCTCCCTAATCGGCATAAAGAACTCTAAATATACAACAATAGTAAGAGAAAAGAAAGGAACATCATTATGGGTCCTACGGATGGTTAAAGTTATATCTTCTACATATCTAATACGTTCATTATCCCAATCAATGCGCCAGGTGCTCGCACCATCATGAAACTGAACTCGAACATAACAAAAAAGATCTCTTCTAACAGCCATCCCAAAATAAGATAATAGCAACTACAACTCTTCCTCTTAGTCTTTAACCACAGGAACACATAAAACGGAAACAAGGAGTACAATAATACAAAGAGGTAAGACTCTCTACATCATTACCAACATGGCAGCAAGAAACAATAAACAATAATACAATCACAGAGTACAAATATAATAATTTACAATTATAAGGTTGTCTAATAGATATCTCAATAATGTATACCAACAGGAAAATTCACAGTATAATAATTAATTTCATAGTAAAATGCTCAATGATGTATGAATGCACAATATACCGACACCTACTCCATAGAGCTAAAAACCAACATCGGAGAGAATGATTGGGAGAACCATTGTCTGTATATCGTTAGCCTCAAATCATGTGTTTTTCAATATAATTAATATCCACAACATAGCTATACAAGAAACTCTCAACTGAATTGGGAATAGGATAGTGCCTGGTTGAGATCGTCGGTGCGTTGCACAGTCACCACGACCCAGTGGAGCTACCAACTATCCACTTGTGGGATACCCGCACCCCGACGCCTCCAAGTTCAACAAGTGAACCACACTACACAATTCGCACCCACACAAAGGTGTAATTCATCTCCTAGGCATTCCACCTTGACAACAAGTCATTCTGACTTTTACAATGTATGATCACATGATAATGAACCTAGGCATTCCGCCTTAATAACAAGTCATTCCGACTTTCACAATGTATGATCACAATACAATGATGCATAATATTCTTTAGCAACAGTAATCTCATCAAGAGGAGCCATAATAGGGTTCAAACCAACCATTGACCACTCAGGGTCGAGTCCATTAGCTCAACAACATAATAACATTATGTTCGATCACAAGGCATCCCAAATACACAATTCTTATAAAATCATCCTCTTCAAAATTTCATGAAGTATTCTCTACAAACCATACTTATCAAAATTTTCAAGAATTAATATGAAATAGCACTTTAAATTTAAAACCCTTCTAGTTAAGTTCCATTAAGTGATGTCTCCTCACATTTTTCACGAAGGGCCTAAAAAGGAATTACATGGTATTAACTTCACAATCTCACTTCTCTTTTTCCCATAAGTCCTAAAGGTGCTCCAATTTATTATGAATTCTATTCCTCACCCATTTTTCCTCTCAAGGCCAAAACCTCTCTCCATCTAAGGGACCAAATTTTTTTTTCCACTCAACTATTACTTCAAATCCTCAAGTTACTTCTTTCCTCATTTTAACACTTTAGTTTTAATTTAGCATAACATTTTTATCTTAGATGCCTTATTTTAAGCCTCTTGGCCGTGAGCTTCTAGGTCACTAGGGTCTCAAAATTTTTCAACTTCCATAAGAAATCTCAAGCAAATAACTTATATCAACAATCAATAATTTTATTTACCACCGAAACCATAAACATCATCATCAAGCCACAAATCACATAAGGCAAAATAACAACAAAATCACCAAGAAATCAAACACAAATCAAGTGAAAAACCCTCACATGGATCCTTCACTCTCAACACATCCAAACGTCCCTCACACCATAAGAGGTAGATAAGAGAAATCTCCCTCTTACCTTTGGAGATACCCAACCACTTGTGTAGAACTTTTTAAAGCAATACTTCCTCCTTCAAGAACCCCCCTTGAAATCGAAAATGAAATAACAAAAGTCATCATTTTTAGACTTAGAAAAGAGTAGCCAAGAACATACATCAAAGCTTTGGAAGGAAGAAGAGAAAAATGATGAAAAGGAGAGAATTTTTACTTTAGAAAATCACAAACCCTAACTTGAAGGATTCTTGGAAAAGTGATGAACAACCAAGATCTTCACACTAGATGATCTTAGGAGGAAGTATAGATTCAAGAAATATAGTTGTTAGAAATTTTAGAATGTGAAGTGGTGGTGCAAGGGTGATGGTCGTGTAGTGTAGGAGAGAAAATAGAAGAAGATGAAGAGAAAAAGTGAGAGAAAAAGTTTTGGTGAGGAGAGAGAAAGTGATAGGAAGGTTTGATTTGAAAAGATGATAGAAATTGATCAAAAGTTCCTTTTCCCCACATATGGTTGTGTGCTTCCTTGGAAAAAGGTAAATGAAGCTTCTCTTGGAAGCTTCTCCAAAGCTTGCTTGAGAAGTTTCTCACGCTTCTCAAAAAGGTCAATCAACGATGTGGCGTGATGATATCACTTAGATGTTGTCATAAAAATGACTAGATAAAAATAACCTACTATATTTCGGCCTAGGAGGAATATTTTATTTCTCTGGCCCCGCTTAATGTGCACACAAATTGAGAAATATAATAAAATAATCAAACAATTCAAATAATTTCAAAAAAATTCACAAAAGTCACAAATATTATAAAATGAATAAATATCATGAAATAATAAATTTTTGGGGTGTTATAACTCTCCCCCTCTAAAAAGAATTTTATCCTCGAAATTCATTGTACCTTAGAATAAATGCGGATGTTGCTCCCTCATTTTGTCCTCTAACTCCCAAGTTGCATCTATAGTCACATCATTCTAGATACTTTGGCTAATAAAATTTCTTTGTCCCTGAGTTGCTTCACCCCCTATCCTCAATCTTGATGGGGAAGTGTTTCATAGGTAAAGTTCTTTTTCAATTGTACCGTATCTGGTTTTATGACATGGGTTAGGTCGGGAATATACTTTCGTAACTATGACACATTGATGTGTGAAATCCGCAAGTGTACGGTTTCATCGTCAAGTAATAAAAAGATCGAATCCACAGGGACTATGTCTATGAATACCAATTAATTAATTAATTCAATTAAATTAAACAAAGGGGATAAAATTGTTGATTTATAAGAATGTAGTAACCAAGCAATTAAGTAAATAATTATTAAAGTGCAAAATTAAGAACAAAAACAACAATTTATCAAGAAAGATATTCAGATTCAAGAAAGCTTCCAAGATTGGGATACCACAATGATACAAGATAAATCCAAATTGACAACCCTTTTATTAAATCTAAAATTCAATTGAAGGTGAATTACCCTAAATTAGTTAATGTTCTTTCTCAAGATACAAGATTCGTGCCCAATTAAACCAATTCCTACTCTCGAGGTAATTGAATTTAAATTGAACTCATTACACTTTGTGGTAATTCATTGAATCCTCGAAAGGCTAAAACTACTCTCGTGATTTAGACCTTAAGTTCAATTCTTATGGTTCTAACACCTAAGTTCACCTTTCAGTACGTCCCTAAATGCCTATGAGATGCAAATAAGTGGCCAGCAAATTCACATGAATAAGAGCAATAAGAATTGAATCAATGAACAATCAAGATCAATAAAAGGGGAAACAACGTCAATTAATCATTATCATTGTATCAAAGGGCATTGCCCAATCTTAGAAACAAAAGAAACTACTTAGACATAGAGAAGAAGAAATTAGAAATCAAACTTAAAAACATCCCAAACCCGTAACAATGGAAGAAGAAGGGAGAAAGATGAAGATCAAGAGCCAAAGCCTCCAATGCGCCTCCTCCAAAACCCAATTAGAACTAGGTTAGCCCCCCTAATTGCATTCAGAACATCTATTTATAGCCTAGGGTTTTCATGGGCCAAAAGACCCCCAAAGAAATAAGAATAAAAACTAAAATTCTGCTGCGCGTTGCGAACCACGGCCGTGGTGGCCACCACGGCCAGGCCGTGGTTGATTCTGAGATGGAAATTCCAATGCTGACTCTCAACCACGGCCGTGGTTGAGTCTGCATTCAGTTTTCTTCATTTTCTTGATTCCCTCGAACCATGGCCGTAGTAGAAACCACGGCAGCCGTGGATCCTCCGGAATGGACTTTCTTGCACCTTTATTGCTATCCATTAAGCTCCAACTTCAAACATGCAAGCATTCCATTCAATCCAAGGCCAATTCAACATTAATCCTGCACAAGAACACCAAAAACACAGCAGTTATCCGAACTAAGGGAAAAACAAACCAAAAAGGGAAACTAAAATGCTCAAGAATGCAAGCAAAACAAGAACAAAACATGATGTTGTTTCACACACATCAAATCCCCCCAAGCTTAAGACTTTGCTTGTCCCCAAGAAATAACTAATGTCAAACCAAGATGTGGGATCAAAAGACAATAAAGAATAAGGAACCCGAGAAAACAATATCCAAGCAATAGGCTAAGACAAACAAAGAATCTGAGAGGTAATCAAAATCAAGTCCAATTAGAGGCTAAGTTCTCAGAAATCATGCGTCCTCACTGATTGAATTAAGTTCACTCCACTAACCACACTCAAAGTGTTTAAGGGTGAAAACAATACGCTCAAAATCCTTCAAAGAAAATGCACTTCCATATGTTTAATAAGAAACCAAATTTCTACTAATAATCAGCATGCATGCAAGAATCAAAAGGTCTTTCAAGGGTTGTAATGGGGCCATGGGAATGATGATAGGTAAGGTAGACAAAAGAAAGTTTGCACAAATGGCTCATGAAGATTTTCAATAAACACAAGAAATCCAATAGAACATAAATGGAGCAAAGACAATTTTTCAATCTAAAACATAACTCCACATTTCAAAGAATTTTCTTCCTTACTTTTCCTTCTTCTCTTTCTCCTCCTTTTTTTTTCTCAAGCTTCTTATGATTTTCTTTTATTTGCACTTTTTTTTAGAAAGAGAAATGTCATTCACATATGATTCCCAACACACTTTTCACAACTTTCAAACCCACTTTGCTCCATTTAATATTCTAAATGATAACCAACAATATTTCAGCATAGGTATCAAGAAAACAAGTATGCAATAGGCTCAAAATGGGCAACTAGAGGATGAAAGTGTATTTCATAAGGCCGAGAAAAATATCTAAAATGCCTTAATCACATTCAAGCATGCAACCAAAAATTTCGCCTCAAAAAGGTTTCAAATCAAGTTCTAGAGCACATGATCAATGAGGAATATCACTCAACACAAATAATGGGAACAAAAATCATACAGTGCATAAGTCCCATATAAGCTCAAAACTCAAATTTAGAGGTTTAAAAATTCAATGAGAAGTACAAATTCAAAGAACATATGCTAATTATCAACTATCAAAAGATCACCTCTACTATCAATTAAAATAATGCTTGTTGCCTACCATAAGAATCAACAAATTGGGTTCCAAATCAATATCATCTCAAAATCCTTAAAAAAGAGGGGCACAAGTTCAATCAAAAACCCAAGAGATATGATGATGTGAAAATGCAACATGAAAATGTAAATCAAAACAAGACATGCAACACAAGTTCAATCAAAAACCCAAGAGATATGATGGTGTGAAAATGCAACATGAAAATATAATGCAAAACAAGACATGCAACACAAGTTCAATCAAAAACCCAAGAGATATGATGGTGTGAAAATGCAACATGAAAATGTAATGCAAAACAAGACATGAGAATGCACGAAACTAATGAAAATGAAAATATGAAAATATGAAAATACCCCCCAAGCTTAGAACTTACATTGTCCCCAATGTAAAAATCTAAAACAAGAGAAGGGATAAAAGAAACGAACTCATTGTGGTGATGGAAAAACTTCTGGTGTTCAATCCATGGCTATGGAATTTTTCATGAGCTGGGTGTGGAACCTTCTGACTTCACTCTTCTTCTAATTTGAGCTTCAAAAAGGGTCAAACCTAAACAAGATCCATGAAATACAGATCAAACCAGCAATCCAACACACAAAGTCAAAAGAAACAGAAGAAATAAAAAGAAAAATAAAAAACAAAGAAACTTGGTTTGCCTCCCAAGAAGCGCTTGTTTAAAGTCATTAGCTTGACTTTGGTCTGGTTTCTGTGCTAAGGTGACGTCAACGGAGTAGTGCTCAGTCCCCACTCCTTCAAAGTATTTCACTCTCTCGTCATTTATCATGAAAGGCTTATGGCCTTCTTTCTTCACCTCAAACACACTGTAGGATAAAACTCGAACAATCTCATATGGTCCAGACCATTTCGACCATAACTTACTAGGACAGAAATGTAGAAGCGAGTTATTAACAAGAACTCTATCCCCGAGTTTAAATTCACGCTTCTCGACATACTTGTCACTCTGCTTCTTAGGTCTTTCCTTGCAGGGCATAGCATCAGTCACTAACTCCTGCATACCTGAAAGCTCAATACTATCCACAACATTAATAGCATCTATGCGATGAAATGAATTTAAGGAATTAGAATTATTTTCAGATTTAAAAACATCAAAAACTACTTCTTCATCATTCAATCGCAAAGTCAATTTTCCTTCATGGACATCAATGATTGCCCTTCCAGTGGCAAGGAATGGACGCCCAAGTATGATCGGCATTGTAGCATCAACTTCCATGTCAAGCACAACAAAATCCACCGCCATGTAAAACTTATCAACCTTAATGGGAACATCCTCCAAGATGTCGATGGGGTACTTAACAGACCGATACGCCAATTGAAGTGAGATAGTTGTGGGTTTTAGTTCACCCACCTCCAACTTCTTACACACAGAAAGGGGCATAAGACTAACACTAGCCCCCAAGTCACACAGAGCTTTATCAAAATTCGTGTTGCCAATCAAACAGGGAATAGAGAAGCTACCTGGATCCTTTAACTTAGGAAGCAATTTATTTTGAATTAAAGCACTACACTCCTCAGTTAAAGCTACTGTCTCATATTCTTTTAGCTTCCTCTTATTAGATAAGATGTCCTTAAGAAACTTAGCATATGTAGGCATTTATTTTAACGCCTCAGTGAAGGGTACATTAATGTACAATTTCTTAAGAACCTCTAAGAACTTTCTAAATTGCCTATCTAACTTGGCCTTAGCAAGTCTTTGAGGGAAAGGAACTGGGGGTTAGTATGGCTCAGGGGGTACATACTTAAACATTTTCTCATTAGTTTCCTCCTCTTCTGAGGGTTGTGCCTTAGTCTATTTTTCCTCATTCCCCTCATCTTTGTTACTCTCCCTATTACCCTTAGGATCCTCTAACTTCTTTCCACTCCTCAAACTCACAGCCTTACAATGTTCATTGCCTGGGTTGACTTCAGGTTGACTAGGAAACTTACCTTGCTGCCTAAGATAAGTGCTTGCTTGTTGGGTAATCTGGGTTTCCAACACCTTATTATGAATAGTTAAATTGTCAACCTTAGCTGACAACTCTCTAATGGCCTCAGAAACAACTTGCCCATGGTGCCTAAACTCCTCATTATGCTTAGATTGGCTCTCAACAAAATTCTCAAGAAGAGACTCAAGTCTAGATTTTTGTACCTGTTGAGATCCAGAAGAGGGTTGAGCACTACCTTGCCCAGCTTGATGTTGACTATTCCAGTAAGAGAAGTTAGGATGTGACCTCCAACCGGGGTTATAAGTTTGGGAATACGGATCATTCCTCCCCTTTTGATTGAAGTCATAAAAATTGTGGCATGATTCCACTTGCTCCACCGGTGCACCATATGAGGATCCCATTCCAACTTGGCATTTAGCACCAATATGTCCCTGTGCTCCACAAATCTCACAAAAATTGTTAGAGGCACCTATGGCATTTACATGAGCTTTCTCAAGCATGTCAAAATGTTTATTCAAAGAATCGAACTTTGACATAATTAAATCAACACCATCTACCCCAAACTTACCTCCCGAGAGGTTTCTCGAGTTGTGCCCTCTTTCATTGGCCCATTGGTGATGATTTGAAGCTACACTCTCAATTATCTCATAAGCCTCTGTGAGCCTCCTATTCATCAGAGCTCCACCAGCTGCGGTGTCAAGAGACACCTTCTATTCTAAACCATTGTAGAAGGTGTGGACGATCAACCACTTCTCTAACTTCAACAAGGGCAGGCCCCAAAAAAGCCTTATATCTATCCCAAGCTTCGACAATGACTCGCCATCTTTCTGAACAAAACTTGTGATTTGGGTCCTTAGGTGAGCAGTCTTGGAAGGTGGAAAGAATTTATCCAAAAAGGCTTGCTCCAATTGGTCCCAAGTAGTTATCGTCTCAGCAGGAACAGACTTCATCCAAGCTCTAACTCTATCTCTCAATGATAGAGGAAATAGGCGGAGACGAATAGCATCAACAGAGGCGCCTTCGATCTTGAGGGTCTCACAGAACTCCAAGAACATATCCACATGATCATTAGGATCCTCTAACGGCAATCCTCCAAACTGGTTTTGCCTTATCAGAGAAAGTAGGGCAGGAGGTATAGTGAAGTGCCTGGCTTCAATGTCTGGCTGAGCAATTCCAGATCGCAAACCCCGAGCGTTAGGAGCTGCATACTCTTTTAACGATTTGTTATCCTCAGCTGCTGCCATGACAAGTGGTGGTTCAGATATTTCTCTTACTCTTTGCCTTGGTTGCCTTCTCCTTCTACGTAAAGTTCTTTCAATTTCTGGATCTGCTTCAACAAGAGTCCCAAAATGTCTAGTACTTTGCATAAACCAGAGAAATTACCTGTAGAGAGTCAAAAAGAAACAAGAACGTAATAATATGGTAAAAATAAAAAGGTTTAAAATAATTAAATTAAAAATTAAACTGATATTCAAGAAAAACACAATCCCTAAGAACTGCGCTTAAAAACTTGATATGTAAAATCCGCAAGTGTACGGTCTCATCGTCAAGTAATAAAAAGATCGAATCCACAGGGACTGTGTCTATGAATACCAATTAATTAACTAATTCAATTAAATTAAACAAAGGGGATAAAATTGTTGATTTATAAGAATGTAGTAACCAAACAATTACGTAAATAATTATTAAAGTGCAAAATTAAGAACAAAAACAGTAATTTATCAAGAAAGATATCCAGATTCAAGAAAGCTTCCAAGATTGGGATACCACAATGATACAAGATAAATCCTAATTGACAACCCTTTTATTAAATCTGAAATTCAATTGAAGGTGAATTATCCTAAATTAGTTAATGTTCTTTCTCAAGATACAAGATCCGTGCCCAATTAAACCAATTCCTACTCTCGTGGTAATTGAATTTAAATTGAACCCATTACGCTTTGTGGTAATTCATTGAATTCTCGAAAGGCTAAAACTACTCTCGTGATTTACACCTTAAGTTCAATTCTTATGGTTCCAACATCTAGGTTCACCTCTCAGTACGTCCCTAAATGCCTATGAGATGCAAATAAGTGGCCAGTAAATTCACATGAATAAGAGCAATAAGAATTGAATCAATGAACAATCAAGATCAATAAAAGGGGAAACAACGTCAATTAATCATTATCATTATATCAAAGGGCATTGCCCAATCCTAGAAACAAAAGAAACTACTCAGACATAGAGAAGAAGAAATTAGAAATCAAACTTAAAAACATCCCAAACCCGTAACAATGGAAGAAGAAGGGAGAAAGATGAAGATCAAGAGCCAAAGCCTCCAATGCGCCTCCTCCAAAACCCAATTAGAACTAGGTTAGCCCCCCTAATTGCATTCAAAACATCTATTTATAGCCTAGGGTTTTCATGGTCCAAAAGGCCCCCAAAGAAATAAGAATAAAAACTAAAATTCTATTGCGTGCTGTAAACCACGGCCGTGGTGGCCACCACGGCCAGGCCGTGGTTGAGTCTGTTTCAGTTTTCTTCATTTTCTTGATTCCCTCGAACCATGGCCGTGGTAGAAACCACGGGCAGGCCGTGGATCCCTCTGGAATGGCCTTTCTTGCACCTTTATTACTATCCATTAAGCTCCAACTTCAAACATGCAAGCATTCCATTCAATCCAAGGCCAATTCAACATTAATCCTGCATAAGAACACCAAAAACACCGTAATTATCCGAACTAAGGGAAAAACAAACCAAAAAGGGAAACTAAAATGCCTAAAATGCTCAAGAATGCAAGCAAAACAAGAACAAAACATGATATTGTTTCACACACATCAAATCCCCCAAGCTTAAGACTTTGCTTGTCCCCAAGCAATAACTAATGTCAAACCAAGATGTGGGATCAAAAGACAATAAAGAATAAGGAATCCGAGAAAACAATATCCAAGCAATAGGCTAAGACAAACAAAGAATCTGTGAGGTAATCAAAATCAAGTCCAATTAGAGGCTAAGTTCTCAGAAATCATGCGTCCTCACTGATTAAATTAAGTTCACTCCACTAACCACACTCAAAGTGTTTAAGGGTGAAAACAATACGCTCAAAATCCTTCAAAGAAAATGCACTTCCATATGCTTGATAAGAAACCAAATTTCCACTAATAATTAGCATGCATGCAAGAATCAAAAGGTCTTTCAAGGGTTGTAATGGGGCCATGGGAATAATGATAGGTAAGGTAGACAAAAGAAGGTTTGCACAAATGGCTCATGAAGATTTTCAATAAACACAAGAAATCCAATAGAACATAAATGGAGCAAAGATAATTTTTCAATCTAAAACATAACTCTACATTTCAAAGAATTTTCTTCCTTACTTTTCCTTCTTCTCTTTCTCCTCCTTTTTTTTTCTCAAGCTTCTTATGATTTTCTTTTATTTGCACTTTTTTTTTTAGAAAGAGAAATGTTATTCAGATATGATTCCCAACACACTTTTCACAACTTTCAAACCCACTTTGCTCCATTTAATATTCTAAATGATAACCAACAATGTTTCAGCATAGGTATCAAGAAAACAAGTATGCAATAGGCTCAAAATGGGCAACTAGAGGATGAAAGTGTAACAATTTCAGAAGGCCAGAAAAATATCTAAAATGCCTTAATCACATTCAAGCATGCAACCAAAAATTTCGCCTCAAAAAGGTTTCAAATCAAGTTCTAGAGCACATGATCAATGAGGAATATCACTCAACACAAACAATGGGAACAAAAATCATATAGTGCATAAGTCCCATATAAGCTCAAAACTCACATTTAGAGGTTTAAAAATTCAATGAGAAGCACAAATTCAAAGAACATATGCTAATTATCAACTATCAAAAGATCACCTCTACTATCAATTAAAACAATGCTTATTGCCTACCACAAGAATCAACAAATTGGGTTCCAAATCAATATCATTTCAAAATCCTTAAAAGAGAGGGGCACAAGTTCAATCAAAAACCCAAGAGATATGATGGTGTGAAAATGCAACATGAAAATGTAATGCAAAACAAGACATGCAACAAAAGTTCAATAAAAAACCCAAGAGATATGATGATGTGAAAATGCAACATGAAAATGTAATGCAAAACAAGACATGAGAATGCACGAAACTAATGAAAATGAAAATATGAAAATATGAAAATACCCCTTAAGCTTAGAACTTACATTGTCCCCAATGTAAAAATCTAAAACAAGAGAAGGGATAAAAGAAACGAACTCATTGCGGTGGTGGAAAAACTTCTGGTGTTCAATCCATGGCTATGGAATTTTTCATGAGCTGGGTGTGGAACCTTCTGACTTCACTCTTCTTCTAATTTGAGCTTCAAAAAGGGTCAAACCTAAACAAGATCCATGAGATACAGATCAAACCAGCAATCCAACACACAAAGTCAAAAGAAATAGAAGAAATAAAAAGAAAAATAAAAAATAAAGAAACTTGGGTTGTCTCCCAAGAAGCGCTTGTTTAAAGTCATTAGCTTGACTTTGGTCTGGTTTCTGTGCTAAGGTGACGTCAACGGAGTAGTGCTCAGTCCCCACTCCTTCAAAGTATTTCACTTTCTGGCCATTTATCGTGAAAGGCTTATGGCCTTCTTTCTTCACCTCAAACACACCGTAGGATAAAACTCGAACAATCTCATATGGTCCAGACCATTTCGACCATAACTTACTAAGACAGAAACGTAGAAGCGAGTTATTAACAAGAACTCTATCCCCAAGTTTAAATTCACGCTTCTCGACACACTTGTCACTCTGCTTCTTAGGTCCTTCCTTGCAGGGCATAGCATCAGTCACTAACTTCTGCATACTTGAAAGCTCAATACTATCCACAACATTAGTAGTATCTATGCGATGACATGAATTTAAGGAATTAGAATTATTTTCAGATTTAAAAACATCAAAAACTACTTCCTCATCATTCAATCGCAAAGTCAATTTTCCTTCATGGACATCAATGATCGCCTTTCCAGCGGCAAGGAATGGACGCCCAAGTATGATCGGCATTGTAGCATCAGTTTCCATGTCAAGCACAACAAAATCCACTAGCATGTAAAACTTACCAACCTTAATGGGAACATCCTCCAAGATGCCGATGGGGTACTTAACAGACCGATCCACCAATTGAAGTGAGATAGTTGTGAGTTTTAGTTCACCCACCTCCAACTTCTTACACACAAAAAGGGGCATAAGACTAACACTAGCCCCCAAGTCATACAGAGCTTTATCAAAATTCATGTTTCCAATCAAACAGGGAATAGAGAAGCTACCTGGATCCTTTAACTTAGGAGGCAATTTATTTTGAATTAAAGCACTACACTCCTCAGTTAAAGCTACTGTCTCATATTCTTCTAGCTTCCTCTTATTAGATAAGATGTCCTTAAGAAACTTAGCATATGTAGGCATTTGTTTTAATGCCTCAGTGAAGGGTACATTAATGTACAATTTCTTAAGAACCTCTAAGAACTTTCCAAATTGCCTATCTAACTTGGCTTTAACAAGTCTTTGAGGGAAAGGAACTGGAGGTTGGTATGGCTCAGGGGGTACATACTTAAACACTTTCTCATTAGTTTCCTCATCTTCTAAGGGTTGTGCCTTAGTCTCTTTTTCCTCATTCCCCTAATCTTTGTTACTCTCCCCATTACCCTTAGGATCCTCTAACTTCTTTCCACTCCTCAAACTCACAGCCTTACAATGTTCATTGCCTGGGTTGACTTCAGGTTGACCAGGAAACTTACCTTCTGCCTAAGAGAAGTGTCTGCTTGTTGGGCAATCTGGGTTTCCAACATCTTATTATGAATAGTTAAATTGTCAACCTTAGCTAACAACTCTCTAATGGCCTCAGAAACAACTTGCCCATGGTGCCTAAACTCCTCATTCTGCTTAGACTGGCTCTCAACAAAATTCTCAAGAAGAGACTCAAGTCTAGATTTTTGTACCTGTTGAGATCCAGGAGAGGGTTGAGCACTACCTTGCCTAGCTTGATATTGACTATTCCAGTAAGAGAAGTTAGGATGTGACCTCCAACCGGGGTTGTAAGTTTGGGAATACGGATCATTCCTCCCTTTTTGGTTGAAGTCATGAAAATTGTGGCATAATTCCACTTGTTCCACCGGTGCACCATGTGAGGATCCCATTCCAACTTGGCATTCAGCACCAATATGTCCCTGTGCTCCACAAATCTCACAAAAATTGTTAGAGGCACCTGTGGCATTTACATGAGCTTTCTCAAGCATGTCAACACGTTTATTCAAAGAATTGAACATTGACATAATTAAATCAACACCATCTACCTCAAACTTACCTCCCGAGAGCTTTCTCGGGTTGTGCCCTCTTTCATTGGCCCATTGGTGATGATTTGAAGCTACACTCTCAATTATCTCATAAGCCTCTGTGAGCCTCCTATTCATCAGAGCTCCACCAGCTGCGGAGTCAAGAGACACCTTCGAAGAATATTCTAAACCATTGTAGAAGGTGTGGACGATCAACCACTTCTCTAACCCATGGTGTGGGCATGCTTCCAGCAAAGCCTTATACCTATCCTAAGCTTCTGACAATGACTCACCATCTTTTTGAACAAAGCTTGTGATTTGGGTCCTTAGGTGAGCAGTCTTGGAAGGTGGAAAGAATTTATCCAAAAAGGCTTGCTCCAATTGGTCCCAAGTAGTTATCGTCTCAGCAGGAACAGACTTCAACCAAGCTCTAGTTCTATCTCTCAACGATAGAGGAAACAGGCAGAGACGAATAGCATCAACAGAGGCGCCTTCGATCTTGAGGGTCTCACAGAACTCCAAGAATATATCCACATGATCATTAGGATCCTCTAACGGCAATCCTCCAAACTGGTTCTGCCTTATCATAGAAAGTAGGGCAGGAGGTATGGTGAAGTGCCTGGCTTCAATGTTTGGCCGAGCAATTCTAGATCGTAAACCCCGAGCGTTAGGAGCTGCATACTCTTTTAACGGTTTGTTATCCTCAGCTGCTGCCATGACAAGTGGTGGTTCAGATATTTGTCTTACTCTTTGCCTTGGTTGCCTTCTCCTTCTACATAAAGTTCTTTCAATTTTTGGATCTGCTTCAACAAGAGTCCCAGAACATCTAGTACTTTGCATATACCAGAGAAATTATCTGCAGAGAGTCAAAGAGAAAACAAGAACGTAATAATATGGTAAAAATAAAAAGGTTTAAAATAATTAAATTAAAAATTAAACTGGTATTCAAGAAAAACACAATCCCCGGCAACGGCGCCAAAAACTTGATGTGTGAAATCCACAAGTGTACGGTTTCATCGTCAAGTAATAAAAAGATCGAATCCACAAGGACTGTGTCTATGAATACCAATTAATTAATTAATTCAATTAAATTAAACAAAGGGGATAAAATTGTTGATTTATAAGAATGTAGTAACCAAGCAATTAAGTAAATAATTATTAAAGTGCAAAATTAAGAACAAAAACAGCAATTTATCAAGAAAGATATTCAGATTCAAGAAAGCTTCCAAGATTGGGATACCACATTGATACAAGATAAATCTTAATTGACAACCCTTTTATTAAATCTGAAATTCAATTGAAGGTGAATTACCCTAAATTAGTTAATGTTCTTTCTCAAGATACAAGATCCGTGCCCAATTAAACCAATTCCTACTCTCGTGGTAATTGAATTTAAATTGAACCCATTACGCTTTGTGGTAATTCATTGAATCCTCGAAAGGCTAAAACTACTCTCGTGATTTAGACCTTAAGTTCAATTCTTATGGTTCCAACACCTAGGTTCACCTCTCAGTACGTCCCTAAATGCCTATGAGATGCAAATAAGTGGCCAGCAAATTCACATGAATAAGAGCAATAAGAATTAAATCAATGAACAATCAAGATCAATAAAAGGGGAAACAACGTTAATTAATCATTATCATTGTATCAAAGGCATTGCCCAATCCTAGAAACAAAAGAAACTACTCAGACATAGAGAAGAAGTAATTAGAAATCAAACTTAAAAACATCCCAAACCCGTAACAATGGAAGAAGAAGGGAGAAAGATGAAGATCAAGAGCCAAAGCCTCCAATGTGCCTCCTCCAAAACCCAATTAGAACTAGGTTAGCCCCCCTAATTGCATTCAGAACATCTATTTATAGCCTAGGGTTTTCATAGGCCAAAAGGCCCCCAAAGAAATAAGAATAAAAACTAAAATTCTGCTACGCGCTGCGAACCACGGCCGTGGTGGCCACCACGGCCAGGCCGTGGTTGAGTCTGTTTCAGTTTTCTTCATTTTCTTGATTTCCTCGAACCATAGCCATGGTAGAAACCACGGGCAGGCCGTGGATCCCTCTGGAATGGCCTTTCTTGTACCTTTATTGTTATCCATTAAGCTCCAACTTCAAACATGCAAGTATTCCATTCAATCCAAGGCCAATTCAACATTAATCCAGCACAAGATTACCAAAAACACCGCAGTTATCCGAACTAAGGGAAAAATAAACTAAAAAGGGAAACTAAAATGCCTAAAATGCTCAAGAATGCAAGCAAAACAAGAACAAAACATGATCTTGTTTCACACACATCACACATGGAAGACATCATGAAGGTTAGAAAGAAAAGGTGGTAAAGCTATTTGGTAGGCTACTGGACCTATCCGACGAAGAATTTGATAGGGTCCAATGCATTTTGGAGTGAGTTTTTTAGATTTAAGAACTTTTCCAACACCAGTCGTAGGTGTGACCCTCAAAAACACATGCTCTCCTTCCTCAAATTCAAGGGGTCATCGTCTCTTGTCAGCATAGCATTTCTGTCGGCTTTGAGTTGCTCTCATTCTTTCCTAAATCATCTTAACCTTTTTAGTTGTCTACTATACCAGTTCAGTTCCTACTGCAAAACTTTCACCATCTTGGTACCAACATAATGGTGTTCTACACCATCGCCCATACAATACTTCATAAGGTGCCATTTCGATGCTTGCATGGAAACTGTTATTATAGGTGAACTCTATTAAAAGCAAGAATTCATCCCAACTCCCAGTTTGCTCCAAAACGCAAGCCCTTAACAAATCCTCCAATGATTGGATTGTTCTCTCTGACTGACCGTCCGTCTACAGGTGGTAAGTAGAACTCAAATGAAGCTTCATTCCCATGGTTTTTTGTAGAATCTGCCAAAATCTTGATGTGAACATCGGATCTCTATCAGAAATAATACTGGAAGGCACACCATGTAGTCTTACAATCTCACCAATTTACACTTGAGTCAACTTCTCCATGGAATACTTCATATTGATTAGCAGGAAGTGCGCTGACTTCGTAAGCTGATCAACAATTGCCCATATTGAGTCGTACCCTTTTCTAGTTCTTGGTAATCGTTCACAAAATCCATTGCAACGATATCCCACTTCCATTTGGGAATAACCAAGGGTTGCAGCATTCTAGAAGGTCTTTGGTGTTCCACTTTAGCTTTTTGGCAAACTAAGCACAATGAAATATACTCGGCAACATCCCTTTTCATCCCCTGCCACCAATACAGTCGTTTTAGGTCTTGGTACATTTTGGTAGTTCCGGGGTGCATACTTAGCTTGCTCTTGTGGGCTTCCTCAAGAATTACCTTCCTGAGTTCGAGATCATCTGGTACACAAACTCTGCTTTTGAATCTTAGGACTCCATCTGGTCCTTCTGAGAATTCAGATATAGTGCCTCGCTTTACTAGCTCCTTTTTCTCTTATAAATATAGGTCACTTCTTGTTTCTCTCTAATCTCTTCTATTAATCCACTGGAAATGGTGATCATACTCAAACATATCCTTCCTTGAGTCAGTTCCATGGACAACGACATATCTCTAAATTGTTCTATCAACTCTCTTTCCTTGAGCATCATAGCAGAAACACTAAGCGTCTTTCTACTCAAAGCATCCACTACGATGTTCACCTTCCCGGGATGATACTGTAGTTGAAAATCATAGTCTTGTAGGAACTCCAACCACCATCTTTGTCTCATATTCATCTCTTTATAATCAAACAAGTATTTCAGGCTTTTATGATCACTGTAGACGTTGAACGTTGCTCCATACAAAATTTTTTTCTAGATTTTCAGTGCAAACATAACGGCAGCTAACTCCAAGTCATGTGTAGGATAGTTCTTCTCGTGTACCCTCAGTCGCCCTGAAGCATATGCCACACTCTTCTATTCTACATGAGAACGCATCCTAAACCTTGATATGAAGCATCACAGTATACCTCAAAAGGTTCATTGGGATCTGGTAGAATCAGCACTGGCGAATCAGTTAATCATCTTTTCAATTCTTGGAAGCTTTCCTCACATGCATTTGTCTATGCAAAAGGTTAATTCTTCCTTGTAAATTGAGTGAGAGGTCCTGCTATCTTAGAGAACCCTTCAATAAACCTTTGATAATAACTGGCTAACCCGAGAAAACTACGGATCTCTGTTACAGTCTTCGGTCTTTCTCACTGAAGAATTGCTTCTACTTTTGACGCATCTATTTCAATTCCTTCTTCTGAAATCACGTGTCCCAAAAACTAAACTTCACTCAACTAGAACTCACACTTGAACAGCTTTGTATATAGCTTATTTTCCCTCAAAATCTGAAGAACCACTCTGAGATGTTCAGCATGTTCCTCCTGAATTTGAGAGTAGACCAAAATGTCATCAATAAAGACAACAACAAATCTATCTAAGTAGGGCCAAAAAATTTTGTTCATGAAGTCCATGAATATAGCAGGAGCATTGGTTACTCCAAACAGTATCACAAGGTACTCGTAATGTCTATAACGGGTCCGAAAGGCTGTCTTAGGAACATCTTCTACTTTCACATGGATCTGATGGTAGCCAGAACGTACGTCAATTTTGGAGAAAGCAGCGGCTCCCTTCAGCTGATCCATCAAATCATCTATTCTCAGAAGCGGATACTTATTCTTGATTGTGACCTTGTTTAACTGGTGATAGTCTACACATAATCGAGAAGTCCCGTCCTTCTTCTTAACCAATAACACTGGAGCTCCCCACGGTGAAACGCTAGGTCTCACAAACTTCTTCTCTAACAGATCCTCCAACTGTTTCTTGAGCTCGACAAATTCTGATGGTGACAACTGATATGGTGCCATGGATATAGGACCCAATCCTGGCACAAGATCGATAGAGAATTCTATCTCCCTCTTTAGTGATAATCCAAGTATATCATCAGAAAAGACTTTGGGAAATTCATTCACCATAGGAATAGCATCCACACTAGTCTCACCCTTGATTTCTAAGGAAGACAGGAGCATGTATCCTTGAGCTCCTTCTCTCAAGAGAGTCTCAACTTGGTTGGCAATTACAAATCCAGAAATCTCAAAATCAAGAAATATTAAGGTTTTACTAGAACAGTCTAATAGTACATGGTTAGAAGACAGCCAATCCATTCCTAGGATAATATCTATTTGAGAAAGGGGTAAACAGATCAAATTAACTGAAAAGACTCGACCTTCTACAGAAATAAGACAATTCAAACAAATTTGGGTAGTAACAACGGGTTTAGCAGTAGGAGTAGAAATACTCAAATCAAAAGGTAAGGAAGACACAGGCAAACCTAGTTGGTGTACACAATCATAGGCAATCAAAGAATGAGTTTCCCTTGAGTCAAACAGCACAGTTAAAAGATTACTTCCTATTTAATAATCTCCCTATATCAGATCTTCGGATTGAGAGGCCTCCGCTCCACTTATGGTGTAAACTCTAAACTCTACCTCCTGCCTAGGGCCTTGTAGCTCGCACATTACTAACAGAGGGCTCCACCTTGGGTTGATTGCAATCTTTGGAAATATGTCCAGACTTCCCACATCTGAAGCAAATGATCCCTTTAATTGTGCAGTCCCTCGTCCAGTGGTCCCTTCCACACTTTAGACTTTTTGGTGTAGACGCCTTGGCTGTACCAAACTTGCGGCCACTAGAACCTTTTCCACGGGGTTATTGCTGAGCTTGACTTCCCGATGGTCTCGAATATGACTTCTGCTGAAAACAACTGCTACCACTACTCCTCCCCCTTTGGAACCGAGAAGGTCCAAAGTTACAAGTTCTTGCCTCTCGAGATAGCTCTGACTCTTTGAGTCGGTAACACATATCCATCAAGGCTGAGAATTGATTCATCTTCATTGGTAGTACTCCTTTCTTCAATTCAACTCTAAGGCCTTCTTCAAAATTACGACATTTCCACGCTTCATCAAGCTGGATTTGAAGGTACCGAGAGAACTTTGACAAGCTCTCAAATTTAGCGGCATACTCATTTATTGACATGTTCCCTTGCTTCAGTCCTAGGAACTCCATCTCCTTGGCGTGTCTTACACTGGCTGGAAAGTACACCTCTAGGAACTTGGCCTTGAAGGCTTCTCAAGTGGTTATGATTCCCTCAGCTACCATGAGTTGTCGAGCCCCCTTCCACCAGTCTTTGGCATCTCCCATGAGCATAAAGGTAGCATAGGTTACCTTTTGAGCATCAGTGCATCCCATTCCTCGAATATCTTCTCCAATTCTTAAATCCAAAGACTCGCCTTCTCTGGGTCAAACTCTCCTCTGAATTGGGGTGGATTATTGTGACGAAACTCTGATAAATTTCGAGTCTCTGCAGCAGCTTCGTGCTATTGGGTAGCTCTTTGATTTTGTTGCATTGTAACTTTCACCATTCTCTGCATTGCCTCTACCGCTGCAGCCATACTCTCGCTATCTCTATTAGGGTTCACATGTGCAGCTCTGCCTCGTGCCATTTTATTCCTTCGAAGTCATACTAAACAACATACAATAAAAGTTAGATGAGATATTTTCACACAATTTTGTCTTCTTTTGAAAACCAAACAATACATCTCTGTATTCAGTCTCAGAGAAAACACACAGCACAAACAAAACAAACCTACCCACAAACACAAAAGACTCAAACTTGGGCTCTGATACCAACTAATGTAACACTCGTTTGGGTGTCACATTTTCGACTAACTCCTTTAAATCCCTTTACCCAAGTTATAAAATATTTGATGTTATAAAGCATAAGTCCCAAAATGTAGGTCTCTTTTTCACAGATAACATATATAACATATTAAAAGAAGGGTTCCAAATTCCTTTTTATAGAAGCGTAAACTTTGAAGTAAGGTAATAGCACAAGATATAGCTACTTAATATTACACACCAAAAAGATTATGTACATGTCAGTGGCATGGATTACAACTCACCCAAAATATACAAGTTAAATATATAAGTTTATAGCCAAAAGACATATAGTGCCTACTGACTCCAAAATATACATTGGCCCAAGTCTAGACCTCTAGGGAGTAGGGTCCTCTCCTAGATCCTCCATAGGATCCTACTGGGGGTCCTCCTCGGGGTCTTCCTCATCCTCAAACCCCAAGTCAACAAAGTTCATCAACTGAGGTATCAGCTCATGACCTGGTGTCCTGGCAGAAGACACTACAAGGTCTAGATCCTCCCTAGAGGTGTAATGTAAATCACTCCACAGCTCCCTAATCGGCATGAAATGTAACACCCCAAGTTTTGGCTATGTTACAGTAATGGCTGAAATTTACTATTTTGTGTTTTCTGTGTGTTATAAAATTAATTTGACTGTTTTGAGACTATTTTTGATCGTTGTGTGAGATTTGCTCTGGGTTAGGAAAATAATAATTTTCGGGCCGGGGAAAATCTTATTTGATTTATTCAGAGATAGTGGATCTTACTAAACCCGAATCTGAGAAACACAGAAATGAATCTTTTAATTTTTAAAATTTATCTGTGAAATAAAAATATTTCACTAAAAATAATCTGCTGTTTTATTTATAGCAGCTTCTGCTAAAAATTATTGGACCCGATATATTTTAATTGACATAAAATGTACTTAGAATATTTTCTGTAACCTAATTTAAAATGAACTAATAGAAATAAGTCAAAAACGATGGTTGGACTTTTCTAACCAATAAGAAATGGTCTAAGTTGAAATGTTTTACTAGTTACAAAGTAACTAAATAAACCTAATTTAGTTACCTAAATTGCCTAGTTAAGGAACTAAATGAACTAACCTAGTTACTAATTAGTTATGATCTAGTTACTAACTAAATATCCTAATTCCATCTAGAAGCCATGATTAGGCATGACATATGCAATGAACTATTTAACTAGTTAGCTATGTAACTAGATAGTTAATCAAGTAACTAGAAAACCTAATCTAGTTGGTTGTTATTTGATTTAAAGAGTAACTATAACAAAATTGAAAATAAACTAAGTTACCTTTTTCTATAAGGCCACACGGCCAAGAGGCTTCTCAAGCCTTCTTGAATGGTCTTTTGTGACCATTGTATGACACTTTGATGACCAAGCCATGTGCCTTTGCATTTGAACACAAAGTGTGATATTTTATTGTCAAGTTTATCTCCTAATTTTCCTACACTACCTCACACGGCTGCACCTATCTCATTCACTCTTAATTTGCATTTCCTCTCACCAAAAAGCTAAAGCCCTCATTTTCTCTCAAAAATATCAAGAACACCAAGAACTTTTCCTTTCTTTTTTCTTCCATGGAGGTTTCGGCCAAGGCTACCAAAACCACTTCCAATCTTTTATAATTTTTCTTCTCTACACTTTCTAAACCTAAACCATATTCTAAACACTTTTCATTTAGAAAATTTTGTCAAAATCCTACTCTAGGTATCTCAAAATTCAAGCTTTGGGTTACTTCCCTAAAGGTAAACTTTTGATTTTATGATTCTAAGATGAGTTTTTGATTTTCTAGACCATGATAGTTCCATGGTTCTTTGTTATTAAGCCTTGTTTGTGACTTTAGTATTTGTTTAAGAATTTCTAGGGTTTTTGTTTGGTTCACACAAAATCAAGAGAAAGAGGGAAATTGAAGATTCTTGTCTTCCTTAAGGTAAGAGGGAGATTTACCTCACCAACTAAGTGTTGGTGGTGAGGAGATGGTTGTGTATGGTGAAAAATTCATAAGGGTTTATTCACTTATTGTTTGATGCTTCTTTGTTTGTGATTGTGGTATTTATGATTTTGTATTTGTGGTTGCATGTGTGATGGTATGACTATAGCTTTGATAATATGCTTGTATGTATAATTTTGGAAGCATGCAAATGTATGTGTAATTTAGGATATGAACAACATGTTGGAAGGATTACATGAGAGCTCCAAAGAGCTTAGAGGCACACGGCCTCACTACCTTTGAAAGGACCAAGAGTCCTAAAATTTTGATTTTAAATTGAGGATTTAATGTTCTATGACAATAAAATTAATTAAGAGATTTTACAAGGATTTAGAGTGTTAGAAAATAAATTACAATGAATTTTGAAGCAAGAATGAAAATTCGGCCAACATGCCAAATTTTGTTATTTAAGATCCAAAAATATTTTACTCAGTATAGAATTAAGTGTTTAATAGTAAGAATTCATTTTAGTGAGTTTGGGAATTTAGAATGCAAGTAATTTGATTTTTAGAGTTAAAATTGGCTTACTAAGCTATGTAGTAAAATAAGTGTAAATACTAGAAGTTTTCTAACGTATAGCTCACCCTATGGGTTTGGAAGCGCGTTAGGAAAATTTGAGCTGTAATATCTAAAGTTAAGCAAAGAATTACCATTTTCTGAGAAACAGTAGAAATACTGATTTTTAGAGGGGCTATATTACAATTATTATTTTATGAGGAACTGTTATGAAATTGTTATTTAAATGAGGATTATAACGTAAATATTATTTTATGAGGGACTATTATGAAATTGTTATTTAAATGAGGATTATAACGTAAATATTATTTTATAGAGGGACTATTATGCAAATATTGAAAATAAAGTCAATTTTTGGTATTAAATGAGAAAAATCATATTTTTGATTTAAAACAAGTTAGAAATATTTTACGCGATTAAGAATACGTTGAAAAATCAATACGTGATTTGAAAATGCGATAGAATTATTGCGCGATTGAGAAAATGTGAAAACATGATTACACGATGAAAATACAGTAAAGATACTGTTGAACCAATGTGTGAACCCTGATTATGAGATGATGAATTTGAACTGTGAATGGTGCATTGTACATGCATTGGAAAGGTCCGATGGACTGTATGAGGCTAATTGCCTAGGAGAGAATACACCTCTTGAGTGGGTATGATATGCGTAGTGTAAGTCACTTGTTGACTTTGGGGGCATCGGGGTGCGGGTTGCTTACAGTGGGCAATTGGTAGCTCTTCTGGACAGTGGGTTTGACCGACGCAACACACCGATGATCTTGACCGAGACACTACTCTTAATCAAGATCTAATAAAGACTGTCATGTATATGCTAGATGTGCAAATACATATGAGAATTGTAGCACGTGGTCTGAGGCATGTTAGTACAGATAGATTTTTTTGATCACTCTCTCCGACCTGAGTTTTAGCTCCATGGAGTAGGAAATTGAGTCTATGTGTACATGCACAATTATTGAGTATTGATACTGATGTGATATTTGAATTATTGAATATTTGGAAATATTAAGGGCATGATCATAATTATTGTTTATTACATATATTGTGATGATGAATAATGTTGATGGCATGATTGTAATTATGGTAGGATGTGTCTGTATGATATATTGTATGTGTTTATCTCCATGCTACCATGCTAGTATTAGCGTAGGTGATCTCACCTCTTTGTCTGCCTATTTTTGTACTGTATTTATATTTGTAAAGATGTTGAGCAAGGACTTGCACAAGAAGGTGAAGAGGAGCAGATTCTTGTGGAGGAAGCTGAATTCTGAGCAGATGGCGATGCCCAGTTTCCTAAGATATATGAGGTTGCAATTTCATGGAGGACCGAAAGCGTGGCACGTTAACCTAGATAGAGAGTGTATTTACTATATAGGAGACATGAATATTATCCGAAATAGGCTTTATCAAGGGAACCCTTACTTTAGTGTAAACGTTAATGTATACTTAGAGTTTCCGTTGTCCATTAGGCAGTACTGGGGAGCTTACTACCATACTCCTAGTGCGATTAGTATCGTGTTGTCTGTGCTGACACCTATCCATAGGACTTCGCATCAGTTCGGTTCCTACCTGCTGAGGAATCTGAGGAGGACCCGTTTGAGGGTTCTTCTATTTAGAAATACTTGGGCAGTATATTAGTTTCAATTAATGTTTAAATACTTTGAAAGTCTAGTCTGTAAATATTTAAGTATGACAGTACTAAGATTGTGTATATATGATGTAAATTATTTGTGATGATGTTGTAATATTTTTATTTTTCGCTAAGTTTATCTTATTAATATTATGAAATTTTACAACTCGTATTTGCACTACAAAGCATATTTATTTTGAAAGGGATAATTTAGTAATTAAGTAACATAAATGTGATACCCTACGACGGGTGTTACATGAAGAACTTTAGATATACAGCAATAGTAAGAGAAAAGAAAGGGACATCATTACGGGTCCTACGGATGGTTAAAGTTACATTTCCTACATATCTAATACGTTCATTATCCCAATCAATGCGCCAGGTGCTCGCACCATCATGAAACTGAACTCGAACGTAACCAAAAAGATCTCTTCTAGCAGCCATCCCAAAATAAGATAACAGCAACTGCAACTTTTTTGCTCAGTCTTTATCCACAGGAACACATAAAATGAAAATAGGCAGTATAACAATACAAAGAGGTGAGACTCTCTAAATCATTACCCACATGGCAGCAAGAAACAGCAAACAATAATACAATCACAGAGTACAAATATAACAATTTATAATTATAAGGTTGTCTAATAGATATCTCAATAATGTATACCAACAGGAAAATCCACAGTATAATAATTAATTTCACAGTAAAATGCTCAATGATGTGTGAATGCACAACAGACCGATACCTACTCCATGAAGCTAAAAACCAACATCGGAGAGAATGATCGGGAAAACCACAGTCTGTATATCATTAGCCTCAAATCATGTGCTTTTCAATAGAATTAATATGCACAACATGGCTATACAAGACACTCTCAACTGGATTGGGAATAGGATAGTGGCTGGTCGAGATCGTTGGTGTGTTGCACAGTCACCACGGTCCAGTGGAGCTACCAACTGTCCACTTATGGGATACCCACCCCCCGACGCCTCCAAGTTCTACAAGTGAACCACACTATGCAATTCGCACCTGCAAAAAGGTGTAATTCATCTCCTAGGCATTTCGCCTTGACAACAAGTCATTCTGACTTTCACAATGTATGATCATATGATAATGAACCTAGGCATTCCGCCTTAACAACAAGTCATTCTGACTTTCATAATGTATGATCAAAATACAATGATGCATAATATTCTTTAGCAATAATAATCTCATTAAGAGGAACCATAACAGGGTTCAAACTAACCATTGACCACTCAGGGTCCAATCCACTAGCTCAACAGCACAATAACATTATGTTCGATCACAAGGCATCCCAAATACACAATTCTCATAAAATCACCCTCTTTAAAATTTCATGAAGTATTCTCTACAAACCATACTTATCAAAATTTTCAAGAATTAATATGAAATAGCACTTTAAATTTAAAACCCTTCTAGTTAAGTTCCACTAAGTGATGTCTCCTCACATTTTTCACAAAGGGCCTAAAAAGGAATTACATGGTATTAACTTCACAATCTCACTTCTCTTTTTCCCATAAGTCCGAAAGGTGCTCCAATTTATTATGAATTCTATTCCTCACCCATTTTTCCTCTTAAGGCCTAAGGGACCAAATTTTTTTTCCCACTCAACTATTACTTCAAATCCTCAATTTACTTCTTTCCTCATTTTAACACTTTAGTTTTAATTTAGCATAACATTTTTATCTTGGATGCCTCATTTTAAGCCTCTTGGCCATGAGCTTCTAGGTCACTAGGGCCTCAAAAATATCTAGCTTGGTCAAGGAAGGTGGCTATGACACCTTTATGATCAACCAATTAGAAGCAAGCTTGGAAGAAAAGCTTTGCATATCCACCCTTGATCTAATCAATGGTTGTGGGAGCAAGCTTAATGTTGAAGCCTGGATGTCCACCATTGATTCAATCAATGGTTGTGATGGCTTGTAGTAAATCAAATATCTCTTTCTCTCTCTTCATGGAGGCTCACGGCCATATAGCTCAAAAGTGACTAAAAATTCATTTTTTTATCACATGCAAAAAGCTATCACTTTTTCTCTCAAAATCTAAACACATTTTCTCCCACTTTCTTTCATTTTCTCTCTTCTACCTCACGACTTCCTTACACCATTATACCTTCCAATCACTTTTAATTCAAACAAATTATACCACTTAGTCCTAAACATCATTCCAAGCAACTTTGAAGTTGTAATCAAGCCTTGATTCCATCATCTTCAAGCTTGATTTTTGGATTCAAATTCTAGGGTTCCAAGGTAAAATTCTTGAAACTTGGTTTCTTGATTGATTCTTGAAATTTCAAGACCATACTTGATCTATGGTTGTCTTGCTCTAACCTTGGATGTTAATTTTTTTGTGTTTGCTTTGGTTTTAAGAATCACTTGGTGAAGAAAGTTGATAGAAACAATAAAACAAAGAGCTTGGGAAGCTACATACAAGGTAAGAGGGAGATTAATCTCATCAACCATTTGTGGTGGTGAGGGACACAAAATTTGATATGCTTGTGTAATTGTAATTATTTATCCTATGTGATTTATTGCTTTGATATTATGCATGAACTTGTTAAAGTTGGATTTTTGATGTTTAAACATGTTGTATGCTATGATTTAAGCTTGAAAGCAAAGAAATTTTGGCTCTAATGGCCAAGCGAGGCTCATGGCCTCTAAGCCCTTCAAAGGGGTATCCATTTCAAAAATATTTATTCAATGGTAATCAAGAGGATTAGTAATAATAAACCTAATTAAGGATTTATAAAATAAAAATGGAAATGAATATATTTTTATTACTAATTAAGAAATTGATTTTTGGCCATATAGTGAATTTAGGACTAAAATGTAATTTGGAGACTTTAAAATAATTTATTTATGATGATATAAATAAATTAAATGGAAAAAAATTTTATTTAAAATTATGATAATATGGATTTTTAGAAAAAATGGTGGAAATATTGTTTAAAGGGGATTTAAGAGGGAAATAATAGAAATAAATTCTAATTTTGATATTAAAGAAGAAAAGTTTTAATTTGAGCTTAGAATATTGAGAAAATGTTTTACGCGATTGAAAATATGTAGAAAAACTTCTACGCAATTGAGAAAACGTTGAAAAACTGTCACGCGATTTGAAAACGTAATAGAAGTTTTTTGCGATTGTGAAAATGCGATAAAAATGCTACGCGATTGAGAGGAACAACACGTTTTGTTGTTGGGCCAATAAAATGGACCCTGATATATCACTATGTGTTTATGGCCAATAGTGACCTATATTGTGTATTAAGTCATTAGACATGCATTTGTCAAACAGACAATATCTGTTAAGGCTATTGTTGCCTAGGAGTTGAATTGCACCTAAGTGCGGGTGCGAATTGCGTAGTGTTGTTCACTTGTTGAACTAGGAGGCGTAGGAGCACAGGAATTCCACAAATGGACAGTAAGTAGCTCCACTGGGTCGTGGTAACTGAGCAATGCTCCGACGATCTTGACTAAACACTATTCTATTCATGATTTGGCATAGAATGTCGTGTATAATGCCTGATGTGCACTTTGAGAAATTATAGCACTTGGTCTGAGGCGGCCGATATACCGTCATATCTTCTAGATCATTCTCTATGAAATTGAGTTTAGCTCCATGGAGTAGGAAATTGGTTCATCATACACGTGCATAGTCAATCATCATTCTGCTGTGATATATATATATATATATATATATATATATATATATATATATATATATATATATATATATATATTTATATATATATGATTATTTTTGCTATTTTATACTATGATCATATGATGCTATGAATGTATTTATTAAATGCTATATATGAATAGGAGGTTACGTTACTATCTTTTACTGCCATAATGGTATTGATGTAGGGGATCTCACCTCTTTGTTATGTTATTCTGTTTATTTGTATGATTGATTTAGAGTGTGAAGAAGAGGAAGAAGGATCACCTCATTTCTATCTGGGTTAGTTTGTCTGTTGTTGTTATGGCGTCGAGGGGTTTTCTGGGATATGTGAAGGTTTTGTTTAGAGGTGGTACGAACGCCTGGCACTATGATGTTGACGAGGATCGTGTAGTGTATATCGGAGTAGTATCTGTGACCCTTAGTAGGACTTTTCATAGGATCCCTATATTTTGTTTTAATGCTTTTGTGCATTTACGTTTTTCTATGCCTATAGAGTTTTTGTGGAGTACTTGTCATGCTACTCCTACGGAGGACTCAGTTGTTTCTTCTGCGCAGACTCTTGTCCATAGCCCTACAACCCATCAGGGGTTATTATCTTCTGAGGAATCGGAGGAGGATTCGGATGAGTACCCTTCTGACTAGATGTGGGTACTAGGTTAGTTTATATTTAGGTTGTAGTACCTGTATAGTCTTTTTTTAGAACAAAACTGGATGTTTTAAAG
This sequence comes from Ormosia semicastrata, assembly GCA_029884595.1. Lineage (NCBI taxonomy): Eukaryota > Viridiplantae > Streptophyta > Magnoliopsida > Fabales > Fabaceae > Ormosia > Ormosia semicastrata. Next base: position 20,420,280 of record JAQQTO010000042.1, on the reverse strand, counting down.
TTTTAGTTTTTGGTATGAATGTGATGTAAATTGTTTTAATTTGGTATATTTTGTAATTTATTTAATTTGTTAGTTTTTAATTATCCGCAAAAAAATATTTGAAAAACGTACAAATAATATCATTAATTTTTATAACATGGTAAAATTTTGGTAACTTGTATTTCCGTAAATGTGATGCCCTAAAAGGGGTGTTACATTTATGCCTAATATGTCCTAAGAAAATGATTATGCAATGAAGTAAAATAGTGTTGGTGCAATGTCATGAAACTCGACTATTCCCAAGAACTCCGTTCTTTGTACTTTTCTCTGGTAGTATAGCTCTGACCATTTATCACTACTTGACAATGAATGAACTATTCCATCTTACATCAATGAGTGTACTGTTGCCATTTCATATGCCATTCACAAATACGTGGGAATAACAAGTGTGTGAGAAAACATGCAAAGTGATATTTAACAGACATTCAACGCCACATTGGGTATTCTACTACACAAGATCATAACCAATGCCCTTAAACGTGCCTATCCTCTGCCACGAGGCTTTCCAACCATCAACTTAGGAATACTCGCATACTCATTCTATGTGTCATTCCCATCACATAACAGCAAAACGATACTAGAAACAATCCCACATAGATCAAAGGTCTAAGTGTTAGCCTATAGCATTTCCAAAGACATTTTCCTCATATATACTAGGTGGTGATTTCCTGCTTGAAATACTCCAATTAGTGCCTCAACACACTCTAAAAGGTACAAAAGAGTGATTTCATTACTTAGGTAATTCCAGAACATCATAAACACAATGTTAGAAGTTCCAGCAGATCATGCTGTGGCACACCACGGCCATGCTGCGGCATCCCGGCCTTTTCCCACCCACACGCTGTAGCACAACACAACCACGTCGCGGCGTGCTACTCTCAGCCTGCTAAAAACTAAAGCCTTACGCGCCATGGCGTGCAACACCCTGCGCCATGGCGTGCAACACCCTGCGCCACGGCGTGAGAAGCAGAACCCAAGTTCTGTTGAATTCTGCAGAACTGGTACTGTTCCATTCACAATTCTCACGAAATCAACTCATTTTAAATGGATTCTAGGTGATTTTAAGTCCCTAACAAGTTCACTAACACATAGGAAACATAAACCACCAATTCACAACACTAAACTTAACAGGCATGCCAAACTAATAATAGGCTACTTCTATAACCATTTACAAGTCTAACATATTTTCACGGGTGTTACAATATTTCTCCCCTCCTTTTAAAAAATTTTTCCCCAAAATTTAGTCTCTCAAAACTAAAAATTCTAAGGTTTCTACAAGATATGATATCATACTCGAAAGATACCTTATATAAGATCGAAAGGTTGAGCCTCCTCATCTTTGATCAAGGTATACACCCATCCTGGAGCTTGCGGTCTAGCGCTAGGTACATCTCCTTTCCTCTGAGGACACCTCTTAGCATAATGTTCTGACTATCCACAAACATAGCACACTATGCAAGGTCTATCGCTATGTAGCCTTCCACACCTAGGGTATTTAGGCTCCATGGTCTTCATCTGAACTTGTTCACTTTTATCTTATGGATAACTAAATTTTGAAACATCTTTCTCATCTCCATCATCCACCTTTTTCCTATTTTGAACATCTTATGATCTTCGCTCCACTAAAGGTTTCCTATCACACCCTTCTATTATCCTGCATTTGTTCACCAAGGTTGTAAAATCTCGGATCTTAAATGGTCTAATAGCTTGTTGTATATCCACTCTCAATCCTTCTTCAAACTTTGCATACTTCTATCTCTTATCAGTATTGAGTCTAATACAGGATGAGAATTTGGATAACTCATTAAACTTGGCCACATATTATCCAACAGACATGTCTCCTTGCTCTAACTTCAGAAACTTCATCTCTTTTGCATTTTTCAAATTTTGAAGAATGAACTTCTCCAAGAATTAACCCTTGAAGATCTCCCATGTGATAAGAGTCCCCGACGCATCAAACACTTTCTTGCCATTAGTCCACTAATCTTCTACTTCCTCTTCCAGTATATAGGAAGCAAAAAGCACCCTTTGCTCATTCGAGCAAGCCATAGCTGTAAAAATCTTTTCTATATCCTTGAGCTAACCCTCCACTCTAACCGAGTCATACTCCCTCTTGTAGGAAGATGGTGTAGACTTCTTAAACTTCGAGAGGTCTTAGAAGTTTTGATTTCTTCCCGCTAGTACTTCTTGGACTGGTTGCTCTAGATGGACAAGTGGTGGTACTGGTTGTTGAGGTCGATCAACATCCAACCTCTTAAACATCCTATTGGTGACAGTTGTCTACTCTCGCATAGCATTAGCCATCGCCATCAATGCCACGGCCATATCTAAGCTCTCACTAGAAGTATTCTTACTTCCTCGGGTTCACCTAGGCGGTGCCATAGTTTCCTGTACACATAGAACGATACATATTGACCTGATCAGTTTCAATATCATGTAACCGTGTAACAGTAGCTAATAACAATCCAACATAAAGCACGTCATGCAATTCCATGCATACATCTCATAATGAGACAAGAAAAGCACAACATAAGACAAAACTACTACTCGTGCCTAAGCTTAGTCAGTCCATACATTGGCTCAACAGGATGAATTACTCCGATACCCTAATGTAATATCCTAATACTGATAACCTAGTATACTTGACATATACCTGGATAAATAGTATTAGCTATGCTACTTCTAACTTAAACATTCAACTAATTCATATCATTTAAACAAATAATAATGGAGAGCCTTGTGGAAACTAAAAGTTATATATACATCATTTCCTCAAAAGGGCACATTGTAATATATAAACTTTTATACTAATTCAAACAGTGTAAATAAATACAAGCTTTAACTACTAAGTATAAAAACTACTCTAGCCTTCATAATTTTCCTTCTTTTCTTTGGAAGGGTTTCCACCTAGATTTCCATGGTAACACATGGGGTGAGAACTGACAATTCTTAGTATAAGTATTCCAAAACTAGAGTTTAATCATTCACAATGAGTAAACCAAATTGATACGTAAGATTATGCTCACAACAAATAAATGAGCCACTGCTAAACATAATTAGAATATATACACAAAATCTATGTAACATTCACAAGGCAAGCTATAATCTTAACTTAAGTTTATAACAATTAGTGATATCAAATAACCGCCCATACAATCGTAAGATATCATCAAGCAAGACAACCGCTTATACAACTGTCAATAGATGCAATGCTTGTTATGTTGAACGCGTATGCGTACACGATGTCCTAATAATATGATTATGCAACGCTAATGCAGATTTGTAGTTTTAGAAAGCACTTGACACTTGCTTAATTCCTAGGAACTCTGTATCCATTGTATATAGTGGGTAGAATTGGCAAAAGAACCTTGAGACTACCTGGTAATAAGTGGATTCATTCCCCTCACCACATGTAAGAGTACTATTACCACCCCATACTGGTGACCCTAACCTTGATAGCATTGCCCACTACAAGGGGTTACAATACATAGGAAATAGCAAATAGAAAGTTTGGAAACAAAAAATGCAAAGTTATTATAAAAAAAATATACATACTCATCACAAGGTTTACATAACCAAGCGAAAGACAACACTAGTAACTTAGGACTTTACCTCAACTTATCACATAAGCAGTAAAACTCATGTCACTAGTGTTCTTACATCTAGCACCTCATCTCATCACTTCACAAGTGATCTCTAAGCAACCTCAAGTTGCTTAAGGTTCTAGATTCTACCTTATAGTATTCCACAACACTTGGATGCCTAAGGTTCTACTAACTCCTATCACAAGGTTCACCCTAACCAAGTGAAAAGGCTATAACTAGAAAACGTGCTATCTTGGCTCTACTCTACCACATAAAGGAACCAACCCATGATTCTAGTAAAACTCAAAGCTTAACCTTGATAAACAAGGAAGCATACACCAACTATGCATCTTAAGCTTAACTTTAACTCTAAAAGAGTAACCTATGCATAAAGGTAGGCATACCATACCAAACAAACCCAAACTAGTTGTTTCTAGTACACCTTGTCATTACTTGTCCAATTAATACCAAAAGCAACCTGATGTTGATTAAGGTCCTAAAAATTCACCTATGGCATTCCACCACTCAAAAGATGCCTAAGGTTTTCTCAAATTCACACATATATTAGGTGGCTATTCTCTCTAAGAAAGACCCTCATTAGTGCCTCAACAAACTTTAAAATACATACACAAGAGGTCCCAGCTGGTAGGAAACTCCATTTCTACAAGATAAAAATCCTGTGAAATTCTAGACTAGGCGCTCAAGCGCTACCTACTAGGTAGTTAGGCTCTAGCTCAGCGCTCAAGCGCTCCACATTGGGTGCTCAAGCACTCAAGCCTAGCGCTCCAGTGCTCAATGCGCACTTAGATGCCTCACCATGGATGCTTAAGCGCTGCCGTGTAGCATGAAGCTGCTCTCTGTCTAGGCAGTTGGAGCCTACGCGCCCTACTCCCAGTGCCTAGGTGCTGGTCGCCTAACATGGATTCTGTAGAATTCTACAAAATCTACTACTAGTCCATAAAGGAACATTCCACTTTTCAAGTTTTAATCTATGGATCCAAAGTGATTTTCTATCACACAACAGATTTCTAAACACCTCTAATCATCAATTACACCTATTGTATAATTTTAACTCTTCTAAGTATGATTTTTGGAACCAAACCATAACCTCAAAATACCCAATTTATAAATTTCAACCTAAGAAGTTTCATGGATACGATTCAAACCACTGACCATGCATAGACTAACTCAAATACAATCCTATCTCAAGTTTCCAATGAGTTTCTATAACTCAAACTCTAAGAAAGATCGACCAACCCATTTCCCATTCCAAAACCTTAAACCACAATCATGGAGAAAAGAATATAAGATGGAGGAACATGATAGAAATCATCCCTACCTCTTGAAGATGAAGCTCAAACTTTGGCTTTCCCTTTTCCCTTTCCCCTCCTTCCTTCCTTCTCCTTTTCTCCTTCTTTCTCTTCTCTTCTTTCTCCCTTCTCTGCTGCTGCTCCATTCATGGGAAACAAGTGAGAAAGATGAAGAAAAGTCAAGGTTTTGGCTTTTAAAGAGCCGTGAGTCACTTAAGCAAAAGCTGGATATTTTGCTAAAACTTATATCTGCTAAAAACACTTAAATTTTTCCCATTCAAGTCTCCTAACTTCCAATAACTTTAGAATAAATCCTAGTATTGATATAATTTATTGCTTCACCAATATCTCATTTTTTCATATCTGCTACTAGTTAATCCGGCATTGAAACACATAACCAGTCTGCCTAAAAATACTAAACTAACTCTGATCATTCTCAAATTTTAACTACATCATCTTCCATATATTTGTGACTTAGAAACAGATCCTCTAGATTTATTTCCTTCAACTTAGCAATTTATACTATTATCTGTGTCATTTTAAGCTACTTTTCATACTCTGGGTTGCAACAAAGTGCCTAAATTAACTTAGTTTGTCACGAAATTAAGTAGACATGTCAAACAAGTGTTATGCTATCTCTGCAACCATAAACTAATCTAACATGATAAAAAGAGGATGTTACAGTATTTGCAAGTGATAATCGATTCGAGCCAAGGGCTAATAGATTATCAGCTTACAGAAAAGCAGGGAATTAAATGCTAATCGATTAGACCAGGAAAGCTAATCGATTAGGAACTTCCAGAATTGACATGTTTTGGGTGCTAATAAATTAGACTAAGAAAGTTAATCAAGTAGGAAATTTCTGGTTGTCATTGTTGAATGTCATTGTTGGCTAGCGATAATCAATTAGAGCTAAGTGCTAATTGATTATAAGTTATAAAACTAGTACATTTACGGTTGCTAATTAATTACTAAACCTTGATAATCAATTAGCAGACCACTGTTTTGTGTGAATAGAGTTCCATAATGTATAATATGAAGAGATTTGGTTAAGATCACTAAATGAAATGACTTATACTATGAATGTGCACTGTGTGTATTTGAGAAGTGATATAATTGTGCACCTAGTTTATATGTTTGATGATGATATAGTGCACTTGGTTATTTGAGAGTAATGATATTGGTTATACTAGTAGTAATAGGATACACCCCAATCTTGATGTTAGTCAAGTAGTGAAGTGTCTAATTCCAATACCACTTGTTAGGAAATCAGAGTAGGATACACTTCACGTGTCTTGAAAACTTTATGGATATGAGTGGAAGCGTACTCAGATCTGTTAAGAAGAGTTGAAAAAATTGTAAAGATATGAATAGTACTTTTACAATGGGACCCACTTGTCAGTACTATTTGCACCAACAAAATAAATTAAGAAGTGCATCCCAAATTTAACGTGGAAAACCCCCTTGTATACTGAGGGAAAACACCATAGGCCAAACTTTGAAAATATTTCACTATATCAAGAATAATTACAATATCCTTTCTACACAATCACACATAAGATGCACAAACTATAATATCTTCTAGTGAGACTCTCTCCTACTATAATTGTAGTATTATAGAGACTAGAAACTATACCAAAAAATCCCCAGTGTATGCACACACTACACTCATATTGCTTCTTGCTTATACTTGATGATTTTCGAATGGTGCATTTGGACTCTATTTATAGAGAACCTTTGAAGCATTGCATTTAATTCTTTGTACATGGGGGTAAAAAATTCTTCCTCCTATTATTGACAAATGCAAGCCATTCCTGACATATGGGTGATGGTCTTGGCTTGAGACACTGCTACAGATTGAAGAAGAAACTGGTTTCTAGGTTCATATGCAGTGCTTGAGGGTGTTGGTTGCTTTGATGGTACAGATCATGATGATGGAAACTATGCAAGCTAGGGGTGCGAGCCTATGCGTGGCATAGTTATGTGCTCGTGGTGGTCATGGTGTAAGTGCATGGGGTTATCGCTATTGGGGTGTGACAGTGCTGGTGTTTCATGGTGAGTGCGGTATAATGGGCTCAGTGAGGAAGGTAAGGATAGTGGTAAGTGACAGCTATGGAGTAGGTTGTTGGTGGCGAGTGCTCACAGTGGTGATTATGGTTGACGTCCAATGACAATGAGCGATGGTAGGGCTCCATGGTGGCGGAAAAGGTGAGGTTTGTGATGGAATAGTGTAACACCCCGAAAATTATTTGTTTTATCATAAATAATTATTTTATAATATTTATGATTTTTGAAAATTTTTGTGGATTTTTCTGGAAATGTCAAATATTTTAATATATTCCTCATTATGCCTGCACGCTGAGCGTAGCTGAAAAAATGAAATATTTTCCTTGAGCCTGGTAAACTTTGAGTTATGGAAACGTCGACGGGGGATCTTACTAAACTTGAAGCTGAGCATAGTTTACAAGGTTTACGTTTTACAAGATTTTATCTAATAAATAAAATCACAGAATATTTAATTATTTGAGAGACAATAAAATATTATTTCTGCTAACTGTAAATTTTGTCCACTGAGTAATAGCTCTAGTAGATTATTTCTATCTAATTACTTTTATGATATCATCTAAGTGACCTCACACTTCACTTTATCGAGAAGCGTGCGAAACTTCTCAAGAAAGCCTTAAGGAAGCTTTCTCCCAAGCTTCTCAAAGAAGCTTCATCTTCTCTCTCCTCCCTCCCACTCCCACACTGCAGCTTGCTCCCTTTTGGAGCTAAAATAATGTGCTTCACTTAATTAATTACTCACATTTCATCTTTCTCTCATTTCTCCCCTTCCCTCACGCATGTCTCTCTCTCTTTTTCTCTCTTCTCCTACATGGCTGCACACACTCCATTGGTGAACTTTTCAAGCTTCCTTGCTCAAGCCAACATAAACCATTGTTTCCCCTCACCATCTCCAAGCTTTCTTCTTTGTGGGACTCCTCTTGACTCTTCCATTTTCGTCCTTTGCAGCCCAGCTCCAAAGCTTGAAGCTTTGAGGTAAAGCTCTCAACTTTCTTCTCTTTTTCTCCTCATTTTCGTGGCCCTTGGTCACCATTGTGACCAAGGACTCCTCTCTTCAAGTTTTAATGGTTTACTTGGGGAGTTGATCATCTTAGATTCTTCTTGTGGGTGGTGGACGAAAAGCTTGAAAAGAGCTCACTTTCCTTGTTGTCTCTTAAGGTAAGAGGAAGATTATTCTCTTCAACCCATTTTGGTGGTGAGAAACTCTTTGTTGTGTTGATGGGGTGAAACCCATTTATAGGATACCCATTTGTTTGAATGATTTTGGGTTGTGTTTTGATTGTTTGGATAACATGATTTTGATGTATGTTGATGGATTGGTGACTTGGTTAAGCCATAAGTGCATGTATAATATGATTATAATGTTGTAGTTGAGGTTTGATGGTTTGGTTTAGGTTAAAATGATTTAGAGACTTTGTTTTCTATAAATTTTTGCTTCATAATCGATTACATGGTTCATGTAATCAATTACAAAGCTTCTAGAACCATGAAATGTATTTTTGGACAGCTTGTAATTGATTACATGGATCATGTAATCGATTACAAGGCTTCTGGATAGCTTGTAATCGATTACATGGCTCATGTAATCGATTACAAGATTTCTGGGCAAGATTTAATCGATTACATTAAGCTTGTAATCGGTTATAGGGCTTTTGTTAGGCTTGTAATCAATTACCAAGTTTATGTAATCGATTACCAGGCCCTAAATTTAAGGATTTTAGCTTGAAAATGATGGAATTAGAGCTTTCTAACCCTAATAACTTAAATACAAAGCTTAAATCTTGAATTGAATGATTAGCATTTATTAAATTATGAAAAAGACTATTTGTCCTAACAAATTGGACAAATGACTTTATGATTTTATTGAATCATATGCGATTGATTTATGAATTTGAACATCTATGGTGAGCATGATTGAAACATGCATTGAGAAAGATTTTATAAGAAAAGTATATCATTGTTGGATATACATGAATATGCATTGAGTCATCATGCATTATAAAAGTCCGATGGACTATTGTTAAGGCCAAGTTGCCTAGGAGTTGAATCACACTTATGTGCGGGTACGAATAGACAAGTGTAGGTCTCTTATTGACCTTGGGGGAGTCGGGACGCGGGTACCTCACAGTGGATAGTTAGTAGCTCTTGTGTCTGTGGGGCAGACCGATGCAAACACACTGATGATCCGGACTGAGACATTGTCCTATATCAAGATCTATGTAGAATGTGTTGTACAATGCCATGATGTACACTTTGATAAATTGATAATTTTAGCACTTAAAGGCCTCGGCAGCCGCGATACAGACATATCTACTGATCATTCTCTCCGAATGTTTTGTGTCTAGCTCCATGGAGTAGGATTGTTGGTACCATGTGCATGTGCATAGTGAGTCACCATATTAGTTGACATTTACTTATTTATATGACAATTTAATTTGTGATCTTGTTACTATTATAACTGCCTGTAGATGCTAAGTTGTTTATTATCTATTTTTAATGCTGATTACTATTTCTGAAATGTCATGGGGGCATCATGCACCATTTTGTTTCTTTATTGCCATAATAGGTAATGATGTAGAATGTCTTACCTCTTTTCTGTATTTTCTGCTATTCTGTCTATATTTATGTTCCATCGAAGATGTCGGCGAAGAAAGTGAAGTTCACGAGTTTCCCAGATTTTGGCTCGACTTCAACTAGCACCTACTTTTGGATCATAGCAGCACGTCCACGAGCATTTTTGGGTTATGTGCGGTTGGCTTTCCTTAGGGGTCCAGACTGCTGGCACATTAACTACAGTTTAGATTATTGTGTCTACGTGGGGGATATGACGATATCGCTGGCTTAGGGCATTATGATCCGCCCATCTACACCTGCAGTGTTAGGCTACATTTAGAGTTTTACATGACCATTAGGGACATGTGGGGTGATCGTCATTACATTCCATGGGAGGATTCATTCCTCTCCACAGCCCAAGCCTCGGCCCGTAATTCGGTGGCTCCAATGAGGGTTTCCTCCGACAAGGACGACCTTGAGGAGGAACCTAAGGAGGATCCTGACACGGTTCCTTCCTTCTCTCCTTAGGGGCTGATTCTGTCGATAGTCACTGATGGCTATCTGTCTTTTGGGGCTTGATATTCTTTTGGGGATTTGTATATCATATTTTGGGGGCTTGTAAAGCTTAGGTTTCTTTTTTATGAGCCTTGATGTATTTAGTGACTCACAATCTGTATTTAAACAGTATATAAATATATGTATATATATATATATTCATCATTTTATTTACACAAATATAATCAAATAAGTTTAATTATGATCTAATGAACTGTGTTTTAATTTATTACTTTTATTTTTCGCATCGTAAATTGTAATGTGACGTTCCCTCCCAAAAAGGGGCGTTACAAATAGTGACAAGCTTAATGTGCAGAGACCATAGCAGAGATGAGCTGGGCTTCACGGTGTCTATTTTTCCAGTGCAGGGTTGTTGATGGATTAGAGTCTTATTTTAGTGTGTAGAGACCATAGCAGAGATAAGGTGGGTGGTGTGAATGCTAGGTTGTGAATGAAATTAAGATCAAAATCAGTTATCAAGTTCCATAAAAAATATAAAAACCTTATAACCAATTGTAGTTAGCAAGGTTCAATCCACAGAAAACTAATTCGATTAACACTATAAACCAATTCCTAAATTAGACTCCGAAGAACAATAACCAGAAAAAGGGGATTTTGTTTATTAAAACCAAGAATAGAAATTAAGTCCAAAGCAATAGCCGTAAACACGATTTGAATTACCAATTTAAAGGTATTAGTTAAGAGATGGAATCCACCATTAGATTTATATGATAATGCTAACCTATATATCCTTTATCGTAACATGATCAATTATGTCTTTATGCGATTGTGAGATTAATTCTCTGTTTTCCTTAGGTTTTGTTTAATTTAGCAACCGCTCAAGGTAAGCCCTAATCCCTAGTTAGCTATAAAGCAACTGCTCTTATATATACCTAATGATTGCATTAAAATTTGAAAAACTAATCACACACCGGGATTGAATTGATTAGCTATATGTCTCACTAGTCTTACCACCATAACCGTGCATAGCAATTCTAGTTTAACCACTTTTGAAAGGCAAAGAATATGAAGACCTTTATATTAAATTAAGATCAGAAACATATGAATAAAAACATAACTGTATTGAAATAAAGAAGTATGTAGGATTCACAAAATCAAAACTAAGGTTTCATCTTCCCTTAACCAAATAAGAAACTTAGCCACGCATGGCGAATTCAAAATCAAAAGAAAAATATAAGGAAAACATTGTCAAGAATACAAGTGCGAAAGAAAACTGAAGATCAAACTAGTTTCCAATGATTTAGGTTGATTGGTCGTCAATGGTTCAAACTCGAATCTCCAATCTTTGATCGAGTCCCTTTCTCTCTTCTTCTTCGAATTCTCTTCAGTTCTTTGACAGCTTCTATCTCAGACTTCCCCTTTTGGAACCCTAAGCACTCCTACTTATTCCTTTAGGCCCATACCTTATCATTTAGATTCAGAATTAATTTTTTGGGCTGCAAACACAGGCTGTGTCTGATTACACCCCCCCTCGTGTTTGGGGACATGGGCTGTGTTTTTTATTGTGCTCAGTGTTGGGTCCAATTTGAAATTCCAGAGAAGGACACGGGCCGTGTCACTTGATTTCTTCATGTTCAACCCTGATTCTTCACATATGATCTTCTCTCCTTGCTTCTAGAGGTGGTGTTGATCTCCTTGAGTCTTTAGCTTCCTCCTCAAGTGGATAGCAAGCTTGGTTTGACGTTAATGGACTCCATCACTCAAAGATCTCCTGAAAAGCATAATTCAATTATGAGTGCTTATAATTACACTTAAGCATAGTTTCACATTAATGATCCGATTAAGCTTGATATCAAGAAACTTAGCTAAATGCTAACAATTAAGCACACATGGAGTCCAATTAGATAAAACATAAGACACTTAAGATGTAGAACTAATCAACAGATCCGTGGGCTTCACGGTGGCTATTTTTCCAGCACTGGGTTTTTGATGGATTAGAGTCTTGTTTATGGTGTCCAAGTTGCATTCATGGCTGATGGTTGTTTGATGTCGACAATGGTTAGAGGCTGTGTGGGTCTCGGTTAAGATGTAGATAGTTGGGATCTCATGGGATGTTAAAGGATAGGTAACCATGGCAACTTTCATGGCTATTGTCTTGGGTGTGCATAGGTGTCGGGTTGACGCTGGAACTTGGTTGAGTTTGTGTGGAGGTAGCGACTCTGAGCTAGAATGGAAGCAAGGGTATCTTGAGATGGTTTTTTGGATTGGGATCCTGACCATGATTTCTAGGTCCCTATGATGAGGGTGTTATGATGGGTTATGAAGCAAGTTGTTATGGTGGAGGGATGCACAAGTGCAAGTGTTGTCGATTGAGGAGGAAGAAGGGTGGTGGCTATTTTGTTAGAGGAAGATGCTCAGATGGCTAGGGTGATTTTGTGAGATAACTATTTTTTTGCTGGGTATTGCTTGTGAGTGGGTAGTGAAAAGATGGTGTCGTGGTTACTGTGGTTACAGGGAGAAAAGAAGGAACAAGGATTGATAGGATTATTTTTTTTGTGTCTATTGCTTGCTACATAATGAGGGTACTTATGAAGGTTTTGTAGAAGACGAAAGTATAGGAGAGAAATTGATGGGTGTTTTTTGATAAAAGAATAAGCTAGTTGGCTTCGTGTAATGAGGGGTTATGGTTTGCCACATTTGGGTTACATGGAGGTGGACAATGGTTTAAGAGGTGAGTGTTCAAGGGTTTTGTGTGGAGGTACGACATTGTGGATGGGTTGTGCATGGGTAGGTGATTGTTGAAAAATGATGTTCCTACATCATTTTTCTTCATACACCACTTTTCACACCATTTTTTAATGGTTGTGATTAAGTGAGAGAAAGTAATACGAAAAAAATGATATGATTAATGGTATAGGGAGTAATGTAAAAAGTGATGTGAGAGAAAAGTGATGTAAGAAAATCATGGTTGGTGATTGTTTCGATGGTCGTGGTACTAGGTTGGGATGGAGATACGACACTAGGTGTAAGGGTGGCTAAGGTTAAAAAGTTGAAGGATTGTCTAGAGTGAGGTGTGATTTATAGAACAATGTAGACCAAAAAATATTCCAACAAATAACTACCTAAATCACTATTATTTATTTCCTTTTGCATCACCCGTTTATTTTAAAAGGAAAAAAATTAGGCTCCACCCATTAAAAACACATCCTTTTAATTTTATGTTACACCAACCCACGTTGACTCACGCTCTTCCTCCCTCTTTCTTTTTTTTCTTTTTTTTTTAATTCTCAAAAAATTTTAACTTTTTTTTTGAATTTTTCAATTTTAGTTTATTCTTTTTCAAAAATAAAAATAAAAAAGGTCTCGGTCAACATGGGGTATTCACAGTTGTCCCTCTTTATTTGATTCTTACCAGAGGAATAAGGTTAACCTTAGTTTTCCATATCATTGTAATAAAGAACGAGTAAAGATATGAACTTCTATTTTGGTTAGGAATACTTGAAATAGTGCAAGAAATGCAAAGATGCAATGAGTAATTAAAAACGACATTGGCAAACTAAAGTTGAAGATGATTTTATATTTTATTTTTTGCTTCATCTGAGATAACATGAACACAATGCACATATATGAATGATAGGAAATGCATGAAATTTAAAGTAATGGACAAAACTAGGAGCCCAAAAAAACTTTAATGCAAGAATTTGAAACAATGGGTGGATCTAGAGGCCCGAAATTAAAAAATTGAAATTTAAAAACGTTGGGTGAAGTTAAGGCCCAAAATGCAAAAACAAGAATTTAAAAACATTGGGCAAAGCTAAAGCCCAAAATTTAAAAGCATTGGGCGGATCTAAGGCTCAAAATTTAAAAATAGGAATTTAAAAACATTGGGCAGAGCTAAGACTCGAAATTTAAAAACCTTAGGTGAAGCTAAGGCCCTAAATTTAAAAATAGGAATTTAAAAATGTTGAGTGGAGTGAAGGCTCGAAATTTAAAAATAGGAATTTTAAAACATTTGGTAAAGTTATGAACCGAAATTTAAAAATAGGAATTTAAAAGCTTTGGGTGGAGCTAAGGCTCAAAACTTTAAAACAGGAATTTAAAAACATTGAGCAAAGATGAGGCCCGAAATTTAAAAACAAAAATTTAAAAGCATTGGGTGGAGTTAAGACTTGGAATTTAAACATAGTAATTTAAAAGCATTGGGTGGAGTTAAGACCTGAAATTTTAAAAAAGGAATTTAAAAACATTAAGCATAGCAAAGACTCGAAATTTAAAAACATTAGGCAGATCTAAGGCCAAAAATTAAAAAAAAAAGGGAATTACATAGAGCTAAGGCTTGAAATTTAAGAATAGGAATTTAAAAACGTTGGGCAGAGGTAAGGCCTGAAATTTAAAAACATTAGGTGAAGCTAAGTCACGGAATTTAAAAGCATTAAGCAGAGCTAAGGCCCGAAATTTAAAAACATGAATTTAAAAACATTGGATAGAGCTAAGCCCTGAAATTTTAAAATTGGAATTTAAAAGCATTAGGTGGAGCTAAGACCCAAAATTTAAAAACACCATGCCATGAACTTGAGAAACGAGATACATTGGGCCTTTAAGCCAGAAAAATGAATGAAATGGACCTTGATCCAGAAAAATTTATGCAATAAGCCTTGAGTTAGAAAAATCTTACACAATTGGTCTTGAGCTAGAAAATTTTATGTAATGGACCTTGAGACAAAAATGAATGCAACAGACCTTAAGCCAGAAAATTTTATACATTGGGCATTGAGTCAAAAAACTGAATATAATGGGTCTTGAGCCAAAAAATGGGCCTGGAGCCAGAAAACTGAATAGAATGGGCCTTCAACCAGAATATTATATGCAGTGGGCCTTAAGCCAAAAAAATTTATTTCATGGGCCTTGTCTAGAAAATTTTATGCAATATGCCTTGAACCTAAAAAATGAATGCAATGGGCCTTAAGTCAGAAAATTTTATGCAATGAGCCTCAAGCTTGAAAACAATGCAGTGAGCCTTGAGCTTGAAGGCTAAATACAATGGATCTTGAGTCAAAAAATTTCATGTAATGGGACTTGAGCCTGAAAACTAAATGCAATGTTTTTTTTTTTCATTTTAAGTAATATAGCAATGCGACTGAAAATTAAATGGTATGAAACTTTCCTTTGGTTTTCCTCTTTCTCTCTCTTTTTTTTTCCATTTTTTTTGTTACCAAGTGAATGAACTTGTAAGAAAAACATTAAGACAATGACCTAAAAAAAATTAAAAGGAGAATCAACAAGCCAAGGACTTGTAGTTTTTATGGAAAAGTCATCAGGCCACGAACATAGAATTTTAAGAAATATCATCAAGCCTGACATGGAACTTTTTAGGGGATGTCATCAAGCAATGAACTTGGAATTTTGTGAAAGCAAGTCACTAAGCCTAGACTTGGAATTTCTCAAGAAAAGTCATCGAACCATGGACTTGGGATTTTTAAGAAAGATCATCAAGTCAAGGACTTGGAATTTTTTAGGAAAAGACATTAGGTCATAAATCTGAAATTTTTTTAAGTCATTAAGTCAAAGACTTTGAATTTTTCAAGAAGATCATCAAGCCTCGGACTTGGAATTTTGTGGAGGCCATCAAGCCAAAGACTTGGAATTTCTTTTAAAAAAAATCAAGCCATGAACCTAGAATTTTTTAAAGTCATTAAATCAAGGACTTGGGATTTTTCAAGAAGATTATCAAGCCAAGGACTTGGAATTTTGTGAAAGACATCAAGTCAAGGACTTAGAATTTCTTTAAGAAAAAGACATCAGGCCACGAACTTGGAATGTTTTAAAGTCATTAAGTCAAGGTCTTGGAATTTTTTTAAGAAAATCATCAAGTCATGGACCTGGAATTTAGTGAAAATCATTAAGCCAAAGACTTGGAATTTCTTTAAGAAAAAGACGTCAAGTCAGGGTCCTAGAATTTTTTAAAGTCATCAAGCCAAGGACTTGGAAAAATCAAGA
This sequence comes from Ormosia semicastrata, assembly GCA_029884595.1. Lineage (NCBI taxonomy): Eukaryota > Viridiplantae > Streptophyta > Magnoliopsida > Fabales > Fabaceae > Ormosia > Ormosia semicastrata. The sequence continues at coordinate 20,404,217 of JAQQTO010000042.1, read as the reverse complement.
AAATCATCAGGCCATGGACCTAGAATTTTGTGAAAATCATCAAGCCAAGGACTTGAACTTTTTTCAAGGAAAAGACATGAAGCCACAGATCTGGAATTTTGAGAAAACCATCAAGCCAAGGACTTAGAATCTTTAATAGGCAAATAAATTCATCTTGGAAAAGTCTCTTAGTAAATGAAAATTTTCTTAAACCATGCACTTCCTCAGAAAAGCTTGAACAAATAGACCCACTTTCATGCTCATCTTCTCATTTCCTTTTGCTGATTTCCAATTTGGATATATCTTATAATATGATCTTGCAATCTACTTTATTCAAAAATCTCATTTCCATATTTTTTCCTACTTGGGTACCTCTTGTTTTGAATCATCCCTTAAGGATATCGTTTTCCCTCCTCAACTGGAAATTCTGAGTTCTTTTTTGTCTGAATTGTTCATCGAGGGATTATCATTAGATGGCCAAATCATAGTATTGTACTCATGTTCACCTTATCTAAAACATCATGTAATAAACATGCATGGATCTAAAAGTACAACATGAAAGAAGTTTACTAAGTGAACAACTTCCAAATTAGTCTTGGAAGTTTGACTACAGAAAGGGATTTACAAAGGACAAAAATAAGGGAAAAGACATAAAAGGTGAAATATCTTGGAAGCCAAGGGCCAATTGCCCCAGTGTGGATTGCTTTGCTTTTCACAGCTCAGCCTTTTCTCGTCAATTGGACATCATGGAAATTTGCCCCAGTGTAAGGTGCCTGATCCTATTTAAGAACGAAGTTGCCCCAGTGTAGGTAATTTGAAAACAAAATTGGCCCAGTTTATAGTCGAATCAAATAGGGTAAAAACTTGTCTTAGTGTAAGGGTGATCCTTGTCCAAGGTTCTTTCAAGAAAACTTTCAAGCTCAAAAGAGTAACAAGGGATAATGAAATTCTGCGAGGGATAGAGAAAGATAACCAATCTTCATTTCAAATCATGATTTCTTATTTCAAAACTTTAATTTAGAGACAAAAAAATAGTGTACACTAAGTGATTACTTATTTGCTACCTTTTTACTTCTTCTCTCTCTTTTTTTTCTCTTTCCCTTTTTTCTTTTTTTTTTTTTTTTGCAAAGAACACATACACATGTGGCTTTATGACTATCGAAATCTATCAAACCAAGAATTGGAGTCCCATCGAATCCAAACCCAAAGAAGGCACTTTGAATAAACGGAAGATGAAAAAAAGACAAGAAAGAGAATATGATGTTGACAAACATGACAAGAATTTGAATGCAAATAAAAAAGAAAATGAAAGGAAACAAGGTATGTTAAAATCCACGCAAACTCATTACACTAATGCTTCAAGAAAGTTAACATGGGTTCAAAACTACATATGATTTTAATAATTGAACAGACAGGGGGGCCAATACAATTAAACCATCATTTCATGATAATCACTTGACAAACAAATTAGAAAACCAATTACTTAGAAATTTCCCAATGTTGGAGGACTACAAAGTATTGTTCATTCTCAACGTCTAAAAAATGAATCATCATTCAATTGAACTTCATGAGGTTGCCCTTGATTGCCCACTGTAAGCATTTGCTCCCATTCCAAATAAGGATGAGCATATGTAGAAACACTTGACACAACCTGATGGATTACTATTTGGGGAGCTGTTGTCATTCATGAATATCCTGAGACTCCATTTGATTCATTCGACCTCAACTCCACCCTTAGTCGTTTCATCATTCTTTCATTCTCGTCTGTCCTTCATTCACTTGATCCAATCTTCCCTTTACTTTATCCAGTGGCGGAGCCAGGCTCTGGAAGTTAGAGGGAGCACTAGTATTTCCTTCATATGTTATCTCTATCATTTATTTAGATGATAAGATGAATTTTATTACATAAATAAATATTGCATGAATATTTTTAAGTTGGATTCAATTCTTTGTTACTTAAACTGAGAAAAATCTTAGTGTTCATCTTGAGAAATTACATTTTTAAGGAATCTATCAATACCAGCATATCCTATTAAAAAAATTACAATTAGCACCATATTGCTCCATCAATTTATCTAAATAATTATAAGTTTATAACTATAGCACTTGAAATTTTCAATAAAATCACATTACACAAGCTGGAATTCCATATATGGATAAACTCAAATCATGAAAGTAAGAATTAGAAGCACTAAAGGCATACAAAGAGAACAATAACTAGAAATTTCTAATATCAATCCACATAGGAGATTATGGAAGGAAAAGTAGAGAATTAAAAGAAGAAATATGTTACTTAAAGTGGAGAAAAGTAATAGAGACTAATAAAAAGAACAGTAACTATGCAATAAATTAAAATTCTCTACTATTTTCTTAAAGTAAAAATAGAAGCAGCATGCTTAAAAAATTTCAAAGTAATAGTAGAAAAATTAATGAATACCTATGGCAAAGAAAATAGAATACTTTGATTAATTGGGAGATAATATTTTTTTCATTACGGGGAATTAAAACCTTTTAGTTCTGTTATTCTTTTTTTTTTTTTTAAATTTCAAGGGGAGCATGTGCTCCCCCACAAACGAATATGGCTTCTCCACTGACTTTATCTAATTCTTAACCCAGATATCTCATAATCACTTGTATGGGTCTTGTTTATAGTTCAGTTTCATGAACCTGGGTTTGATTAACATTCATTTTTATAAGAAACGCAATGGTTCAATTTTTATTTTTTAGAAAGAATGTGAATGGAATAGAGAAGCATTTTTAATTTTTTTTATTCTTAAAGAGTGAACATATGCGGGAATGCATGATGATTCATATAGAATGTCATGTTGAGAATTAGTGCAATTCTTTTCTTTTCTTTTTTATGCAGGAATTGATGCTAAAATGGAATAAAAAAATACTCCACTTTTTTAGATGAACCAATTAACGCTAAGATAGGATGAAAAAAAAACTCTCATTTTTTTATATGCAAAAAGCTTGTAATTGGCTATTGACCTTTGAAGACTTTGTTTTGATAATAACAAACATAAAAATGTTACAAGATCAAGTCCAATACTTTCAAGAACAGCTTTAGGACTTAGATCATTGTGTAAAGGTATAAAGTGGTTCACACTAATGCTCTAAAAATTATTTTTCAAAAAACCCAAATAGCACACATGTTTTTAAGGCTTCAAAATGGTTTTTGGTTTCTAAAGAAATAACCACTAAGTGCTCCAAAGCTTATTAGATCATTTGGAATCAATTAGCAATTATTAAAAGTTGTTTGGAATATTTTTCAAATGGGTTTATTTGAATAAGGGATCTCTTATTCGAATAACCAAAGTCAGAGAAACCAAGAATTCTATCTAGTTGAGCTTTATTCAAATAAACGTTTAAAAAGAGCCTTGGCACTTTAGCCTTATTCAAATAATAATGTTGTTATTTGAATAATGTGTTTCTGCAGAAACCAACTTTTAATGGTTTATTCGAATAACAAAGTTGTTATTCGAATAACACGTTTTTGAAGAAACCAGTTTTGAATGGTTTATTTGAATAACAGAAATGTTATTTGAATAACACGTTCTAGAGAAAATTTGTCTTTGTGCTATTTGAAGCTTTATTCAAATAACAAAGTTGTTATTCGAATAAATGCATATTCCAGAAAAGGAATTAGCGGCTTGTTTGAAGCAATTAATGCCCCAACCAATCCCCCAATAACTCTAATATTTAATGGGCTATAAATACAAGTTGTTGGGCATTTAAGAAAGTTAGAAAATCAATCTGAAAACCTTGGTTGAGCATTAATATGAGCTTTCATAGCCATTTTATTAAATACTCTATTTTGAGCTTTAAAGTGTGAATTCATGTACCTATTGGGCTTCAATTTGTAATATCTACTCTTTTGAGAGTTTATCCTTCTATATTTCTTTGATTTCTTGTAAAGAGAGTGAGGTATCCCTTAATTGTAAAGAGGGTGAGGTATCCCTCATATGTTGTAAAGGGTGAGGTATCCCTGTTTTGAGGCTTAAGCACAATCCCAAATGTGTGTTAGGAGCTCTCAATTGTAAATGTTGTCAAGCACCTATTCAAGCTTGAAGGTTTAGTAAAAAATCTCGAGTAGTTCACTTGAGGACTAGACGTAGGTCACAAGGGGTGGCTGAACTAGGATAAATCCTTATGTTTGCTCTTCTCAAATCTATCTCTTTACTTTGTGCTTTAATCTTATATGCTTGCTTGAATACTTTCTATCTTGGCTTATTTATTTGTAATTGAAGTGATCAATCTCATCTATCTATTCACTTCAATCAATCAATTGCTTCAATGAAAATTGATATACAAGTGTTTTGTGAAAGATTTACAAAAAAAAATTTATAAACTCAATTCACCCCCTCTTGAGTTTGACGTCACTTGGTAACAAGTGGTATCAGAGCTAGACTCTTGTGTAAAGAGCTTAGCAACTTTAAGAGAAAGTGATGGCTTCTTCAAATGGTTTTTCAGAAAGTTGTTCTCTCTATAGACCTCTCTTTTTCAATGGGGATGGGTATACTTATTTGAAAGAACAAATGAAAATTTTTATTAAAGCTATTGACTTAGATGTGTGGGATGCTACTGAAAATGGTCCTTTTGTCCCCACACAAGTTGTTAATGGTGTAAGAGTTAATACACTAAGAAGTGAATGGACTGATGATGATAAAAAAAAGGTCCAATACAATTTGAAAGCCAAAAATATCATTACCATAGCATTCGGGCATGATGAGTTCTTTGGAGTTTCAAATTATAAATCTACCCAAGAAATGTGGGACACTTTACAAGTGACCCATGAGGGTACTAGTAAAGTGAAAAGATCAAGGATTAATACTCTCACTCATGAGTATGAGCTTTTTAGAATGAATCAAGGTGAAAATATTCAAGAAATGCAAAAATGATTCACACACATTATAAATCATCTTGCTTCATTGGGAAAGACTTTTCCTAATGAAGATCTTATTAACAAAGTGTTGAAATGTTTAAGCAAGCATTAGCAACCTAAAGTGACGGCTATTGTGGAGTCAAGAAATCTCTCAACCATGACCCTAGTCACACTTTTTGGCAAGCTCCAAGAACATGAATTGGAATTGAATAGACTCAACCAAAGTGAGGAGCTTGACATGAAAAAGAAAGGAGTAGCTCTCAAGGCTACTTCCTCCATGGTCAATGATGATGATGATGGAGATAGCTTTGAAATAAATGAGGAGAATCTTAGTCTTCTAGTAAAGAAATTTAGAAGATTCTTCAAGAAGAATGGAGCTCAAAGAAGACCTCCCTTTCCTCAAAAGAATGTCTATCACAAAGAAGAATGAACCTTATCCACTCCTAAATGCTATGAATGTGGAGAACCGGGGCAAATGAAGATGGAGTGTCCAATCTATCAAAGGAAAGTAGAAAAATATGAGAAGAGGTTCTCAAAGGAGAAGAAAGAAAAAAGAGCCTACATAACTTGGGATGATAATGACATGGACTTAACCGGTAGCTCAAACAATGAGAAAGTCAATCTATATCTTATGGCTAGAGGAGAAGAGGAAGAAGAAGATAACATGGAGGTAACATCCTCAAACTTAGACTTTTCCCCATCCTATGATGAATTACAAGATGTATTTGAAGAATTGCATAATAAATCTATGAGGCTTGCAAAACTTGTTTCATCATATAAGAAAATAATTTCCTCTTGTGAAAACAAAATTTCTATTTTAAACAAGGAAATTGAGGAACTAAAAATTAAAAATGAAACTCTTGGACTTATTAATGCAAATTCATCATACATGATTTGTTCTTCACATGATAATGCATCCGCATCCTTATTTTTCTCATCATGTAAAGCATTTGAAAAAGAAATTGAGGAGTTGGAAAATACTCTTTCAAAATTTACCTTTGGAAGAGATAATTTGAACATATTGCTTGGAAAGCAAAGATGTGTTTTTCAAAAGATTGGTTTAGGGTATTGTAATATTCCAAAAATTATTTATTTCATTTTAAATAATCATTTTATAATATTAATAATTTTTAAGAATTTTTGTGGATTTTTCCAGAAATGATGAATATTTTAATATATTCTTCGTTTTACGTGTGCTCTGGGCGGAAAATAGAATATTTTCCCTGAGGCTGGTAAACCTTGAACTGTCAACGTGTCGACGGGAGATCTTACTAAACCCGGGGCCGAGCACAGTTTGCGAGGTTTGCATTTTTCAAGATTTTATTTGATAAATAAAATCACTGTGTCATAAAATTATCTGATGAATAATAAAATATTATTTTCATCAACTGTAACTTTCATTCACTGAAAAAATAATTTTAACAGTGTAATCAAATCATCTGTCAAATGTACTTAATTGAGGAGACAAGCTTACTATGCACTTTATCGAGAAGCGCACGAAGCTTCTCAAGGAAGCTTCAAGGAAACTTCTAGGAAGCTTCCTTCCCAGCCACTATTCACTCTCTCTCTCCTCCCATTTTTGTGCAGCACGTCTGACTATAGGGGGAGCATATTTCACTTTTTCTCACATTTTCCCTCCTCCCAATACGCAGCTCACTGTTCACTCATCTTTCTCTCTTCTCTTTCACCCCACAGCAGCAACACCGTCCACCCACACCTCCATTTTGTACTTCAAAACCGTCACACTCCTTGCACCATTCTGTGTTGGAGGACCACCATCATTGAGGAAACCATCTTCAAAGTTCTGCATTTTCTCCATCTCCATTCTCTTATGTCTTTGAAGCTTAAAGGTTGGAGCTTTAAGGTAAAGCTCTTAGCTTTTTCTCCCTCTCTCCTCTTTTTCGTAACCCACTGTCATTTTGATGACCATGGGGATTCATTTCAATATTGGGTCCTGATTTTGCAAGTTTAAATGTTTAAGGATTCCTAGAAGCTGAAAACGAAATCTTGACCAAAAAGGAGCAACCTTTCTTTGTGCTTCTCTAAGGTAAGAGGAAGACACTCCTCCTCAACCTCTTTTAGCATTTGGGGACGTTGTTTGTGATTGGTACTGAGAGTCATCTTTGTTTACATGTTGTTGGTGATATATATATGCTATTTGATTGTTTGTGTGTTTTGATATATATCTGGATGTATTGGAACGTGTAATATGGAAGGGAATGACTTCCGACTGGTTCTCAGATGGTCACGGTGTTGAGCCCAGAAATTTGGAAATTTCATGTGAAAACTAGTAACAATATGAACTCCTGGCCAAACCCGTCGAATATGATATCCTAATCATCTAATAAAATGTTAAAATCCGTCGAGTATGAACTCCTGGCCAAACCCGTCGAATTTGATGTCTTGATCACTTAGTAAAGTTAAAATCCGTCGAGTATGAACTCCTGGCCAAACCCGTGGAATATGATATCCTAATCATCTAATGAAATGTTAAAATCCGTCGAGTATGAACTCTTGGCCAAACCCATCGAATTTGATGTCTTGATCACTTAGTAAAGTTAAAATCCGTCAAGTATGAACTCCTAGCCAAACCCGTCGAATTTAATGTCTTGATCACTTAGTAAAGTTAAAATCCATCGAGTATGAACTCCTGGCCAAACCTGTCGAATTTGATGTCTTGATCACTTAGTAAAGTTAAAATCCGTCGAATATGAACTCCGGGCCAAACCCGTCAAATTTAATGTCTTGATCACTTAGTAAAGTTAAAATCCGTCGAGTATGAACTCCTGGCCAAACCCGTCGAATTTGATATCTTGATCACTTAGTAAAATGTTAAAATCCGTCGAGTATGAACTCCTGACCAAACCCGTCGAATATGATATCCTAATCATTTAGTGAAATGTTAAAATCCGTCGAGTATGAATGCCAAATCCGTCGAGTAGAGTTCTGACCACCTTGGAGAAATTTCTCCAAAATCCGTCGAGTAGAGTTCTGAACCTTCAGTAGGGAAACTTCTCCAATGTGAATATCCGTCGAGTTAGGATGCCAATATCCGTCGAGTAGAGTTTCTGACATTTAGTAGAGAAACGTCCCCAATGTGCAAATCCGTCGAGTAGAGTTTCTGACCATTTAGGAGAGAAACTTCTCCACTGCCAAATCCGTCGAGTTAGAGTGACAAACCCGTCGAGCAGAGTTTCTGACCACTTAGGAGAGAAACTTCTCCAAAGCCAAATCCGTCGAGTTTGAATGTCAACATTCGTCGAGTGACATATCCGTCGAGTAGATTTTTTGTCCGTTTAACAGAAACTTCCCAATGTCAATATTTGTCGAGTTTGAGTGTCAATATCCGTCGAGGGACATATCCGTCGAATTTGATCTTCTGACCGTTTAGTAGAGGAACTTCTCCAGATCCTTCGAATTTGAGTTTTGACCATGGTGTTTTCGTCGGTTCGACAGTTTTTGATCTCCGTTCGACAGAACCTCCATCCGACAGAAATTGATTTTTAGCCAATCTTGTTATAAAATGTTCTCCCCTCTTACATCCTTCTGTCATGTTATTTTTGGTCGAATGGCAGCCTTAATTTTCCACTAAATGCATTGTCTCCATCGAATTCACAAGTATGGTTTATCACCCAATACCTAGCAATTAAATCTGTGACTTTGTTGGTGATTTTGATCGTGTATCTTCCTGGACTCAAAACCCTTGGACTAATAAAAGCATATTAATCATAAATAATTGGATGACTAGAAATTAATCAGAGATTCATAAACAGGGAAGAACATGAGTATGGGTGAGCTTATGAGGCACATAATGAATTTAAATGGTTGACTTCTATCATGACTATGAATGGAAATTGTGGTTATCCTTAAAATGTACTATTGGCTTGTTGTGGATCCGTGAATGGGATCAATTCTTGTTGATTAAATGATATGACATGCATTTGAAGCATGATGGACCTAGTTGGTCATGAAGAGTATGATTGTGTCATGCATTGAACAAAAAAAAAAAAAAAAGAGATTTTTCGTTGGACTTGGTTAAGGCTGGTAGCCTAGGAGTTGAACTTATACCTTTGTGCGGGTGCGAATAGACAAGTGTAGGTTACTTGTTGACCTTGGGGCGTCGGGTGCGGGTACCTCACAATGGGCAGTTTGGTAGCTCTCTCATACGTGGGGCGGAGACCAATGCAAACACACTGACGATCCGGACCGAGACGCTGTCCTATGTCGAGATTTGTGTAGAATGTCTTGTAAAATGCCATGATGTACACAATGATAATTTAAGAATTTTAGCACTTGAGGGCCTGGGCAGCCAATGTAACACCCACCTTAGGATGTCACATTTATGTTACATAATTACCAAATCAACCTTATTTAGATAACGTACTTTATAGGGAAAAATACAAAGTTCAAAAATTCTTAATAACAAGAAAATAAACTTAGCAGAAAATAAAACATCACAGCATCATTACAAATAATTTACATCATTTATACATATCCAAGTCTCTTGTTATACGTATACAAATTTCTAACACTATCATACTGTAAATATTACAAACTAGTCACTCCAAAAATTTTAAACACTATTTACATTGACATCTTTGCCCAAGTACTACTAGGCAGCTGAGCCCTCAGAAGTAGCCGGACCCTCAGATGGGTCCTCCTCAGACTCCCCGGGTGGGGGAATTCCAACACGACGTAAAGTCCAGGGGACAAATGTCCGAGCGAACGATACGACACTACCCTCTCTAGGGGTGCGATAGTACGCTCCCCAGTGCTGCCTGATGGATATAGGGAACTCTAATTGTACATAAATAGTAACAGAAAAGTAAGGGTTCCCTGACTGTAGCCTACTCAGTCTAATATTTACATCTCCCAGATAATATATACTCTCTCTCTCAAGATCTTCAGTCCATGCCTCGTCCCCTCCGATGAATGTCAGTCTCATGTAACCCATGAAACTAGGGATCTCCACCGCCATCAAAACTCGAAGTTCTCAACGAAATCTGGACCTTTCTCTATTTCTCGCTCTACGTCTGGCTCAGTGTCTTAACAACACATAAACATGATACAACATATACATACAAGAGGTGAGATCACCTATGCCAATACCAGTATGGTAGCAATGAAGATAAACACATCCAAAATATCATACAGACGTCATACTATAATTACAGTTATGCCATTAACCTTATATATATAATCAATTACACAGGAAATAAAATAAGAATTACGATTACACTATTTTCAATACTCAAGTATGCAATATTTTAATTATTACGAGCTATAATTACACATGAGTAAGAATTACAATGGTATATCCTCTATGAATGCAAATGTACACTAACTCAATATCTTACTCCATGGAGCTACAACTCAAGTCGGAGAGAATTACTGAAAAGATCTGTCGGCACCAACATGCTTCAGACCACGTGCTCAATTTCTGCACATCTAGCATATGCACGACAGTCTTTATCGAATCATGATTAGGAATAGTGTCTCGGTCCGAATCATTGGTGTGTTGCATCGGTCTAACCCACGGTACAGAAGAGCTACTAACTGTCCATAGTAGGCAACCCGCACCCCAATGCCCCCAAGGTCAACAAGTGACCTACACTACGCTTATCGCACCCACTCAGAAGGTGTAATCTCTCCTAGGCAACTTGCCTTACACAGTCCTTTGGACCTTTCCAATGCATGTATTATGCACTATTCACAATTTCCATTATATCACATGTGCGGGGTTCATATAATAATTTAACAAGAGTATTACTGTAATTTAATTACGTAGTCATATTTTCGTATTTTCTCACTCGCGACTCAATTCTGTCGCCTTTTCAAACCACGTAATGATTTTTTAATGTTTTCCAATCACGTGAATATTTTTCATACGTTTTGAATCAGAATTACTGTTTTACTCATTTTAATATGGAAATTTACCGTATTTCTCTCATATTTGCAAAATAGTCCCTCAAAACACATAAATTACATTTTCGTCCCTCAAAACAGATTAATTATGTTTTCGTCCCTCAAAACACATAAATTACATTTTCATCCCTCAAAATATAATATTTTCACTATAGTCCCTCAAAATTTTATATTTACATAATGACCCCATATTTCCATAATATTTCCAATTGAGCCCTTCCTCATAAAATTTACCGTATAAATTTCACATACATACAAGATAAATTTTCTTTACGATATATATTTCACATACATACATAATATCAGTTACTTAAGCATTTCAAATACGAGGCAAGCATTGAAATAAAATTATACCTCACGAGATACTACACATACGAATATAAAAACACAAGAAGGCACATCCCAAATACGGTCAAACATAGAAACACAAGCGAGACACATCCCAAATACAGTCCAAGAATCTCAAACAATAGGTGAATGAATCCTTAAGGATTTTTCACCGAACAAACCATCCTCACACTACCAGAACATAGGTGGTAAGGTTGAGTCTCCCTCTTACCTCTTGAAGACAAGCTTTCTAAGCTTTCCTCCTTTCCTTGAAGCTTTGTTAATCTCCTAAACAAGCCCTAAAATTTTCAAGAAAATTAGTAAAGGATCATACAAGAATCAAGAGTGAAAACCATGGAGAAATCATGGTTAACAAAATAAAAAAAAATATCAAACTTTGAATCATCAAATCAAAGCTTACCCTTTAGGAAAAGGTTGGAGAAGCTTTGAACAAGATAGGATAAGTTTGTGATAAAACCTTGTGAAGGAGAAATGATTAGAGTAGAATTTGAGTTAAAACAAACCAAGAGATGAATGTTTTAAAGGATGGATGGTGTGGTTTGTAGGTGATGGCCGATTGGGAGAAAGAAGATGGAAGAGAGGGTGCGTGGTTTTCCTTGGCACTTTTAGAGAAATGACTTATGTTTGATAAGTATAAAAGCAAAAGGATGAGGACATACATGAAGGCTGCTGACCGTGTGTATTACTTGTGAAATTTGGAAGAATTACTTGAGTGATTATCTAATTTTTGAGTGCATGAAGACAGCTGCCAGCCGTGTGACTTGTGAGGAGAAAATAAAGAAATTTATTTGCATAATTATCCACTCCTTCCACCTGCTGCCGTGAGTGAAATTGTGGGGATAAATAAAGAGATTTACTTGATTAATTGTCCAATCCTTCCAGCTGCTGCCATGAGCTGTTGCCGTGTGACTTGGGAGGAGAAAATGGAGAGAATTACTTGAGTAATTCTCCCATTTTACAATTCTTTACCATCTTTGTCTTGGTGTGACCGTGAATGACAATTTGCTTGAGTAAGTATCCATTCTTTAATTGCACAAGGATACTCACTTCTCATTGGTTACCATCTGGACTTTGCATGACATTTGAGTATTCAAATATTGCTTGGAAGCTTCTCTATTTCTATTGGACCGTCTTTAACTACTTTGGGCGTCTCCAATCTATTCTTTGGACCGCTCTCCATTCAATTTCTTGGACCGTGGCTGTTTAGGTAAGTTTAAGGTCCTTAATTCATTATTAATTCAAGCCTAATTACTAGTGAATTGATTAGTTAATTAATTAAGTTTAATTTCTTAACCATTCTTTCTTAATCATCCAAGTATATAACTAATTTAGTTTAACATATTTAGCATGTATCATCACCTCTAATTAGAATTAGGATATTAAATTAAAGATTAAGTTATAACTAATCCCTAATTAAGTTAGTTTACTTAATTTCTTAATTAGGTAATTAGGTCAACTAAATTAAGGTTAATTAGTTTTCCTAAGCAAAAGTCAAGCAATTATTGTTGACTCAATCCTATCCATTGAAAATCAATTTGATTTCCTATCCATTAATTTTATCTATGGTAGATATTACTTGATAGTTTTGGTAGGATTTGTTTTACACCATTGATTGAATCAATGGTGAAGATCAAAGCTTCTAATCAAGCTTCAAATCTAATGGTCCACAAGGAAGTCTAAGCTTCTTTCCTTGACCAATTCTCATTGGTTAGAAAAGTCCAACCATTTATTTTGACTATATCCTATTGGATCATTTTAATTTTAATTACAAGAAATATTCTAAACACATTTTCTATTAATTAAAACTTATCGGGTCCAACATTCATAGCAACGACTGCTATAAATATAATCACAGATATTTATCAGTACAATATTTTTATTTTTATAGATAGATTCTAAAATTTAAAAGATTCTTTTCTGAGTCACTTGGATTCGGGTTTAGTAAGATCCCCCGTCTCCAAATGAAGCAGATCAGAATTTCCCTACCAAAATTATTATTTTCCCTGGCCAGGAGCAATCACACAAAATGATCAAATATGATCTCAAAACAGTCAAATTATTTTTATACCACACAAAAAATACAAAACAGTGTAATTCTGCTATTACTATTCATATAGTCAGAATTTGGGGTGTTACAACTCTCCCCCTCTAAAATAAAGTTTCATCCTCGAAACTTGACATACACTTAACACAAAAACGGATACTGCTCTTTAATCTTTTCTTCTAACTCCCATGTGGCTTCACCACTTACATCGTTCCAAACTACTTTAACTAATGCAATGTCCTTTCCTCGAAGCTGCTTTATCCTTCGATCTTCAATCTTGACTGGAACTGTCTCATAGGTCAAGTTCTCCTTTAGTTGTACAGTGTCTGGTTCGATAATGTGAGTCGGATCTGGAATATATTTCCGTAGTTGTGACACGTGAAATACATTATGAAGATTTGATAAAAACGGTGGCAGTGCAACTTGATAAGCCACCAAACCTATCCGACGAAGTATTTGATACGGTCCGATAAACTTGGGAGTAAGCTTCCTCGACTTGATTACTCGTCCAACTCCAGTCATAGGCGTCACACGTAAAAATACATGGTCACCTTCTTCAAATTCCAGTGGTCTTCGTCTTTTATCTGCATAGCTCTTTTGCCGCGTCTGAGCTGTCCTCATCTTGTCTTGGATCATCTTTACCTTTTCAGTTATTTGTTGCACGAATTCAGGTCCTACCACAGTACTTTCACCATCCTGGTACCAACACAATGGTGTCCTACATCTTCTCCCATATAAGGCTTCATAGGGTGTCATCCCTATACTCGAATGGAAACTATTGTTGTAGGTGAACTCTATCAATGGCAGAAATTCATCCCAACAACCAGTTTGCTCTAGAACGCAAGCCCTCAACAAGTCCTCCAACGACTAAATTATTCTTTCTGACTGACCATCAGTTTGTGGATGATAAGCAGAACTCAAATGTAGGTTTGTCCCCATCGCTTCTTGTAGACTAGTCCAAAATCTTGATGTGAATCGCGGATCTCGATCAGAAATTATACTGGATGGTACACCATGAAGTCTAACAATTTCATTGATGTATATCTGAGCCAATTTCTCCATTGAGTACTTAATATTAATTGGTCAAAAGTGCGCCGACTTTGTAAGCCGATCAATAATTACCCATATAGAGTCGTGACCCTTCCGAGTTCTTGGTAGCCCCGTGACGAGATCCATTGCTATGTCATCCCATTTCCATTCAGGAATGGGCAAAGGTTGCAACATTCCTGATGGTCGTTGATGTTCCACCTTGGCCTTCTGACAAGTCAAACAAGATGATACGTACTCAGCTACATCTCGCTTCATTCCTTGCCACCAATACAGCTGCTTCAAATCTTGGTACATCTTTGTGGTTCCTGGATGCATACTCAACTTACTTCTATGAGCTTCATTCAAAATCGATCTCCTAAGTTCTGGATTGTTTGGTACACAAATTCTTCCTTTGAACTTCAAAATTCCATCAACACCTTCGCTGAATTCTAATTCTGCTCCCTGACTTCTTGCTTCCTTTGCTTCTTGCAGATATTGATCACTATTTTGCCCTTCTCGTATTTTATCCATCAGATCATTCGAAATGGTGATCATATTCAAACACATCTTCCCCGGTGTCAACTTCACAGATAATTGCATATCCCAAAATTCTTCTATCAACTCCTTCTCCTTCATCATCATAATAGAAGCATTAAGCGATTTTCTACTCAAAGCATCCGCTACGACGTTCGCCTTTCCAGGATGATATTGTAACTGAAAGTCATAATCTTTCAAAAACTCGAGTCAACGCCTCTATCTCATGTTCAACTCTTTCTGGTCGAACAGATACTTCAAACTTTTGTGGTCACTAAATACAGTAAATGTTGCCCCATAGAGAAAATGTCTCCATACCTTCAACGCAAACACCACTGCTGCTAGCTCCAAGTCATGAGTCGGATAATTCCTCTTATGCACTTTCAACTGCCTCGATGCATATGCCACAACCTTACGGTTCTGCATAAGTACACAACCCAATCCTTGATAAGAAGCATCACAGTACACATTGAAAGGTTCATTCGGATCAGGTAGAATCAAAACTGGTGAAGTAGTCAGTCGTCGTTTCAACTCCTGAAAACTTTCCTCACGGGCTTCAGTCCATACAAATGGTTGATTCTTTCGTGTAAGTTGGGTAAGAGGTCCTGCAATCTTTGAAAACCCTTCTATGAATCATCGATAGTAACCGGCCAATCCGATGAAACTACGGATCTCCGATACAGTCTTCGGTCTTTCCCACTCAACAACTGTCTCCACTTTAGAAGCATCAACTTCAATTCCATCTGCCGATATGACATGCCCCAAGAATTGTACTTCACTCAACCAAAATTCACACTTGGACAACTTGGCATATAGTTTATTTTCCTTCAAAATCTGGAGAACCACTCTGAGGTGTTCAGCATGTTCCTCCTGACTTCGAGAATAAATCAAGATGTCATCAATAAAGACAACAATAAACTTATCCAAGTACGAACGGAAAAGTCTGTTCATGAAATCCATAAATATTGCAGGTGCATTAGTTACACCAAAAGGCATCACTTGGTACTCATAATGCCCGTACCGAGTTCGGAACGCAGTCTTCGGGATATCCTCCACCTTTACACGTATCTGGTGATAACCAGAACGTAAGTCAATCTTAGAAAATATGGTGGCTCCTCGCAATTGATCCAGTAGATCATCAATCCTCGGTAGGGGATACTTATTCTTGATTGTAATCTTGTTCAGCTGCCGATAGTCCACACACACCCGAGAAGTCCCATCCTTCTTCTTTACCAATAACACCGGAGCTCCCAAGGTGATACACTTGGTCTCACAAATTGCTTTTCCAACAAATCTTCCAATTGCTTCTTCGGTTCGGCCAACTCTACTGGTGACATTCTCAGTAAGGTGCCATAGATATAGGTCCAGCTCCAGGTACCAAATCAATAGAGAATTCAATCTCTCTTTCCAGTGGTAATCCTGGTATATCTTCAGGAAACACTTCGGGAAATTCATTCACTACAAAGATATCCTTCAGAACATCTTTACAGTGAACCTCCAAGGAAGATATCAACAAATACCCTAGATCTCCTTCCTTTAAACAAGCTTCCACTTGAGTAGCCGTTAAGAATTTAGAATCCATAACCTCAGGGAAAACTAACGTCTTACTCGAATAGTCAATCAGAATATGGTTAGAGGATAACCAATCCATTCCTAAGATTACATTAATCTTAGAAAGAGGCAAACAGATCAAATCCACATGAAAGATTCTATCCCTAACACAAACAGGGCAATTCAAGCATACTTTTGTAGTTATCACAGGTTTATCAGTAGGAGTAACCACAGTCAAATCATATGGCAATGTAGTCACAGTCAATCCCAAACGCTCCACACAATCACATGCAATGAAAGAATGTGTTGCTCCCGAATCATATAACACTGTTAAAGGATTACCTTTAATGGCACACTCCTCTATTATCAAGTCCTCAGATTTAACGGCTTCCTCCCCGCTCATAGTATATACTCGACCACCCGCCTGTGGCCTTGCAGTGCGAACATTGCCCACTGATGGCTCTGCCTTCAACTGATCACAATCTCTGGAAAAATGTCCAAGCTTCCCACATCTATAACAGATCACCCCCTTATGCTGACAGTCCCTAGTAAGATGTCCTTTCCCACACTTAAAACATTTAAGTGCAGAAGTTCCAGTTGAAGCTGTCTTACTACCACTTGAACTTCCCCCAACTGACTGTTGTCGATTCTGACTTGCTGCTGGTTTAATGTAGGGCTTTTGTTGATAACGGTTGCCATCGCTACCCCTTCCTCGTTGGAACCGTGCTGGTCCAAAGTTTTTAGTCCTTACCGCCTGTTGATTATCGATCTCCTCAATCTTGTGACACTTGTCCAATAACACTGGAAATTGATCAATATCCACCATCGCTAAAGCTCTCTTGATGTCAAGCCTCAACCCCTCTTCGAATTTCCTACACTTCCATTCCTCATCTGGATGCATCTGAAAGTACCTCGAAAACTTAGACAAGCTTTCAAACCTTGCTGCATACTCGCTCACAGTCATTGCTCCTTGCCTCAGACTAAGGAACTCCATCTCCTTAGCATGTCGCACACTCGCTGGAAAATATTTTGCCAAAAACTTCTGTCTAAAGAGTTGCCATGTTACAATTCTTCCTTCAGCTTCAATTAATCTTCGAGCTCCTGCCCACCAGGCCTCTCCATCACCAACTAGCATAAACGTCGCGAAAGTAAGTTTTTGCTCATCAGTACAACCCATACCATCAAATATCTTCTCTAATTCCTTAATCCACAGATCAGCCTTCTCTGGATCAAACTTTCCATGAAACTTAGGCGGATTATTCCTTCGAAATTCTGACAAGCTATGAGCATCGTCAGTTGCTCTCTGATTCTGCTGGACAACAACTTCAGCGAACCTTTGTATACTATAGCTACAGCCATATTCTGATTGTCATTGTCGGCGTTCTCATATTCTGCTCTAGTATTAACACGCCCTCTTCTTCGTCCAGCCATTTCGTCTTTCTCAAGTCAACTGGACAACACAAATAATAGTTGAAATCAATCTTCCAGTAATATGGTTTCCTTTCCGACAAACAAACATAGAGAAACACGCAACTTAAACAAGACAGACCTAACCACAAACCCAAAAGACTCTAACTTGGGCTCTGATACCAGCTAATGTAACACCCACCTTAGGATGTCACATTTATGTTACATAATTACCAAATCAACCTTATTTAGATAACGTACTTTGTAGGGAAAAATACAAAGTTCAAAAATTCTTAATAACAAGAAAATAAACTTAGCAGAAAATAAAACATCACAGCATCATTACAAATAATTTACATCATTTATACATATCCAAGTCTCTTATTATACGTATACAAATTTCTAACACTATCATACTGTAAATATTACATACTAGTCACTCCAAAAATTTTAAACACTATTTACATTGACATCTTTGCCCAAGTACTACTAGGCAGCTGAGCCCTCAGAAGTAGCCGGACCCTCAGATGGGTCCTCCTCAGACTCCCAGGGTGGGGGAATTCCAACACGACGTAAAGTCCGGGGGACAAATGTCCGAGCGGACGATACGACACTACCCTCTCTAGGGGTGCGATAGTACGCTCCCTAGTGCTGCCTGATGGATATAGGGAACTCTAATTGTACATAAATAATAACAGAAAAGTAAGGGTTCCCTTTGTAGCCTACTCAGTCTAATATTTACATCTCCCAGATAATATATACTCTCTCTCTCAAGATCTTCAGTCCATGCCTCGTCCCCTCCGATGAATGTCAGTCTCATGTAACCCATGAAACTACGGATCTCCACTGCCATCAAAACTCGAAGTTCTCAACGGAATCTGGACCTTTCTCTACTTCTCGCTCTACGTCTGGCTCAGTGTCTTAACAACACATAAACATGATACAACATATACATACAAGAGGTGAGATCACCTATGCCAATACCAATATGGTAGCAATGAAGATAAACACATCCAAAATATCATACAGATGTCATACTATAATTACAGTTATACCATTAACCTTATATATATCATCAATTACACAGGAAATAAAACAAGAATTACGATTACACTATTTTCAATACTCAAGTATGCAATATTTTAATTATTACGAGCTATAATTACACATGAGTAAGAATTACAATGGTATATCCTCTATGAATGCAAATGTACACTAATTCAATATCCTATTCCATGGAGCTACAACTCAAGTCAGAGAGAATGACTGAAAAGATCTGTCGACACCAACATGCTTCAGACCACGTGCTCAATTTCTGCACATCTAGCATATGCACGACAGTCTTTATTGAATCATGATTAGGAATAGTGTCTCGGTCCGGATCATTGGTGTGTTGCATCGGTCTAACCCACGGTACAGAAGAGCTACCAACTGTCCATAGTAGGCAACCCGCACCCCAATGCCCCCAAGGTCAACAAGTGACCTACACTACGCTTATTGCACCCACTCAGGAGGTGTAATCTCTCCTAGGCAACTTGCCTTACACAGTCCTTTGGACCTTTCCAATGCATGTATTATGCACTATTCATAATTTCCATTATATCACATGTGCAGGGTTCATATAATAATTTAACAGTAGTATTACTGTAATTTAATTGCGTAGTCATATTTTCGTATTTTCTCACTTGCAACTCAATTCTGTCGCCTTTTCAAACCACATAATGTTTTTTCAATGTTTTCCAATCGCGTGAATATTTTTCATATGTTTTGAATCAGAATTACTGTTTTACTCATTTTAATACGGAAATTTATCGTATTTCTCTCATATTTGCAAAATAGTCCCTCAAAACACATAAATTACATTTTCGTCCCTCAAAACAGATTAATTATGTTTTCGTCCCTCAAAACACATAAATTACATTTTCGTCCCTCAAAATATAATATTTTCACTATAGTCCCTCAAAATTTTATATTTACATAATGACCCCATATTTCCATAATATTTCCAATTGAGCCTCTTCCTCATAAAATTTACCGTATAAATTTCACATACATACAGTATAAATTTTCTTTACAGTATATATTTCACATACATACATAATATCAGTTACTTAAGCATTTCAGCATACAGGCAAGCATTGAAATAAAATTATACCTCACAGATACTACACATACGAATATAAAAACACAAGAAAGCACATCCCAAATACAGTCCAAACATAGAAACACAAGTAGACACATCCCAAATACAGTCCAAGAATCTCAAACAATAGGTGAACAAATCCTTTAGGATTTTTCATCGAACAAACCATCCTCACACTACCAGAACATGGGTGGTAAGGTTGAGTCTCCCTCTTACCTCTTGAAGACAAGCTTTCTAAGCTTTCCTCCTTTCCTTGAAGCTTTGTTAATCTCCTAAACAAGCCCTAAAATTTTCAAGAAAATTAGTAAAGGATCATACAAGAATCAAGAGTGAAAACCATGGAGAAATCATGGTTAACAAAATAAAAAAAAAAATCAAACTTTGAATCATCAAATCAAAGCTTACCCTTTAGGAAAAGGTTGGAGAAGCTTTGAACAAGATAGGATAAGTTTGTGATAAAACCTTGTGAAGGAGAAATGATTAGAGTAGAATTTGAGTTAAAACAAACCAAGAGATGAATGTTTTAAAAGATGGATGGTATGGTTTGTAGGTGATGGCCGATTGGGAGAAAGAAGATGGAAGAGAGGGTGCGTGGTTTTCCTTGGCACTTTTAGAGAAATGACTTATGTTGGATAAGTATAAAAGCAAAAGGATGAGGACATACATGAAGGCTGCTGACCGTGTGTATTACTTGTGAAATTTGGAAGAATTACTTGAGTGATTATCTAATTTTTGAGTGCATGAAGACAGCTACCAGCCGTGTGACTTGTGAGGAGAAAATAAAGAAATTTATTTGCATAATTATCCACTCCTTCCACCTGCTGCCGTGAGTGAAATTGTGGGGATAAATAAAGAGATTTACTTGATTAATTGTCAAATCCTTCCAGCTGCTGCCATGAGCTGTTGCCGTGTGACTTGGGAGGAGAAAATGGAGAGAATTACTTGAGTAATTCTCCCATTTTACAGCTGCTGCCATGCTGTCTTGGTGTGACCGTGAATGACAATTTGCTTGAGTAAGTATCCATTCTTTAATTGCACAAGGATACTCACTTCTCATTGGTTACCATCTGGACTTTGCATGACATTTGAGTATTCAAATATTGCTTGGAAGCTTCTCTATTTCTGCTGGACCGTGCTGCTGCTGCTGCTGGACGTCTCCAATCTACTGCTGGACCGTCTCCATTCAGCTGCTGGACCGTGGCTGTTTAGGTAAGTTTAAGGTCCTTAATTCATTATTAATTCAAGCCTAATTACTAGTGAATTGATTAGTTAATTAATTAAGTTTAATTTCCTAACCATCCTTACTTAATCATCCAAGTATATAACTAATTTAGTTTAACATATTTAGCATGTATCATCACCTCTAATTAGAATTAGGATATTAAATTAAAGATTAAGTTATAACTAATCTCTAATTAAGTTAGTTTACTTAATTTCTTAATTAGGTAATTAGGTCAACTAAATTAAGGTTAATTAGTTTTCCTAAGCAAAAGTCAAGCAATTATTGTTGACTCAATCCTATCCATTGAAAATCAATTTGATTTCCTATCCATTAATTTTATCTATGGTAGATATTAGTTGATAGTTTTGGTAGGATTTGTTTTACACCATTGATTGAATCAATGGTGAAGATCAAAGCTTCTATTCAAGCTTCAAATCTAATGGTCCACAAGGAAGTCTAAGCTTCTTTCCTTGACCAATTCTCATTGGTTAGAAAAGTCCAACCATTTATTTTGACTATATCCTATTAGATCATTTTAATTTTAATTACAAGAAATATTCTAAACACATTTTCTATTAATTAAAACTTATCGGGTCCAACATTCATAGCAACGACTGCTATAAATATAATCACAGATATTTATCAGTACAATATTTTTATTTTTATAGATAGATTCTAAAATTTAAAAGATTATTTTCTGAGTCACTCGGATTCGAGTTTTGTAAGATCCCTCGTCTCCAAATGAAGCAGATCAGAATTTCCCCGGCCTGAAAATTATTATTTTCCCTGGCCAGGAGCAATCACACAAAATGATCAAATATGATCTCAGAATAGTCAAATTATTTTTATACCACACAGAAAATACAAAAAGTGTAATTCTGCTATTACTATTCATATAGTCAGAATTTGGGGTGTTACAGACCAAGAATACAGACATACCTCCGATCGTTCTCTCCGACTGTGTTTTGTGTCTAGCTCCATGGAGTAGGATTTTGACTATTGAGGGCACATGTGCATAGTGAGTCCATGAATTATCTGGCATACATTGTCATTATAATTGGAATTGTTGTCTTACTGTTGTATATATATAACTGCTTGGAACTACTTATTTGTTTACTTCTGCTATTCAATGCCTATGCTTATTATTTTGAAATATTATGTGGGTGCTTTGCGCCATTTGGTTTCTTGATGCTATGACTGGTAATGATGGTAGGATGTCTTACCTCTTTCTTGTACTTTTCTTGCTCTATGTAAATCTTTGGTTAAATACTGTAAGTGGGAACGAGGTTGGATTCTTTTACACTTTCTTGGTTTGACCCATTGTATCCGGTGATGTCGTCGCGAAGAGAATTTTATTGGTTCGTTCAAACTATGTTCATTGGTGGTGTCAAGACCTGGCAAGTCGACTGGACCGACAAGCGTATGCGACCTGCTGGGGATCTGACCTTGACCATGAAGAGGACTGCGATTGAAGACCTTATTCCATATTTCTCACTACACCGGTGAGCCCGGAGTTGCCTCACGCATTCGGGATTCGATGGAGTGCCCAACTCCTTAGTTGTAGATAGGGTGTGGGTAGTTGATATTTTATTTTGCATTACTTATATAAAAATGTAATTTGGGTATGTGTATGTTTTAAGGTTATTATCCAGACTTAAAGGTTGTAAATTGAGTACATTCTATAATTTATATTTTAATTAGCTGTATATGTAACTACTCATTCGTGGCTCCTATTTTCCTCATATGAGAAATGTTTTAATTTATTTGTAAGAGTTTGTTATTTGAAAATGTTAGCACGCCAAAATTTAGTGACCGTGACATAATGACGATTGTGCCGTGGTTATTAAATCGAGTGGTGTTGCATTAAGGTGGTATCAGAGCTCAGTTCATCCTGTTGAGCCGGGATATGGACTGACTATGCTTAGACATGTTAGAAGTTTATTTGTATGTTATGTGCTTCCTTGTCTCTTGAATTGAGATATTGGGAAAGGAAGGCATAGCTTGCCATAGGTTGAGTGTTGGTAGCTACTGTTGCACAGTTACATGATATTGAGTATTGGCCCACTCAATGTGTAATGTTCTGTGTCTACAGGAAACTATGACTTCACCTAGGCGTGTTAAGGCAATAAGAATTCTTTTAGAAAGAAGCTTAGCTAGTATGACTGAACTTGTTTAGGAATTGTCTGCATTTTCACCCTTGTGTGTTGTGTGACTCCTTATGTTTGGTTTCTGAAAGGAGACATTATTGTCTGAAATGGTTACTTGTCTCCACTGTGCCTGATTGTCTATTTCAAAGGAAGATAATGGCTCGCGAAAGACGCATGAGTAGGAACGTGGAACGCAACAACACAGGAGTGGATGCGACTATGGAAACGATGCAGGGAATGGCTGACGTAACAGTGCAACCGAATCAGAGGGCTGCACAACAGCAAGAATTGGAAGTAGAGGTTCGAAATTTGAAGGAAGAAAGTCGATTTTGGGGTAACTCTGGATTACTGAAGTTCCAAAGGAGGAATCATGGGAAGGCCAATCAGTTTAAGCAGAAACCGTATACACTACGACCAAGGGAGCAGCAGCGACATCAAACGCATCATGGTGGTGCGAGTGGTAGTAAGTCCAATCCAACTGTGGTACCACTATCAATGTGTAAGAAGTGCGAAAAGGACCACTTCACGAGGGACTATAAGATTGAAGGAAGAATTTGTTTCAAGTGCGGAAAACAAGGACATGTGTGGAGGGATTGTGCTTTACATGAGACAAAGCCTCCACATGCAATCAAAAGGGTAATCTGCTTCAAGTGTGGAAAGGACCATTTAACCAAGGATTGTACGAACGGTGGGATGATTTGTTTCAAATGCAGAGAGTTAGGACATGTGGCTAAGAACTGTACTTCACAAAGGACGAAGCCTTTTGTTAGTAATACACGCACTTCACAATCTCACAAAGAAAGGAGAGTTAATTTCTCTAGTATAGTATAAACATCTAAGACTGAAGACTTGAATGAGGGAGCTTGTACTACAACTGATGACCCTGTGATTTTACTGTATAATTCCGGGGGTAACCCATTTCTTTATGATGTATGAATGTAGGAATCCAGTAGGGATGTTTGTACCTTCGTTATTTTTTTGACTAAGTTATTTCTATTTTGGCTGCTAAGAACTTGTTGATGGTAGCCAAGTTGTTTAAAATTGTCCTATGACCTGTTGAAGACTGAATCTTTTGGTGATCTGATTTGTTCACTTCTTTTGCAAACTAGATGTAATGTTAACGATGGGATTGGTTATCTTCCAGCCATATTCTGTCGAAAATGCTTCAAGGAAATTCTAAGAGTTTATTTTTGGAATTGAGTTATTTGTATATTTACTTCCTTTCGACTCGAATGATACTATTCTCGTTTGTAAGTCTACTCTCATTACAACAAGTCTGTTTAAAACTACCCTATTATTGTTAGAAAGTGGAACCCCTTTTCCAATTCAACCATCTACTTTCTTCATGAATCAGCTCGATCTCAGTAAGAAATTGATCGTTTACTAAACGGGTCTCGTCATTCGATTTCAACGGAAACTTAGTGCTTCTTGAGACAAAAATTTCCTAGATGTGAATCAATGAAACTCACTCCTAAGTTTTATTGTATCATATCATACTCTTCGTTAGGCAGGTCCAGTGGTAAATCAAGTGATTTCCCTACTTTTCTTTCTAATCTTTATAACGTTTCTAGTATACTTCGATTGAGTAAATGTGTTCTCGAATCTAAACTATAACAATGTGCTAAGTGTAGCATGGTTAAATGAGAACTTACCCTATGAGACATCTGTTTAAATCAAGGAAAGATGATTTGGCAAATCAATTGAAGGACGCCGCTATTTTCTCCAAGATCATTTTGGATTCTTAACTATCATTAAGATCAATTGAGAAAAGGGTATATTTCCAAGGCAACTTTCTCTGATACGTAGTGAACACCACGGGTATTTCGTAATGTCGTTCCATGTAATGAACGCTTTGGTAGTACTCATCGATTACACAAACAAGACCTTTCTTCCCTATTGAGACAGAATTGTCGTGTTGTTCTTCAATTTCAGAAGAAGAATGAGGAGTTACGCTAGAAGCTGTTCAAGTACGAATTTCAGTTTGAGGCAGTTTAACTTTTGAGTCAAGTGATCTTTAAAAGAAGAAACTATTGGAGATCAGTCCTAAGTTGGAGTAGTTCTTCAATGGGACAAGTCAAAGACTATGTTGCAAATTCGTAACTTTAAAGGATCAGCTGAATAGTACGGGAGACTCACTGTAGAATTCTTCAAAATGACAATATTTCTCGTCTAACTCATGCATTGGAGTCAAGTTTGTAGGATTGGTACATATAAGGAAAGATTTTCAAGGGTTGAAAAGACACTCGACTACCTTGCCAACAATGATTCTGTCCAATCCCAATGAACTTTTTGAGATGCCTAGTGATGCTTCGCATTGGAAGTTTAGAACATGTGCTTGATCAGAATAGAAGGAATGGTAACGTACGCTTTAAGACCATCGAGAATACATGAGAAAGATTACCTTACACCAACTCAGAGTTAGCTTTGTAGTTGCATTGAAGATCTGGAAGCATTTTCTACAAGGAGAAATTCTCAATGCCTATAGTAATCTTAGGAGCCAAAGGTATTTTGTCCTATTGGAATGAATTAGATATGAGACAGAAACGATGATTAGAAGTTCCGAAAGATTTTGATTTTTCCATTTTGGTATAGTCCCAGAGGAGGCGAATGTCGTAGCGGATGCCTTAAGAAGAAGATAAGCTTAGTTGTCTACTACCATAAGCAAGGAGAATAAGCTCGATAGGGCCACCCAGTGATGAACAGTTGTTTGGAGAGTTGGCTGTTGGATGGCTGAAGACTTAAAGGGCGTAGAATCTTTTATTAATCGGCCTATGACGTCAACACATTTTTGCTCGATTATATAAGATGCTAAGTGGAAGGAAGCAACCTTATTGCCAGTGATTTAGATTGATGCAGCTGAAGATGTAATACGAGAACTAGGAGACAAAATGAAAGAAACACAGTCGCGTTTGTCCTAAGATATGATGAATTTCGAGGACAAAATTCCTTTTTAGAAAGGGAAGTGTTGTAACATCTCGAAAATTATTTATTTCATTATAAATAATTATTTTATAATATTTATGATTTTTAGGAATTTTTGTGGATTTTTCTAAATGATGAATATTTTAATATATTCTTCGTTTTACGTGTGCTCTGGGCGGAGCCGGGAAAATAGAATATTTTCCCTGAGGCTGGTAAACCTTGAACTGTCAACGTGTCGACGGGGGATCTTACTAAACCCGGGGCAGAGCACAATTTGCAAGGTTTGCGTTTTTCAAGATTTTATCTGATAAATAAAATCACTGTGTCATAAAATCATCTGATGAATAATAAAATATTATTTTCATCAACTGTAACTTTCATTCACTGAGAAAATAATTCTAACAGTGTAATCAAATCATCTGTCAAATGTACTTAATTGAGGAGACAAGCTTACTATGCACTTTATCGAGAAGCGCACGAAGCTTCTCAAGGAAGCTTCAAGGAAACTTCTAGGAAACTTCCTTCCCAGCCACTATTCACTCTCTCTCTCCTCCCATTTTTGTGTAGCACGTCTGACTATAGGGGGAGCATATTTCACTTTTTCTCACATTTTCCCTCCTCCCAATACGCAGCTCACTGTTCACTCATCTTTCTCTCTTCTCTTTCACCCCACAGCAGCAACACCGTCCACCCACACCTCCATTTTGTACTTCAAAACCGTCACACTCCTTGCACCATTCTGTGTTGGAGGACCACCATCATTGAGGAAACCATCTTCAAAGTTCTGCATTTTCTCCATCTCTATTCTCTTACGTCTTTGAAGCTTAAAGGTTGGAGCTTTAAGGTAAAGCTCTTAGCTTTTTCTCCCTCTCTTCTCTTTTTCGTAACCCACTGTTATTTTGATGACCATGGGGATTCATTTCAATATTGGGTCCTGATTTTGCAAGTTTAAATGTTTAAGGATTCCTAGAAGCTGAAAACGAAATCTTGACCAAAAAGGAGCAACCTTTCTTTATGCTTCTCTAAGGTAAGAGGAAGACACTCCTCCTCAACCTCTTTTAGCATTTGGGGACGTTGTTTGTGATTGGTACTGAGAGTCATCTTTGTTTACATGTTGTTGGTGATATATATATGCTATTTGATTGTTTGTGTGTTTTGATATATATCTGGATGTATTGGAACGTGTAATATGGAAGGGAATGACTTCCAACTGGTTCTCGGATGGTCATGGTGTTGAGCCCAGAAATTTGGAAATTTCATGTGAAAACTAGTAACAGTATGAACTCCAGGCCAAACCCGTCGAATATGATATCCTAATCATCTAATGAAATGTTAAAATCCATCGAGTATGAACTCCTGGCCAAACCCGTCGAATATGATATCCTAATCATCTAATGAAATGTTAAAATCCGTCGAGTATGAACTCCTGGCCAAACCCGTCGAATTTGATGTCTTGATCACTTAGTAAAGTTAAAATCCATCGAGTATGAACTCCTGGCCAAACCCGTCGAATTTAATGTCTTGATCTCTTAGTAAAGTTAAAATCCGTCGAGTATGAACTCCTGGCCAAACCCATCGAATTTGATGTCTTGATCACTTAGTAAAGTTAAAATTCGTCGAGTATGAACTCCTGGCCAAACCCGTCGAATATGATATCCTAATCATTTAGTGAAATGTTAAAATCCGTCGAGTATGAATGCCAAATCCGTCGAGTAGAGTTCTGACCACCTTGGAGAAATTTCTCCAAAATCCGTCGAGTAGAGTTCTGAACCTTCAGTAGGGAAACTTCTCCAATGTGAATATCCGTCGAGTTAGGATGCCAATATCCGTCGAGCAGAGTTTCTGACATTTAGTAGAGAAACGTCCACAATGTGCAAATCTGTCGAGTAGAGTTTCTAACCATTTAGGAGAGAAACTTCTCCACTGCCAAATCCGTCGAGCTAGAGTGACAAACCCGTCGAGCAGAGTTTCTGACCACTTAGGAGAGAAACTTCTCCAAAGCCAAATCCGTCGAGTTTGAATGTCAACATTCGTCGAGTGACATATCCATCGAGTAGATTTTCTGTCCGTTTAACAGAAACTTCCCAATGTCAATATTCATCGAGTTTGAGTGTCAATATCCGTCGAGGGACATACCCGTTGAATTTGATCTTCTGACCGTTTAGTAGAGGAACTTCTCCAGATCCTTCAAATTTGAGTTTTTACCATGGTGTTTTCATCGGTTCGACAGTTTTTGATCTCCGTTCGACAGAACCTCCATCCGACAGAAATTGATTTTTAGCCAATCTTGTTATAAAATGTTCTCCCCTCTTACATCCTTCTGTCATGTTATTTTTCGTCGAATGGCAGCCTCAATTTTCCACTAAATGCATTGTCTCCATCGAATTCACAAGTATGGTTTATCACCCAATACCTAGCAATTAAATCTGTGACTTTGTTGGTGATTTTGACCGTGTATCTTCCTGGACTCAAAACCCTTGGACTAATAAAAGCATATTAATCATAAATAATTGGATGACTAGAAATTAATCAGGGATTCATAAACAGGGAAGAACATGAGTATGGGTGAGCTTGTGAGGCACATAATGAATTTAAATAGTTGACTTATATCATGACTATGAATGGAAATTGTGGTTATCCTTAAAATGTACTATTGGCTTGTTGTGGATCCGTGAATGGGATCAATTCTTGTTAATTAAATGATATGACATACATTTGAAGCATGATGGACCTAGTTGGTCATGAAGAGTATGATTGTGTCATGCATTGAACAAAAAAAAAGAAAGAGATTTTTCGTTGGACTTGGTTAAGGCCGGTAGCCTAGGAGTTGAACTTACACCTTTGTGCGGGTGCGAATAGACAAGTGTAGGTTACTTGTTGACCTTGGGGCGTCGGGGTGCGGGTACCTCACAATGGGCAGCTGGTAGCTCTCTGTCTGTGGGGCAGACCGATGCAAACACACTGACGATCCGGACCGAGACGCTGTCCTATGTCGAGATCTGTGTAGAATGTCTTGTAAAATGCCATGATGTACATAATGATAATTTGAGAATTTTAGCACTTGAGGGCCTAGGCAGCCAAGAATACAGACATACCTCCTGATCGTTCTCTCCGATTGTTTTGTGTCTAGCTCCATGGAGTAGGATTTTGACTATTGAGGGCACATGTGCATAGTGAGTCCATGAATTATCTGGCATACATTGTCATTATAATTAGAATTGTTGTCTTACTGTTGTATATATATAACTGCTTGGAACTCGCTTATTTTTTACTTCTACTATTCAATGCCTATGCTTATTATTTTGAAATGCTATGTGGGCGCTTTGCGCCGTTTGGTTTCTTGATGCTATGACTGGTAATGATGGTAGGATGTCTTACCTCTTTCTTGTACTTTTCTTACTCTATGTAAATCTTTGGTTAAATACTGTAAGTGGGAACGAGGTTGGATTCTTTTACACTTTCTTGGTTTGACCCACTGTATCTGGTGATGTCGTCGCGAAGAGAGTTTTATTGGTTCATTCAAACTATGTTCACTGGTGGTGTCAAGACCTAGCGAGTCGACTGGACCGACAAGCGTATGCGACCTGCTGGGGATCTGACCTTGACCATGAAGAGGACTGCGATTGAAGACCTTATTCCATATTTCTCACTACACTGGTGAGCCCGGAGTTGCGTCACGCATTCGGGATTCGATGGAGTGCCCAACTCCTTAGTTGTAGATAGGGTGTGGGTAGTTGATATTTTATTTTGCATTACTTATATAAAAATGTAATTTGGGTATGTGTATGTTTTAAGGTGATTATCTAGACTTAAAGGTTGTAAATTGAGTACATTCTATAATTCATATTTTAATTGGCTGTATATATAACTACTCATTCGTGGCTCCTATTTTCCTCATATGAGAAATGTTTTAATTTATTTGTAAGAGTTTGTTATTTGAAAATGTTAGCACGCCAAAATTTAATGACCGTGACATAATGACGATTGTGCCGTGGTTATTAAATCAAGGGGTGTTGCAGGTATAATCCCAAAAACTAACAAAAAATTTATAAGAATTTCTTTATTCCCTCAAGTGCATCAACAAGTCCTTTTATAAAGTGCTTTCATTGTGGCAAGAAATGACATAGTGCTTCAACTTGTAATGTAAGAAAAAATATCAATAACAAGATAGGGACTAAAATGGTTTGGATCCCCAAAGACACTTTGCCAAAAACTAACACACAAGGACCCAAGAAAATTTGGGTACAAAAAGTCAAAATTGAAGTGTGTTGTAAGTGTGCTTGAAGGCCAAGAGCTAACTTTGGTATCTTAAAAAGAGCTATTACAAAGCACAAGAACAGGAAATACTCCAAGTTCTCTTCTTTGTCTCCAAGAAGCTTGGAGTTGCAATCTTTGGAGAAGTAGAGAGTTTTTTTTTTTTTTGCAATAACATGCCTTAAATAATACTTTTCTAACTTTATGTCTTGAAAGTGTTTCTACATGTTAATATGCTAGAAAAGTATGCCTCTTATTTAAATTCACATATTTGATGATAACATCTTTGTTCTTGATTTTTTTATCATGACTTAACATGAGTGTTTGTGTTAGATATCTTTATCTTGGTTTTATCCCTTTCTAACATGATCCCTGGTTGATTTAAAATGCCTAGTAAGAATTAAGAATTTTTTATCATTACTTCCTATTCTTATTTGGCATGCATAATTGAATTTTTTAATTATCATGGATGCATATTAAAATGTGTAATCTTTTGGACTGTTCTAAATCTTTTGGGCTAGTTAAAATACTATTTTTGATATGTTTATTCAAATAGAGAAGTGTTCTATTCGAATAGAAACTCCCTGTAGCTCCCAAAATTTGTTGGTTCGTATGTTTTATTCAAATAAGGCATACCTTATTCGAATAATGCTTGATAGAAGCGTTCCCAAAATTTTGATCTTTTTTGTGTTATTCGAATAACAACATTGTTATTTGAATAAAGCTTAGCAGAAAGCCATGTTTAGGTGCTTTGTTATTCGAATAACAACACTGTTATCCAAATAACGCTTGGTAGAGAGCCAAGACATTTGAGCTACCACGTTGTTATTCAAATAACGTGGTTGTTATTCAAATAAAATGTGGGTTATAAATGGGGTTCTGCGCGTTCTTTCCCTCATTTCTCAACTTTCCTTTCTTCCTCTATTATTTTCTCTTTGTGCCTCCTCTACCCATTAGCCACCCTTCACCCAAAAATCTCCATTTTTGAACCTTGCATTCTCACACCTCTCTCTCTCTCTCTCTCTCTCTCTCTCTCTCTCTCTCTCTCTCTCAAACTACCATCCTCACGCCCTAAACACCATACCCAAACACTTAAAGCTTCATCCATGGCTTCCTTCTCCAAACGACCTAGAACCAAGAGCGCTCCCTGTAACAACCCATTGGACATTCAAAGACTCTCCTCCAATGAGAACGATCTGGCTCACTTCAAAAATGATTTCTAGAATAGAGATCTTGTGCAACCAAAGCACATTGATCTAGCGTTCTTCAAAAAGGTAGGAGGGTTTGATTTTCTGGATCACCAAGGCATGCTAAAACTTTGCTGCTACAAGGATACCATCTTCCTGAACCTCGTGAAGATGTTCTACTGCAATCTGAGGTTAGATGGTATTAACATCATCTCTGATGTCAAAGATCAGCAGATAGTGATCACTCCTACTGACTAGTTAGAAATGTTCAGGATAAGCGCTACTGGCACCGCCATTGAAGAAGATAGCAGGCCCTACGTTAAGGACTGCAAGAAGGAAGATGCTATCCCTCTGATTGTGAAACCTAGGATGCAGTTGCCTAATGTTAGCTTGAAGAGTGGAATGGTCAAGAGTCAGGATAGGCTGCTCCATTATGCGTACACATATATTCTTGCCCCTCACGGTAGCAACTACGCCTATCTGACCGAAGACGATATCTTCATGGTTTGGGTCTGTAACATCCCGAAATTGCTTATTTCATTATAAATAATCATTTTATAATATTTGTGATTTTTGGTGATTTTTGTGAAATTTTCTGCAAACGTTGAATATTTTAATATATTTCTCGTTTTGCGTATGCATGAATGGAGCCGGGATAACGAAATGTTCTCCCGAGGCCGGTAAACCTTGAACTTGTCAATGCGTCGACGGGGATCTTACTAAACCCGAGGCCGGCACGCTTGCGAGGTTTGCTAAACCTTGAAAAATGCAAACCTCGCAAACTGTGCCTGGCCTCGGGTTTAGTAAGATCCCCCGTCGACGCATTGACAGCTTCAAGGTTTACCACCTCGGGAGAACATTTCGTTATCCCGGCTCCGTCACATACATACGCAAAACGAAGAATATATTAAAATATTCAACGTTTGCGTAAAAATTTCACAAAAATCACCAAAAATCACAAATATTATAAAATGATTATTTATAATGAAATAAGCAATTTTCGGGATGTTACAACACTCCCTTCTAAAAGGAATTTCGTCCTCGAAATTCATCATATCTTAGAACAAACGCGATGTGTGTTTCTTTCATTTCGTCTCTTAGTTCTCGTGTTGTATCTTCGCCATTGCATTAATCCAAATCACAGTAATAAGGTTGCTTCCTTCCCCGAGCATCTTATATTAACGAGCAAAAATGCGTTGACGTCATAGGCCGATCAACAAAAGATTTTACGCTCCTTGAGTCTTCACCATCCAACGCCCAACTCCCAAAACAATTGTACACCGGCATGAGTGTCTCTATCGAACTTACTCTTCTTGCTCACTGTAGTAGACAACTAAACGTATTTTCTTCCTAAGGCGTCCTCTACGACATTCACCTCTTCTGATATTATACCAAACCAAAAATCAAAATCTTTTGGAACTTCTAATCATCGTTTCTGCCTTATATTCAACTCATTCTAATAAACCAAAATACCTTTGGCTCTTAAGATTACCATAGGCATTGAGAATTTCTCCTTGTAGAAAATGCCTCTAGACCTTCAATGCAACTACGAGCTAATTCAATAGTTGGTGTAAGGTAATCCTTCTCATGTATTCTTGATTTTCGCTAAGCGTACATTACCATTCCTTCTATTCTGATTAAGCGCACGTTCTAAACTTTCAATGCGAAGCATCACTAGGTATCTCGAAAGTTCATTGGGGTTGGCGAGAATCATCTTTGGCGAAGAAATCGAGTGTCTCTTCAATCTTTGAAAATTTCCCTCGTATACATCACCCATACAAAACCATTCTCAAGAATCTGCAGTTGAGTCCCCATACTATTCAAATGATCCTTTAAAGTTACAAATCTGCAATACACTTTGTCTGTCCCATTGAAGAATTGCTCCAACTAGCGATGGATCTTCAATAGTTCCTTCTTTTAAAGATCACTTGACTCAAAAGTTAAACTGCCTCAAACCGAAATTCACACTTGAACAGCTTCTAGCGTAACTCCTCGTTCTTCTTCTGAATTTGAAGAACAACAAGACAATTCTGTCTCAATAGGGAAGAAAGGTCTTATTTGTGTAGTCAATCATTACTGCCGAAGTGTTCATTACTTGGAACGACATTACGAAATACCCGTGGTATTCACTACGTATCAGAGAAAGTTACCTTGGAAATATACCCTTCTCTCAAATGATCTTAATGATAGTTAAGAACCCAAAATGATATTGGAGAAAATAACGGCGTCCTTCAATTGATTTGCTAAATCGTCTTTCCTTGATTCGAACAAATGTCTCATAGGGTAAGTTCTCACTTTGTCGTGCTACGCTTAGCATGTTGTTATGGTTCAGATTCGGGAACACATTTACTCAATCGAAGTATACTAGAAACGTTATAAAGGTCAGAAAGAAAAATAGGAAAGTTACTTGATTTACCACTGGGCCCGCCTAACGAAGAGTATGATATAGTCTAATAAAACGTAGGAGTGAGTTTCATTAATTCACATCTAGGAAATTTCTGTCTCAAGAAACACTTAGTTTCCATTGAAATTGAATAACGAGACCCGTTTAGAAAACAATCAATCCCCTTCCTGAGATTAAGCCTATTCATGAAGAAAGTAGGTGATTGAATTGGTAAAAAGGGTTTCAATTTCTAACAACAATAGGATAGTTCTAAATAGACCTATTGTAATGAGAGTAGTCTTACAAACGAGAACAGTATCATTCGAGTCGAAAGGAAGTAAATACACAAACAACTCAATTCCATAAACGAACTCTTAGAATTTCATTGGAATATTTCAACAGGATATGGTTGAAAGATAACCAATCCCTTTTGTTAACATTATATCTAATTTGCAAAAGAAGTAAACGAATCAGATTACCAAAAGATTTAGTCTTTAACAGGTCGTAGGATAATTTAAACAACTTGGCTACCATCAACAAGTTCTTAGTAGCCAAAATAGGAATAACTTAGTCAAAAGATAACGAAGGTATGAATATCCCTACTGGATTCCTACATTCATACATCATAAAGAAACGGGTTACCCCCGGAATTATACAGTATAACCACAGGGTCATCCATCGTAGTACAAGCTTCCTCGCTTAGGCCGTCAGTCTTGGACGTTTCCACTCCACTTGAGAAATTAACTCTCCTTTCTTCGTGAGATTGTGGAGTGCGTGCATCACCAACAAAAGGCTTCGTCCTTTGCGAAGTACAGTTCTTAGCCACATGTCCTAGCTCTCTACATTTGAAACAAATTATCCCACCGTTCGTACAATCCTTGGTTAAATGGTCCTTTCCACATTTGAAGCATTGCCCTTTTGATCCTGCATATGGAGGTTTTGTCTCATGTAAAGCACAATCCCTCCACACATGTCCTTGCTTTCCGCACTTGAAACAAATTCTTCCTTCGATCTTACTGAGTCCTCATGAAGTGGTCCTTTCCGCACTTCTTACACATTGACAATGGTACCACGGTTGGATTGGACTTACTACCACTGTACCTCCTTCAAGCATTGGTTGTCGCCGTTGTCCCCTTGGTCGTAGTATATACGGCTTTTTAAACTGTTTGGCCTTCCCACGGTTCCTCCTTTGGAACTTCGGTAATCCAGAGTTACCCCAAAGTCGACTTTCTTCCTTCAAATTTCGAACCTCAACTTCCAATTCCTGCTGTTGTGCAGCTCTCTGATCTTGGCATGTAGTTACATTAACCATTCTTTGTATTTCTTTGGTTGCCTCAGTTGTGTCATCATTGTCACTCCCTGCGTTCACGCGCTTATATTTACCTCGAATCATTGTCTTCCTTCAAGAACAAACAAGTCAAGTAATAAGGGGAAATCAAAAGCATTCATTCCAAATAATATTGTCTCTTTTCGGAACCCAAGCACAAAAGTCACATAACCCAATCAAGACAAACTCAAAAGACTATAACTTGAGCTCCTTCATTCTGCCTTCTACGGCGCAATCTCCAGTAAGTCTTTGACTCCTATGTAGCTCCTCGAACCAAACTTATGCCAGATACTCCTTTCCAAAGAGAATCGATTTTCGAAAACCTCTTGGACACCTCAGTCCACTAACCTTGCAAGTCTTATTCAACTACCCTTTTTCTAACCCATAGGCTCAAACAATTCTAGAGGTAACACTACAAAGGTGTAAATGCAAACAAGTCCTAAGCAAGTTCAGTCATCTTAGCTGAGCTTCTTTCTAAAGAACTCCTATTACCTTAATATGCCAAGGTGAAGTCATAGTTTCCTATAGTCACAGAACATTACACATTGAGTGGGCCAATACTCAATGTCACGTAATCAGTGCAACAGGAGCTACCAATACTCAACCTACGGCAAGCCATGCCTTCCTTTCCCAACATCTCAATCAAGAGACAAGGAAGTACACAACATACAAAAACTTCTAACATGTCTTAGCATAGTCAGTCCATACCCCGGCTCAACAGGATGAACTGAGCTCTGATAACCATAAAATGTAACACCCCTCGATTTAATAACCAATGCACAATCGTCATTATGTCACGGTCACTAAATGTCGGCGTGCTAACATTGTCAAACAACAAATTTACCATAAATATTAAACATTTCTCATATGAGGAAAATAGGAGCCACGAATGAGTAGTTACATATACAACCAGTTAAATTATGAATTATAATATGTACTCAATTTACAACATTTAAGTCTAGATAATTGCCTTGAAGCATACATGTACTCAAAAATACACTTTATATAGGTAATGCAAAATAAAATATAAACTACCCATAATATATCTACGACTAAGGAGTTGGGCACTCCATCGTATCCCGAATGCGTGAGGCAATTCCGGGCTCACCGGTGTAGTGAGAAATACAAGATAAGGTCTTCAATCGCAGTCCTCTTCATGGTCAAAGTCAGATCCCCAGCATGTCACATACGCTTGTTGGTCTAGTCGACTCTACAGGTCTTGGTATCAAAGCGAACACAATTCGAACAAACCCCAAAAAGAGCTCCCATCGCGACGGCATCACCAAATGCAGTAGGTCAAACCAATAAAATCCAAAGGAATCCAACTTCATTCCCACTTATAGTCTTTAACCAAAAATTAACATAGAGCAAGAAAAGTACAAGAAAGAGGTAAGACATCCTACCATCATTACCAGTCATAGCATCAAGAAACCAAACCAAGAAGGCGCCCACATAGCATTTATGATAGCAATAATGGTAATAAACATTTAGTAGCAGCTTATAATCAACCGAGACAGCTCATATATATATATATGGATATATCGAGAATACAACAGCTTCCAATTATAATAACAATGTATGCCGATAATTCATGGACTCACTATGCACATGTGCCCTCAATAATCAAGATCCTACTCCATGGAGCTAGACACAAAACAGTCGGAGAGAATGATTCAGGGAGACATGCCGATCTCGTCAACCATAAAAACAAGTGCTTTTCGAAAAATAATCACTCATTTTGCGCAACAAGGCTTTATACAAATGCGACATTCTCACAAGATCTCGATATAGGATCAGTGGCCGCTTAGGATCGTCGGTGCGTGTGTATCGGTCTGTCTCCACGGTCCGGAGGAGCTACCATCGCCCTCGCGAGACGCCCGCGCCCGACGCCCTCAAGGTCATCTACAGACCCCACGTGTCTATTCGCACCCGCACTAAGGTGTGATTCAACTCCTAGGCAACTCGGCCTTAACAAAGTCCAGCGGACATTCTCGTTCTTTTGTGCAATGCATGACTCTATCATGCTTCTCATGACAACTCGGTCAATCATGCCTCAAATGCATGTCATATGATTTATCCACAATGCATACAGACTCTATGCATAATCATGTATGATCATTATTACATACTATTCCATCATGCGTCACAATTTGCCCAAGTAAGAATTAACCCAATCAATGGTCACCCACATGGACCCACAATAGCATGATATTGTTGTTAAATAAATTAATACATTTTAAAGCGTATTATGAATTCTTACTTAGGTTTAGCTTTACTTACAGAGTTTGTCTCTAAAGGAATTCTCGTAGTTAACTTAAATCCTCTTAGGTAATTTATTCATATGCCCTTAGAAGGTTATTCTAAGATCTCAAAATCTCACACTCTCACGTTCTTCCCTGTTTATGCACCCCTAAGTAATTTCTAGTCATCCCATTTATTATTAATCAATATGCCTCTATTAGTCCCAAGGTTTTGGGTCCAGGAAAATACACGGTCGGAATCACAAACTGAGTCACAGATTTCAATTACTAGGTGTTGGGTGATAGGTATACTTTTGAATTCGACGAAGACAATACGTTTTATGAATAATTGAAGCTGCCATTCGACGAAGAATAATGTAACAGAGGAGGAGGAAAGAATGGGAAAACATTTTATAATAGGATTGGCAAGAAATCAATTTCTGTCGGATGGGGTTCTGTCGAACGAAGATCAAAACTGTCGAACCCTCCAGAGGGTCAGCAAAAGCCTCAATTCGACGGGTATAGGTGTCGACGTTGGAGAAAATCTCCCAAGTGTCGAACCGATGAAACACTGGTCGAAATCTCTAATTTCGACGGGTCTGGAGAAATTCATCTACTCGACAGGCATTGTCTCTCAAACTCGATGATTATTAACTTTGGGGCAGTTTCTCCTAAGTGTCCAAGGACTCTATTCGACGGATTTTGGTCGGAAGATCAATCTCGACGGACATGATCGGGGTTCATACTCGACGGATTTGACATTGTGTTTAGTGGTCAAAGATCTAAACTCGACGGATTTTCACTTTGTGTTTGGTGGTCAGAAATCTAAACTCGATGGGTTTTGACATTCGACGAAAATGGTCAGAAGTCTAAACTCGACGGATTCTAACATTTTACTAA
Organism: Ormosia semicastrata; assembly: GCA_029884595.1. Classification (NCBI taxonomy): domain Eukaryota; kingdom Viridiplantae; phylum Streptophyta; class Magnoliopsida; order Fabales; family Fabaceae; genus Ormosia; species Ormosia semicastrata. Next base: position 20,365,790 of record JAQQTO010000042.1, on the reverse strand, counting down.
GTGATCAAGGTATCAAATTCGACAGGTTTGGCCAGAAGTTCATACTCGACAGATTTTAACATTTTACTAAGTAATTAGGATATCAAATTCGACAGGTTTGGCCAGAAGTTCATACTCGACGGATTTTAACATTTTACTAAGTAATTAGGATATCAAATTCGACAGGTTTGGCCAGAAGTTCATACTCGACGGATTTTAACATTTTATTAAGTAATTAGGATAACAAATTCGACAAGTTTGGCCAGAAGTTCATACTCAACGGATTTTAACATTTTACTAAGTAATTAGGATATCAAATTCGACAGGTTTGGCCAGAAGTTCATACTCGACGGATTTTAACATTTTACTAAGTAATTAGGATATCAAATTCGACAGTGTTTGGCCGAAGTTCATACTCGACGATTTTAACATTTTACTAAGTAATTAGGATATCAAATTCGACAGGTTTTCACATTCGACGTATTTTGGCCGAGATTCACACTCTTACCGCTTTTCTCATTAAGTTTCCAAATTTCTTGGCCTACACCGTAACTATCCGAGAACCAATCTGGGACTCATTCCCTTCCTTATTCCACGTTCCAATACATCCGATATATATATATATTCAAAACTCAAACAATCAAATAGCACGATGCAATACAAAACAACATACAAAAGTAGAATGACCCTCAACACCAATCACAGACGTTCCTAAATGCTAAAATAGGTTGAGGAGGAGTGTCTTCCTCTTACCTTGGAGAAGCACAAAGAAAAAGCTGCTCCTTTTTGGTCGAAATCACGTTTTCGGTTCCTAGGAGATCCTTAAAGTTCCAACCTTTAAGCTTCAACAAAGGGGAGAAGATGAAGATGAAGAAAATGTAGGACCTTGGAGATGTTTTCCTCGGATATGGTGGTTCTCCAAACACGAAATGGTCTTTGGGAGTGTGACGGTTTTGGAAGAACAAAACGGAGGTGTGGGTGGATGGTGTTGTTCTTTGTGGGGTGAAAGAGAAGAGAGAAAGATGAGTGAATAGTGATCTGCGTGAGGAGAGTGACCAGCGTGAATGAGGAGAATGGGAGAGAAATGAATTAGACCCCTTAATTCAAACGTGCTGCACAAAATAGGAGGAGAGAGAAATAATAAAATAATAGTTGGAAGAAGCTTCCTTGAGAAGCTTCGCGCGCTCCTCGATAAAGTGTATGGTAAGCTAGTCTCCAAATTAAATACATCTGATAGATGATCAATTACACTGTAGAATTATTTTCTCAGTGAATAAAATTACAAGTGATGAAAATAATATTTTATTATTCATCCGATAATTTTATGATACCGCGATTTTATCTAGCAGATAAAACCTTGAAAAATGCAAACCTCGCAAACTGTGCCTGGCCTCGGGTTTAGTAAGATCCCCCGTCGACGCATTGACAGTTCAAGGTTTACCAGCCTCAGGGAGAACATTTCGTTATCCCGGCTCCGCTCAGTGCATACGCAAAACGAGAAATATATTAAAATATTCAACATTTGCAGAAAATTTCACAAAAATCACCAAAAATCACAAATATTATAAAATGATTATTTATAATGAAATAAGCAATTTTCGGGATGTTACAGGCTTTGCTGACAAATCAAGCACCTAACTCCTCCACCATCGAACACATACTTCTAGGATTGGTAGTTAACAGGATCCTTATTTTGGTTTCTCGCTTGTATTGGCTATTTTGATGCAAATGTATATGTAATTGGCCAAATTATTTCTATGAACGAAATGCATTTATTATTGCTTATCAATTACTTTGATGAACTACATCTTATTTTTGTTTGGGCCTGTATTTATGTGATCAATTTACTGCCTTAAATAAAAATAACATGCTAGACTTAATTGAATATCATTTGCTTATGCTTTGGCTTTCTTTTGCCTAATCTTTTTTATCATAACAAAAGGGGGAGAAAAAGCTAGAGTTCTCACATTTTGAGAATGTCTTTGAGAAAATATAGGATAATATAAACCGGATACTAGGATTCCAAAAATAAGGGGGAGCTGCGCATATCTCTAAATTAAATTAACCTCTTATGAAAAAAAGGGGGAGTAAGGCTCTCTAATGACCTTGTGAATTCCAATTTATGAAACTAACTCTTTTCTCAATGTTTATTTGTCATCATAAAAAAAGGAGAGAATGTAATTCGCTATTGACCTTTGAAGACTTTGTTTTGATAATAACAAACATAAAGATATTGCAAGATCAAGTCCAAGACTTTCAAGAATAGCTTTAAGACTTAGATCATTGTGAAAATGTATAAAGTGGCTCACACTAATGCTCTAAAAATTATTTTTCAAAGAACCCAAATAGCACACATGTTTTCAAGGCTTCAAAATGGTTTTGGCTTTCCAAAGAAACAACCACTAAGTACTCAAAAGCTTATTAGATCATTTGGAATCAATTGGCAATGTTTAAAAACTGTTTGGAATATTTTTCAAATAGATTTATTCGAATAACGTTTAAAACGAGCCTTGGTGCTTTAGCCTTATTTGAATAACAATATTGTTATTCGAATAACGTGTTTCTGTTGACACATTTTTGAAGAAACCAGTTTCGAATGGTTTATTTGAATAACAAATGTGTTATTCGAATAACACATTCCAGAGACAAAATTGCCTTCGCACTATTTGAAGCTTTATTCGTATAACAAAGTTGTTATTCGAATAAATGCATATTCCAAAAAAAGGAATTAACAGCTAGTTTGAAGCAATTAATGCTCCAACCAACCCCCAATGGCTATAATCTTTAATGGGCTATAAATACAAGTTGTTTCACAATCATTTCATTAAATACTCTATTTTGAGCTTCGAAGTGTGAATCCATATACCCATTGGGCTTCAATTTATAATATCTACTCTTTTAAGAGATTATCTTTCTATCTTTCTTTGATTTCTTGTAAAGAGAGTGAGGTATCTCTTTAGAGAAAAGGGTGAGGTATTCGTTGACTGTAAAGAAGGTGAGGTATCCCTCAAAGGTTGTAAAGGGTGAGATATCCCTGTTTTGAGGCTCAAGCACAAAGGGTGAGGCATCCCAAAGGTGTGTTGAGTGCTCTCAATTGTAAAGGTTGTCAAGCACCTGTTCAAGCTTGAAGGTTTAGTGGAAAATCTCGGGTGGTTCACTTGAGGACTGGACGTAGGTTGCAATGGGTGGTTGAATTAGGATAAATCCTTATGTTTGCTCTTCTAAACTCTATCACTCTAGTTTGTACTTTAATCTTATATGATTGTGTGAATACTTTCTATCTTGGCTTATTTATTTATGAGTGAAGTGATCAGTCACATCCATCTATTCACTTCAATTAATCAATATCTTCAATAAAAATTGATATACAAGTGTTTTGTGAAAGATTTGCAAAATGTTTTTATAAACTCAATTCACCTCCCTCTTGAGTTTGAAGTCACTTGGTAACAAAGCTCACACAAAATTGTGAAGGAAAAAAAAACTCTCTTCATTCTTCTTCCTTTTTTCTTTTTTCAAAATCTTTCTATGACAAAATGCAAAACTCATGCTAAGGTGCAATGAAAATGGTCTTTTTTTTTAAATGAAAGAAATGGATGTTATGCCAACATTTAATTTTCAATAACCTCATGAAAGACCCAACAATAATAATTTTACTTCATTTCTCAAATCAAGCTCAAAATATTTTATGAAAATTGAAAAATGTAGTTCATCATATTACTGGACTAAACAATATTGCCAACCCAAAGATTTTTTAATGCATGAGATACATGAAATGAGTCTTTTTTTTCTTACTCGAAAAGTGAAGTTATTAATGTATAAAATGCCTGAAATGAGCTTTTTTTTTGTCAACCCAAAAAATTTATTAATGTATGAGATGTATGAAATGAGTTTTTTTAACCTAAAAATAAAAAATATATATATTATTAATGTATGAGATGCATGAAATGATTTCTTTTTTGTTAACCCAAAAAATTTATTGATGCATGAGATGCATGAATGAGTTTTTTTTGGTTGACCTAAAAGATTTATTGATGCATGAGATGCATGAAATGAGTTTTTTTTTTTTTTGTTGAAGGGAGATATGCCCCCATGGCCCTATTGTGTCCTAAAATGGTAAAATATAAGGGTATATACCACTAAGGTCATGACCCTAACTTGGATAGCCACAAAGGTCATACTATCAATGCGTAAACAAGACGGTTCTACACCCCTAATGGAAATGGTTTCTAGATTGGCCCAATATAAAAGATAAGGACCCAGTTCCATGAGCCTACCACAAGGATAGATAAGTCACAATATGGCAGTCCACGACACCGGTAACAATATGAGCGAGTAAATTATCGACTCTTGGAGAAGCATAAGCCTCACAATAACAACACTAAGACCCTTTCTGGTCCTACAACTTCTTCAAGCTTGGGTATAGAGCCTAAAATGTGTGTGACATAAGTATTAGTGTAGTGTGTGCCAAGGGACATACAAACCTACACATTGCTAAAAATAGCTAAACCCATATCTTGCAAAAACAAAAGCAAAGCAATAGATACAATAAAACCTATTGTCGTCTACCCTAAGGTTTGAACAACCAAACACAGGATAAATGAAAAAAAAAAGGATAAACAATGACAACTATATACAAAAAAAAAAGTAAAAGATAAAGTAAAGAGAACATAACTATTTACAAACAAGAATACAAGGCAAACAAATAAAATAAAAGGGGTAAAACAAATAAGGAAAAGGTTATCAATGATTTGTACAATAAACTAAATGGACCTGACTCTCCAATTTTCCCCAATGAAGTTGCTATCTGTCACAATCGTAATCGCGATAGGACAGAAAAAAAATTTAGAAAAATGGAGTCACCGCCGATTTTATTTAATTTAGGAAAAATTGGAACACCTTAAAAAAATGGTCTTTGAAATTAAGTTGAGTTCGGGAGTTGATTGTGCACAGGGAAGGGTGGAAGCTAAGTCTCACTACACTCATGATACACTCATTATAAGACAGTTACCTTAAATCAATTGTGTAAATTATTGAAAACTTAAAAATATTTATTTTACCTCATAAAATAAACAATTGAAAATATCAATAAATAAGTCATTAACAACAAAAAACTAAATCAAACATTACAGGCAAAGTAGAAACTAACGATAAAAATGAAAAGAAAAAATGCTTATAAGAAAAATAATGAAAAACAAAATAAACGAAAAAGGGTCACACAACGTAAAACACTAAACATATTAAAATAAAATGAAGGTAAATTAATCAAACTAAAATAGGAAGATATAAAGTAATATGTATAGTTTTGTCGTTTTCTATGTAGCATGTTTTTTAATCTCCTTATTAATAGCTCCAAATGGAAGTGATAAAATAAAACATGTTAAAGCAAGGAATTAAAAATCATATATACATACATCAATACCCATAAATAAAAACTAACTAAGAAAAGAATTTATACATGACAACCGAAGTTTAAGAGATATGTACAAGCAAAATATTCATTGATGGTCCAAGGCTAGAGTTTAAAAAAAATGATAATCCCAAAGTTAACAAACTAATTCCAGAATATTTATAACTGAGACAAAAAGACTAACTTGTGATGAAGATGTATTGCAGCTGATGCTTCTTCATAATTAAAAGAAAAAATAAAGTGTTGTGATTTCATTGTGAGAGTAGTACGACGGGCTCAATGAGGGAGGTAGGGGTGACGGTAAGTGACAATTATGGAGTAGGTTGTCAATGATGAGTGCTCGTAGTGGTGACTGTGGTTGAGACACGATGACGGTCAACGATGTCAAGGGCTCTATGGTGGTGGCAAAGGTGAGGTTTGGAATGGAATGATGACAAGCTCGGTGTGTAGAGACCATAGTAGAGATGAGGTGGGCTTCACGGTGGCTATTTTTCTAGTGTTAGGTTGTTGATGGATTGGAGTCTTGCTTATGGTGTCTGTTAGCGTGATGTTAGCGTGTTAGTATTTGTTAAGATATTTGATTGATTTGATTTGTATATAGTTAGCACAATTTTATTGTAATTGTATTTATTTTATTTCCTTTCTTGTATAATCCCTTTTCTGTATAAATAAGGAATCCCCTTGTACTTCAAACACATTTAGAAATATACAGATCATTCAATGTCTCTGTGTTCTCCATCTCTGTTTCTAACATGGTATCAAGAGCTTAGGTTCTTGGTCCTTGACAGAAATCCTCTTATTGCTCCCATTGTTTTCTACCTTTTCCCTTGTTATACTTTGTCGTTGTACTCCCGCTGTCGTACTCCACTATTGTGCTCCCGTACTCTATTGCCATGCTCCATCATTGTGCTCTCGTACTCCATCGTACTCCATTATCGTACTCTTTCATTGTGCTCTTGTACTTCACCATCGTACTTTGTCACTGAACTCTTGCTTGCCGTAGTCATTGTACTTCTGTTTCACATCACCATTCTCTAGTTAGCATATGCTCATAGCTATTGTGCTCTTACTCTCTCTCGTTGTACTCCTATCAACATCATTATACTAATTGTACTCGTGGTACCATGACTCAGATGTTATCCACCATACATCAAGATTCATTATTTTTTCATAACTGTCATCGGTCTGGGTATTTACTCACTAATTACCTAACCATATATGCCATAACTGCATGAGAAAGGGTCACATTGCCTCCAATTGTTGTTGATATTGCAAGAAGCTGGGATACTTGATTCAGAACTATCCCACACGCCCTCCAAGGTCTGATCAGAACAAGTTTCAACATCATCCCAATTTTTCTAAGAATATGGTTGTTGCTACTACTGCTAATGGGTCCCTAGTTTCTTTAGCCACACTTCAGGCTGCCTTTTCTACCAATGATCTTTTGTCCCAACTTAAGCATCTACTATCCAATTTTGGTAATACATTTTTTGCTTTATCAACCACACTAGGTAATAATGGATGGTACTTTGATTCTGCTTGCTATAACCATATGACCTCCACATCTTAGTCTTTTTCATCCTTATCTGTTAATGACATTGCACATTCCATACATATAGCCAATGGATCTCTTATGAATATTAGTCATAAGGGTTCTGTCTCTCTGCCCAGTCTTAGCTTACCTGATGCATATTTCATTCCCAAATTAAACTCTAATCTTATTTCTATTGGTCAAATGTGTGACCTTGGTTATGAAGTCACATTTTCTTCTTCTGGTTATCGTGTGCAGGATCCACAGACAACACAAGTCATAGGGATTGGACGTAAAGTTGAAAGGTTGTTTGAGCTCACCAACCTTCATGTTCCTCTTGCATCAAATCTTTGTATAGCATCCACCTTATCCTCCATTTAACTGTGACACCAACATCTTGCTCATAGTTCTTTAAGAAAGTTGTGTCCCTTCTTATCTCAAAGGGCTCTAGGTTCGGCTAATAATGAGTCTTTGCACTATATGTCTTGTCAAACTGCTAAACAACATGCATTTTTCTTCAGTTAAAATACATCTATTTCTAAATGTCCTTTTGACCTTGTGTATTATGATGTTTGGAGGCCTGCCCCACACCAACTATAAGAGGTAATCGATATTTTGTAATATTTATTGATGATTTTTCTTGCTTTAGTTGGATATATTTAATGAAAAATCATTTAGAACTTCCTCAAGTTTACATTAATTTTGCTACTATAATCAAAACCCAATTCTAAAAAATAATTAAAGTATTTCATCGTGATAATGCTTCTGAATATCGTAATTTAAGACTTCTCACCTTTCTTGCTGAACATGGTATACTCTCTAAGTTTTCTTATCCTGTTACCTCTCAGCAAAATGATCATGCTGAAAGAAAATATTATTATATCCTTGATTCTGTTTGAGCCATGCTCATATCTTCCTCTTGTCCTGAACGTGCTAGGAGTGAAGCCACTCTTACTATTGTCTATGTCATCAATAGTCTTCCTTCCTTTGTTCTGGGTAATGTATCTCCCTTTGAATGTCTCTGTTATACTTCTACATATTACAACTCTCTTAAAGTTTTTGGTTATGCTTGTTTTGTTCTCCTTCAACCCCATGAGTACACTAAACTAGAGCCTCGAGCACGTCTCTATTGCTTTCTTGGTTATGACACTGAACATAAGGGCTATTGTTGTTGGGATCCAATCTCTCAACTCATCTGTATCTCCCATCATGTCGTCTTTTGGGAAGACACCATGTTCTCCTCACTCTTCTAGTTCAAGTCCATCCTTTCCACTTTGACTCCCCTTTTCACTAACTCCTCTATTGATCTTTTTCCCAATGATTTTGATGTAGGTTCCTCCAGTAAGCTCCCAATCACTTCATATGTTCTAGTCACTTCTGATGATGTCGTTCCAGACAAAGATTTTGTACCTATCATTGCACCCTATCTTCCTTCTAAGCGACTAACTAGGGTAAGAACTCAGCTTACCTATCTTTATGATTATCACTATTTTTCTACCATACTTCACTTACATAAACCTCAGTCCTATCAAGAAACCTCCACAGATCCTCATGGGCAACATGGTATGCAAGAAGAGTTATAGGCTTTGGGGAACTGTAATACTTAGGACCTTGTTGATTCTCTTTCTAGTAAGACACTTGTGGGATGTAAATAGGTGTTCAAGATCAAGACTCGTTCTGATGGCTCCATTGAGCGCTGTAAGGCTCATTTGGTTGCCAAAGGTTTTACTTAATAATATGGCATTGATTATGAGAATAACTTTGTACCTGTTGCTAGCATCACTTCAGTTCGTACTCTCCTTGTTATTGCAGCCACTCAAAATGGACTCTTAATCAGATGGATGTGAAGAATTCCTTTCTTAATGGTGATTTGGAAGAAGAAGTTTATATGCTTCTACCTCCTGCTTACATTTATCCATCAAATAAGGTTTTTCGTCTTCGAAAAGATTTATGTGGCCTCAAACGAGAACCTTGAGCCTAGTTTGCCAAGTTTCACAACATTATCAGTTAATTTAGTTTTTCCTCTAGTGCTCACAAAACTGATAGAGGTACTGTTATGTTACTTTTCTATGTTAATGATATGATTATTATTGGTGATGATACTACTAGTATTACTAAGCTTAAATAGTTCTTGAGTCAATATTTTGAGATGAAAGGTCTTGGACCTCTCAGTTATTTTCTTGGTCTTGAAGTCATTTCTTCTATTTATGGCTTTTTTCTGTCTCAAGCTAAATATGCCTTAGATCTTATCTCTCGAGCTAGTCTCACTGACAGTTGCATCGAATCAACTTCTCTAGAGCCTAATGTGAGATTAATACCTCTGGATAGTACAGTGCTTGATAACCTTACGCTCTATCGATAGTTGGTTGGCAGCTAGATTTATCTTACTATTACTCGCTTACATATTTCATATGTTATTCATTTAGTCAGTCAATTCATGCCAGCTCTGGTCACTACTCACTATGTTGTTGTTCTCTATATTATCTGCTATGTGAAGGGAACCTTGTTTCTGGGTTTCATTTTTCTGTCAACTCCTCCTTGATCCTCTGAGCCTATTCTGATGCTGATTGAGGTGGAGACCCCACTGATCACTGGTCCACCACTGGTTACTATATCTTTCTTGGTGATGCTCTTATTTCATGCTGAAGCAAGAAATAGACTCTAACTGCTTGTTCTAGTACTGAAGTAAAATATCGGGCTCTTGCCAACACCACTTCTGAGATACTCAGGTTAAGTTGGATACTTGATGATTTAGGCTTCTTTTATTCCTCTTCTATTGCTCTCTATTATGATAATCAGAGTACTATTCAAATTACTCACAATGATGTTTTTGATGAGCGCACCAAGCACATTGAAATTGATTGCCACTTTACTCGTCAACACCTTCTTTGTGGTACTCTTCGTCTCATATCTATTCAAACTCTTGACTAGCTAGCTAATCTATTCACTAAAGCTCATCATCTTGGTTGCTTCTATAGTCTAGCTTCCAAACTCAAGTTAGTTCCGTGTGCACCCACTTGAGTTTGAGGGGAGATATTAGCATGCTAGTATATAGTTAGCACGATATTATTTTAATTGTAATTATTTTATTTCCTTTCTTGTATAGCCCATTTTCTGTATAAATAGGAAACCCCTTTGTACTTCAAACACATTTAGAAATATACAGACCACTCAGTGTCTATGTGTTCTCCATCTCCATTTCTAATAGTATCCAAGGTGCTTTCAAGGTTGATGGCTATTTTATGATGATGGTGGTTAGGGGTTGTGTAGGGCTTGGTTGAGATGCAAGTGGTTGGGATCTCATGGGATGGTGGAGGATAGGTAACCATGGCAGCTTTCATGGCAATTTTCTTGGGTGTGCACAAGTGCGGGGTTGACGCTGGGACTTGATTGAGTTTGTGTGGAGGTAGCGACTCTGCGTTGGGATGGAGGTAAGGGTATCCTAAGATGTTTTTTCATATTGGGATCCTAACCATGGTTTTTAGGTTGCTACGATGGGGCTGCTATGATGGGTTATGAAGCAAGCTATTATGGTGGAAGGATGCACAAGTGCAAGCATTGTCGATTGAGAAGAAAGAAGAATGGTGTCTGTTTTGTCAAAGGAAGATACTAGGATGGCTAAGGTGATTTTTTGAGATGGCTATTTTGTTGCTGGGTATTACCAGTGAGTGGGTAGCGAAAAGATGATGTCATGGCTGCAATAGTTGTAGGGAAAAAAGAAAGAACAAGGTTTGGTAGGGTACCTTTTGTGTGGCTATTAGTTGTTACATAGTGAAGGTACTTGTGACAGTTTTGTAGAAGATGAAATTATGAGAGAGAAAGTGATGGTTGTTTTTTTATAGAAGAAAAAGCTAGATGGCTTCGTGTAGTAAGGAGTTGCGGTTTGCCATGCTTGTGTTGCATGGAGGTGGACAGTGGTTTAAGAGGTGATTGTTTTATGGTTTTGTGTGGAGGCACGATGTTGTGGATAGGTTGTGCATGGATAGGTAACTATTTTGATGATGGTGGTACTAGGTTGGGATGGAGTTGCGGCACTAGGTGTAAGGGTGGCTAGGTGAGGTGTAACTTATAGACCTATGTAGACAACCTTATTTTCTAGTAAAAATGTGATCAAAATTGATTCTAATTTATTTAAAAAAAAATATTCCAACAACTCACTATCCAAATCACTATTATTTATTTCCTTTTGAGTCACCAATTTATTTTAAAAGGAAAAAAATTATGGTTTACTCATTAAAAGCACATCCATTCAATTTTCTGTTATAGCTTCCCAAGTTGACTTATGCTTTTCCTCCTCCTTCTTTCTTCTTTTTTTATCAATTTTTTTAAGTTTTTTAGAATTTTTTATTTTTTTATTTTTTTATTTTTCAATAATAAAAATAGAAGAAAGGGCCTGGTCAAAATAGGGTGTTCACAGGTGAAGAATGACCAAGTGAGGGCTAAGGCCAAGTGCCTTAGTGAAGTTTGTGAGTGGGTGATTTATTGTGGATGGAACAATGCTTCTAAAATCTTACAAATCATGACATACAAGTCTGAACACTCATGCTGCAAAGGTTTTAAGAATAAGTATGTTGATATGGATTCAATTATTAAGAAATTGGAAAATAGGCTCAAGACTCATCCACAGATGAGGCATGTTGAAGCATTTGACTACATGAAGGAAGAATTTGTTGTCCACCTTAATGACAAAAAGATCTACAAATCACTTAAGTAAGCCAGCAAATTGGTGGAAGGCTCTGAGAAGGAGCAATATAGCAAGATATGAGATTACTTGGCTAAGTTACTAAGAAGTAACCCAGGGACCACTACTAAGATGGATGTGATGTTACCAAGTGGCTTCCAATACTCAAGAGGGGGTGAATTAAGTATTTAAAAACTTTCCACAAACGCTCAAATTTCGTTGAAGCTATTTCTTAAAAGAGGTGAATAAATAATAGAAGATAAAAAGAAACCTTAAGAATAGAAAATAAGCAAATGATAATAACAAATAAATTGTAGGAAAATAAAGGAAATAAAGATGAGAAAAGCAAACACAGTATTTATTCTAGTTCGACTACCAATCACTTGTGGCCTACGTCTAGTTCTTAAAAAACTATTTGTGATTTTTCACTATCAATGCAAGCTTGAACGGGTACTTGCTACCGTTACAAATAAGAGCACTTTTCACACGCAGGGAAACTTTATCCTTGTGCTAAAGCCTTAACTTTCAGGGATACCTCACCCTTACAAAACCTTTGAGGGATGCCTCACCCTCTTTACAATAAATCAAAATATAGAAGAAGAGAAACTCTCAAAAAATTAAATATCACAACTTGAAGCTCTAAGAATCTCTTTAAGGATATCTCAAAGTTTTGATGAAAAAGAGCATAGAAAGTATGTAAAAATGAAATTCACAGATTAAAGCAAGAGAAAATTCTTTCAGATTATTGGGTCTGTTCAAAGATGACCCAAGGTCACTATTTATAGAGCTCTGGAGAAAATAACCATTGTGGGTTTTGAATTCTCATAATAAATATGAAAAAAAGATGTTAGTTTCTAAATCTAGAACCCGTATTTATTTGAATAACCTTTGTGTTATTCGAATCACACATTTCAATAACCCATGGGGAAACTGGTTCTACAGCACGTTATTCGAATAACCTAATGGTTATTCGAATAACTCTTTCAAATAGAGTTTTTTGAAAAACATGGTTATTCGAATAATCCTTTTTGAAAGCTACGCACAGCAACACCTCTATTCGAATAGCTTATATGCTATTCGAATAGCACAATTTGAAAACAAAAAGCCTGACCAGTTAAAACCTGTTATTTGAATAACTCCACTGTTATTTGAATAAGCTTTAATGAAAACAAATTAAATGGGATAGTTTATTCGAATAAAGAAAGTTTTATTCGAATAAAGATGTTCAAAACCAATTTTAGGACAATTTTGAAACTTGATAATTTGATTCCAAATTTCCCAAAAACCTTTTAACTACTTTCAAAAGCCATTTTAAAAAGAAGGTTTATTAAGAAAACGTTTTTATCTTTTCTTCCAAAATTAATGAGATATCCATAAGACTTCGTACAAAAAGACTCTAAGTCCTAAAGTTATTCTTGAAGTTCTTGGACTTGGTCTTCCCAACATATTCATGTTTGTTATCATCAAAATCAATCTTCAATGTCGCATAGTCAATCACATTCTCCCCCTTTCTCATGATGACAAACTAACATAGAGAAAGAATTAGTCCATATAAATTGTAATTCACAAGGTTATTTTGAGAGACTTACTCCCCCTCTTTTTCATACAAGTTGATTTATACCTTAGATATATGCGCAGCTGCCCCTTACTTTTGGAATCCAATTTTCATTTTAATTTTACTTGTCTTTTCTCAAACAAAGAAACTCATCCATGATAACTCAAGCTTTTTCTCCCCCTTTTGTCATGATAAAAAAGATGGGGCAAGAGAAAGCCAAAATAGAATCCAATAATGATTATGTAGGTGCAATATGTAAAATAGTGTAATAGGCTACAAGATAATACAAAAATAGATTCAAAATAATTAATGCAATAGGCAATCCATCTTATTCATTAGGAAAATTGTCCAATTACAAGGAATTAACACTAGGAGGTCAAAACAAGACTAAACAATGATCCTAAGAAGTAGGATCCTATAAATAAGCATCTAGTGCCGGAGAAGGGGAGTCAAGTGCTCTGTCAGTCAGCAAAGCTCGGAGGGCTACCTGTTCGTGCTCAACACCTTCTATTCTATTAAACATAATAGAGAATGTGGTCTCCATGTAGGCTTTATGGTCCAGTAAGGTTGCCATGATCTGTTCATTTGTAACTAGACTAGCAGGAGCAAGAGCAGCACAAGTAGCAGTAGTAGGAGCAGCAGCAAAGTCTTCTTGCTCTTCATCTTTCACTTCATCCGGGTACACCCATCCTTCAATAGACCTGATCATCTTCATTTTGTGTAAAGTGTAGGACCTAAAAACATTGTGGTGAGTTAACTTGGTGGCTCTCTCAGTTTCTAGAATCTGAGGATATTTCCCAAGAAGAGTAGTGATGATCAAGTCGTAAGATAAGTCAGACTTCTCCTTGCCCTTTGCCTTCATCATATGCTTCATGATAAAGTTAGGTCAGTTGACTTGGTAGCCTTTCTTTATGACCCAAAGCATGAAGATGTCGTCTTCACTCAAATAGCCATAGTTCCCACCTTAAGGAGCCAGGATATGCGCATAAGCATAGTTTAAGAGCTTGTCCTGGCTCTTTAGCATGCCTCCCTTTACACCTTTATCTAGGAAAGCTAGGTCAGGTTTCAACAGATCCTCAATGGCCCATATTTTATTGTATTCCTGAATTAGTGGGCTACCATCTTCTTCAATATGAGTGCCAATGGACTGCAGCCCAAGCAGCACAAGCCAATCTTGAGAGGTGATGACCATGTGCTAATCACTAACATCTGAGTGAAGGTCTTGTCCTTAAATCTTCAAGTTACAATAAAACATCTTCGCCAAATCAAGGTGAATATCAGCCTTTTGAGAGCAGAGAGGAAGCACACCTTGATTATTCAGCAGGTTGAGGAAGTCAAAACCACCTTATTTCTCGAAGAAGTTTAAGTCAAGGTACTTGGGTTACACAAGATTGGGCTTCTAGAAGTGAGAGATGAAATGACCCAGTTCCTCTTTATTAGAGGATAGCCTTCGTAGGTCCAATAGGTTGTTGCAAGGAGCAGTCTTCATGCGCGGACATTTTGTGCGGGAAAAGGAAGAGGCCATGGTTGGAAAGGTGTTGATGGTGATGGTGAACTATAAGTTTTAGAGATGGTGGAGGTATAGAGGACAATGGTAGAGATAGAGAACAATAATGGTGGAAAGCTGGTGGAGTGGGTGTGAGAGATTTGGGTTCAGCACATACAGAGAGAAAGGGGAGGGAAGAAACAGAGATGGAAAAGAAAAAGAATGAAGGATGAAAACGTGCTATAAAATATATAGAAGCCTCGAGTTTATTTGAATAGCATAGGTTTTATTCAAATAACCTTTCATGGAAAACCAAACGACATGGCCTTTTGTCAGCTATTATTCGAATAACTGTATAGTTATTCGAATAACCTAGTATGCAAACTTGGCTCTTTGCCAAGGTTTATTCGAATAACTCTTTGGTTATTTGAATAACCAGATAAAAGATAGAGGATTATGTTAAAGCGTTATTTGAATAAGGAGTCTTTTATTTGAATAAGACAGACACAAAGAAATATAATATGCAGTTACTAACCTCAGGTTATTCGAATAAATTAAATTTTATTCGAATAACACAGACACAAAGCACATAGTCTGTTGTTGCTGGTTTCAGGTTATTCGAATAAATTGAATTTTATTCGAATAACACAGATATACAACACAAAATTTTGAACTGTTGACTTTATTTATTCGAATAACCATATGTTTATTAGAATAAACCTATCAAAAATACATCAGTAAACACATTCAGAGATAAGATTTAAGAGACAGAAACTTACCCAATAATGGTGTACCTGCAAAAATAAATTTTGGGATATCTCTGATGCTCAAGTCAGTAATAATTCAAGAATAATAAATCATAAATAAAGCAAGCATTCATTCAAATATATGATTAATCAATAATACCCAATTCTCTTCTAATATAAAAGAATGCTTCTTTTGCTAGAAGTTTAGTGAAAATATCTGCAAGTTGTTTAGATGTTTCAATAAACTCAAGTATGCAGTCTTCTTTTTTGTACATGATCTCTAACAAAGTGATGTCTTATTTCTATGTGCTTTGTTCTAAAGTGTAAAATGAGATTTTTAGATAGATTTATTGCACTAGTGTTGTCATATCTTATAGGGATGTGATCAAGTTGAAGACCATAGTCTAGAAGTTATTGCTTCATCCAAAGAATTTGAGCATAACAACTCCCAACTACAATATATTCGGCCTCAGTAGTAGACAATGCTACATTCTTTTGCTTCTTGTTATGCCAAGAAACCAAAGAGCTTCCAAGCAAGTGACATGTCCCACTAGTACTTTCCTATCCATTTTGCATCCTGCAAAATCAGAAATGGAATAGCCAATTAGGCTACATGAGGCACCCTTAGGGTACCACAAACCTATTTGTGAAGTGTCTACTAGGTATTTTATGATTCTTTATACAGCACACAGATGTGATTCTTTAGGATTAGCTTAATATCCAGTACACATGCATACACTAAACATTATATCTGACCTACTAGCAATAAGATAAAGGAGAGATCCAATCATACCTCTGTATTTCATAATTTCTATTGATTTACATCTTTCATCTTTGTCCAAATAGCAGGAAGTTCCCATTGGTGTAGCCATATGTTTGGTATTGCCCATTCTAAATTTTTTGAGGTGCTCCTTGCAATATTTAGTTTGACTTATGAAAGTCCCTTCTTTTGTTTGTTTGATTTGAAACCCAAGGAAGAAATTAAGCTCTCCCATCATCGACATTTCAAACTCATTATGCATTGTCTAAGCAAATTCCTTACAAAGGGATTCATTAGTAGCACAAAAAATAATGTCATCCACATAAACTTGTACTGAGAGAATATCATGCTTTTGATTTTTAATAAAAAAGGTTGTATTAACTTTTCCTCTTGAAAAATTATTTTCTAAAAGAAACTTACTTAACCTTTCATACCAAGCTCTAGGAGCTTATTTTAAGTCATACAAGGTCTTTTTCAGTTTAAAAACATGGTTGGATAGATCATGATTTTCAAAACCCGAAGGTTGTTTAACATATACCTCTTCTTGAATAAAACCATTTAAAAAAGTACTTTTAACATCCATTTGGTATAACTAAAATCCATGATTCTAGCATATGCAAGTAACATTCTAATAGCTTTTAATCTAATTATAGGTGCATAAGTTTCTTCATAGCCTATCCTTCTTATCCTTTTGCAACTAAGCTAGCTTTATTTCTTGTTATTAAGCCAGTTTCATCAAGTTTGTTCCTAAAGACCCATTTGGTTCGTATAATTGAATGATCATTGGGTCTTGGAACTAACTCCCAAACTTGATTTTTTTTCAAATTGGTTCAGCTCTTCTTGCATGGCCAAGATCCAATGTTCATCGTTAAATGCTTCATTTATGTCTTTAGGCTCAATTTGGGAAACGGAAGCCATGTGATTACATACATTTCTAAGAGAGTTTCGAGTACATACACCTTTAGATACATCACCTATTATTTAATCAAGATGATGATATCTTGAAGTCTACCATTCTTTGGGAAGGTCCATGACTTGTGAGTTCTCTTATCTTGGGGTGTCTTCTTGACTTTCCTTTTACTCTTTGATTTCTTTTTTCTTATTGTCCAAATGTGTTTCTGCCAAGATTTCTATAACATCATCAACAAAGTCCTTTCTCGGTCCATTTGGATTAGTTTTGTCAAAGGCAACATGAATAGACTCTTCAATAGTCATAATTCTTTTATTATAAATTCTAAAAACCTTGCTATGATTAAAATACCCAAGAAGAATACCTTCATCAGACTTAGCATTAAACTTTCCCAAGTTATCATTTCTATTATTTAAAACAAAACATTTACATCCAAAAATATGAAAATGTGAAACATTTAGCTTTCTTCTTTTGTATAACGCATATGGGGTTTTCTTTAAAATTAGCCTTATTAGGGTCTTATTCATTACATAACAAGCGGTATTTACTGCATCTGCCTAAAAATACTTAAGAAGTGTGGCCTCATTGAGCATAGTTCTTGTCATTTCTTCTAAAGATCAATTTTTTCTTTCTACAACTCCATTTTGTTATGGAGTTCTAAGGGCAGAAAAGTTATGTTTAATTTCAAAATCATGATTTTCAAATTCACCTCCATGGTCACTCCTTATGGAAGTAATAGAAAAACCTTTTTCATTTTGGATAACTTTGGTAAGTCTTTTAAAAGGTAGAAATGTATCATTTTTATGGTAAAGCAATAAAGTCTATGTGAACCTAGAAAAATCGTCCACAATCACTAATGCATAGTAATTCCTACTAAAGCTCATAGTTCTAGATGGTCCAAAAAGATCAATGTGCAAAAGTTGTAAAGGTTTAGAAGTTGAAACTATATTTTTTACTTTAAAAGAAACCTTTACTTGTTTTCCATTTTGACATGCATCACATAATTTATTTTTTATCAAATTAAGCTTGGGTAGTCCAATTACTAGCTCTTTAGAGACTAACTTTTTTAAGTGATCCATTTGAATATGTGCAATTCTCCTATGCCATAACCATGAATCATCATCTTTACTTAAAATGCATTTCGCATAATTTGAAGATATGTCATCAAGGCTAATCATATAAATATTGTTAACTCTATGACCAACGAACTTAACATGCTTATCATTTTTACCCTCAATTATTGTTAACTCCATGAAATGTAGTTATTTATACCCTATCTCTGTGTTGTAAAGAATGCTTAGTCTTTGTTTATGATATATATTTGGAAGGTTTTATGTTTATATTTGTTAAATACTAATTTGGATACCTTCCTATGTGATATTGAGTAAATTGTGCTTATTTGATAAGTGATTGAGTGAATTTGTAACTATTATTAATTTGGTAATTTCTCTATATTAGGAAGAGCTCCAAACAAGCTCAAATATGGAGGACTTGGACAAAAAGTAGAAGAGAAAGCCAAATTTGCATCTCCGCAAGCAACGCCACGATGCAAGCATGTTAATGTTGTGGCGTGGTGATTCCTCTGCATCAGTACAAAGACCTAAGGCTAAAGCGCCGCAGCGCAATGGAGTGAATGTCGCGGCATAAGTTACCTAAATATCTAGGGCGCTGCGATGCTAAGAACTGGACGCCACGGTGTCTGTGACCTAATTGAATGCACGTCGCGGCGTAGGCATGTTAATGCCATAGCGTCCCCTATTTTTCTGCGCCTATAAATATTGTTTTATTAGATTTTAGAGAGAGCTTTAGAGAGTTTTTAGGTTTTAGAGAAGTTGCGGCTAGAATTCATGTTTTGGAGGCTAAGGAGGCTAGGGGAGCCAAGTTTGGAGGCCATCTTCTTCATGGAAGGAGATTCAAGCTTCAAAGATGATATCTAAGAGTTTCCTCCCTTCTCCCTATGCTTTCCCTTCTCTTCCTTATCTCTTAAACACTATTTTTTATGTATATTTTTGTGGTCAATGATTAGTTGAACTGTATTTAGGGATTACTTTGGATCCTTGTATGAATATTGATGTTTATGTAGTACTTTGAGTATATATTGATGTTTGGTTCTGTTTTATCATATGGTACTTAATTATTTAAGTGATTTGATGAAATCTGATGAACCTAGACATAGGAATTTAGATTTTAGATTATACATATGGTTGATGCATGTTCAATTTCATTCAATTGGCTTAGATAAGTTAATTCGCTAATAGGATAGAAATATACCTCTTAGCCATGCATAGCGGGTGTTTGAGAATAGATCTTAATAAGTGAAGTTTTCACTAGTTCTCATGGAAACATAGTGAATTAGGTAAATGAAGTTATGATTAATTGACTTAGACATAGGCTTTTAACTAAAGTAAATTCTCAAGCTAACTTAACTATTCATTAATGTTTCTTATAAGAATTGCATATCATTAATTGAAGTATGAGGTGAAAAAGCATTCCTTAAATCTTTAAACCATTATCTTTACTTTCATTTATCACTTTTATGTCTTTAGATTAGTTTTATTGCACTTTCCTCTATTATATATGTTCTTGAATAGAAATAGCTAAGCTATTAGTTGATATTTAGTATTTGGAAGCCAATTTCATCCTTGTGGGAACGATATCTTACTTTGTATTTATATTACTTGAATGACCCGTGCACTTGCGGTAAATAAATGGGCTAACAAGTTTTTAGTTAAGAAAACAAGTTTTTATCTTATAAAAGGATCAAGAATTTGCTATCAAGTTTTTTTGGCACCGTTGCCGAGGACAAGTCATTATCCCTTATGGTAAGCCAAAGATTTGGTTTATCAAGTTTTTGGCGCCGTTGCCGGGGATGTTGGTTTATTTTTGTATAGCAGTAGCCTTATTACTTGGTAATTACCAAGGATATGGTTTAATTCTATATTGCTAATATCAATAATGAGTTTAGTTAGTTCTAATTCAAGTTGTATATATTTTATTTAATTTGAGTTTCTTTTATGTTGAGTTTTAGGTTCAATAAAGAAGCCAAATGATCATAATCATACGAAGCCCTTCATGGAATTCGCGACTCCTCAAAAGGATAACCTTCTATCAAGTTCATGAAGACTACTCATCTACACAATCCATTTTGGAGACAAAGTCCTTCCAAGACTGTAAACTAGACCCTTCTTAGGAGGAAACCCAAGTTTATGTTAATTCTTGTCTTTACTTTTTGCATAAATAGGTAGTATGTTGATTTTGTAGGTTAATACTTATATGTTAATACTTATTTGTTACTATATTGATTTTGTTAAGTTTTAGGTCTTAAATATGTTAATACTTATATATGTTAGTATGTTAATTAGGTAGTTTTAAGTTTTTATTAGTTTTTATGTTTTAGTTATGTTTTAAGTAGTAAATATGTAGTATGTTGATTTTGTGATTTTATTATGTTTGTGTTGTACATATTTTAATTTAACTTTTTGAACAAGTTTTACTGGTGCTAGATACCACTTAGAACTAACAGCAAAACTGTGTTTGCTGCAAAATTTTGCAGGTTGATCTTTCACGCCGCAGCGTACCAGACTTTACGTCGTGGCACTGGAGTGATTTTTTTGCAGATGAACTACACGCCGCGGCGTAGGCAGTTTCATGCCGCGGCGTTATCCACTGTTTTGTACATATTTTTTTTTATTTTTTTATGTTTTTCCATATTTTAGTATGCTTAAACTAACAGTGTGCATATTTTTGGAAAGTTTAGGTACCTTATGCAGTATGAAAGTGAGGATATTGTGTCACTTTGGTTTAGTGGAGTATCATTACATGCTTTGATTAGTATGATGTATTAAGTATGCATGTGATGATATTTACTGTATGCAGTTGTGATAGCCACCATGTTTTCATGATTTTCTATTACTTTGGCTATTACTAAAGGGTAATGATGAAGATATTTCAATTTTTAACATTAGGCAAATGATGTTATGCATGCTTGAATTGAGAAAGTTGAATCTATTTGAATGTATGATATAATGCTTATTGCTGGTGTTGCTATGGTTGTCCATTGATGTGAAAGGTTGCTATTTGCTCCCTTCTCGATGAAACCTTATGTGATCTTGAAGTATGTGAAACAGTTTAGTTATTTTTTATGTATGATTTACATTCCACTTAGATGCAAGTGTAACTTTGAAAATGATAAGAGTTCATGTCTAGAGAATGTTTATAGATGTATATGTAGATATTTTGATTATCCAATAAATTATTTTTAAACTCTCTTGAGATGAAATCCTAAGTTATGCATGATTGAGGAAATGATTAGGGCATTGTTTGGACCGATTGAGCCTTTCGAGCTTACCTGAATGATTTTATCATAGGTCCCCTTTTGAAGCCTTACAATTGTTTGGTCTTATATGTTTTTCTATCACCATTGTATTTGTTAACCTGTTAACCATTCTAATGCATGTGAAAGCATTGTATTTTTTCCTACCTTCATTATTTGTTGAGTACATAATATATTATTTCTTGAAGTGAGTCTTATGATTAAGGGTGTTAATGATTCAATACAAAATGAGCCTGAAGGAATCAAATGCAGTCAAAGAAAAGAAGTTTTTTGCTTTGTGAAGAAAAAAAATGAAAAAAGAAAATGAAAGAATGAAAAAAAAGGAAAAAAGAAAAAAGAAAGCAAAAGCAAAGCTTAAGAAAAGAAAAGTATGAAAAGCATTGAATGGTTCTGGTGAGTTTTCTACTTTCACTGTTGAATAGCCCGCTAATATCAATTAGAGGCTCAAGTCTTGAAATAATATGTTATGTTTTTCAATGTTTGTATTGTATTCTTTCCCGTTAATTTCTTTCGCCCATTACCATTGGCCTTACATTACAAGCTTTTAAAGTCCTTTTTTATCCTTAGTTGTGTGTGATTTATATTAGTGGAGAGAGAGTTGAATTACAATCTTGTGGATTCTATGATTTATATATGTGTAGGTTTATAAACTTATCTGGATGAGTATGACTTAATTAGGAGAAGTTTATCTTGCATGTTTGTGGAAAATATCTTGCATGAAAGGAAACTAGATTGTTAACATATAAAGGATTGTGTATGTGTGGAGCTGATTATGGGGCATTTGAGCTTTTTAAGGACTGAAGCAATCATCACACACTAGTTATGGTTTAATTGAAGAAAAATGAAATTTTGAAATTTTGTTAGATGCTGAATAAATGTTTGTGCATGAATTGTTAAGCAGATTTCCATAGTCTTATTATGTTTTGCTCGAGGGCTAGCAAAATTTAGGTTTGGGGGTTTATGCAACAATTTGAATAAAAAATTACGCTATTTCCTTTATCACATAATTGATTAATACTGAGTAGATTATGTTTAAGTCCTTCAACAAGCAATACATTATCAATAGAAGAATTAGGACTTTTACTGACTTTGCCGACTCCAAGAATCTTTCCTTTGTTGTTATCTCCGTATGTTATGTGTCCGTGAGTCTTTGGAATAAGGAATGAGAATTTGGAGTCGTCTCCGGCATGTGCTTAGAGCATTCACTATCAAGGTACCAATTTGAGCTCCTGGCCTTCAAGCATACCTACAACACATATTTAAATTTTAACTTTTGGTACCCAAATTTTCTTAGGTCCTTGTGTGTTAGTTTTGGATATTTTATCCTTAGGAACCTAAACCATTTTAGTTCCATTTTTTATGTTGATATTTTTCCTTACGTTACATGTTGATGCACTATGTCCTTTCTTTCCACAATAAAAACATTTAATAAAAGGACTACTTGAAGTACTTGAATGAACAAAGAAATTTTTATAAAATTTATGCTGATTTTTTGGGTTGTAACCTATCCCAGCTTTTTGAAAAATAACTCTTTGTTTTTCTAACAAAATGTTTAAATTATCTCTTCCAAACGTGAATTTAGAAAGTGTGCCCTTTAAATCTTCAATTTCTTTTTCAAGCACTTAACAGGATAAACAAGATAAAGATATAGAAGCATGTGAGGAACAGGTTGTGCAAGCATCCATTAATCCTAATGTCTCATTTTCAATTTTTAATTCTTTAATTTCTTTATTTAAAATAAGAATTTGATTTTCTAAAGAAGAAATTATTTTCTTAGATAAAGATACTAATTTAGTGAGCCTTAGTGATTCATCATACAACTCTTCAAAAGCTTCTTGTAATTCATCATAAGAAGGGGATAAGTCAATGTTAGAAATTACCTTAATGTCGCTTTCTTGTTCTTCTTCTCCTTTGGCCATAAGACATAGATAGGCTTCTTGTTATCTGAGCTATCAGTTGAGTCCATGTCATTATCATCCCATACTATGTAGGCTTTTCTTCCTTTTCTTTCCTTGAAGGGTTACTTCTCAAACCATCTTCTTTTGGTAAATTGGGCACTCCATCTTCATGTGTCCCAGTTTTCCACGCTCGTAACAAGTTGGAGTTGAAGATGTTCCTTCCCCTTCGTGATGGGTTTTCTTTGGAGGGAAAGATGGTCTTCTTTAAGTTTCTTTTTTCCTGAGAAATTTCCCAAACCTTTTTACCAAAAGGCTAAGATTTTCTTCATTTAACTCATAGTTCTCTATGCTTTCTCCATCTTCATCATCATCATCATCAATTACCGAGGAGATGGCTTTAAGTGCTATTCCCTTTTTCTTTTTATCATGCTCTTTACTTTGACTTATCCTGTTTAGCTCCAATTCGTGCTCATAAAGTTTCCCAAATAGGGTAGCTTCGGTCATTGTTGATAAATCTCTTGATTCTAATATAGCTGTTACCTTGAGTTGTCAAATCCTTCTCAGACATCTCAAAACTTTGTTAATAAGATCTTCGTTAGAAAAACTATTCTAGTGATGCAAGATGATTTACAATGTGGGTGAATATCTTTTGCATTTCTTGAATGCTTTCTCCTTTGTTCATTCTAAATAACTCATACTCACGAGTAAGAGAATTGATTCTCAACCTCTTTACTTCACTAGTACCCTCATGGGTAACTTGTAAAGTGTCTCACATTTCTTTGGCAATTTTGCAGTTTGAAATTCTAAAAAATTCATCATACTCCAAAGCAGTGGTAACGATGTTTTTGGCTCTTAAATTATGTTGCACTTTTTCTTATCATCATCAAACCATTTACTTCTTGGTGTTTCAATCTTTATACCATTGACCTCACACGTGGGAATAAAAGCGCCGTTGTGGCTTACATCCAATCCTTGAAAAACTATTCGAGATTTTGCACTATCAATGCAAGCTTGAACAAGTACTTACTACCATGACAAACAAGAGCACTTTTCACATGCAGGGAAACTTTTCCCTTGTGCTAAGGCCTCAACTTTCAAGGATACCTCACCCCTACAAAACCTTTGAGGGATGCCTTACCCTCTTTACAATAAATCAGAATACAAAAGAAGAGAAACTCTCAAAAGATTAAATATCACAACTTGAAGCTCTAAGAAGCTCTTTAAGGATATCTAAAAGTTTTGGCGAAAAAGAGCACAGAAAGTACGTAAAAATGAAATTCATGGATTAAAGCAAGAGAAAATTCTTTCAGATTATTGGGTGTGTTCAAAGATGACCCAAAGTACTATTTATAGAGCTCTGGAGAAATAGGCGTTGTGGGTTTTGAATTCTCCTAGTGAAAGTGAAAAAAAGACATTAGTTTCTAAATTTAGAACCCGTGTTTATTTGAATAACCTTTGTGTTATTCGAATAACACATTTCAATAACCCACAGGGAAACTGGTTCTGCAACACGTTATTCGAATAACCCAATGGTTATTCGAATAACTCTTTTGAATAGAGTTTTCTGAAAAACATGGTTATTCAAATAACATCTTTGTTATTCGAATAATCCTTTTTGAAAGCTATGCACAGCAACGCCTCTATTCGAATAGCTTATGTGCTATTCCAATAGCACAATTTGAAAATAAAAAGCGTGACTAGTTAAAACTTGTTATTCGAATAACTCCACTATTATTCGAATAAGCTTTTATGAAAACAGATCAAATGAGATAGTTTATTCAAATAAAGAAAGCTTTATTCAAATAAAGCTATTCAAAACCATTTTTAGGACATTTTTGAAACTTGATAATTTGCTTCCAAATTTCCTAAAAACCTTTTAACTATTTTCAAAAGCCATTTTAAAAAGGTTTGTTAAGAAAACATTTTTATTTTTTCTTCCAAAATCAATGAGATATTCAAAAAGCTTCGTACAAAAAGACTCTAAGTCCTAATGCTATTCTTGAAGTTCTTGGACTTGGTCTTCCTATCATCTTCATGTTTGTTATCATCAAAATTAATCTTCAATGTCGCATAGTCAATCACATGTGATACCCAGCCTAGGTCCCCACCACAAGAAAATGGTTAGACAAAAGAAGGTGTTGGTAAGATACACTCAAAAAATAGCACCTGTACAACAAAAAAGACTTGAGAAGGAAAAAATTGAAAGTAATAAGTGGTCTCCAATATTGTCTGGTGACCTAGAGGGGAACAAATTTGAAGAGCGGAGACATTATAATAAAGTAGATGTTAATTTAGGGAAGCAAACCTCCAAATGCAGGTTATCACAGTTGACAAGGTTGCCTTATCATCATGCAATTGTTGTAATAGCATTCAAAAATGAAAAACTTTAGACCTATGTCCACTAATAGCTCATAATGGATGCCATAAATGACACTTATGTACATTTTATTCGGCCAGTCAATGGCTAGCAATATTGGGCTAGTATATATCAATTTGAGACTGTCCCACCAGTTATCAAGAGGCTTATTAGCCATCCAAAGAAACAAAGAAAGACGGATTGTCGGGAAGAAGTCCTTGGCAGTGGTTGAAAAATGGTGTTGTTTTGAAAATTGAACCAGACTACCTAACTGGACTGGGTTAACCATGAATCAGTCTGATGACCAGTCTGATCAAGCCTCCAAAATAGAATATTTGAAAACCATCCTCGAAACTAATAAGCCAGCTATGAATTAGTCAAACTATGTGAACTGACCACTGTTTGGATGATTGAGTCGACTTAATTTGTAACATAGCAAGAAATTTTCAGTGTTGAGAATCCAACCTAGTCCCTTTAATAAATTCTCCAACACGTTACCACTAGGCTAGAACTCAATCTTGTAAATATATGTTCAATCATTAAGTATATTCATACTAATTAGATATGAATATCAAATTAAAAAAAATGGTTTCAAAGAAACGAACCTTGATTCCTTAAATAATAATAGGATAACCTACCACTATGCCATTATTTCACATTGTACATTATTTTTTGAGATTATTTATTATTTTGTATATCATTTATGATATTTAATATATTTTAATATAATTTTATTTGATGAAATATATTTATTGTAGCATATATTTAAATATATTTATATAGTGTAATATTGATTTATTATATTTCTAGAATGTATTAAGTTATTATATGAGGAAAAGACCAAAAAAATCCCCTTCAACTTTACTCAATGTGCATTTTAGTCCTTAAACTTTAAAAATGTGCATATGTGTCTTACAACTTGCAAATGTGTGCACTTAACTCCAAAATTGTAACATTTGTCCAAATTTGGATGAAAATTTGCAAGTGACCTACATGCGAGGGTATTTGGGTGGAATTTTCTTTAAAAAATTTGCATGTGATTTCCATTTTACCCCTTCAACAATTGGCCATGTGCACTTCACTTTAGTCTTAAACTTAAAAAATGTGTACATTGATCCTCCAACATTCAAATGTGTGCATCTTAGTTCTTTGGTGTGATTTCCAGCAAAGAACTAATGGAAAGCAATATAAGTGATCACATGAGAGTCACATAGTTATGTTCTTTCCAACCTGAATCAACCTCTCCTACGCAAAGCATTGCCTGTAATGCTTCCATTTTGTAGCTCTATAATTACTTAGATACAAACACTCAATTCTACTTTTTCAAGCTTCAACTTGTACCCATGAATCAAATCACTCAACCTCTACCACTCCTTTTACCCCAAATAGACACAAGACCTAGATGACCAAGGTCCCTTGTACACAAACCATAGTAGCAATGCACTTACTAACATCAAAGATAGACAATATAGCTACAACAACCCACTGCTTATTATGCATGAATTGCACCTCTATGGCCACCCATCGTGAACCCCTACTTTGCTAGTAGTAGCCCATTAGCTACCTATCAGTCATAATGAGTGTATGTGTGATTTGCATAAAGTTTGGCAATGTGACGTTCATGGTAAGTTGGTCAGGGGTTCATGGTTAAAGGCTTAGGCATTCGATGGAAGGTGATTAGAGGGAAGAAGATAATTATATGACTCTTACATGATCACTTATATTGCTCACAGTTAGTTTTTTTTTATTTGTATGGAAATAAGAAGGAAGGACTAAGATACACACTTTTAAAAGTTGGAGCTTAGATTTGTATGTTTTTTAAGTTTTAGGACTAAAATGCATGCGGCCTATAATTGAATGGAATGGAATTCGCATGCAAATTTCTAAAAATAAATTTACTAAAAAACCCTCATGTGCAGGTCATATGCAAAATTTCTGTCCAATTGTAGTTAAACATTACCATTTTGGAGTCAAATACACATTTGAAAGTTAGAGGAGGCGCATGCACATTTTTAAAACTAAAGGACCAAAGTGAAAATCAAGTAAAGTTGAAGGGGTTTTTTTTTTTTTACTTTTCCCTTATTATATATAGGTATTTGCAAAACCTTGGTTCAACCCCAATCCGACCTCAAAACCTTAAATCTTTCCACTTACCAATTTGTGGACTGGTCTGGTTCTGAAAACATTGCAAAATGAAAAGAACATATGAGGAGAAATGCTTTAAGTGTGGTAACCCTAGCCATTACCATGCTACTTGTAAAGGAGCAACCCTAAAGAAAAAACAACCTCAGCCAAAGAAAAAAGAAAGCAACACAGACTACTCTCATAGTCACTTCCTCAACTTGAAAACCATAGGTTAATACTCTAACTAATACATATTTATTTCACAACCATTTCATTTATGTTGTTATTGTGGTTAATATTTTGATTTGTTTTCAGTCTTAACAAGGTAGTGGAAGCCCACCACTTTTCAACCTTGAAACAATTATTGATCTAACAGTTAATATTGGACCAGTTCAGTCCTTTACCTCCATTATGGGTTTTTTTACTTTTTTTATCAAATTTTATTTTCTTATTTTGTTGTTTTTAGTTTGAGCAGTGTAATGAAGCCTTCTTCCTGTCAACTTGCAGTGATCTTCTTAGCTTCCTTCCTCTGAGAACATACCATCTCAAACTCAAATTGTGTATTCCTCTTGAAATTGCTAATTCCATTAATTTTGGTTGAGTTTACATTATAGCTAGTGTTTTCAAAACCAAACCATTTGTTGAACTAGTAAAGAGAGAGATTTAAGGTTTTGAGGTTCATTCAGGGTTAGATAGGGGTTGAATCGGGGTTTTATGTGTATATATATATATTATATAAATATAAATATACAAGAATATGTAAGAAAAATACAATATATATATGTTAAATGTATAACTAAAACCAAGAAAAAATATTTAAGTACATTTTAAACATAATTAATTTGATTTATCATATAATTAAGAAGAGAAATGCTTAATTTTTGTTATAAATTAGGAACCAAATAATTAGTAGAGTTAAAAAAATATTTAAAAAATGATCCAACATGAGGTGACCGGTTTGTGACTAGTTTTTCCAATTATTTACCAGTTTTTAAAAATCTGATTTTTACTGGTGGACTGGACTAATTAGAGGACTAGTTCCTAGCTTTTTCTGTCCAACTAGTCGATTTGGTCTAGTTTTGAAACTATAATTGCAGTTGACATTTTTTTTGCAGGAAAATGTAACTACTAGTCTCAGTCTACCTCTTGCCAGAGTTCCTATTAGTTTAATGCACCACCAATTAGGCCAAGGGGTTTAATCCCATCAGTAGCAACAAGGCCATTAGGTTTCAGGGCACCACTAATTAGGCCTACAAGTTTCAAGCGACCACAAACTAGATCGGCTAGTTTAAGGCCATCACCATTAAGACTTGCCACTACAAGACCTATTCCACCACACCCTCAACTTGAACTAGTGAGGCATCCATCCTTAATAAGTAGTTTAGCAACAGCGCTAGGGGTTATGTAAAAACATTGGCAACAACAAGTAATGCATCAACATCAAGACTATTCAATTTCATTCTGACACCAAGCTTCAGACCACATGTTGGAACTCCATAGGCCTCATTGTAACACCCACCATAGGGTATCACATTTATGTTACTTAATTTCCAAATTACCCCTTCTCAATATATATTTTGCTTTGTAATGTAAATACGAGTTGTAAAATTTCTTAATAATAATAATAAGATAAACTTAGCGAAAAATAAAAACATTACAACATCATCACAAATAATTTACATCATATACACCATCTTAGTACTGTCATACTTAAATATATACAGACCAGGTTCTCAAAATATTTAAACATTACTTAAAATTAATATACTGCCCAAGTACTACTAAACAGCAGAACCCTCTGACGGGTCCTCTCAGATTCCTCAGCAGATAAGAATCCGAACTGGCGCGAAGTCCTACGGACAGGTGTTCGCGCTGACAACACGATACTAATCGCACTAGGAGTACGGTAGTAAGCTCCCCAGTACTGCCTAATGGATAATGGAAACTCTAAGTGCACATTAATATTTACACTAAAATAAGGATATCCATGATAAAGCCTACTTAAGATGATATTTAAGTCTCTTATGTAGTAAATACATGCTCTATCTAAATCAACGTGCCACGCCTCCGATCCACCACGAAACGTCAATCTCATATATCCTAAGAAACTGGGCATCTCCATTTTCTCAGAACTCAACTTCCTCCACAGGAATCTGCTCCTCCTCACCTTCTTGCTCAAATCCTTGTTCAACGTCTTCACAAATGTAAATACAGTACAAATAGGCATACAAAGGGGTGAGATCACCTACGCCAATCCAGTATGGCAGCACGGAGATAAACACATATAAGATATCATACAGATATATCATACCATTGTGAATGCTTATGTCTCTAAGGCATGTCAAAAGGTTTTTGATGATAACAAAAGCAAAAGAGAAGATCAAGCGCAAAAGGAAAAATCAAGATCAAAGAAAGAAGACAGAAGGTTTACTTAGTTATAAGACTTAGAATATTAATGTTAAATGCTCTCAAGATTTCTCAAATGGTTTTTCAATATATGACTTCAAAATAAATGGGAAATTTCAAAGTTAAACATGGCTTTCAATAAAACTTGAGTTTCAACTTTAAATCTAACACTCTTAAAAGGATTTATGTTTAATCAAGTATCTTGAAGTGTTGGAAATGACTTACAAGCGTTATTGGACTTGAAAAATGTGTTCAAAGGCCAATGTAATCGATTACATAATGTTTGTAATCGATTACACAAGAAATAAGGCATGTAATCGATTACATTATAAATGTAATCGATTACCGAAATCGAGAAGGCCATGTAATCGATTACACAATATATGTAATCGATTACACAAAGCCCAGAAACTCAAAGAACACATTCGACGAGTAATGTAATCGATTACATGGATATTGTAATCGATTACACAGCAAGTCAGAAGTCATGTAATCGATTACATGGGCATTGTAATCGATTACAAACAAAGTCAGAAGCCATGTAATCGATTACACCAATGATGTAATCGATTACACAGAGCCCATAAAGTTCAGAAAATGTTGGAACAATAATGTAATCGATTACCTGATCTGTGTAATCGATTACACAAACTCTGATAGCATCCAACGGCTATATTAAATGCATTAAATGCATGCCCAACTACCTCCAACGGCTCCATTTATTGAGAAACTTATAAATACCAAAGTTGGGTCTTTATTTGAGGTTGACCTTGAACCAAAAACTGAACATCAATACTTCAAAACGTGAATCAATCCTTAAATTCATTTCTTGCTCTATTTTATGACTAAAAACGTGAAAAATCTTTGAGAGCATATTAGAGCTTCAATTTGTAAACACTTGCTCTAGAGAGAGTTTCTTCTATTTCAATCTTATACATTCTGATTAGTGAGGGTGAGGTATCCCTCAAGTATTGTAAGGGTGAGGTATCCCTTAGAAAATAGAGGCTCGAGCTTTTGGGTGAGGTATCCCATATTGTTGAGTGCTCAAGGTTGTAGTGGTTTTTCAAGCACCCATTGAAGCTTGAAGATATAGTGGAAAATCTCAAGGTGTTGCTTGGGAATACGTAGATCACAAGTGGAGTGGTGATCGAACCAGGATAAACGACCGTGTTTGTTTTCTCTAAACCCTCCTCTCATTTATTGTTGTACAAATGTTTCATTCATTTGCTTGGATATTGTCTTCTTGGCTGTTACGGTTATAAGTAAAAATGTTTATCTCATCTATCTAATTATTCCTAATCATTCAATAGCTTCAACGAAGAAAATTGATTGTCAAACGATTTGCAAAAGATTTGTGAACTTATTTTTAACTACTCAATTCACCCCCCCTCTTGAGTATTGAGGCCACTTGGTAACAAGTGGTATCAGAGCTAGACTCTTGTATAAAGAGCTTAGCAGCTTCAAGAGAAGTGATGGCTTCAAATGGTTTTTCAAATGAAGGTTCTTCTATAAATAGACCTCCTTATTTCAATGGGGATGGTTATGCCTATTGGAAAGAAAAGATGAAAATTTTTATTGAAGCTATTGACTTAGATGTGTGGGACGCAGTTGAAAATGGTGCTTTTGTCCCTACACAAACTAAGGATGGTGTGACAATTAATACACCTAGAAGTGATTGACCGATGATGATAAAAAGAAGGTTCAATATAATTTGAGAGCCAAGAACATCATCACCACATCTTTGGGGTATGATGAATTCTTTAGGGTGTCAAATTGTAAGACCGCAAAAGAAATGTGGGATACCCTACAAGTAACTCATGAAGGTACTAGTGAGGTAAAAAGATCTCGAATAAACACTCTTACTCATGAATATGAATTGTTTAGAATGAATCAAGGTGAGAGTATTCAAGATATGCAAAAGAGATTTACTTATATTGTTAATCATCTCATCTCATTGGGAAAGACATTTCCTAATGAGGATCTTATTAACAAAGTCTTGAGATGTCTAAGCAAGAATTGGCAACCCAAGGTAACGGCGATTGCGGAATCAAGAGATTTATCAACCATGTCTCTAGCCACCCTATTCGGAAAACTTCAAGAGCATGAAATGGAACTAAATAGGCTCAATCAAAATGAAGAACATGACAAAAAGAAGAAGGAATTGCACTCAAGGCCACCTCTTCCATACTTGAAGATGATGATGAAGATGGTGAAGAGGATGGTGAAAATATTGAGCTAAGTGAGGAGAATCTTAGTCTTCTTGTGAGAAAATTCAAAAGATTCTTGAAGAAAAGGGATTTCAAAGAAGACCACCCTTTCCTCAAAAGAAAGCATATCACAAAGGAGAAGGATCCTCTACTCCTCCAAAATGCTACGAATACGGAAAACCTAAGGCACATGAAAATGGAGTGTCCTATATATCTCAAGAAGATGGAGAAGTTTGAGAAAAGACCCTCCAAGGAAAAGAAAGGAAGAAGAGCATATATAGCTTGGGAGGACAATGACTTAAGCTCTTCCGACGATTCAGAAAATGAAGAAGCCCATCTTTGCCTCATGGCTCAAGGAGAAGAAAGTAGAGAAAGCGACACCGAGGTAACCTCTTCTAACCTAGAACCTCCACCTTCTTATGATGAATTGCAAGATGCCTTTCAAGAATTGCATGATAAATCTTTGAGGCTCACAAAAATGACTTTGTCTTCCAATAAAACTATCTCCCTATTGACAAAGAAAGTTTCTACTTTAACCAAGGAGATAAATGAACTTAAAATTAAAAATGAGACTTTAGGACTCATAGATGCTAATTCATCATGCATGATTTGTTCCTCGCATGATAATGCATCCATATCATTACCTTGTTTATCATGCAAAGCTTTTGAAAAAGAAATTGAAGACTTGAACAACACTCTTGCGAAATTCACTTTTGGAAGAGACAACTTGAATGTGTTGTTAGGGAGACAAAAATGTGTTTTCCAAAAAGCCGGTTTGGGATTTAATCCAAACAACCATCAAAAGTCTTATAAGAACTTCTTTGTTTCCTCAAAAACTTCAAGTAGCCCCTTTGTTAAATATTTTCATTGTGGTAGGAAAGGGCATAGTGCATCCACTTGCAATGTCAGAAAGAACATAAACACCAAGGTTGGAATCAAAAGGGTTTGGGTCCCTAAAGGCACCAAACCTAATTCTAACACACAAGGACCCAAAACAATTTGGGTACCAAAAGTTAAATCTTGAATGTGTGTTGTAGGTGTGCTTGAAGACCAAGAGCTCAAGTTGGTATCTTGATAGTGGTTGCTCCAAGCACATGACCGGTGATGGCTCCAAGTTCTCCTCCCTTACACACAAGAAACATGGTCATGTCACATATGGTGACAACAACAAAGGGAAGATTCTTGGAATTGGCAAAGTTGGTAAGATCCCTTCATCATCTATTGATAATGTCTTACTTGTTGAAGGACTTAAACATAATTTACTTAGTATTAGTCAATTGTGTGATAAAGGAAATAGAGTTATATTTGATTCCTCTTGTTGCATAATTGAGGAAAAGGATGATAAACAAGTTAAGTTTGTTGGTCATAGAGTCAATAACATATATATGATTAGTCTTGATGATATTTCCTTAAATGATGCTAAATGCTTTATGAGTAGAGAAAATGATTCATGGTTATGGCATAGAAGAATTGCTCACATTCACATGGATCACTTAAACAAATTGGTCTCTAAAGAACTAGTAATTGGTCTTCCAAAGCTCAAATTTGAAAAAGACAAACTTTGTGATGTATGTCAAAAAGGAAAACAAGTAAAGGTCTCTTTTAAAGCTAAAAACATAGTTTCAACTTCTAGACCTTTACAACTTTTGCACATGGATCTTTTTGGACCCTCTAGAACTATGAGCTTTGGTGGAAATTACTATGCATTAGTGATTGTGGATGATTTTTCTAGATTTACATGGACATTATTCTTGGCCCACAAAAATAATGCTTTTCAATCATTTAGAAAACTTGCCAAAGTTATCCAAAATGAAAAAGGTTTTTGTATTGCATCCATAAGAAGTGATCATGGTGGTGAATTTGAAAATCATGAATTTGAAACTTTTTGTGATGAACATGGCATTGAGCATAATTTTTCTGCCCCTAGAACACCACAACAAAATGGTGTTGTAGAAAGGAAAAATCGATCTTTAGAAGAAATGGCAAGAACTATGCTCAATGAGGCCAACCTTCCTAAGTACTTTTGGGCGGATGCGGTTAACACCACTTGTTATGTTATGAATAGAGCCCTAATAAGGCCAATTTTAAAGAAAACCCCATATGAATTGTACAAAGGAAGGAAACCTAATGTGTCACATTTTCATGTCTTTGGATGTAAATGCTTTGTGTTGAATAATGGAAAAGATAACTTGGGAAGTTTGATGCAAAATCGATGAGGGAATATTCATTGGTTATTCTATTCATAGCAAGGCCTTTAGAGTCTATAATAAACGAACTATGACCATAGAAGAGTCCATACATGTTGCATTTGATGAAACTAACCCAAATGAGTCGAGAAAGGAGCTTGTTGATGATGTTGCAAAATCTTGGAGAAGACGCACTTGGAAAATCAAGAGAAAGAGCCCAAGAAGGAAGAAAAGAGACTCCTTGATCATACATGGCAAGAAGATTCAGAAATCTTAGATCTACCCAAGGAATGGAGGACTTCAAGATATCATCCTCTCGACAAAGTGATAGGTGATGTATCAAAAGGGGTAATCACTCGAAACTCACTTAGAGATGCATGTAATCATCTAGCCTTTGTCTCTCAAGTTGAACCTAAAGACATAAATGAGGCCATTAATGATGAGCATTGGATCTTGGCCATGCAAGAAGAACTAAACCAATTTGAGAGGAATCAAGTTTGGGAATTAGTTCCAAGGCCCAATGATCATCCTATAATTGGCACCAAATGGGTCTTTAGGAACAAACTTGATGAAACGGGTTTAATAATAAGAAATAAAGTTAGGCTTGTAGCTAAGGGATATAATCAAGAAGAAGGCATAGATTATGAAGAAACTTATGCTCCCGTAGCTAGGTTAGAGGCCATTAGAATGTTACTTGCATATGCTTGCATCATGGATTTCAAACTCTATCAAATGGATGTCAAAAGTGCTTTTTTAAATGGTTTTATACAAGAAGAGGTGTATGTAGAACAACCTCCTGGTTTTGAGGACTTTGAAATGCCCAACCATGTTTTTAAATTGAAAAAGGCCTTGTATGGCTTGAAACAAGCTCCTAGAGCTTGGTATGAAAGGTTGAGCAAATTTCTTTTAGAAAAGCCTTTTCTAGAGGTAAAGTTGACACCACTCTTTTCATAAAACACAAAATGCATGACATTCTTCTAGTTCAAATCTATGTTGATGACATTATATTTGGAGCTACTAACAACTCTCTTTGTAAAGAATTTTCAAATATTATGCAAAGTGAGTTTGAGATGTCCATGATGGGTGAGCTCAACTTCTTCCTTGGTCTACAAATCAAGCAAACAAGAGAAGGAACATTTATAAGCCAATCCAAGTATTGCAAGGAGCTGCTCAAGAAGTTTGGAATGGACAATGCCAAGCATATGGCTACTCCTATGGGCACCTCTTGCTATTTGGACAAGGATGAAGGAGGTAAATCGGTAGAAATTACAAAATATAGAGGTATGATTGGCTCACTCCTCTATCTCACTGCAAGTAGGCCTGATATAATGTTTAGTGTATGCATGTGTGCTAGATATCAAGCTAATCCTAAGGAATCACACCTAAATGCTGTTAAGAGAATAATGAAATATCTAATAGGCACATCACATATGGGTTTATGGTACCCTAAGGGTGCCTCATGTAGTCTTATTGGGTACTCCGATTCTGATTTTGCTGGATGCAAAATGGATCGAAAAAGAGCACTAGTGGGACATGCCACTTGCTTGGAAGCTCACTAGTTTCTTGGCACAAAGAAAACAAAATAGTGTGGCATTGTCCACAAAGTTTGAATATGTTGTAGCTGGGAACTGCTGTGCTCAAGTCCTTTGGATGAAATAGAAACTCTTGGACTATGGTCTTGAGCTTGATCACATTCCCATAAAATGTGATAATACTAGTGCAATTAACTTGTCAAAAAATCCCATTTTGCATTCTAGAACTAAGCATATTGAAATAAGACATCATTTCATTAGAGATCATGTTCAAAGGGGTGATTGCATACTTGAATTTGTTGAAACAACTAAGCAACTAGCTGATATTTTCACTAAACCCCTAGCAAAAGAAGCATTTTTCTATATAAGAAATGAATTTGGCATCTTAGATCAATCATGCATAAATTAGATATTTGCTGCATAATCCTAAAACAAATGCCTAAGCTTGCGTTTTTCTCGCATAATTATGCCACATTGCTGCAAAATCTCTAATTTTCATTATATTTGAATCCCATACTAACTTGAGCGTCGGAGATTTCCCTAAGTTGTTTTGCAGGTGCTCCTTCGTGACCAAGACTCCCAAGCAACTAATATCCTCAACAAATTTGTTGAAACTCTTGGTAACAATGGTAACTTCAATCAATTATATGAATTGAATCATAACATGATTTGATTATATGTTTAAATGATGATTTGAATTGATTTAAGTTGCTTTAAAACTGATTTGGATGGATTAAAATTGATTATATGTTTGTTTGGAACGCAAAATCCGAGTTAAAGAGTGTCTGGTAATCGATTACAAAGACATTGTAATCGATTACACATGTTCTGTCACGCATGTAATCGATTACACACCCTTTATAATCGATTACAACCAACTTTTAGAACTCGGTAATCGATTACGTCAACTATGTAATCGATTACAAGGTTCCCGAGAAAGCATGTAATCGATTACATCAAAAATGTAATCGATTACATACCCACCGAGAATGCATGTAATCGATTACACACTCAATGTAATTGATTACACGGGGTTTTTAAAAGGTTTCGACGCGCGTAGAGCTCATTTCTTTTTGGAACCTGTTCATCTTCTTCGTTCTCTCCTTCGCTCCCACGCACCTCAAATCTCAAAATCTCTCTTTTTCACTCAAATCTCCATCAAAACCCGTCATTTCACCTCTCTCAACCTCGGAAAACCCCTCTCCACATAGCCCATCGTTCAAAATCCCCTCACATCCCTCATCCAAATCTCCCCATCTTCTCTCACGAACCCCATCTCCATTTCTCTTACCCCTAATCTCGTCCCTCTCTCATCCTCAATCATTAATCACTCATCCCTTGCTTCTCCTTCTCATCAATGGTGAATCCTCTCATCGCTCCAAGCGCCCAAGAACAGGGACTGTTGTTGGAGGGTCCTCTGGTGGCTCTTCACATAATATATCTGGCCTGGACCTCACGAGGCACTTCTCCACCGTGAAGAAAGCTGAGTTGTTCCTAAAAACTTCCCGGCTTCAAAAATCATCTCTCCCGTGTATCTTCCCATCACCTTCTCGCGAGTGAACCTTTAGAGAGCTTTAGGACAATAGAAAACTTAGGCTTGCTGGGATTCCTGAGTATAGAGAAGGCCATCTACCCTAACCTTGTCCGAGTCTTTTATGCGAACCTGAAGGTTGAGGATAATTGCATATTCTCTGAAGTGAAAAAGCAACAAATCAGGTTAACAATGGCAGAGTGGTATAGGCTTACAAAGCTCACTCCTGATGGAGCTCAGTTCTGTGGAAATGCCAATGTCTGGGGGCATGAGTTTAAGCATAAGGCTGCTCTTCTCTCTTTGATTAGGACTGGCTATCACCTCCCCAGTGATCCTAAACGAAGAATAATGGCCACTGGCCTCACTATGGAAAACAGGGTTCTCCACTACCTCTTGGTTCGTGGATTGATTCCCAGGGGAGGGAATTACTCCCAAGTCCTCAAGGATGATGTAGTGGCATTATGGGCAATGACCACAGGGCACCCAATAAACTGGGGTTACTACATTTTAGAGCATATGCTGGACGTCAAGAAAAAGAAGAACTCTGCTCTCCCCTTCGCCATGTTGGTCACCACAATCCTCGAGTACCGTCGCATTTCACTGGCTGAAGAGTCCAAGGACACCAGCTCGAAGGGACCCCAATCAATTGGGTTGCATACTCTGAAGAAGCTTCAGCTCTATAAGATGGAAGATAGGTGGCATTACATTACTCATGGCACGTTTGGTCATATCCATCACGATCCAGATAGTGATGATGATGAGGCTCAGTACCCTGCCTCTGCTCCTGCTCCAGCTTCTCTTGATCTTCTGCTCCAAGAAATGCACAACCTAAGCGCTAACGTAAACACACGCATGGATCATATAGAGCAAAAGATTGACCATCTTGAGCTGAGGATGGACTACTCAGACCAGGAGCTTAACTCCATTCGATCCCTCCTAAGTGGACCTCCTATTCCTGAGTGTCCTGCTGCTGCTGCACCTCCCACATCCTCTGCCCCTCCGGTTCCCTATCCTTCGTGTCCATCTGGAGTTCCTGCTGATGATGAGGAGCTTCGGACTCGACGACGATCTTATGCCCGGCGATGATAACATTGATCTAGGAGACTCTGTGCGGATCCAGAGGGTGAAGTCTTTTGTGACAGCGAGGACACTGATAGTGATCATGGCCTATTGCCTTGATATTCTCTTGTATTGATGACCACCTTGTACTTATTTTGTTTTAACTCTGATTATATAAAATTGGTATACCTTTATAGTTATATTTTGATTATTGCCTACTGGTTATGAATGTTTGGCTGGACTGATTATTAATACATGAACTTGTTTTCACCTTGATGTTTGGCTTTTGGAATATTGATTGGACTGATTAATCTTTGTGGCTTTTCTGTTATGGAAAAAACTTGGGAATCATGAAATATAGCTGTCATACTGTCTATTTTTTTTCTTAAATGCTTATGTCTTTTTGATAATGCCAACGGGGGAGAAAATAAGGAAAAATGAAAATGAAATGAAATGTAATTAATGGTTGCATGAGAAATTAAAGGTTGCATGAGTACGGGGGAGTTATTGACCTTTTAAGTTATTAAGCTTTTCATATGCAAAATCTAACCCAATATCATGCATAAACTCAGGGATTGTACCTAAATGACTATTATATACAAATGCAAAAACTCTTTCTTTTTCCTATGATCATTTGTCATCATCAAAAAGGGGAGAATGTGAATGCTTATGTCTCTAAGGCATGTCAAAAGGTTTTTGATGATAACAAAAGCAAAAGAGAAGATCAAGCGCAAAAGGAAAAATCAAGATCAAAGAAAGAAGACAGAAGGTTTACTTAGTTATAAGACTTAGAATATTAATGTTAAATGCTCTCAAGATTTCTCAAATGGTTTTTCAATATATGACTTCAAAATAAATGGGAAATTTCAAAGTTAAACATGGCTTTCAATAAAACTTGAGTTTCAACTTTAAATCTAACACTCTTAAAAGGATTTATGTTTAATCAAGTATCTTGAAGTGTTGGAAATGACTTACAAGCGTTATTGGACTTGAAAAATGTGTTCAAAGGCCAATGTAATCGATTACATAATGTTTGTAATCGATTACACAGCAAACAGAAGGCATGTAATCGATTACATTATAAATGTAATCGATTACACGAAAGTCAGAGGCCATGTAATCGATTACACAATATATGTAATCGATTACACAAAGCCCAGAAACTCAAAGAACACATTCGACGAGTAATGTAATCGATTACATGGATATTGTAATCGATTACACAGCAAGTCAGAAGTCATGTAATCGATTACATGGGCATTGTAATCGATTACAAACAAAGTCAGAAGCCATGTAATCGATTACACCAATGATGTAATCGATTACACAGAGCCCAGAAAGTTCAGAAAACGTTGGAACAACAATGTAATCGATTACCTGATCTGTGTAATCGATTACACAAACTCTGATAGCTTCCAACGGCTATATTAAATGCATTAAATGCATGCCCAACTACCTCCAACGGCTCCATTTATTGAGAAACTTATAAATACCAAAGTTGGGTCTTTATTTGAGGTTGACCTTGAACCAAAAAGCGAACATCAATACTTCAAAACGTGAATCAATCCTTAAATTCATTTCTTGCTCGTTTTCGACTAAAAACGTGAAAAATCTTTGAGAGCATATTAGAGCTTCAATTTGTAAACACTTGCTCTAGAGAGAGTTTCTTCTATTTTAATCTTATACATTCTGATTAGTGAGGGTGAGGTATCCCTCAAGTATTGTAAGGGTGAGGTATCCTTGGAAAATAGAGGCTCAAGCTTTTGGGTGAGGTATCCCATATTGTTGAGTGCTCAAGGTTGTAGTGGTTTTCAAGCACCCATTGAAGCTTGAAGATATAGTGGAAAATCTCAAGGTGTTGCTTGGGGACCGGACGTAGATCACAAGTGGAGTGGTGATCGAACCAGGGATAACGACCGTGTTTGTTTTCTCTAAACCCTCCTCTCGTTTATTGTTGTACACTGTTTCATTCATTTGCTTGGATATTGTCTTCTTGGCTGTTACGGTTATAAGTAAAAATGTTTATCTCATCTATCTAATTATTCCTAATCATTCAATAGCTTCAACGAAGAAAATTGATTGTCAAACGATTTGCAAAAGATTTGTGAACTTATTTTTAACTACTCAATTCACCCCCCCTCTTGAGTATTGAGGCCACTTGGTAACAACCATAATCACAATTATGTCATCAACATATCATCACAATATATGTAATAAACAATAATTATGATCATGCCCTCAACAATATCTAATTATTCAATAGTTCAATTATCATAAGCAATAATTACGATAATACCCTCAGTATTCTCCAAATATTCAACAGTTCAAATATCACACCTATATCAATGCTCAATAATTATGCATATGCACATAGACTCAATTTCCTACTCCATGGAGCTAAAACTCAGATCGGAGAGAGTGATTGGAAAGATCTGTCTGTAACAACATGCCTCAGACCACGTGCTATCATTTGCACATCTAGCTTATACACGACAGTCTTTATCAGATCTTGATTAAGAATAGTGTCTCAATCAGGATCATCGGTGTGTTGCATCGGTCAAACCTATGATCCAGAAGAGCTACCAACTGTCCACTGTAGGCAACCCACACCCCGATGCCCCCAAAAGTCATCAAGTGACTTACACTACACATACACAGCCACTCAAGAGGTGTATTCTCTCCTAGGCAATTAGCCTCATACAGTCCATCAGACCTTTCCAATGCATGTACAATGCACCATTCACAGTTCAAATTTATTATCTCATATTCAGGATTCACACTTTGGTTCAACAGTATTTTTACTGTATTTTCATCGTGAAATCATATTTTTGCGTTTTCCCAATTATGCAACAATTTTGTCGCATCTTCAAATCGCGTATTGATTTCTCAACTTTTTCTCAATCGCGTAAAATATTTCTAACCTATTTTAAATCAAAATATGATTTTTCTCATTTAATACCAAAAA
Organism: Ormosia semicastrata; assembly: GCA_029884595.1. Classification (NCBI taxonomy): domain Eukaryota; kingdom Viridiplantae; phylum Streptophyta; class Magnoliopsida; order Fabales; family Fabaceae; genus Ormosia; species Ormosia semicastrata. The sequence continues at coordinate 20,324,138 of JAQQTO010000042.1, read as the reverse complement.
TTGACCTAACTTTTGATATTTGCATAATAGTTCCTCTATAACAATATTTACGTTATAGTCCTTGTTTAAATAATATTTTCATAATAGTCTCTCATAAAATAATATTTACGAGATAATCCTCTTTTATAAAATATTTGTAATATAAATCCTCTAAAAATAATAATTACAATATAGCCCCTCTAATAATAATTACAATATAGCCCCTCTAAAAATTAGTATTTCTATTATTTTCCAAAAATGGTAATTCTTTCCTTTACTTAAAATAATACGGCTTAAATTTTCTTAACGCGCTTCCAAACCCATAGGGTGAGCTATACGTTAGAAAACTTCAAGTATTGACATCTATTTTCATAACCTAATTGTTCAATTACATCCTTTTGTTTTCTAAAAAGTATTTTGTTTGCTACTAATCCAAACTCTATCAAAATACTTTCCTTCTCAATTAAACCTTTAAATCCACACTTAATAAAATAGTTTAGTTCTACATTATGAAAAATGGCATGTTGGCCAAATTTTCATTCTTGCTTCAAAACTCATTGTAATTCATTTTCTACACTTTAAATCCTTGTAAAACACCTTAATTCATTTTAGTGTCATGGAACCTTTAATCTACAATTTGAAATCATCATTTTAGGACTCTTGGTCCTCTTGAATCTAGTGAGGCCGTGGGCCTCTAAGCTCTTATGTGATCCTTCCATCATGTTGTTCACATCTTAATTTACACATACATTTTCATGCTTCTAAAATTATACATACAAGCATTTTATCAAAACTATAATCATACTATCACACATGCAATCACAAACACAAAATCATAAACAACACAATCACAATCAAAGAAACATTAAACAACAAGTGAATAAACTCTTATGGGTTTTTCACCATCCACAACCATCTCCTCACCACCAACACTTGGTTGGTGAGGTTAAATCTCCCTCTTACCTTAAGGAAGACCAAATCCTCAAGTTCCTTCCTTCTCTTGATTTTGTGTGAACCCAATTAAAATCCCTAAAAATTCTTAAACAATTACCAAAGTCATACTCAAGGCTTAATAACAAAGAACCATGAAACAATCATTGTATAGAAAATCAAAAACTTAACTTAAAACCATAAAATCAAAAGTTTACCTTTAGGAAAGTAAACCAAAGCTTGGATTTTGAAGTAGAAGGAGTAGGTTTTTTACAAAACCTTCTAAATAAAAAGTGTTTAGAATAGGGTTTAGGTTTAGGAAATGTAGAGAAGTAAAATTATAGAAGATTAGAAGTGATATTTAGGTAGCTTGGCCGAAACTCAAAGAGAAAAAGAAAGGAAAAGTGTTCTTGTGTTCTTGGGATTTTTTAGAGAAAATGAAAGCTTAGCTTTTAGGTGAGAGAAAATATGAAAATGGATAATAACAAGTGAGTGTGTGCAGCCGTGAGGTAGTGTAAGAAAATAGGAGACCAATTATGATATCAAAATATCACATTTGTGATCACATGGAAGATCACATGGCCTATGTCATCTCATGGTCACCAAAGTGTCATATAGATGAACCTAGAACATTATAGAATATGGTAGAAATGGCCCTCTTGGCCGTGGAACTCTAGGAGAATTAGTGACTAGGTTTGACTTCAATTAAAGCTTAATTACTTGTTAATTAGATGGCAAGTTAATTAGGTTAGGTTAGTTAGTTACAATTTAGACTATTTAAAGTAACTTAGTTAATTATCCTAGTTAATTAACAATTAGTCCAACCACTTTTATTGACCATTTTCTATTGGTCTAGAGAAAGTCTAACCACTTTTATTGACCCAATCCTATTGGTTCATTTTAAATTAGGTTATAGAAAATATTCTAAATCCATTTCTGTTAAATAAATTATACCATGTCAAATAAATTATAACAGAAGCTACTATAAATAAAACAACAGATATTTTTCATGAAATATTTTTATTTCACAGATAAATTCTAAAAATTAAAAAAAAAATCTGTGTCTCTCAGATTCAGGTTTAGTAAGATCTCTCGTCTCCGAATAATTCAAATAAGATTTTCTCCGACCTGAAAATTATTATTTTCTTGACTCGAAGCAAATCACACAAAACGATCAAAAACAATCTCGAAATAATCAAATTAATTTTATATCACACAGAAAACACAAAACAGAGAAATTTAATTATTTCTGTAACATAGATAGAATTTGGGGTGTTACACTCATAACAGTCTGTTTTGGTTGTTTAGGGTGTGGTAGTCTTTTGAAATTATCTAGGGTGATTATCACTATGCAGATGTTTTTTTTTTTTTGTATGGTAGTCTTGTTAGTGGACATATTTTTTAGGGTGTTTTCTTTAGCTATACAACACATACATATTGTTGGTGACAATAATTTTTTTTGAGATCATGTCTTTTGGTATATTGCACATACATAGTGTGTGATTATGTAACACAATAGAAGTTGTAATGAAAGAATTTGTAAAATCAATGAAAGTTTACATTTGGTTATATTCTGCTATACAATTTCTTTAGATTTGTCTATTACGTTGTTGTTCACATAGCCTTTTCTTTTTCTGTGAGACCAAGAGGTATCCCTACAAGTTCGGCCCATTTGAATCACTCATAAGATTAATCTTCGTTCGACTGCAGGAGCACAAGGGTTATGTGGTCTCCCCATAAGAGCTAATTCCCTGATATTCAAACTTGCATTATTGTCCCAAGGGGTCAAGATTGCTTACCACCACAACTCACCCTTTGTGGGCTATTCTCATTGCCTTTTAATATCATGTTTGTTATATTATCCTCATACACTCATACATTATTAGTGTTCTGCACCGTGATCTGGGACCCGGTCCCATGGGTCAACTCGGCACGCATCCAGTTGGAATCTATCAACACCCTAACAAGAGTTTGCTTGAGATTATTGAGACCCTGGCACAACGTATGTTGGATCACGACATTGGGCAGTAGCTATACGATCGTGAGATTTGTGCAGTGGATAAATCCCAAATTATTAGTAATTAGTAATCATGATCTTATAAAATAATAACACCTATAACTGCCTTTGACTGCTCATAACTGTAGTATCAACGTTCCTATTTTATAGGGATTTCTTGCTATAATTAAGGGAACGTGTTTCCTAATTGCACTATATAAATATCAGGCTTTATCACCTTCAACAAGTAACGATTGCTCTTTAACTTAAACCCTAATTGTACACAACCTAACTTGAGCATTGGAGTGCCTTTGTAAGTACCAACCACCCCTGTTTTAATATGCTCCGCTGCTGTGCAAGGAGGAAAACACCAGTACATGCCTTCTCAGGTACATCTCAGTATTCACTATTGAACCTTTTAGATGGATTGAAGCAGAGCCTTTAGTTACGATCACCTCCGCTTGAATCTAGAAATTCATTTGGCGTCACATCATCACCAAATTTGGTGTCTCAGAGTCCATTATGATGGACAACGAAACTCAATTCAAGGATAAAGGTTTCGAAGAACTGCTTAATGAGCTCAAAATCAAGCACTATTGCAGTTCTATTGAAAATCCCAAAACCAATAGACAAGCTAAAGCCACCAACTAGGTGATTGCCTGAGGAATTAAAATAAGGTTGGACAAAGCTAAGGGAAATTGGGCCGAGTAACTTGACTATGTCCTCTGAGCCTGCCCGACTATGCCTCACTCCATAGTAGGGGAAGCCCCCTTTAAACTCACTTATGGGTGTGAAACTATGATCCTGATGGAGATAGGGGAACCCAACTGGCGTCACCAACAATTCTCGCCTTACAACAACCCTGGATTAATTATAGAGGACTTGGATCTTCTAGAAGAAAGAAGACGCATTGCTCACATACGTGATGTCACCCTCAAATAGAAGACGGGGGCTCGATATAGCTTGAAAGTTATCCCAATAAAGTTCGAGCCGATTGATCTGGTATTTTAGAGAACAGAAATTAGTGGTAGGAATGTCTCCCAAGGGAAGTTAGCTCCAAATTGGAAAGGCCCTACCGGATCGTGATCAGTACATGAAAGAGAGCCTACACCCTAGAGACTTTAACTGGAAAGCTGATCAAAACTATTAGAATGCGGACAAATTAAGAAAGTACAATAACTAAGTGCCTTTTAAGGCTTAGTCTCTTAGTTTTCTTTTATGTTTGATCTACCCCAATTTTGGTGAGCATACATTATACAGATTCCGATCCTTTTTCCAATCAATAAAATGGTGAAGTTATTTTTATATATATGCTTAATACTTTCATTTTAAGACTATTTAGCCAGACCACGCCTTGAGAATGTCTAAGGAGCTTGCTCCTTATGGGATTTGACATTTCTTTAAAAGTTAGGGCCCTCAAGTCGGACCACACCTTGAGGGTGTACATAGCCCATTCCTTATGGGATCTGAGATCTCTTTGAATCCAGGTTAAGAGGAATAACACACGAAACCGACTTCTAGTGGTTTTGTTATGAGTTATAGGTTCTTGCCCAAATCCTCAAAACTTGATTGTAACCATTTTATGGTATGAATAATTAATTGGCAACATGGGTTACGTCATCCGTGGTCCGCCCTTGATACCTACCGTGGATGTTTATGTTAAATTAGTTCTTAACCTGAAAACTCCTAAGTGTCAAGCAGTTTTCTAAACTAGATCGTTAATGCTAAAGACCCTAGTAATAGTTCACTTTTTATTTTTGCCTAAGGCCTCAAATGAATTTCGAGTGCTCAAGAATTTGGATGTTGGACCCAAGACCAAGGTTTCACGCGATTACAATTCTCCTAAATCCCTAAATGGCTACAAAATACACATTAATGATGGGCGTTGGACCCAGTACAGACCATGAAAAATAAACAATTACGGATGCAATAAATGCATTTAAATACAGCCCAGCAACCAGGAAATTTGTCTTCACAAATAAAATGCCCCACGTAGAGGGCAGAGGAAAGCAATAAGAGGGAAGAGAAACAAGCAAACTAAGCCTCAGCATTGCCGCCCTCTGAACTTTGGTGGACCGCACCTGCTGCACTACCATCCTCAGCAGAAGTTACATTGTGATTGGCAGCAGAAAAGACCTCATTAGAAGCTTGATTGGCCTGTTGAACTTCCTATGGTGATAACAGGAGGCCATTGAAAATAAACTTCTGGGAGTCCAATCCATCCAAGGCCAGGGTGACCCTGGGATTAAAGATTTAGACTTGGGGCGACTACATTTTGAATTTGCTTGCTACTTATGTTTGCACAGATCTTTGTCAACTACTTGGTATCCTCTTGCAGCAGTACCAATTCGATCCGGAGACCTTGATTCTTAGCATGGTGGTCGGCGTTGGCCTTCAAAGCCTCTTTAGAATTGGCTTTCTCCTCCCTAAGTCTGGCCTCGGAGTCTGCCAGCTTTTTTTTAGATCTTCGATTTTTGCTTTGATATCCTCCAAAGCTTTCTTGACCTCCTCCTTAGCCTTTAAGGCCAAGTTGAGCTTTCTGATCCCCTTCTCCTTGACCGCCCTCGTCTTCTCAGCCATTTACTTTTCAAATTGGTCCAAGAACCTTTCAAGGAAACATGCTTCAACAACAAGGCAGAGTCCACTATGTTAGGAAATCCATGAACAAAAGCACAGCAAAAAAAGGATTCACACCAAGGATCCATGCAAAAGAGGGACATGATTCGTGTTTTTGAGTTTACTTCTTAAAGCTAGAAGAAAGAAAAATATCAAGCAAATCACCAGCACTGTAGCAACGACAATGCCTCTATGTTGTCCACACGAACAGACTCATAAACGTCCAACGTCTGCAATCTTGGAGTTCTATGTCTCTAGCACAGTGCTAGCTATGAAGAGAAGAGAAATCTGACACTAACTCACTCATTGTTTCTGTTAGGGTGCGGCTAGGATTCGTAATGCATGCCTTGACAGCCCCCTTAGCAGTACTATTTATAATAGTGGCTACCTTATACGAGTGAGAGTAGCAACAGGGTTAGCAGTGCAACCTTAGACTTATCTGTTATGAGTCTAGCCCACGATAGAATCCTAGTCCAACTTGAATTCTCATTACTCTAATTTAGCCTGTTCTATGTGTGTGACCCTGTAAGTTCTCATGACGTTAGTAGTAATATTAAAATTTATTTTAATATTACAAGCAGTAAGCAGTATCTAACAACACATCGCTGCTACCCAAGTAATGAGAATATCATTGATTTGACATTACCTTTCCATGACTAATGTTTCGTGTAGTTTAATCCATTTGTTCAGATATCTAGATTGAACACAAGGCATGGTATGTGTCACCCTTGTATAATTCAATCTTCCATTTCCTGATACTCGAGTAAACTTAGTAATAACAAACGAGATCAATATCTCATATTGACTCATTTGAGCATGGTCATGCATTTCGTAGTCTCACTTAATCAGGGGGCCTGAAGATATCACTTCTGTTATGTAGGAGGGACAAATCTCATCTAGGTCACTCACATCCCTCTGCATAATTCACAGTATATCCAATAACCAACTTTATAATCACCTTGTTACAGATGACGTTTGATGGTATTAAAACATGCAACTCCTCATGTAGGAATCGTAATGATTTCAAGTCAAAGAACCATATATACCATTGTCACTTTGAGAATCGCTTATGACACTCATGAAACAATCCATGCAGTGTTTTCACAGTGGGTCAGTCTAATACATCATTACTCTAGTATGTATCCATGTGAAGACTTGATATCTCATATCTATGACCACGAGATGTGGCCATCAGTCTACGCATATACTAGTCTCAATGCATTATTGTTGTCCTAATTAACAAGAATATTTGACTAAGGACATTTAAGAATAGTGTTCTGAATCTATCCAATAGGATCTCACAATCAAGTCATCACTTGATGTCCTATGGCATTAAACTTACTATTCTAAGGACTTTATTATGTTTATTATAAATAACACAATAAATGAAATGTCTCATGTATTAAATAAATAGCATAATACAATATATGTAAGTATGGTCAAAATAAATTGGCCTCTAGGGCATACACCAACACACTGATCTAGAACCTTGTCAGGATCTCTGATGTACTTATCTTAGAGTTGCGAGTAATGACATCGTCATCCAAAAGCTGGAAGTCCACAAATGATTAAAGTGATGCGTCCTTCTTGTACAAGGAAATCAGATCTTGGACCTTAACCGATTTTACGACCGGCCTCTTCTCACGTTCCTCCGGCTTACTACTTTTAGCTTTCCTCTTCCTCCTTTGTAGGGACTGAGTAGGAGACTCTTCCTATTGGGACGGTGCCACCTCATTCATCGAGCCCTGGACAGTGGGGACTAGAATAATGTGTGCTGGAGTGTTAGATGGCCCGACACCCTCTACCATCACCTATATGGCCTAGAGGGCATAAAGTGCTGATCCAGATGTCATGCTTTCTGCAAAACAAACGTAACACAAGTCAAAGACAATAGGAAGGTAATTCAAAATGAAATACTACAACCAAAAAGTAAATACGAATAATAGCCTACACTATACCTAGAAGGACCCTAAGGGTTTCATCATCAATGGCATCCAGAATTTCTTTACAAGAAATGAGTTGAACTTCCTCTGCCTACTTATTGATGAATCTCACACACTCAGTGTCCTCCCGATTGAGCTCAGACTACCTCACATCAATCGCTCGTAACCGCTTGAAACTACCTACATAGACTGCTTCCCCGTTGTGCATAGTTGTTGAAAATTGTCTCAAGTCATTGGAAATTTGAGAGAAATAGTAAAAGTGTAGAAAAGGCACTCTCGGCTCCTATTTATAGAGGTAGCACTCGGGGGCCAATTTCGTCCTAACACTTCAAATTTCAAAAATCCTCATTATGGCGCTCAAAACTGTGTAACCCTAATAGCGGCCCCTAGTCAGAACACGCCACGTAGACAATCACAGCTGTCATACCAGATGAAGCGACACTTTTTCAAAAAGCTAAACGTCACGCAAGCCTCACTGTCTTAAGCACAAATTTTTTGTATAAACCCCAGTTGCACACTGGAATGTCTACTTATGATCATATGATGCATGGACCATAGTCATACTACGGTGCGTCCACGAGTGTCAAGTGACTTAGTCACGACGATGCCTCTAAACTAGACCTCTTGATCCCTTGAGGGCATTACGGACTCTGGCTTCGAGCAAAGCACGAATCCCATAGCCTGGGGACATTGAGATTTACCTTGATACTTAACTATATTAGCCAAGCACCAAGCTAGGGGCAACATAACATGATGAGGTGAAGTATATATTTACATAATGAGCAATGGACTCATCTCGGTGAAAGAAGCAGGCAATAAAAGAAGAGAACGACAAAAAAGAAAACTTTATTCTCATTCCATACATCGTCGACTTTACAAAAAGAGTCTATAAACTATTCTAATACAAGAATGCCCACTGGAGAAAGTTGGAAAGAAAGTTAGATGAGACATTGATGATGATGATGACCACTGACCACGACCACCTCCACGATTCTTCTAGAATCCAGCACTTGCCTCTTCCTTGTTGAGAAACATGAGCAAGCTTCATGATCTCATGCTTCCAACCACACTTTGGGGTGAAACCAAGGCACTTAACTAGTATTGGTTGTAGCCAAGAGAGCTGATGATGGAGAGCAGTGAAGCCCCTCCATGCCTCACAAGAACTAAGGCAAAAGCCATGAGCCTACCAGTGAGTAAGATTATGTCTTGCTGCTGTATACGCTGGAAGGAAAGGCTTCTGCCACTCGAAGAGGGGGTGACCAAGCCACATAGAGCAGTCACTTGGCCCTCACTGCGCCATTACGCATGGAGAGAAAGGCATCTGTTAGAAAAATATGTAGAGATAAAGGGAACACCTTGAGGAATTTAGGGAAGAAATGAAAGAAGATTTTAGAAAGAGACATGGCTCTCAGTGAATGGCAACCCTACAATAGGCATCCTTTATTTACAGAAGGAATAAGGCATTCTGATTGGCCCCTGAAAAGGCGAGTTGGATGTACATTTGAGGTCACGTTTTAATGTTGCACATTTGAGACCACGTTTTAATGCTCCCTCCTTTTGTAACTGGCTACGATAGTAGTGGGCAGTTGGAAAATAGAGCTGGAAAAATGCTATCCTCATTAAAACGGTTTCAGTTCCCAATAAATTCAAAGCAATGTTTCCTAAGCAAGTGCAGACTATTACAAATCGTATAATAAAGGTTGCTAAAATGACATCAAGTCCCTGAAAATAAAAGTTCTTACCTTCCTTAAAGAAACACTCGATATACCCCGGATAGCGGAATGATGACATAAGCGAAGCTATCCAACTTGGATCCCATCCTTACTCATTAACCTCGGGGGCATACAATGATACATCACGAAGCTTGGCCTTTTAGAAAAAAATATCACGAGATGCGACGTTGACATCGACTAGGATTCCTTTGTCCATTGCGTGCCGTGTGCTCATATCAAACTCTGATACCTTGATACTTAACTATCTCAACTAAGCACTAAGCTGGGAGCAACTATTTTGGACTATGATCCGGGACTCTGTCCCATGGGTCAACTTGGCACGCATCTAGCCGGAATCTATCAACACCCTAGTAGGAGTTCGCTTGAGGCTATTGAGAACCCGACACAACATATGTTAAACCACGACATTGGGCAGTAGCTATACGATCGTGAGATTTACGCAATGGATAAATTGCAAATTATCCGTAATTGCCAATCATTATCTTACAAAATAATAGCGCCCATAACCACCTTTGACTGCTCATAACTACAGTATCAATGTTCCTATTTTATAAGGATTTCCTGCTATAATTAAGGGAACATGTTTCCTAATTGCACTATATAAATATCAAGCTTTATAACCTTCAACAAGTCACTATTATTTTTTAGCTTAAACCCTAATTATGAACAATTTGACTTGAGTGTTGGAGTGCCTTTGCAGGTACTAACCACCCCGTTTCAACACGCTCCACTATTGCGTAAGGAGGAAAACACCAATACGTGCCTTCTCAGGTATATCTCAGTGTTCACTACTAAATAATTAGTTAAAAGAGAAAGTCAGAAAACCAAAACATATATATCAAATACTAATTTCATTATCATAAAACCAACATTACATTGCACTAATTGCTCAAGATACAACTTCTAAATACATACCAAATACTAATTCCTTATCTAAGTCTACATTACATTGCATCCCACTAACCCTATTTCCAAATACATACAAATATAGTGATAACAACCACTATAATAGCCCCTAACACTCCAATATATATTTTCAAACACCTAATATCATTTTCTAGCCTAACAAACTTCCTACTCATCTTCATGTCCAAGAGATTAACTCTACCTTCTTTCATCTCATAAAACACCAACTCATTATTAGCAATATCATTCAGCCACAAGAAATAGCCACAATACGACTTTTCTCTCTTGCAAAAAATACAATTACTCAGTATTAAAATAGAGGTAGAATTTTGTACAAAATTTCATATTCACTCAATATCTCAGTATCAAATTCATCACCTTGTAATATGGGCACCCGAAGAATGGTATGTTTGGATTTTTAGCAATTTTTAAAATATACGCCATGGCATTTGTCCCACATCCACATATCAGACCATCACCCCTGCTATAGAGCCTTGTTCCCACGCTTGTTGCATTCCCAGCTCACCTCACTCAATGGTTGTTTCTATCAACATCGATTCAATAAAGGCAATAATCCATCTCCACCACCACCCATCATTTACAATCAAATGTTGAGTTCAAAGGGTGAAATCTTGGTTCAATTGCAAGGGAAAAAGATAATGAGGAAGAGGAAAAACAATTGGGTTTTTTTTAACCTTTTCTCAAAATAATTGCTTGATAATAGGGGAATAGCTAATTCAAAGACACTGAAGAAAAATATAATTTCTGGTTAGAAAATTTTGTTTTACATTACTAACTTAATGTGTCACATGTGATTCTATTAAGTCTAACTTGTTAATTCTAACAAAGGCATATTACCAGAAGAGATAATGTAGTTGATGTTCGTGATTTACTAAGTGTGTGTTTGAGATAACTATGAAAACTTGATTATTTTAATAATCGATTATTGAATAACAGCTTTTTGTTATAATCGATTATAATCGATTCATTTTTATGTTTGGATATATGCTAAAACGATTTAAGCTAATCAGTTTTGTTTAGATGGTATAAAAAAGAATCATTTTTTTTAAGCAAAATATCAGGTATGCAGAAAGCATCATTATGAGAACTGACATCCCAACTAGGCTGGCACCCCATAACTCAACAATCATCTGCAGCATACCCAAATTTTATTGATAAAAAAAAAGAAAGAAAATAAAAAGCCAAGGGGGGACATAGACCAAAACCCTTGACAAACATTATTTAAACCTATAAAAAGGTAAACTAATCCTATTCCTATGAAAATCCTCACTAATAGAAATAGGAATAGTATTCCACTAATGAAAATCATGAAACGAGAAACCAAGAGAAGCAATTTTATCTACACAGTGATTACCCTCTCTAAAAATATGAGAACATCTAAATCTCATTTTACAAGTTAAATTTATACAATTTTTCCATCTATTACTAAGATGCCAAGGAACAATATCAATTGACTTGAAGGCCATAATAACCAAAAAGAGAGTCACACTCTAGCCAAAGGTTGTGCCAACCTTTCTCAAAGGCAATCTCAATAGCATAGATAGCACCAAAAATCTCAGCGTGTAAAGAGTACTTAACTCCAAGGTTAACAGCAAAACACCCCAAAGAAACACCACTCCTATCTCTAAAGATACCACCACAAGAAGCTAAACCAGGAGACCCCTTTGCAGCACCATCAGTGTTACATTTGATCCAGTAGCAAGGGGGCAGCCAAAGCACTTCAATAATAGCCACATTTTTCCTAGGCTTGGTTTCCACTGCAAATGACTTTAACGAAGAAAACTCTGACATACTAGAACTTGTAATGCCATTACTACAATTACCAACTAAGGAGACACTAGCAGCAATGCAATTTACAATTGATCTTAACTCTATCCTACTATCCTCAGACCTGAGTTTGTTTCGACAATACCATATTCCCTAAAAGCAATGAATAATGGCAGCAGATATAACATCATAAACTTGAGGAGACCACTCTCTATCACAAACTGAAATGATGGAAAGAATTGATGAAGTGTCAATCTGTAAGTTCAGCTTTGAACTAAGCCAAGACCAGACTTGAGTGGCAAAAGGGCAGGAACAGAATAGGTGTTGGGAAGTTTCACAGCAACACTGACAAAGATTGCACATGGAAGTGACTGTGCAGCCCCTATTTCTTAAATTATCATCTATTGAGATCTTATTCTGAATAATTCTCCATAACAGCAAGGATTTTGATGGAGGGGTTACCTTGCTCCAGATATGTTTAGTCCAAGGAACAGCAGGACCAGAAGGTTTGTAGAACTGATATGCTTCCTTAAAGGATAAGTCACCTAAGTCAATAAACTTCCACCTCAAAACATCCTCCTTTGCCTCAAAAGGAATTGTAATGGCCTGCAGCTTCTCTTTAATGACAGGGAATCTATCCAGCAGAGGACTAGGGATCTTCTAATTACCATTTCTAATAAAATCCTTAACAGTTGAAGTTAGAAGAGGGTGAACATGAGAAGGAATGTTCAGAGCTGCAACCATTGTGTCAGGAAGCCAAGGATCAGTCCAAAAGTTAATAGAGGCTCCTGAACCAAGCTGCCAAGCACAATTATCTGCTATTTCAGATATTTTATACTTTAAATCAGCCCAAATTGCTGAGTTTATGTGTATTGGATGAAAGATTTCTGTCTGACAACTCTAGCTCTCAACAAACAAGACCAATGTTCAGAGGATTGAACAAACTGCTAGCAAAGTTTAAGGATAGCAGCATCAGTAACACTTCTAAGGGATCTAAGGCCAAGTCCCCCTTCAATAACAGGTCTGCAAACCTTTTTTCCAAGAAACTATGCAGATCTTTCTACAATTAACATCACCTGACCAAATGAAGTTCCTAATCCACCTTTCAATAGTCTTTAACAGTTTTATAGGCCAAGCATAAACCAGAAAACTGTAAAGCATCATTCCAAAAATATAGGATTTCACAAGTTCTACTCTTCCAATAATTGATAAGAGAGAGGCTTTCCAAGCAGCTAGTTTTGATTTGATTTTGTCTGCGATTGGCTGTAAGTGTATTATTCTAGGCTTACCTTTGAAAATTGGAATGCCATGGTATATGAAAGGGAGCTTCCCAATGGTAAAACCCAGTAAACCAGTAATGATGGATTGCCTTCTTGCAGAAACAACACCTGCATAAAAAGTGGACTTACTAGGATTGATGATTTGACCAGAGGCAGCAGCATAGCTATGGAACAGCTCCTTTAACACAAGTAAGTTCCTCTGAGTCCCTTTGCAGAACAACATAACATCATCTGCATACAAAACATGAGATGTCACTTGATAACCTCTAGGACCAGAAATGAGAGAGAGCTTTCCATCTAGGACCAACTTTGCAATTCCCCTACTTAGAACTTCTTCAGCAAGACAAAACAGCAAAGAGGACAATGGATCACCTTGCCTCACCCCTCTTTTGCAAGAAAAGTACCCTGAAGGCTTGCCATTAACAGAAATAGACATGTGTGCAGAGGCAAGAATGGTCTCTACCCAATTACAGAACCTTTGATCAAAACTAAAAGATTTTAGAACCTTCAACAAGAATTTCCAATCCAAAATGTCAAAGGCCTTTCTAATATCAATTTTCAAAGCCAAGTTACCACCAAAATTCCTCTTGTCAATCAGATTAATGATTTCAGAAGTTAGGCAAATGCAATAAGAAATTTGCCTTCCTTAAATAAAACCTCTTTGATTAGGGGAAATGATATGAGGAGCAATCCTTGCAAGTCTGTCTGCCAATACCTTAGTAATAATCTTAAATTTGAAATTGGCTAAAGCAATTAGTCTGTATTGCTCAACTTTCTTAGCTTCAGCTACTTTAGGGATCAGAACCACTAGATTAGCATTGTAATTAGGAAGAAGCCAGCTAAAGGAAAAAAATTGAGAGATTGCTTTAAACACATCAACACCAATGATCTCCCAGAAATGTTGATAAAAAGAAACACCAAACCCATTAAGCCCAGGAGCACCATCCTGATTCATACCAAAAACAGCCAATCTGACTTCTTCAATAGAGGGCATAACAAGTAGTATTTGATTATCTTCTGTGGAAATACTATTTGAAATAACTTCTTCAACAAGACCATTATCAACACAAATATTCTCAGTACAGAATATATCTTGAAAATAACTAACCACGTGATTCTTAATTTGAGCTGCAGTGTTAAGGATATCATCTCCATGTTTGAGCATGCTCATTTGCTTAGTAACATTTCTGACTTTGGCCAATTTGTGGAAATACTCTGTATTCCTGTCACCCTCAAGCTGCCACTTAACTCTAGATTTCTCATGCCAATAAAGCTACTGAGATTGCAAAGCTTTCTCCTACTCCAGTTGAGCAATTTTCTCAAGATCAAAAAGAGAATATGCGTAACCATTCTCATCCAACTAGTGCTGAATTGTATCTAGATGCTGCATAGCAGTAGAAACCTTCAAGTTCACATCACCAAAAATAGATTTGTTCTACTCCTTTAACCTGGTTTTTACAAGCTTCAATTTCTGACTTAAAACAAACATTGGACAACCATAAATCTCAGTTTTCCAAACCTTTTTAACTAAATCAGTGCAGCCTGGATGCTGAATCCACATTTTCATGAATTTAAAGGTAGATTTATGCATAATGTTATCCCTCTTCAGGTCCAGCAACAAAGGGTAATGGTCTGACTTGCTTTTTGTTAGAGTGCAACAAGATATGCTAGACCAAAAATTGATCCAACTATCATTACAAATGGATCTATCTAATCTTTTTTCAGTTAAAGCTCTACCTCTCCTACCATTGGTCCAAGTAAAATGATTACCTCTTGTAGGCAAATGAATAAGGTTGTTACAAGTAGTCCAAAGCTGGAAATCCTCACAAGCTGATTTTGGAGGGCTGCTACTGCCTCTATACTCATGAGCAACAAGAACAGTGTTGAAATCACCACAAAAGCACTAAGGCAGGATATGATTAGCTTGCAGATCATTCAGATCTTGCCATAGAGATCTTCTGTGCAGATAGCTAGTAGATGCATAGATTGCTGCCATACCAATTTCCTAACTATCTACTTTTATTGAAAATGCTACATGCTGAGATGAAACAGTAATGATTGAAGGCCACCATGTACTAGAGCATAAACACCACAAGTTAGGCTTGAGAGAACCTCTATCATTACTAGCAAAAATCTTAAGATTAAGACTTTTCCAGAATCTAGCAGGAACTTTATCAATCATCATCCAAGGCTTTGAAATGAGTACAAAATCAGGCTTGTGAGAGAGACAAAGTTGCTTCAAAACCAACCTTATAGAGGGGTTAGCAAAACCTCTTGCATTCCAGAAAATACACTTCATTTGGCAAGATTCATTGAAACCGCCCTTGATCGGGTGAGAGGCACATCTGTTTGAGCATTTTTCTTTTTTTGCCTCAACTTCTTCTTTTGAGACTTAGTAAGAACTATTTTAAAGTCTTCATTATTAGTCCTTTTTAGCAAATCCTGCACAACACCTCTAAGATGATTTTCATGTCTATGCTCTTCATCAACAATATCATTCCAATTTCGATTCAGTACATGCAAATCATGTAAAACAACATCAGGAGTATTCTGAGCCATATTGTCAATAATCACCTTTGATGAGAAGCCAATCAGAGGAGACAAATCACTATTAATTTGAGAATCCGGGGTTTCCTTAACAAAATCATTTGAGTTTCCTGTCACCTTAGGGGATTGATTCAAAGGCTGCTGAGTTGAATTATGAGATGCATCAAATTCAGTTGATTTACCACTTCCACCAATACCTGAAACATAATCCTTATCATTGGATGTAACTTCTTCATCAAACACAGTTTCAATAGAGTCATCATCTTCATAATCTTGATCATCAACTAGCAGAGGAACATCATTCCTAATCATGACAGGAGAAACATTCCTTCTAATATCAACATCTATAACTTTGTCTGGGCCTCTTACAGGATCAAAAACAGGAATATCATCACCATTTTGCTTATCAGTCACTTTATGATTTGGCTTAACCGAACTTGTTCAACCCTGCACCAAATTATCCTGCAATAAAATACCCTTTCCCTTATCAATATGCACTTGTTGCTTACTCACCGGATCAAGATCAAAGGGTTCTTGAAACTTAGGATCCTTTTTCTCAGAAATCTTTGGAACATAACGAGACACCACTTTCTTGGGGCCACAGTTACCTTTATTCTCATTGGCAGCATTCAACCTTTTACAATTAGATGCAGTGTGCCCAATTATAGAGCAATGTGAGCAGAACATAGGGAGTTTCTCATAATCTATATTCACCAAGAACGCGAATCCATCCTTTTCCACCATAATCTGATCACTCATTTTTATGCATTAAATTACCAAAATAGATATAAGATGATTAAAAAGGTTATTTGATTGAGGACAAAATGGTATTTACATATCAAAGTGTAAGGAATAATCTATAAGGTAGAATCATAAGCTTCAATGCATGTTTGAGATAGTTGTGAAAACTTGATTATTTCAATAATCGATTATTATATAAAAGCTTTTTGTTAGAATCGATTATAATAGAATCAATTTTATATTTGGATATGTTATCTAAAAGGCTATTTTAAGCTAATCTGGTTCGTTTGGGTAGTATAAAAAAGAATCGCTTTTATGCATTAAATTATCAAAATAGGTATAAAATGATTAAAAAAGTTATTTGATTAAGGACAAAATGATATTTTACATCTCAAAGTGTAAGCAATAATTTATAATATAAAATCATAAGCTCGAATTTCAGCATTATAAAAAAGAAATTTTTAGAATGTATTGAATTTCATGCAAAAACTGAAGTTGAATTTACCAAACATGTTAAGTTACTATTACAACAGCTTTTTTTGGAGCTTAGGGTTTAGACTTTTTGTTTTTGGAACAAAAGTTGTTGGGGAAGAAAATAATCATTCCCAAACACGCTCTTAATCTTTAACATTATGAAAAAAAGTTTTTATAATGCATTGAATTTTGTGTAAAAGCTGAAACTGATTTTGTCAAACATATTATAATACTGTTGAAATAACATTTTTTTTAAAAAGCTAAAAAAAGCTAATCTAATTTGAACCAAACAAGCCCATGAATCATAAGCTGAAATTTCAACATTATGAAAAAAAAAATTTTAAAATACATTGAATTTTGTACAAAAGTTGAAGCTAAATTTACCAAACATGTTAAGTTACTATTAAAACAACTTTTTTTTGGAAAACAAGCTTTTGAGAAAGGAAATAATCTTTTCCAAACATATTCTCAATATTTAACATTATGAAAAAAAAATTATAATGTATTGAATTTTATGTAAAAATTACAATTAATTTTATCAAATATATAATAATACTGTTAAAATATTTTTTTTCAAAAAAAATATAAAAAACTAATATAATCTGAACCAAACAATCCCAAAGACCACAAGTGTAATTTTAATTGTCAAGGAGTAATGAATCTGCCGCCAAATATTTTTAGAACTAATTTTGGGGTTTATTCTTATATATTTAAATACAAATTAATCTTAAAAATAAATTAAAATAATATAAGATACATAAAATAAATTAAAAATAATGTTATTTATACATTTTTTTACACATTATTTTCAATTTATATAATTTTTATCCTATAATTATAATTATTCTCTCCTTATTTTCTACGTATTCACGTGATTGTGCCACACACTAACGTGATGTGAACCATATTGATATTCAGTTCACCAAGCATTTCTCGTTAATTAAAAATCAAACAAACCAAACCCTGTTAGGGTTTAGTTTCACTGGCAGTCTGGCACCTAAGAATCTCTTCTCGTCGTGATTGTTGCAATTGGAGCTGCTTTGCGTGCCATTGCATTGAAGATATCAACATGGCGTGGTTGCAGAGAAGCATTAACAGAGGCGCAATTCCTGTTTCAACCCAATCACTGTTTGCAACTTCTTTCTCCAGATTCTTCTCCAAACCATCACCATATGTAGGTACGATTTCACCCATTTCCATGTGTTTTCATTCTCCGTTTGATGAAAAGGAAAATGGGTTTGTGATTTTGAATTGAATTGAATGAGAAATTTGAGATTTTCAGTTTAGAGAATTGAAGTATGTTGCTGTTGGGTCCATTTGGAGGCATCGTTTGGTTGCAAAAATCAGAGGAAATGGGAAGGAAAAATTTACCATTTTTTTGGGTGTTCATGAAGTGAATAATTTCAATCCTTTGGGGAATGGTTCTTCACACCTGAGCTTTGTGTTCCCTTTATTTTTCTTTTTTGGTTTAATTAAGCTTGTTCCCTATATTTTTACTCAATGGTCATTTTTATCCTTTTTTTGTTTTTAAATTTCAGTCTCTCAATTTACCAATTACATCCAATTTTATTGAATGATGATTTATCAAAGGGAGCTCTGCCTGTGTTTAACATAGCCAGTCCCAAGCTCGGATGATAAAAGGGGAGGGTTGTATTAGGTAGTCAACGGTCAAAGTAAAACTTTGTTGAATCTCTATGACATGGACAAATCTAGCTTAGAGATGAAAATTGGATATCACACCATACCAGAAGTCACATAGTTTAGGTACCTCAAATCTATCATACAAAGTAATGGAGAAATAGAGAGAAATGTAAATCATAGGATTCAAGTTGGGTGAATGAATTGGTGGAATGCTTCAGGTGTTATTTGTGATAGAAAGGCACTTATCAAGCCAAAAGGAAATTTCTACTGCACAACCATAAGACTAACGATGTTTTATGACACTGAATGCTAGGCAATAAAGTGCCAAAAAGAGCATAAGATAAGCGTGGCAGAGTTAAGAATGTTGCATTAGATGAGTAGGCATATAAAAAAAGATAAGATCGGGAATGAATGTATTAGAGAGAAAGTAAGAGTGACACCTATTGAGGAAAAGATGGTAGAATTGTGACTAAGATGGTTTGGACCTGTGAGAAGAAGACTAATGGAAGCCCCAGTTAGAAGAGTTGATCAGATGACGGATAGCCCCATAATTAGAGGGAGATGAAGACTAAGAAAAAATCTAGATGAAACCATTAGAAAAGATTTAGACCTAAATGGCCTATTGAAGGATTTGGTTTTTTATAGAACACAATGACATCGTTTGATCCATGTAGTCTATCCCCTTTGGTTGTTGTTGTATGATTTGTCAAAGGGCTGTTGATGTGGAAATCTTAGATGGGAAAAAAATTCCAGTGTGAGCAATATTAGATATAATTGGTAAATTGAGGAACTAAAATGAACAAAATGATTTTACCAAAAAAAGAAAATGAGCAATTTGAAAAGTAAGGAAGGACTAAAATGAACAACAATAACAACAACTAAGCCTTTTCCCCGTAGGTGGGAAGGACTAAAATGAACAAATAGTAAAAATATAGGGATAAAAAACTTAATTGAGCCTTTTTTTTTTCAGAATTATATTTCCAAAAAAGCTCAAGAAAGTGAAATATTGAGTTTCCTTCCCTTGTTTACCTTATCTGAATGCATTGGACAGTAGAAATAAGTTAATATTGTTAATTCTGGAAATGGGTGCAATTCCTGCCTATAAACCATTTAATGAGTGTTCAGTATCATTAACAAAAAAATTAAAGAAGTGTTCAATATTTTTAAATTATTCAGGCACTTTAGAATAACTTCAGATGTATTCTTGTTATTGCTCTAAATTGTCTTTAAGCTTCTAATGACTGAATTAAGTTTTCCAATATGTCAAACGTCAAACTGTTTTTTTACCTGTCTTTAGACCACATACTATCTAAGTCTGAAAGTAGTTAAAGAATTTTTTTCCCCCTTCTCTCTGACAACTTAGAATTAGCTGATATTCCTTTTTTGTTTCTGCAGTCAAGGTTGGAATACCAGAGTTTCTTAATGGAATAGGCAAAGGGGTTGAATCCCATGTCGCCAAACTTGAGTCTGAAATTGGTGATTTTCAGAATCTTCTTGTCACTCGTACCCTCAAACTCAAGAAGCTTGGTATTCCTTGCAAACATGTAATCTCTACAACATCTTTACATACTTTCTTTGCATAAAAATACAGAAACTTACAATCATTTTACAAAACACATACACACATGTATGCAATCCATTTATATTTACGAAAATGTTGTCAATTGTGGGTTACATATTTTTGTATTACAGATTTATTGTTTCTATTTCTATAGGATTACTGTAAGCATCTGTTGATTCTTTGCATGGTTCAGATTTCACTAATGTTTGTCTTGGTAGAAGCTTTTATATTTCATTTCCCTATTGCCATTTCTATTGTAACATGATGATGTTGTAGTAGAAATTCCCTATCAACCTGGAAACTGTACCGTTACTAATTTTTTTAACCTCATATAAGCTTTATTAAATGATGCTCTGCATGCTAATGGTCAATTTTTTTTTTTTAATGCATAAGTTAATTCTAACATGCTCCACACACCCAAATGTCTGGGAAAGTAGAGGATGAATATAGGAGAAGGGGAACATTTTCAAAATATTAATAGAAAGAGTAGAAGTAGGAAGTGCTCTAAATTAAATGAAATGTTGCTTGGAGATTGGATTGGTTTGGAGTAGTTAATAGGTTGTGATTTGTTATTAACATGAAACCAAATTATGTAGGCATTAAATGAAATTTTTTGGGATATATGAATGGAAAGCTGCAGAAGTTTGCTTGATTATTTGTATAAATCTGGAAGAGTTTTGCGCATGTTCTGCCCACTACCTATTATCATTTTCTCTTCTCTGATAGCTTTTGTTTATTTGCCTTTTATATATTAATAACTTATTTTAGCCAAAAAGTAGAACGAGCCCTTTGGAAAGAAAATGTCACAGGATTACTATACCAGAGTATCTAAAATTTGTGCCAAGTCCAAGCAGGCCTAATAATAAATTCAGGTCACTAGCCATTAAGATTTTTATCTTCATTTTGACTTACATCGTTATGTAGCAGCCACCAAATGAGTGCAAAATCAAGTTAATGAGTCATTATTAGTTTCAGATGAAGTCACCAAATGTCCGTGGAGTGTATATATGAATATTCAATTCAGTCTATCCAACTTTTAGTTTGTTCGATTAACTTTGCAAAAGTTAATAGTTATTTTTGTAACTTCCATTTGTAGAAGCTGCTGAGGAGGCAAGAACTTTTATTTGTTAGTTGTAAATCATAGATGGCATGGATGACGCATCAACAATGTTAATATCTATTTTGTTATCATTTCTGTTTTTGCTCTTATAAGTTATAACTGGACATTTATATAATGGATTATAAAGAGCTAAAGTGTCATGGAAAAACAAACATAAAACAGAACCAAAATTGTAAAGTAATGGTTTTAGTAGTAAACAGTGGGATGCTGATATGAGATTAATGTTTTACACAATACATTGTTGACTTACATGACAAATATGCAACCTGAGATATCAAAGGGTGGGGATAAGCAGGAGGATTTTCGGGTGTCAGAAACTTCTGATTCTACATCTGAATCAGATTTCTCCTCTCAAGATGAAGGTGAAGATTTAGAGTCAATTTTTGATTTGGAAGATTCTGAAGAGGGTGGCTTGCTCATTCATAATTTGCAGCAACTTCTTCCGGACTGCACTAAAAAAGACAGCGATCTTCCTGAACCTGAGATGGCCTTGTCAGGAATTCCCAAACTTTTTGAACAAGGATTTGGAGCAGAGGATGAGGGGTCTCCTTCTGGTCTTGAAATTGATGTTAATTTTGTTAAGGACAACTATGTTCAGACTCAAGTTTTATCTAATCCAGGGAGAGTTCATCACACTTTAATTCCTCAATTTTCAAACTCTTTCTGTAGTTGATCTTGTCTCTCCTCCTGTTCCTTTTTGTTCTCAATCTTCCGTGGTTTTTTCAGGTGAAAAAATTGAGAACTCTCTTCAAGGAAATGGGCTTCTTCCTATTCCGATGCCAACCTCTTCTTCTAGCTTACTCAACAATGCCAAAGGGGACAAAGTTGAGCAAAGTGTCAAAGATCTTAGTTGCCATGCCAGTAGTGTCAGGGACAATCTGAGTTCTCACCCTTTAATTCAAGAGTTTGGGGTCAAGGTGGTCAATTCTAAGGGCTGGTCTAGCTTCTCAGTTGATTCTCCGTCAACTTATGTTTGTAAGAAAAAGAGGTTAACTAGAGAATTGGATCGTTTGGTTTCTATCATTAACTATGGAGGGAAGGTTGGAAAGCGGGATGGTATGTTAGTTAATGAAGATTCTTAGCTGTAATGTCAGAGGGTTAGGTAGTTGTTCGAAACGTAAGAGAGTTAGGGAGGTAATCTACAAAGCAACTCCTGACATAGTTTTGCTTCAAGAAACCAAGCTTGAGGATCTGGATGCTTTACTAGTTAGGGACCTATGGGATTCTAGATTTAAGGATTGAGAGTGCTTCCCTTCTCTTGGAGCATCAAGAGGTATGCTGATCATTTGGGACACTAGGTTTGCCTCTAAGGTTGATTCCATCTTTGGTAACTTTTCAGTGTCTGTCTAGTTAGATGTAAAAGGGAGAGGTCAGTGGTGGATTACCTCGGTTTATGGCCCAAATAATCCTAGACAGCGTTCTTTCTTTTGGGAAGAGCTAGGTTTTTTGTCTTCCTTTTGTGGGTCGCATTGGTGTTTGGGTGGGGATTTCAATGCAGTTAGATCCCCAGCCGAAAAGCTGGGTGGCGATCGTCTCACTTCTATGAGGGGTTTTGATAGTTTTATTAGGGAGTGTAGTCTTAGGGATATTCCTCTCTCCAATGCTAGGTTCACCTGGTTGGCTAGAAGGCAATACACTGTTGCTTCTTGTTTGGATAGATTCCTATTTACCTCTACCTGGGAGGATGCTTTTCCTGATCTGGTGCAAGAGAGCTTATCTCGTTCAATTTCTGATCACTTCCCTATCGTGTTGGAATCAAGTAAGGTGAAATGGGGCCCTACTCCTTTTAGGTTTGAGAACATGTAGCTTAGTCATCACTCTTTTAACCCTTTTGTTAAGGAAGTTTGGAGTATAGCTTCTGTTGAGGGCTGGGAAGATTTTAAAATTATGAGGAAATTAAAACTTCTCAAGGAAAAGCTGAAAGAGTGGAATACGTTGGTCTTTGGGGACATTCAGATTAGAAAAAATAATATCTTGAAAGAGATTGTCTCGTTGGATAGATTGGAGTTAGATGGTAATCTCTTAGAGGTTCTTTGTGCTAGGAGGTAGAAGCTAAGACTAGATTTAGATGAAATTCTGGTTAGGGAAGAATCTAGTCGGAGACAAAAGATGAAATTTCAATGGGCTAAGGATAGGGATGCTAATTCCAAGCTATTTCATAGGGTGGCTTCTGGAAGGCGTAGGAAGAGCTTAATTAAGGAGCTGGAACTTGAGGATGGTAGTGTTGTTAGAGATATTGAGGTCATTGCTGCTGAAATCTCTAGGTTCTACTCTGAGTTGTTCGCTAAAGATATGCCTACTAGGCCTTTCATTGAGGATTTGGATTGGTGTCCCATTGCTTCGGATAAGGCTCGTTGGTTGGAAAGGCCTTTTGAGGAGGAGGAAACCTATAGGGCTGTTTTTAGTTTAGGGAAAGGCAAAGCACCTGGCCCTTGTGGTTTTACTTTTGATTTCTTTCAAAATTGTTGGGATATTGTTAAGCCTGACCTCCTTAGGGTGTTTGCTGAATTCTTCCTTAATGGTAAAATTGGAGTTTGCATGAACTCAACTTTCATCTCTCTTGTTCCCAAGAAGGATAGGTCGATTAAAGTAAAGGACTTTCGACCCATCAGTTTAGTATCTAGTGTTTATAAGATCATAATAAAAGCTCTTGCTTCCAAGTTGAGTGAGTTCCTTTCTGATACCATCTCTGAGAACAAAGTGCTTTTATTCCGAGTAGACAAATTCTTGATGCTGCTCTCATTGCCAATGAGGTGGTGGATGATGTTAGATCCATGATCGTGTTAGTTGGGGTTTTTTGGACAAAGTCCTGGATAGGAAAGGATTTGGGGTAAGATCGAGAAATTGGATGTCGGGGTACTTATCCTCTTCCACCTTTACAGTCATAGTGAACAAGGAACCTAAATCTTGGTTTAAGGGTCAAAGGGGAGTAAGACAAGGAGATCATTTATCACTGTTTCTTTTTACCATTGTGGTCGATGTGCTTAGCCGTTTAGTGTCTAGAGCTGTAAATAATGGGTTGGTTAAGGGGCTAACTGTTAGTTCAGAGGAGGTTTTAGTCTCTCATCTTCAGTTTGCCGATGACACAGTATTCTTCTTGGAACCTGATGTTGATTCTTTTGTTAATACTTTGACTATTTTGAGGTTCTTTGAGGTCATTTCTAGTCTTAAAATTAATTTGGCAAAAAGTGGTTTGGCAAGTGTGAATGTGGACAATCAGATTTTGTCTGATTTTGCTACTTTAGCAGGTTGTCAAATTCTTCAGTGGCCTCTCACTTACCTTGGGATTCCTTTGGGAGGTAGTCCTTGTGCTGTTTCCTTTTGGGACCCGGTGGTTTGTAAGATCTCTAAGCGGTTAGATTGTTGGAAGGGTGCCTTTTTCTCTTTGGGTGGTCGAATCACTCTAATTCAGTCTTGTTTGTCTAGTATCCCTCTTTACTTTCTCTCCCTTTTTCGTATTCCTGTGGCTGTGGCTCAAAAATTAGAGAGAGTTATGAGGGATTTTCTCTGGTCGGGGGCAGGAGATTCTAGTAGAGATCACCTTGTTAGCTGAGAGGTTTGTTGTAGACCTAAGAAGGAGGGAGGGTTAGGTCTCGGTAATTGGGTGTCCAAGAACAAGGCATTGGCAACTAAGTGGCTTTGGCATTTTCCTCTACAACCTTCTTCTTTATGGCATCATGTTATTCGAAGTAAGTTTGGTTTGCATTCGAATGGGTGGGACACCAATTCTGCAAGTAGAGTTTCTCATGCTAGTCCTTGGAAATTTATCTCTCAGGGTCTTCCTTCCTTTAATTCTCTCTTGTCCTTGCATCTAGGTGATGGCTCTCGTATTAAAGTTTGGGAAGATATTTGGGTTGGTTCTGTCCCTCTTTCTAAGCCTTTTGCAAGGCTATTTCGCCTATCTTCTTTACATAATGTCCCTATTTGCCAATTTTTTTCTCATGATAACTTCTCTTGGAACTTTCATTTTTTTAGAAACTTGCATGATAGAGAGGTTAGTGAGTTAGAGTCTCTCTTGATTTTAATTGATTCTATTCATCTTTCTTCTGTACCTGACTCAAGAATTTGGACCCTTGAATCATCAGGAGTTTTCTCTTGTAAATCTTATTTTCAGTTCTTGACTCGATCTCATAACAGGATAGATTTCTCTTGGATACACCCATTTGGAAATCCAAAGTTCCCTCAAAGGTCAAAGCTTTTGTCTGGACTACTGTTCATAATAGGATTAACACTAATGACATGCTTCAGAAACGTAAGCCTCTCACTGCTTTGTCTCCAAATATGTGTTATGTGTGGTTTTGATTTGGAATCCGGGGCTCATCTCTTTTTGCATTGTTCTGATCTTTGGAATAGACTTTTTGGGATCTTTGGAGAGTCTTGGGTTTGCCCAATGGATTTGCATATTTTTCTCCTTACCAAGTTTAGAGGTTTTGGTGCTTGTAAAGATGAAAAGATCTTGTGGCAGTGCTCTGTTTATGTTGTTCTTTGGTGTATTTGGTTGAAAAGGAATGCTAGAATCTTCAAGGACTCTTTTTTGACTCTATACTTTATTTGGGATAGGGTTACTCTTTTGGCATCCTTTTGGTGTTCTGCCCATGGTCTTTTTAGTGGTGTTTCTTTTTAGTGGTGTTTCTTTGGTAGACATGCAAAGGGATTGGCATGCCTTGTTGCATGTTTTTCCCACATAAGTTTTAGTTGTTTCTTTTTTCTTCTTTTTTTTTTTGAGGATACCTTATCCTCTTTTTTGTACTCTCTTCTTCTCATCTATTAATATTTCTTTTTTTTTAAAAAAAAAAAGATTTACAGGCAGGTAAAGTAAGTTCGTGTTATAACACAAACTGCATTGTATACTTTTATAAAAGTTAATGCACTAGATTCAGTAGATTGAACTAATAAAATTTGATGGACTTAAGTGAAAATTTAAATATAAATTTTATGGACATCTAATAATTTTATCCCCATTAACTCGCAACCAGAAAAGGGGGCTCAATAAGCTGCAGTGGCATGTGGTAAAAGATTATATGTGATTAAGTTTTGTGCATGCATATATGTGAATGCAAAGTCTGTTATTGACTTCTACAATATTTGAAGTGAGAGGTGACTTCCTGTTTTGGTCATCATTTGGCAACCAGTCTGGTATAAATTCCAAAACTACTTGAACTTGCTGATGGAGTATAAAGTGCAAAGTGCATTTTTTATTGGAATCAATCTTTTGTAATGTTTCTATTGCCCTGGTATAACATGGCATTAAATTGATTACTCCACATGCACTCTCTTAACATTTAGAATCTGCCATGCAGAGAAAGTTGATACTAAAGCACACTCACAAGTACAGGCTAGGATTATGGAGGCCACGTGCTGAACCCATCACATCGTGAGTAGTTTTCTAGAAGGCCTCTTGTCATGAAACCCAACTCTAGATGCTTAACTGCTGCAATATTTTTGAATGGAAGTATTAAAATCTTGTCTCCTGATGCAGCACATCTTTTTCTCTTCTAATTTAAGTCAAACTAAGCACAGGTCATTTAAACAGACTGTACTCATCTTTATGGGGAATATGCAGTTTCCTTATGAGTCCCTGGTGTTTTATTTATCCCATAATAACTGCAGTAAAATTGTACAACTTCTTGGTTACAGTTATAACCATCCCATACAATTTGTTCTGTGTATGATAAACTAGTGATTATTCCAATGACCAAAAGAACCAGTGTTTTGAGTGAGTTAAAACGGTTGATTTGTTAACAGTATTTGTGACTCCCAAGCAATGTAAGTTTCATCCTGGCTATAGAAGTGCTAGCTGCATACTGAATTACATTCACCTATGAACATTCTGTTATGGATACCATTTGTCACAATGATAAGCCATCTGTATATAAAGTATGAAAATCAAACAATTTCAAATAGAGCTGTGCCTCCATAATGGGTTTCAAAAACCAGAGGTGTTTGGCTGCAAAAATGAAATCAGGGTCTAGCTATGCAGCAAAGAAGAAAACTATTAGCTTTATCATTGAATTTTTGTTAGCAGGTCTTCTATTTTTACGTTATGTTATAATTCATCTCTCTGGGATTTTGATATATTTGAAACCAATGTTTTTAAAATCGGACCGGTTATTAAACCGGAAAAGAAAGAGGGTCAAGGTTTTGAAGTTTAACCGGAATGAAATCGGGTTTATATATATATATATATAACAATATATAACAAAAATATAATATACATATGTTAATTGTATAAATAATATAAAAAATTATTAAAATGTATTATTAATATAATTAAATTTTTTTATCACGTAAATAAATTTTAAACTAAAAATATTATATTTGTACTAGTATAGTTTTTAAACATATATTAGTCTTAGGTTGAATAAATAAAAGGTCAAATTTTTGTTATAAATTAAAGAGACAAATTTTTATTGCATTATAAATTTATATTTGTCTCACATTGAATAAATTAAGAGTTTTAAATAATGAGATATAGTTATAAATTAATAATCAATACCTTTAAAAAGTTTTAAATATTTTTTTAAAAAAATTGATTTTTTTCGAAAGAGATGAACCAATTTTTGAATTTTAACTATTTTTTAAAATCCTATTTTTGAAAGTTAATTGTACTTGTTGGAGGATCGATTTCCAATTTTTTCATTCAAACTGACCGGTCAGGAATGTTTGAAACAGATTCCCTAGCCTTGCAGTGCACCCTAAGACTGTGTTTGGGAGTTTGGAGGGAAAGGATTGAGAAGGGTTTAAAAGGAAAGGAAATGAAAGAAAATGAGAGGTTTATCATTCTCCTTATTTGGGAGTGTGTAATATATGAGGGAAAGGAAATGGACGGTTTAAGATATGATTTTTACCATTTTACCCTTTATTTAAAAAAATTAACATAATTAATATTTTATAAAAAATATTAAAATGAAAAACTAATAAAAAAAATCGAGAAAAGGTGAAGATGGTAAAAAAATTTGCACCAATTGCCAATAATTGCAGTTGGGGTAAACGAGATGCTCCTCTGCTTCATAATCTCCAATTTCAGAAAATGCTGAGAAGGAAGCCAACAAAAATGGAAGACAAAGAAGAACTCGAGGAAGCTCGCCGCTGCAACGCCACCTCCTCAGCCACCGCTGGCGCCGCTGCTCTGCTCCGTTAGTTCGATCGTGCCGAAGCCACCACGCGCAGCGCCGAAGAGCAGCGATGGCACTGAGACAGCGCAGCGCCGAAGACCCTAATGGAGCTGGAAGTGAAGCTGCGTCTCGCAAACGCAGAAGCTCATGGCCAAGTCACCACCTTGCTCGCTCCCTTCCACGTCACCAGCACAATCTCTTCTTCGACGGCACCGCATCGGAGCTCTCGGTGCATCGCGGTTGGGGTGGTAGGGTTGATGAAGATGGAGGATGTTAGGCAGACTGTGTAGGTGAGGTGGGATGGGTAAATGGGTAAAATTATATCAAAATCCCCCAAATTGGAGGAACCGAAATAGGAAGGCTTTGGAGGGATTATAAAAATCTCACTTTCCCTTCCCTCTTATCTCCCTCTCTCTCAAACCAGGATTTCTCAAATCTAAACATCTCTTTTCCTTCCCTTTCTCTCCTAAACCTTGCTCCCAAACACAGCCTAATGGGAATTGCACATCGTATTTGAAATGCAGTTAAGCTAATGTGGAGTTTTTTACGACCCCCCAAAAGTATAAATAAATAAAGAACTTTGCTATATCCTTCTAATACATCTTTTTACTATCTAATAAAAAAAGTATTAAATAAAAAATTAAATACAATTAATATTTTAAAAATATAAAAAATATTCAATATTTTTTTATTTAATAATTAAGAAAATTATTAAGAGGATGAGTTAGGAGGATTAATCATTTTTCATAAATAAAAAAAGACACAGTAAATGCTGCTCAACACTAGTAGAAAAGAACAGCGATGGAGATTATCAACATAATTCCCTCTAGTAGAAGTACTAGCACAACAGGTTTCAGCGTGTCTAAATGGTAAACAAAGATCCATTCTAGTATTGAGTGTCAGACGGAACCAAAAATCCCAAAAACAGCAATAACTTTCAGCTGCTACAAACTTTTTGAAATTTTGGTCAAAAACTGCACTTGGGTTCACTGGGCCCTTCAAGTTGGGAGAGCTTCCTAGATCTTGCACTTGTTTTTCGGGTTCTGTCTTTTGACTCTCCAAATTCTTCTTTTAAAGAGAAAGAATGCTCAGACATTCTCTAAACTATTGTCTGTTTGATGTAGGTATCATGAACTTTTTTGAATTTGGATGATAACTCTTAAACTTTCTCAAACCTGCAGATTGACCTTTTTATCTATAAACTAAACGAAAATTGCTCGTCACATGACTTGTACGTTTTAAACTAAGCAAATGAATTATACATATTTTTAATACTTGTGGAAATATCTACTTTATCCACTATTTATTAAAAAATAAAAAAATTTCTCTATGTAATTATCCTATATTTTCTATTTTAAAAATAAAAATTAAATAATATAAGAGGGAAAATTTTTATAATTTTAGATATTGTGAACAAATGGGAGCATACCACATATTAATCAACAAGTGCATGTTATTGATGAACAGTTACTGCTTAATGGTGGACAAAAGGATATGTTTGTGAATTTTAGAAAGTTTAAAGATCGCTCATCTAAATTTAATAGTTCATAGTACTTCAAAATGGATTTTCTCAAATTTAAGCCTCTTTATTTCTGCTATGTACGAGGAAGGAGGTTTGTTTATTGAAGTCTGTTTACAAATCGAACCAGGGACGAACTTACATTGTAGGTTTTGGGGGCTTATGCCCTCATAATCTCTCAGTATTTTTTAAAAAATGTTATGTATAATTTTGTTATTTTCATTATATTTTAAAATTTATAAAAATTTGTCCCTATTATTTGTTTAATATAATTATTTTAAAAGTTAAATTCATTTAAGATTATAACAATATATGTTTAGATGATAATATAAAAATAATTGATATTAGTAATGAATTCAAATTAAGTTTGTTATTTTATAATATTGTGTTTTGATATGTGAATATAATTATTTAATAAATATTTACTTATACATCTGTATTATCTTTAGTTATCTTGTTCTCACTATCCAAATTCTCCAAGTCCATCGCTGAATTGAACTATGCTATTAGAGGATCAAATTTCATCTCTCACCCCCTATTTTCAGATTCCGGTTCCTTTACTTTTTATCTTGCATTTCTGCCACTTGCAGTTATGATCAAATTCCTCTAGGTTGTGTTTGGAATGAATTAAAATGAGAAATGATTTGATTTGATTTGATTTGATTTGAATTGAATTGATTTAGAAATCAAATTTTATGTTTGAAACTTAAAAAAAAAATAGGAATTGAATAGATTTAGAAATCAAATTTTGTGTTTGGAATTCATTAAAATGAGAATTGATTTGATTTGGTTTTATTATTTTACACTTTAACCCTTATGAGAGGTGATTAGAGAAAATTATTAAGGGTAAAATAGTCTATTCATTTCAAATCAAATCAAATCCTACCAAATTCTATCAAATTTGATGGAATTTCTAAAATAAAATGATTGAAATCCATAGGATTTTAGAAATCAAATCATTTCCTATTTTTTAATATTCCAAACACAAGATTTAATTAAATTTGATTTACAAATCAAATCATTTCTTATTATTTTACATTCCAAACACACTCCTAAAGAAGATACGAAGGATGACCAATGACCACAAATCTCTGCCCATAATAGATTCATGGAAATAGGTTCCATAACCTCGTCTCACTCGATAGTAGATTGTCTTAGAGTCCTTTCATATATTTAAAAGAAGGGAAAAGATACACAAATTATGTAAGATATACACAAAATTTAAACTATTCATTAAAAGTTATAGTATAATTAAGGTATTATCTAATTACTTGTATTCGAATATGTAAGGAGAGTGTGACTGTAAATTTATACAAATATCATTTCTCTCAAGATAACACGTGGATAAAGCATTCTATTTGTCAAAAATGACAAAATTTACATTGAAATAAACACAAATTGTAAAAAGAAATATTGGCAAACTTGGAATAGTGGTTCAAAAGACCTTGAGATTTGTAGAACAAATGTAGTTTGTATTTTGCATTTCAAAAATTAAAACAAAGTAACTTTTAATAACATATTACTAGCTATGATTCACAAAGCATAAATAGGTTTGTTAAAATGCAGATAAAATCGAGTTTTTACTTAACTTGTCTCTGTCTCACACTCTTCAAAACGTTACTCAACCTAACCCTACTCGCTACACGGAGTCTAGGGATGAAAAACTTGAACCTTCCCCCACAAGATATTGAATTCTACACCCTATGTGCCTCGCCTTACACTTGTGATCATTTTAAATAAATTCATACAATTAATCGCAATCTTAAAATTAATGTATCATCTCATACATTAAGAGACATATAAGTGTTACACTAAAAAAGACGAGTTAAAGTTTGCAAAAAAAAAAATTAAGTGAATAAACGTATTAATAGTTAAACTTAAACAAACATGATTCTTATTTACATGAGGTATGCGACGTACGGCGGCACTATTCAATCTTGCCATGCACAGCTATAGGATGGGTTGAGTACCTGCAAGTCGATATGGAATTGCCAAGCCTAGACATAAAATCACTTTCAAACCTTACAACTCACAAAAGATAGCCCTGTGAAAAGAGAAATTTTGTGAACTTTTGATAATAAAATTGTCATCATATTGAGAAGTATTTACATAAATGAAATTAAAAACTATTTAGTAGAAGTGAAGGAAAAAAAGATAAAAGAAAAATAGTAAAATTAATTTACATATCTAAAATAAGATTCCAATACATTATTAATTTTCACCTATATCTTCGTTCTTTCCTTACATTCTCAATTTCGCATGATTTAAGTTTACAACCGCAGTGAGTTTAAAGGTCAAATTGATAACTGCAAGACTGATCAACAGACCATGATTTAAGTCTTAAACAACATAAGTTGCAATTCAATTGTCTGGAAAATTTTCAGAATGAGGTCAGGCAAGCCAGACATCTCTGTTTTAACCCACCAATATAGATGGTAAGAAAATTTTTGTAACAGATCATCAATGGCCTTGAAGATCTGAGCTTTTTCTTTTCCTCATAGTCCTTAGACTTCTAAACCAGCCTAGCAGAGCTCAACATGAAAGACAGTACAAGGCATCAAGACTAGAGGCTAAGAAGGTTTAAAAGAAAAAACGAAAAAATGAAAAAAGACGAAGAAAGGAACAGAGTTTACCCATGTTTCCCAATCCACAAATAAAGCAAAACAGAGATGAAATGGGGAAACAATAAAAGTGATATGTTCATGGTGGCAAACTTCCCTAGAAAACATAATTATAAATAAACTTTTCTTTTGCTATTTCATTTTTCTTGGAATTATCTCTACAGAGCACACTATTTCTCCATAACTGAATTTTCCCCTAAAACTTACCAACAGATATTAGTAAAGTCTATTACAATACTGCAGTTCAGAAATGCTAATAAGACCTACTTTACCTAGTTTCAGTTCTTTTGGAAGTCACCTTTCAATAACTTAAATGCCTAATAATTACCCTAGTACACACGGATAATCATCATTATACAAAAAGGCAACCCTTCCACCCGACTCAAATCTTTCCTGATATTGTCTCCCAGCAAAGCTAAAGCTTATAAACATCAAACCTTTACTGCAATATGTACCCTGTAGTTAGTTAACTATAGAGATAGAGCAAACACACGCCAGTAGCAGCTGCGAATGAGCAATGCAGTGATGCAATCCTGGACATGTCCTCTTAAAACCAAGAACATGGTGAACAAGAAAACTTCATTGCAGGTCACATGTCAGAAAGAGGCAGAACTTATTCTTCGAAGCTGATATTTTGGTTCAGGCAATGGATCAGATGGCAACCTCTGCTCAAACTCCTATTAAAGGGGAAGAATCCAATATGAAATCAGAAATTTGCAGTTGTTGCACAAATATCAAATCAACACATAATATGTTCCAAGTAAAATCATCTTGCAACGAATAGCAAAGAATGGTAGACTTCTATTCTATTACATAACTGTCATTAAGGTTTTTTGAATTCGAAATACTATAATAAAATGATGCATCAATCATCAGCCTGGTTAAAATACTATAAAATGAGCTTGTCATAAAATCAAAAACAGAAGACCATAGTAACACTAATTTGACTGCAGCTGATAATAGGGATACAGGTGTAAAATGAACTGGAAAAAGGAAGCTACAACTCTTTGAAAACAAAGGGACTTTGTGACAGCCTATAAGTGAATGGAAATTCACCTAAGTAACAAATGCAGCAAAGGTGTAAATACATATAAAAACATTATCCATGGTGCAAAGGAGATATATACATATTAAAAATATAGCATGAAATATGAGCAATTTTTCCCAAAGAAAATTTAAGCAGCAAATAAACAGAAGGATGAAACACCATGTTGTCCACAGCCAAAATAATACTGAAATGTTGATCAGATTTCAATACTGGTTCTACTAATTTCTTCTTATACAAAAGCATCACCAGATTGGCTTCTCAAAACTACAATAATTTCAAAGTATGTTGTCCATAGCTAAAATAATACAGAAATGTTGATCAGATTTCAATACTGGTTCCACTAATTTTTCTTATACAAAAGCATCACCAGATTGGCTTCTCAAAACTACAATAATTTCAAAGTATGCCATGCATTAGCACTTACTCCACATGCCTTCTTTCATAACTATGTTCATGAGTTGGAAAGCAATGCATATTAGGCTAGAACAAGCAAATTGTATGTATGATTTACATAACATAATCCCAATTCCCAAAGAAATCTATATGCAAATAGAATCATATTTAGACTCAGTCCAATTTATTAGTAAAATGGAAGGAAACAATTAGGAATGTTGTATCTTAGAAACAGCATTGTAGGTGCTGTGAAAAAGATGTTTCCCAAACAATAAACTTCAATCAGAAGAAGTAACTTATAAGTACCAAATTAGCCTGCTCTCATTGATATTCAAAACTGTCATAGGGAGTTGAGAGATAAGTTTGTAGGCATATTTATGTCGCACCCAAATACAAATTAGAACATTATAATAGGTAGATATGTGTCCAAAATTCACATGCAAGTATATTACATTTACAACCCTCTACTCTATTAAGTCCGGACTCCAGAATATCACACCCATAAACAAAAGGAGGGATCAAAAGTAATCATTAAAATTGTAAACCCATTTTCGCGTTTTCACCTTTTTATTTATTTATTCTTTGGTCAACCAGCATAATTAATTAGACCAAGTGAATCTAAACTTGAGGTCCAACAATAAACCAGGTAACCCTCCTACTCAAACGACATTTGCTCACACTACAATATATACAAGGGAGCGTAGACAACAAACATAGAGCATTATAGCATACATAGGAAAAGATCTTGATAAAGCACACGTGTTGGTATAAAATGGGAAGGTAGCCAAGTCCGCAACAACAATAATTAAGCCTTATCCCATTAGATGGGGTCAGATACACAGCTCAATTGACACCATTGGCTCTATTAAAAACCAAATTTTTCAATAAAACAATTTACAACAAAGTCTTTTTTTAATGGTTTCTCCTAATGTTTTCTTAGGTCTTCCTCTCATTCTTTTCCTCAAACTATCTTCCATTTGATCCACTTTTCTTACTAGAGCCTCTATTGATCTTCTTCTCACACGACCAACAATCTTAGGCTTGTTTCAACCTTCTTCTCCTCGATAGGTGCTACTGCTACTTACTCTAAGAGCCATTTGTTATCATTCTTAATCTTATCTTTTATTGAATATCCACTCATCCACCTTAGCATTCTCATCTCGCTACACTTATTTTTTGCTCTTGTTGGCACTTCACTGTCCAACATTGACTACCATAGAGCATCGTTGATCTCATAATTGCCCAGTAAATTTTTTCTTTAAGTTTGACAGGCACTTTGCGATCACAAACTACACCTGAAACATTTCTCCATTTTATCCACCTAACTTGAATCCTATGTGTGACATCCCCATCAATGTCCCTATCACTTTGTAAAATGGATAGAAGATACCTAAACCCTGCAACTTGTGCTATGATATCTCCTACACATTGCTAACTCATGCCTTAACATACATGCATTCCATTATGCTCTATCATAGTCCTACTTAACCACAAAATATACAGAGGGAAAAAAAAGTCAAATAATTCCAATATAGCCATTCTTAATTTTCCCAATGTGATTTTAAGAGTGTTATTCTGCCACTCAATGAATAAGTCTATATCTCTCCCCCCCACCCACCCCGGCCTATCAATCTCCTGTGTGTGACATCCCCATCAATCTCCCTATCACTTTGTAAAATGGATAGAAGATACCTAAACCATGCAACTTGTGCTATGATATCTCCTAAACATTGCTAACTCGTGCCTTTAACATACTTGCATTCCATTATGCTCCGTTGTACTCCTACCTAACCACAAAATATAAAGAGGAAAAAAGAGTCAAATAATTCCTATATAGCCATTCTTAACTTTCCCAATGTGATTTTAAGAGTGTTATTTTGCCACCCAATGAATAAGTCTATATTCCCCCCACCCCCCAAATCAATCTCCCTATCACTTTGTAAAATGCATAGAAGATACCTAAACCTTGCAACTTGTGCTATGATATCTCCTAATCATTGCTAACTCGTGCCTTAACATACTTGCATTCCATTATGCTCCATTGTACTCCTACTTAACCACAAAATATATAGAGGAAAGAAAAGTCAAATAATTCCTATATAGCCATTCTTAATTTTCCCAATGTGATTTTAAGAGTGTTATTCTGCCACCCAATGAATAAGTCTATATCCCAGCCGCCGCCCCCCCCCCCCCCCCAAAAAAAAAAATTTCGTAGCTGAAGTGAAAACATATGTCAAATTGATGGATTGGAGTTCAGGTGATAAGGGACTCAACCACAGGGCAATAGAATGGCAATATCCAAATAACAGGAGGCAAATGATAATGAGTCAAGTTACAGGGGATTTCCCGATTTTTCACTAAAGGAGGAGAGAAGGTGTTTGTGGCATCTTGAAGATAGGACTCAGCTAATCATAATTGTCAGATTTCATATAAACAGATTCGAAATATTTTTGGATAGAGAAAGATGATTAGAAACATAATACCACTGAGTTTGATAATAAATAGTATTTTCATATTCCAGCATCAATAAGATACTTAATAAATAATCATATTAAAACTGTTTTTTAAAACAAAATCCATTTATACACAATACCATTCAATCAGGAAAAAGACAAGATAGAAATCACCCAAACTAGAGCCAATAAGATATACATTTGAAGCTACACTATAGGTTTTTTCTTTTTCTTTTTATTATAGAAACAATAAAGGTACTTGTTAGATCACAAAAGGAAAAATTTGCAGTGTATCCCAGTTGAATGCCAAATATACTCCACTAGGTCTCAGCAATATCCAAGATGCATTGTAGCAATCTTCGGGATTAAATTATTAATTTGACAAATAAAATATATTCATTTGAGAGATACCCAGGATCGAATGATTAGCACTCAGAGGATACAAATCATAAATATATAACATGAAACCTCAAGTCTCACATAAATATTACCATACACCACTGGTCAAGACAAACATGCCCAGGTTCTAAAGCAATTATTCCTTCACGAAATACAAGACTCAAAGTGGATTAAAGCTTAAGGTGCTAACATAAAACAAAGCATAACAGAGAAAATTTTATCAACATATATTAAATGAGTGAAAAAGAAAAGTGATTCAACAATATTATACCGAAATCATTCTGGAAATAAGTAGAAAGGGATTATTTGTGTATAAAAGAAGTACATCTACAATATAGATACCATGGTTTTTTTTAATACACAATGGTTTAGAATCCAATATTTTAGAGGCTCGTTAAAATAAGGACAGTTTAAAGATAGTCATTATGTTGATGTAAAGAATTTCTTCTGTTCCTGTTTTTCCCTTTGGTAGAAAGTTAACAAACTCACATAGCAGGGTATTAAAATAACATTTCACCCTCAAGTGGTTCTAATTTCTTTAAACGGAAGAGACATTATACCCAAAAATAATTGACGGAAGATCACTTCACCTATTCATATCTCAAATGTCATTCTATTCAATTCAAATATTAGAATTGTGATAAATTTTGGCTATTTACAAATTTCCACCTTCACAAGGATGAGAAAGTTCACTACATGACAATCAACTAGTCTGAGTTGCAAAACACATTCAATCCATAGCAGACAACCTAAACTTTTCAATCAAGGAAGGGAAATTAACGGTGAATAAACCATATATAGAGGGAAAAAAAATGTTCAATACAAAGGTCTCAATGATAAACACAACAAATGCTGAACATAGTGGGAAAAACAAAACATGAATGAGATCCTGTACCTTCTCTTTCTTAAGCTTTATATTTTCTTCTTCTAGACGGGAAACCTTGTTAACCAGTTCATTATGGTAAGCCTGCACCATCAAACATTGATAAGCGATAGTAAAAAATAATATTCACAACAGCTAAAGAAACAACAAAAAAAAAAACTAATCATTTCCCTAAAGCATATGAGCTTATATAGTACATGAAGGTTAAACCTGTTTTCGGGCCCGTGAGCGGGCAGCAGATTCCCTATTCTTGATTTTCCTCCTCAGCCTCCTTTCCAGAGTTTTCTCATATGCATCAGGAGCATCCCTTTTCCGGCCTGGTCTTGTGTCTGATAAACTGCCAATTGAAGGGGAGGATGATAAGCCTATTTTTTGTTGAAAACTTTGAGGGGTGGGAGAATCCATTGTATCCAACCCCACAGCTGGACTTATAGAAGCTTCAGCAAAAAGCCCTGCTTGCACCAAGAAGTCCTCTAAGGTCGTTTCACCAAGAGTCGTTTCTCCATCCTGACTATTGACATCCTCTCCATACCGTTTCTTCTGACCTTGTTGAATTTCTCTCCATACATCATCAACTGTCTTCCCACTCAAAGCACGAGCCAAGGTCAGGCTGGCCTGACGTTGAAGAGAAGACGACGATGACATGTTCTTGTTATCTATGCCTATAACAGATTTATTTGCTTCAGCAGTCCATACATTTTGAAGAAGCTCATCGAGGTTCATGCTCCCCAATGGCTTCCCCATGTCTCCTAATTGACTATTAACCTCATCAAGAGTGAGACTATACCACGAGCTTTGCCTAGACAACGGAGAAGGCTGTAAATGAGACTGCTGCCCATTACCTTGAGAACCCATTGTCTGAATCCCCATTCAACACACCCTCAACCCAAAACCTGTAACCACAAGCAGCAATTAATAAAAAATCACTGAGCATTGACCTAGGAGCCCTAGAACTTACATCCCAAAATCAAATCATTATCCTAGAGCCTCCCTTAAAACAAATTGCCAAACTTTTTAAAAAATCTAACACTGCAGCCTTTCTGGGTTCTTTAAAAAGACACCAGCTTGGGACAAAATGTATCATAACAAAGATATTTGTGTTAAAATTCCTTCCCTTTTCCCACTTCCTCAAAATGACAAACAAATCAAGCACCCATCAAGATTCAAACATTATGATTCACAATCATGATCAACCCCATTTATCAAAACCATCATATAAGATCACAGAAAAAAAAAACAGAAAACTAAATTGCACTCACAAACAGAAAATGCACCCAGAATTCGTAAGAGCAGCAAAGCACCATCAAAACGAGATTTTTACCTGAAGGTAAAGAAAGAAAAAAGGATCTGAAACAAAAGATAGACCCTATGATTTTGGGGTAGGCAACTGCACAAGGAACATGAGGAAACACATCAAGAAGGATGCATTGGTGGGTGGGTTGTGTGATGAATCAAAGTTAAATGGGAATTGGGAACAATTTGAGAAGAAAACGCAAGTTGTTGTAAACTTGTTATGTTGTGGGAGTGATTCGGAATTTTGTGGGAAATGTTGGCAAGTGGCACAGTTTGCCAAGGGTTTCGCATTTCGGGCTTCTTATTGGGGAACCATCGGGTAAGCTTTGCAATTATTATTATTTTTCAATTGTTACTTTACTAAAATGATTTAGTTATTTATGGAATTAGATTCATTTTTTCTCTTATTTGATGAAGTAGAAAAAAGAGAAAAATATAAAGATTATAAAAAAAAAATTCACAAGCCATGATTGGATCTTATTAATAAATATATTTGTATCTCTTTCTCTCATTTACTTAACTATATGAAAAAAAATGACATGAGATGATATAAATCTTTTATTTATTTATACAAGTTCTTATATTTTATATTAATTTTTTAGAGCAAAATGATATTAAGGATAAATTACTTTAATCAATAATGTTATTTATAAGCAACAGTTTTCTATGAAAACCATTCACAAATAGCATATTGTAGTTGAAACTCTATGTTAAAATGTTACAAAGTAAAAAAAAAAAGTAAATTCCCAAATTCGTTAATATGTAATTAGACACTAGACACATTGGTTCTCAATAAAAAAAAATACATCAGTGATTCCTGATAACCAGAAATGAATGTCAGCCACATTAGTCTTTCGATTAACGTGTCTCCATTAAACCTAATAAAATTATACATGTTACATGTTAAGTATCTTACTTGACATTAACTTTTGTGATAGAACTAGACCAAACCAACACAAATAGGATAGAAATATAGGTATATTCAGCTCACAAAACTGATATCAAAGTAATATTCAAAACAAAGGGGATGATGGAAATATACAATGAAGGAAAAACACTCAGAAAATGAATATATAGATAGTCCTAGGCAAGTTTGAGAATGCCTAGTTCTCTCCCATCAAGTCCCTCTTACCCATTCCTTACATTTTTTCTCTCTTCCTTCCCCTTATATTATCTTCTGACCTACATTACTATTGAGCAGTTACTTATTTGAGTGTGAGCACTTACTTATCTGAGCGTGAGTGAGTAGTTTCTTATTTGAAGTAACTGTGTGACTCATACTGGTTTGAGGCCTTGATCCATTATATTTCCTCCTAATATACACCTTTGTGGGCCTATCAATACTACCTCCCTCAAGATGCACCTTGTCCCCAAGGTGAAATGTAGAAAATTTGGCTTGCATAAGGGCCAAAGGCTCCCCAAGCTTTCAAATGAGGGAAGATCTTGCCATTGGATGAGCAATTTGGTGGTACCCTTTCCTGTAGTGCAGCTGTCAAGGACTGCAACTGGTTGAACCTTTAATTCCAAATCCTCTAATAGAAACTCGGGCAAAGGCTGACTTATAACAATAAGTAAAATAGATTTTTTTGAGTCTTGAAGCATGAAATATAGGGTGTAAGTTGTTGCCCTCTGGTAATTGAAAGTTGATAAGCCACCGGATCAACCCTCTCCACAATCTCATAGGGCACATAAAATCTAGGACTCAACTTCTCATTCATTCACTTAGCCAGATACTTGAGCTTATATGGTTGAATCTTGAAGTAGACCCAGTCTCCTGGTTGATAAATGATGTGATGCAAAATTGCACAAATCTACAAACGTGTGTTGGTCTGAGTGGAAGTATCTTAAGTCCCTTAAGCATGTGGTACTAGGTTCAATCTCGGGATTCATGAGTATGTAAATAACATCGTCCTCGCTTAGGTATCTAACCATATTCTGAAAGATTAGTCTCTTACATATCGAGTAAGGGGATACTTTGGGAAATAAAAAATTTGCACACATCTTTGAATTGTATTTGTCAGGATTTTTATTTGATTTCATTTGATTCTATTTTATCTTAATCATTTTTATTTAGAATTTAATATTTTTATCTTACCTATCCTTTTTATCCTTTTATTTGAATTTTCAGGTGTAATCCAAAGGATTTTGGATTAAATTAGAAGATCCTGAAGATAAAGTTTAAAAGGAGTTTTATCCAAATCCTAAATTTTAGCAAAACCCAAATTGATAGAGAAATTCAAATAATCCTAATTAGATTGCAATCTTTATCCAAAAGATCAAAGGAGTTAGAGACCAAAAAGGACTAGAAGACTAAATATAATAGGAAACAAGACACTTATACCAAATCTATAAATAAGAATAGATGACCAAAGGAAAAGGAGAGTCGTTGTTGGTGAAAACCTGCCATAAAGGGGAGCTTGTAGTTAAAGGAAGAAGATAGTTAGAGAGCCCCCAAGGAAAGATTAGAGGCAACAAAGATTAAATAATAAGGGTTGTGTCACGACCCAAACCTAGGGCCATGACCGGCGTATAGGTGGACCAACCAACCTGGCGAGCCTAGTTGAACTATTAAACATAGCATATTGAATATAAAGATTCTTTCGAAGATTCGACAGAGTTTCCTCTAAAAGTGGAACATCCCATAAATATGTCATGTCCTATAATTTAGCAAATTCATATACATATTCATATTTTCAACAATTATAGCATCCACACAATGCTCAATAGTGATAAGTACATGTCCAAACACAAATTCCAAAATAAACAATATAACGAAAACTAGATCCTGCCCGTAGATGATGGAACACATCTAATGATTTATTCAGTAATCCTAGTGCACCAAAATAACAAAAGACAGACAGCAAAAGAAGTTTCCTACATCAACAAGTGTAGGGCTCACCAAAATAAGCAACACCTCTTATCAAGTGGAGGAACCGGGAGCCTTCTCAGTACTATAATATGAAAAACATAGGAATGAGGGGGTGAATCACAAGACTTAGTGAGAGATAACATCAACCATAACGGAATTGGGATAAGCATAAGCATGAGTTTTTCGAATCCAACATGCTCTAATTTTGGAAGAATGTACTATAAATAACATGTGACATAAATATCATTATTTTGAAATAATCATAAGACATAATACTTAATGCAAACCAA
The DNA here is from genome assembly GCA_029884595.1 of Ormosia semicastrata. Classification (NCBI taxonomy): domain Eukaryota; kingdom Viridiplantae; phylum Streptophyta; class Magnoliopsida; order Fabales; family Fabaceae; genus Ormosia; species Ormosia semicastrata. The sequence continues at coordinate 20,282,000 of JAQQTO010000042.1, read as the reverse complement.
AAGTGAGTTCTCCATGTAAAATGGTCATATAGCAAACTTAAACTGGAAGGTCCCTAATTCAGAATCAAATATCCAATCAACTCACTAATGAGCATACCCCTCGAAGGGTCAAAGGATGCCCACCTATTGGGGCTAAATCTAAGCTAACCGTGAGGGCCTATCACGCTTGACTAGCAACTCCCTTGCTAGCTGGGGTTCAAACCAAGGTGCACCAAGGCTAACGTATACTGTCTTTAGGTATAGTATTCTGTCAAAGTTTCCTCCCAAGAAAACATACTTGATTTATATCTAAATGTAATCATAATCACAATATGTATTTCAATGTTTCAATATGTCCAAAATTCACAAATTCTGAAATACCCATAGAGAAGTTCAATTTCCAAATATCATTGTAACTTTCCAAGCATCATTAGCAAGTTCAACCTTCATCATTTATATCAATAAAGTTTTATAAACATACTACTTTGGCAATTTAAAAGTTTTTTAAAAAAAGGGCTTATCCCAAAATTACAAGTTCTCTAAAATATTAAAAAATAATTATGTTCATAAAGTACCTCACTTGAGCAAACATGAAATTAAATAGGATAAAATAATACATGATAAATATGCAAAGTTAGTGAAACAAGTCATAGCTTAAGTTATCTACTCACTCAAGAAGCCAAACAACTTGGATCCAAAGACTATGGTGCAGTAGAGCTAACGGTAGCAACAGGAGAAGTCCCCAAAGAATCTAAGATCATATACAAGGCATAAATACCAATAATCAACATTTAGAATCATAAGAAAGTCAATAATTTCTTTTATTCAAGAAAGCCCCAAATTCAAACCCTAGGTTGTAGTAACTCTTCCAAATCCTAATACTCCTTGTAAAACTAGCTAAATCCATGAAATAGGAGAAGTTGTGAGCCTTAGGAGTACCTTAAGGGGCCAAGAAAACAAGAAGGAAGCAAGTGGATAGTTTGGGTATTCTCCCAACTACAACACCCACCCCAAAAACTCGTAGGTCAGCACCTCACTTGTAAAGTATAACATCCTCCTTAATCCATTAGTTTTTAATTTGGTTATAGAATTGCTATAATACTAATTAAAATAGTGAATCACAAATAGTAGTTTAGTTATTGTAAGATACTAAAATATCTTAAAAGATATTATGTTTTCAAAGCTACCTCAAAAGTCAAATAGATACTTCTTGTTTCTTCTTCTCCTCCACTGTCCTTGACCTATGTAAGTATATCTTTCTTTTCTCTCTTTCACACAGAGGTTATCAGCAGAACTAGAAGGAAAGCAAGAAATAGAAATAGAAAGAGAAAATAGAGAAGAAAAAAAAGAATTAGTAAAGAGAAAGTTAAATAGAAAGAGGAGGAAGAAGTAAGAACTAAGTGCAGAACAAGCAACAAAATCGAACTTCAATCCATAAAAGTTGAAGTATAGGTTGTTGTGTTTGTTTTCTGCGTTTATTGTTCTTTGTTCGTGAAAAACTGACAAAGGATGAATAGAATCGAGCTCTTCATGATACTCGAAGTAAAATCATGGTTAAGTGAAGTTGAGTTATGTTTTCTAAGCTCATATCTACATATTTATGTGTGTGTGTGTGTGTGTGAAAACATTTACCAGAGTTTGATGTTGAGTTTCCAATACTTTTCTACGTATGTTATGTATCGTTAGATACTTGTAGAATAAAGAAATTGGTATAGAAATGAAAGAGTAAGAAAGTTGTTATTTTTAGGTTTCCCAAATTGTATTTCTGCAGTATTCTTTTCGAATAAGACCAAGTGGTGATTCGAATAGAATAGTACAGATTGTTACAAGTTTATGGTATCATCTATTTGAATTTGCACGATTTCAGAGATAAACCAACTATACCAAGTAAGCAAATTTTGAATGGCTTGATCCTCGAGGCTAATCGAATAAGCTAGTAGAGCTATTCAATCAGTATAAAACAGAAAGGCATGCTAGTGTTAATCGAAAAAACTAAGTGTGCTATTCGATTCAGTGTGTTTTTGATAATAATCGAAATACTAACAAGTAGTTCAGAATAACATACTTTCGATTTTCATCGAATAGACTAAGAGAGCTATTTGCATAGACCATTTCAGAATGGTAAGTTAGGCTAATCGAGTAGACTAAGAGAGCTATTCAATTGACAAGAGTTTAAGGCTAATCGAATATACTACAGTAGTTATTCGACTAGTAAGTTTTCAATTGTGTTCAAAAGAGGCAAAGTGAGTAGACAACTATTCTATAGCTGTGATTTCGAGAATAATCGAAGAGACTAGAGGAGTTATTCGACTAGCATATGTTTCAATTCTGATCGAAAGTGCAAAGTAAGGCATATTTCAATTGTGATTGAAAAGACAAGTGGGATACTTTAAAGGTAAAACCCAAAGTGGTGTTTTCAGTTCCATTTAAAAAGGCTAGAGATGTTACTAGAATGATTAAGATCAGAATTTACATTAACATATCATAAATTTTATTGCATGGCTTAGAGTGTTCAGCACTCAGCCCTGGTCAAAGGAGTAAGAAAAACCCTTTGTGAGATTGGTAGAGGAGTAAGAAAAACCTTTAGCCAAATCAGAGGATAACCTCAACCAAGTCGAAGAAGTAAGAAAAGCCCTTTGCAAGATTCATGACATTGCATAGACCTCATCATAATCCATTTTATCTTTATCATCAACATTTATCATTCTGATGAGCATCTATACATAATTTTATTTGTAACATTATCTTGTGTATTTATTATATAATTGTATATTGAATGATTTTGTTTGTTAGTAAGCTACTGAGAATTTTTGAATTCTCACCCTTTTTGTCTGTTTGTATGTCTATTTATAGATCGACATTAAGATCATTCCAAGGAAGGCAAATGAAGTAGTAGTAGTTTCGATTAGAGTAGTTTTCTTCATTTGTACATGTTGTCTATAGGCCGTAAAGGCTCAGTTTGTATTCGAACAAAGTACTTATGTACAAAGTATATAAATTCCATATTATAGTAAATCAAAATATTCAGATGTGTTTATGTATAGATTTTGGATACTCTACTTCAATTACTTCTTCTCGAGGCTCTAATTTTGATTACTTGTATAATTTCGTAATATTGTACCAATGAGATTTGTTTAAAAAAATAGTAGTAACGTTCTAATTAGATTTACGTAAGTATATTCTTGAATGTACTGTAATAAATTAGACTAGGATATTACATAAGGAGGGTGCATCAATGGTGGAATCCCATTGAAATTTGAGTGAAATCAATGGCCAAAAAAAGGAAAAACGAAGAGGAGAATCAAGGCTGTTGAGTTCTGTTCTGTTTTTGTTCATGGAAGGCTTGATTGCACAAGACTTTTATCAAGAGGCTTGTCTAGCACATTATTAGAAGGCTTGTCTAATACTATAATTATTTACATTTCTTATTTTAAGTTAATGTTCTCATTTATTTTATTCTCCATTTTTCTTATAGTTATTTTACTCTCCATTAACTTTAAAACATAAATGTAAATAAGAAAATACCCCCATTTGGATTCAATAAAAATATATTAAAAAAATCCTTAATAATCAAAAGTTAAAACTTGGCTTTTAGTTCAAAAATTCATTAAAAATTATTTTTGTAACTCATTAGCATCTAAAGGATCAATTATCACCATTTTTTGTGTCAAGAAAATGCATATTTTATATAGCCTTCCAAGGAGGTGCTAGGTTACGAACTTAGAAAATTTTAGGACCCGTATTGGTAGATAGTTACTAAAATTAGTCGAATGGCTTCAAAATTGTTTTAACAAGATAAAACTAATAAAAAAAGTGATAATCAAGAAAAATAGTTCACAAGGTCAATCCTAAAGGCTCAAGACATCGTAAGAAATTCTAAAACTACCCCGAAAAACCCTATATGAAACCCGACGTATTACAGGTTGGATGCAAGATCAAGAGGGAATGGACATCCATTGAAGACATCCATAGTTCTTTCTTTCTTCTTGTTCTTCTTCTCTTGTTTTCTCTTTTTTTATGATCAATTCATGGTTGTATCTCTACATTTTAATCTTATTAGTGGTTTGACTGTCATGTGTGGCTAAATCCCCCTTTTTTCTAGGATTGGGATGAAGTTCTTAACTCTAATATGTTAAATACTTGATTTTTTCTTTTATTATTGAAATATTTTTTAATTATTTCCTAGTGTTCTTAATGTTTGGGGTATGTTGTGTACCATACTTGCATGATCTTAGGTATTAGGTGGGATCAAGAGATGAAGTCTAATACTTGATAATCTAGGAATTGGACTTAAGAATTAAGACCTAGATATAAACTTGATTCTTCAAGGGTTAATAGAATATCACAAAACTTAAATGAATTTTAACTAATTTGATTGCCATGAGAATGAATTTTGATTTAGTTTTAAGACGTTTTTAGTGTTAAGAGATTAAACTTTAAATAATTTAGGATAGACCGCATTCAAAAACATAGTTAATAATTAATAAAGGAAAGTCAATGTTCATCATAATGTGTAATTGTAGTAGATTCCAAATCCTAGAACTTCAATACTTGGTTGACCTCTATCTCTTTAGTCTTGTTAATTTTGTTAGTTGTTTTATTATTTTTTAATTTATTTTATTTTCATTTGTCTAAATAATTAAAGTTTTTGTGGTTTGGTAATCACATGGTCCTCATGGGAATAAAACTAAACTCATCACTTTATTACTTGATTATAACCTATGCACTTGCAGATTTTGTATAACAAGTTTTTGGCATCATTACTTGGGATCAATGCTAATATTGAACGATCGGTGATTTGATTAGTTTAGGCACTTTATTTTTTTGTTTTAAGTTCTTTTTATTTTATTTTGTTTTTTACTTTTCCTTTTCATGTACTTTGTCATGCCTATGCAAGCTAGTATGTAAGACCCATTGAGCACACTTAATGCTAAACTTGATCCTTTCATTCAGAAGTTAGACAATTTCAAGCCTCAAAGGAACCCGTATCCCAAAGTATATAATCAAGTTGGAGGAAGTACCACAATTTCCCTTGAGAAAATCAACAAATTCAAAGGCACCTAGACCACCACCAAGCTTTCAACAATGGGATGCTCATGCTCAAATGCCTTATCAATACCCACCTAAAATCAAAAGTTCAACTTGGAGCTATTGTTAGAAAATTTAATACAAGAATATAGTGTCAATGTTCCAATAACTTACTAATAACCACCCCAAACTGAGAACTTGAATTTCAAGATCCTCATGGAGAACTTCAAAGCCACTCAAAGTCAATAAACTCAAGCCATTCAACAACAAAATCAAGTCATTGAACAACAAATTCAGGAATCAAATGTAGCTCTCCAAGAAATTACATCAAGGCTTGACTAGTTAGATACACACAACATGATGTTAGAAGATCAAATTGCTCAGAACCAAATGATGCTAGCATATCAAATTGGTCAACTTGATATTTCAAAAAATGGTGAAGATAAAAAGAACGAGGAAGAGGTTGAAGATGAGGTCGAGTTTAATTTATTCGATGCTCCCAAACAACTAGCTTTGGTAAATCCTTTATTGGAAGATGATGACACCTATGAGCTTGATCACGAGGTGTACAATGAAGAATACCCAAAGGAACCTCTTGAGTCATGTCTAGAGTACAGTACCAGAATTAAAGAGGAGGATGAAGAAGTTGCAACATATGGTCCATTTCTAGAATTAAGTTCACTCACTCCCTATTGGCAAGGACCAAACTTTAAGGAGCAAGAGCAAATCAAAATCACTCCACCTCTACTCATTGAGAGTAAAGCTTCTAAGGTAGAATTTAAACTTCTTCTCATGCTCAGGTATGCATTCCTTGAATCGAAATCTTCATATCATGTCATTCTTAGGTACATGTTTTCATGTGTTGAATATTTGATAGATCATCTCTTAGTAAAAATAAGAATAATTCATGATACTTAAGACTAAGATAAGAAGATGCTTTCAAGCAGAGGACCTTAAATTAGTATTTCTTGGGAGGTAGCCCAAGTTTCTTTTCATTGTTTCCTTTATTTGCTTGTGAGTTCTATTTTTTGAATTTTGCTAATAGTTTAGTGTTTATTAGTTGGCTTAAGTGCCTTCCTAAGCTCAAAACCTTTGTAGAGAGATGTAAATAGTGTCGACAAAAAAAATTTAAAAATTTGAAAATACAAAAAAAAATTATAAAACTTTTATAAATAAAATCCCTTTGAGATTATGCAATTTGCACTAACAGATGATTAAAATGGCTAATAGGGGTACGATTTGTCTATAGTTTAGAGAAGTACAAGCGGAAGAAATTTAATGATTATTATTTGTGTTTACTTGATACAATATTATCAATTTTTGTTTATGATCAATAAACTTGTTTAATTGTATTTATGAGTTATAGAGTTGACATATGGGTATAAAGTGATTTACTAGTTATCTCCCTAATCTTTAGACAACTCTTCTACTCTTTTTGATGCGAAGTTCTTAGAAACACTAAGTTAAGGAGATTTAAGCAATAAAAAAATAAAATTGTTTTCACCACCTAAATGTATAAAAGAAAATAAGTTTGTGGGGTGATGAAAGTGAAAGGTAAATAAATAGAAAGTGTAGAGTTAGAATTAGGCAAGGATAGGAGTTCATGATATGTGGAGGAGGCACACAATCATGAATTTGAATCCTTTAGTAAGAGTTTGGGATGTGTGATTAGGCGCACGGTCACAAGTTCAAGTGTTTATTGAGTCTATGTCTCCATTTCGAAAAAGAAAAAAGGGGGAAAATCTATAAATGATGAAAAGTGCTTAAAGAAATCCTATTGATCATTGATGAAGTATGAGCTTGAATTAGCAGAGAACTGAATAGTGATTTTTTCTACTTGACTTTAGAGAGGTGTTTAGGAGTTACTAAGTATGCATGTGTTCTTCGAGAGAGCAAGTGAGTTCGACTTGTTTTTAAAGCAAGTTTGAATTGATAATTTGTACTTGAGATGAACATGGATACATGATTGATCATTTCAAGCTATGAAGAGCTATTGGTATGTCAAACTTCTTGAAGCTTTCTTTAAGACTCTAATTTGCAATTGTAGCCATCTTGAAGGAATTTTTCCTCAATAGTGCTTTAATTTCAATTTTTATTGCTTGAGGACAAGCAGTTGTTCAAGTTTGGAGGAATTTGATGTGATGCAAAATTATACACATCTTCAAGTTTTATTTGTCAAAATTTTATATTTGATTTTATTTAATTCTATTTTATCTTAATCAATTTTATTTAGAATTTAATATTTTTATCTTCCCTATCCCTTTTATCATTTTATTTGAATTTTAAGGTGTAATATAGAGGATTTTGAATTAAATTAGGAGATCTTGAAGATAAAGTTTAAAAATGGATTTTATCCAAATCTTAAATTTTAGCCAAACCCAAATTAATGGAGAAATTCAAATAATCCTAATTAGATTGAAATCCTTATAAAAAAAGATCAAAGGAGTTAGAGACCTAAAGGGACTAAAATTCTAAATACAATAAGAAACAAGACTCATATACCTAATCTATAAATAAGAGGAGAAGACCAAAGGACAAGGAGAACCGTTGTTGGTGAAAAGCTACCATAGAGGGGAGCTTGGAATTAAAGGAAGAAGATGACTAGAGAGCCCTCAAGGAGAGGCTAGAGGTAGCAAAGATTGAAAAATATGGGTTGGAGGCAAGATTAAGAGGGAAGGGACATCCATGGAAGACATCCATAGTTCTTTCTCATATTCTTCTTCTCTTATGTACTCTTTTTCTAGGATCAATTCATGGTTGTATCGGTACATTTTAATATTGTTATTGCTTTAATTGTCATGTGTGGCTAAAGCTTCTTTTTTTAGGGTTAGAATGAATCTCTTTACTCTATTATGTTAAATACTTGGTCTTTTCCTTTATTATTGAAATAATAATAATTTTTTATTCTTTCTTAGTGTTCTTAATGCTTGTGAGATATGTTATGCACCATATTTGCATGATCTAAGGTAATAGGTGAAAGGTCGAGATATGAAGTCTAATGCTTAATAATCTAGGAATTGGATTTATAAATTAAGACTTAGAGATAAGCTTGATCCTTCAAGGGTTAACGAGATATTACAAAACTTAATGAGTTTTAACTGATTTAATTTACATGATAATGTGGTTGATTTAGTTTTAACACAATTTTAGTGCTAAAAGATTATGTTTTAAATAATTTAGGATAGATCACCTTAAAAAAACATAGTTTATTAATAATAAATGAGAATTAATCTTCATTATAATGTGTAATTGTAGTAAATTCATAATCCAAGGGCTTTAATACTTCGTTGACCTCTATTTCTTTAGTCTGGTTAATTTCATTAGTTGTTTTATTACTTTTTAATTTCCTTTAATTTATTTTATATTGTTATTTTCATTCACCTTAAGAATTAAAGTTGTTATAGTTTGGTAATCACACGATCCTCGTGGGAACGATACCCAACTCATCACTTTATTACTTATTGACGACCCACGCACTTATAGATTTTGTACAACAATAAATGACTTCTCTTCGATGTTGATCAGCTTGAGTTTTTGAGCTTTGTATTGGGGAAGCGTTGTGTAAGCTCTACGTATGGTTTATTATTATTATTTTTTCAATAGTTACTTTACAAAATTTATTTTATTTTATTTTATTTTATTTATTTATACAAGTTTTTTATTTTTTATATTAATTTTTTAAAGTAAATTGATATTAGGGATAAATTACTTTAATCAATGATGCCATTTGTTAGAAATAGTTTTATACGAAATCATTCACAAATAGCATAGTGTAGTTGAAACTCAGTTAAAATATTATAAAGTAAAAAAAATCCCCAAATTCATCCATGAGAAATTTGGTGGTACACGTTAGTCCCTAACAAAAAAAAAATACTCTCGTGATCGCTAACAACCATGAACAAACGTCAACCCCATTAGTCTCTCGATTAACGTGTCTTTATTAGACTTAACAGAATTACACACATGGCACATTAAGTATCTTACTTTACATTAATTTTTGTGATAGAACTTGACTAGAGTCACATACAAACAAGATAGAAATATAGGTATAGAAATATTCTTGTGTGCATACAGATATAACAAGTCATATTTACACACAAGAGACAAAAAGTTGGAGAGAAAAAAAATGGGTCTCATTAATCCCACTCATCACAAAAAATCATCCTCTCTCTCCAACTTTTTGCGAGTGTGTGTAAAGATGGTGTGTTACATTTGTGTGCAACCAATAATTTCTCTATAAGTATATTCATCTCATAAAACTGATATCAAACTAATATTCTCAATATAGAGGATGATAGAATTATATAATGATGGAAAAACACACAGAAAATGAAAATATAGATAATCCTAGGCAAGTTCAGGAGTGCCTAGTTCTCTTTTAATAAGTTTCTATGTTACCCTTTCCTTATTTTTTTTCTCTCTTCCTTCCCTTTATATTTTCTTCCCACTTGCACTTTTATTAAATAACTATTTATTTGAGTGTGACTAGTTACTTATTTGAGTGTGTAGGAGCAATTACTTATTTGTGGTAACTATGTGACCCATATTACTTTGAGGCACCGATCCTTTATATTTCCTCCCAACATACACCTCTGTGGGCCTATCAATACTCCCTCCCTCAAGATCAACTTGTTCCCAAGGTGAAATGTTAGAAAATTGGCTTGTACAAGGGCCAAGGGCTCCCAACAACTTTCAAATAAGGGAAGATCCTGCCATTGGATGAGCAATTTAGTGGTACCCTTTGTTGTAGTGCGGCTGTCAAGGACTATAGCTGGTTGAACCTTCAATTCCAATTCCTCCTATAGAAACTTGGGCAAAAGCTGACTCATAGCAGTATGTGAAATAATTTTTTTGAGTCTTGAAATGTGAAATATAGGGTGTATGTTGCTGCTCTCTAGTAAATGAAGTCGATAAGCCATCAGACCAACCCTCTCCACAATCTCATAGAGCCCAAAAAATCTAGAACTCAGCTTCTTATTCATTCTCTTAGCTAGATAATTAAGCTTATATGGCTAAATCTTCAAATAAACCCAGTTTCCTATTTGATAAATGATTTCTCTTCGATACTTATCAGCTTGAATTTTCATCCAATTTTGAGCCTATAGTAAATGCTCATTCAATTCATCCAACATTTGATTCCTTTTAGCCAAAAGTTTATTAACATTTTTTATTGTGGAAGATGAAGTATCGATTGCAAGAGGATTAGGGGAGCTCTGCCATACAAAGCCTTAAAAAGAGTAAGTTTGGTGGCACTGTGGTAGTTTGTGTTGACTAGAACTCGGTCCAACTCAGCCATGTGGGGCATTGTTTTGGTTTCATCCTAGTTAAGCATCTCAGATACGTTTCGAAGCACCTATTGACCACCTCAGTTTGTCCATCAGACAGAGGATTATATGCAGAGCTAAACTTCAACTTAGTACCTTCCATTTGAAATAACTCAGTCCATAATTGGCTGAACAAACCATGAAGTTTAACTACCTCCCTTATGAAGATTTCAACAATGTCCTTAGCTGTGAAAGGATGGCAAACATCAAAGAAATGTGTATAGTTTGTTAGCCTATCAACCACCACCAAAATGGTATCCACTCCTTTAGCTCTAGGAAGGCCTCCTGTGAAATCCATAGACAAATCAGACTAGGTCTAAGTAGGTATAGGGAGGGGCTGTAATAGCCTAGCTGGGGACAAGGTTTAATACTTATTTCTCTAACAAATCTCACAAGTAGCAACATACTTGTAAACCTCCCTCTTCATGCCTTCCTAATATAAAAATCCAAAAATCCTTTTATAGGTTCTAAAGAACCTAGAATGACCTCCCATAGATGAATCATGAAACTCCTTAAGGATTAAAGGAATTTTAGTTAATTTCCTAGGTAGTACCAATTTGTCTTTAAAATATAACCTCGCTTATTTGAGTTAAAAGCCTGGATGAGAGCTTGGATAACTTATAAGATCCTGCATAATACCCCGAAGCTTATCATCTTCTTGTAATTCTTCCTCCAAGCTATCTAATTCAGTGAAAGTCACTATAGAAATTACAAAAAAAAATTCATCTCTTTCTCGAGGGCATCTGCTACTCTATTTTCACTTCCAAATTTATATTGTATCTCAAAATCAAAGCCTAGAAGTTTGGAGGTCCATTTTTGCTACTCTTCCCCCAGCAACCTTTTTTTTGTGAGAAATATCAAGCTTCTCTGATCTGCATGTACATTAAAGTGCCTCCCTATAAGATAATACTGCCATTTCTACACTGCAAAGATAATGACCATTAATTCTTTTTGTAAACTGATTTGGCCTGAGTCCTTTCAAATAAAGCTTGGCTGATATAAGCCATAGGCCTACCCTCTTGAATTAATGTTGCTCTTAGCCCTTTTCCTGATTCATCGGTCTCCACCACAAAAGTTTTCTCAAATTTAGCGACTGGCAACATTGTTAGAGAAGTCATGGCAGCCATGAGAAGGTCAAATATGCATGTTGAGCTTCTTATCTCCATGTAAAATTATCCTTTTTAAGTTGCTGAGTTAATGGGCAGGCTATCTTCCCATAATCTTTCACAACTTGCGATAATACTTGGTAAGGACTAGGAATCCCCTCAACTCATTCACATAAGTGGGAATAGGTCAGTTAAGCATATCAGCCACTTTATTGAGGTTAGCAGCTACTCCCGAGGCAGAAATTAAGTGGCCTAGGTACTCTAATTGAGGTTGACAAAAGCTATATTTTTTCTTATTCACAAATAAGTTGTTCTCTTTAAGTAGTTGTAGCACCACCCTTAAATGATCCATGTGAGTCTGTTCATCTTTGCTATATATGAGGATATCGTAAAAAAAAAAAAACTAAGATGAGCCTCCTTAAAAATGGTCTAAGTACCTCATTCATTAGGGACTGGAGAGTAGAGTGTGCGTTATTTAAGCCAAACGACATGACCAAGAACTTGTAATGGCCTTCATAAGTCTGAAATGCTGTTTCAAGTATATCTTCTACCCTTTATTTTGATCTGATGGTAACCAAATTTGAGATCTATAACATCTTCCTTTCCTATTTGTTTGTATGAGCTGCTTGGTAGCTGTTGATGTGTTTCTGTCTGCCTGTTTGCTTTATATGTGCATGTAGGCAGATAACTTAGTGGACAAATTATCTCATAGGAATAATTATAATCATGATTTTAAATTGCGGTTTTTGTGGTATCCGTAATTGCATCGCGACCGCAATTGCGGTCGCATCAGCCGTAATTTTTCACAATTGCGGTCAACGCAACTTAATTGCAACCGCGATCGCAACCGTAATTTAAAACCATGATTATAATAATTATTTAAAATATGATATAATTAATAATAAATAGAATTTAGCTAAAATAATTATAAATAGAATTATATATAATTATTAAAGCATATTATATTTTTATGAATATTAGAGGTATTAATTAATTATAAATTAAGTTAATTAGACATTAATTAATAATTTAACTAACTAATTAAGAATATTATTAACTTAATTAATTAATATATTTTAGAATATTAGAAATGAGTTTGTTAGTATAATTATGTTAATTAGAAGTTAAATTAGAATATAATTATAATAAATAGAAATTAAATTAGATATAATTATATTATATTATTATAAGTAAGTAATGATTAGTATTAATTCAATAGAAATTCATGCATGTAAAGTGAGAGCACTTAGCTATATGCTTATTGGCTCAGACATTTTCAAAGTAATAATGAGTGTCTTAAATTTAATTAATTTTAGAATACATTAAATTACATGAAATAATGTATTTATAGGACATGTAAACGTAATTTTAGTAGTTAGGGACTTGTTTGGCATGCCGTATTAGGCATGATAGGATAAGCTAATACAATACATTATGACCTTATCAGTTATTTAGTGTAAACACTGTATTATATAAGCTTATCCATCAAACTCATTTTATACATTAAAATGATGAATAACTTAATCAAGCCTTGGAGGGAGAGATTAGACTTGATAAGGTTTTGATGTATAAGCTCTTATAAAGACTTTTTCATTACAATTCTAAACACCTTGATATCCCTAACCCTTACGTATTAGGCTTTATACTATCAGGTCTTATACTATCAGGCCTTATACTATCAAGTCTAATACTATCAGGTCTTATCTTATCCTTTGTACCAAACGGGCTCTTGGGTTAGTGCATGGAGGTCCTAGGCTCTGCATGGGACTGTTAGAGGTTCCAAATAGAACCTAGGAAACTTATGAGCTCTAAATTAGGAACCCTGGGGTAGTTACACTCAACCCAAGAACCATTTTTGGACTCAAAATAACCCGAAAGGCTCCCAAATAAGCCCTGCTTTGATAACTTAATGGCTAAGCTATTGAGACAACCTACCATGGCTGCTAAGGCCAAGAGTTATGCGGTCTTAGCCCTTCAAACTGCATAGGAGCTATGGTATTTCTTTAAAGCCAGTAAGCCTTTTCTTTCTTTCCATTTCAACTCCATTTCCTTCATTTCTAGTGAGAGAGAGAGAGAGACGAGCTAGAGAGAGAAGCTCCTCCCCCAACTACTATTGCCATTGTGCGTCCAAGGTGTCATTGGAATCGTGACTGCCTTGCCCTCCTTTAGCGTGGAACCAAGCTACATCACTAGTCCTCCTTTCCTCCTTCAAGCTATGACCACACTGGACCAAGTAGGGGTTTCTTTTCCTCCTCTTCCAATTTTTCTCTTTGATTTCTACTTGTTCTTGTTGTTTTGATGAGGGAACATGGTTTGGGGGGTGGTTTGAAGTCTTAAGAAACAATGGATGACCATGGGAGGTCATCCATAGCTGCGACCATAGAGGCGGCTAAGGGAGCTTTGGGTGGCTCCATCGACCACGATGATGGTCATAGGGTGTTGAGGAGGGGCTGACTTGGATTGTCATTGAGGGATAAGGGTGGAAATCACTACCCTTTGGTGGTAGTGATGGAGGATAGGTGGTGGTGGTGGCCACGGTGGCCATTACCCTTGAAGGAAGAAGATGATTCTTGATGGGGGTTGTCCTTATTGCTATTTTTAGTAGGTTGAACTGCCACCTTTGGTGGTTGAAATCTCAGTCATGGAGTGGTGGTGGTGGCCACCAAGGGCCACCATATGAACTACCACCTTTAGAGCTTCCAATTTGGGGCTTTTGGTGGATGTTGGGTCACGGTGGACCACCAAGGACCACCACTTACCCATGACGTTAAAGTTGGGTCAAGGTTGGGCCTAAATGGCCTTTGGCTTGGGATTGGCCCCGGGCCAAGATGACCCTAATTGCACTCAATAGCTAAGATTGGTCACAACCCTAGGATAAGTTAGTTAAGACCATTAAAGGTTAATGGGTTAATCATAAAAGTCAAATGAGACTAAATGAGTCTCAAATTGATGCAAATTGAGTACTGACTTAATCTCTGAAGTCTTATCCTTGTAAGGAACTTAAATGTTGTAAGACAATGCTTGTATGTATGCTTTAAGGTTATGTATGATGTGTTACTCAAATTCTAAGTTATCTCAAATGAGGCTTGAATATGTGTCTGGGATTGTATTTTGGTCTTGCTAACTACTTATTATGATAATGCATGCCTTGCATTGGCTGTTATATTGATGTAATGACATAAGAATTGTGATAATGCAATGTAAGGCTCTTAGTAGTTGTATGTACATGAAATGTGATATGTGATTCATTATACAAAAACTCATTTAAAAGAGTAAGCATTTTCAAATGATGGATAAATGCATCTTACCAAGAGACTAAGGTCCTTATCAATAAGATGTAAGGATAGAATCCACCTTACTTGGATAGGCGCTGTGTAGGATGTATGACTACTGAGAGTGGGCTAGCTCATATCTGACAAACAGATTATATTGCAAAAGGAGGGCCATTCCCCCTTGAGAGGTGGGTCATTCCCCTCAGAGGAGGGTCATTCCCCTTAAAGGACAAAGGTTGCCTCAATAAGGCAAATGTTGCCTCATATGGGGAATTGCTAAATAAGATGGCTAACAATCAAAACACAAGCATTGCATTCATACTGCATTGGGATAGTTTTATAAATGTTATATTGTTTACTTTATGAACACGTGAAGAAAACTAGCATAACAGTAGCCTCTGCCTCTGAATAATAACTTTATAAGATTTTCTAACTTATAACTGTTATACGCTTTTTTAATATAAGGCAGCTGGATTTACTATGATGTCATTTTCATATAGTATTAATGAGAATTCCTAAAATTCTCACCCTTTATGTTTTTTTCCATGATATATCTAGACCCTGAAGATGCCTCTATTTAGCGTTTACTTTGAGTTCATTGAGGGTGAGTGGGTGTACTCTGCTAACACTAACACCTACTCATTTTTGGGGATCATTTGAGTGCATATTATGTATACCCTTAGTGTGTTAGGGGATGGAGTTAGTTTAGGTTTCATGATATAGGACCAGGCTGGAGTAGGGTAGAGATAAACATCTAGATCTTATTTTGTTTGTATATACATCTGTGCTTAATTGTTATATCTGGATATAGATGTTGAATTGTCTGGTCTTATATCATTTTCTACTTATGTGACTTATTACTTTTGGATGACTGTATGTATAGGGTATTGACGCCCTTTATGTTTATCTTGACTAGTTGTACTTAAATTGATAAAATAATGACTAGTGGAAGGACTAGATGGTTGGTATTTTCACTTATGTGTGCTTGTGATAGTAGAACTTAGTAGATTATGCATGAAAAGAGTTAGAGTTCTTCCAGTTAGGATTCACTCTAATATGTTATATATGCTTAATAGAAATGATTTCCATTGCACATTGATTAAAGGCTTTTAGTCTAGCTCACTCTGAGAGCTAAATAACTTAATTTAAGATTAAAATAAAGTTAAGAACTAAGTAGGGTGACGAGTCATTTAAAAATAGAACAAATAAATCTAAAATACAAGCTGGTTCAAGGAAGTTAGAAACTTAACCAAAATGGTAAGGGACTATAGATATGAATACATGATGAACTTTATCCTATCTGATTTTCTTGTTGAGCGTAAGGTGAACTATATAAGGTAGGGGGTGTTACAGGATCCAACTTAAAGAATACCATTGCTCCCTAACTCATCAAGGAGTTCATCAATCATCGGTATAAGAAATTTATTAGGTATAGTAATTTTATTTAAAGCCCTATAATCAACACAAAACCTCCATTCACCATCTTTTTTCTTAACCAAAATGATAAAACTAAATTAAGGGCTGATACTAGGCCTTATAATTCCAGTAGCCAACATTATATTAACTTTTTTCTCAATTTCATTCTTTTGATAGTGAGGGTACCTGTAAGGCCTCAAGTTAGGAATATGAGCTCCTTCCTTTAGAATGATAGCATGATCTTGTTTGCTCTCAAGTGGTAGTCCATGGGGTTCTTGGAATACATTTGAAAATCTGTCAAGAGAGCCTCCAATTTTGCACCAAGTGGCTTGTCTTCTTGCTGTTTGGTTGTTAATCCCTTATACTTAATGTAGTAACCCACACCTTTATCTTTACAGGACTTGATCATGGCCTTTAAGAATGTAGAGGCCTTTGACAAAGAGGGTTCACACATAATGATTATCATATTTTCAGCTATCTTTATCTTTAAGATGGGATCCTTGAATTTAGCTTGAATTTCACTCAAACTCTCCAACCAGTCTGTAACATTCTCCCTAACCTAATAGCCTTAATCAGAGTTATAAAAGCTCAGCAACTCTAATATGAGTTATCTGTTAATTCAGGTAATCTTCTAGACTAGTTTGAGCTTAATTTTACAATAATGAAATGTGAAAAATAGCTAAAGTTTTTACATAAACAATTGATATAATAGAAATAAATATAAAAATTTTATTTCCTAGTTATAAATGATTAATATGAGTTGTAGTAAATTTTGCAGAATCAACTGAGTTAGTTTGATATTTTTAAGGATACTAAAGAGGAATAGTTAGAACAATTAAGTAACTTTGGAAATTATGAAATTATATGAAGATAACAAGTAAGACATGGAGAATTTTTTTTTATAAAATATAAACTAAAATCAGTATTGATGCTGATTAAAAGTTGTAAACCCAAGTGCAGGTTGTTTCAAGTAATAAAATCTCGGGAGTCCGAGGTCGATCCATGGGGAATTGATGAAGAAAAATTCTTTGACGTAAGGTAAATATTTTGTCACAACAATAAAGGTGATGAAACTTAGTCACAAATAAAAAAGACTTACTTGGGTTAGGAGATCAACTCTTGGAAAATAAAATAAGGATAATATTAATTCTTTTTATAACTCAATTAGAATCCACATATAATGGAGGTTCCAATTAGAAAATACAACGTTCAAAGTTCATTAAAAATTATATACGTAATTATATTGTGATTCCTTTAATCATCTATTAACACCACTACACATAAATGGGATCAAGCATTCATTGTGCTAAAATCTTGTCTACAATAAATTAAGATCTCCACTTTACAAGGAGGGTTTCTAAATTGATTGAAAACAGAATACAACACGTATAATGACCACTTGAAAAT
The DNA here is from genome assembly GCA_029884595.1 of Ormosia semicastrata. Lineage (NCBI taxonomy): Eukaryota > Viridiplantae > Streptophyta > Magnoliopsida > Fabales > Fabaceae > Ormosia > Ormosia semicastrata. Next base: position 20,264,468 of record JAQQTO010000042.1, on the reverse strand, counting down.
ATGTCATTTAAGGACAATAAAGAAATGAATCTAACCTTATTTTATTACCAATAGCTTCACATTTTCACTCAAGTAAAATGAAACTTTGTTACTCACAGACAAGAAGAAAGAAAGAGAGAAGAAGAAGAAAAAGAAGAAGAAGAAGAAGAACATGACTCAATTTAGAACAAAGGAAAACTACAATAACACAATAGCATGATCTTGGCCTCTAGGACAAAGCCCCTAAATGATCTGCCAATGGTACCTTTTATAGAGGATTAGGGATAAAAAATGACAAGGGGGCTGATTCATGGTGAGTGGATGAGTGAAAAATGAGTGAAAAATGTCAAATGACTTTTGATGAGTGAAAAATTATAGAGATTCTTTGTCTCCGAAATCATTCAGTTCTGAAGTCATTGAATACGTCATTTTTTAACTAAGTGGTCTTCATAAAAGTTGTAGATATGAATCTTAACTATCGTTTGGTAAAATTTCAGATCTAAAGACCAACTATAGCCGAGATATGGCTCAATTACTGAATACTATTCATGCCCAGTTTCAATTCCTCTATTCTGACTTCAAATCCAAATATGACCCAGTAGACTTCACAATCTGGAAAGGCGTTCAACATGAAAGTTGTAGATTTGGATCTTAACTATCAACCATCAAAATTGCAGCCCATTTGACATCCTATAGCTCGAGCTATGTCATGAATAGTAAGAATAGGTCAATCTGTCAGGATCAACACCCTAGTTCTTGCTTCAACTCCAATCTGAGTTATCCAAACATATAATTTGGCCTTTGAGGTCTTCATGAAAGTTGTAGAGAATTGCCTTAGATTTCCTACAAAACTAGAATCACATGAACCAAATATTTGCAACTCAAGTTATAGCCAATTTACTGAACATTGTCCAAGAGATAAATTAAGGCTAATTCATGCAATAATTCCTTCAATGATCCAATTAGGCTCAATATCATAGAATGTGACAAAACCAACATAATTAAGCTTAATTGAACCTTAAGAAGCCCAATGAGAGGATTAAAAATGTATAAAATATATTGTTATCAAATTTTTCCACACTTAGCTTTTGCACTCCTAGGCAAAACACATAAAAAAAACAGGGAAAAAAGAAAAAATGATACAGACTCAAAAACTAAAAACACTAAAAGACTCAATTTTTAATAATATTTAAGAATGAAGAGCAACCAATCATTCAAGTAATTAAAACATTTATGAGATAACGTTTCTTCACATCTCAAACGAACACGCAAGTAAACTTCAATTGAAAAGTATGAGTAAAAAATAATAGATCTTCACAAGATTCACTCTCAATCCCTCAAGTGTTTAAAAAGTAGGTATTTCACTCAATTCAACCCATGAAAATTTCATTACCATAAGCTTGCTTATCTTCTACTTCTCCACTACTTAGAACACATGCACACACAAATCATGAGCACTTTATTCAAAGTTGTAATGAGGCTATGGTAAAGGAGAGGGGTAATATGGATATGACAAATTAAATACTAAAGAGAATAGAAGAGCATTATGATACAGTTAGAGTGGAGAAGATGTTTGAGAACATTCAGTTTAAATTTCCCAAGGGTTTCTTAGTTCCTTCTCTGTTTGCTTCCTTCTCATAAAGGACAATGACCAATATTTGACTAATGTTTTATTGAAAATCAATGCCAAATTGGTAGGTTGAATTCATTGTTAGGCCTGAACATTCTCCTTCTCTTTCTGTTGTTTCCAAGCATCCACTCTCATTCTAGGTATGAATATGTCACAAGGTTCATTCTTTGATTGCAGCGGTGGTTAACTTTTTTTTTTCTTTTTTTTAGGAACATTTTGCATACATACCCCCACACTTATTAAAAAAGCTCAACCAATAACAAAGCTAATGCTCTCTTATTCCCTAAGGTTAGGTAAGAATATGATTTTTTTATGGCATGTTATAAGCTAGAAACAAAGAATGGTTAAATAAGCTCAAAGGAGGTACACAAGGGAAAATATGTAAGGTTGGCTATTTGGTTAAAGTAGCTATTTCAAGAAAAATGCCTTAATCATGTTTATGTATGCATGTGAAAATGTAGCCTAAAAAAGAATCAAAGCAAGTTCTAGAGTAACAATTCCATGAGTGAAAAAAATCACGCAAGAAAGAAGAGAATGGTACAGATGTTCAATCCGTTCATCAATAGGCTCAAAATCTCACAAGACATAATTCTATCATTCTTAATCCACAAATTCAACATCCATAACAAGCATGTGATTTTTAAGAAAGAAGACAATTTACTCAATCATGTAAATTTCCCTGAATTTGAATTGCTACTTCCACACAACTAGTTGTCTACCCCAATCTAGATGCATCTCAAGAGTAAAATTACCTCTAGAGCAAAATTTACTCATTACTCTGCCATCCTTAATTGATTTAGCTGTTAGTAAATTGTTGACAAATATATAAACACGATAAACATATTAATAAACACACTTTCTAATTTTTTTTGTTTTGTTTTTTTTGTTTTTGGTTTTTTTTTTTGCACAACTATTCACACAACTATCCTTCCTCCCAATCAGATCACAACATTGTCCTCAATGTCAAAACATAGATAGGTAAATGATAGAAGATATTACCTATTGTTGTAATTATTGAAAAGAGAAACCTCACACAAATTTAAATAGAAACAAAGTATGATGAATAAAACCAAAACTTGTAATTATTTAAATAGTTGGAGTGCCTGGTCTGGCTTGCTTTTCGTACTGCTTCCCTCATTGCTTCATTCTGACTAATCTATCTGAGCTGTTACTTGATCATATTTATAAACAAAAGCTTCTAATTTATCAATCAACTCATCAATAGTGAAAGCAGAAATAAGGAGTCGTCTTGGCGAATGTGTGATAAATTTCTGTTCCACAGCATGGTCAAGAAAAAATGACAAAAGATCAAAGAAATTATTAACATTCAACAAACCTATGAGTTTATGGTGGATGTTCAGTTGGACCCAAGAGACAAATTGAAAAACTTATTCCAAAATGCCAAAACCACCTGGTAAGGCTATGAATGCATCAGAGTTTTCAAGCATTGCCTTCATTCGTCCATGCATAGATGATACTTGAAACTCCTCCCCAATTGTTTTTCCAGTGATGTTCTTTCAAGTTAAAGGTTCAGGAATAATACCTAAAACTTGATCACCTCTTAGATGTGCAACAAGTGATACAGCCTTCATTAACCCAATGCTACCTCCCTCATATACTACACAAATGTTCCTTGCAGTAAGTGTTCTACCAATAGTGATTGCTGCATTTACAAACTCTAAACCATTCCCATAACTTGACCCACAAAATACACAGATACTGGTAAATCTACGAACAAAAGAAGAAAAAGCTTCCTCCATTTCTACACTCACACTCTCTTTGAATGATTATGAGTTACAGGAAAGTGAAGAAAATGGAATGTTTAAATAGGGAAGAGAATAGAAAAAATAATAATAGCTCCTATATGGGTAGGTTGGCTGTTGTTAGAAAGGTTTGAAATTAAGAAACAACTTTTTTTATGTTTTTATTTTTATTTTTATTTTTATTTTTTTATTTTTTATTTTTTTTTTTTTTATTTTTTTGACTTCAAGAAAACCACCAGAGTAAGGAAGTCTAGAAACCCCTGAAAGATCCTGTCCAAAGGATCGTCTGTCCAAAACTAAAATATAACAAAATCATACAAAATAAAATTATAATAATAAATGATGGCATACCTTTATGTACAGGGAATTGGTGGCATATCTTTATACTGCGTGTCACCAGTGTAGAAATACCAAGACAAGTGTACTGAATTGTCAAAGTAATAAAGTTGACGATTAAGAGGGAAAAAAAACCAAAACACACAAAATTAAGAGGGAAAAGAGAGAACAAAATACATGAATGCAAAACACATTAAGGATGTAAACACATGAAATTAAAACATTAGGGATCAGACTTCACTTGATTCAACAATCTATCATAGGCAATAGAGTAGCTTTAGGACATTTATTCTAATTAATTTCTAATCATTCAATTGATAGGGAGAATCTAGTAATTAATTAAAACTCAATTTCTTTGTCTAAACCTTAACTCTTAAAGACATGACCTTTACTTTATGGATTCTCATGGAAAATACCACAATTCTCCCACACAACCTATAACCTTAATTCCTAGATGATTATAAATCATGGCACTTATTATTTATGGTCTAGGTCATATGCAAACCTTCTGATTGTACATACACCTCACTAGATCAATTTGTGAGTGGCCAATTCATAAAAGCATTAAGAATCATAATAAGCACTCAAATTGAATAAAAAAGAAATTAATTAAAATTTCAATATTAATACATGTCGATTGAATCAAGTTACGTCTTCACCTTAGAAACACACAAATTTAACTACACATGACAAAAGAGAAGAAGAAATAGGAAGAAAAAAATAAAAATATATACAGAGCTCAACCTTCCATAAAAAAAAATTTTAACAAGTAGGCGGTAAACCTACCATGATAAAAAAATAATATTAACAAGTAGGCGGTATAAACCTGCCGTTAAATATTAATAAAGATGTGGTATAAACCAGCCATCAAATAAATATTAACAAAAGTGTGGTATAAACCAACCACCAAATAAAAATTAATAAGTGTATGGTATAAACCAGCTACCAAATAAATATTAACACATAATAAATAAATATTAACAAGGGTGTGGTATGAACCAACCACCGAATAAGTTAATAAACTGATAAATTAAAAAGTTAGTAAGCATGTAAATTAAAATGTTAGTAAGCAGATAAATTAAAATGTTAGAAGCAAGTAAAGTAAAAAGTTAGATAGTGATAAAGTAAAAAGTTCAATAGTTAGTAAGTTAGTAAGCAAGAAAATTAAAAGGTTAGTAGGTTAGTAAATTAGAAAGTTAGAAATAAAATACAAAAAATAAAATGTAGAAAATAAATTTAAAATATGAAAATCGAGAGAATCGGCAGAAATGCCGATTTTTTGCTCCGATGAGAGAAGAAGAGAAGAAGAAAGATTATTTCATTAATAATTAAATATTATAGAGGATAAGGGAGAGTTTCCCCACTAAGTTAGTACGTTAGTAAGTACAAAAAAAAATTAAAAGAGTAGAATATATGTATATATACATATATATGTACAAGATCCACACAAAAAATATAAATATATATATACAAAATATTTACACCATAAATTTGTCCTTCAAATCAAGTCCCCGGCAACGACGCCAAAAACTTGATGCGGATTAAAAGTTGTAAACCCAAGTGCAGGTTGTTTCAAGTAATAAAATCTCGGGAGTTTGAGGTCGATCCACGAGGAATTGATGAAGAAAAATTCTTTGACGTAAGGTAAATATTTTGTCACAACAATAAAGGTGATGAAACTTAATCACAAATAAAAAAGACTTACTTGGGTTAGGAGATCAACTCTTGGTAAATAAGATAATGACAAGATTAATTCTTTATATAACTCAATTAGAATCCACACTTAATTGAGGTTTCAATTAGAAAATATAACGTTCAAAGTTTATTAAAAATTATATACGTAATTATATTATGATTCCTTTAATCATCTATTAACACCACCACTCATAAATGGGTTCAAGCATTCATTGTACCAAAATCTTATCTACAACAAATCAAGATCTCTACTTTACAAGGAGGATTTTAAATTAATTAAAAATAGAATACAACACGTATAATGACCACCTGAAAATATATCATTTAAGCATAAGAAAGAAATGAATCTAACCTTATTTCATTACCAAGAGCTTCACTTTTTCATCCAAGTAAAATGAAACTTAGTTACTCATAGATAAGAAGAAAGAAAGAGAGAAGAATAAGAAGAAGAACATGACTCAATTTAGAACAAAGGAAAACTACAATAACACAATAGTATGATCTTAACCTCTAGGACCAAGACTCCTAAACGATCTGCCAATGGTGCCTTTTATAGAGGATTAGGGATAAAAAATGACAAGGGGGCTGATTCATGATGAGTGGATGAGTGAAAAATGAGTGAAAAATGCCAAATGACTTTTGACGAGTGAAAAATTATGGAGATTGTTTGTCTCTAAAATCATTCAGTTCTGAAGTCATTGAATACGTCATTTTTTCGCCAAGTGGTCTTCATGAAATTTGTATATATGGATCTTAATGTCTTCTGGTAAAATTTCAGCTCCAAAGACCAACTATAGCCCGAGATATGACCCAATTACTGAACACTATTCAGGCTTAGTTTCAGTTCCTCTATTCTGACTTCAAATCCAAATATGACCTAGTAGACCTCAGAATCTGGAAAAGTGTTCAACATGAAAGTTATAGATTTGGGTCTTAACTATCAACCATCAAAATTGTAGCCTATTTGACATCCTATAGCCCAAGCTATATCATGAACAGTACAAATAGGTCAAGCTATCAGGATCAGCACCCTAGTTCTTGCTTCAACTCCAATTTGAGTTATCCAAACGTATAATTTGGCCTTTAAAGTCTTCATGAAAGTTGTAGGGAATTGTCTTAGATTTCCTACAAAACTAGAATCACATCAACCAGATATTTGTAACTTAAGTTATAGTCAGTTTACTGAACACCGTCAAAGAGATAAATTAAGGCTAATTCATGCAATAATTCCTTCAATGATCCAATTAAGCTCAATATCATAGAATGTGACAAAACTAACATAGTTAAGCCTAATTGAACCTTAAAAAGCCCAATGAGAGAATTATAAAATGTATAAAATATATTGTTATTAAATTGCCCCACACTTAGCTTTTGCACTCCTAGGCAAAACACATAAAAAAAATTAGGGAACAAATAAAAAATGACACAGACTCAAAAACTAAAAACTGTAAAAGACTTAATTTATAATAATATTTAAGAATGAAGAGCAGCCAATCATTCAAGTAATCAAAACATTTATGAGGTAACGTTTCTTCATATCTCAAACTAACACACAAGAAAACTTCAATTGAAAAGCATGAGTTAAAAATAATAGATCTTCATAAGATTCACTCTCAATCCCTCAAGTGTTTAAAATGTAGGTATTTTACTCAATTTAACCCATGAAAATTGCACTACCATAAGCTTTCTTATCTTCTACTTATCCACTACTCAGAACACATGCACACACAAATCATGAGAACTTTATTCAAAGTTGTAATAAGGCTATGTTAAAGGAGAGGGGTAATATGGATATGACAAGTTAAATACCAAAGAGAATAGAAGAGCATTATGATATAATTAGAGTGGAGAAGATGTTTGAGAACATTCAGTTTAAATTTCCCAAGGGTTTCTTAGTTCCTTCTCTATTTGCTTCCTTCTCATAAAGGACAATGACCAATATTTAACTAATGTTTTGTTGAAGATCAATGCCAAATTGGTAGGTTGAATTCATTGTTAGGCCTAAACATTCTCCTTCTCTTCCTGTTGTTTACAAGCTTTCACTCTCATTCTAGGTATGAATAGGTCACAAGGTTCATTCTTTGATTGCAGCGGTGGTCAACTTTTTTTTTTCTTTTTTTTTCAGGAACATTTTGCACACATACCCCCACATTTATTAAAAAAACTCAACCAATAACAAAGCCAATGCTCTCTTATTCCCTAAGGTTAGGTAAGAATATGATTTTTTTAAGGCACATTATGAGCTAGAAACAAGGAATGGTCAAATAAGCTCAAAGGGGGTACACAAGGGAAAATATGTAAGGTTGACTATTTGGTCAAAGTAGCTATTTCAAGAAAAATGCCTTAATCATATTTATGTATGCATGTGAAAATGTAGCTTAAAAAAGAATCAAAGCAAGTTCTAGAGCAACAATTCCATGAGTGAAAAAAATCACACAAGAAAGAAGAGAATGGTACAGATATTCAATCCATTCATCAATAGGCTTAAAATCTCACAAGGTATAATTCTATCATTCTCAATCCACCAATTCAACATCCATAAATAAGCATGTAATTTTTAAGAAAGAAGACAATTTACTCAATCATGCAAATTTTTCTGAATTTGAATTACTACTTCCACACAACTAGTTGTCTACCCCAATCTAGATGCATCTCAAGAGTAAAATTACCTCTAGAGCAAAATTTACTCATTACTCTGCCATCCTTAATTGGTTTAGCTGTTAGTAAATTACTGACAAAAATATAAAAATGACAAACATATTAATAAATATACTTCCTAATTTTTTTTGTTTTGTTTTTTTTTGCACAACTATTCACACAATTATCCATCCCCCAACTAGATCACAACATTGTCCTCAATGTCAAAACATAGATAGGTAAGGGATAGAATATATTACCTGTTGTTGCAATTATTGAATAGAGAAATCTCACATAAATTTAAACAAAAATAAAGTACAATGAATAAAACCAAAGCTTGTAATTATTCAAATAGTTGGAGTGTTTGGTCTGGCTTGCTTTTCATACTGCTTCCCTCACCGCTTCCTTCTGACTAATCTATTTGAGTTGTTACTGGATTAGGTTCATAAACAAAAGCTTCTAATTTGTCAATCAACTCATCAACAGTGGAAGCATAAATAAGGAGTCATCTTGGCGAATGTGTGATAAATTCCTGTTCCACAGCATGGTCAAGAAAAAATAACAAAAGATGAAAGAAATTATTAACATTCAACAAATCTATGGGTTTATGGTAGATGTTTAGTTGGACCCAAGAGAAAATTTGAAAAACTTCTTCCAAAGTACCAAAACCACCTGGTAAGATTATGAATGCATCAGAGTTTTCAAGCATTGCCTTCATTCGTCCATGCATAGCTGATACTTGAAGCTCCTCCCCAATTGTTTTTCCAGGGATGTTCTTTCGAGTTAAAGGTTCAGGAATAATACCTAAAACTTTATCACCTCTTAGATGTGCAGCAAGTGATACAGCCTTCTGATAACACTATATTTTATACATTTTATAAACCTCTCACTAGGTTTCTTAAGGTTCAATTAAGCTTAATTTAGTTGGTTTTGACACATTTTATGATATTGGACCTTATTGGATCATTGAAAGAATTATTGCATGAATTAGCCTTAATTTATCTTTTTGACAGTGTTCAGTAAACTGATTATAACTTGAGTTACAAATATCTGGTTAATGTGATTATAGTCTTATAGGAAAGTTAAGACAATTCTATACAACTCTTATGAAGATCTCAAAGGCCAAATCACACGTTTGGATAACTCAAATTGGAGTTGAAGCAAGAACTAGGGTGCTGATCCTGACAGCTAGACCTATGCATATTATTCATGACATAGCACGGGCTATAGGATGTAAAATGAGCTGAAATTTTGATGGTTGATAGTTAAGACCCCAATTTACAACTTTCATGTTGAACACTTTTCTAGAATCTGAGGTCTAATAGGTCATATTTGGCTTTGACGTTAGAACAGAGGAACTGAAAATTGGGCCTAAATAATATATAGTAATTGGGCCATAACTCGGGCTATAGTTGGTTTTTGGAGCTGCAATTTTACCAGAAGATAGTCAAGATCCATACCTACAACTTTCATGAAGACCATATTTCTCAAAAATGATGAATGTAATGACTTCAGAGCTTAATGATTTTAGGAGACAAAGAATCTCCATAATTTTTCACTCATCAAAAGTCATTTGGCATTTTCTACTCATCCACCCACTCATGAATCACTCCCCTTGTCATTTTGTATCCCTAATCCTCTATAAAAGGCACCATTGGCTGCTCATTTAGGGGTCTTGGTCCTAGAGGCCAAGACTATGCTATTATGTTGTTGTAGTTTTCCTTTGTTCTAAATTGAAGTTATCTTCTTCTTCTTCTTCTTCTTCTTCTTCTTCTTCTTCTTCTTCTTCTTCTTCTTCTTCTTCTTCTTCTTCTTCTTCTCTCTTTCTTTCTTCTTGTCTATGAGTAACTAAGTTTCATTTTACTTGGGTGAAAGGGTGAAGCTCTTAGTAATAAAGTAAGGTTAGATTCATTCCTTTCTTGTGTTTAAATGATTTATTTTTCAAGTAATCATTATACGTATTGTATTTTGTTTCCAATCAATTTAGAAACCTTCCTTATAAAGTGGAGTTCTTGATTTGTTGTAGACAAGAGATTGGAACAATGAATGCTTGAACCCATTTACAAGTGTTGGTGTTAGAAACTTTCCTTATAAAGTGGAGATCTTGATTTGTTGTAGACAATATTTTAGTACAGTGAATGATTGATCCCATTTATGAGTGGTGGTATTAATAGATGATTAAAGGAGGCATAATATAATTACGTATATAATTTTTAATAAATTTTGAATGATGTATTTTTCGATTGGAACCTCTGTTATGTGTGAATTTTAATTGAGTTATAAAAAGAATTAATCTTATTCTTATTTTATTTACCAGGAGTGGATATCTTAATGACAACTGTCGAGATTACCAAATTTAAATCAATTTATAATCGATTTACCAAAACTACTTGTAGCATAAGGTAACACCGGGTCGAGCCCGTAGATCATTCTAATTATGAAGTCAGATTAAGAGGTTAATAAACAGGGGGGAAAAGTTTTGGAAAATTAAACAACAAAGAGCAATTAAAAAGAGTAAACAAGATTAGGAAAACAACCAATCCAAGAGAATTAACCAATCTTGATTTTAATCCATCCTTGATCTTTATAGATCCGTTCAACTATCAACCAAATCCTTGATCTTAGATCACATCAAGACGCCTCTCAATGATCCATGGATCTTCTACTAGAAATGCTTCTAGAATTTAATTAATTAAGGTTAGACAAATTAAGTATCCATCCAAAACCCAAATTAACTTAAAAAAACAAGATCCAACCAAGCTAAACATTCATCAAACACCTTTGATGCATTATTTAACCTCTGAATTCATCTCTTGGCACATGATAATTATGCAATTAACATATGCAAATCCCAATCAAATTAAGCATTAAATCAGAATTTAAACAAGAGAAGAAGAGAAAGAGAAACTTGATTAATAGATGAATGTATAGCAATTAAAACAAGATCTTAAGATTAATCATCAAGCTTGTCAATCTCTTGGATTGATTAAAGAAGTTTAGCTCTCCATAGCCATCACCATTGGAGAACCTTCAAGAACCATATAAAAATGAAAATAACAAAGAGAGAGGAGGAGAGGAAGAGAAGAAGAGAATTATCCAAAATAATGAAAACACTAAAACTACAAGAACCAACTACAATTCACACCCTGCGTAGAAGCTCTCCCCTCTTTCTTTACAAATCTGATTGCTCTCCTCTTAATCATTCACAAAGAGTCAAAAGTAATTCACCCACTCTTGTTAATTATTCATCCATTATCAAAGTATGTCTCCCACCTTCCATTGAATTATTTTCTCATTATGAAAGTGTGTCTGCCACCTTCCAATGATTCCTCCACTTTTTCCACGTTGCTATCTTTTCAATTTCTGTCATAATCTCAAATTCAAATTAAGTCTATCAGATAGCCTTTGAAGTAAGCTTTCCAAGGAGTACTCATATGCTTAATTTGGGCTTGAAATGAGTGAGATATGCCCAAAATAGTGAAGGTGTGTCCAGAATTTGTAACAGTACCGCTGGTCCAACTTCAAGGCTGTATTTGACCATGTAAACATCCGAATCTTCCAATTTGACATTTCACAAAACTTGTAGATATTTTTCTCATCTTTCCTAGCATATAAAGAACATCAAAATCAGAGATCTATAACTCAAGTTATGGTTAAAATACTGAACCACTGTCAATATGCATTAAAATCCGAAAATTTTACTTTAAAGCCCAATTCAACCCAATGATCTAAATGAGTGCTAAGATCACTTAATTACAATCTGGACATCATTAATAAGGTAATTGTGTGGATAATTAATATGTTAAAAGTCATAATTATCAAATACCCCCACACTTACTCTTTTGCACGTCCTCGGGCAAAACAGAAAAAAAAAAAAATAAAATAAAACTGACTCAAAAGTTAAACATTCTAAAAGACTCAATTTCTAATAATATTTAAGAATGAAGAGCAATTAATAATTCAAGTAATCAAAACATTCATGAGGTAACACATCTTCACATCTCAAATCAACAAGCAAGGATACTTCAATTGAAAAGCATGAGTAAAGAATGATAGATCCTCACAAAATTCACTCTCAATCTCTCAAGTATTTAAAAGGTAGGTATTTCACCCAATTCAACCATGAAAATTGCACTACCATAAGCTTGCTTATCTTCTACTTCTCCACTACTCTAAACACATGCATACACAAATCATGAGGACTTTATTCAAGGTTGTAGTGAGGTCAAGGTAACAGAAGAGGGTAAAATGGATATGAGAGGATAAATACCAAAGAGAATAAAAGCAAATGAGAGCTGAGTTCAAATAACAAGCATAAAAGTTCATCTCAACTCTAATGTATAACCCTTTACATATTCATTTCTCAATCCTTTTCTTTCTTTTTTTTTATATATATATGAATATAACTATATACATACATTTTTTTTCTTTTTGTTTTTTTTTTTTTTTTAGGACCTCTTTCCTTTTTCAACAACAATTTTGTACACACACCCCCACACTTGTTCAAAAACTCATCCATTAACCAAGCTAATGTTCTTTTATTCCCTAAGGTAAAGTAAGAACACGATTTTTCATTTAAGGCACATAATGAGCTAGAAACAAGGAATGGTCAAATAAGCTCAAAGGGGTTAAGTAAAGGAAAATATACAAGGTTGGCAAGAATCGAAAAATTTTCAAGAAGTCAAAAGAGTGCTTGATATCATATTGAAAACAAGGTTGGCTATTTGGTTAAACTAGCTAAGAAAGAGGTCCTCAATCATGTTCATGCATGCAAGTGAAATGTAGCCTCAAAAAGAATCAAAGCAAGTTCTAGAGTGATCATTAACATGAGTGAAAATCACACAAGAAAGAAGAGAATGACATAAATGTTGAATCCATCCATTAGGCTCAAAATCTCACAAGGTATGCATCCATCAAACTCAATTCATCAATTCAATCATCCATAACCAAGCATATCAGTTCAAGAAGGGAGAAACGTTATTCAATCATGCAATGAACCCTTTTTTGTTTTTTTATTTTTTTGTTTTTTTTTGTTTTTTTTAAACAACAAAACAAAACAAAAACAGAAAAAATGCTAAAATCTCTCCCTCACACTTAATATAACATTGTCCTTAATGTAAAAGAGAAAGATAGAAAAGAGCAATACAACCTGATAAGAAGTGAATCAACGCCAAGCAGGAAAAGAAGCAAACTGTCAGTGCCACATCAGACCCTAAAAAGAAATCAAATCATAAACTTTAGTACTTCTATAATTTAATACTAATTAATTACTACCTAAAAATACTCCTTACTCTGCCACCAATTAAGATGCGTCTCAAGAGTAAATAATTTACTCTTTACTCTGCCATTCCTAACTACTAAATTGATGACAAATACAACAAACATATTAACAAACACAATTTTTTTTCTTTTTTTTTTTTTTTTTTACAACAACCATCCTTCCCCCCAACCAGATCACAACATTGTCCTCAATGTCAAAACATAGATAGGTAAAGGATAGAATATATTACCATTCTTTAATTACTTGAAAAGAAAAATCTCACACAAATTTAAACAGAAAGAAAAAAAAAAATACGATAAATAAAACTAAAGATAAAAGAAAGTTATAGATGAAGTGATAAATCACACTCTTGCTCCTTCTTTGCCTCCCTATTGTTGCCTGCTCTCTTCTTCACTTCTTGACCAATCTATCTCGAGTACATTCTTGGATCGGGTTTATAAACAAAAACTTCTAATTTATCAATCAACTCATCAACAGTGGAAGCAAAAATAAGGAGTTGTCTTGCTGAAAGTGTGATGAATTTCTGTTCCACATCATAGTCAAGAAAATATAACAAAAGATCAAAGAAATTATTAACATTCAGCAAACCTATGGGTTTATGGTGGATGTTCAGTTGAGCCCAAGAGACAATTTGAAAAATTTCTTCCAAAGTACCAAAACCACCTGGTAAGGCTATGAATGCATCAGAATTTGCAAGCATTGTCTTCATTCGTTCATCCATAGATGATACTTGAAGCTCCTCTCCAACTGTCTTGCCAGTGATGTTATTTTCAGCTAAAGGTTTAGGAATAACACCTAAAACCTGACTGCCTCCTATAAAAGCAGAATATGAAACAGCCCCCATTAACCCACGACAACCTCCCCCATATACAAGATGAATATTCCTCGCAGCAAGTGATCGACCAAGAGAGCTAGCTACGTTTACAAATTCTAATCCCTTCCCATAACTCGACCCACAAAAAACACAGACATTTTTGAGGTTACAAATAGAAGGCCCCATTCTATACTCTTCCTCTCTTTGAGTGTTTCTGAGTTGAAGGTTAGTAGAGAAAATGGAGCGTTTAAATAAGAAAAAGAATGGGAAGGGAAATAATTACACCTATAAGGGTAGGTTGGCTGTTGTCAGAAAAGGTTGAATTTTAGAAACATAAAATCTTTTTTTTTGTGTTTTTTTTTTATTTTTTTGTTTTCGAAAGATGACATGAAGAAGAAGAAGAGGATGATACGTACAGATTGTTTGTGGATATGGCTCACATCTGCCTCTGGTTTAACGTCCAGTAACGGCTTAAACGTCTTCTATGAGTCGAGGATAAGCTTCCCATCCAATTTTCTTATAAATTGGCAAACAGGGTCTTTTAGAGTCAGATTCCCAAGACTGTAGCATTTTTCTTCATCCTTGAAGAGATTCCACAATTTAAGAATTTCACGATGCACCAATCCACAAGAATGCATCTCAAGAGTCAATAAGATATCATCTAATGACTCCTTACTCAGTCCATTCTTAATGAAGAAAATTTTATCTTCTCTATTTGCGGAAACCATCCCCAAAGAACGACATCGCGTGTTACAATTCCATCGTGCACACTTGTAACAAACTTTCATTCTTTTTGCTCTTCTCCTTTTTGAAAATGAACTTTTACCGAGACCAGGCATGTATGGGACAAATGAATCTGAAAATTCACCAGCTAAACGAACCTTTGCTTCGATTATCCAGCGTACATCTTCTGGCATACCTTTGTGCATTAACAGTCTCAATCTTTCACATCGAACTTTGTAGATTGTTCTCAGAGCATTTTGAGGAAGAGAAAGAAAATATTTGCTCAGGTTTGAAAGAATGACATCCATTTTGAAGGAGAAGAAGGATTCAGTTATTTTGGGAAACTGAAAAATAAACCGACTTAAGAGTCACGGAGTACCGTATCCGTCACTTAACCGGTAACACAAAGAACTCAAGAACTTGGTTTTCCAAGAATGATTGAGTCTTTGGCCATTAACTTTAAGCGCATTACCATTCCTAGGATTCTCAATATCTACGGCCCCACGTGTTTAACAACCAAAGAACCGCGCCAACTAGATCTCAATTTTCCAAGGAGTAGGTGCAGATGATAATATCAAAGCATAACTTTTGTTGACCAATTTCCGTAGCTTTTGCAAAAGGTGTAACAGACCTTGCATAAAGTAGGCCAATAAAATCCATACTGCAAGATTTTCGCAATTGTTGTCGTTGAAGAAGAAAAATGACCTCCACATGCGTCCGAGTGGCAAAAGTCAATGACACTACTTACCTCATTGTCGGGTACAAATCTCCAAAAGATTTGATCAGGACAATAATTGAACAAATATGGGTCATCACAATTTTTTTTTAACAATTAAGGTGGCATCTTACTTATCAAGTGGGGTAGACGACTTCTTGCAAGTGGACCTGCTCCAAAATATCCTCTTGAGCTCCCTCATAAAAAGGTTTGAGGCGATATCCATTGACTGTGAAAGCTTTTGTAGTAGTCTCACTTGTAATCTGCACAGCACCATAAGGAAAAATCTTAGTAACAACAAATGGACCAAGCCACCTAGATCTGAGCTTTCCGGGCATGAGTTTGAGGCGGGAGTTATAGATGAGAACTTTTTGACCAATCTTAAATGTTTTTCTCATGATCTTCTTATCATGGAAGGCTTTGGTCTTCTCTTTATAAAGTTTGGAACTCTCATAAGCCTCCAAGCGGATCTCCTCCAATTCCTGCAACTGCAGCTTTCGTTCCATGCCTGCTTGATTTAGGTCCAAGTTACACCTTTTTTTGCCCAAAATGCACGATGCTCAATTTCCACTGGCAAGTGGCATGCTTTGCCAAAAATAATCCGATAAGGAGACATCCCAATCGGAGTCTTATAGGCGGTCCTATAAGCCCATAAAGCATCCTCAAGCCTTTTGCTCCAGTCCTTTCTGTTAGGTTGAACTGTTTTCTGAAGTATCTGCTTGATCTCTCTGTTAGAAACCTCGGCTTGCCCATTAGTCTGGGGATAGTAAGGTGTAGAAACTCTATGCAAGACTCCATACTTTTTCATCAAGGCTTCCATGCTTCGATTACAGAAATACGAACCCTAATCACTAATGATGGCTTTTGGGACTCCAAACCTGCAGAAAATATGTGATCTAACAAAATCCACAACAACCTTGGAATCATCAGTCCGAGTGGCTTTTGCCTCCACCCATTTAGATACATAATCCACAGCAAGCAGAATGTAAACAAAACCAAATGATACAGGAAAAGGACCTATAAAATCAATACCCCAAACATCAAATATTTCACAGAACAACAAAGGTTGTTGGGGCATCTCATTCCTACGAGAAATATTCCCTGTTCTCTGGCATTGTTCACAAGATTTACAAAACAAATATGCATCATGAAATAGAGTGGGCCAATATAATCCAGAGTCCAAAACTTTCGTAGCTGTACGAGTAGGTCCAAAATGTCCCTCACAGGCAAGTGCATGACAAAAACTAAGAACAGAATCAAACTCATGATCAGGAATACATCTCCTAATGACTTGGTCACTACAAAATCTCCACAAATAAGGGTCATCCCACACATAATATTTTGACTCACTTTTCAGTTTATCAATCATGCCTTAGTGAAATGTGTAGGTAGTGCTCTAGCAACCAAGAAATTAACCAAATCTGCAAACCAAGGGATGTTACCTTGCATCTTGAAAAGTTGCTCATCAGGGAAGGCATCATGGATAGGAACAGAATCTGTCTCTCTCTCTCAATCCGACTCAAGTGATCTGCCACTAGGTTCTCTGCTCTATTCTTATCTCTGATATCAATATCAAACTCTTGTAAAAGTAACATCCATCTAATCAGTCGAGGCTTTGCATTGGGCTTTTTCAGGAGAAACTTTAAAGCTGCATGATCTGAAAATACAACCACTTTAGAACCAAGCAAATATGATCAAAATTTATCTAAAGCAAAAACAATTGCTAAAAGTTCCTTTTCGGTTGTAGTGTAGTTAGCTTGTGCAGCATCTAAAGTCCTCGAAGCATAGGAAATGACATGAGGTACCTTGCCAACTCTCTGTGCAAGGACAGCTCCCAATGCATAATTAGAGGCATCACACATGAGTTCAAATGGAAGTGTCCAATCTGGTGGCTGGATGATAGGTGCACTGGTCAATGCTTGCTTTAAGTGATTGATGGCATCCTTGCATCTCTGGTCAAAGTGAAACTCTACATCCTTTTGTAGCAAGTTGGACAGTGGAAGGGCAATTTTGCTAAAATCCTTTATGAACCGACGATAGAAACCTGCATGACCAAGGAAAGAACGAACCTCCCGCACACATGTGGGGTAAGATAGGCATGAAATGATATCTATTTTTGTAGGATCTACCTCAACACCCTTGCTAGATACTATATGCCCTAAAACTATACCTTGTTCTACCATGAAATGACATTTCTCAAAATTCAGGACAAGGTTAGTTTCAATGCACTTATGCAAAACTCGATCCAAACTATCCAAAAATGCATCAAAGGAAGAGCCATAGACAGTAAAATCATCCATAAACACATCCATGCAACTCTCTAAAAATTCAGAGAAGATACTGACCATACACCTTTGAAAGGTTCCCGGAGCGTTACCGCAGACCAAAGGGCATTCTCCTGTATGCAAATGTTCCAAATGGACAGTGAAAGTGGTTTTCTCTTGGTCTTCCGGGGCTATATGAATCTGAAAATAGCCCGAATATCCATCCAAGAAACAGTAATGCGACTTGCCAGCCAGTCTCTCCAAAATCTGATCAATAAAAGGCAATGGAAAATGATCTTTCCTAGTGGCCTGGTTAAGCCGCCTATAATCAATGCACACCCGCCAACTGTTCTGGATTCTTGTGGGAAGGAGCTCATTATTCTGATTTGCAATTACTGTGACTCCAGATTTCTTTGGAACCACTTGCACTGGGCTCACCCATTTACTGTCAGATATGGGATAAATAATGCCAGCTTGCAGTAGCTTGGTCACTTCCTTCTTCACCACATCCAGAATCAAGGGATTTAGTCTCCTTTGGGGTTGCCTCACTGGCTTGGTATCTTCCTCCAATAAAATCCTATGCATACATGTGGAGGGGCTAATACCAGGAATGTCTGCAAGTGTCCATCCAATAGCACGCTTATGTTGCCTCAAAACCTGCAGCAATTTTTCTTCTTGTTCAGGTTGCAGATTCTTAGCGACAATCACTGGCAGCTTCTCACCATCTTCCAAATATGCATATTTAAGATGGTCTGGCAAAGTCTTTAGCTCTAAGGATGGGGGATGCACAATAGAAGGCAGCAAGCTATTTGAAACAAGCAACTCAGCAGCATTAAATTCGACATAATTTTGACTCATATTTTCATATGCTGCATCAGTCAAATAAGCACCTGCATCATCACTCATAACTGCATAAATCTCAGCACATGCAGCACATGGTTCAGTATCACAGCTAACACATATATCACAAGTGACAGAATCCAGAAAGTCAGCAATATCAGGGAATTCAACACTCATATCAGCATAAGTATCATCAACCATCATTTCAATCATATCAACATAAAAAACTGAATGCTCCTCAAGGGGATGTCTCATGGCATCAAAAATGTTAAACTGTACCACATCTTCACCAAATTCCATAGAAAGGGTGCCAGCATGCACGTCTATCTTGGTTTTGGCTGTCTTGAGGAATGGTCTTCCTAGAATCAATGGAGCATGATTTGTTGAAGACTCATCTTCCATGTCCAGAATGTAGAAGTCCGTTGGAAAAATCAGCTCATTCACCTGCACTAACACATCTTCCAGTACTCCTGCAGGATGAGCAGTGGTCCTGTTTGCCAACTGAATCATTATACCAGTGGGTTGTAAGGTGCCAATGTTCAAAGACTTATACACTGACATAGGCATGACATTGATAGAAGCACCCAAATCTAGCATTGCATGGCCAAATCTGGAATTACCTATAGTGCAAGGGATTGTGAAAGTTCCAGGATCTTTACATTTCTTTGGCATGCTTGGCTGAATCATCGCAGAAACATTTCTGCCCATACTGACTTTCTCAGTACCCTTAAGTCTTCTCTTGTGAGTACACAACTCCTTGAGGAATTTGGCATACTTGGGAATTTGCTTGATTGCATCTAGGAGGGGAATATTGATTTCCACCTTCCTGAATGTCTCCATGACTTCCTTTTCCATTTCTGCTTGCGCTATCTGCTTGGATTGTGTCACTCTGTTTAGGAAGGGTAGTGGAATGTTTAAGTCTAAATTCTCTGCACATTTTTTCTGGACTGGGGCATCATGTGAATTTTGTTGTGTCTGATCAATCTCTGGTTGCTGCAATGGTAGCTCTGGTTGTGGCAGACTAGGACCATCAATTTCTTTGCCACTTCTCAAGGTAATGGCACTTACATTGCCTATTGGGTTACTGACTATTTGTGAAGGCAATTGGCTTGATCCTTGGCTTTTCAATTCACTCACGGTGGTGGCCAGTTGCCCAATCTGAGTTTGCAGGTTCTGAATGGTGGGATTAACATTTTGTTAGAACTGAACATTATTTGTAGCCATCTGTTTCATCAAATCTTCTAATGATGGCTCGGATGGAGTGGTTGCTGGACTTTGCAACATGAGGGCAACAAGTTAGGATCTAAATGCAGGTGGTTGCACAGGTGGCTGCACAGTTTGTTGTTAACATGAGGGGCTGCTGCACAGGTGGCTACACAGTTTGTTGTTGTCTTAATGCAGGTGGTTGGTATTTGTTGCTAGGACCTACAGCTTGGTATCTAAATTGCTGCTGCTGTTGGGGTTATTGTTGCTGACCAGAATTCCCATATCTCAAGTTAGGATGGTTCCTCCAACCAGGGTTATAAGTATTAGAAAATGGATCATATCTTGGTCTTGGGGCTAGATATTGAGATCTACTAGGAAAAATGCCAGCTGCTGCAACTGACTGTTCTGAAAACGCGGAACCACCATCTTGAAGTGTGGGGCATGCATCAGTAGGATGAGATGAGTAAGAGCAAATGCCACACAACCTTGCAGGTTCTTGTACAGAACCTGGTACATGTTGTCCCACTACTAATTGCCTCACCAAAGAAGTCAATTCATCAAGTCTATGTTCCATTCTCTGTTGATCTACATGAGATGATTGAACTTCATTAACTCCTCTGGTTGAGGTAAGGACTCTTGTGCCAAATTGTTGAGCATTGGCTGCCATATTTGCTATCAAATCTCTTCTTTGCGGTAGGGGTTTTATCCACCAATGCACCTCCAGGATGCGGCATCTACCATACTTCTATCCATCGGCAAAGAAGCCCTCATAGAAATATTGAATCAAGAGCGATCACTAATTTGATGGTGGGGACAACTCGAACATAGCTTTTTGAATATCTCCCAATACTCATGCAAGGTCTCACCAGGTCATTTGCCTTATACCACAAATGTCTTTTCGATGGCAACAAGCTGGATGCGAGGAAGAACCTCTCCAAGAATAATTTCTTCATATCATCCCAACTCGTGATGTAACCTGGTGAAAGGTAGAAACGTACCAATCCTTGGCTACATCAAGAGAGAGAAAGGGAATGCCCTCAACTTGATATGCTCCTCGGAGATTCCATGTGGCTTCATGGTTGAACAGACCACATGGAACTCCTTTAAGTGCTTATGGGGATCTTCACCAGTAAGACCATGAAACTTGGGCAACAAGTGTATCAATCCAGATTTTAACTCGAAGTCGGATCAAGATTAGGATATTGAATGCACAAAGACTGGTAAGTTACATTAGGAGCGAAGTTCTTTAAGGGTCCTATTTTGCATGTTATCACCATGATTTTAGAATCACTTAAGATCTCAAGTGCATTTTCAGATTCAATGTCACAACTAAATTCAGACTCAATTCTTTCACTTAGCCTACGAGTTCTAATCAACCTATGCAATGTTCTATCAATCTCAGGATCAAATTCAAGCAAAATATCAGGATTAGACCTAGTCATGCACTAATCAAAGCACAAAAATAAAATAAAATAAGTAAACAAGTAAAAGACACTAGACAACTCTAAAAATATACCAAAATAAATCTAATTGACTAATGAAATGATTTTTAAAAATTATAGGACTTATACAGCATGAAGACTACACAAAAATGAAACTAAAAAATATAATAAAAAATATTAAAAAATTGAAAAACTGGTCTAAACGATGGATTTTGGAAAAAACAGGGGTGACCTCACAGTATACTGTGAGTCTTGTTTATTAGGCCGTTTTCCTTCAACTGACCAAGTTTCAATACATTCTGGGCACATTTTCTGTCAGTACGAAATTCTACAAAATGACCCGTAATCACCCATTTTCTCCTAAAAATCACCATAACACAGCAACACAAAGGTTAGTGAGGGATTAGTAGTTAAATATACTCTTAATAAGATTGAACAAAATCAGAATGATCCCCAGCAACGGCGCCAAAAATTTGACAACTGTCGAGATTACCAAATTTAAATCAATTTATAACCGATTTACCAAAACTACTTGTAGCATAAGGTAACACCGGGTCGAGCCCGTAGATCATTCTAATTATGAAGTCAGATTAAGAGGTTAATAAACAGGGGGAAAAGTTTTGGAAAATTAAACAACAAAGAGCAATTAAAAAGAGTAAACAAGATTAGGAAAACAACCAATCCAAGAGAATTAACCAATCTTGATTTTAATCCATCCTTGATCTTTATAGATCCGTTCAACTATCAACCAAATCCTTGATCTTAGATCACATCAAGACGCCTCTCAATGATCCATGGATCTTCTACTAGAAATGCTTCTAGAATTTAATTAATTAAGGTTAGACAAATTAAGCATCCATCCAAAACCCAAATTAACTTAAAAAAACAAGATCCAACTAAGCTAAACATTCATCAAACACCTTTGATGCATTATTTAACCTCTGAATTCATCTCTTGGCACATGATAATTACGTAATTAACATATGCAAATCCCAATCAAATTAAGCATTAAATCAGAATTTAAACAAGAGAAGAAGAGAAAGAGAAACTTGATTAATAGATGAATGTATAGTAATTAAAACAAGATCTCAAGATTAATCATCAAGCTTGTCAATCTCTTGGATTGATTAAAGAAGTTTAGCTCTCCATAGCCATCACCATTGGAGAACCTTCAAGAATCATACAAAAATGAAAATAACAAAGAGAGAGGAGGAGAGGAAGAGAAGAAGAGAATTATCCAAAATAATGAAAACACTAAAACTACAAGAACCAACTACAATTCACACCCTGCGTAGAAGCTCTCCCCTCTTTCTTTACAAATCTGATTGCTCTCCTCTTAATCATTCACAAAGAGTCAAAAGTAATTCACCCACTCTTGTTAATTATTCATCCATTATCAAAGTATGTCTCCCACCTTCCATTGAATTATTTTCTCATTATGAAAGTGTGTCTCCCACCTTCCAATGATTCCTCCACTTTTTCCATGTTGCTATCTTTTCAATTTCTGTCATAATCTCAAATTCAAATTAAGTCCATCAGATAGCCTTTGAAGTAAGCTTTCCAAGGAGTACTCATATGCTTAATTTGGGCTTGAAATGAGTGAGATATGCCCAAAATAGTGAAGGTGTATCCAGAATTTGTAACAGTACTGCTGGTCCAACTTCAAGGCTGTATTTGACCATGTAAACATCCGAATCTTCCAATTTTACATTTCACAAAACTTGTAGATATTTTTCTCATCTTTCCTAGCATATAAAGAACATCAAAATCAGAGATCTACAACTCAAGTTATGGTTAAAATACTGAACCACTGTCAATATGCATTAAAATCCGAAAATTTTGCTTTAAAGCCCAATTCAACCCAATGATCTAAATGAGTGCTAAGATCACTTAATTACAATCTGGACATCATTAATAAGGTAATTGTGTGGATAATTAATATGTTAAAAATCATAATTATCACTTAACCCAAGTAAATCTTTTTTATTTGTTGTGACAAAATATTTACTTTATCTTAATTAATTTTTCTTCATCAAGTCTCTGTGGTTCGACCTCGGACTCACCGAGAATTTATTACTTGAGATAACTTGCACTTGGGTTTGCAACTTTTAATTCTGTATCAAGTTTTTGGCGCCGTTGCCGGAGACTTGATTTGAAGAATAAATTTCTGGTATAAATATTTTGTATATATGTATATACTAACGTACTAACTTAGTGGGGTTAATTCTCCCTTTTATTTCTTTGTACATACAAACTTAGTGAGGGAATCTCTCACTTTTTATTTTTTTGTACATACTAACTTAGTGGGAGAAATTCTCCCTTTTATTTTCCGTACATACTAACTTAGTAGGGGAAAACTCTCCCTTTTATTTTTTTGTATATACTAACTTAGTGGGAGAAACTCTCCCTTTTATTTTTTTGTACTTTACTTTCTACACTTTAAATTCTGTAAATTTTTTTTTGTACTTTATTTTCTTTATTTTATTTTCTCGTATTTGGTGGTTGGTTTATTACCACACCCTTGTTAATATTTATTTGATGGCTAGTTTATACCACACCTTTGTTAATATTTATTTACTATGTGTTAATATATATATATATATGGTGGCTAGTTTATACCACATCCTTGTTAATATTTAATGGTAAGTTTACCGCCTACTTGTTAATATTATTATTATTTTTTTCTTTTAGCATGGCAGGTTTATACCGCCCACTTGTTAATATTATTATATATTTTTTTAACCATGGCAGGTCTACTACCTACTTGTTAATATTTTTTTTATGGAATGTTGAGCTCTGTATATATTTTTATTTTATTCTTCTTATTTCTTCTTCTCTTTTATCATGTGTAGTTAAATTTGTGTGTTTTTAGGGTGAAAATGTAACTTGATTCAATCGACATGTATTAAGATTAGAATTTTAATGAGTTTCTTTTCTATTCAATTTGAGTGGTTATTATGATTCTTAATGCTTTTATGAATTGGCCACTTATAAATTGATCTAATAAGGTGTATGTAGAATCGGAAGGTTTGCATATGACCTAGACCATAAATAATGAGTACCATGATTTATAATTGTCTAGGAATGGAAGTTATAGGTTGTGAGGGAGAATGAGAATCCCAAGAGTAATAGTCATGCCTTTAAGAGTTAAGATTTAGACTAAGGAATTAACTTTTTAATTAATTACTGAATTCTTCTCATCAATTGAATAATTAGAAATTAATTAGAAAGAAGGTCCCAAAGCTACTCTATTGTCTATGATAGATTATTGAATTAAGTGATGTCAGATCCCTAGTGTTTTAATTTTATATGTTTACATCTTTAATGTGTTTTACAGTCTTGAGAATCTGACTTAAAAAGACTCTGTTTGCCAATTTTTAAGAAAATTGGATGGGAAGCCTATCCTCGACTCATAGAAGGCGTTTAAGCTATTACTGGACGTAAAACCAGAGGAAGATGTGAGCCACAATTACAACTACATGTATATATTTTGGCTTTGTTTAAATTTGTGTGAGCTTTCTCTTTTCAGTAATTTCAACAACAGGTACTATCTTCTATCCTTTACATTTCTATGTTTTAATATTGAGAACAATGTTGTTATCTGGTTGGGGGGAAGGATAGTTGTGTGAATAATTGTGTAAAAAAAAAAAATTGCTTGAATTTTTTTTTTAGGAAATGTGTGTTTTTTTAAATATGCTTGTCGTGTTTGTCAGTAATTTTCTAACAGTTAAACCAAGTAATGATGACAGACTAAAGAGTAAATTTTACTCTTGAGATGCATCTAGATTGGGGTAGATAACGAGTTTATGTAGAAGTAGAAAATGGATTCAAGGAAATTTGCATGATTGAGTAAAATATCTTTTTTTTCTTAAATATCACATGCTTGGTTATGGATGTTGAAATTTTTGTGGATTGAGAATGATGGATATATACCTTGTGAGATTTTGAGCCTATCGATGAATGGATTGAACATCTGTACCATTCTCTTCTTTCTTGTGTGATTTTTTTTTTACTCATGGAATTGTTACTCTAGAACTTGGTTTGATTCTTTTTTAGACTACTTTTTCACATGGATACATAAACATGATTGAAGCAATTTTCTTGAATTAACTACTTTGACCAAATAGCCAACCTTGCATATTTTTCTTTGCTTAACCCCTTTGAGCTTATTTGATCATTCTTTGTTTCGAACTCATTATGTGCCTTAAATGAAAAACCATGTTCTTACCTGACCTTAGGGAATAAGAGAGCATTGACTTTGTTGTTGGATTAGTTTTTTGAATAAGTGTGGGGGTATGTGTGCAAGTATTTCTAAAAAAAAAAAGAGCTGACCAGTGGATGCTTAGAAATAACAAGAGAATGTTCAAGCCTAACAATGAATTCAACCTACCAATTGATCTTTAACAAAACATTAGTCAGATATTGGTCATTGTCTTGTATGAGAAAGAACTAAGAAATCCTTAGAAAATGGAATGTTCTTAAACATCTTCTCCACTTTAACTGTAACATAATGCTCTTTAATTCTCTTTGGTGTTTAACTTGTCTTATCTATATTACTTCCTCCTTTACCTTAACCTCATTATAACCTTGAATAAAGTCCTCATGATTTGTGTATATATGTTATTTTTGAGTAGCGGAGAAGTAGAAGATAAGCAAGCTTATGGTAGTACAATTATTCATAGGTTGAATAGAGTGAAATACTTACCTTTTTAAACACTTGAGAGATTGAGAGTGAATTCTGTGAGGATCTATCATTCTTGATTCATTCTTTTCAACTAAAGTTTCCTTACTTGTTGGTTTGAGATGCGAAGAAATGTTACCTCATGAATGTTTTGATCCCTTGAATATCTGGTTACTCTTCTTGATTCATTTAATCCTTTAGAGGTTTTTTTAGTTTTTGAGTCTGTGTCATTTTTCTTTGTTCCCTAATTTTTGTTTCTTGTGTTTTGCTCAGGAGTGCAAAAGTTAAGTATGGAAGAATTTGATAATACTGTATTTTATACATTTTATAAACCTCTCACTAGGTTTCTTAAGGTTCAATTAAACTTAATTTAGTTGGTTTTTACACATTTTATGATGTTGGACCTTATTGGATAATTGAAAGAATTATTGCATGAATTAGCCTTAATTTATCTTTTTGGCAGTGTTCAGTAAACTGGCTATAACTTGAGTTACAAATATCTGGTTAATGTGATTATGATTTTCTAGGAAAGTTAAGACAATTTTTTACAACTCTCATGAAGACCTCAAAGGCCAAATCACACGTTTAGATAACTCAAATTGGAGTTGAAGCAAGAACTAGGGTGCTGATCCTAATAGCTTGACCTATGTATACTATTCATGACATAGCATAGGCTATATAATGTAAAATTAGCTAAAATTTTGATGGTTGATAGTTAATACCCAAATCTACAACTTTCATGTTTAACACTTTTCCAGAATCTGAGGTCTAATGGGTTATATTTGGCTTTGACGTCAAAACAGAGGAACTGAAACTGGGCCTAAATAGTATGTAGTAATTGGGCTATAAATTGGGCTATAGTTGGTTTTTGGAGCTGACATTTTACCAGAAAATAGTCAAGATCCATAACTATAACTTTCATGAAGACCACATTTCTCAAAAATGACGAATGCAATGACTTCAAAGCTTAATGATTTTGAGAGATAAACAATCTCGATAATTTTCCACTCATCAAAAGTCATTTGGCATTTTCCACTCATTTTCCACTCATCACCCACTCATGAATCAGCCCCCTTGTCATTTTGTATCCTTAATCGTCTATAAAAGGCACCATTGGCTGCTCATTTAGGGGTCTTGGTCCTAGAGGCCAAGATCATGCTATTATATTGTTGTAGTTTTCCTTTGTTCTAAATTGAAGTTATGTTCTTCTTCTTCTTCTTCTTCTTCTTCTTCTTCTTCTTCTTCTTCTTCTTCTTCTTCTTCTTCTTCTTCTTCTTCTTCTTTCTTTCTTCTTGTCCATGAGTAACTAAGTTTCATTTTACTTGGGTGAAAGGGTGATGCTCTTAGTAATAAAGTAAGGTTAGATTCATTCCTTTCTTGTGTTTAAATGATTTATATTTCAAGCAATCATTATACGTATTGTATTTTGTTTCTAATCAATTTAGAAACCCTCCTTGTAAAGTGGAGTTCTTGATTTGTTGTAGAAAAGAGATTGACACAATGAATGCTTGAACCCATTTACAAGTGTTAGTGTTAGAAACTCTCTTTATAAAGTGGAGATCTTGATTTGTTGTAGACAATATTTTGGTACAGTGAATGCTTGATCCCATTTATCAGTGGTGGTATTAATAGATGATTAAAGGAGGCATAATATAATTACGTATATAATTTTTAATAAACTTTGAACGATGTATTTTTCGATTGGAACCTCCGTTATGTGTGGATTCTAATTGAGTTATAAAAAAAATTAATCTTGTTCTTATTTTATTTACCAAGAGTAGATCTCCTAACCCAAGTAAATTTTTTTTATTTGTTGTGACAAAATATTTACTTTACCTTAATTAATTTTTCTTCATCAAGTCTCTGTGGTTCGACCTCGGACTCATCAAGAATTTATTACTTGAGATAACCTGCACTTGGGTTTGTAACTTTTAATTCCGCATCAAGTTTTTGGCACCGTTGCCAGGGACTTGATTTGAAGAATAAATTTTTGGTGTAAATATTTTATATATATGTATATACTAACATACTAACTTAGTGGAGTTAATTCTCCCTTTTATTTCTTTGCCAGGGACTCTCTTTTTTGTTTGGTATATACTAACTTAGTGGAGGAAACTCTCCCTTTTATTTTTTTGCACTTTATTTTCTGCACTTTAAATTCTGTAAATTTTTTTGTACTTTATTTTCTTCATTTTATTTTTTGTATTTGGTGGTTGATTTATTACCACACCTTGTTAATATTTATTTTGTAGCTGGTTTATACCACACTTTTGTTAATATTTATTTACTACGTGTTAATATATATATATGGTAGCTGGTTTATACCACATCCTAGTTAATATTTAATGGCAGGTTTACCGCCTACTTGTTAATATTATTATTATTTTTTTGTTTTAGCATGGCGGAGTTTATACCGCTACTTTTTAATATTATTATATATTTTTTTAACCATGGCAGTTCTGCGCCTACTTGTTAATATTTTTTTTTATGGAATGTTGAGCTCTGTATATATTTTTATTTTATTCTTCTTATTTCTTCTTCTCTTTTGTCATGTGTAGTTAAATTTATGTGTTTTTAGGGTGAAAACGTAACTTGATTCAATCGACATGTATTAAGATTAGAATTTTAATGAGTTTCTTTTCTATTCAATTTGAGTGGTTGTTATGATTCTTAATACTTTTATAAATTGACCACTCATAAATTGATCTAGTAGGGTATATGTAGAATCAGAAGGTTTGTATATAACCTAGACTATAAATAATGAGTACCATGATTTATAATTGTCTAGGAATGGAGGTTATAGGTTGTGTGGGAGAATGAGAATCCCAAGAGTAAAAGTCACGCCTTTAAGAGTTAAGGTTTACACTAAGGAATTAACTTTTTAATTAATTACTGAATTCTTCCCATCAATTGAATGATTAGAAATTAATTAGAAAGAAGGTCCCAAAGCTACTCTATTGTTTATGATAGATTATTGAATCAAGTGACGTCAGATCCCTAGTGTTTTAATTTTATATGTTTACATCTTTAATGTGTTTTACAGTCTTGGGAATCTGACTCAAAAAGACCCTGTTTGCCATTTTTTAAGAAAATTGGATGTGAAGCCTATTCTTGACTCATAGAAGGTGTTTAAGCCGTTACTGGACGTAAAACTAGAGGAAGATGTGAGGCACAATCATAACTACATGTATATATTTTGGCTTTGTTTAAATTTGCGTGAGCTTTCTCTTTTCAGTAATTACAACAACAGGTACTATCTTCTATCCTTTACCTTTCTATGTTTTAACATTGAGGACAATGTTGTTATCTGGTTGGGGAGAAGGATAATTGTGTGAATAATTGTGTAAAAAAAATTACTTGAAAAAAAATTTAGGAAGTGTGTTTTTTTTCTTAAAATATGTTTGTCGTGTTTGTCAGCAATTTTCTAACAGTTAAACCAAGTAAGGATGACAGAGCAATGAGTAAATTTTGCTGTGGTGGTAATTTTACTCTTGAGACGCATCTAGATTGGGGTAGATAACAGGTTTGTGTAGAAGTAGCAAATGGATTTAGGAAAATTTGCATGATTGAGTAAAATATCTTTTTTTCCTTAAACATCATATGCTTGGTTATGGATGTTGAGATTTTTGTGGATTGAGAATGATGGATATAAGCCTTGTGAGATGTTGAGCCTATCGATGAATGGATTGAACATCTGTACCATTCTCTTCTTTCTTGTGTGATTTTTTTACTTATGGAATTATTACTCTAGAACTTAGTTTGATTCTTTTTTAGACTACTTTTTTACATAGATACATAAACATGATTGAAGCAATTTTCTTGAATTAACTACTTTGACCAAATAGTCAACCTTGCATATTTTCCTTTGCTTAACCCCTTTGAGCTTATTTGACCATTCTTTGTTTCGAACTCATTATGTGCCTTAAATGAAAAACCATGTTCTTACCTAACCTTAGGGAATAAGAGAGCATTGGCTTTGTTGTTGGATGAGTTTCTTGAATAAGTGTGGGGGTATGTGTGCAAGTATTTCTAAAAAAAAAAAAAGCTAACCAGTGGATGCTTGGAAACAACAAGAGAATGTTCAAGCCTAACAATGAATTCAACCTACCAATTAATCTTTAACAAAACATTAGTCAGATATTGGTCATTGTCTTGTATGAGAAAGAACTAAGAAATCCTTAGAAAATGGAATGTTCTCAAACATCTTCTCCACTTTAACTGTAACATAATGCTCTTTTATTCTCTTTGGTGTTTAACTTGTCTTATCTATATTACTTCCTCCTTTACCTAAACCTCATTATAACCTTGAATAAAGTCCTCATGATTTGTATATATATGTTATTTTTGAGTAGCGGAGAAGTAGAAGATAAGCAAGCTTATGGTAGTACAATTATTCATAGGTTGAATAGAGTGAAATACTTACCTTTTTAAACACTTGAGAGATTGAGAGTGAATTCTGTGAGGATCTATCATTCTTGATTCATTCTTTTCAACTAAAGTTTCCTTACTTATTGGTTTGAGATGCGAAGAAATGTTACCTCATAAATGTTTTGATCCCTTGAATATCTAGTTACTCTTCTTGATTCATTTAATCCTTTAGAGTTTTTTTAGTTTTTGAGTCTGTGTCATTTTTCTTTGTTCCCTAGTTTTTGTTTCTTGTGTTTTGCTCAGGAGTGCAAAAGTTAAGTATGGGAGAATTTGATAATACTGTATTTTATACATTTTATAAACCTCTCACTAGGTTTCTTAAGGTTCAATTAAACTTAATTTAGTTGGTTTTGACATATTTTATGATGTTGGACCTTATTGGATAATTGAAAGAATTATTGCATGAATTAGCCTTAATTTATCTTTTTGGCAGTGTTCAGTAAACTGACTATAACTTGAATTACAAATATCTGATTAATGTGATTATGGTTTTGTAAGAAAGTTAAGACAATTCTCTACAACTCTCATGAAGACCTCAAAGGTCAAATCACACGTTTAGATAACTCAAATTGGAGTTGAAGTAAGAACTAGGGTGCTGATCCTGATAGCTTGACCTATGCATACTATTCATACATAGCATAGGCTATATGATGTAAAATGAGCTAAAATTTTGATGGTTGATAGTTAAGACCCAAATCTACAACTTTCATGTTTAACACTTTTCCAGAATCTGAGGTCTAATGGGTCATATTTGGCTTTGACGTCAAAATAGAGGAACTAAAATTGGGCCTAAATAATATGTAGTAATTGGGCTATAGTTGGTTTTTGGAGCTGACATTTTACTAGAAGATAGTCAAGATCCATACCTACAACTTTCATGAAGACCACATTTCTCAAAAATGACGAATGCAATGACTTCAAAGCTTAATGATTTTGAGAGATAAAGAATCTCTATAATTTTCCACTCATCAAAAGTCATTTGACATTTTTCACTCATTTTCCACTCATCACCCACTCATGAATCAGCCCCCTTGTCATTTTGTATCCTTAATCCTCTATAAAAGGCACCATTGGCTGCTCATTTAGCGGTCTTGGTCTTAGAGGCCAAGATCATGCTATTATATTGTTGTAATTTTTCTTTGTTCTAAATTGAAGTTATGTTCTTCTTCTTCTTCTTCTCTCTTTCTTTCTTCTTGTCCATGAGTAACTAAGTTTCATTTTACTTGGGTGAAAGGGTGAAGCTCTTAGTAATAAAGTAAAGTTAGATTCATTCATTTCTTGTGCTTAAATGATCTATTTTTCAAGCAATCATTATACGTATTGTATTTTGTTTCCAATCAATTTAGAAACCCTCCTTGTAAAGTGGAGTTCTTGATTTGTTGTAGACAAGAGATTGACACAATGAATGCTTAAACCCATTTACAAGTGTTGGTGTTAGAAACTCTCATTATAAAGTGGAGATCTTGATTTATTGTAGACAATATTTTGGCACAGTGAATGCTTAATCCTATTTATAAGTGGTGGTATTAATAGATGATTAAAGAAGGCATAATATAATTACGTATATAATTTTTAATGAACTTTGAACGATGTATTTTCTGATTGGAACCTCCGTTATGTGTGGATTCTAATTGAGTTATAAAAAGAATTAATCTTGTTCATATTTTATTTACTAAGAGTGGATCTCCTAACCCAAGTAAATCTTTTTTATTTGTTGTGACAAAATATTTACTTTACCGTAATTAATTTTTCTTCATCAAGTCTCTGTGGTTCGACCTCAGACTCACCGAGAATTTATTACTTGAGATAACCTGAACTTGAGTTTGTAACTTTTAATTCCGCATCACCTTCATTAACCCAATGCTACCTCCCCCATATACTACATGAATGTTCCTCGCAGCAAGTGTTCTACCAAGAGTGATTTCCTGCATTTACAAACTCTAAACCCTTCCCATAACTTGACCCACAAAATACACAGATACTGGGAAGTCTACGAATAGAAGAAGAAGAAGCTCCCTCCATTTCTACACTCACACTCTCTTTGAATAATTATGAGTTGCAGGAAAATGAAGAAAATGAAGTGTTTAAATAGGGAAGAGAATAGAAAAAGTAATAATAGTTCCTATATGAGTAGGTTGACTGTTGTCAGAAAGGTTAGAAATTAAGAAACAAATTTTTTTATATTTTTATTTTTAATTATATTTTTATTTTTTATTTTTTATTTTTTATTTATTTTTTTGACTTCAAGAAAACTATCAGAGTAAAGAAGTCTAGAAACCCCTGAAGAATCCTGTCCAAAGGATCGTCTGTCTAAAATCAAAATACAACAAAATCATACAAAATAAACTTATAATAATAAATGATGGCATACCTTTATATACAGGGAATTGGTGGCATATCTTTATACTGCGCGTCACCAGTGCAGAAATACCAAGGCAAGTGTACTGAATTATCAAAGTAATAAAGTTGACGATTAAGAGGGAAAAAAAACTAAAACACACAAAATGAAGAAGGAAAAGAGAGAACAAAACATGTAACACCCCTCGATTTAATAACCACGGCACAATCGTCATTATGTCACGGTCACTAAATTTCGGCGTGCTACTATTGTCAAATAACAAACTTTACAAAATTTTAGACATTTCGCATATGAGGAAAATATGAGCCATGAATGAATAGTTATATATACAGCCAGCTGAAAATATGAATTATAAGATATACTCAATTTATAGCATTTAAGACTGGATAATCACCTTAAAACCTACACATACTCAAAATACACTTTATACAGGTAATGCAAAATAAAATATAAACTACCCACAACATATTCACAACTAGGGAGTTGGGCACTCCATCGGATCCCGAATGCGTGAGGCAACTCCGGGCTCACCGGTGTAGTAAGAAATACAGAATAAGGTCTTCAATCACAGTCCTCTTCATGATCAAGGTCAGATCCCCAACATATCGCATACGCTTGTCGGTCCAGTCGACTCGCCAAGTCTTGGCACCACCAGGGAACACAATTCGAACGAACCCAGTAGAACCCCCTTCGCGACGACATCACCAGATACAGTGGGTCAAACCAAGAAAGTCCAAAAGAATCCAACCTTGATCTCACTTACAGTCTTTAACCAAGAATTTACATAGAACAAGAAAAGTACAAAAAAGAGGTAAGACATCCTACCATCATTACCAATTATAACAACAAGAAACAAAATGGCGCAAAGCGCCCACATAATATTTTTGATAGAAATAATGACAATAAACATTAAGTAGCAGTAATAATCAACCGAGCAATTCCAGGCAGTTATATATATCAGTAATACTACAGTTCCAATAATAATAATAATAAATGCTAGATAATTCATGGATCCACTATGCACATGCATACAAAGTCAAAATCCTACTCCATGGAGCTAGACACAAAACATTAGGAGAGAATGATCAGGGAGACATGCCAGTATCTTGTTAGCCATAAGAATAAGTGCTTTCCAGAAAATAATCAGTCATTTTGCGCAACAAGGCTTTATACAGCAGCATTCCCACAAGATCTCGATATAGGACTGTGCCACGGTCAGGATCGTCGGTGCGTTTGCATCAGTTTGTCCCACGGTCTAGAGGGGCTACCACTGCCCTCTGTGAGACGCCCGCGTCCCGGCGCCCCCAAGCTCAACTATAGGACCACACTTGTCTATTCGCACCCGCACTAAGGTGTGATCATCTCCTAGGCAACTCGGCCTTAACAAAGTCCAACGGACATTCACAATGCATACAAACTCTATGCATAATCATGTATGATCATTATTACATACAATTCCACAATATGCCACAATTGGCTGAAGCAAGAATCAACACAAACATTGGTCACTCACATGGACCCACAATATCATAATATTAGAATTAAATGAATTAATGCATTTTTAAGGTGTATTATGAATTCTTGCTTAGGTTTAGCTTTTCTTACAAAGTTTGTCTCTAAAAGAATTCTCTTAATTAGTTAAATTCTCTTAGGTAATTTATTCTCATACACTCAGAAGGTTATTCTAAGATCTCAAAGTCTCACACTCTCTTGTTCTTACCCTAATTAAAATTATCCTAAGTCTTATGAAAATTCTATTATTGGTTCTTTAAAATTTAGGAATCTCAAAGTATAATTTAATTTTCCAATTTGTTAATTCTTGCATCCTATTACCATTAATTTAATCACTAGGTGTTAGGTGATAAATTATAAATTTTGGATTTGACGGAGAAAATGCCTCTAGTGTATAAATGTAAGGCTACCTTTCGACGAAAAATAACATGACAGAATGATGAAAGATGTCAGTCATAAGGTGATTTGGTGACGGAAATGGCTGAGTTACAATTTTGACAAGAATGGCTAAAAATCAATTTCTGTCGAATGAAAGTTCTGTTGAATGAAGATAAAAAACTAACGAATATACTAGAAGATCAGCAGAAATCCTAATTCGACGGATGGGTGTTGACGTTGGAGAAATCTTCCAAGCGTTGAACCGACGAAAACACTAAATGGTCAGAAATTCTAATTCGATGGATATTGTCATTGGAGAAGTTTCTATACTAAATGGTAAGAAATTCTAACTCGACAGATATTGACATTGGAGAAGTTTCTCTACTAAATGGTCAGAAATTCTAACTTGACGGATATTCAGAAATTCTAACTCGACGGATATTGACATTCTAACTCGATGGATATTGACATTCTAACTCGACGGAGATTGACATTCTAACTCGACGGATATTGACATTGGAGAAGTTTCTCTACTAAATGGTCAGAAATTCTAACTCGATGGATATTGACATTGGAGAAGTTTCTCTACTAAATTGTAAGAAATTCTAACTCGACTGATATTGAAATTGGAGAAGTTTCTCTACTAAATGTACAGAAATTCTTACTTGACGGATATTGACATTCTAACTCGACGGATATTGACATTGGAGAAGTTTCTCTACTAAATGGTTAGAAATTCTAACTCGATGGATATTGACATTGGAGAAGTTTCTCTTCATTAATTACATAATGTACAGTTGATTTATTATGAATTCCAATTGTTACAATTGTTCACAAAGAACCCCAAATTTTGGGCCTCAAAACTGTGGCCGTCCAAGAACCAATCCGACATCATTTTCTTCTATTTCATGTATTCCAATCTATTCAGATACATCAATATACACAAACAAATAATCTAATAGCACAAACACATTATAAACAACATGCAAACAATGGATAACCCTCAATAGGGTTTCCTCACAATCAATCACAAACAAGGTTTCTAAATGCTAATAGAGGTTGAGGAGGAGTGTCTTCCTCTTACCTTAGTGAAGAACAAAGAAAGCAAGCTCCTTTTGTCCTTGAAATTTTGTGCTTCACCACCACAAGATCCTTGGGTGTTCAAATCCATAAAAATCAAGATCAAAGAGTGGAAATGGCATCCATAGTCACCAATGTGACCATGGTCCACGAAAATGGGGAGAAAAGGAGAAGAAAGTTGAGAGCTTTACCTTAAAGCTTGAAGCTTTAGTGTTGGGCTGCTAACCATGAAAATGGGAGAGCCAAGAAGAGTTCCACCAAAAAGAAAGCTTGAAGATGGTGAGGGAAGAGCAGTGGTTTAAGTTTGGCTTGAGCAAGGGAAGCTTGAAAGCTTAACAATGGAGTGTGTGTGGGTGGAAGAAGAGAGGAAGAGAAATGAGAGCTGCATGAGGGAGAGAGTGACCAGCGTGAATGAGAGAAAATGGGAGGGAATAATTGTGATATTTCTCCCCAAAATCGTGCTGCAACATGAGAGAGGGAGGAGAGAGAAAAGTGGGTGGGGAAGAAGCATCCTAGAAGCTTCACGCGTTTCTCGATAAAGTGTATAGTAAGCTTGTCCCCTTAATTAAATACATCTGACAGATGATTAATTACACTGTTAGAATTATTTTCTCAATGAATAAAAGTTATAGTTGATGAAAATAATATTTTATTATTCCTCAGAGGATTTTGTGATATAGTGATTTTATTTATCAGATAAAATCTTAAAAAATAAAAACCTCGTAAATTGTGTCCAGCCTTGGGTTTAGTAAGATCCCCCATCGACGTTTTCACAGTCCAAAGTTTATCAATCTTTGGAAAATATTTTGTTTTCCTGGCTCCGCCAGTGGGCACGCAAAATGAAGAATATATTAAAATATTCAATATTTCCAAAAAATTCCATAAAAATTCTTAAAAATCATAAATATTATAAAATAATTATTTATAATGAAATAAATAATTTTTGGGATGTTACAACACTCCCCTTCTAAAAAGGAATTTCATCCTCGAAATTCATCATATCTTAGAATAAACGTGGCTGTGTTTCTTTCATTTTGTCTCCTAGTTCTCGTGTTGTCTTTTCAGCTGCATCAATCCCAATCATTGGCAATAAGGTTGCTTCCTTCCACTGAGTATCTTATATTAACGGGTAAAAACATGTTGACGTTATAGGCTGATCAATAAAAGATTCTACGCCCTTTGATCTTCAGCTATCCAACAGCCAACTCCCTAAACAACTGTACATCGCTGAGTGGCTCTATCGAACTTATTCTCCTTGCTTACTGTAGTAGACAACTAAGCTTATTTTCTTCTTAAGGCATCCGCTACGACATTCGCCTATTCTGGGATTATACTAAAACAAAGAAATCAAAATCTTTCGGAACTTCTAATCATCGTCTCTGCCTCATATTCAACTCATTCCAATAGACCAAAATACCTTTGGCTCTTAAGATTACCATAGGCATTGAGAATTTCTCCTTGTAGAAAATGCTTCTAGATCTTCAATACAACTACAAAGCTAACTCTGAGTTGGTGTAAGGTAATCCTTCTCATGTATTCTCGATTGTCTCTAAGCGTACGTTACCATTCCTTCTATTCTGATCAAGCACACGTTCTAAACTTCCAATGCGAAGCATCACTAGGCATCCCAAAAAGGTTCGTTGGGATTGGGTAGAATCATCGTCGACAAGGTAGTCGAGTGTCTCTTCAATCCTTGAAAATCTTTCCTTATATGCACCAATCTTGCAAACTTGACTCTCATGCATGAGTTTGACGATAAATCTTGCCACTTTGGAGAATTCTGAGACGAGTCTCCCATATTAATCAGCTAATCCTATAAAGTTATGAATCTTTGTTACAGTCATCGGTCTTTCCCATTAAAGAAATGCTGTGAGTTCTGATGGGTTTACAGCAATTCCTTCCCTTGAGATCGCGTAGCCTAAAGGTTGAACTTCCTCCAACTAGAATTCGTACTTAGACATCTTTACGCATAACTTCTTCTTCTTCAGGATTTTAAGAATCACTCCGAGAGATTCGGTACGTTCCTCCAAACGTCAAGAATAGATCAGAATGTTGCCAACAAGGACAACAACAAATCTATTTTCAATAAAGAAAAGAGACTATATTCAAGTAATCGACAAATATTACCGAAGCATTCATTACTCGAAACGACATTACGAAATACTCATAGTGTCCATGACACGGCAGAAAAGTTACTTTAGAAAATCTCTTACCTTTGAGCGAACTCGATGATAGTCCAAAACACAAGTTGGTCTTGGAAAAAATAGCGGCGTCCTTCAATTGATTTGTCAAACCATCTTTCCTTGATTCGAATAAATGTCTCATAGGGTAAGTTCTCACCTAATTGTACTACACTTGGCGCATTGTTATGGTTCAAATTCGGGAATACATCTACTCAATCAAAGTATACTAGAAATGTTATAAAGATTAGAAAGAAAAGTAGGGGAGTCATTTGATTTACCACTGGACCCGTCCAACGAAGAATACGATATGATACAATAAAACTTAGGAGTGAGTTTCATTGATTCACATCTAGGAGATTTCTGTCTTAAGAAACACTAAGTTTCCGTTGAAACTGAATGACGAGACCCGTTAGAAAATGATCAATCTCCTTCCTGAGATCAAGCCTATTCATGAAGAAAGTAGACAACTGAATTGGTAAAAAGGGTTCCAATTTCTAGCAACAATAGGATAGTTTTAAATAGACTTGTTGTAATGAGAGTAGGCTTACAAACGAGGATAGTAATATTCGGGTCGAAAGGAAGTAAATACACAGACAACTCAATTCCAGAAATGAACTTTTAGAATTTCATTAGAACATTTCAACAAAATATGGCTGGAAGATAACCAATCCCTTTTGTAACATTACATCTAATTTGTAAAAGTAAACAAATCAGATCAACAGAAGAATTCAGTCTTTAACAGGTCATAGGATAATTTAAACAACTTAGCTACCATCAACAAGTTCTTAGTAGTAGAAGTAGAAATAACTTAGTCAAAAGATGTCGAAGATTCAAACGACCTTAATAGACTCATATAGTCATACGTCACAAAGAAATGGGTTACCCCTGGAATTATACAGTAAAATCATAGGGTCATCAGTTATAGTACGAGCTCCCTCGTTCAAGTCTTTAGTCTTGGATGTTTTCACTTCACTTGAGAATTTAACTCTTCCTTCTCCGTGAGATCTTGAAGTACATACATCTCCAACGAAAGGCTTTATCCTTTGCGAAGTATAGTTCTTCGCCACATGCCCTAGTTCTCTGCATTTGAAACAGATCACTCTTCAATCTTACAGTCCCTTGTTAAGTGGTTCTTTCCGCACTTAAGGCAGATTACCCTCTTGATCGCATATGGGGGCTTCGTTCCATGCAAAGCACAATCCCTTGACATATGTCCTTGCTTTCCGCACTTGAAACAAATTATTCCTTCGATCGTACAATGCCTTGTTAAGTGGCCCTTACCACACTTCTTACATTTTGGTAAGGATGCCACAGTCAGATTGGACTTACTACCATTTGCACCTCCTTCATGCGTTCGCTGTTGCTGTTGCTCCCTTGGTCGTAGTGTATACGGTTTCTAGTTAAACCGATTGGCCTTCCTATGGCTCCTCTTTTGGAACTTCGATAATTCAGAGTTACCCCAAAGTCGACTTTCTTCTATCAAATTCCAAACCTCAACTTCCAATTCCTTCTGTTGTGCGGCCCTCTGATCTTGGCACGTTGTTACATTAACCATTCTTTGCATTACTTCCACAGTTGTATCCACTCCTTTGTTGTTGCGTTCCACGTTCCTACGCATATATTTTTCGCGAGCCATTATCTTCCTTCGAAAATAGACAATCAGGCACAATGGAGACAAGAAGTAACCATTTCAGACAATAATGTCTCATTTCAGAAACCAAACACAAGGAGTCACACAACACACAAGGGTGAAAATGTAGACAAATCCTAAGCAAGTTCAGTCATAACAGCTGAGCTTCTTACTAAAAGAACTTCTATTCGCTTAATAAGCCTAGGTGAAGTCATAGTTTTTCGTCCACACAGAACATTACACATTGAGTGGGCTAATACTCAATATCATGTAACTGTGCAACAGTAGCTACCAACACTCAACCTATAGCAAGCCATGCCTTCCTTTCCCAACATCTCAATTCAAGAGACAAGGAAGTACACAACATACAAATAAACTTTTAATATATCTAAGCATAGTCAGTCTATACCCCGGCTCAACATGGTGAACTGAGCTCTGATATCACTTTAATGTAGCACCCCTCGATTTAATAACCATGGTACAATCGTCATTATGTCACAGTCACTAAATTTTGGTGTGCTATTACTGTCAAATAACAAACTTTACAAAATTTTAGACATTTCGCATATGAGGAAAATATGAGCCATGAATGAATAGTTATATATACAGTCAGCTGAAAATATGAATTATAAGATACTCAATTTACAACATTTAAGACTGGATAATCACCTTAAAACCTACACATACCTAAAACACACTTCATACAGGAAATAAAATATAAACTACCTACAACATATTCACAACTAGGGAGTTGGGCACTCCATCGGATCCCGAATGTGTGAGGCAACTCCGGGCTCACCGGTGTAGTGAGAAATACAGAATAAGGTCTTCAATCGCAGTCCTCTTCATGGTCAAGGTCGGATCTCCAACATATCACATACGCTTGTCAGTCCAGTCGACTCGCCAAGTCTTGGCACCACCAGGGAACACAATTCGAACGAACCCAGTAGAACCCCCTTCGCGACGACATCACCGGATACAGTGGGTCAAACCAAGAAAGTCCAAAGGAATCCAACCTTGATCCCACTTACAGTCTTTAACCATGAATTTACATAGAACAAGAAAAGTACAAAAAAGAGGTAAGACATCCTATCATCATTACCAATTATAGCAACAAGAAACAAAATGACGCAAAGCGCCCACATAGCATTTTTGACAAAAATAATGACAATAAACATTAAGTAGTAATAATCAATCGAGCAATTCCAGGCAATTATATATATCAATAATACAACAGTTCTAATTATAATAATAATAAATGCCAGATAATTCATGGACCCA
This sequence comes from Ormosia semicastrata, assembly GCA_029884595.1. Taxonomy (NCBI): domain Eukaryota; kingdom Viridiplantae; phylum Streptophyta; class Magnoliopsida; order Fabales; family Fabaceae; genus Ormosia; species Ormosia semicastrata. Next base: position 20,223,611 of record JAQQTO010000042.1, on the reverse strand, counting down.
CTATGCACATGTTGGTGTATGCCCTAGAGGCCAATACATTTTCTGTATTTACATACATTCTATTATGCTATTTTTATATATGAGGCATTTCATTTATTGTGTTCTTTTTAATAAACATAATAAAGTCCCTAGAATAGTAAGTTTGATGCCATAGGACATCAAGTGGATGACTTGATCGTGAGATCCTTTTGGTTACAACACTATTCTTAAATGTCCCTAGTCAAGTATTATTGTTAATTAGGACAACAATAATACATTGAGACTAGTATATGCATAGACTGATGACCATATCTCACGGGTCATGGATATGAGATATCAAGTCTTCACATGGGTACATATTACAGCAATGATGTACTGGACTAACCCACCATGAGAATGCTACATGGATCATTACGTGAGTGTCATAAGCAATTCTCATAGTGACAATGGTGTTTGTGGTCCTTTGACCTGAAATCACTATGATTCCTACATGAGGAGTTGTGTGTTTTAATGCCATCAAACATCATTTGTAACAAGGTGATTATAAAGCTGGTTATTGGACATATCGCGAATCATGCAGAGGGATGTGAGTGACCTAGATGGGATTTGTCACTCCTACATAACAGGAGCGATATCTTCGGGCCCCCTGATTGAGTGAGACTGCGAAATGCACGGCCATGCTCAAATGAGTCAATATGAGATATTAATCTCATTTGTTGTTACAAAGTCTACTCGAGTATCAGGAAACCAATGATTGGACAATACAAGGGTGACGCATTCCATGCATTGTGTTCAATCTAGATATCTTGACAAAGGGACTAAACGACATGGAAACATTAGTCACGAAAAAGTTTTGTCAAATCACTGACATTCTTATTACTTGGGTAGCAGTGATGTGTTGCTAGATACCACTCACTGCTTGTAATATTAAAATGAGATTTTAATATTACTGCCAATGTAATAAGAACCTGTAGGATCACACACATAGAGCAGACTAAAATTGGAGCAACGGATCTAAGTTGGATTCGGATTCAAATATGAGCCAAACTCATAACAGATGGGTCTAGGGTTGCACAGCTTACCTTGCTACTGCTCACACTCACTTAAGGCAGTCACTATTATAAATAGTACTACTAAGGGGGCTGCTAAGAGACACAATTCAGAACCCTAGCCGCACCTACAGAAAAGTGAGTGAGAGAGCGACAGGTTTATTCTCTTCTCTACGCAGCTAGCACTGTGTGAGAGACGTGAGGCTTCTCTTTGTGGACGTTGGACATTCGTGAGTCTATTCGTGTGGATACCGCAGAGACATCGTTTCTATTACGGTGTTGGTGATTCACGCTTCAAGAGGTAAATCATTTAAAAACTCAGATTATGGCTTTTTCGCATGGATCCTCAGTGGGAATCCCTATTTTTCGCTGCGTGATGTATCCGCAAAAATTCCTAATAGCACATGCATACAAAGTCAAAATCCTACTCCATGGAGCTAGACACAAAACATTAGGAGAGAATGATCAGAGAGACATGCCAGTATCTCGTCAGCCATAAGAACAAGTGCTTTCCAGAAAATATTCAGTCATTTTGCGCAACAAGGCTTTATACAGCGGCATTCCTATAAGATCTCGATATAGGACTGTGCCACGGTCAGGATCGTTGGTGAGTTTGCATCGGTTTGTCCCACGGTCTAGAGGGGCTACCACTACCCCCTGTGAGACGCCCGCGCCCCGGTGCCCCCAAGGTCAACTACAGGACCACACTTGTCTATTCGCACCCGCACTAAGGTGTGATAATCTCCTAGGCAACTCGGCCTTAACAAAGTCCAACGGACATTCACAATGCATACAGACTCTATGCATAATTATGTATGATCATTATTACATACAATTCCACAATATGCCACAATTGGCCGAAGCAAGAATCAACACAAACATTGGTCACTCACATGGACCCACAATATCATAATATTAGAATTAAATGAATTAATGCATTTTTAAGGTGTATTATGAATTCTTGCTTAGGTTTAGCTTTTCTTACAAAGTTTGTCTCTAAAAGAATTCTCTTAATTAGTTAAATTCTCTTAGGTAATTTATTCTCATACACTCAGAAGGTTATTCTAAGATCTCAAAGTCTCACACTCTCTTGTTCTTACCCTAATTAAAATTATCCTAAGTCTTATGAAAATTCCATTCTTGGTTCTTTAAAATTTATGGATCTCAAAGTATAATTCAGTTTTCCAATTGGCTAATTCTTGCATCCTATTACCATTAATTTAATCACTAGGTGTTAGGTGATAAATTATAAATTTTGGATTCGATGAAGAAAATGCCTCTAGTGTATAAATGTGAGGCTACCTTTCGACGAAAAATAATATGACAGAATGATGAAAGATGTCAGTCATAAGGTGATTTGGTGACAGAAATGCCTGAGTTACAATTTTGATAAGAATGGCTAAAAATCAATTTCTATCGAATGAAGATAAAAAACTATCGAATATACTAGAAGATCAGCAGAAATCCTAATTCGATGGATGGGTGTTGACGTTGGAAAAATCTTCCAAGCGTTGAACCGACGAAAGCACTAAATGGTCAGAAATTCTAATTCGACGGATATTGTCATTGGAGAAGTTTCTCTACTAAATGGTCAGAAATTCTAACTCGACGGATATTGACATTGGAGAAGTTTCTCTACTAAATGGTCAGAAATTCTAACTCGATGGATATTCAGAAATTCTAACTCGACGAATATTGACATTCTAACTCGACGGATATTGACATTCTAACTCGACGAAGATTGACATTCTAACTCGATGGATATTGACATTGGAGTAGTTTCTCTACTAAATGGTCAGAAATTCTAACTCGACGGATATTGACATTGGAGAAGTTTCTCTACTAAATGGTCAGAAATTCTAACTCGACGGATATTGACATTGGAGAAGTTTCTCTACTAAATGGTCAGAAATTCTAACTCGATGGATATTGACATTCTAACTCGATGGATATTGACATTGGAGAAGTTTCTCTACTAAATGGTCAGAAATTCTAACTCAATGGATATTGACATTGGAGAAGTTTCTCTTCATTAATTACATAATGTACAGTTGATTTGTTATGAATTCCAATTGTTACAATTGTTCATAAAGAACCCCAAATTTTGGGCCTCAAAACTATGGCCGTCCGAGAACCAATCCGACATCATTTTCTTCCATTTCATGCATTCCAATCCATTCAGATACATCAATATACACAAACAAATAATCTAATAGCACAAACACATTATAAACAACATGCAAACAAAGGATAACCCTCAATAGGGTTTCCTCACAATCAATCACAGATAAGGTTTCTAAATGCTAATAGAGGTTGAGGAGGAGTGTCTTCCTTTTACCTTAGTGAAGAACAAAGAAAGCAAGCTCCTTTTGTCCTTGAAATTTCGTGCTTCACCACCACAAGATCCTTGGGTGTTCAAATCCATAAAAATCAAGATCAAAGAGTGGAAATGGCATCCATAGTCACCAATGTGACCATGGTCCACGAAAATGGGGAGAAAAGGAGAAGAAAGTTGAGAGCTTTACCTTAAAGCTTGAAGCTTTAGTGTTGGGCTGCTAACCATGAAAATGGGAGAGCCAAGAAGAGTTCCACCAAAAAGAAAGCTTGAAGATGGTGAGGGAAGAGCAGTGGTTTAAGTTTGGCTTGAGCAAGGGAAGCTTGAAAGCTTAACAATGGAGTGTGTGTGGGTGGAAGAAGAGAAGAAGAGAAATGAGAGCTGCGTGAGGGAGAGAGTGACCAGCGTGAATGAGAGAAAATGGGAGGGAATAATTGTGATATTCCCCTCAAAATCGTGCTGCAACATGAGAGAGGGAGGAGAGAGAAAAGTGGGTGGGGAGGAAGTTCCTTGAGAAGCTTCGCGCGCTTCTCGATAAAGTGCATAGTAAGCTTGTCCTCTTAATTAAATACATCTGATAGATGATTAATTACACTGTTAGAATTATTTTCTCAGTGAATAAAAGTTATAGTTGATGAAAATAATATTTTATTATTCATCAAATTATTTTATGATACAGTGATTTTATTTATCAGATAAAATCTTGAAAAATGAAAACTTCGTAAATTGTGTCCAGCCTCGGGTTTAGTAAGATCCCTCGTCGACGTGTCCACAGTCCAAAGTTTATCAATCTTTGGAAAATATTTTGTTTTCCTGACTCAACTCAGTGGGCACGCAAAACGAATAATATATTAAAATATTCAACATTTCCAGAAAATTTCACAAAAATTCCTAAAAATCATAAATATTATAAAATTATTATTTATAATGAAATAAATAATTTTTGGGATGTTTCAAAACACATGAATGCAAAATACATTAAGGATGTAAACACATGAAATTAAAACACTAGGGATCTGACTTCACTTGATTCAATAATCTATCATAAACAATACAGTAGTTTTAGGACCTTCATTCTAATTAATTTCTAATCATTCAATTGATGGGGAGAATCTTGTAATTAATTAAAACTTAATTCCTTTGTCTAAACCTTAACTCTTAAAGGCATGACCTTTACTCTATGGATTCTCATGGAAAATACCACAATTCTCCCACACAACTTATAACCTCAATTCCTAGATGATTATAAATCATGACACTTATTATTTATGATTTAGGTCATATGCAAACCTTCCAATTCTACATACACCTCACTAGATCAAGTTATGAGTGGCCAATTCATAAAAGCATTAAGAATCATAATAAGCACTCAAATTGAATAAAAAGGAAATTAATTAAAATTCCAATTTTAACACATGTCAATTGAATCAAGTTACGTCTTCACCCTAGAAACACACAAATTTAACTACACATGACAAAAGATAAGAAGAAATAGGAAGAATAAAATAAAAATATATATAGAGCTCAACCTTCCATAAAAAAAATATTAACAAGTAGGCGGTAAACCTGCCATGGTAAAAAAAAAATATTAACAAGTAGGCGGTATAAACCTGCCATTAAATATTAACAAAGATGTGGTATAAACCAGAGACCAAATAAATATTAACAAATGTGTGGTATAAACCAACCACCAAATAAAAATTAACAACGGTGTGGTATAAACTATCCACTAAATAAATATTAACACGTAATAAATAAATATTAACAAGGGTGTGGTATGAACTAACCACCGAATAAGTTAATAAACTGATAAATTAAAAAGTTAGTAAGCATGTAAATTAAAATGTTAGTAAGCAGATAAATTAAAATGTTAGAAGCAAGTAAAGTAAAAAGTTAGATAGCTAATAAAGTAAAAAGTTAGATAGTTAATAAGTTAGTAAGCAAGAAAATTAAAAGGTTAGTAGGTTAGTAAGTTAGAAAGTTAGAAATAAAAAACAAAAAATAAAGTGCAGAAAGTAAATTTAAAATATGAAAATCGGAGAATCGGCAGAGTTGATTTTTTGCTCCGATGAGAGAGAAGAGAAGAAGAAAGATTATTTCATTAATGATTAAAGATTACAAAGGCATAAGGGAGAGTTTCTCTAACTAAGTTTGTACGTTAGTAAGTACAAAGAAAAAAAATTAAAAGAGTAGAATATATATATATATATATATATATATATATATATATATATACATATATATGTACAAGATCCACAAAAAAATATAAATATATATATACAAAATATTTATACCATAAATTTATTCTTCAAATCAAGTCCCTGACAACGACGCCAAAAACTTGATGAGGATTAAAAGTTAAAAACCCAAGTGCAGGTTGTTTCAAGTAATAAAATCTCGGGAGTCCGAGGTCGATCCACGGGGAATTGATGAAGAAACTTGGTCACAAATAAAAAAGACTCACTTGAGTTAGGAGATCAACTCTTGGCAAATAAAATAAGGATAAGATTAATTCTTTTTATAACTCAATTAGAATCCACACATAATTGAGGTTCCAATCGAAAAATACAACGTTCAAAGTTCATTAAAAGTTATATACGTAATTATATTATGATTCCTTTAATAATCTATTAACACCACCACTCATAAATGGGATCAAGCATTCATTGTGCCAAAATCTTGTCTATAACAAATCAAGATCTTTACTTTACAAGGAGGGTTTCTAAATTGATTGAAAACAGAATACAACACATATAATGACCACTTGAAAATATATCATTTAAGTACAAGAAAGAAATGAATCTAACCTTATTTCATTACCAAGAGCTTCACCTTTTCACCCAAGTAAAATGAAACTTAGTTACTCATAGACAAGAAGAAAGAAAAAGAGAAGAAGAAGAAGAAGAACATGACTCAATTTAGAACAAAGAAAAACTACAATAACACAATAGTATGATCTTGGCCTCTAGGATGAAGACCCCTAAATGATCTACCAATGGTGCCTTTTATAGAGGATTAGGGATACAAAATGACAAGGGGGCTGATTCATGGTGAGTGGATGAGTGAAAAATGAGTGAAAAATGCTAAATGACTTTTGATGAGTGGAAAATTATGGAGATTCTTTGTCTCTGAAATCATTCAATTCTGAAGTCATTGAATACGTCATTTTTTCACCAAGTAGTCTTTATAAAAGTTGTAGATATGGATATTAACTATTGTCTGGTAAAATTTTAGCTCCAAATACTAACTATAACCCGATATATGGTCTAATTACTGAATACTATTTAGGCCTAATTTTAGTTCCTCTATTCTGACTTCAAATCCAAATATGACCTAGTAGACCTCAGAATCTGAAAAAGTATTCAACATGAAAGTTGTAGATTTGGGTCTTAACTATCAATTATAAAAATAGCAGCCCATTTGACATCCTATAGCCCGAGCTATGTCATGAACAATACGAATAGGTCAAGCTATCAGGATCAACACCCTAGTTCTTGCTTCAACTCCAATTTGAGTTATCTAAACGTATAATTTGGCCTTTGAGGTTTTCATGAAAGTTGTAGGGAATTGTCTTAAATTTCTTATAAAACTAGAATCACATCAATCAGATATTTGCAACTCAAGTTATAGCTATTTTACTAAACATTGTCAAAGAGATAAATTAAGGCTAATTCATGCAATAATTCCTTCAATGATCCAATTAAGCTCAATATCATAGAATGTGACAAAACTAACATAATTAAGCCTAATTGAACCTTAAAAAGCCCAATAAAAGGATTATAAAATGTATAAAATATATTATTATCAAGTATCAGTAAACATATTTACTTAATTGCTAAGTTTAATTTAACTTAGAACAGAGTAATGAAGCTTAACTGATAAATAGCAATATATAAAAAATTATGAAAAAATAGATCCAAGGACTAAGTTGAGTCCTAAAATTTTTCATAACACTTATAGATACTTGAAAACTCAGCTTTGGAAGATTAAAGTGTATGTAACAGATACAAAAGTTTCAGCACAATTATTTTATCCATTCTTTTTGCCATTCGACTGCCATTCACATTTCCATCTTTCTACATAATTCTTGACTTTTCCTTTGTTGTTTTTGGCTTCTATTTGTATGAAAACAATAGCCCAAAACAGAGCACGACTTTTCCTTTTTTCACGCTCCACTATCCTTCTATCTTCCATCTTTATCTAAATTCTAATTTTATTTCTTTTCTTATTCTTTCTCCATTGCTTTACACGGTTGAGCAGCCCCAAAAGAGAAGAGAAATAACAAAGAAAAGAAGGAAGAAAAAAGTTGGTAGCCAAAGGAAGAAAAAAAGGAGAGGAATAAGGAAGAAGGAAAGAAGAACAAGAGAAGGAATCAAGCTCCAAGAAGCTAGGAAATTGAGGTAGGGGTTCTTGTCTTCAACTTATTCTACTTCCTCCATTAATTTTGGTTTAAATTGTGGTCTTTGAGCCTATATAAAGCTACGGCTAGAACAAGACAAAGAGAGGTGTCTCTTGATCTTTTGTGTTTTGTTCCTTACCTATATGTTATTCTTCTTCTTTTCCAAATTCTTGAAAGAAAAATTGTGATATTGGTTGGGTTCTTGAGCTATGTGGTGCACGACCAAGCTAAGAACAAAACAAAATTTTGTTGGTTTTATGCTCTTGTTTCTTAATTCTAGTTGATGAAATTATCAAAATTTGTTAAATGGGAAAGCTTGGGTCATGACTTAACCTTGGTTTAGGTTAAAAACCTTATTTGTTTACTTCATAAATTATTAATAATTAGATGACTATATGTTAAATATTTAATTATTGTGATTAATTATGCTTGTTAATGACCATTTGAGATAAAATTCTTGTGTTGGCCATGTAGGCTGAATTCAAAGAGATATGGATATCTCTATATTGCATACAATGTGTAAGTGCTTGAATTGGGCTTAAATTAGTGTTTGCATGGAAACTTCTTGAATAATTGACCGTGTATCAAATGAGAGTGTTTATGCTCATTTTGAGTTTAATTGATGATTGGAAGTATTTGGAATTGTGCACTTGTTGAGAATTAATGGAATGTGATGAATGAAATAGAATTGTGCACTTGTAGTGTAATAGAAGTTATATTTCTCCTTGACAAATCAAGTTGAGCTAAGAAATTATATTTCTCCCTTAATTCTATAAAGTTGAGCTAGAATGTGATTTATATTTGTGGTTAATTAAATAGTGCTCATGGTATTTGAATTTGAATTGTACATGAGAATTTTGGACATTTATCCTTGAATGGTAAGGAAAATAGTCTTGATATGCTTTGCCTACTCAGTACCCTTTTTTATGTGAATTGTTTATTCATTTCATTATAGTGGATTTTGGAGTTGGTCTTGTATGAGGGAATTGTAACGTCCCGAGATTGCCTGCAGAATTGATGAATGTCCCCACAAACCAATACGAGTCTTTTTAGCATGCTTTGTCCTCACTCACACGCATCCTAGGAAACTTCCTAGGAGGTCACCCATCCCACAAATGCTCCAAGTCAAACACGCTTAACTATGGAGTACTTATGTTCTTGGCTCCCGAAAAGAAGATGCATCTTGTTGATATGCGTGGTGCTAATTAATTCCTTTAAGCTATTCTCAACTATGCAGTCCCATACCTGCACAGTCTCTGGATCCCTCTCATTTCAGTATGTATTCAGTTCATTCATGTATCCCTCCGCCTATAAGCCTAACAGGAGCTGCTCCTTATCCGTGCTTTATCTTTTGCACCGGAGACCACTCCTCACCCTCGTTGGCCTCGGGTGTCACAAGAATGATATCCAAAATTCCATTAGAATCATGGAGATGATCCTCCGTGAGGAAAGGGACCCTATATTCCTGAAAATTCCTTATTATGTTTCCTCATTGATATTTCCCTTATAGGGTACTAGTGGTAGTGTGAGGCCCTAATTCACTCCCAGCCATGAGTATATAGAACCCTAGCTATATGAGGTGACTCTTGCCTATTATGGTACATGTGATATGGGTTTTATGGAAATAAGCGGATATTATGAGTATATAGATCCCGAGCTATATGAGATGACTCTTTCTTATTATAGTACATGTGATATAGGTTCTGTGGAAATGAACACTGAGATGAATTTGAATTTGAATTTGAATGTCATGTTATGACTTAGTTATGTTATAAAGACCATTAATTGAATTTGAGATTATGGTTTTTGTTTAAGAATTCTTTCTGAAAGTATTTGTGGATATAAATTGTGTTGTTATTAATAAATGCTTTTGGAAACTGTTAATAATTGGAATTCTGTTTCGGGAAGAGGAAGGACCCAATGTCCTAAGAAACTCACATGTAAAAACAGGTACATCCAAATACCAAAGAAACAAAATTTCACCAACATACTCACCTTTCCCTGAACCAGGAGACTGTGTTGTCTCCTTGTCTTGCAACCAGTAGACTCTCCCCTTTCTGACATCTGACTTTGCTTTCTTCTTTTGAGGACAATTCCTTATAAACTGGTCTGACTTGCCACAAGTGAAACATGCTTCCTGGTCAGCTACACAAGCCTTATCTCCATAAGTTCTACCACACTTGGCACATCTTTGTCCACGGTCATCAATATGAATCTGCTTTCCTTTGTCCTTCTGATCTCTAGATTGTGGAGCGCTCCTCTCGGATCTATCATCAGTACTCATCATTTGTAGTAATCTTATGATTGATACTCTTGCTGTGGCCTAAAACTAATGGGTTCTACCACTCTACACTTATTCACTAAAGTAGGGTAATCTCGAATCTCAAAAGGCTTCACTATCCTCTTCATACAATCTCTCAAACTAGTTTCAAACTTCATACACTTCCAACTATCACTCAGGTTGTATGTAAGGTAAGATGAGAGCTTAGACAACTCCTTCAATCTAGCCACGTATTGTCCAACTGTCATGTTCCCTTGTTCCAGCTGCCAAAACTCTATCTCTTTATCCTCTTGTACATTTTGTGAAAAGTATTTCTCAAAAACGACAATCATAAATACCTCCTATGTAATCTGAGTTCCTGCCACTTCCATCATCCTCCTTGCACCAGTCTAGTAGTGCTTAGCATCTCCCTTTAACATGTATGTAGCAAAAGACATCTTCTAGTCTTCTGTACATCTTATCACCACAAAAATTTTCTCCAACTCTATTATCCACTCCTTGGCCCTCATAGAATCATACTCCCCTCGGAAGGATGGAGGACTAACCTTCTGGAACTCTGAAAGATCATGAAAATCCTGGTTCCTTTCCACTTGTACCACTTATACTGGCTGAGGTTACGTCGGTTATGTAGGTTAATTGTTCCCCATTTGCTCAAATATCCTAGCAGTTGCAACTATCTGCTCCCTCATCGTATTGACAGTTACAGTCATTTTTTCTCTCATCGCATTGGCCATTGCCATCACGGCCTCGGTCATATTCGGACCTTCACTAGCGGAGTTCCTTGTTTCATGGTTTCTCCTTTAATAGTGCCATAGTTTCTTGTCTACACAGAACAATACATATTGAGTTAATCAGTCTCAATATCATGTAATCGTGTAACAATAACTAATAACAATCGAACCTAAGGCAAGTCATGCAATTCTATTCAAACATCTCAAACAAGAGACAAAGAAATGCATAACACATAAAGGAACTCCTAAACATGCCTAAGCATAATCAATCCATACCCTGGCTCAACAGGATGAGCTATTCTAATATTATAATGTAACATCTCAAATTTAATAACAACAGTATAATCTATATTAGACCACAATAATTAGATCCAAACATGCTACTAAAAACTACTAAGCATTTTTCAATATAACAGAACCATATAAATAAAAAATATGAGCCACGAGCGAAAGATTATATACATAACATTTGTATTTCTCATAAATACAAAAAAAATATGTATAAAGCTACAAACTAGGCCTCGCAAGGCATATAAGATACATATTTCAAAAAGAAACTACAAATGAAAGCTAAACTAAACTCTCCAAGCTCCTGCCTACACTTCACTTTCCATAAGTCTTCTTCCCTAGAATCATTATAGAAACACACACGTGGGGTGATAATCACATATTCTTAGTAGATTCACAATAAAACATGCCATCATAATCATTCCAACTATTTTAGGGAAAAACATTAATTAAAAATACAAATATCTCTAGAAAGGTGGAAAAAGCCAAAACATCTTCCTTTCTCTTCCCGAAATAGAAGCTCATTTTATAAGTATGTATAGAAAACTCATTTCCACATACACAATTCACAAATCACCATCTCAAAGATAAGCAATTGCCCATACAATTGCCATGTCATGAATATGTTATGATTAGCAACCGCCTATACAATTGCCATGTTATGCCAAATTATGTCTTATGTTCATGCCTATGTAATAACCTAAAAAAGAATGTGGTTAATGTCATGATTCCTCAGACTTAGCGAAGGACCTCATTCTCAGTCACTCTAGAAATGTTATGAGCCTTGAGCGGAGCAAAGGAACTCGGTTCCATAAACCTTGAACAAGCACTGGAACCTAGTTCCAAAGTCTTCTCTCCGGGTAGTGACCTCATCAACTACGCGGTCTTCAATAAGGATCACTATGATAGGGAGAGTTGATTACATTCCTATTCAAAATCATATATGATCACCAACAGTGAGGACCTCATCTTTATCAACATAGTTATGAAAAATAATAATGCCAATTACTACAATAACTAGCATGCCACTTTGTTTCCATTCATAACCACAACTGTGAAATATAAAGATTTCAATCACTACAATAGATAGCATATCAATTAATTTACATTCATCATCTCAAGTATGAACAACAACGATGCAAAATTCCACAATAATTAACATACCAATTGATTTACATTCACCACATAAACACTTCATTAAATACCCCTATTAGAGTCTCATCACTCATTAAGATGCATATAATGAAGAATTACACAAGTTAGGAACTCCAAATTCCCAAGATAAAAATCTTAGAAGTTTCTGTGTTTGGTGCCCACTTTCCCAATGCCTAGGCAATCAACAGCAGAAACACTCCTTTGTTTCTTCTGTTATTAAGTGTCCAAAACATGAGCGATTAATTGCTGACCTCCAGATCCTTCTGGCCTTGGGCGCTTAGGCCCTCACAACATGGGTGATTAAGTGCCTTGCATGTAGAAGCCTTATGGCCTTCAATGATTAAGCGGCCAAAAATTCACTTGGAACTTCACACACTATTCCATTGGCTTCTTAACCTGATTTTAACTTCCAAAATCAGGTTCTAAGAGTTCCAAAACACCAACAACATCCCATTAACATGTTATACTCCTTGAAAAATTAATTCAACTTATCAAACTATAGATTTATGATCATTTATAACAAGAAAAACCCATTCACCAGCTTGCTGATCAAGGAGGCTTATGGAAATCTACCAAGCTAAAACAAACAACCATACCTCTAACAAGTTGAAAACACTCAAACATAACTCTTGGAACCAAGAATCATGCCAAGAACATACTTTTGTTCATCAAACCCCTTTCCCTCTACTCATGTAACCTAACATCACACAAGCAGAAACAAAAGAGAAAGATGAAAAGAAAACTCCCCATACCTCTATTGTCTACAGAGAAATGAACTCAAGAGCTCCTCTCCACCTCTTCCTTCTTCTTCTACTTCTCTTCCTTTGTTTTTTGCTCCTCCTCCTTTGTCTTATTTCTTTCCTTTTCCTTTATGCTTCTCTGCTTGCAGCCGTGTGAGAGTGAGAGAGAAATTTGAGAAATATCTCATAAGTAAGAAAGTCAAGGGCAGAAAAATGGAGGAAATGTGAGACTTTTGGCCTCTTTGTAACTCAATTGAAACTCTCAATCTGTTAAGAACACTTAGATTTCACCAAACCAAGTTTCCTAACTTCCAACAAGATTAAAATAAATGCTAAGATTCATAAAAAATCTTGTTTCACCATTTTCAATTTTTTGTTATTTTCTACTACTCAATTCGGCATTAAAACACACAATCAGTATGCTCAAAAATATCAAACTAACTCCAATTTACCTCAAATTTAGCCTACATCATCTTCTGACTTCTACACATTTGTGACCTATAAATAAAATTTTCACATTTATTTATACTAACTAAGAAATTTAAGCCAATTCCAGGGCTAATAACAACTATTTTTCACACATAGTGTTATAGTAAAGTGACTAAATGTGCTTAGAAGGCTACCAAATTTAACAAACATGTTAAGCAATTATTAGGCTACCTTTGTAACTATATACAAGTCTAACATGTTCGAAACAATGTTACATTTCTCCCCTCCTTTATAAAATTTTGTTCCCAAAATTTGGTTTACCTAATGTAAGATGTCCTAAGCCTTTCACATGTAAAAACAAGTGCATCCAAATACCAAAGAAACAAAATTTCACCAACATACTCACCTGTCCCTGAACTAGAAGACTGTGTTGTCTCCTTGCCTTGCAACCAATAGACTCTCCGTGGTCTAACATCTGACTTTGCCTCCTTTCTTTGAGGATAATTCCTTGCAAAGTGGCCTGACTTGCCACAAGTGAAGCATGCTTCTTGGTCAGCTACATAAGCCTTATCTCCACGAGTTCTACCACACTTGGCACATCTTTGTCCATGGTCTTCTATCTAAATTTTCTTTCCCTTGTCCTTTTGAACTTTGGATTGTGGAGCACTCCTCTCAGATCTATCATCAATTCTCTTCCATTTGTAGTAGTCTTGTGATCGATGCTCTTGCTATGGCCTAAAACTAAGGGGTTCTACCACTCTGCACTTATTGACTAAGGTAGGGTAATTCTAAATCTCAAAAGGCTTCACTATCCTCTTCATACTATCTCAGAAACTAGTTTTAAACTTTACACACTTCCAACTATCACTCGGGTTATATCTAAGGTAAGATGAGAACTTAGACAACTCCTTAAACCTTGTCACGTATTGTCCAACCGTCATGTTCCCTTGCTTTAGCTGCAAAAACTTCATATCTCTATCCTCTTGTACATTTTGCGAAAAGTATTTCTCCAAAAAGGCAATCTTAAATACCTCCCATGTAATCTGAGTTCCTACGACTTCCATCCTCCTCCTTGCACTAGTCCACTAGTGCTTAGCATCTCCCTTTAACATGTATGCAGCAAAAGACATTTTCTTGTCCTCTATGCATCTCATAATTGTAAAATTTTTCTCCAACTCTGTTATCCACTCCTCGGCCCTCGCTGGATCATACTCCCCTTGGAAAGATAGAAGACTAGCCTTCCAAAACTTTGAAAGATCATGAAAATCCTGGCTCCTTTCCACATGTACCACTTGTGCTGGCTGAGGTTGCGTTAGTTGTGTAGGTTGATTATTCCCCATTTGCTCAAACATCCTAGCAGTTACTGCTGCTTGCTCCCTCATCGCATTGACAAGTCCAGTAGTTTGTTCTCTTATCGCATTGGCCATTACCATCACGGCCTCAGCCATATTCGGACCTTCACTAGCGGAGTTCTTTATTTTCACAGGTTCTCCTTTGTGGTGTCAAAGTTTTCTATCCATACAGAACAATACATATTGAGTTAAACAGTCTCAATACCATATAACCGTGTAATAGTAACTAATAGCAATCCAGCCTAAGACAAGTCATGCAATTCTATTCAATCATCTCAAACAAGAGACAAATAAATGCATAACACATAAAGGAACTCGTAAACATGCCTACGCATAATCAGTCCATACCCTAGATCAATAGGATGAACTACTCTAACGCAATAATGTAACATCCCAAAGTTAATAATAATAGTATAATCTATATTATACCGTAGTAAGTAGATCAAGACATGCTACTAAACATTACTAAGCATTTTCCAATACAACAAAACCATATAAATAGAAAATATGAGCCACGAATAAAAGATTATATACATAATGTCTGTATTTCTCATAAATACAAAAAATATGTACAAAGCTACAAACAAGGCCTCTCAATGCACATAAGATACATGTTTTAAAAAGAAACTGCTAATGAAAGCTAAACTAAGCTCTCCAAGCTCTTACCTACACTTCACATTCCATAAGTCTTCTTCCCTGGAATTATTATAGAAATACACACATGGGGTGGGAATCACATATTCTCAGTAGATTCACAATAAAACATGCCGTCACAATCATTTTAGCTATTTCGGGGAAAACATTAATTAAAAACATAAATATCTCTAGAAAGGTGGCAAAATCCAAAACATCTTCCTTTCTTTTCCTGAGGTAGAACCTTATTTTATAAGTATATATAGAAAACTCATTTCCACATACATAATTCACAAATCACCATCTCAAAGATAAGTAACTGCCCATACAGTTGTCATGTCATGAATATGTTATGATTAGCAACCGCCCATACAATTGTCATGCTATGCCAAATTATGTCTTATGTTCATGCCTATGCAATAGCCTAAAAATGAATATGGTTAATGTCATCATTCCTCAAACTTAGCAAAGGACCTCATCCTCAGCAACTCAAGAAATGTTATGAGCCTTAAATAGAGTGAAGGAAGCCAGTTCCATAAGCCTAAAACAAGCCCTAGAACCCAGTTCCTGAAGTCTTCTCTCCGTGTAGTGACCTCATCAACTACGCAGTCTTCAATAAAGATCACTATGATAAGGAGGGTTGGTTACCTTCCCGTTCAAAATCATATATGATCACCAACAATGAGGACCTCATCCTTATCGACATAGTTATGAAAAATAGTGATGTCAATTGTAACACCCTTAAAAGCATGTTAGCCTTGTAAATGGGTTACAAAGATAGTCTAATACTTACTTGACATGTTAGTTCAATTTTGTGATAAACTGAGTTAGTTTAGGCACTTTGTTGTAATATAGAAGTTGAAAAGTAGCCTAAAATGACTTAGAAAATAGCTTTAAAGGCTAAGTTGAGGAAAACAAGTATGGATAACTTGTTTCTAAGTCACAAATGAGCTATGTAACATGCAGTTAAATTTTGAGCATAATCAGAGTTAATTTGATATTTTTAAGCATACTAGTTATGTGTTTTAATATCGATTGACCAACAGCAGATATGGAAAAATAGGATAAAGGTAAAACAACAATTTAGATGAATCCTAGTATTTATTCTAAAGTTGTTGGAAGTTGAAAAACTTGAATAGTGTGATTCAAGTGTCCTTAGCTGATATAAGTTTCAGCACAGAAACTTAAGATACAATTTTTCCTTCTTATTCCTCTCCTATTCTCTCAGCTGAGAACAAAATGAAACAGAAAAAGAAAGAAACGAGGGAGAACGAGAAAAAGGAGAAGAAATAAAGGAAGGGAAAAGGAAGAGAAGAAGAAAGACCAAAGACAAGGATCAAGAGCAAAATCAAGAGGCTTGAAGATTTATCATCACATGAGTAAGGGGATTTCTATTCATTTTTTCCTATTTGTTCTTTTTGAATAGGGTTAGGGACTTTGAATGGAAAAAGGGATTTGGAGAGTCGAATCCTAGTTATTAGCTTGATTCTTGATTCCAAGGATTAAGTTAAGCTAGTTTTGTTAGCCATGGCAACCATTACCCAAGAGGGGGGGTGAATTGGGTGATGCCTAGTTTTAATGCAACTTTGACAAATTATGCATTTTGAATAACTCAATTAATAAATGCAGTGGAATAAGTCTAACAAATGTACAACTATTGAGGATTACTCAAATACAACTTGGGATATATGATGAACTAAGTGAATAAGCTAGATATCAAGTTGTAACAATCAAAACATCAAGATATGCAATAGATAAATATATTCTACCAAATACTGAATTTAAAGAGTGTAGGGAAGAGAGAATCAAACTCAAGAATTTATCCTGGTTCAGCCACCAACCACTTGTGGCCTACATCCAGTCCTCAAGCTTAACTTGAGATTTTCTTCACTATCTCCTAGACTTTATGGGTGCTAGAAAAACCTTTGTACATGCAAGAGCACTCCTCACACCTTGGGATACCTCACCCTTGTGCTAAAGCCTCCAATTCTTCAAGCTTCACAGGTGCTTGATGACCTTTACAATGAAGAGCACTCACAACACCTTTGGGATACCTCACCCTTTGTGTTTGAGTCTCACTACAAGGGATACCTCACCCTTTTCACTTTTAAGGGATACCTCACCCTCTTACAATGATTTCAAGGTGACTAGAAAGAATATAAACTCTCTTGAAGAGTAGATATACAACTTGAAGAACAAAGTATAGATGATAGAAAACTCTCTCAAGAGTGGATAATACAAGTTGAAGCTCTATGGGTATCAAGGATTTACACACTTAGCTCAAAACAAAGATTTGGAGAAAAAGATGATGAATTTCATTTTCAATGTTCAAGGGTAATTTTTAGAATGTTCTCCAACTTGTTTTTGATGCCCAAACACTTTTATTTATAGCCCAATGAGTTTTAGAGCCGTTGGAGGGGTTTAGAAATGATTTTCTATGAAAACTAGCCGTTTATAGCCGTTAGAAACGTTCCTGGGCACTTTGTAATCGATTACAAGCTTCATGTAATCGATTACAAGCTTTCTGGGCACTTTGTAATCGATTACATATTCTCAGGTAATCGATTACACGGCTTATCAACGTTAATCGATTACATGACTTGTGTAATCGATTACACCATTTCTGGTTTTCAAAACCGACTTTAAAAGGTCATAAATTCTTCATTTCTTATCCAATTAAAGCAAATGACCATTCATTGGAAAGCTCTTTGAGTCTAATTTCATATGAAAGAAGTTTAATAACAAAACTCAAAGTATTTTGAAAGATATGATCAAAATAGTAACCAAAGGTCATATTTTCAAAACTCAAACTTTAATTGGTCATAAATTTTTCGTTTCTTATCCATTTAAAGAAAATGACTAGTCATTGGAAAGATCTTTGAGTCTATTTTCAAATGAGATAAGTTTCAAAGTAAAACTCAAAGTATTTTGAAAGTTATAATCAAAAGAGTAAGTATATGTCAGTTTTACAAAACACAAACTTGACTATTTTTCATAGATTTGAAATACCACCAATACTAGCTTTCCAAAAATAGTTTGTTGGGCATTTAAACATTTTAGAAACACTTATAAATATGTTTAAAACTTGTTTGAGCTTAGTGTGATTCCTTTTTACCTTTACACAAGATCTAAGTCCTATAAGCTAAGCTTGAAGATGTTGGACTAGATCTTTTACCACCATCATTTCTTGATGTAATCCAAGCTTCCAAAGAAAATCTTCTCTTCAAAACTTGCAAATGCTTGGAACATCTTTTCATTTTCATTCTCCTTAAGTTGAGCATAGTTGTGATCTTTTGCTTTCTTGTTGCAATGCTCACTCTTGGTACTTGAACTATCCTACAAAATATTGCTCACTTAACCAAACATAGTTAGTCCAAATTCATAGCTCAATATCTTCATATGCATGATTCATAAATGTATAACTCTAGTTAGTCTAACATGCATACAAGACTTTCATAGACATATCCAATATTAATTCATTTATAACTCATATAACATATTATTGGATATATTATATGATGAATGTTACATATATCTTATTGCATGATTATTAAGTGAAATATAATTAGATAAAGTACATAATCATGCATGATATAATATTTCTCATTAAACACATTTATGTAACATGATCAATATTCTTTTGTGATTGTTATCTATAAAGCACAAGTATAAAGCATAAGCATCATTCTTTTTGTTTTGTATTTGTCATCATCAAAACTTAACATATTAAATCATTGGGGCAAACCTATTTCCACAATCTCCCCCTTTTTGATGATGACAAATCACTAAAGAAAAATATGTTGAGCAATATAGAAGAATAAATATTCATGTAAGCATATCAAATAATTAAGCACAAGAACATATTTTTCTTTCCAATTTTCTCTCCCCCTATTTGACATCAACAAAAAGGCTTAGGAAGGAAAGATAATAATTTTCTCTCCCCTTATAGATAAAACTCATGTCAAAAAAGGGTAGGATCATCAAAACCATAAACTTCTTCAAGTTATTCAACTCATCACTATCTCTCCTTATTTAATTATATACCTAATTCAAGAAAGGAGAGATGAAATAAGTATGCTTTCAAGATATAAAAGATTATTCATGCAATACTTGTCATATTTTGGTATTTCAACATTTAGCATATGATAGCAATAAGCTTAAGAAATTATGTCTAACATATAATATCTTGCATACCACATCATAAATAAGTACCACTTGATATCACTTAATAGGAGATACAAATTATTCATGTAAGATCATGGAATTAAGGTTTTCAAATAAAAGATCATACAACTTGTCACATATCAAGCATTTCTTAATGAAAAAAATCAAAAGATATGAAGTTTAAGAATGTTTACCTTCTTTCATTGATATAGGAAAAGAGAATGAACGATGATCTTTGTTGACATGTTGATAGTATTAACAATAAAACACTTCATGTCAAGTAAGGATGTAAGCCAAGAGATATAAGCAATAATCTAATAGCTAGGCTCCCCCTCACAATATGCATGTTATCAAAATATCAAATATAATGGTTCAACATAGTTATGCATATGTTCTTAGTCAACAAGGATATGGAAGAATGATATGTAAGATAAGTTCCCCCTTATTGAAGCACAAGATAGATAAAGGAAAATATGCATATCAAGATCATATAAGCACATTACTATAAAGAAAAGCAAGGCATAGATGCATATTCTTAATCCCTCAAACAAAATCATTTAAAAAAAAACTTCTCCCCCTTTCAAAAAGAATTTTATAATAACACATTACATTTTCAAAAGCATTTTAGAATGTACACATGCCAATCAACAACAAGAAATCTCTTATTGTAGTGAAGGAATTGAAAAACCATGGAACTATAATTTTTGAATATTTATAATTCATTTCAAGATATACTTCATAAAAAAAAACATTGAAGTTCAAATACAAGTTCAAGACACAAAATGAATCATTTACTTCTTGTTTTCAAAGTATGAACATATCAAGCAATTTCAAACAAAAGATGTAACACCCTCCAAATTGCTGCATGAACGTGAGTTTCCAAGGAAATTTTTGACGAAAAACGACATAACAAAATTCGGTAAGATGGGAGAACATCATTTCCCCAAGAATGGTTAAAATCAAGTGTTGTCGGATGAGAGACTCGTCGAATGGTGATTCTCAAAACGAAAATGAAAGGTCATTTGTCGATGAACTTGAAAAGATCAACAAATATCCTAATTCGTCGGACAGATGTTGATGTTGGAGAAATCTTCCAATTGTCGAATCGACGAAATATTATATGGTCAGAAGATCAAATTCGACGGATTTTGACATTAGAGAAGTTTTTCTCCTGAAATCGAATTTTACTCGACGGTCGTTAGCACCATAACTCGACGAACCTTATCATTCAAATTGACGGACATTGGTATCCCCACTCGACGAAATTGACATTCTAACTCAACGAGACATGAGCATCCTCACTCGACGAATATTGACATTTTCACTTAACTGATACTAGCATCCTCACTCGACAAATTTTAACTTGGTACCAAATAGTAAGAAGATTAAATTCGACGTATTTGGATAGAAGTCCAAATTCGATGGATATGACATTGTCTTAAAAGATCCTATTTCGACGAATATAAACATCTTCATTTTGACTTGTGAAATCGTCCAACAAGATTTAGGGAAAAGGAGAACCATATTGTTCTTGATGATTCTTTGCTAACATAATGTTCATCGCTTTGTCGAACCTGAGGACTTCTCCCATGTTTTGAATAGATGGTTTTCTGTCGGAAAGATGGTCTTGGTCTAATAGATGGTCTTTGTCGGAAGAGGCACCATAATAGCCAAAATCTTTGATGTCGATTTAAGAATTGAGAATCAATTTCATCCATCTTGAGGTATTTTGGGTTTTGTCGAACTACCGATTGATGTTGTCGGAAAATGCTCAAGGTGTCTGATTCAACTCACCATTTAACTTATGCTTGCATTCAAGAATTAAATCGACGGAATCAAAATGTTAGGAAAATTTCTTCAAGTGTTTGGATCTTGTCCAAATTACGTCGATGTCAAGACCTTCAAAAATCTTGGATTGTCGAATGAGTTACGTGAGATTGATCTTTTGGATCCCCGTAAGGCTTGAGAAAGACCGAGTCTATCGACAAGAGTATATTCATAAACCGCCGAGCTTTGTTTGTCGGAATAGGCTTGAAATGAAGTCAAGATCGACAAGAATCTATTCTCAAAAGAAATTGTCGAATTCGGTTTGTCGAAACAGTTTTGAAATGAAAACCATTTGGGAAAATGTTGAGGAACTTCTCGATTGGGATTTCGGTAATTTTGGTCTAATTAGAATTCCAATTTTGGTCGGTTGAGTATAATGGCAAATTAAACTATACCGGGTCAAAATAATTCATAGCAATAACAGCTATGCATTAAGCAACATATATTTATTAGTAAAATAGAATTATTTTACAGATAAATTCTAAAAATTAATAGATTCTTTTCTGTGCATTATAAAAATAATTTACATATTTGAGCAACTAATGAGCAAGTGAATTTACATATTTGAGCGAAGAGAATTGGTCACAAGCTCAAGAACAAAGATATTGTCATAACATGTCATTCCAAGCAAAATGTGTGCATATCTAACATGTTAGCATATATAAAAACACTTTTAAAGCATAATGCTAGAAAAGCACAATTTAAGACATGTTAAGGCATAAAACAAATACTACTTATCCAAATATCACATGATATTCAAATTAAAGCATAAGTAAGGATAAAAGATTGATATCACCAAAAGTATACTCTTTGAGTTTTTGTAGGTGACTCCAACTTCTATGCCTCAAGGCCCCTTGAGAATATTGTGGTTCTCCATGTCTTTCTTTTTATGTTTTTCATCACTTTTGGAGAACTTGGACCATTTTAAGTTTTCCCAACCTCAAGTAGCACGGTTGTTTTTCACTTTATTTGCATGCTTGAGCTACTGGTCACCCTACAACACAATTCAAAAAAATTTCTTTGGTATCCACCAATTTTGGATCCATAGGGGTTAGTCATTGATTATTAATCCATTATGCTTTTATAGATATCAAATTTTTCATAGTATGTAATTTGAGCATAACAAATGTAAACAATCAATTACCATTAAGCTCATAGCCAATAATATGCATACATTCATGATATACAAACAATTTTAAGTGAAAATGGTCATTCCAGCACTTAAAACCATTTTTAAAGCTTGTGTAATCGATTACCATGGGTGTGTAATCGATTACCAGCCCTCTGGAATCCATGTAACCGATTACATGTTTGGTGGGAGTTCTGGAGACGTTGTAATCGATTACATAGTATGTGTAATCGATTACATAGTATGTGTAATCGATTACACGCTCTCTGACTTTGCTTGGAACGCATGCGTAGCCTCTGAATCGATGAGGTCTTGTAATCAATTACAAGCTTGTCAATTCAGTTTTTGCACTTCAAACAGTAAGGGTCCGAACTCAAAGCTTTCAAATTAATTCCAAAACTTTCCAAAACAATTCCAAACATCATATAAGCTTAAAAACTGACCAGTTCTTGATCCAAAACTCATGTTTATACAAAAACTACAAATTATGCAGAAAATTGTAACTTTATGCAGCAAGAGTTATGATTTTTAGCAAGAGTTATGTTTTATCCAATATGCTAAGTTCTAAGATATTTTTATCAAATGTGCTATTTCAAACAAGAAGTGAACTTATCTAGCATATTATCACATGTAGAGATGTATAGAAAATTTAAAGTATAGAAAACATCCATAGTCATAGAATACCCTATTATCAAGAAATATGCAAGGTAGTGAGTAAATGGTGTAACAAGAATATAATCATGTGCTATATATAATATTCAAATTTTATCAAGTACATATGATTCTACCCTTTACCTAAGGCCTATAAGGAATATACCTCAAATTCATTGATTTTACAAGTGAATGTTCATGAGAGGTAAAAACTCTTGATACCTTGGCCTTATTGATCAAGGAAACTCTTTTCTTTACCCATTGCTTCTCTTTTGATGTTTTGAACTTTGCAAGTTCCACATTTTGTACTTGAGAAGCTTTGGTTGGAGTCATCTTCCTTCTTTGATCAAAACTTCTACCATTGGGCTTTGGAAGCATTCCCCTTGATGATTCCTTCTTTACTTGACCAATTTGTCCATCCTTTTGAGAAGTTTTCTACATAATTGAAACACTAGGAGGACTTTTTGGTACCCACTTCATCTTGGGTCCTTGACTATTAGTACTAGAGCATTTAAGATCTTTAGGAACCCATTTCATATTATTTCTCATATAAGAATTTCTTCTATAATTGCATAAATGAGAAATATGTCCTAGATGACCACAAAAATTACAAATAATTGAATTTAATGATGACTTGGTCCTTTGAAGATCATTTTTGGAAAACATAATCCTTTTGTTGTTTTTATATTCTATGTCATTTTTGCCACAAGCCTTACTTGAATTTTCATGTGAAATAACATCAATTGCATTCTTATTAACACACATGGATTGTAAGCAAATAGAATCATTAGCTTTGACAAATTCAAAAGATAAGTCCTCAACTTGATTTTTTAAATCAATGCATTTTTCACAAGTTGAGGTTTCATATTTCAAAGGCATTTCCTCATCAAGAAAAGCATATTCATTTTTCAAAATCTCAATTTCATTTTCAATGGAGGAAATGTTTTCCAAACAAGATAAATTTTTATTTTCTAAATTCAACAAACCATCATATAATTCATCATATGCACATTGTAGCTCATCATAGGAAGGATTATAATCTAGTTTAGCATTATTTACCTCAAAGTCCCTTTTAGCCACATATGAAGTAGTCTCCATTCCTAGCATACTTGGCTCTTTAAGGAAATCATCATCTTCCTCATTATTATCTTGCTTTGCCACCTCTTCAAATTGAGCATCATTTTGAGAATATTTTGCACAACAAGATTCCTTTAATGACTTTTCCTCTTCTTGCTCTCTATATACAACTTTATGCACAAAATTATTATTAGCAAGATAGATAGAATCAAGAGTATCCCATATATTTTTAGCACTAGAGCAATTCTTAATTTTAGCATAAGCATCATCATTTAAACCACTTCTCAATATTTGCATTGCTCTAATGTTCAATGAAAAGCATTTCTTATCATAGTCATTCCAATGTTGTTTTGATTTGCAAGTAAATCCATTAAGCACAATATCCCACAAATCAATATCAATAGATTGCATATAAATTTCTATTCTAGCTTTCTAATAAACGAAATTCACACCATCAAAGAATGGTGGTTTACTAATTTCAAAACCATTCATTTTGAAAAGCTTTTAATGGTTGCCAAACAAACAAGGATCTTTAACTCCAAGCGGTTAAGCTTTTACCAGAGCACGAAGCTCTGATACCACTTGTTAGCCATGGCAACCATTACCCAAGAGGGGGGGTGAATTGGGTGATGCCTAGTTTTAATGCAACTTTGACAAATTATGCATTTTGAATAACTCAATTAATAAATGCAGCGGAATAAGTCTAATAAATGTACAACTATTGAGGATTACTCAAATACAACTTGGGATATATGATGAACTAAGTGAATAAGCTAGATATCAAGTTGTAACAATCAAAACATCAAGATATGCAATAGATAAATATATTCTACCAAATACTGAATTTAAAGAGTGTAGGGAAGAGAGAATTAAATTCAAGAATTTATCCTGGTTTAGCCACCAACCACTTGTGGCCTACATCCAGTCCTCAAGCTTAACTTGAGATTTTCTTCACTATCTCCTAGACTTTATGGGTGCTAGAAAAACCTTTGTACATGCAAGAGCACTCCTCACACCTTGGGATACCTCACCCTTGTGCTAGAGCCTCCAATTCTTCAAGCTTCACAGGTGCTTGATGACCTTTACAATGAAGAGCACTTACAACACCTTTGGGATACCTCACCCTTTGTGTTTGAGTCTCACTACAAGGGATACCTCACCCTTTTCTCTTTTGAAGGATACCTCACCCTCTTACAATGATTTCAAGGTGACTAGAAAGAATATAAACTCTCTTGAAGAGTAGATATACAACTTGAAGAACAAAGTATAGATGATAGAAAACTCTCTCAAGAATGGATAATACAAGTTGAAGCTCTATGGGTATCAAGGATTTACACACTTAGCTCAAAACAAAGATTTGGAGAAAAAGATGATGAATTTCGTTTTCAATGTTAAAGGGTAATTTTCAGAATGTTCTCCAACTTGTTTTTGATGCCCAAACACTTTTATTTATAGCCCAATGAGTTTTAGAGCCGTTGGAGGGGTTTAGAAATGATTTTCTATGAAAACTAGCCGTTTATAGCCGTTAGAAACGTTCTGGCACTTTGTAATCGATTACAAGCTTCATGTAATCGATTACAAAGCTTTCTGGCACTTTGTAATCGATTACAAGCTTCATGTAATCGATTACAAGCTTGGGCACTTTGTAATCGATTACATACTCGTGTAATCGATTACACGGCTTCTGTCAACGTTGTAATCGATTACATGACTTGTGTAATCGATTACACCATTTCTGGTTTTCAAAACCGACTTTAAAAGGTCATAACTTGTTCATTTCTTATCCAATTAAAGCAAATGACCATTCATTGGAAAGCTCTTTGAGTCTACTTTCATATGAAAGAAGTTTCATAACAAAACTCAAAGTAGTTTGAAAGATATGATCAAAATAGTAACCAAAGGTCATATTTTCAAAACTCAAACTTTAATTGGTCATAAATTTTTCGTTTCTTATCCATTTAAAGAAAATGACTAGTCATTGGAAAGATCTTTGAGTCTATTTTCAAATGAGATAAGTTTCAAAGTAAAACTCAAAGTATTTTAAAAGTTATGATCAAAAGAGTAAGTATATGTCAGTTTTACAAAACACAAACTTGACTATTTTTCATAGATTTGAAATACCACCAATACTAGCTTTCCAAAAATAGTTTGTTGGGCATTTAAATATTTTAGAAACACTTATAAATATGTTTAAAACTTGTTTGAGCTTAGTGTGATTCCTTTTTACCTTTACACAAGATCTAAGTCCTATAAGCTAAGCTTGAAGATGTTGGACTAGATCTTTTACCACCATCACTTCTTGATGTAATCCAAGCTTCCAAAGAAAATATTCTCTTCAAAACTTGCAAATGCTTGGAACATCTTTTCATTTTCATTCTCCTTGAGTTGAGCATAGTTGTGATCTTTTGCTTTCTTGTTGCAATGCTCACTATTGGTACTTGAACTACCCTACAAAATATTGCTCACTTAACCAAACATAGTTAGTCCAAATTCATAGCTCAATATCTTCATATGCATGATTCATAAATGTATAACTCTAGTTAGTCTAACATGCATACAAGACTTTCATAGACATATCCAATATTAATTCATTTATAACTCATATAACATATTATTGGATATATTATATGATGAATGTTACATATATCTTATTGCATGATTATTAAGTGAAATATAATTAGATAAAGTACATAATCATGCATGATATAATATTTCTCATTAAACACATTTATGTAACATGATCAATATTCTTTTGTGATTGTTATCTATAAAGCACAAGTATAAATTATAAGCATCATTCTTTTTGTTTTGTATTTGTCATCATCAAAACTTAACATATTAAATCATTGGGGCAAACCTATTTCCATAAGTTTCAGCTTATTGAGAGCAAAATAGTCATTTAAAACTTAAGATAATCCATTTTGGATCATTGAAAGAGCTTAGATAATGAATTGGGGTTAGAGAGATTCCTAGCCTAAATCTATCCCTAAATGAGTTAATAGGTTGTATGAGAGTTACAACAAGTTTAGGGACCTAGATTGAGGTTAGAAATCATAAGAAAACTAATGTTGAATGATTGGAAGTGATTAAAGTCCCAAAGGGACAGAACCCGGATTCTGCAGAATTATATAGAATCCAGTTTCTACAACTCACGTTGCAGCATGGGAATGTCATGCTAAGGCATGAGGGTGACTTAGAGTAGCATGCCGCAGTGTGACAAGAGCTATGCCGTGGCGTGAGTGGCAGTGTACATTGACCTGAGAGTAGCATGCCGCAGTGTGACAAGGAATGTGAGGTGACATGAGCACCAAAATTTCTTAAAGATGTTATTCTTGATATTTTGAGGTTCTTTATTAATTGGGATCACTTATATATGCTTCCGTAAGTGTATTGAGACACCTTTAAGGATATTTCACAAAGGAAATAACTCCCTAGCATATAAGAACAAGTTGAGTTTCTAAACTTTGCAAGAGAAGGATTTGTTTGGAATAGAAGTCTAGAACCTTTTATCACATTAGTGTGGTTTATAATGCCATTAGTAATATGATGGTAAGGTAGTTTAGATACTAGTTTAAGAAGAAAGTTATTGGCATGATTCACTCTCTTATAGTTAAAGATGAGTTAATTATGCTAGCTTTAAGAAGAATACTCTGTTATCTCATTAAGTTAGGAGTAAATGGGGTGTTTGGCAAGATTGGCTCCCTTATGCAATAAGGAAGAACCCTAGTGAATTGAATCCCTTATGCAATAAGGTTGACCCTAGTGAATTGGATCATTTATGCAATAAAGTTGAACTTAGTGAATTGGATCCCTTATGTAGCAAGGTTGAACCTAGTAAATTTGATCCCTTATGCAACAAGGTTGACCCTAGTGAATTGGATCCCTTATGCAATATGGTTGAACCTAGTAAATTGGATCCCTATGCAATAAGGTTGAACCTAGTAAATTGGATACCTTATGCAATAAGATTGACCTTAGTAAATTGGATCCCTTATGCAATAAGGTTGAACCTAGTGAATTGGACCCCTTATGCAATAAGGTTGACCCTAGTGAATTAGATCCCTTATGCAATAAGGTTGACCCTAATGAATTAGATCCCTTATGCAATAAGGTTGAACTTAGTCAATTGGATCCCTTATGCAATAAGGGTGACCCTAATGAATTGGATCCCTTATGCAATAACGTTGACCCTAGTGAATTGGATCCCTTATGCAATAAGGTTGAGCCTAGTAAAATATGGATCCCTTATTAATTAAGGTTGAACTATAGCTGATCACGATTCCTAACTAAGGGAGCGATACAAGCCCCCTTGACTAGGCAAGAGAGTAAGAAAAACACTTTGCTAAAGGTGGAGTTGTGATAAGTTAAGCCCTATGTTAGGCTAAGGATCAACATATCCTATGTCAGGCTAAGGATAAGTAAGTAATATACCAGAGGAGGGAATTCAATTCCTAAAAATAGTTAAGCTACATGTATGAGCATAGTGACGAATTATATAGTTGTTAGATGAATGTTTACATAAAGTCAGAATGTGAATGTTCTAGTGGTAGTGAGTTTAGTTTCACTTACCTAGTGCAACTGTTAATCCAATGTTTATAGTGTTATTCATTGTAAGATGATATTCATATAGTACTTATATCATGATAATGAATAACTAGACTAGTAAAGTTAGTATAGTATATTTAGTTTCATAAAACATTTATTCAGTATTGGTTACTCATGCTGAGAATTTTATTTCTCACCCTACTGTGTTTCCATATAAATCCAGGTCAAGGCCCTTCAAGAGGGTATGAAGATGAAGATATAGAAGAATTAGATGAGTTTAGTTTGTTCTTTAAATTCAAAGCTTATGTATTAATTTATATTTTCTTTGAAATTGTAAAAGTTGTACATATAATGTTGTATATATGTATGACTTTTAGTTATGGCTCTCCATAATTATTTGTTTAAATGTTATGGATTAGTTGATGATTAAGTTAGAAGTAGCATAACTGATACTATTTATCCCGATATGTGTCAGATATACTAGGATACCGGTATTAGGATGTTACATTATGGTATTAGAGTAGTTCATCTTGTGAGCTGGGGTGTGGACTGACTAAGTTTAGACAAGTTTAGAGTTTTTTCGTTAAGTGTTGTGCATTTCTTGTCCTATATGTGGGGTATCTGGATAGGATTGCATGACAGGCCTTAGGTTTAGGTATTAATGGTTACCATTACACATAGTGTGAATGGGGAACCATTACTTCACCAAGGCAAACTCGGAGAAGTGAGAATTCTTCTAGTGAAGATTCAACTAAAATAACCGAAGAAGTTCTGAGAGATGACAATTGCTAAGAGGAAGCAGATTGCTATTGTAAGAATGTTTCAAAAGGGATGGAAGTAATTTCATCTTAGCAACTAGTACCACTAGTATAGTCAATATATGAAGCGGTAGTAGTAAAAGACCGAAACTCCCCAAATCTCTCAAAGTTTAGAAAGTCCAATCCTACATCTTGTAAGGGTAAGTAAGACCCATTGGGAGTAAGTGGAACTAGCTTAAGAGAATGGAGAGAACCCTCACAGTTGTGGTTTGTTTAGATGACCTGAGAGTTTTGGTTGTCTCCTATATGTTAGAAAGGGAGGTAGATTTTTTGTGAGTAGAATGCCAAGAAGATAGTGTTATCAAGAGTTGAGCAAGGTGGCATGTTAGTATGCCTATAAATGGCTAAGTTCAAGAAGTATGTGATAAGTATAGAGTAAGCTATAGAATCGTACTTCAACCCATCGAACTTTGAGTTAAGGGGTTGTGGTGTTCATTTTTTTGTGATGATCATTCTTTGTTTGTGAAGGCTGATGAAGAATGGATAGTATCGAGTTCTTCATGATACTCGAAGTAAAATCATGAATAAGTGAAGTTGAGTTTCCAATTCTTTTCTACGTGAGTTATGGTGTCGTTAGATACTTGTAGAGCAAAGGATTGATAGAGAAGTGAAAGAGTAAGAAAGTCGTTGTTATGGAAGTTTTCAGTTTGTCCTCCTACAATATTCTTTTTAAATCAGATCAGAGTGGTAGTTCAAATAGAATAGATGGTATCAGGTTTTTGTTGCATTAGTTATTTGAATTTGCAAGATTTTAATAATGAATCAAAGTTTACCAAGTAAGCAAATTTTGAATAACATGGTCCTCAAGGCTAATTGAATAGACTAAGAGAGCTATTTGATTGGCATAGTTTAAGGAGACAGACTAGCTTTAATCGGGTAGACTAAGTGTGTTATACGATTAAGTAAGATTTTGATGTTAATCAAAATATGATGTTAGCTTTCGAGTAGTAGTTCAGAATGACATGCTTTCAAAGGTGATTGAATAGATGGAGAACTATTCGAGTAGACCATTACAGAATGGTATGTTAAGCTAACCAAGTAGACAGAGGGAACTATTCGTTTGGAAAGAGTTCAAGGCTAATTGAGTATACTATAAGAGTTATTCGATTAGAATAGTTTTGGTTGGTCGAAACAAGCAAAGAGAGGCTTAGTTTTGATTAATCGAGAAATGCAAAATAGTGCTGTTAGTGCCAATCAAAGAGAACAGTTGAGGGTCCCTACGGCTAGTCTCAAGTGGAACAAAAGTTACAAGGTTCTCACAAGAGGATGTGAGATGATGATAGGTATATGAAGTGTGCTTCTAGACCTAGTCATCCTCAAGATAAAGACTAGTTGAGCTGCAACTCAACTAGTGAGAGGCATTTCCTTCGGGAAAATAAAAGGCTTGGTTGCGGGTTCGATTCCTAGGAAGGACTGTGTAATACCCTAAATGGCATGTTAGACTTGTTTATGTATTTAAAAGGTAGCATATGGCGTGTTTAGCATGTATGTTTAATTTTGTGACAATCTGAGTTAGTTTAAGTACTTAGTTACAACCCGAACTGTGAAAAGTAGCTTAAAATGGCTCACATAATGGCATAAATTGCTTAGGAGAGGGAAATAAATATGAATAATTTATTTTAGGTCACAAATATAAAGATCAAGTTATAGTTAAAGTTTCAAGGTAAACTGAGCTAGTTTGACATTTTTAAGCATACTGGTTGTCTAATTATAGCTGGTTAGACTAGTAGCAGATATGAAAATATCAGATAATGGTGAAACTACATTTTATATGAATCTCATTATTTATTTTAAAGTTGTTGGAAGCTGAAAATTTGGATTTAACTAAATCTGAGTGTTTTTATCATATCGAATTTTATCAGTTATGGCCTAAGGGCCAAATGAGTCTTTAGTTCCTCTTTTATAAGCTTCATTCACGGTTGTTTTTGCTTCAAAAACAAAAAGAGAAAACATGAGAGGAGAAGAGAAAGAAGAGGAAAGAAAGACCAAGCAAGAGGAAGAGAGAAAGAGGAAAGCCAAGGGTAAAGGCAAGGCTTAAGGATCTAAGTAAGTTTGTTTCATCCACACAGCTCCAAAGGTAGGGGTTCTTTGCCATTCTTCATTTCTTTTCTCTACTTTCACCATAGATGCACTTAAGGTGCATAATAGGTCAAATTGAGTTCTAGAGGTGTTTGATGTGTTTTGATTGCATGATTGAGTTTCTTTGGTCTTTTATGATTTGTTCATAGCATTAATAGAAGTGAGAAGCTTTGAACATCTCATTTGGTCTTTTGAAATCCCAAAGAGGAGTTTAGGTCATCCAATTGGTGATTTTGGTGTTTTAATCCAAATCAAGAGGGTTAAGTTTGTGATTGATGATTCTTATATGTTTAACAACTGATTGGGAACTTAGAATCACTTAAAAACTAAGTTGGAATGGCCAAAAACCATGAAAAGTTCCAATGGAACAGTGGCACAACTCTGCAAAATTATGCAGATTTGCTGTCATACAGATAGCACCCAGACGCCCAACATCGAGCATCTAGGCGCTCGTGTAACAGGGATAAAGGTTCATGTAATAGGTACAGAGCACTTAGGAGTTCATATTAGAGCGCTTAGACGCTCAATGTCTAAGAAGTTTTATACGCATCAGAGCACCTAGATGCTCAGTCCAGAGCGCTTAAGTGCGTGGCGTAAAAATAGCACAGAGTTGTGTTCTGCTTAGTAAGCGCCCAGACGCTAAAAAAGAAAGCGCTTAGGCGCCCATTGTAGAATTCAACAAATAGTTATATTTGAGTTTTGAAATCCTTGACTAGTTGGAATCATTAGTATATATTTTCTAAGGTGTGTTAAGGCATTAATAGGGATAGTTTTCAAGAAGAAAATTATACCTAGTATGTATAGGAAAGTTTGGTAGTGTTATTTTTGTGAGTATCCTTTGACAGCATTCATGAAAGCCAAGAGAAATCGAAAGGGTGTCTGATAGACTCAATGGAGAAAGGACATAACCCTGATAAGTCGATAGTGTCAAGGCCAGAAGAGATAAGTAGGGATCCATAAGGTTCTTCAAAATCAAGATTTAGACTGACCTTCTCATGAGCCAGGATATATATGTAGTGTGAGGAGATACCTCTACTTGCTATGAATTAACACAAAAAACCATTAATTCCTAAGTTTTACATTTTTAGTTCTAACTTGAACTAGATGTAAGTATGAGATGTATATAAACTTGGTTTATCTAAATGCAATAGTTAGACCTTGTAGATGTTTTAAACATATTTCATTAGTAGTTATTATGATTATCTTTATTTATGTTATATATGACTGGTTTTGATTACTCATATTGAGATTGTAGTTTCTCACCCCGTTGTGTATCATGTAATTTCAGGTGAAGCTTCTTCCAAGGGTAAGAAGAAAAAAAAGCTAAAGATTAGATTAGATTATGTATTTTGTTTCAATTGTTGTACTTATAAGTATTCCTTTTGAAATATACAGAGTTATGTAATACTTCAAGCCTTTGCGAAGGTTGATGATGTATATGTACTTTGATGCATTATGATATAAATATTATATTTCCACATTTCATATGGCACTCTATAATGTTTCCAACGAACATTATGGATGTAAATATATGACTAGTATGTATGTAATGGTATTGTAATGCTACGTATCTCTTTATATGACGTATATACTGAGATATTGGTATTAGGATGTTACATTTTGGTATCAGAGCAATTCATCCTGTTGAGCCGGGGTATGGACTGACTATGCTTAGGTATATAGGAGTTCCTTCTTAGAAATTATGTTTTTCTTGTTTCATATGTTAAATGTGATGATAGAATTGCATGATTTGCCTTTAATTGGTTGTTATTAGATTCTGTTACACGGTTACATGGTATTGAGATTGTAGCTCAATATATGTTGTTTCTGTATGTATAGGAAACTATGGAACCAAACAAGCGATCTAGAGAAGTAGAGAGCTCAACCCCACTAGGTCTAGATATGGCTGAAGCCGATATGGTTATGGCTAGTGTTATGACTAGGATGCTTGAGAGAATGGAATCAAATCAATCTCAGCAATCTATACCACTTGGACACCACTCGCAAGAGGCAACCCAAGTTGGGAGAAATCAGAATTTCCTAGACTTGACAGCCTTCCGTCAGATGAACCCTCCATCGTATAGAAGCGAGTACAATCCTGCCAAGGCTAAGGAGTGGCTCAGCGAGATGGAGAAGATTTTTGATGCGATGGTTTGCCCAGAAGAACAAAAAGTGATCTTTGCCTCATATATGCTAAAAGGTGAGGTGGAACATTGATGGAAAAGTACCAAAAAGGTACTTGAAGCAGTTGAGACCTTAATGCCATGGGAAGTCTTCAAGATAGCTTTCCTGGAGAAGTTTTTCCCACAGACTCTACATGATGGTAAGGAAGTAGAGTTTATGGAGTTAAAACAAGGAAACATATCTATAGGTTACTATATGGTTAAGTATGATAAGTTGGAAAAGTTCTCTTCTCATTTCCGTTATTGCCCTGACGGGAAATGGAGATGTTTGAAGTTTGAATATTGTTTAAAGTAAGAAATCAGAGGTATGGTGAGACCGATGGAGATTAGAGACTTTCCTACTTTGGTTAACAAATGTAAGATTGTGGAGTCAGAAATTAATAGCTCTTTGTAAGAGGAAAGGGCGCAAGACATCCCAAAAAGAAAGAAAGAGGATAATAGGAACAAACAAGGTGCTTCTAAGGTAAACAACCCTAAAGGAAAAAGTAAAAAGTGGTCTAAGGAACCACGATGCGTTGAGTGTGGGAAGGCACATAGAGGTAAGTGCTTTGCGAGCCAGTCTGTGTGTTATACATATGAGCAGTCGGGGCATTTCTCTAAAGCTTGTCCTCAGAACAAGGAAGATGCGCCTACCCCAAAGGCGCTAGCCAAGGGACGAATTTACACTCTAGGCTGAACATAGGTGGCCCAGTCTTCTAACCTAATCCAAGGTAAAAGCATAATTCGTAATCATCTTTTAAATGTCATGTATGATTCAAGAGCATCCCATTCCTTTATTTCTTATGATTGTGTAAGGATGTTGGATTTGCTTACGTCAGAGTTACCATATGACTTATTTGTTTCCACACCCACCAGTAAGCTAGTCATAACCTCAAAAGTGTGTCTTGACTGTTTATAAGAATCGAGGATAGAGTTTTCCTTGTAAACCTTATTTGTTTACCCCTTATGGACATAAATGTCATTCTTGGTATGGATTGGTCGTCATCCAATCACATGGTTTTGAATTGTTCAGATAAAACCCTAGTTTTTTTGTCCGATGTTCCTATAAGAGTTGTTTCTTCAGAGTTTACCTATCTCAATGCTAATCAGGTTAATCATTGTTTAGTAGATGGAGCTCTAGGATATGCTCTTCTTTCCTCATTAGATGTAGCGGTTGAGCAGAGCCTAGACAGTTTACCTGTAGTGAGGGAATACCCTGAGGTGTTTCTGAGTGACATAACTGAGTTGCCACTGGAGAAAGAAATAAAGTTTACCATAGATCTAGTGTCAGGTACAGGACCTATATCTATAGCACCCTATAGAATGGTACCCTTAGAGTTAGCTGAACTCAAGAAACAGTTAGAGGAGTTACTAGATAAGAAATTCATTAAGCCTGGTGTTTCTCTGTGGAGAGCATTGGTGTTGCTAGTGAATAAGAAAGATGGCACTATGCGGTTGTGTGTTGACTACAGGCAGTTGAATAAGGTGACTAGCAAGAATAAGTATTTTTTACCTAGAATAGATGATCTGATGGATTAGTTAAGAGGAGCTTCAATGTTTTCCAAGATTGATCTAAAATCTGGGTATCATCAAATCAGGATTAGGGGAGAGGATATCCCTAAGACCCCTTTTAGAACTAGGTATGGACATTATGAGTATCTTGTGATGTCTTTTGGGTTGACGAATGCTCCAGCTATATTTATGGATTACATGAATAGAGTTTTTAGACCTTATCTAGACCAGTTTGTGGTAGTGTTTATTGATGACATCCTTATCTATTCAAAGACAAGGGAAGAGCAT
Source organism: Ormosia semicastrata (assembly GCA_029884595.1). NCBI lineage: Eukaryota > Viridiplantae > Streptophyta > Magnoliopsida > Fabales > Fabaceae > Ormosia > Ormosia semicastrata. The sequence continues at coordinate 20,187,988 of JAQQTO010000042.1, read as the reverse complement.
AAGCAACATGTAAGGATTATTTTAAATATCCTAAGGGAAAAGAAGCTATTTACAAAATTGTCCAAGTGTGAGTTTTGGCTAATAAAAGTTCAATTTTTGGGCCATGTTATTTCTAATGGAGGAATTATAGTGGACCCTAGCAAGGTAGAAGTAGTGTTGTAGTAAGAGAGACCTACCATTACGACCGAGATCAGGAGCTTTATAGGCCTAACTGGGTACTATAGAAGGTTCATTAAGGGTTTTTCTCAGTTAGCACTGCCTTTGACTAGATTGACTAGAAAGAGTAGTACTTTTGAGTGGACTCAAGACTGTGAGAATAGCTTCCAAGAATTAAAGAAGAGGTTGACTAGTACGCCAATGTTGGTAATTCTAGATCTCCATGAGGACTTTGTGGTCTTTTGTGATGCTTCAAAGATGGGAGTAGGGTGTATTCTGTTGCAGAATAGGAGAGTAGTAGCCTATGCATCAAGGCAGTTAAGGCCACATGAGGAAAACTACCCTACACATAATTTGGAATTAGCAATTGTAGTATTTGCCTTAAAGATTTGGAGGCATTATCTCTATGGAGTCTAGTTTGAGGTGTTCAGTGATCATATGAGTTTGAAATACTTGTTTGATCAGAAGAAGCTGAACATGAGGTAGAGAAGATGGATGAAGTTCTTAAAGGATTATAACTTTGAGTTAAAGTATCATCCGAGTAAGGCCAATGTAGTAGCTGATGCACTAAGTAGGAAATCCCTATATGTGTCTCGAATAATGATCCAAGAGAGTGAACTTCTCGAAAGTTTCAGGGATTTGAGTTTAGCAGTGATTGTGATGCCATAGAGTCTCTTTGTGAGTAGAGTGAACATAGTAAATGACCTAAGGGCTCAGATTTTAGAAGCTCAAAAGGAGGATGAAGCTCTAATGGATATTAGTGAGCAGATCTTTTTAGGAACCTCAGAGGATTTTGATATGACTGATGATGGAATGATAAAGTTTAGAAACAGACTTTGTGTTCCAAGAGAGTCAGAGGTCAAAAATAGGATTCTAGAAGAAGCTCACAGTAGTAAGTATATCATCCATCCTGGAACCACTAAGATGTACCAAGATCTGAAGAGAATGTTTTCGTGGTCTGGAATGAAAAGAGACATAGCAGAGTATGTCGCATGGTGTTTAGTTTATCAAAAGGTAAAGATTGAACACCAGAAGCCAGCAGGACCTTTACAATCTTTAGGAATCCTAAAATGGAAATGGGAGAAGATTTTTATGGATTTTGTAGTAGGTTTACCCAGAACTCAGCAAGGTTTTGATGTTGTTTAGGTTATAGTGGATAGATTAACCAAATCTACCCACTTTCTTCTAATGAAAGCTAGCTATCCTCCAGAAAAATGAACTCAGCTTTATCTAAAGGAGATAGTTAAGTTGCACGGAGTTCCCGTAAGTATAGTTTCAGATAGAGATCCTAGATTTATATCTAGATTCTGGGGAGCCTTGCAAGAAGATTTTATGACTAAGTTCAGCCTTAGTACAACTTATCACCCGCAAACAAATGGGCAAACAGAGAGGACTATCCAAACCCTTGAAGATATGCTTAGAGCATGTGTTTTAGAACAACAGGGTAGTTGGGACTAGTTCTTACCATTAGCGGAGTTTGCTTATAATAATAGTTATCATTCTAGCATAGGTATGACACCTTATGAGGCTTTGTACAAAAAAACAAGTGTGCAAAAAGTGTGCAAAAAAGTAAGGAGTAGTGCCTAACAAGTGTACAAAAAAGCAAGGAGTAGTGCCTAACCTCAAAGCTCAAGTTAAAGTAAGAGTTTATACTCTAAGTAATAAGGAGGTGGATTAGACTCCCGATCTTATGCGAGGTAAGGACATAGTTAAAAATGATCTCTAAGTTTTAGTATATGATTCAGGAGTACCCCACTCCTTGATTTTATATAAGTATGTAAAGAGATCAAATTTACCTATGTTTGAGTTTCTCCATGTTTTACCCTTGTCTACACTAATAGGAAAGCTAGTCACAACTTCCTTAGTAAGTTTGGATCATTGTGCAAAATTAAAGGTAAGATTTCCTTTATGGATCTTTCAGTTTATCTTTTCTTAACATGGATGTTAGATTAGACATTGTTTTGGATTAATCAAATTGGACATTGAGGTTTATATCTGATGATTCTTTTGTGCCCATTTCTTTCGAATCTATGTTTTGAGAGTTAAACAAGTGAACAACTCCTTAGTATAGGAGGCTTAAGGGTTTGTTTTCCTTTTTCTCCTCGAACGTGGAGGTTAAGTAAGTCTTAGGAAATATATTTGTGATAAGAAGACATCCATAGGTATTTCCTATGAAAGTAATCGAGTACCACCTAAGAGAGAAACAAAACTATTTATAGGTATGATACAAGTTAAGCTAGTAGATGGCTTTGAGGTGTTTGGTGATCATATAAGTTTGCAACACTTGTTTGATAAGAAGAAGCTACACATGAGGAAAAAAAGATGGATGGAATGCTAAGAAGAACTCGGTTGCGATGAATGCATCTCGACTTTGAGTTATAGTATCATCCAGGTAAAGCCAATGCAGTGGCTGATGCACTAGGTAGGAAAGTCCTACATATGTCCCTGATGGCAGTTCAAGAGAGTGAACCTCTTGAGAGTTTTAGGAATTTGGGTCTAGCAGTGACTTTAATGCTATATAGTCTCATAGTGAGTAGAGTGGGCATAGTAGATGACTTGAGGACTCAGATTTTAGAAACTCACAAGGAGGATGAAACTCTAAGAGACATTAGTAAGCAAATCTTCTTAGGAACCCAAAAGGATTCTATTATGATTGAGGATGGAACGATGAAGATTAGAGACAGACTTTGAATTCCTAGAGAATCAAGAATCAATGGAAGGGGATTCTAGAGGAAGCTCACAAGAGAAAGTATACCATCCGTCTTGAGGCTACTATAATGTATTAAGTCTTCAGATAATATTTTGTGGCCTAGAATAAAGAGGACATAGTAGAGTATGTATCTAGCTGCCTTTTTTCTAGAAGATAGTATAGGGTGAAGTTGGCACTAAAGAAGCTAGTTGGGAGTTGGAGTCCCATATTTAGTAAGTCTACCTAGAGTTATGGTTAGAAGAAAGCAATTTTGAGAACAAAATTTTAAAAGGAAGGGAAAATGTAACACCCTCAATAGCATGTTGGGCTTGTAAACAGGTTACAAAGATAGCCTAATACTTGCTTGACATGTTAGTTCAATTTTGTGACAAATTGAGTTAGTTTAGGTACTTTGTTGCAACACAGAAGTTGAAAAGTAGCCTAAAATGACTCAGAAAATAGCATTAGAGGCTAAGTTGAGGGAAAAAAGTATGGATAACTTATTTCTAGGTCACAAATGAGCTAAGTAAGATGCAGTTAAATTTTGAGCATAATCAGAGTTAGTTTGGTATTTTTAAGCATACTGGTTGTGTGTTTTAATACCAATTGACTATCAGCAGATGTGAAAAAATAGGATAAAGGTGAAACAACAATTTAGACGAATCCTAGTATTTATTCTAAAGTTGTTGAAAGTTGAAAAACTGGAATTAGTGTGATTCAAGTGTCCTTAGCTGATATAAGTTTTAGAACAGAAACTTAAGATACATTTTTTCCTTCTTATTTCTCTTATATTCTCTCGGCTGAGAACAAAAAGAAATAGAAAAAGAAAGAAATGAGGGAGAGTGAGAGAATGGGGACGAAAGAAAGGAGGGGAAAAGGAAGAGAAGAAGAAGGACCAAAGACAAGGATCAAGAGCAAGATCAAGAGGCTTGAAAATTGATCATCACATGAGGTAGGGGATTTCTATTCATTTTCCCTCTTTATTCTGTTTGAATGGGGTTAGGGATTTTGAATGGAAAAAAGGATTTGGAGAGTCAAATCCTAATTCTTAGCTTGATTCTTGATTCCAATGATTAAGTTAAGCTAGTTTCAACTTAGTGAGAGCAAAACAGTCATCTAAAACTTAAGATAATCCATTTTGGATCATTGAAGGAGCTTAGATAATGAGTTGGGGTTAGAGAGATTTCTAGCCTAAATCTATGCCTAAATGAGTTAATAGGTTGTATGAGAGTTACAACAAGTTTAGGGGCCTAGATTGAGGTTAGAAATCATAAAAAAACTGATCTTGAATGATTAGAAGTGATTAAAGTCCTAAAGGGACAAAACCTAGATTTTGTAGAATTCTACAGAATCCAGTTTCTGCAACTGACGTTGTGGCCTGAGAATGTCACACCGAGGCGTGAAGGTGATTGAGAGTAGCACGCCGCAGCATGGCAAGAGCTATGCTATGGCGTGAGTGGTTGAGTACATTCACTTGAGAGTAGCATGCCGTGGCGTGACAAGGGCTGTGCCGTGGCGTGACAAGGACTGTGCCGCGGTGTGAGCACTAAAATTTCTCAAAGATGTTATTCATGACATTTTGAGGTTCCCTATTAGTTGTGATCACTTATATATGCTTCCTTAAGTGTATTGAGACACTTTTAAGGATATTTCATAAAGGAAATAACTCCCTAGCATATAAGAACAAGTGAGTTTTGGAACACCCTCGCTTGGGTATTATATTTCGGACCAACACTTTATTTTATTTTGAAACTTTACACGAGCCATAGTTAAGATTTATATTATAATATACAAGTTTTAAAAATTCTTTTTCATGGATAGCATAAACTTAACATAACATAAATAAACTCAAGATATAGAGAACTAAATAAAACATTCGACACACACACACACACACACATACACGCACACACACACACACACATATATATACATATAAAGTACTGAATAAAACATAAGTAATTAAGATTTACACACCAAAAAGACACAAATACAACTTAACAATAGACTTAAACTAGCCTAAGTTCATTACACCTAAGTGAAGGGTCTTCCACTAGATCCTCCTCAGGATCCTCACTAGACAAATTCCCTAGCCAGGGAATATCTCAACCAAAAAGAGTTCGAGCAGAAGATATCTCGGAATCCTCTTTAGAAGAATAGTGAAGGTCACCCCACAGATCCCTTAAAGGCATATGAAACTCTAGATAAATTGTAGCAGAAAAAGAAAAAGTAGTAACCCCATGACGGGTACTACTCAGGGATAAAGTAATGTTTCCATGATACTTTACCCGCTCTGTTTCCAGATGGATACACCAGGCATCAGTGCCTCTAAGAAACTAGACTCTCATGTAACCCTGCAGATCCCTCATCGCCGCCATCGCAGACTTCAAAGAGCATAATAATTACAACCATGATACTTATCAATAGATAATTCAATAGTATAAATATATCACAACAAAATGTTCAATGACTATGCAAATGCACAACGAACTGACACTTACTCCATGGAGCTAAAACCAAACATCAGAGAGAACGATCGAGGAGTCATGTCTGTATATCGTTAGCCTCAAATCAAGTGCTTTCAATATATTAACAATAAGCGCAACATGGATTATACAAGACATTCTACACCAGATCGGGAATAAGAATAGTGTCTCGTTTAGATTATCAGTGCGTTGCACAGTCACCACGGCCCAGTGGAGCTACCAACTGGCCACTTGTGGGATACCCACGCCCCGACACCTCCTAGGTCATTTATAGACCTTCACTACGCAATTCACACCCGCACAAAGGTGTAATTCATCTCCTAGGCATACAGCCTTAACAACAAGTCATTATGACTTTCACAATGCATGATCACATGACATAGATAAAACAATACTTATTAACAGCATAAATTCCAACAAAACGAGCCACAACGGGGCTTAAGTCAACAACTGATATCTCCGGGTCCAGTACGTCGGCTCAACAGCAAACTGCTATCTTTCTCAAGCTTAAAACATTTTCACTGAAATTTCACAAGCGTGCAGCACTTTTTGTCACGTTACAAAACCACGAAACATCTTTACATCGACTTTCAAACACATAAACACTTTAAAACATTTTCTCAATTGCATAAACATTTTAAAGCATTTTCTATCACTTTTACTAAGAGCTCACTTTTACTAAGAGCTCACCTTAATTTTTAAAACATCCTTCAAAACTTATTTCCATTATCAAAAATTAATTTCTTTTTAAACAATAAAACCTTGTTCATCTTCCTTTTTAATTACTGAATCCTTAAATCCTATTCTAGTCCCCTAATCATCTAAGTTTTTAATTAATAAAACAATTTTGTCTTGGAGACCCTATTTTGAGCTTCATGGCCGTGAGCCATAAGCATTCATTAGAATCAAAAAGCTTACCTTTCACACATGAATCAAAGCATACAAGGCATTTCAATCATCAATTTATGTAATAACAATTTCATACATCCATAAACATCACATAATCATAAATAGCCAAACAAACATAAATCACAAAATATACATAACCAAGTGAATAAATCCTCACATGGATTATTCACCCACAAAACACAAAATTCGTTCCTCCCCACTAAGATGGTTGATGAGGTTAATCTCCTTCTTACCTTGGATAATGATCAAAGCTCCTTGATGTCCTCTTGAAAAAGCTTCTCCTTCTGTAACACCCCAAATTTTAGACTATGTTATAGAACTGACAGAATTACACTGTTTTGTGTTTTCTGTGCAATATAAAAATGATTTGATTATTCCGATACTGTTTTTGATTATTTTGTGTGATTTGCTCCGGGTCAGGAAAATAATAATTTTCGGTAGAAAAATTCTTATTTTAATTAATTGGAGCTGGGGATCTTACTAAACCTAATTGATTGATATATATATTAATCTTATAATTTTTAGGATTTAACTGTGTAATAAAATAATTTTATATTGTTATAATATTATTTTATTCAACAGTACCTATTGTCTCAAAAACAGTAAAAAATTTGTTAGTGGACCCGAAAAAGTTCGTGAGACCCACGTTTGGCGTAGCAAGAACCAACGATTCTGATCGAATGTAATTACAACCATAAGAATCAGTCAAAATAGGTGGCTTGACTTTTTAAACCAATAAGAATGAGTCAATGAAAGAAGCATAGACTTTATTCAGGACCGTTGGATGAAAAGCATAATTTAGATGCTTTTGATCATAACCGTTGATCCGATCAATGGTGTAAAATGAATCCAGATAAAATCACTAAGCAATATCCACCTTAGATTACATCAAGGGCTAGGAATTAAAGTTAAAATCAAGGGTTGAGATTAAGTCAAACTTAGTGGCTTGGACTTTAGTATGAACCGTTGGACGATTGATCTTGATGAAGAAGTTTTGATTTATCACCATTGATCTAATCAATGGTGTAGGAGTAAAATTAGTAAGGAAGTCTTGAATGTTAGCCATTGATCAAATCAATGGTGTAGATGTGAGCTTGATTAGCAAGCATTGGATGTTGACCATTGATCAAATCAATGGTGTGAATGTGAGCTTGAATTAGAAAGCATTGAGTATTGGTCATAGATCTAATCAATGGATAGGAAACAAAGTTGAATTCAATGGCTAAGATGAAGTCAACAATAGTGGCTTGAATTTGATTAGTAACTAATTAAACCTAATTTGGTTAATCTAATTGCCTAATTAACAAGCTAAGTAAACTAATTTAATTGTTAATTGGTTATAATTTAATTCTTAATTAGATATCCTAATTTTAATTAGAGATTATAATATATGAAATAATATGTTTAATTAATTAGTTATATAGTTAGAATGTTAATTAAGATTGATTAGGAAATTTAACCTAACTAATTACCTAATTAATTAGCATACAATTAGGTGTAAATTGAAAACAATTAATTCCCTAAAACCCCAAAGTGTCCCACGGTTTTGGGCAGCAGCTTGGGAGGCTTCTACATGAATCTTGAACCATCCATAATAGCCATGCAAGTCAAATTGATGACCTATGCCATGTGCTACTCCATGTGCATCCAATTAGTGATATTTTGAGTCAAGTATATCACTTAATCTCTCCAAGACTCCCATGGCAGCAGCACCTTTAATTTACTCTCTCAATATTCATTTTTCTATTTCACCAAAAAGCTTTCATCTTTTCTTCTAAAAATCCCAAGAACACCAAAGCATATTTTCCTTCCATTTTCACATCATATGGTTCGGCCCTAGCACCCTTGAGCACCCTCACTCACTTATAATTTTCACTCTCATCATTTCCTAAAGCTAAACATCATTCTAAACACTTTTCATTTAGAAAGTTTTCCCAAAATCCCACTCTAAGTGCTTCAAAATCCCACTTTTACCTTACTTCCCTAGAGGTAAACCTTGATTTCTATGGTTTAAATTCATGTTTATGATTTTCTAAGCCATGATTGTTCCATGGTTTGTTATTATTAAGCTTTGTTTGTGATTTTACTAATTGTTTTAGAATTGTTAGGAATTATTTGTGGCTTGTACGAAAACAAGGAGAAGGAGGGGAGCTTGAAAAGCTTGTCTTCAAGAGGTAAGAGGGAGATTTTACCTCACCAACCATGTTTTGGTGGTGTGGGGATAGTTGTGTATGGTGAAAAACCCATAAGGGTTTATTCACTTATTATTTAATGTCTCTATGTTTGTGATTTTGGTGTTTATGGTTTTATATTTGTGATTGCATGTGTGATAATATGTCTAAAGTTTTGATAATATGCTTGTATGGATAATTTTGATTGCATGCAAGTGTATGAGTAATTTAGGATGTGAATATTATGATGAACCGATTTTATGAGAGCTCCAAAGAGCTTGAGGCTTACGACCATACTAGGCTAGAAAGGACCAAAGTCTTGAAAATGAAAGATTCAATTGAAAATGAAGGATTTAAATGAAAAAGAAATGAATTTGAACAAGTTTGAAGGTTGTGAGAAAATAATCGGATATAATTAAACTGATGAATTAAAATGAGAACTGAGATATTTAAATGAATTTGGGACAAATTTGAGTATAGCAAAGTAAATTGATTTTTGGGAAAATGAATTATTATAAATATGATTTTTAGATTGGCAATATTGTAAATTTTGTTTTAAAAAAGGGGCCATACTGTAATTATGATTTTTAGAGAGGTAATATTGTAATTATGATTTTTAGAGGGGTAATATTGTAATTATGATTTTTAGAGGGGCAAAATAATAATTTTATTTTTAATAGGGCCATATTATAAATAACAATTTTTGAGGGCCTAAAATGCAAATATTATGTTTTGGAGGGACTATTTTGGAAATATGAATTTTATGAGGGCTATTTTGTAAATATAAATTTTATGAGGGGACAATTTTGTAAATATGAATTTTACGAGGGACTATTTCATAAATATGAATTTTACGAGGGATTATTTCGTAAATGTGAATTTTATGAGAGACTGTTGTGAAAATATTATTTAAATGAGGATTATAAAGCAAATATTATGTTTTGAGGGGTTATTATGCAAATATGAAAAATGAAGTTGAATTTTGGTATTAAATAAGGAAAATAGTATTTTTGATTTAAAACGTGTGAAAAGTATTTTACACGATTGAGAAACGATGAAAAAATTGATACGTGATTAAGAAAATGCGAAAAATATGGTTTCGCGATGAAATTACAGTAATGACACTGTTGGGCCAATATGAGGACCCCGAACTAAAGATAAAGAAAATTTAATTGAGAATATGATAGAATGAATTGAACTGAGAATAATGCATTTGTATATGCATTGAAAAGGTCCGATGGACTGGATAAGGCTATTTGTCTAGGAAGGAGAGAATACACCTCCTGAGTGGATGTGATATGCGTAGTGTAGGTCTTTCGTTGACCTTGGGGGCATTGGGGTGCGGGTTGCCTACAATGTGCAGTTGGTAACTCTTCTGTACGTGGGTTAGACCGATATAACACACCAATGATCCGGACCGAGACACTATCCTTAATCAAGATCTGATAAAGATTATCGAGTATGTGCTAGATGTGCAAAACTGAGCACGTGGTCTGAGGCACCTTTGTACCGACATGATCTTTACGATCACTCTTTCCGATCTGAGTTGTAACTCCATGGAGTAGGAAATTTGAATCTAGGTGCATATGCATAGATATTGAGAGTATTATCGTAATTATTATTTATGATAAATGAATTATTGAATAATTGAATGTTGATAAGGACATGATCGTAATTATGGCTTATTGTATGAATTATGATGATAAATGATATTGTTGGCATAAGTGTAATTCTGTATGATGTGTTGATATGAGATATGATATGTGTTAGATAAATGATAATGGTGACATAATTGTAATTATGTATGATGTGTTGGTATGAGAATTTGTATGTGTTTATCTTCATTGCTACTATACTGGTATTGGCGTAGGTCATCTCACCTCTTTGTATGTCTATTCTATATTGTATTTATAATTTTAAAGACGTTGAGCAAGAACTTGAGCAAGAAGCTGAGGAAGAGCAGATTCCTGTTGAGGATGCTGAGTTTTGAAGTGATGGAGGAGTCTCGTCTCCTTGTGTATATGAGATTGAGTAGACTACAACTTGGACATTAGTGTGAATATTAATACCTAGAGTCCCCATTGTCAATTAGACAGTATTGGGCAGTATACTATCGTACTCCTAGTGCGATTAGTATAGTGTCGTCTGCGCGGACACCTTTCCGTTGGACTTTGCGTCAAGTCAGACTTCTATCTTCTGAGGAGTCTGAGGAGGACGTGTCTGAGGGTTCTGCTGTGTAGTAATACTTGGGCAGTATGTTAGTTTAAATTAAAGTTTAAATATTTTGAGAGTCTAGTTTGTAAATATTAAAATATGACAATACTATGATTTGTGTATATACAATGTAAATAATTTGTGACAATGTTGTTATGTTTTTATTTTCTGCTAAGTTTATCTTACTATCATCAAGAAATTTTATAACTTGTATTTATATTACAAGCGCGATTTCTAATGAAGGGGTAATTTGGTAATTAAGTAACATCAAGTTTGGCGCCCTAAGGAGGGTGTTACATTAGTTGGTATCAGAGCCTAAGTTAGAGTCTTTTGGGTTTGTGGGTAGGTTTATCTTGTTTGTGTTGTGTGAATCTCTGATGTTGAACACAGAGATATGTTTTGGTTTCCGAAAGGAGACGATGTTATGTGAAATAGTTACGTTAAGTTCATCATGTTTTGATTTTATTTATCTTTGAAGAAAGATAATGGAACGCAACGAACATGAGCATGTGGATGCGAGACGTGATGAAGATCGTATAGCCGCAACTAGAAGTGTGGTGCAAAAGATGATTGAAGTAGCAGTACAATAGAGACAGATGATCACTCAACAGTAGGAACTAATAATCGAACTTCATAGTTTATTAGGATTGGAGCAGTCACTAGATGCGAGAAGTTGTAACTTAGCGTCTTCGATAATCCAAGATGGAAGGAAGCGTAAATTCGATCGTGTTCAGCAAAAGTCGTATGTACGACCATTAAGGAAGCAACAACGAGCAAAGAGGGAGAGTACTAGTGGCAATGATTTTGGTCAGACTGTGGCATCAACCATGAAATGTTTCAAGTGTGGGAAAGATCATCTCACCAAAAATTATCGGCATAAAGGGTTTATTTGTTATGAATGTGGGAAGCCTGGACATTTTTCTAGGAATTGTGATCAACTGAAGACGGAATCTTCCATTAGTAATACATGTATTTCAAAATCTCAAGAAGAAGAAGAAGAAAGGGCTGGTGCAAAGAGTGTAGTGAGAATGTTCAAATACAAAAACTTGAGAAGCGAAGAAATTGTGCCATGGAGGGTAATCTTAAAATTGTGCTGTATAATGCGTAAGGGAACCCAGTCTCTTGTGATCTGTGACTGTGTAAAATCTTTTGGGGTTATCTGTGTTTTGTTTCTTTTCATAATATTACTTCAACTTTTAAACTTGTTATTACTACTCGAGTCTGTTTGAAACTATCTTATTATTATCGGAGTTTGAAACTTTTCTGTTGATCTGGTTTGTCTATTTCTTTCTCAAATAGACTGAGTAGATCAATTTGACTTATCCATGTCTTCGTTATAGTGTGATCGGAGTATTTCTACTCTTCTTGTTAAACTTGTTGTTTATACTCAGGTTTTCTAACTCTACCCTATATCTATTGGATATCAAATCTTTTCTGTTGATTTGATTTGTTTATCTAAAATTACATCTATTTGAGAACCTGACTTTATAAATGGATTGGTTATTTTCTAACTATATCCTATTAGATTGTTACAGTGTAACCTTAGTGTTTCCTTGACCTGAGATTTTTGGATTTGAATCTAGAAAGTTCATTTCTAAAATTTTTGGACTATGTTCATTTCGAAATCTATTAGACCATTTCAAATTCTTGTTGGACTAATCTAGTAACCTATTGAATAGTCTTATTATTTTTCCTTATAACTTTCAAAGTGTTTTTCATATATCTCAATTAAGAAGGAGTTATGCGTAAAAACTAGTCAAATACAAATTCTGTTAGAAGTTCAACTCGTGAATTTAAATTGAGAGTTGAGATCAAATAGAAAGGTGGTGGTGTATACTTCGAGGCAGTGGAACGTGCATGAGAAGAATTATTCAATTTACGTTTTAAGGATCTGTGATAGTCGTTTTGTAAGGAGAATTTGAAAACATTTTATTTCCTATAAAGTCTATAATAATTACAAGGGCTTGAAGTACCTGTACAATCAAGAGGGGCTTGGATATAAGGAGAAGGCGATAGCTAGAATTTTCAAAGGATTTGTTGAGAGCTTGTGTTCTAGAACAAGCTGGTTGTTGGGATGAATTTCTACCATTGATAGAATTCACATACAACAATAGTTTTCGTTCGAGTATAGGGATGGTACCCTATGAGGTATTATATGGAAGAAGATGTAGAACGTCATTGTGTTAGCATCATGATGTTGAAAGCACTGAGGTAGGACTAGAATTTATGCAGCAGACTACTAAGAAAGTGAAGACGATCTAAGACGAGATGAGGACAACTCAGACGCGGCAAAAGAGTTATGCAAATAAAAGACGAAGACCGCTTGAAATTGAAGAACGTGACCATATATTTCTATGTGTGACGCCTATGACTAGAGTTGGACGAGTGATTAAGTCGAGGAAACCCACTCTAAAGTTTATCGGATCGTATCGAATACTCCGTTGGAGATCGTACAAATGAAGGAAAATTCAACCTATGAGACGTTTCCAGTTAAGAATGAAGATCGAAAGACAAAGCAACTTCGAGGTAAAGAAATCGCATTGGTTAAAGTGGTTTGGAATGATATACGTGGTGTAGCAATATGGGAATTGGAAGATAAGATAAGAGAGTAGTATCCGTTTTTATTTTAAGTGCATCAAGTTTTGAGGACGAAACTTATTTTTAGAGGGGAAGTATTGTAACACCCCAAATTTTAGACTATGTTATAGAACTGACAGAATTACACTGTTTTCTGCTTTCTGTGCAATATAAAAATGATTTGATTATTTCGATACTATTTTTGATTGTTTTGTGTGATTTGCTCCGGGTCAAGAAAATAATAATTTTTGGGCCGGAGAAATTCTTATTTTAATTAATTGGAGCTGGGGGATCTTACTAAACCTAATTCTGATTGATATATATATTAATCTTATAATTTTTAGGATTTAACTGTGTAATAAAATAATTTTATATTATTATAATATTATTTTATTCAACAAGATTTATTGTCTCAAAAACAAGAAAAAATTTGTTAGTGGACCCGAAAAAGTTCATGAGACCCACGTTTAGCGTAGTGATCAACGATTACGATTCCGACCGAATTACTCAACCAATAAGAATCAGTCAAAATAGGTGGCTTGACTTTTTAAACCAATAAGAATGAGTCAACGAAAGAAGCATAGACTTTATTCAGGACCGTTAGATGAAAAGCATAATTTAGATGCTTTTGATCATAACCGTTGATCCGATCAATGGTGTAAAATGAATCCAGATAAAATCACTAAGCAATATCCACCTTAGATTACATCAAGGGCTAGGAATTAAAGTTAAAATCAAGGGTTGAGATTAAGTCAAACTTAGTGGCTTGGACTTTAGTATGAACCGTTGGATGATTGATCTTGATGAAGAAGTTTTGATTTATCACCATTGATCTAATCAATGGTGTAGGAGTAAACTTAGTAAGGAAGTCTTGAATGTTAGCCATTGATCAAATCAATGGTGTAGATGTGAGCTTGATTAGCAAGCATTGGATGTTGACCATTGATCAAATCAATGGTGTGGATGTGAGCTTGAATTAGAAAGCATTGAGTATTGGTCATAGATCTAATCAATGGATAGGAAACAAAGTTGAATTCAATGGCTAAGATGAAGTTAACAATAGTGGCTTGAATTTGATTAGTAACTAATTAAACCTAATTTGGTTAATCTAATTACCTAATTAACAAGCTAAGTAAACTAATTTAATTGTTAATTGGTTATAATTTAATTCTTAATTAGATATCCTAATTTTAATTAGAGATTATAATATATGAAATAATATGTTTAATTAATTAGTTATATAGTTAGAATGTTAATTAAGATTGATTAAGAAATTTAACCTAACTAATTACCTAATTAATTAGCATACAATTAGGTGTAAATTGAAAATAATTAATTCCCTAAAACCCCAAAGTGTCCCACGGTTTTGGGTAGCAGCTTGGGAGGCTTCTGCATGAATCTTGAACCATCCATAATAGCCATGCAAGTCAAATTGATGACCTATGCCATGTGCTACTCCATGTGCATCCAATTGGTGATATTTTGAGTCAAGTATATCACTTAATCTCTCCAAGACTCCCACGACAGTAGCACCTTTAATTTACTCTCTCAATATTCATTTTTCTATTTCACCAAAAAGCTTTCATCTTTTCTTCTAAAAATCCCAAGAACACCAAAGCATATTTTCCTTCCATTTTCACACCATATGGTTAGGCCCTAGCACCCTTGAGCACCCTCACTCACCTATAATTTTCTTTCTCATCATTTCCTAAAGCTAAATACCATTCTAAACACTTTTCATTTAGAAAGTTTTCCCAAAATCCCACTCTAAGTGCTTCAAAATCCCACTTTTACCTTACTTCCCTAGAGGTAAACCTTGATTTCTATGGTTTAAATTCATGTTTATGATTTTCTAAGCCATGATTGTTCCATGGTTTGTTATTATTAAGCTTTGTTTGTGATTTTACAAATTGTTTTAGAATTGTTAGGAATTGTTTGTGGCTTGTACAAAAACAAGGAGAAGGAGGAGAGCTTGAAAAGCTTGTCTTCAAGAGGTAAGAGAGAGATTTTACCTCACCAACCATGTTTTGGTGGTGTGGGGATGGTTGTGTATGGTGAAAAACCCATAAGGGTTTATTCACTTATTATTTAATGTCTCTATGTTTGTGATTTTGGTGTTTATGGTTTTATATTTGTGATTGCATGTGTGATAATATGTCTAAAGTTTTGAAAATATGCTTGTATGGATAATTTTGATTGCATGCAAGTGTATGAGTAATTTAGGATGTGAATATTATGATGAACCAATTTTATGAGAGCTCCAAAGAGCTTGAGGCTTACGGCCATACTAAGCTAGAAAGGACCAAAGTCTTGAAAATGAAAGATTCAATTGAGAATGAAGGATTTAAAGGAAAAAGAAATGAATTTGAACAAGTTTGAAGGTTGTGAGAAAATAATCGGATATAATGAAACTGATGAATTAAAATGAGAACTGAGAGATTTAAATGAATTTGGGACAAATTTGAGTATAGCAAAGTAAACTGATTTTTGGGAAAATGAATTATTATAAATATGATTTTTAGATTGGCAATATTGTAAATTTTGTTTTTAAAAAGGGGCCATACTGTAATTATGATTTTTAGAGGGGTAATATTGTAATTATGATTTTTAGAGGGGTAATATTATAATTATGATTTTTAGAGGAGCAAAATAGTAATTTTCATTTTTAATAGGGCCATATTGTAAATAACAATTTTTGAGGGCCTAAAATGCAAATATTATGTTTTGGAGGGACTATTTTGGAAATTTGAATTTTATGTGGGCTATTTTGTAAATATGAATTTTATGAGGGAACAATTTCGTAAATATGAATTTTATGTGGGACTATTTCATAAATATGAATTTTACGAGGGACTATTTCGTGAATGTGAATTTTATAAGGGACTGTTGTGAAAATATTATTTAAATGAGGATTATAAAGCAAATATTATGTTTTGAGGGGTTATTATGCAAATATGAAAAATGAAGTTGAATTTTGGTATTAAATGAGGAAAACAGTATTTTTGATTTAAAACGTGTGAAAAGTATTTTACGCGATTGAGAAAAGATAAAAAAATTGATACATGATTGAGAAAATGTGAAAAATATGATTTCGCGATGAAATTACAGTAATGACACTGTTGGGCCAATATGAGGACCCCGAACTAGAGATAAAGAAAATTTAATTGAGAATATGATTGAATGAATTGAATTGAGAATGATGTATTTGTATATGCATTGAAAAGGTCCGATGGACTGGATAAGGCTATTTGTTTAGGAAGGAGAGAATACACCTCTTGAGTGGGTGTGAAATGCGTAGTGTAGGTCTTTTGTTGACCTTGGGGGCATTGGGGTGCGGGTTGCCTACAATGTGCAGTTGGTAGCTCTTCTGTACGTGGGTTAGACCGATATAACACACCAATGATCCGGACCGAGACACTATCCTTAATCAAGATCTGATAAAGACTATCGAGTATGTGCTAGATGTGCAAAACTGAGCACGTGGTCTAAGGCACCTTTGTACCGACATGATCTTTACGATCACTCTTTCCGATCTGAGTTGTAACTCCATGGAGTAGGAAATTTGAGTCTAGGTGCATATGCATAGATATTGAGAGTATTATCGTAATTATTATTTATGATAAATGAATTATTGAATAATTGAATGTTGATAAGGACATGATCGTAATTATGGCTTATTGTATGAATTATGATGATAAATGATATTGTTGGCATAAGTGTAATTCTGTATGATGTGTTGATATGAGATATGATATGTGTTAGATAAATGATAATGGTGACATAATTGTAATTATGTATGATGTGTTGGTATGAGAATTTGTATGTGTTTATCTTCATTGCTACCATACTAGTATTGACGTAGGTCATCTCACCTCTTTGTATGTCTATTCTATATTGTATTTATAATTTTAAAGATGTTGAGCGAGAACATGAGCAAGAAGCTGAGGAAGAGCAGATTCCTGTTGAGGATGCTGAGTTTTGAAGTGATGGAGGAGTCTCATCTCCTTGTGTATATGAGATTGAGTAGACTACAACTTGGACATTAGTGTGAATATTAATACCTAGAGTCCCCATTGTCAATTAGACAGTATTGGGCAGTATACTATCGTACTTCTAGTGCGATTAGTATAGTGTCGTCTGTGCGGACACCTGTCCGTAGGACTTCGCGTCAAGTCGGACTTCTATCTTCTGAGGAGTCTGAGGAGGACCCGTCTGAGGGTTCTGCTGTGTAGTAATACTTGGGCAGTATGTTAGTTTAAATTAAAGTTTAAATATTTTGAGAGTCTAGTTTGTAAATATTAAAATATGACAATACTATGATTTGTGTATATACGATGTAAATAATTTGTGACAATGTTGTTATGTTTTTATTTTCCGCTAAGTTTATCTTACTATCATTAAGAAATTTTATAACTCGTATTTATATTACAAGCGCGATTTCTAATGAAGGGGTAATTTGGTAATTAAGTAACATCAAGTGTGGCGCCCTAAGGAGGGTGTTACACCTTCCAAGAAGATCCTTAAAACAAAACAAACATATAATCATCGACATCTAAGACTTGAAACAATATGGCCATGAATCAAGATTATGGCCAAGAACTTGAGAAGAAAAATTAGAAATAAAGATGAGAAACTTCACCTAGAGCCTTCAAATGTGAAGCTTTGAGAAAAAGGTTAAAGATGGATGATTTTGAAGAAACTCACAACAACAAAGTGTCTCAAAAAGGTGTTTAGATTCAAGAAATGAGGTTGGTTGGAATTGATCAAGATTGATGGATGGAGAAGATGTGTTGGCCGTGAGAAACAAAAGGAGAGCAAAAGAGAGAGTTTGATAGATGGTTGCTCAAAAACAAGACAAGAAAGGCTTAGGAGAGAGAAGGAAACATTTTTGGTCACCAAGCTTCTCCAAGAAGCTCCCTTGGCCGTGGGGTCCTAAGGGCTTTTTGGGTAAAGCTTCTCCAAGAAGCTTCACTCCAAGCTTGCTTCCCATTGGCTCAAGATTAAACATCTAACCAGATATTTACCGGTAGCTATTACTTAATGGATAAAGGCCACTACTAGCAAAATTAATATTTATTATCCAATGGATAATAGAACGTACCTAGATTTTATTAGTCAGATAAAATCTTAGAAAAGAAAAATTTCAAAATCTGTTCCCAGTTTTGAGTTTAGTAAGCTCCCCCAATCCCGCGTGAACAGTCAAAATTTTTTTGGCCCTAAAATTTTTTTATTTTTCCAGCACCACCTCAGACACACAAAAGCTCAAGAAAAATAATAAAATAATCAAAATAAATCAAACAATTCACAAAAAACACAAAAAATAGGAAAAGGAATTTTGGGGTGTTACAAGTTTCCAAACTTTTCAAGAGAAGCATTTGTTTGGAATAGAAGTCTAGAACCTTTTATCACATTAGTGTGGTTTATAATGCCATTAGTAATATGATGGTAAGGTAGTTTAGATACAAGTTTAAGACGAAAGTTATTGGCATGATTCACTCTCTTGTAGTTAACAATGAGTTGATTATGTTAGTTTTAAGAATAATACTCTATTATCTCATTAAGTTAGGAGTAAATGGGATGTTTAGCAAGATTGGCTCCCTTATGCAATAAGGTAGAACCCTAGTGAATTGGATCCCTTATGCAATAAGGTTGATCCTAGTGAATTGGATCCCTTATGCAATAAGGTTGACCCTAGAAAATTTGATCCATTGTGCAATAAGGTTGAACCTAGTAAATTGGATCCCTTATGTAATAAGGTTAACCTTAGTGAATTGGATCCCTTATGCAATAAGGTGGATCCCTTATGTAGTAAGGTTGACCATAGTAAATTTGATCCCTTATACAATAAGGTTGACCCTAGTGAATTGGATTCCTTATGCAATAAGGTTGAACCTAGTAAATTGGATCCCTTATGCAATAAGGTTGAACTTAGTGAATTGGATCCCTTATGCAATAAAGTTAAACCTAGTAAATTGGATCCCTTATGCAATAAGGTTGAACCTAGTGAATTCGATCATTTATGTAATAAGGTTGAGCCTAGTAAAATATGGATCCCTTATTAATTAAGGTTGAATCATAGTTGATCACGATTCCTAACTAAGAGAGCGATACAAACTCCCTTGATAGGGCAAAAGAGTAAGAAAAACATTTTGCTAAAGGTGGAGTTGTGATAAGTTAAGCCCTATGCTAGGCTATGGATGAGATAGTCCAATGCTAAGCTAAGGATCAACATATCATATGTTAGGCTAAGGATAAGTAAGTAATATGCCAGATGAGGGAATTTAGTTCCTAAAAATAGTTATGCTACATGTATAAGCTTAGTGACAGATTATATAATTGTGAGATGAATGTTTATATAAAGTCAGAATGTGAATGTTCTAGTGGTAGTGAGTATAGTCTCACTTACCTAGTGCAACTATTAATTCAATGTTCATAGTGTTATTCATTGTAAGATGGTATTCGTATAGTACTTATATCATGATAATGAATAACTAGACCAGTAAAGTTAGTATAGTATATTTAGTTTCATAGAACATTTATTCAGTATAAATGTTTTAGTACTGATTTTGGTTACTCATACTAAATTTTTTTTTTCTCACTCCGCTATGTTTCCATATAAATCTAGGTCAAGGCCCTTCAAGAGGGTATAAAGATGAAGATATAGAAGAACTAGATGAGTTTAGTTTATGCTTTAAATTCAAAGCTTATGTATTAATTTATATTTGCTTTGAAATTATAAAAGTTGTATGTGTAATGTTGTATATATGTATGACTTTTAGTTATGGCTCTCCATAATTATTTGTTTAAATGTTACAGATTAGTTAATGATTAAGTTAGAAGTAGCATGGCTGATACTATTTATCCCGATATGTGTCAGATATACTGGTATTAGGATGTTACATTATGGTATCAGATTTGTTCATCTTGTGAGCTGGGGTGTGGACTGACTAAGTTTAGACAAGTTTAGAGTTTTTTTCGTTAAGTGTTGTGCATTTCTTGTCCTATATGCGGGGTATATGGATAGGATTGCATGACAGGCCTTAGGTTGGAGTGTTAATGGTTACCATTACATATAGTGTGATTGGGGAACCATTACTTCGCCATGGCAAACTAGGAGAAGTGAGAATTCTTCTAGTGAAGATTTAGCTAAAATAGTTGAAGAAGTTCTAAGAGATGACAACTGCTATTAGGAAGCAGATTGTTATCGCAAGCAATGTTTCAGAAGGGATGGAAGTAATTTCATCTTAGCAGCTAGTACCACTAGTATGGT
Organism: Ormosia semicastrata; assembly: GCA_029884595.1. Taxonomy (NCBI): domain Eukaryota; kingdom Viridiplantae; phylum Streptophyta; class Magnoliopsida; order Fabales; family Fabaceae; genus Ormosia; species Ormosia semicastrata. Next base: position 20,167,516 of record JAQQTO010000042.1, on the reverse strand, counting down.
CAGTTTATGAAGCCGATGTTACAGATTGTTCCCCATTTGATCAAACATCCTAGCAATTGCAGCTGCTTGCTCCCTCATCGCATTGACAGTTGCAGTCGTTTGTTTTCTCATCGCATTGTCCATTGCCATCACGACCTCAGCTATATTCAGACCTTCACTAGTAGAGTTCCTTGTTTCATGGGTTCTCCTTGGTGGTGCCATAGTTTCCTGTCCACACAGAACAATACATATTGAGTTGATTAGTCTCAATATCATGTAACTGTGTAACAATAGCTAATAACAATTCAACCTAAGGCAAGTCTTGCAATTCTATTCAAACATCTCAAACAAGAGACAGAGAAATGCATAACACATAAAGGAACTCCTAAACATGGCTAAGCATAATCAGTCCATACCCCGACTCAACAGGATGAACTACTCTGATACCATAATGTAACTTACTAAATTTAATAACAACAGTATAATCTATGTTATACATCATTAATTAGATCCAGGCATGCAGCTAAAAACTACTAAGCATTTTCCAATGTAATGAAACCATATAAATAGAAAATATGAGCCACGAACGAAATATTATATACATAACGTCTATATTTCTCTTAAATAAAAAAAAATGTACAAAGCTACAAACTAGGCCTCTCAATGCACATAAGATACATGTTTCAAGTAGAAACTACAAATGAAAGCTAAACTAAGCTCTCCAAGTTCCTGCTTGCACTTCACTTTCCATAAGTATTCTTCCTTGGAATCATAATGGAAACACACACATAAAGTGAGAATCATATATTCTCAGTAGATTCACAATAAATCATGTCATCATAATCATTCTAGCTATTTAAAAAAAAACATCAATTAAAAACACAAATATCTCTAGAACGGTGGCAAAAGGAAATACATCTTCCTTTTTCTTCCTAAAATAGAACCTCATTTTATAAGTATGTATATAAAACTCATTTCCACATACACAATTCACAAATCACTATCTCAAAGATAAGCAACTGCCCATACAATTGTCATGCTATGCCATAGCCTAAAAATGAATGTGGTTAATGTCATAATTCCTCAGACTTAGCGAAGGACTTCATCCTCGGCCACTATGGAAATATTATGAGCCTTGAACAAAGCAAAGAAACCTGGTTCCATAAGCCTTGAACAAGCCCTGGAACCTAGTTCCAGAAGTCTTCTCTCCGGGTAGTGACCTCATCAACTATGTAGTCTTCGATAAGGATGACTATGATAGGGAAGGTTGGTTACCTTCCCATTGAAAATCATATATGATCACCAATAGTGAGGACCTCATCCTCATCAACATAGGTATGAAAAACAATGATGTCAATTACTACAATAACTAGCATGCCACTTGGTTTACATTCATAACCACAAGTGTGAAATACAAATATGTCAGTCACTACAATAGATAACATACCAATTGATTTACATTTATCATCTCAAGTATGAACAACAATGATGCTAAATACTACAATAATTAACAAACTAATTGATTTACATTCACCATATAAACACTTCATTAAATACCCCTATTAGAGTCTCATCACTCATTAAGAAGCATATAATAAAGAATTACATAAGTTAGGAACTCCAAATTCCTAAGATAAAAACCCCAGAAGTTTCTATGTTTGGGTGTCTAAGCGCCCACTTTCCCAGTGCCTAGGCGCTCAACAACAGAAACACTTGCCTATTTCTTCTGTCGCCCAAAACATGAGCGATTAATCGTTGACCTCCAGAGCCATTTGGCCTTGGGTGCTTAGGCGCTCACAACTTGGGTGATTAAATGCCTTGCACTCAGAAGCCCTCTGGCCTTTAGCGATTAAGAGGCCAAAAATTGGGCACCTAACCTGGTAGCTAGATTTTAATCCCCAAAATTAGGTTCTAAGAGTCCCACTACACCAACAACATCCCATTAACATGTCATACTCCTCAAAAACTTAATTTAACTTAACAAACTATGGATTTATGCTCATTTATAACAAGAAAAACCCATTTACCAACTTGCTGATCAAGGAGGCTTATAGAAATCTACCAAGCTAAAACAAACAACCATACCTCTAACAAGTTGAAAACACTCAAACACAACCCTTAGAACTAAGAATCATGCTAAGAATACAGTTTTGCTCATCAAACCCTGTTCCCTATACTTATGTAGCCTAACATCACACAAGGAGAAACAGAAGAGAAAGATAAAAAGAAAACTCCCCCTACCTCTATTGTCCACAGAGAAATGAACTTAAGAGCTCCTATCCACCTCTTCCTTCTTTGCTACTTACTCCTTCTCCTTTGTCTTTTTTTCTTTCCTTTTCCTTTGTGCTTCTCTGGTTGCAGCCATGTGAGAGTGAGAGAGAAATGAGAGAAATATCTCCTATAAAAGCAAGAAAGTTAAGGGCAGAAAAATGGAGGAAACGTGAGGCTTTTGGCCTCTTTATAACTCAATTAAAACTCTCGATCTATTAAGAACACTTAGATTTCACCAAATCAAGTTTTCTAACTTCCAATAAGCTTAAAATAAATCCTAAGATTCATAAAAAATTTTGTTTCATCATTTTCATATTTTTTCATATTTACTACTAGTCAATTCGACATTAAAACACACACTTAGTATGTTTAAAAATACCAAACTAACTCCGATTTACCTCAAATTTTAACTACATCGTCTTCCACACATCTATGACCTAGAAACAAATTCTCCACATTTATTTCTACTACCTAAGTAGTTTAAGTCAATTCCAAGGCTAATAACAGTTAATTTTCAGACATAGTGTTACAACAAAGTGACTAAACATGCTTAGAAGGCCACCAAATTTAACAGACATGTTAAGGAAGTATTAGGCTACCTTTGTAACCATATACAAGTCTAATGTGTTCCTGAGGGTGTTACAATGAGCACTTCAACATGGAGACAAAAAAAGAAGATGTAGAATAGGTTTTAATGATATTATGTATTTTGTGTTGTATATTTAATGTTTTGTAATAGAATTATGTAATCATTGTGTATTGTAATATACTTTGTATATTGTACTTCATAACACAAGTACGTTATCGTAACCCTGAACAGGCTCATATTTTATATATTTTTTATATCTATTTTCAAATTATTTTATTAGTATTATGTGACATGCTTAATTCTGATTACTATTGCGTAATTCTGGATACATTATTGTAATTGTATTAAGGATGTTGCACAGTCCATCCCCAAAACTACCTCTGCTTCCCTTAACTCAAATAGGAAAATCTCCTGATTTATTTATATACCTTGTATTTGCAGTATGTCTTCCTTGCACACACCTTTACTCCTCAACTTATGACCATCTCCCACCTCTACTAAGTACTTAGGGGTGTCTAAGACTGCTAACTTCAATTCCTACACCGTTTTCTTAGAAATAAAATTGTTGGACATCCCACAATCAGTTAACACTACCACTCTTCTGCCCCTTATTTCTCCCAAAGATTAAGAGACTTCTTACAGGTCATACCCATTATGTTGTTCATAGGCTACTACAAGGCCTTTCACATTGTTCTTAAAATGTTCCCTTGATTTTCTGTTATTTTTTCTTCAGCTTCCACTATCATCACATGAAACTATTTCCTTTTGCATAAGTCCTTGGGCCCGAATTTTTCATCACAACGAATGCATAAACTTTTCCTTAATTTATCCTATGGTTCAACGTCTGATAATTGTTAGTAACCTCCTCTTCTACAGCCACCCCTAACTCCCTTCCAGTGGCTTGACCTCAGACACAACTCTGTTGGTGAAGTTAGGTCGAGATCATGATGTATAGGGCCTAGGCCAAATCTCCACTATTGCTATTCTTATGGGTTAGGTACCTTTGGGTTGGGCTCCTCCCTTCCAGCTAACTCTTATTCCCCTTTTGTTATAGGCCCAATTTATTTCTTCAATAAATTGGGCTTGATCCATTAAATCAAATGAAGTCTCCAAGTGGTAGAGCTTCAGCTCTACCCTAATGTGTTCCTTTAAGTCATTAATGAACATTCCTCTTAGATCCTTTTCATCTGTGTTTCTTAATGGTCCAAAAACCATCTTAAACCGCTCCCAAAATTCTCCAGTAGTCCCTGTTTGCCTCACGCTTAGCAATAATTCATATGGATTCTGGGCCATAGCAGGTTGGAACCTTTAACATCCTCATTTTGACATGTTAGACTTATATATGATTATAGAGATAGCATAATACTTGCTTAACATACCTGTTTAATTTTGTGTCTTTCTGAGTTAGTTTAGTCACCTTATTGTATCACTATATGTGGAAAATAACTATTATTAGCTCAGAAAATGACTTAAACTGCTTAGTTAATGAAATTGAATATGGAGAATTTGTTTCTAGGTCACAAATATGTGGGTGAGGAAGTAGTTAAAGTTTGAGGATAAAGTGAGTTAGTTTAGTATCTTTAAGTACACTGGTTAAGTATTTATATACTAAATTGACGAGTAACATACATAGAAACTTTTGGAAATGATGAGAATAGGATTGAGATGAATTCTAGGATTTTTCATAATACCTTTAGAAGTTAGGAAACTTAGATTTGTGAGATCAAAGTATTCCTAAGAGGTATAATGTTTCTGCAAAATATCTAAATAACTTTTGAGTCATTATTCCTATCTCTTTTCTTGGCTTTTTCTCTCTCAGTTCTCTCTTATCTCACGACTGAAGGAGCAAAAAACAGAGCAACAAAGAGAAAAGGAAGAGGAAAAGGAGGAAGAAGAAGAGAAGAGAAAGAGGAAGATCAAAGGCAAGACAAAATCTTAAAGATCATCATCTACACCACAAGAGGTAGGGGTGCTTGACTTCATCTCATTCTTTCTCATCTTCATCTTGTTTCATGGTAGTTGCTTGATGAAGGAAAATGGGTTTGAGTGATTTTAGTGATGTTGAGGCTTGATTCTAGCTTCTATGGTGGAAATGAGTTTGTTATTAGCTTGTTTGAAGCATGGTTGTTAGTTTTGATCCCCTAGAATCCATTATACCCACTTGAGTTGTGAATTGAGAAATGGGTTTTTAGGATGATGGTTAATTCTTTAATGCACACTTGAATGAGTTAAGATGCAGGTATGAAGTTTATGACATGATTAGTGATCATGTTTGATGTTGGAGAACATCTAGGAATTGAATTTTAAGGGCTAGAACTAGGTTAGAAACCAAGTTATGCAGAAAACCAATTTCTACAAAAGATTCTGGTGCACTGGCACCCAAACACCCACTACCTAGAAGAATCTAGTGTGCTGCAGAGCACTGGGTGCCCAGGCACCAGGTGATGGGCACCCAAGCTCTAGTGGAGCTCCCAGGCGCCAAGAGTTTTGCGCCTGAGCACCAATCGTAGGGAAAAAAAGGGCAAGTTCTCTGCCTAGCCAGCACCTAGGCGCTGGAGAATAGGCGCTCAGGCATCCAATCTAGGTTTTCTCAAGGTGTTTATCCTGATGAAATGGACTATCCTATTGGTTGGGATCCCTTATATATGCATTTTAAAGTATGTTAGGACACTCTTAGGGGTATTTCTTTGTGGAAATTACCACCTTGCATATATAGGAAAGTAGGAAACCTTGGCTATCCATAGTGTTATGGAATGCCATAAGATAGAATCTAGTGTAACATCCTTAATAACATTACTAATAACATATCCAAAATTACGTATTAGTAAATAAAATTAGGCACGCTACGTAAAACTAATTAAATAAATTGAAATTTCATTTTTACAATATACGTAAAATATGAACCTGTCTCGAGTTAAGTTACGTACATATAATATGGAGGATAATACACAAGATACATTATAATACACAAAATTACATAAACTATTACAGAGAGCTAATTTTACATCACAAAGTACAAAATGACGTCAAAACTATCCTACATCTTCATCTTCTGTCTCAAAATTGAAGAACGTGTCCCTGGAAATATTACAGAAATACAATAAAAGGGGTGAAAATTCTAGGAAATCTCAATATTTCTATTTAAAAAAATACGTGTCATCGCAATACTTCCAACTACGTCGGGGAAAAGTCATTTCAAAACTCATGTTATAAAGTAGAAAAGTGGCAAAAGCCAAATCTAGTCCTTCCTCTTCCCGAGGCAGAAATCCAACTTATCATTTAATAAAAATAATCATTTATAAACTCAAATAATTCATATCATCCATCCTCAAGCTACCATAATAACGAGGGAATCATCCTTCCTCATTTATTATATCTCAATTCAAGTATAATGAAGGAATCATCCTTCTTCATTTAATATATCTCAATTCAAGTAGAGAAGGAATGTCCATCCTCTACCACTTTGATAGGGAGGGAATTATCCTTCATCATACTATCAATCATCTAGGGTAAAGAGGGAATCATCCTTCCTCATATAACCCTTCTTCTAAGATAGGGAGGGAATCATCCTTTGTCACACTATCATTCTTCATCACATTTCACGTATCCTCAACAAGTGAACAATTTTCAAATCACATTCATTCAATAATTTAATATCAAATTGAGCATAAAAAAGCTCTCATAGTTACACGGTCAATCAACTAAGAAATTATCATACAATCAATAATTCAAGCATAATTTAAGTACTTACACAATGGATACCTTATGGAGAATACCATTTCTCCTAGGGTTCCAATTTGGCCAACATGGCCAAAATGACATATCAAATAATTCATCAATAATGTAATCAAATCTCAAGAGTAGATATTTTTATTCGTTTTTAAACACAAAACCTTTAATTAAGGATGTGTGACATAAGACTTCAAACATTTTCTCTTTTTAAGAAGACTTGGCCGTGACCACCATATGGTTCAAATCAAACATTTTCCATTCCTACATATTTAAATCCTTTCACAAACTTCTCAAAATCAAGAGATAAAATAGAAGCATAAGTTAAACATGAATCTTCCATATGTTCTCTATTTTGATCATATGCATCATAATACAAAACATGGCCATAAACTTCATGAAAACAAATTACAAACTCAATTTAATATTCAATAGCAAAAGAAGGACAATTGGAAGCAACGAACTCCTATTTTCTCTAGGTTGGCCGTTGATGCGGTATTAAAAGTTAAGTTACAAACCCAAGTGCAGGTTATCTCAAGTAATAAATTCTCGGTGAGTCTGAGGTCGAACCACAAAGACTTGATGAAGAAAAATTAATTAAGGTAAAGTAAATATTTTGTCACAACAAATAAAAAAGATTTACTTGGGTTAGGAGATCCACTCTTGGTAAATAAAATAAGAATAAGATTAATTCTTTTTATAACTCAATTAGAATCCACACATAATGGAGGTTCTAATCGGAAAATACAACGTTCAAAGTTCATTAAAAATTATATACGTAATTATATTTTGATTCATTTAATCATCTATTAACACAACCACTCATTAATGGGATCAAGCATTCACTGTGCCAAAATATTGTCTACAACAAATCAAGATCTCCACTTTACAAGGAAAGTTTCTAATACCAACATTTGTAAATAGATTCAAGTATTCATTGTGCCAATCTCTTGTCTACAACAAATCAAGAACTCCACTTTACAAGGAGGGTTTCTAAATTGATTGGAAATAAAATACAATACGTATAGTGGCTGCTTGAAAAATAAATCATTCAAGTACAAGAAAAGAATGAATCTAGCTTTACTTTATTACCAAGAGCTTCACCCTTTCACCCAAGTAAAATGAAAGTTAGTTACTAATAGACAAGAAGAAAGGAAGAGAGAAGAAGAATAATAAGAACATGACTTCAATTTAGAACAAAGAAAAACTACAACAACATAATAGCATGATCTTGGCCTCTAAGACCAAGACTCCTAAATGAGCAGACAATGATACCTTTTATAGAGGATAAATGATACAAAATGACAAGGGGACTGATTCATGAGTGGGTGGATGAGTGAAAAATGAGTAGAAAATGCCAAATGACTTTTGATGAGTGGAAAATTATGGAGATTCTTTGTCTCCTGAAATCATTAAGCTCTAAAGTCATTGCATTCATCATTGTTGAGAAATATGGTCTTCATAAAAGTTGTAGGCCTAGATCTTAGCTTTCAAATGTCGTTAATTTGGGTCAAAAACCATTTCTAAAACTCAAGATATGGTCTGATTACTGTATACTGCTTAGGCTCAGTGATAGCTCCTCTGTTCTGACTTCCAATCCTAATATGACCCATTAGACCTCAGATTCTGGAAAAGTGTTCAACAGTAAAGTTGTAGATTTTGGTCTTAATTATCAACCATCAAACTTTTAGCCTATTTGACTTCCTATAACCCGAGCTATGTCATGAACAGTACACATAAGTCAAGCTATCAGGATCAGCACCCTAGTTCTTGCTTCAACTCCAATTTGAGTTATCCAAACATGTGATTTGGCCTTTGAGGTATTCATGAGAGTTGTATAAAATTGTCTTAGCTTTCCTACAAGACCATAATCACATCAACCAGATATTTGAAACTCAAGTTATAACTAGTTTACTGAACACTGCCAAAAAGATAAATTAAGGCTAATTCATACAATAATTCTTTCAATGATCCAATAAGGTCCAATATCATAAAATGTGTCAAAACTAACTAAATTAAGCTTAATTGAACCTTAAGAAACCTAGTGAGAGGTTTATAAAATGTATAAAATACAGTGTTATCAAATTCTCCCACACTTAGCTTTTGCACTCCTGGGCAAAACACAAGAAACAAAAACTAGGGAACAAAGAAAAACGACACAAACTCAAAAACTAAAAACTCTAAAAGATTTAATGACTCAAGAAGAGCAACTAGACAATCAAGGGATCAAAACAGTTATGATGTAACATTTATTCGCATCTCAAACTAACAAGCAAGGAAACTTCAGTTGAAAAGAATGAATCAAGAATGATAGATCCTCACAGAATTCACTCTCAATCTCTCAAGTGTATAAAAAGGTAAGTATTCACTCTATTCAACCCATGAATAATTGTACTACCATAAGCTTACTTATCTTCTACTTCTCCACTACTCAGAACACATGCACACACAAATTATGAGGACTTTATTCAAGGTTGTAATAAGGTCAAGGTAAAGGAGAAGGTAATATGGATATGACAAGTTAAATACCAAAGATAATAAAAGAGCATGAAAGTTAAGTTCAATTAACAAGCATAAAAGTTCATCCTAACTCCACCTAATACAAATTCCTTTTACATATTCTTTTCCTTTTCTTTATTGCCATGTTGACCCTCTTTTTCTTTTTTCTTTTTTTTTATTTTTGATTTTTGATTTTTTTTTTTACAAAAAGAACATCATATTTACATTTTTTTAACCATTCTGCACACACACCCCCACACTTGTTCAAGAACTCATCCAATAACAAAGTCAATGCTCTCTTATTCCCTAAGGTCAGGTAAGAACATAGTTTTTCATTTAAGGCACATAATGAGTTTGAAACAAATAATGGTCAAATAAGCTCAAAGGGGTTAAGCAAGGGGAAATAGGCCATTTCCAATGCTTTACGTTGGCAGGAATCAGAGAATTTTCAAGAATTCATAAGAGTGCTTGATATCATATTAAGAATCAGAGAATTTCCAAGAAGTCATAAGAGTGCTTGATATCATATTGAGACAATATGCTACTAAGCAAGGCTGGCTATTTGATTAAAGTAGCTATTTCAAGAAAAATGCCTCAATCATATTATGTATGCATATGAAAATGTAGTCTAAAAAAGAATCAAAGCAAGTTCTAGAGTAACAATTCCATGAGTGAAATTCACACAAGAAAGAAGAGAATGGTACAAATGTTCAATCCATTCATCAATAGGTTCAAAATCTCACAAGGCATAATTCTATCATTCTCAGTCTACCAATTCAACATCCATAACTAAGCATATGATTTTCAAGAAAGAAGACAATTAACTCAATCATGCAAATTTCCCTGAATTTGAATTACTACTTCCACACAACAATAGTTATCTACCCCAACTAAAATGCGTCTCAAGATTAAAATTACCTCTAGAGCAAAAGTTACTCTTTACTCTGTCATCCTTAATTAGTTTAGCTGTAGGTAAATTGCTGACAAATATATAAACACGACAAACATATTAATAAACACACTTCCTTTTTGTTTTGTTTTTTTTTGGGTTTTTTTTTTACAATTATTCACACAACTATCCTTCCTCCCAACTAGATCACAACATTGTCCTCAATGTTAAAAATTAAATCCAGACTGAAAAAATAATCATTAATATATATCAAAAAAATTATTGGGACAAAATTAAATAAAGGAATGGGGAGAAGTCACATACCCGAAATGCTTAAACGAGAAGAGAATAACTACATTTTGACAATGGTTAGCAATGACAAAAAAAAAAAAACAAAATAAAGTAAAATGAAGTAAACAAGCATGCAAACAAATTTTATTTTTTGGGTTCTTTTGTTTTATATTTTTTTTGTTGGCCGACACTATTTACATCCTCATACAAAGACTCTGAAATTTAGGAGGCACTTAAGCCGACTCAATAAAAATATGAAATACTAAAAACTTACCTCAACTTTGGTAGATAGGATCATCTACCAAAGTCTCTGCTACATCTGGATCATTCAACTCAAGTTATAGCTTCAATCACTGACCATTTATCATCTTCAAAATTAATTTTATAAGAACAGACTAAGGGACGAACACCTTTTTTATCAGCAATGCTCCAACCTTTCTTAGGAAACTCCTTAAACTTTGGTTGCCATGCCTGAGTGTCATGATCCTGAGTTCTATAAAAATAGTAGAAATGTTAACTACATCAGAGGGATTATTAATAGAATCAAACTTAGAATTGACAAGAAAATTCTCAAGGGGATCAAAATCATGGGTTGTAGAAACTCCCCTATCCATGATTGAGTCAATCATGTATGTCTGGTGGCCCTCGTCATCATTTTCTGGCTTAACATGACTTTTTGTCACCTCATGTTCCTTGGGTAGCTCAGCAGTACTACTATCTTGATTCTTTTCCACATCCGCTAGCTCATTCACACTCAAAGAGTTCATCACTTTGGACACTTGGCTCTTTATTTCCTTACTTTCTTCAACAACCTTTCCATTCCTAAGGGTTATCACTGACTTGACTTAATCTATTTGTTGGTTTTTTGGATTACCCTCATTTAGATTGTACTGATCTTCGGGATTTAGTTGAGGTTGAGAAGAAAATTTTCCTTTCTCGTGAATGGTGAGTGCAGAAGAAAGTTTAGCAAGAGTGTCTTTTATGTTAATCATGGCTTGAGTGTTTTGATTAATAATGGCATCTTGCTTTTCTATGAATGCATGCAATGTTTCTTCAAGGTTATTCCTGTATGGTGGACAAAAGGTGCATATCCTTGAGAATTTTGAGAGCCTTGTTGTGCCTGAGGAGGTGGTGGCTGCATAAATTGTGCTTGATTGTTGGTCCTCCAACTAAAGTTCAGGTGATTTCTCTATCCTAGATTATATGTATCTGAAAAAGAAGAAGTGAATGACTTTTTAAAATTATTCATTACATTTACTTGCTCATGCACAACTTCTTTAAAAATAGGAATTTTTGGACATTCATTTGTTGAGTGTTCCAATTCATCACAAATGTTACAAATTTCTTCATTTTACACAGATTTGATTTTTTTTACTTTTCCTGATTCCATGGCTTCAATCTTTCTAACCAAACTGGAAAACCTTGCATTTAGATCTTCTTCTTGATTAAGGTGGTATTTTCCTTTACTAGCACTTGCAAGGTTAGATCTAATTGAATTTTTAGAAGGATTAGTATTATGCCAAGATTGAGAATTTTCAGCCAACTGGTTTAAATAGTCTAAAGGTTCATCAGGTTCTTTATCAAGAAATTCACCATTGCACATTGTTTCCACAAATTATTTAGTTTCGGGTGTTAACCCTTCATAAAAAAAACTTATAGTGCGTCATTTTTCAAAACCATGATGTGGGCAAGAATTCAACAAATCTTTAAAACGATCGCAACTTTGAAAATATGCTTCATTTGAATTTTGAAAAAAAATTTGGATTTGTCTTTTCAAAGCATTAGTTTTATGTGTTAAATTTTTTTTTTTTAAAAACTCACCTTGCATTTCTTGTCATGTGCCAATTGATCTTGGTTTCAAAGTGTTAAGCTAAGTTTTTGCTTTATCTTTCAAAGAAAAAAGAAACAATTTAAACTTAATAACCTCTTCAGTGCAAGTTTGATCATGAAAAGTAGTACATACTTTTTCAAATTCTTTTAAATGTAAATATGGACTTTCAGATTCTAAACCATGAAAATTAGGAAGTAAAGAAATCATACCTAGCTTGAATCTAAAATTGTTAGCATTGAGTGGAAAGATAAAATATGATGGACTAGAATTTCGAGATGGTTGCAAATACTCACGCATGGTTCGCAATGGTTAATTTTCATGTTCATCATGCACACTTTCATTTTCAGCCATTGTGTTTGATGTATGTGATTGTGATCCAGACAAATCAATATATAAAGTACTAGGATTAACTTTAACCAAATGACCAGAATTTGAATCACGATACCAATTAAGCATAAATAAGTAACTTAAAACAGAAAAGAAAATGTACAAGCTAGTAGTATAAATCATCCATTAAATATTAACAAAGATGTGATATAAACCAGCCACCAAATATATATTAACACTAAGATGTGGTAATAAACCAACCACTAAATAAAAAAAATAACAAAGGTGTGGTATGAACCAACCACCAAAAATATATATATATATATATATATATATATATATATATATATATATATATATATATATATATATATAAAGGTGTGGTAATAAACCAACCACCAAATAAGAAGAAATAACAAAGGTGTGATATGAACTAATCACCAAATAAAAAAATAACATACTAGAAAATAAAATACGAAAAGTAAATTACAGAAAAGTAAAAGGGAGAGTTTCCCCCACTATTAGTATGTACAAAAAAATAAAAGGGAGAGATTTGCCCCACAAAGTTAGTAAAGTACAAAAAAAATAAAAGAGAGGTTCCCCTCTAAGTTTATGTGTAAACTAAAAGGGAGAGTTTTCCCCACTAAATTAGTATGTACAAGAAAATAAAAGGGAGAATTACCCCAACTAAGTTAATATGTACAAAGAAAATAAAAGGAAGAGGTTCTCCCACTAAGTTAGTAAGTTAGTATGTACAAAAGAAAAAAAATTAAAAGAGTAGAAAATATATACAAAATATTTACACCAGAAATTTGTTCTTCAAATCAAGTCTCCGGCAACGGCGCCAAAAACTTGATGCGGTATTAAAAGTTAAGTTGCAAACCCAAGTGCAGGTTATCTCAAGTAATAAATTCTCGGTGAGTCCGAGGTCGAACCACAGAGACTTGATGAAGAAAAATTAATTAAGGTAAAGTAAATATTTTGTCACAACAAATAAAAAAGATTTACTTGGGTTAGGAGATCCACTCTTGGTAAATAAAATAAGAACAATATTAATTCTTTTTATAAATCAATTAGAATCCATACATAATGGAGGTTCCAATCAGAAAATACAACGTTCAAAGTTCATTAAAAATTATATACGTAATTATATTTTGATTCCTTTAATCATCTATTAACACCACTACTCATTAATGGGATCAAGCATTCACTATGCCAAAATATTGTCTACAACAAATTAAGAACTCTACTTTACAAAGAGGGTTTCTAAATTGATTGGAAACAAAATATAATACGTATAGTGGCTGCTTGAAAAATAAATCATTTAAGCACAAGAAAAGAATGAATCTAACCTTACTTTATTACCAAGAGCTTCACCCTTTCACCCAAGTAAAATGAAAGTTAGTTACTCATAGACAAGAAGAAAAGAAGAGAGAAAAAGAAGAATAAGAACATGACTTCAATTCAGAACAAAGGAAAACTACAACAATATAATAGCATGATCTTGGCCTCTAGGACCAAGACCCCTAAATAAGCAGCCAGTGGTGCCTTTTATAGAGGATTAGAGATACAAAATGATAAGGGGGCTGATTCATGAGTGGGTGGATGAGTGAAAAATGAGTGAAAAATACCAAATGACTTTTGATGAGTGAAAAATTATGGAGATTCTTTGTCTCTCGAAATCATTAAGCTCTGAAGTCATTACATTCGTCATTGTTGAGAAATATGGTCTTCATAAAAGTTGTAAGCCTGGATCTTAGCTTTAAAATGCCATTAGCTTGGGTCAAAAAAGATTTCTACAACTCAAGATATGGTCTGATTACTACATATTGCTCAGGCCCAATGATAGCTCCTCTGTTCTGACTTCCAAGCCCAATATGACCCATTAGACCTCAGATTCTGGAAAAGTGTTCAACAGAAAAATTGTAGATTTTTGTCTTAATATCAACCATCAAAATTTCAGCTCATTTGACATCCTATAACTTGAGCTATGTCATGAACAGTACACATAGGTCAAGCTGTCAGGATCAGTACCCTAGTTCTTGCTTCAACTCCAATTTGAGTTATCCAAACGTGTGATTTGGCCTTTGAGGTTTCATGCGAGTTGTAGAAAATTGTCATAGATTTCTTACAAGATCATAATCACATCAACTAGATATTTGAAACTCAAGTCATAGCCAGTTTACTGAACACTGCCAAAAAGATAAATTAAGGCTAATTCATGTAATAATTCTTTCAATAATCCAATAAGGTCCAATATCATAAAATGTGTCAAAACTAATTAAATTAAGCTTAATTGAACCTTAAGAAACTTAGTGAGAGGTTTATAAAATATATAAAATACTGTGTTATCAGCCGTGAACATCAAGGCTTAACAAATTCAATTCAAAGTCATAAAAGGATGGTAACCTTATTTTCTCTTGGTTGGTCGTGTACATCACTCAATGAGCACAAAGTCTCACTTTCTTCATCAACCATAGAAAATCAAGGTGTGAACACATATCAAGTGTGAACACATAGAACACATGGTTTCTCCAACTTAGTAAAGGCTTAGCCATGAGCTCCATAAGCTCCAAGGTCACCAAATTAATTCAAAAGTCCATAGAAAAAGAACAAGATAAAGGTAGGAGCTAAATCACAAACTAACAAAGAAATCTTCTTCCTTTTTCTCTAGGCTGGCCGTAGTCACTATATGTATGAAAACTATAATTTTTATTTCAAACATAATGGAAGAATAAGAGTAGTTTAAAGGCAAGAACCCTTACCTTTACTCCTAGCTTAGGTTCATTGAGCTTTCTTCTCTTTTCTCTTGTTTTTCCTTCCTTTTTCTCTTCCCTTTTTCTTTTCCTTTTGCAGTTTGTTGCTGCTATATTTTTCTCTCTGTTGTAAGCCCTGTTTTGTAGTGTAAAAAATGGAGTGAAAGTGAGAAAAAGTCTAGACTTAAATAGACAAAAAAGTGGCGGTGGAATTTGGTCAAAACTAACTAAAATTATGGTATTGAAAGTTTTGTATCTGTTAAACACACGTTAATCTTCAAAAGCTAAGTTTTCAAATGTCCATAAGTGTTATGGAAAATTTTAGAACTCATCTTAGTTCTTGGATCCATTTTTTCATAATTTTTTGTATACTGATATTTACCAGTTAAGCTTTATTACTCTGTCTTAAGTTAAATTAAACTTAGGAATTAGGTAAATATGCTTACTGATACTTATCTTAATTGGTATTCTATACCAAAATATTCTTCATGTTTAACTTGTCATCTCGATGTAATTTCATAATTTTCTGAGTTACTTAACTATTCCAGCTATTCTTTTTCCGTGTCTTTAAAAATACCAAACTTGCTCAGTTGCTTCTCCAAAATTTACTACAATTTTTTATCAATTGTTTATAGCTAGGAAATAAAATTTTTATATTTATTTCTATCATATGAACTATTTATGTAGTCATGTTTAGTGTTATAGAATTATGCTCAAACTGATTAAGAAGATTACCCGAATTAACAGATAACTCTTATCAATATTACTGAGCTTCTATAACCCTGATTAGTACTATTACGTTAGGGAGGATGTTACAATTCTCCCCATTGTTAAAAATTGTCCTCAAAATTTGATTACTTGATATGAGGGATTACAAATACTCCATATCATATTAAAACCTATCCTCTAAATAACTTTAGCTTTGTCACATAAAAAAGAGGCTTAAGTGGTATGCTCAACCTGCTCTAAATCAGAAGATTAGGTTACCTCTTTACCTTTTAATGTGTACACTCTCCTCGTGATCTTGGGTCTAGTAATGGGCGTTGCTCCTTGCCTATGAGGGCAGTCTCTGGTATAGTGCCCTAATTCTCTACAAATGTAACATGTTATGTGATCAATCATACAAACTTTATTACTATGGTATCTTTCACATTTTGTACATTTTAATGCCGCACATTTATCTGAATATGTTTTCCTTTTTCTTGTTGATCCTTGAACTGTGGGTCAAATTTATCATTCTCTCCTTTTCTCTTTTGGAAGCTTTGCTGTCTATACTCTTGTTGTGATCTTCAGTTGTTCGCGTCCACAATTCTGCATCTAGCCACCAATGTTGGAAAGTCTCTGATTTGTGAAGGCCTAATTGCTTTTCTTATATCATCTCTCAGTCTGGTTTCAAACTTAACATATTTTCATTTTTCATCTGGATTGTATTTGTAGTATGAGGAAAACTTAGACAGTTCTTCAAACTTTGCCATATATTGGCCCACAAACAAATTCCCTTGCTTGAGTTCCAAAAATTCCAACTCCTTCTCCTCTTGTAAGTTCTGTGGAAAATATTTCTCCAGGAAAGTGGTTTTAAACACTTCCCATGTAATCCGAGTTTTAGCAGGTTCCAAAAGTCTTCTAGCATTGTTCCACTAAAACTTTGCTTCCCTTTTAAGCATAAAAGTGGCAAATGATATCCGCTGCTCATTAGTACATACGATCATGGCAAAAATTTTCACCAGTTCCTTTATCTACTCCTCAGCTTTAGCTAGATCATACTCTCCATGGAAAAGATGGGGGATTACTCTTTCTGAACACAAAAAAAATTGTGAAAATTCTTATTTCTAACCATCACTGCTTTATTCGCTTGTTGTGGATATGGGTTGTTTTCCATTCTTTCCAATATTCTATTTGTAACTACAGTTTGCCCACACATCACTGCAGTCATTTCTCTTTGTTCTCTCATTGTTGTTGTCACTTCTCTAAGGAAGGACAATTGGAAACAAAGAACTCCTATTTTCTCTAGGTTGGCCATGAGCATCAAGGCTCAACAAATTCAATTCAAAGTCAATAAAGGAAGGTAACCTTATTTTCTCTTTGTTGGCCGTGTACATCACTCAATGAGCACAAAGTCTCACTTTCATCATCAACCATAGAAAATCAAGGTGCGAACACATATCAAGTGTGAACACATAAAACACATGGTTTCTCCTACTTGGTCATGGCTTGGCCGTGAGCTCCGTAAGCTCTAAGGTCACCAAATTAATTCAAAAATCTGTAGAAAAAGAACAAGATAAAGGTAGGAACTAAAACATAAACTAACAAAGAAATCCTCTTCCTTTTTCTCTAGGTTG
The DNA here is from genome assembly GCA_029884595.1 of Ormosia semicastrata. Taxonomy (NCBI): domain Eukaryota; kingdom Viridiplantae; phylum Streptophyta; class Magnoliopsida; order Fabales; family Fabaceae; genus Ormosia; species Ormosia semicastrata. The sequence goes on along the minus strand of JAQQTO010000042.1, from coordinate 20,150,016 downwards.
ACCATAGTCATTATATGTATGAAAACCAAAATTATATTTCAAATTTAATGGAAGAATAAGAGTAGATTCAAGGCAAGAGCCCCTACCTTTACTCATAGCTTTGGTTCCTCGAGCTTTCTTCCTTTTTCTCTTATTTTTCCTTCATTTTTCTCTTCCATTTTTTTTCTTCTTCTGCATGTTGATGCTGCTGTATTTTTCTCTCTGTTTTGAGCCCTATTTTTTTGGTGTAAAAATAAGGAGAGACAGTGAGAAAAGTCTAGACTTAACTAGACAAAAAAGTGGCAGTGGAATTTTGTCAAAACTAACCAAAATTATGGTACTGAAACTCTTATATCTATTGAGTACACTTTAATCTTCCAAAGATAAGTTTTCAAATGTCCATAAATGTTATGGAAAATTTTAGAACTCATCTTAGTTCTTGGATCCATTTTTCCATAATTTTTCATATACTGCTATTTACTAGTTAAGCTTCGTACTCTGTCTTGAGTTAAATTAAACTTAGGAATTAAGTAAATATGTTTACTGATACTTATCTTAATTTTCTGAGTACACTCTCCCTGTGGTCTTGGGTCTAGTAGTGGGCATTGCTCCTTGGCTCTGAGGGCAGTCTCTAGCATAGTGCCCTAATTCTCTACAAATATAACATGTTATATGATCAATCATACAAACTTTATTACCATGGTATCATCCACATTTTATACATTTTAACCCCCCACTCATCTGTCTAAGTTTGTTTTCCTTTTTCTTGCTGATCCTTGAACTATGGAGCACTCCCTTCAAATCTATCATTCTCTCTTTTTCTCTTCTAGAAGCTTTGCTGTCTATACTCTTGCTGCGATCTTCAGTTGTCCACGTCCACAATTCTGCATCTAGCCACCAATGTTGGAACGTCTCTAATTTATAAAGGCCTAATTGCTTTTCTTATATCATTTCTCAGTTCAGCTTCAAACTTAACACAATTCCATTTTTCATCTGGATTATATTTGTAGTATAAGGAAAACTTAGACAGTTCTTCAAACTTCACCACGTATTAGCCCATTGTCAAATTCCCTTGCTTAAGTTCAAAAAATTCCAACTCCTTCTCCTCTTGCAAGTTCTGTAGAAAATATTTCTCTAGGATAGTGATTTTGAACACTTCCTTTGTAATCTGAGTTCTAGCAGCTTCCAAAAGTCTTCTAGCATCGTTCCACTAAAACTCTGCTTCCCCTTTAAGCATATAAGTGGCAAAAGATATCCGCTGCTCATTAGTACATACCATCACAACAAAAATTTTCTGCAGTTCCTTTATCCACTCCTAATCTTTAGTTGGATCATACTCTCCATGGAAAAATGGGGAATTACTCTTTCTGAACACCGAAATATGATGAAAATTCTGATTTCTAACCATTACTGCTTCTCTTGTTGTGGATATGAGTTGTTTCCTATTTTTTCTAATATTCTATTTGTAACTACAATTTGCCCACGCATCATTATAGTTATTTCTCTTTGTTCTCTCATAGTTGTTATCACTTCTCTAAGGATTTCCTTCATAGTTGCCATATTATTATTGGTAGGCTCTTTATTACCTTGGCCACGGGCATGCCCAGTCGATGCTATAGTTTCTTGCACACACAACACATTTTATATTGAGTTGATCAAGTTTAATATTATGTAATAGTGTGACAGTTAACTATAAACATACAAACTCAAGGCTATTATGCAATCTAGCTATACATATCATCATCAAGACAAGACAAATGTATAACAAATCATAGCTAGTTCATGCCCCAGCTCAACAGGATGAACTGCTCTGATACCATAATGTAACGTCCTTAATAACATTACTAATAATGTATCCAGAGTTACGTATTAGTAAATAAAATAAGCATGCCACATAAAACTAATAAAATAATTTAAAATTTCTTTTTTACAATAAACGTAAAATATGAGCCTGTCTCGAGTTAAGTAACGTACATATAATATGGAGGATAATACACAAGATACATTATAATACACAAAAATTACATAAATTGTTACAGAGTGCTAATTTTACATCACAAAGTACAAAATGATGTCAAAACTATCCTACGTCTTCGTCTTCTGTCTCCATGTTGAAGAATGCGTCCCTGGAAATATGATGAAAATACAATAAAAGGGGTAAGAATTCTAGGAATTCTCAATATTTCTATTTAAAAAATACGTGTCATTGCAATACTTTCAGCTGCTTCGAGGAAAAATTATTTCAAAACTCATTTTATAAAGTAGGAAGGTGGCAAAAGTCAAATCTAGTCCTTCATCTTCCCAAGGCTGAAATCCAATTTGTCATTTAATAAAATAATCATTTATAAACTCAAATAATTCATATCATTCATCATACATCACAATTCATCATTGTTCATCACTGCTTATTATTTATCATATTTCATCATCAAGTAGGTAGTGGGGGATTGTCCATCCTTAAGCTACCATAATAATGAGGGAATCATCCATCCTCAATTTTTATATCTTAGTTCAAATAAAATGTGGGAATCATCTTTCCTCATTCATTATATCTCAATTCAAGTATAATGATGGAATCATCCTTCCACATTTATTATATTTCAATTTAAGTGGAGAGAGAATGTTCATCCTCAACTACTTTGATTGGGAGAGAATTATCCTACCTCACACAATCAATCATTTAGGGTAAAGAAGGAATCATCATTCCTCATATTACCCTTCTTCTAATATAGGGAGGGTATTATCCTTCATCACACTATCAATCTTCATCCCATTTCATGTATTCTCAACATGTGAATAATTTCCAAATCACATTCATTCACCAATTTAATATCAAATTGAGCATAAACAAGCTCTCATAGTTACACAGTCAATCAACCAAGAAATTATTATACAATCAATAATTCAAGCACAATTTAAGTATTTACACAATGGATACTTTTTGGAGATTAACATTTCTCCTAGGGTTCCAATTCGGGCTACAGGGCCAAAATGACATATCAAATAATTCATCAAAAATGTAATGAAATTTCAAAAATAACTATTCTTATTCATTTTTAAACACAACCTTTAATTAAGGATGTGTGACATAAGACTTCAAACATTTTCTCTTCTTAAGAAGACTTGGCCGTGACCACCATATGGTCCAAACCAAACATTTTCTATTCCTATACATTTAAATCCTTTTATAAACTTCTCAAAATCAAGAGATAAAATAGAAGCATAAGTTAAACATGAATCTTCTATTTGTTCTCTATTTTGACCATTTGCATCATAATACAAAACATGGCCATAAACTTCACAAAAATAAATTACAAACTTAATTCAATATTCAATATCAAGAGAAGGAAAATTGGAAGCAAAGAACTCCTATTTTCTCTAGGGTGGCCGTGAGCATCAAGGCTCAACAAATTCAATTCAAAGTTAATAAAGGAAGGTAACCTTATTTTCTCTTGGTGGTCCGTGTACATCACTCAATGAGCACAAAGTCTCACTTTCATCATCAACCATAGAAAATCAAAGTGTGAACACATATCAAGTGTGAACACATAGAACACATGGTTTCTCCTACTTATTCAAGGCTAGGCCATGAGCTCCATAAGCTCTAAGGTCACCAAATTAATTCAAAAGTCCATAGAAAAAGAACAAGATAAAGGTAGGAGCTAAAACGCAAACTAATAAAGAAATTTTCTTCCTTTTTCTCTAGGTGGCCGTAGTCATTATATGTATGAAAACTATAATTTTTATTTCAAATTTAATGGAAGAATAAGAGTAGTTTGAAGGCATGAACCCCTACCTTTACTCCTAGATTAGGTTCCTTAAGCCTTTTTTTTCTCTTTTCTCTTATTTTTCTTTCCTTTTTCTCTTCCCTTTTTCTTCTCCTTCTACACGTTGTTGCTGCTATACTTTTCACTCTGTTTTAAGCCCTGTTTTGCTGTGTAAAAACATGGAGAGAAAGTGAGAAAATTATAGACTTAACTAGAGAAAAAAGTGGCGGTGGAATTTGGTCAAAACTAACCAAAATTATGGTACTGAAAGTTTTGTATTTTTTAAGCACACGTTAATCTTCCAAAGCTAAGTTTTAAAATGTCCATAAGTGTTATGGAAAATTTTAGAACTCTTCTTAGTTCTTGGATCCATTTTTTCATAATTTTTTATATACTGCTATTTACTAGTTAAGCTTCATTACTCTGTCCTAAGTTAAATTAAACTTAGGAATTAAGTAAATATGCTTACTGATACTTATCTTAATTGGTATTCTATACCAAAATATTCTTCATGTTTAACTTGTCATCTCGATGTAATTTCATAATTTTTTGAGTTACTTAATTGTTCCAGCTATTCCTTTTCCGGGTCCTTAAAAATACCAAACTTGCTCGGTTGCTTCTCCAAAATTTACTACAATTCTTATCAATTGTTTATAGATAGGAAATAAAATTTTCATATTTATTTCCATCATATCAACTATTTATGCAGAAACTTTAGTTACTTGTTCATGTTTAGTGTTATAGAATTATGCTCAAACTGATTAAGAAGATTACTTGAATTAACAGATAACTCTTATCAATATTATTGAGCTTCTATAACCCTGATTAGTATTATTAGGTTAGGGTGGATGTTACATCTAGAACCTTGAGCAACATGAGGTTGTGTTTGATATCACTTGTGAAGTGATGAAAGGGGTGTGCTAGATACAATTAAGCTGAGTTTGTTTGGCAAGCTTTGTCTATCTTTATGCATGACTTGCTCCCTTTTGGTGAAGGATGAGCTTAAGGTGCATAAATGATGAACGTTCTCTTGTTTACTAAGGTTGAACTATGAGAATATGCTAGGGACATGAGTTGGTTCCTTTGTGAGCTAAAATTGAGCCAAGAGTGCGTGTTTTCTTGTCTTAACTCCTCCACTTAGTTAGGGTGAACCTTGTGAGGGGTTTGTGTTTTGTGAACACTATTGCATGTTTTTACACTTATTATTCCTATGTATTGTGACCTTATATGGTGTGCACAACCATTTGGCCAGAGAATAAGGCTTAATCTTAAATTCTCATAGCTGGAGAGCTATTATGGTTAGGGTTACCGGTGATGGGGTGGTAGCAATACTTTTACCTTTGTGAGGGGAATGAATCCACCAACTACCAAGTAGGTTAAGGAAGTAACACATTTCCTCCCTACCCAGAAAAAATACAAGGGAACATAGTTCTTAGGAATAAATAAGTATTATGGATTTCTAAAACAAAAATCTGCACAAGCATACTCTTAGGACATTTCTTAGGCATATTCATAAGACATAAACATTGCATTTATCTTTTGATGACAATTTTATAGGCAATTATCTTAGTTATGGAATAAGATGTGGGTTTAGGTTTATGGTTTGCTTGGGAATAATACAGAGAGTGAGTATGTGAATGTTCCCTTAGTACTGGGTAGTGGTTTATGTATTTGTTGCAAACCTTTTTGGTTGTGTTTGGATATTTGTGTTTAAGGTTATACTTGTTTTATAAGTGTTACATAGTGAGTATGTATATATTCTTATGGTAATGAATAGAGTCTCAGTTATCTTTTGCAAACATAATCTGACATAAATGAGTTTATCTGTTCATTGTGAATGTATAAATGCTGATTTTGGAATACTTATATTGAGAATTCATGAATTCTCACCCCATTGTGTTTCCATGTAAATCTAGGTCAAGACCCTTCTAAGGGGAAGGAAGACGAAGAAGCAAAAGAACTAGTGTAGTGTAGTTTTTATTGCTTTTAGAACAAAGCTTGTATATTGATTTTATATTTGCTTCAAGTTGTATAAAGTTGTATATATAACACTTTGCCCTTTTGAGGCTAGTGATGTATATATGTATAACCTTTCCTTTTTGGCTCTCCATAATGATTTGTTTAAATGTTATCAGGTTAGAGGTGACATAGGTAATGTTGTTTATACAGGTATATGTTAGATATACTAGGGTTCTAGTATTAGGATGTTACAAAACCTGTGTATAACAACAAATTTGGATAGAGCTCATATTGCATTGAGAGTTTTGGCTTCCCTTCATTAATACCAATTCATTGCCCTCCCCTCTAAAGTCACCATGAATGTTGGAATTTTCTCTCTTTCCCCCATCCCATTCACTTAAAAATACCTCTCCACCCTATTGACCTAACCATATGCATCATCCCCTAGAATTCTCATGCAATATTCCTCCATCAAGGTAGTAGGACCATGAAAATAAAAATTTTAGTTCAGGTCATAAAGAACAGGTACCTAGGTTCTAAAATAACTGATTTAAAGTTCATCGAAGGAAGGATCTTAAATCACCACCTCCACTCGCATTTGTTGTTCCATTCTAATTGAGTCTTCGATCAAACAACCTAGTACACCCCTTGGTCTCTTTCACGATGGAGTAGAGCATGGAGACTGGTTAGGATTGCGATTATTGTTGTGAGAAGTCATGGAAACTTTTGAGGGAAGGCTTTAATATATTTCTTAAAAGAAAGAAAATGAGAGGCAAAAAGTGAATAATGAGTGGAGAAAAGTAAAGTGAATAGATGAGCCATTGGCTATTAATACACTTGTAACCCTTAATTAGTTTTAGTTTTGAAATTCCTAGAAAATCTTACTATCAGTCGGGAAGAGATAATGTTGTTAACATAATTTCAAATTGGTCATGTATGTTTTGGTGAAACCTAATCCTAATATCACATGTGTCCTAGGAGAGTGCCTATAACATCCTCCCTTCTAGTCTACCTATGTGAATCTTAATAGCATGCTACGAAAGTACGAGTAGTTTTATACTTAAGTTTGTTACTAGGTAGTTGATAATTTTATGAGCTGCTAATGTTCAATATGAGCTAGCTTATAATTTAGATGAGATGACTCATCTTTGAGTGGAAAATGACCATGAAATTATATGTACTCAAAATGTGTAGGTAAGTGAATATATGATGTAATTAAGTAGTGATAATCATAATTAAAATAGAACCAATAAAATTTCATGCAACTAAGACTAATCATTTATCTTAATTTTTATTGGTTTTGAGAAATATATGTAATGATTAGGAAGTTTTCATTATAACTTAAATAATACCCAGTATGTCCTAATGCATGCATGGGTAGTGTAAATCATAGAAGTAAGCGGTAACAACCTTCCTAGACCCAATAGCACCCATGGTTTGTGAGCCTAAACTGCCCCTTTCACAAACTCATCAAGTTTCATTCTAGTGAGAGAAAATAACTATAGAGAGGGGTAGAGAGAAGGATGAGCTATAATTTTTTGGAGAAGAAGAATAAGAAGAACCCCTCACTATACCTGACCTAGCTAGAGGGCTCGATTGGATTAGGTGTTGAAGGAATAATTGAAGAGTATTCTTGAAGCTTTCCAACAATCCCAAGATCAAGCAAATCTATCCATATTTGCTTAGTGAACCTGCGACACATAGGAGGAGAGGTGGGGGTTTTGCACTTCTTCTTGCTTTTGCTTCTTTCTTATCATCCTTCCCATGATGATCTCGAGCTTGAGGTTGATTTAAGTTGAGTTTTGGTGGAGAAAGTGGTGGCCATGAATGGCCTTGGTGCAACCTTGGGGCTTCCTACTTGCTTGAGGTTGTTTTATTATGTTCTTGTTGATTTCTAAGAAAAAAATGTGTTTTGGTTGTGATTTGGTGAAGTTGGAGTAAGGGTTAGGGCTTGAGGCCATGGAGCTTGATTGGTTAGGGGAAGGATTCCCAAACTTTGATTAAATGATTTTTGTAATTTTAAATAGTTTGTGATGTAATTGAATTATATGGATGCTTCAAGTTGAATCTTTTCAATGGTGGAAATGATAGTTGGAAGGAGATGAAGGATTAAGGTTTTGATCCATTTAAACTTACATGAATTTTTATGAAGTTGTTGTTGTTAGTAGATAGCTCGTAATTTATCAGTTAGTTGATCTTATGAATCTTTATTGGTTGTTCTATTAGCAGTTGGGTGATGAAAAATGTTAGTTGTCTCACTGAAATCAGTAATTGTAACATCCTCCCTAACCTAATAATCCTAATCAGGGTTATACAAGCACAGTAATACTAGTAAGAATTATTTATTAATTCAGGTAATCTTTTGAACCACTTTGAGCGTAATTCTATAACATTGAATATAAAGAAATAATTAAAGTTTTTACATAGACAGCTGATATGATGGAAATAAATATGAAAAATTTATTTCCTAGTTATAGACAATTAATAAGAGTTGTAGTAAATTTTGGAGAATCAACTAAGACGGATTGATATTTTTAAGGATACCAAAGAGAAATAGTTGGAACAATTAAGCAGTTCAGAACATTATGAAATTTCATAGAGGTCATAAGTAAGATATGGAGAATAATTTGGTATAAAATACCAACTAAGATAAGTATCAATAAGCATATTTACTTAATCCATCGATTTAATTTAAATTGGGATCGAGTAATGAAACTTAACTGATAAATAGCAGTATATGGAAAGTTATGGAAAAATGGATCCAAGGACAAGGTTGAGTCTTAAAATTTTTCATATCACTTATGAATACTTGAAAACTCAACTTTGGAAGATTAAAGTGTGCTTAACAGATACAAAAGTTCCTACAAGAATTGTTTAACCATCTTTTGGCCTCATCCACCGACAAACCCATTCTCCTTTTCTCTAGATTTCTCCCTCACTTTTGCTCTCACTTTTCACACAGCTGAACGACTGAAAAATAAGGGACAAAAGTGAGCAATTGTAAGCCAAAAAGAAAAGGAGAGAAACATAAAGTTTCTATTTATCTTTCTTTTTTCTTTGACTTCTCACTCTTTTCCATTGATTTTTCTCTAAGTTCACATGGATTTCTCTCAAAATTTCCACATAGTTGCAGCAGTCAAGGAAGAAAAACAAAGGCAAAAAATATCAAAAAGAGATAAAGGAAGGAGGAAAAGTGAAGAGGAAAGGGAAGGAAATTCAAGGATTCAAGCTTCAACAAGCTAAGGAGGAAAGGTAGGGGATTTAAAGCTTTCAACTTGTTCTTCTTCCTATTGATTTTAAATTAAAATTGTGGCTTTTGATTTATGATGAGTCATGGCCAAGGCTAATTTAGTGGAGCTTTCTTGCTTAAATTTTTGTTTTTCTTCTTTTAATGAATTTTGACTTAAAATTATGGCATTAATTGCGATGAGAAATTGAGAAAAATTATTGTATATTTGTTGAGAAAGGTCACAACTAAACCAATTTATTTGTGTTTTGATATTCATGGCCATGACTTTGAATTATATTATCTTGCACTTGTTGTTCATGTAACACCCACCGTAGGGCATTACATTTAAGACTAATCCTAATATAACTTACCCAAGTTGTAAAAGAATTAATCTTGTAAAAATCATTAATTTTAAAATTTTGATTGCGAAATAAATTTAATTAAGTAAACTAAATAAAAATCATAAGTACCACTTGTAACTGAAATCACACCCATATTATACATGAATACTGAAAGCCTTGTTTACAAATAATTTACATAATACCCTTACATACCAAAAGATAAAAAGTACAATAGATACTCCAAAATATAACTGCTAAACTTAAAACTCTTAAATACTAACCTAAGGATTTGGGTCCTCAGAAGGATCCTCCTTTACTTCATCATTAAAGAACCTAGGCGGATATAACATTCGCCTCACAATGGTCCTTGTGGAAGACATCACAAAGTCTTCACGCGGTGTATACACAGTGCCACCCCAAAGTTCACCAATCGGCATTGTAAATTCTAGGCACACAGATGTGTGTTGCGTCAAAATAGAAATCCTATCGTGGGTTCCACTTAAATTCAGAGTCAAGTCCCCTGTATATACAAACCGTTCATTGTCAAAATCAAACCTCCAAGCATCAGTCCCCCCATGGATCTGGACTCGGAAAAAACCTAAAACTTGGTGCCTCGCCGCCATCTCAACAAACAAAGAGTAATATCACTGATAGTAAAAAGAGTTATCAGCTCCTTCGTCTTCCCAGTCTTAATCAGACAGACATAGTAAAACATATATAATACAACAAAGAGGTGAGATCCCCTACATCAATACCTTTATGGCAGTAGAGAAAACGACAGCAAATAAATAGAATATAATATCAAGACAGTAAATTATATTATCACATATCAAATAAAATAAATCAGATAAGTATAATTATCATATCAATATGCTGACCAACTATGCATATGCGCAACAACCAATTCCTACTCCATAGAGCTAAACACATTTTCGGAGAGAATGATCTAGAAAACATGTCTGTAACTCAGCTGCTGTGGCCAAAAGTGCTATCAATTTATCAACGTGCACATCAAGGCATTATACAAGACATTCTACACCAGATCGTGATATAGGGCAGTGTCTCTGTCCGGATCATCGGTGCATTTGCATCGGTCTGCCTCACGGACAGAAGAGCTACCAACTGTCCATTGCGAGGTACCCGCACCTCAATGCCCCCAAGGTCAACAAGTGACCTACACTTGTCTACTTGCACTGGCACATAGGTGTGATTTATCTCCTAGGCATACAACCTTAACCAAATAAGTCAATACGCTTTTCAATGCATGATGTATGATTCAAACACACATACAGTCATTATTATTAAAGTATTTTACTACCCTCGCCTTCTCTTGGCGGTATCACTATCCAACATCACTGGGCCCACCACAACAGCTCGGTAGCAAACTACTATTACTATCAGTTGCGTAGCGATATTATCGCGTTTTCACAATTGCGGAACACTTTTCTTACGTTTTCAAATTGTGTAAAGATTTTTTAACATTTTCTCAATCGCGTAAATATTTTATTGCATTTTCTTAATCGTGTAGTCAAAAAATTACTATTTTTAAATTGCGTAAATTTTTTTTTGCATATTTTCAATCGAGTAAAATATTTCTAACATATACTAAGCTCAAATTAAATCTTTCCTCATTTATTTTCAAAATCTAACTTTAATTCCAATATTTTCTCACTAAAAATAGTATTTTCTACTATTTTCCACAAAATAACATTTCTTTGATTAAGTTGTGATATTACAGCTCAAAATTTTCTAACGCGCTTCAAAATCCAAAGGGTGAGCTATACGTCAGTAAATTTCAAGTTTTAACTTTTATTTCACTTAATAACCTAATTACACTAATTTAATTAAACATTAGTTTACTTTCTTTTTAGGTCTAAAAACCTATCAATTTAATTTCCTGTCAATCAAACACTTAATCCTACACTTAGTAAAATAATTTTGGACTTAGGATATCAAAAATTAGTAAGTTGGCTGAATTCCACATTTTGCTTCATAAATCATATATAATTATTTTCTAATACTTTATTCCTTGTAAAAACACTTAATTAAATTTCTTGTCATAAAATCATTTAATCCTTAATTAGAAAAATAATTTAGAGCATTTGGCTCCCTTGGTGGTGTTGAGGCCGTGAGCCTCTAGGTTCTTTGGAACCATCATACAATTTCCCATCATGTGAATCACATCCTACTTTACACAAGAATCAACATACTTTCTAAATCACATATTCAAGCATACTTTTAAAGCTATAAACATACCAATCACAATTAAGGAAAGCTTAAACAATCAAGTGAATAAATCCTTATGAATTTTTCACCACAAACAATTTCATTTCCTCACCACCAACATATGGTTGATGAGGTTAATCTCCTTCTTACCTCTAGGAAGAAAAAAACTCTCTAAGTTCCTCCTCCTCTTGATTTCGTGAAGCACTAAAGAAAACCCTAACAATCTTAAACAAATCTTAAAGTCATAAACCAATCTTAAAAACAAGAAACCATGGACCAATCATGGTTTAAAAATTCAAGAATCCAACTTAGGATCAAGAAATCAAAAGTTACCTTAGGAGTAGAAAATCAAAGCTTGATTTTTGAAGCACTTAGAAGATGATTTAGACAAAACTCTCAAGATGACAAGTGTTTAGGATTGTATTTAGGTTTAAAAAGTAGGATTAGATAAAATTATGGAAGCTTGGAGGTAGGGTTTAGGGGTGGAGGCCATGAGCTTCCAAGAAAAGAGAAGAAATGGAGCTTTTAGTGTTCTTGGTTGTTCTTGAATGAGAGAAAAGATGAAAGAGTATTATTGTCACAAAGTGTGAGAAAATGTAATAGAATAGCCCATTTCCAAGTGAATGGCCGTGTGGTTGAGTGAGTAGGAATGTTAAGACTTGTTTAGCAAGTTTGGATTTGATCACATGGATTCACATGGCCTATGTAATCAAATGGTCATCAATTGGTCATAATAGATCATTCAAAAACCTCCTAGTACACCAAGTGGCATGTGGCTCAAAGGGGAAGCTAACTAAGTTTGATTTTCAAATAGATTCTAGGTACACTTAGTTTAGGTAGTTAGTTCACTTAAGCTAACTTAGTTAGGTTATTTAGTTACATAACTAACTATCTAGTTACTTAATTAGATCATGCATTTGTCATGCTTCTAGAAAACCCTAGATATTTTCCTAGTAACTATGGCTTCTAAGTACTAGTAACTAAGTTAGTTTAATTTAGTTACTAGTTAAGCTTTTAAGGTAACTTAGTTAGTTTATCTAGTTACTTAGTAACTAGTCCAACCACCTTTGTTGACTAACTTCCTATTAGTTAAGAAAAAGTCAAGCCATTAATGTTGACCATTTCTTATTGGTTCATTTAGAAATAGTCAGTCTATTTTTCGATGGATAAAAGATACTGGGTCTATTACTCAATGAGCAGAAGCTACTATTTCCAAAATAGCAGATATTATCTGACAGATAATAAAACACAAAATATTTTTATTACACAGATAAATTCTAAAAATTAAAAGATCAATTAAAGTGTCTCTCGGATTCGGGTTTAGTAAGATCTCCCGGCTCTGAATAAATCAATAAAGATTTTTCTTGGCCCAAAAATTATTATTTTCTTGACTCAGAGTAAATCTCACACACACGATCAAAAACATTTACAGAACAGTCAAAATAATTCTACAGCACACAGAAAGCACAAAATATTACAATTCTGTCATTATTGTAAAATAACAAATTTTGGGGTGTTACAACTTCATGTGTCCCGGGGCCGACGAGGGTGGGAAATGATCGCCGGTGCAATGAAGCACGAACAAGGAGTGGCTTCTGGTAGGCTTCTAGGCGAAGGGTGGCATGAATGAACTGAATACACACCAGAATAAAAAGGATTCAAAGACTGTGCAGGTATGAGACTACATAGTTGAGGATGGCTTAAAGGAATTTATTTGGTGTAGCCATATCAATAAGTTACAACTTCTTTTCGAGAGCCTAGAACATAAGAACTCCATGGTTAAGCGTGCTTGACCTGGAGCAATTGTGGGATGGGTGACCTCTTAGGAAGTTTCCTAGGATGCGTGTGAGTGAGGACAAAGCACGCTGAAAAGACCCGTGTTGGTTTGTGAAGACACTCGTCAATCCTGTAGGCAGTCCTGAGATGTTACAAATGGTATCAGAGCCGAGACTTCTCCAGTATAGTGTGGTTCGGGGATGCACCAAGCGGAAGTTAGTGGCCTTGTGTGTCCCGGGGCTGACAAGGGTGGGAAGTGATCGCCGGTGCAGTGAAGCACGAATAAGGAGCGACTTCTGGTAGGCTTCTTGGCGAAGGGTCACATGAATGAACTGAATTTGCACCGGAATGAGAAGGATTCAGAGACTGTGCAAGTATGAGATTGAATAGTTGAGGATGGCTTAAGGGAATTGATTTGGCGTAGCCATATCAACAAGTTGCAACTTCTTTTTGGGAGCCTAGAACATAAGAACTCTATGGTTAAGTGTGCTTGACTTGGAGCAATTGTGGGATGAGTGACGTCTTGGGAAGTTTCCTAGGATGCGTGTGAGTGAGGACAAAGCATGCTGAAAAGACCCGTGTTAGTTTATGGAGACACTCGTCAATCCTACAGGCAGTCCCGGCATGTTACAATTCACACTTTGAATTTTGCCTTAGTTCAAAAGGATGAAACTGTGTGTGTGTCCTTGTTGGACCACATAACTCACGGCTAAACCATGTGAAGAAGGAATTTTTTAGTTGACTTGTATTCTTGCTTGATAATATCTACATATAGTTATGGAGTGGTAAGCTCACGGCTTCCACATAGAAGACCAATTCTTCTAAGCCTTCACACTTTGAGATAGTGAGGAACTGTGTGGCCTAGTGTTAAAAGTGGACTTTTGCTTCTAAGTGTTCACACTTTGATTTCATGGAATGTCACAACCATACCCTTGAGTGAAGGGGGTTTTGTTTAGTGTTATGACTCTTTATGTTTCTATACTTAATTGTTAATTAAATTGATTAAGAAAATGATGATTAGTTGGTGAGTTTGCGAAGATTGCCTTCAAGTAAATCTTGGCCGTACCTTGGTATGGAATGTGAATTCTTGAACTGAGCATTGATTGTTTATAGAAAACTTAATTAGATTTATAAAATCTTCATTGTGGTATCTTGGCCATGTAGGTCGAATTTGAGACCTCCATGTCATTATCTATCTTACATCCAACACTTATGTATTAGAATTGTTGTTAACCCTAGCTTGTATATGATGCGTTGGATGAACTTGATATTGAGAATTCATTGCATTTATATCATTGGTGACTTTGGATATAGTGCACTTGAGCTAAAGTGTATCGTGCATTTTATAGAATGTGATGAATAAAATGGAGTTATATATTTGTTGTTGTATATTTGAGACTATAGTGCTCCTTAATTTCTCAAGTTAAGCAAAAATTTGTATTGGTATTGCTTCCTTAATTCTTTAAGGTTAAACCTTAAGTTGTGATAATTTATGGTTGATTGTATGGAAATTTCTTGAAGAATTGAGTATGTATCAAAGTGAGATTGTTTATGTTCATTTTGAGTTTAATTGATAATTGGAAGTATTTGGAATTGTACATTTATTGAGAATTTATGGAATATAATTAGAATTTAAGAGATTTCAGACATGTACCTTGTACCTGAAGGTTATATTGTATTGACTATCCATGTACCAAATGGATATTACATTGATTATCATTGTACCTGAAGGATACATTGTTGATTGTCCATGTACCTGATGGAAATTGTATTGACTATCCATATACCAGATGGATATTATATTGATTATCCTTGTACCTGAAGAATATATTGTTGATTATCCATGTACTTGATGGATATACTATTATTTAAACCTCGTACATGGAGGTTATGTTATTAATTACTCCTAGTATCTGAAGGGTATATTATTAATTATTCCTCATATTTGGAGGAAATGAGACTATAATCTTATTATAGAGAATTATGACTCATGAGATGAATTTGAATTTGAATATCATGTCATGACTTAGTTATGTTATAAATACCATTAATTAAATTTGAGATTATGATTTTTGTTTAGGAATTGTTTCTGAAAGCATTTTTGATATAAATTGTGTTGTTCATTAATAAATGCTTTTGGAAATTGTTAATAATTAGAATTTTGTTTTGGGAAGAGAAAGGACTTGATTTGATAGATTGCCACCTTTCTAGTCTATAAAGCTTTTAAGTTTTAAAATGTGTTTTTTCCCAAAACAGCTGAAAGTATTATGATGACACTGATTTTTAAATAGTATTACTAAGAATTCTTATAATTCTCACCCCTTTTGTTTATATTTTCATAATATTTCCAGGGACACGTTCTCCGGCAAGGAGACAGAAGAGGAAAATGTAGAATAGTTTTGACATCATTTTGTATTTTGAGATGTATAATTAGTACTTGAAACAAATTTTGTAATTTATGAGAATTGTAAAATACATTGTATATTATCCTTTTTAGTATATGGATGTTATTATATTCCACGACAAGCTTATGTTTTCTGTATATATTTAAAATATAATTTCAAATTTAATAAGATAGTTATATATGACATACTTAATTCTAGTTACTAATACGTAATTTCGGATACGTTATTGTTGGTGTATGCCCTAGAGGCCAATTTATTTTGACCGTACCTACATACATTGTATTATGCTATTTATTTAATACATGAGACATTTTATTTATTGTGTTATTTATAATAAACATAATAAAGTTCTTAGAATAGTAAGTTTAATGCCATAGAACATCAAGTGGATGACTTGATCGTGAAATCCTATTGGATAGATTCAGAATACTATTCTTAAATATCCTTAGTCAAGTATTATTATTAATTAGGACAACAATAATGTATTAAGACTAGTATGTGCATAGACTGATGACCACCTCTCACGGGTCATAGATGTGAGATATTAAGTCTTCATATGGATACACATTAGAGTAATGATGTATTGGACTGACCCACCATGAGAACGATGTATGGATCATTACGTGAGTGTCATAAGCGATTCTCAAAGTGACAATGATGTATGTAGTTCTTTGACCTGAAATTACTATGATTCCTATATGAGGAGTTGTATGTTTTAATACCATCAAACGTCATCTGTAACAAAGTGATTATAAAGTTAGTTATTGGATATACTATGAATCATGCAGAGGGATGTGAGTGACCTAGATGGGATTTATCCCTCCTACATAACAAGAGTGATATCTTCGGGGCCCCTGATTGAGTAAGACTACGGAATGCATGACCATGCTCAAATGAGTCAATATGAGATATTGAACTCATTTGTTATTACTAAGTCCACTCAAGTGTTAGGAAACGAAAGATTGAACTATACAAGGGTGACACATATCATACCTTATATTCAATCTAGATATCTGGACAAAGGAACTAAATTATACAGACACATTGGTTAAGGAAAGATTATGTCAAATTACTAACATTCTCATTACTTGGGTAGCAACGATGTGTTGCTAGATACCGTTCACTGCTTGTAATATTAAAATAAGATTTTAATATTACTGCTAATGTCATGAGAACATGCAGGGTCACACACATAGAATAGACTGTATTGGAGCAATTAGAATCTAAGTTGGACTAGGGTCTATTGTATGCTAGACTCATACAGATGAGTCCAAGGTTGCACTGCTAAGCCTAGTGTTACTCTTACTCGCATAAGGCAGTCATTATTATAAATAGTACTGCTAAGGGGATGTCAAGGAGCATCGGTTACAAACCTTAGCCGCACTTGACAGAAATAGTGAGTGAGAGAGTGACAAGTTTCTCTTCTCTGCTCTTCATAGCTAGCACTGTGCTGGAGACGTGAGACTCCAAGATCAAGAATGTTGGACATTTATGAGTCTGTTCATATGGACAACGTAGAGGCACCATCGTTGCTAGTGATTTTCTTGAATGTTTTTTCATTTGGCTTCAAGAGACAAACTCAAAAAATCACGTTTCATGGCTCTCCTTTTCGAATGGATCCTTGGTGGGAATCCTTTTTCCATTGTGCTTTTGTTCACGGATTTTCCAACAATTATTAGTACTAGTATTAGGATGTTACGGTAATACTGTAACATCCTCCCTAACCAATTAGTTTTAATTTGGGTTGTAGAAGTTTAGTAACTCATGTAGGAGTTATCTGTTAACTTAGATGACCTTTTTAAGATAATTAAGCTATTTTGCTATATTATTGGGTGTGAGAAATAGCTGTTAATAGCCTAAAGAGTAGCATAAGTTGCTAGAATGAGGGAAATAAATAAGAAAAATTTATTTCTAGGTCACAAATATATGGACGAGGATGTAGTTAAATTTGAGGATAATCAGAGTCAGTTTGGTATTTTTAAGTACACTGGTTAAATATTTATATATCAGATTGATGAGTCATAGATATGAAAACTTATGTAAATGATGAAATTAGGATTGAGATGAATCCTAGGATTTTCCATAATACCTATGGAAGTTAGGAAACTTGATTTAGCAAGATCAAAGTATTCCTAACATATATAAAGTTTTAGCACATAACTCAGGTGGCCTTGATTTTCAAACTATTTTATCTTATTTCTTTTGACTTTCTATGCCTTTTCTCTTCTCTCACACGGAATTTGCCGCAAAAAATAGAGACAAAAATGAGAGAAAATAGAAAATAAAAGGGAAGGAAAGAAAGAATGGAAAGAGGAAGAGGAAAGGAGCAAGAAGGAGAAAGGCAAAGCCAAGGTTTGAGCTTCATTTACTTGAGGTAGGGGTGTTTGTGTTCATGTGTGTCTCTTTTCCTATCTCCATTTTTTCTATTTGAAGTATGCATGTTGGAATGAAAAATGGGTCTTGAGAAGATTTTGATGTTTTCGATGTGTTGAATCTTGTCTTCAATGGTTGAAATGGTTGTTTATGACTCATTCTATGTATGCTTATGAGTTGTGAACTTAGGGAAGTCCATATGAACCTTTGAGGATGAATTTGAGAAATAGGTATTAGAAGTTTAGTCTTTATCCATGAACTCATGTCCTTCGGAGTTGAGAAAGTGCATGAGAGCTATAAGATGTTTAGAGACCATGTTTATGGTTGAAAACCACTTAGAACCCATAATTTCAGGTTTAGGAACTAGTTTGAGAACCAGAGGAATAGAAAATTTGTTTCTGGTGCACTGGCGCCTAGGCACCCAATGACTAGAACGTGTTTAGCAGAAGGCAGCAAGTTTGGCGCCTAGGCGCCCACTGCCCAGAACCAATTTTTTGTGATGCTGTAAGTATGGCGCCTAAGCACCAAGTGATGGGTGCCCAAGCGCCAGAGGAGTGCATAAGCGCCAAGTGATAGGCGCCTACGCGCCAGAAGATCAGAAAAATAAGGTGATGCCCTATCATGGCCAAGCCTAGGTGTGGAAGGCTGGTGCATAGGCGCCAGGTTCAGAAAATGTCTAGGACATTTATGTGGAGGAATAGGAGTTCCTTACTTATAGTAATCTTTTGTGCATGCCTTTTAGTGTAAGCTAAGACACTATTAGGGATATTTTAAGAAGAACATATCTACTTAGTACATGTGTAAAAGAATAGAACCTTATACCTACTTTTTAGTGTGTGTTAAGATACTACTAGAGGTATTTCATGAAGGAAATGACCATTTAGTATGTATATGAAATGTATGAACCTTGATGCAACCAATAGTAGTGGATTGCCTTAGGTAGGTATCTAGCACCTTTGACAACTTAGTGTTGCGTAGATATCACTTAAGATGTGATGATGTAGTGTATTAGATGCAAGTATACTAAGATAGAGTGGTAGTATTTTTCCTATGTGTTGTAACCTTACATGATGTGCATAATCATTTGGCCAAAGGAGAGAATGGGAAAGTCCAAAAGGTTTTTCGAATTAGGATTTAGCCTTAGATTCTCAAAGTGGCAGGTTACATGTAGTGTGAGGATGCAGAATTCCCTCCCTACTACAGGATAATATAAGAAGCCAAAGTTCCTAGTAAAACAACTTGGTTCTTAAATGAGTTAAGTATGTATGTATATAATTTAACTTGGTTTCTTTAGTTACTAAAGATAATCCTTGTAGAGTATTTAAACATATCTTACTTAGTATGTGTTAAGATTACGTTTATTATGCTATGTATGATTAATTGTGGGATACCTGTACTAAGAAGTGTTAATTCTCACCCCGTTTTCTATTCCATGACAAATCCAGGTCTAGACCCTGTTAAGGGAAAGAAGAAAAAAATGCTAAAAGACTAGAGTAGTTTTAGTTTTATTGCTTCTAATACAAAGCTTGTGTTTATTTTATATTTGCTTTGTAATGTAAAAAGAGTTATGTATTACAATATGCCTTTTGAGGCTAGTGAAGTATATATATGTATGTATGTTTTCTGCGTCCCTCAAGGTTCTCTGTAATGATTACTTTGGTGATTATGGATATATTTTTATATTAATACGTAAGAAATGATGTTGCTAGTACTATTTATCTTTGTGTATATTAGATATAACAATATATCAGTGTTAAGGCGTTACAAATACAATATTTGTTAGCTAGCTGGTATTATTGTTACCTTACGAGTAAATGATATAATCTGATTGCTATATGAAATCGGTAGTCAGGTAATATGTTGCGTGAGTGACTAATGATATTATGAGATTGCTCATTTCTATGTTGTATGGAATCATAATGTTAGCAAGTGTTAATTTCAATAGTTAGCTATGTTATATATTTAGGAGCTATCTAATGTGATAATGATACATATACAATGCTCATGACTATAGCATGATGTTGCAAATGAATGCATTATCATGATTTTGAGAAAATTGTATAAGTGTTTATGTATTAAAAATGATCATGAGATATTTTATGAAACGATATGCTTATCCCAAGTAAGCAAAGTAGTACTTTGACAGGATAGTGTTCTGTGACAGTGAGAAAAGTAAGGCCAGGGAGTGAGCTCATGTCTTATGTACAAATTATCATAAAAAATATCCACAAGAAGTGCAAGACTTGTAGGGCATCCTTAAGCTATTTGATATAAGTGAGAAGTATCTACCCTCATTCTCAAGGTGGGGGATTAAGCATCAAAGATAAATAAAGCAAAGAAATGATTGCTTAAGTGACTATCATGTACACACCACATTTGCATTCATTATGCATACCCATTTGCATTCATTCTAACTGTGTATGTTATTCTATTATGAGATAATATTTTAGGATTGCACAAAGCTTTTTGCTAAATAAAATAGTTTTCTATATCAGGTATTGATTAATATTTTACTCAACATGTAACTTGGATTGATTTATAACCCGATACAACTGGAACCATCATGTGAGTTTCTGTTTTAAACTTATCTTATACTGGGAATTTATATAATTCTCATTTTGTTTTTCATGGTGTTCTAGACTCATACCAGCCATCTTTATAGATAGGATGCTTCTAGTTTCTATATTGTACTAGGCTAATGGAGTATGGGTGTACACACTTGAGATAAGTACCTTCATCTTCTAGATTATTATGACTGTGAGCATTATAGTGACTTCCTAGTAGTTGGTTGAGGCTAAGGAAGGATGTTTATTTTGTGATGTACACTTAGGGCTTAGTTAGATAGAGTTCATTTTCCTTTTGATATGTATATATTGTATATAGTGTATAGGTTAGTTAGATAGGGCTCCTTTTCTTTTTTATATGTATATATTGTATATAGTGCATAGGTGGCATCTTTGGTTTGTATATGCTAACATAGCACTATAAACTTGACTTGGACATGTATAACCATAATGGGTTGTGATTCGCATATACTAATGCATGTGAAACTCTTGTGATATGAATGTATATATAGTATGTAGTGCTTAATTGATATATCATGTGTATGCTTTCACTGCCTATTTAATCAATTAAAGAGTTCTACCTTGAAGGACTCTTGGTGTATAATCAAAGAAATTCAATGAAAAAAAATTTGGTAAATTAAGCACTTTTGAGGCTTTCAACCTAACTCACCTTGAGAGCTAAATAACAAAGTTTAAGGTTTACGTAATTAACTAGGAAGTAAATAAACAAGAAGGAAAAATAGGATTATGATGATCTCTAGCTTATTTTAGCACATTCGAGTAAGCTAAGTGAACTATATGAGCTAAGGGTGTGACAGTGCCAATTTGTTAGAAGCATGAAAGTTAGAAATCCCCAGGGGTCCCAATATACTTCAAATAAATTTGAAAAGTTGTTAAGTGATGACAAGTAGTTGGCACCTAAGTTTTGACACTCAAGTGTTTTTTAAAGAAAAAAGGGACTTGATGAACCGTCAACAAGTCATATTTTTTCTGCTCAATTTCTTGGTTTTTCATATTCTTTTTATGGAAATTTGCTCGTAAGTTATGTTATAATTTTAGTATTGTTTGATTGTGTTCTTATTAAGTGTTTTTTGTGTTTTTGTCAGGTAAATACTTATGGAGAAGATTGGATGTTCAAAGAAGCAAAGAAAAGAAGAATTTTGCATCAGCGTCCAGCGCTTGAGCGCTGAGAGTGGAGCACTTGAGCACCCAAAGTTTATGCAGTAGCGTTGATTTAGTGGCCCAGCTCCTGAGCGCTGGGTCAAGAGCGCCTGAGCACGTAGGAGGTAGCAGCGCGCATCTGGACTTAAGTGGCTGAGCGTCCAAGCATTCAGAAATGAGCGCCTAGGCGCTGGTTACGTAACAGACCACGTGATTTTCAATATATGAGAAAAGTTACGTCACAGACAGAGACAGATAGATATTGAACACATTACATAGAAAATCCCTAATCCTGAGAGGGTTGTTTTGCTGTAGCAAACCTTGGAGAACGGCTTCAGAAGGAGGATTCGATTCTTGAAAGCTTGAATATCATAAACTCCATTAAAGGGGTTTTGATTTCTCTTTCTTTTTAGTTTTTCCCTTTCTTTGGGTTTTTTTTCAATGGGTTTGTATCTTGATATGAGTTTGTTTGTATTGAACATGAGTAGCTAAACCCATAACTAGGGCTATGGGGGATCTTGTTTTCCTAATTATTTAGGTTTGATTTCTAATTTGATTAAGGTAATTTCTTTAGGGTTTATCATATTGCTTGCATTTTTGTCATAACTTAATCACTTTTGGCATGTGTTAATTCATTGTTTGACCGGTGACCATCCGCATTCAATGAGTGGATCTATACGGCAAGTCTAGGATTAGATTGGTGAATGACCAAACATCAACTTTTCCTACTAATGGAATTGACAGGTGTGTTAGTTCATCTCTTGAATTGAGGTTTAATGCATTCCTAATTAATTCAAGTAAATGACCAAATAGGTGATTTAATTTAGAAATAAAATATTGTTTCATCCATGACCATTGGGATTCAATAGCAGGTAAGAGAATATAGGAAAAAGAATTACCTTACATCATAAATGAAAGAAAATATGAATAATTAGATTCAAGTGAACCTTGTGCCCTAGTCTCTCTCTCATTGATTATCCATTCTTTATTTGATTTTTCATTATTTTTCATTATTTTTTTATTTTGATTTTATCTAGAATTTCTTCGTACACTTTCGATTGTCTGGATAACAAAAAATTTAGTGAATCTAGTAATTACCATTTATTCCTCGTGAGATCGATAACTGGGACTCAAGTCCTATATTACTTGACGATAGAGTGCACTTACTCTTAGTGTATTTTACGCACTGACAAGTTTTTGGTGCGTTCCGAGGAATAAGTTTGGTAATATTAGAAGCGAAAAGTTCTAGTTAATTTAGATGCCCTTTTATTCTTTATTTTATTTTTTATTTTATTTTCTATTTTATTTTATTTTTAATTAATTTTTCACTTCTTATTTCTTGTTTATGCTTACTCGATCTCAGTTTCCTGATTTGGCATTTGATCCAGAAATTGAGAAAACAGCTCGTAGGTTAAGGAAGTAGTCTTTTATTGCAGTTGTAACAGAAGACATAAACAAGATGGAAAGACAACCAGTTGTTGAGGCAAACCGTGAAGAAAGAGTTACCCCAGTAGAGCAAACCATGCTTGAGTACTCTATACCGACTGCTGAAGGGTATGGAAGGAGTATTATAAGACCAGCTGTGGTGGCTAACAATTTTGAGATCAAACCAGCATTGATCTCCGTGATTTAGAATTCAGTTCAGTTTGGCGGATTGCTTTCGGATGATCCAAATCAGTATTTGGCCAGGTTTTTACAGTTGTGTGATACTATTAAGTACAATGGGGTGACAGATGATGTAATCCGATTACGACTCTTTCCTTTCTCTCTTAGGGACAGAGCAAGTCAATGGTTAACATCACTTTTAAAGGTTTCCATCACTACATGGGATCAGTTGACAAAATAGTTTCTGACTAAGTATTTTCCTCCTTCTAAATCTGCTAAGTTAAGGAATGATATATCTTCTTTTGTGTAGTTTGAAATGGACACTCTTTATAAAGCTTGGTAGCACTTTCAAGAATTGTTGAGGAGATGTCCACATCATGGATTTCCCGTATGGCAGCTGGTTCAAAATTTTTACAATGGTTTGTCGCCTACAAATTGTTTACTCATTGATGCTACTGCGGGAGGTACAATATGGAGGAAAACACCTACCGAGAGTCAAGCATTGATTGAAGAAATGGCGCTGAACAATTACCAATGGCAGAATGAGCGCCAGGTTCCTAAGAAATAAGTAGGTGTGCATGCTGTTGATTCTTCTACAGTCATTCTGAGTCAATTGGAATCTTTGAGGAAGAAGGTTGAGACTCTGATGGTGACAAATAATGTAGTCCCACCAATCATTTGTGAGGCATGTGGAGGACAAGGTCATGCAAGTTCAAATTGCCAAGTTGGTAGTCCATTTGCCCCCGAGCCTGAAGGAGTAAATTTTGGTGGTAATTCTAACCAGCAGTAATACAATCCATATTCAAATACGTACAATCCTGGTTAGAGGGACCACCCAAATTTCAAATGGGGAAATCAACAGGGCTATCAGCAGAATCAGTAGAGAGCACCACAACCACCTCTAGGTTTTCAAGCACCTGCAAAGAAGCCAAGCTTTGAAGATTTGGTAATGAAATACATGCAGAATTCTAATGCTAGAATGAAGAGTATGGAGACTCAGATCAGTCAACTGGCCACTTTGATGTCAGAAAGGGCACTAGGGTCTTTGCCTGGTACTACTGAGCCTAATCCAAAGGAACATATGAAGGCAATTACCCTGAGAAGCGGTAAGGAGCTTGAGAATCTTCCCAAGAACAAGGAGGAGAATTTTCAGGAGTATGAAGATACTCTTGATGAGCGAGTCACTACAAAAAAGGAGAAGGCAAGTGAAACACCCTCCGTGGTATAGGTAAGTGACCCACAGAAGTCGTCCATTCCATTCCCTCAGAGGCTCAAGAGTACTCAACAGGACAAGCAATTTGTAAAATTCTTGGAGATGTTTAAAAAATTACAAATTAATATTCCATTTGTAGAAGCTATCTCCTAAATACCAAAATATGCAAAGTTCTTAAAGGAGATATTTTCAAACAAACGTAAGCTTAAGGAAAATGAGATAGTCAGACTAAATGAGGAGTGTTCCACTATTCTTTTGAAAAAGTTACCACCAAAATTAAAAGATCCAGGGAGTTTTACTATTCCTTGCTCTATTGGTAATTTTTATTTTAAGAAATCATTATGTGATTTAGGTGCTAGTATAAATTTAATGCCTTTCTCTGTGTTTAAGAAATTAGGTATGCAAGAACCTAAGCCCACCAACATTTCATTACAGCTGGCTGATAGATCCATCACTTATCTTCGTGGAGTATTAGAAGATGTTTTGGTAAAGGTGGATAAGTTCATTTTTCCAACTGATTTTATTGTATTAGACATGGAGGAAGACTCTGAGGTCCCAATCATTCTTGGGTGTCCATGCCTTGCTACTGGAAAGACTATGATTGATATCCATAAAGGGAAGTTGACCTTGTGATTAAATAATGAGGAAGTAGTTTTTAACATTTTTAATTCTGTTAAACATCCTAGTTCCTTTGATTCATGTAATTGCATTGATTTTACTGATGTTTTGGATAGTGTTGTGAATTCACATTTGCAGGAATCTATAACTGATGATGTTCTTAAGAAGGTCTTGACCATGGTCGCCACTGACCTAGAGGATGATGAAGAGGTCATGAGAATGATAATGTGGTTAGAAGTGGGCATGTCTGTGGATAAAAGAAGAACTTGGGGGCATTATGAGGATTTGGATAGGAAGAACATTCCTACCCCAAAACCCTCAATTGAGGAGCCTCCCGAAGTTAAACTCAAGCCTCTTCCTTCTAATTTAAAGTATGCTTTTCTGGATCCTCTATCATCTTTACTTGTAATTATTTCTGCTTTGCATTCAGGTCCAATGGAGGAGAAACTCATGAGAATGTTAAGGGAGAACAATAAGACATTTGGGTGGACCATTCATGACATTATGGGCATCAGCCCTACCATATGCACCCACAGAATTTATATGGAGGTGTAGAATAAGCCACTTGTGTAACCACAGAGGTGTCTTAACCCCAATATGAAAAAGTTTGTAAAGAAGGAGGTAATAAAGCTACTCGATGCAGGTATTATCTACCCCATTTCTGATAGTCTTTGGGTTAGTCCGGTGCAAGTGGTGCCTAAAAAGGGGTTACCATGGTCATGGAAAATGAAAAGAAGGAACTTATAACTATTAAAAATGTGACAGGGTGGCATATGTGCATTGATCATAGGAAATTGAATGATGCTACTCAGAAAGATCATTTTCCCTTACCCTTTATTGATCAAATGTTAGAGAAACTTTCAGGTCATGCATTTTTCTATTGCTTGGATGGATATTTTGTGTATATGCAAATACCTATGGCACCTAAGGATCAAGAGAAAACCACTTTCACATGTTCGTATAGTACATTTGCATATAGACGAATGCCCTTTGGATTATGTAATGCGCCGGCTACTTTTCAGAGGTGTATGATGGCCATTTTTTCTGACTTAATAGAGGATTGTATTGAAATTTTCATGGATGATTTTTTTGTGTTTGGTTCTTCTTTTGATAATTGTTTACATAATCTTAGTTTGGTTTTGGAGCGATACAGAAACACCAATCTTGTTTTGAATTGGGAAAAGTGCCAATTTATGGTATAAGAATGCATTGTTTTAGGGCATAAGGTTTCGCCCAAAGGTATGGAGGTCTATCCGGAAAAGGTGGAAGTAATTGCAAAATTACCTCCACCTAAATCTATTAAGGCCGTTCGAAGTTTTTTGGGGCATATAGGTTTTTAATCAGAGGTTCATCAAAGACTTTTCCAAAATTACCAAATCCTTAATAGACCTCCTAGTGAAGGATGCACCGTTTGACTTTTCTAACTCTTGTTTAAATGCATTTCTTGATTTGAAGGAAAAGTTAACTAGTGCACTAGTTATTGATGCCCCTGATTGGTCCTTACCTTTTGAACTTATGTGTGACACAAGTGATATAGCAGTTTAGGCAGTGTTGGGCTAGAGAAAAAGTAAAATTTTCCAAACTATTTACTACGCTAGCCGTCCTTTGAATGAGGCACAAAGGAACTATACCACTACTAAAAAGGAGTTACTAGCAGTAGTATTTGCTTTTGATAAATTTTGCCCTTACTTCATTCTCTCTAAGGTTATTTATTATACTGACCACTCTGCTATTTAGTATTTGCTTGCTAAACAGGATGCTAAGCCCAGGCTGATTCAATGGATTCTTTTGTTACAAGAGTTTGATATTGAGATACGTGACAAAAAGGGGACAGAGAATCTTGTAGCTGACCACTTATGTCGATTGGATGAGGAGGTGTTGGAGCCCGCTACTGAGCATGCCATAAATGAATCATTTCCTGATGAGCACCTCTTTGTAGTCTCCTCTTTACCATGGTATGCTGATTTTGTAAACTTCCTCGCAGAGAATATCCTTCCACCGGATCTCAGTTATCAACAAAAGAAGGAATTCTTATTTGATGTTAAGCATTATTTGTGATACTTGTTTAGAGTTTGTGCTGATAATGTTATTAGGAGATGCATTCATAGTAGTGAGAGTCATTCCATTCTTGAACATTATCATGCTAGGGAAACTAGTGGCCACTTCGGTCCCACCCAGAACTGCACAAAAGGTTTTACAATGTGGGTTTTATTGGCCAACTTTGTTTAAGGATGCATTTGAATTTGTTCGATCTTGTGATAAATGCCAGCACAGTGGTAACATCTCTAAGCAACATGATATGCCATTGAATAGCATCTTGATTTGTGAAATTTTTTATATCTGGGGCATTGATTTTATGGGTCCCTTCCCAAAATCCTTTTCTAATCAATATATACTTGTTGCTATGGATTATGTTTCTAAATAGGTTGAGGCTGTGGCGTTGCCTACTAATGATGCTCGAGTGGTGGTACGATTTTTGAAAAGAAATATTTTTACTCGATTTAGTACACCCCGAGCTATCATAAGTGATGGTAGCACTCATTTTTGCAATAAATAATTTGATAATATTTTGAGCAAATATGGTGTCACCCATAAAGTCACCACTCCTTATCATCCACAAACAAGTGGCCAAGTAGACGTTTCAAACCGTGAATTGAAAAAGATTTTGGAAAGGACTGTTAATGCATCTCGTAAAGATTAGTCTTCAAAATTAGATGATGCATTGTGGGCTATAGGACTACATTCAAAACCCTCATTGGCATGTCTCCTTATAGACTTGTGTTTGATAAAGCTTGTCACTTACTTGTGGAATTGGAACATAGAGCTTATTGGGCACCTAAATTTTTGAATTTTGATATGAATGCTACAAGTGTGCAGCGACGTAACCAGCTCAATGAGCTGGATAAACTTCATCTTGAGGCATATGAGAATGCCAAGCTCTATAAGGAGAGAACAAATAAGTGGCATGACATACGTATTAAACAGCGCGAGTTTAAGATTAGGGATCAAATTCTTGTTTATAACTCAAGTCTTCATTTCTTTCCAGGTAAGCTAAGGTCAAAATGGTATGGACCATATGAGGTTGTTCGAGTTTTACCATATGGTGTTCTTGAAGTGACGAAAGATGGCCAACGACCTTTCAAGATAAATGGGCAAAGAGAAAAACACTATGAAAAATGAGTGAAGATTGAGCACCACTCTATCTGCCTCACCTAGGCATGACACTAGCTCAATGTCGAGCTAATGACATTAAATAAACGCTTCACAGGAGGCAACTTGTGTTTCTTCTTTATTTATCTTCTTTTAATTATTATTTTTTATTTTTGTTTTTGTTTTTATTTCTCTTTTAGATGCTACTCATGTGTTTTGGGATTTTCATATTCTGTTGAAGCGCTAACTCTTGTGATTCTTCTATGCCTGACAGTGTGTCATTGTCCATCAGGTTGTGTTGTTCTTCTCTTAAGTATGCTAGTGCACATTGAGAACAATGTTTATCTTAAGTATGGGGGGTATTTTTAAAATTTTTGTCAATTTTTTTTGTCAAAAAATAAATTTTTGTCCAAAAAAAAATGATCGCGCGCTCAAGCGCTTAAATATAGAGTGCTCAAGCGTGAAAGAGGAAAAAATTAATGAGCGCACACTTAAGCGCTCAAAGTTAGAGCGCTCAAGCACGAGTTTGGCAGCATTGGTTAAATCAGAATGAGTAGAGAGTGCTCAAGCGCTCTGCTTCATCTTCTCCGTTCCTTCACTGTTCTTCGTCTTCCCCTCTCTGTGATTTCTTTGAATTTGTTCACACAGGCCTTCTAAGTTAGTTCTTTTCTTCTTCATCCACCATTTCTATTCCTTCATCCTCAATTAACAAGTTTACAATGGAGGAAATTGCTCACTACATATTTCTGCCATTAACGCATTCAAGCTTCTCCTCTAGCACCCACTTACTTTTCTCACCTTTTTGCTTCAATTTTTTAGTCATTAAGGTATATTCATCTATCCTTCATCTCAATTTCATGTTCTATTATGTTGATTTCATGGATTGTGTAAATTGGGGATTTAGGGTTCTTGAATTGGGGATTTTGGGGAAAATGTGAGATTAGGCAGATTTAGGAAATTACTGTTGCCTATTGAATTATTTTGTGAATAACTGCTGCTGGAAGAATTTAGTGAGTAAAATTATTGATTTTGACATTGCATTTGGATTAGTTACTATGCACAGTGTTGAAGAATGTGCTAAATATTGCTGGCTGTCATGAATGTTTAGTGTGCATAGTGATTTTTGTTGAATGTGGTGAGCATTGTAGAGCTGTTGACTGAAGTGTTCATTGTTTGCTATGTTAGCAATTTTTGTGCTAAATTAGTTTATTGCATTTATCCCTTTACAATGTTCACCTTGCTTGTTTAGTGTTAGTCAAATTTTTTGTGTCACTGATTTGTTGGAAATATTGTTGACTGAGTTGTTATGCTTTTCTTTTTCAGGATAGTCATTATGCCACCAAAGAAAAGAAGAGGAGTAGCAAGGGAAGGCTCTAGCTCTTTTTCCTTTGATGCCAACCGGTTCCGTTCTGCTATTCATGAGAAGCAGTTTAATGATGTACTGATCAAGAGGAACTTTATTCAGGAGAGGGGGCTCATCTTACAAGAGAATGAATACCCAGAGATTAGCTCACAGATTACAGAGAGACAATAGGGGTAGACTATGCCAACTTCCAGATCCGGGGTCTCAGACATTGGTTTGTGAGTTCTACGCCAATGTTTTTGTTGACTCTGATGAAGCTAACCATTATCAGACTATGGTAAGGGGGACGCCCATGGAGTTCTGAAAGGATATGTTGAACATATATTTTGGTCTCAAGTATGATCATCCTGGGCAATGTGGTTACAATGATTTACTTAGGAGACAGCTGGATCCCGACCTCACCCTTAGTGTGCTTTGCAAGGAGGTTGCTGAATGGGTGTTGGACATGAAGAATGCACCTAAATTTTTTAAGAAAGCAGATTTTAAACCAATCCCAAGGGTTTGGTGCACCATTGTTCAATCCAACATCCTTCCGTGCTCTAACACCTCAGAAGTATCGGTCAAGAGGGCATTGCTTATTTTTATTATTGTGACTGGTGTTGTGGTTGATATTAGGAGAGTTATAGCTTTTCACATGCGCATGGCACAAGAGACTTCTGGAAGCCTACCATATCCATCTCTCATCACCAGTCTGTGCTCTACGAAGGATATTCATATTACTGGAGATTAACTTATCTGACCTGCACCTTCAATCATTGTATCAGTAATTGATAGGTATTTTTTAGAAGATGTAGCAGCTCTAGTAGCCTCAGTATTTCAATCTCCTGAGCTAGTAGCCAGGTAACTTTATCGGATTTTCACCACTGCCCAACGATTGGATAGATTGGAGCGTGTGCAGCGCCAAAACTAGAGGAAATTCAACTACATTATCCAATTGTTGTGTGACATAGCAGAGCATTTGAACCTTGATACTGCACCTCGAGGAGATCCTCCTATGACCGATGAGGAGATCATGGCGAACATTAACTTTAATGACTTGGGTGAAGATGATGAAGGGGAGGATCTTGATGACGAAGAGCAAGATTGATTTCACAACAACACAATGAGCTTTTCTTGCCCTTCACTTTTATTTTCTTGTCATGTCTTTCATTTGCATTTTATTGTTTGTTCAGTGGGGCCGCTGTTTCTTTTAAGGTTGGGGAGGGGAATAGCTTCATTATTTTTGTTGTTATTTTTATTTTTGTTTTTGCGTTTATTTTCTTTCGAAGTTAGTGTTGAGTTGGCTTGAACACTTGAGTATTATTGGTAATTAAGCTGGGATTGTATGTGAATTTCTTGATTTATTCTGAACTGATAGAGATATGTTTTTAAAGGGAATTCCATTGATCATGAGTTGATTTTTTGTGAAGTAATATTTTTCAATTAAGCAAAGTGAAATTTAACATCTTATTTGAAAATTAGTCATGTCTGCTTGCTTTTATTCTCTTTATTAACTTAGCCAGAAAGTGAGTTTTGAGACTTAATGATTGGATTTTTCATAAACAAAATCTTATTTTTCTTCTGGAGTGAGTTTTCTCTTGATTGATGTGCGCTAGAACTTGTTTTGATATCTTGTTGAGGCTTTAATGATTTACATACAGACTTGAATATGATTAAGGGAATTAGGCTTAATTCTTTCTTGACTTCTAGAGTTGCTTTGATTAAATAACCCCTTAGTTGCCCAATTTGAGCCTAAAATTGATTTCTTTGAATACCCAATTGAATAATCAAGTTGGATACTTTGGAGCATCTAATGTGTTGATTGAAAAGTCATAAAAGGTTGATTTTGTTTTCAAGGGTTAAAAAAATGAATGAAAAAAAAAGAAAAAGAAAGAAAAAGAAAAAGAAAAAAAAGTTTGTTGATGAAGAATAATGAGAATATTAGGTTGAAAGTGAGAATTTGTTATGTCTTTGTGCATTATGCTCTATCTGTCATCTTTTCAGCCTGATTTTGCTTTGTATCGATTTATTCATGAGTATTCTTTACCCTTATTTATCTTTTTCCTACCTTTCATTATATCCTTGGCCCCGTTTCAACCAAAGGAAAGTCCTTTTGATTCTTGTGTTGTATGTGAACTTGAAAATGGTTATGAGATTGATAAGCAAGCCTATGGTATTGCATTTTTCAAGAGAAATTTGAGTGATCTCTTTGTCCTTTAAACACTTGAGCAATGGAAAGATGAGTGATCTCAGATGTTTGGTGAAGAGAACAGTTGCAAGCTAGACTCAAGCCTCTAATTGTTTAAGTGTTAAATAATCTTGCTTGATTGGATTTGATTGCTGAACTTTATTTTTAAATTATGGAATTTTCCTTTGATTCATGTTTCTTGATGTTGAGTTTGATCTTGTTGTTGATTCCTATTCTTTGCTTGAGGACAAGCAAAGCTCAAGTGTGGGGGAGTTGATAAACCATCAACATGTCATATTTTTACGGTTCAATTCCTTGATTTTTCATATTCTTTTTATGGAATTTTGTTCGTAAGTTTTGTTATATTTTTAGTATTGTTTGATTGTGTTCTTATTAAGTGTTTTGTATGTTTTTGTCAAGTAAATACTCATGGAGAAGACTGGATATTTAAAGAAGCAAAGAAAAGAAGAATTTTGCATCAGCGTTCAATGCTTGAGCACTGAGAGTGGAGCGCTTCAGCGCCTAAAGCATATGCATCAGCATTGATTTAGTGGCCCAATGCCTCAGAGCTGGGTGAAGAGCGTTTGAGCGCGCAGGAGGTAGTAGCGCGCATCTGGACTTAAGTGGTTGAGCGCCCAAGCATTCAGAAATGAGCGCCTAGGCACTGGTTGCGTAACAAACCACGTGATTTTCAATATGTGGGAAAAGTTATGCCACAGACAGAGACAGACATTGAACACATTACATAGAAAATCCCTAATCCTGAGAGAGTTATTTTGCGGTAGCAAACCTTGGAGAATGGCTTCGGAAGGAGGATTTGATTCTTGAAGGCTTGAAGATCATGATCTCCATTAAAGGGGTTTTAATTTCTCTTTCTTTCTAGTTTTTCCCTTTCTTTGGGTTGTCTTTCCATGAGTTTATATCTTGATATGAGTTTGTTTGTATTGAACATGAGTAGTTAGACCCATAGCTAGGGCTATGGGGGATCTTGTTTTCCTAATTATTTGGGTTTGATTTCTAATTTGATTAAGGTAATTTCTTTAGGATTTATCATATTGCTTGCATTTTTGTCATAACTTAATCACTTTTGGCATGTGTTAATTCATTATTCGATCGGTGACCATCTGCATTCAATGAGTGGATCTATATGGCAAGCCTAGGATTAGATTAGTGAATGACTAAACATCAATTTTTTCTGCCAATGGAATTGTCAGGTATGTTAGTTCATCTCTTGAATTAAGGTTTAATGCATTCCTAATTAATTCAACTAAATGACCAAATAGGTGATTTAATTTAAGAATAGAATATTATTTTATCCATGACCATTGGGATTCAATAGCAGGTAAGAGAATATTGGCAAAAGAATTACCTTACATCATAAATGAAAAAAAAATTGAATAATTGGATTCAAGTAAACCTTGTGCCCTAGTCTCTCTCTCATTGATTATCCATTCTCTGTTTGATTGTTCATTGTTTTTCTTATTTGTTTATTTTGATTTTATCTTGAATTTCTGCATACACTTTCGATTGTCTGGATAACAAAGAGTTTAGTGAATCTAGTAATTACCACTTATTCCTCGTGGGATCGATAACTGGGACTCAAGTCCTATATTACTTGACGATAGAGTCTACTTGCTCTTAGTGTATTTTACGTGCACTAGGACTTGTCGCATAATTATTGTCGACCAAATTAGTTCCTCATCAACATTGACCAAAAAATCAAAATTAATTGGCCATCATTCATGAAGTTTGCCTCCACGGTTCATGGCATTGACAAAAGGATGAAGTCTTTGTTGTCATGTCAGCTTTGTCTAGAGATTAGATAATTGTTGCTTCTACTTTTCTTAATTCATTCTACCTATGAGTAAAGCCATCCTATTAGTTATTGCGGTGGACAAAAAGAAAATTTTACTATGTTTGACAAAGGATGATAAAAGAAAAATGGCTATTCTGAATTAACAGTTGGAAAACAAAATGAAATTTCATTAAGGTGTCGATAGAATACCAATTTTCAAGAAATTATAATTCCTACAAAGAATCATGTGCATACATATGAGGCAAAATAAAGTACTTGTAAAGGCTAAATTTCATCTAGTCTATTATCCCATGTGTAAATTAGCATTGACAATGACAATAGTTTTGATGATAACAAACAAGAAAGAAATGGTTGTGCAAATATCATGTCCCAAGGATCTTCAAGTTTAGTTTATAGGACTTAGATTTTATGTAAAGGTAAATAGGAATCACATTAAGCTAATATCTTGTTTTTTATTCAACTTAAATGTCTTTGCAAAATCATGTTTTGTACTTGTGAAAACATTTATCAAGTTTGAGCGAAATGGTTTCAGAAAGGTTGAAAAGGTTTTGGGAATCTTTGGTTGTAAAATCCTTTAGAAATCATCTTTTCTTGATAAGCCAATAACAGATTATCTGAAACCAAATAACAAATTATCTAAAAACTATAACAGGTTATTTGCAAATTTAGAAGCGCACCTTCATGTTTTTAAATTGGAATAACTGATTATGGAAAGTCCATAACAGGTTATTCGCAAAGTCAGAAGCACATATCCTATTTTTTAAACCTCCTAACCAATTATGGGTTCACAATAACCTATTACTTACGTGTAACAATGTTTTTTTTTATAACAATAATCTATTATGTGAAACCAATAATCTGTTACTCGCGAGCAATAATCTGTTATACGAACCAATAATCTGTTATTAGAAATAAATAATCTATTATCTGGGGTATCAAGAAATGAAAATAACGGCTAGTTTCTAGCATTTAATGCTCCTAACCACCTCTAACAGCTCTTAAATGTATTGCACTATAAATACAAGTGTTTGAGCATTAAAGACAAGTTAGAAATCAATATGAACAAGCTTCTTGAGCATTAAATATGGGTTTCAACTCTCATTTCTCATAAACCTCTATTTTGAGCTTTAGTGTGTGATTCCTTGATACTCATTGAGCTTTAATTTGTAATATCTACTCTTGTGAGAGGTTATCATTCAATCTCTCTTTGACTTCCTGAAAAAGAGGGTGAGATATCCCTCAAGAGATAAAAGGGTGAGGTATCCCTTGAAAAAGAAAAGGGTGGGTATTCCTCTAAAGTTGTAAAGGGTGAGGTATCCTAGAGGTGTGTTGAGTACTCTTAATTATAAAGGTTTTCAAGAACTTGTTCAAGGTTGAAGGTTTAGTGGAAAATCTCGGGTGGTTTACTTGAGGACTGGACGTAGGTCACTAAGGGTGGCTAAACCAGGATAAATCATTGTGTTTGCTCTTCTCAACTCAATATCTTTGCTTTGATGCTTTACTTTTATATGTTTGTTTGAATATTATTCATCTTGGCTTGTTTATTTGTGAGTGAAGTATTCAATCTCATTGACCTATTTACTTCAATCAATCAATAGCTTCAACAAAAATTGATATTCAAGTATTTTGTGAAATGTTTACAAAAAGTTTTTATAAACTCAATTTACCCCCCCTTGAGTTTGAAGCCACTTGGTAACACTATGAAGGCCAAAAAGAATTTTGATTTCTTCATTGACTGGAGGGAGTATTCTTGAAGTTGTGTCCTACCAACAAGATGAAGTTACCTCTTTCCAAGACTCTAGCCCTTCCTCATTCTAGCCTTGGTCATATATGAGCTTTGTTCTTTTGTCCCATAAAGGCCAGAATGATGAAGACATGCACCCAGTTCATACCAAATAAGGTTGCTACATTATCTAATAGAGTCTGTTGAGCTACTAGACTGTGGCCTCTAATTCGTTCAACTAGGTGCCAAACAAAACCAGGGTACCAGAGGTCATGTCGACCATTTGTATGCATGGCTAAGAGAGTATCTAGGGTTGGCCATAGCCTCTTAGAAGGAATATTCAAAGAATTATTTGGCCTTAGCCACCTAATATGCATTAACAGAAGAGTACCACATTGTCAATGATATAAATGGTGAAGATTGTCTAAGAATAATTTTCAAGAAGAAAGGCTTGTCGATGTGATGAGTTCTGAGTAAGGAAAGGAGGAAAGAGCATCATGGTGTCCATGGTAGTAAAGAAATGTGTAGAGGCATTATCACCTTCAAATATTTATAGGAAAAACATGAGTGCTGCCATTGATTAAGAAGGCAGTGCAAAGAATGAATGTTGCCAAAATATGTGCCTTGCAATTAATAAAATTTAAAGTAATGACAATTCACGAGAGAGTGCATTCATAAGTATGGCCATTTCGATTAGCCAATCAAAGGCCACACTTAGGGGGCATTTGTTGGGATTAAAAATAATCTTTTACAAGCTGGCACATGTAGAAAACACACTGCATGTGGGGGATGCATGACACATGGGGTATTGAAGCTACTAAGAGATGCTAGTAAGAGTATATCTATTTGACAGTATTGATGTTATTAACATAAGGCAATACTAAAGTTGCCTTTTTCTTTAGAGATTGATCAATAGTTATTAAAGATAAAACCATCATAAATAGTTTCATGGGATAAGGAAGCATTAAAGCTACTATCTTAAGAGAGATAGTAATTATGCTATCTTATCATACAATTTAATAGTACTGAGGCTATCATTAGAAGGAATTAATAGTAATATTAAGGTTACCATTACGTCAATAGTTGATAATAGGTTGTCAACAACCAAATTATGGAGCCAGTGATGGATTTATGCATAGAAACAATATTGATGTTGTTGAACATAGCTTCAAAATGAAGCAAGTTCTTAGAAACCAGTTATGAAATGTTGCATAGCAATAATATTGATGTTATCGAATAGAGGTTTCAAAGAAATTTAGTTATTAAGACTTGTGACATGAACATGATGCTTTAAAAAGCATGTGTATATAAAAGTGTGAAAATAAGCTTATCCCAAATGGTTTAATATATTAAGTTTTGATGATGACAAATACAAGACAAAAAGAATGATGCTTATACTTAATAAATATGTTTTATAGATAACAAATGCATCACAAAAGAATATTGATTATGTTACATAGATGTGCTCAATGCGATATATTGTATCATGCATGATTATATATTTTATCTAGTTATATTTCACTTAATAATCATGCAATGAGATATATGTAACATTCATCATATAATATATCCAATAATATTTCATATGAGTTATAAATGAATTAATATTGAATATGTCTATGAAAGTCTTGTATGCATGTTAGACTAACTAGAGTTATACATTTATGAATCATGCATATGAATATATTGAGTTATGAATTTGGACTGACTATGTTTGGTTAAGTGAGCAATACTTTGTAGGATAGTCCAAGTACCAAGAGTGAGCATTGCAATAAGAAAGTAAAAGATCACAACTATGCTCAACTCAAGGAGAATGAAAATGAAAAGATGTTCCAAGCATTTGCAAGATTTGAAGAGAATGAATTTTTGGAAGCTTGGATTACATCAAGAATTGATCATGGTAAAAGATCAAGTCCCAAGGTTCTTTAAGAATAGCTTATAGGACTTAGATCTTGTGTAAAGGTAAATGGAGATCACACTAAGCTCAAACAAGTTTTAAACATCTTTAAAAGTGTTTCTAAAATATTTAAATGCCCAACAAACTATTTTTGGAAAGCTAGTCATGGTGGTAGTTCATTTCTATAAAAAATAGCAAAGTTTGTGTTTTGCAAAACTGACCTTTAGTTACTCTTTTGATCATATCTTTTAAAATACTTTGAGTTTTTCTTTGAAACTTATTTCATATGAAAATAGACTCAAATATCATTCCAATGGGTGGTCATTCGCTTAAAACGGATAAGAAACGAAGAAGTTATGACCATTTAAAGTCAGTTTTCAAAACCTGAGTGGTTTATTCGAATAAGAGATGTGTTATTCGAATAACACACCCGTGAAAACTTCCCAGAACGTGTTTTTAAAGGCTTATTCGAATAACAAATGTGTTATTCGAATAACACAACTTAGAAAACGTTCCAGAACGTGTTTTTGAAAATTTATTCGAATAACAAGTTCCAGAAAACACTTCCTGGTGTGCTATAAGTGGATTTATTCGAATAACACATGTGTTATTCGAATAATACAATATTTATTCGAATAACAGTGTTCTTATTCGAATAAAACATGATCAGAAATGTTCCCAACGGTCATAAAACGGCTAGTTTTCATAAAGAATTCATTTCCAATCTTTACCCAACGGCTTTAAATATTATTGGGCTATAAATATAAGTGTTTGGGCATAAAAGAAAAGTTGGAGAACAATATAAAAATCACTCTTGAGCATTAAATTCGTTTTTCACTCTCTATTTCTCTAAAACTCTGTTTTGAGCTATAAGTGTGTGAATCCTTGATACCCATAGTGCTTCAATTTGTATTATCTACTCTTGAGAGAGTTTCTATCAATTCTATCCTTGTATTATCTAAAAGAGAGGGTGATGTATCCCTCAAAATTGTAAGGGTGAGGTATCCCTTGAAAGTATAGAGGCTCAAACACAAAGGGTGAGGTATCCCAAGGTGTGTTGAGTGCTCAAATTTGTAAAGGTCATCAAGCACCCGTAAAGCTTAAAGAATTGGAGGCTCTAGCACAAGGGTGAGGTATCCCAAGGTGTGAGGAGTGCTCTTATTTGTACAAAAGTTTTCCTAGCACCCGTGAAGTCTAGGAGATAGTGAAGAAAATCTCAAGTTAAGCTTGGGGACTGGATGTAGGCCACAAGTGGTTGGTGGCTGAACCAGGATAAATTCTTGAGTTTGATTTTCTCTTCCCTACACTCTTTAATTTCAGTATTTGGTGATGTATATATTTATCTATTATATATCTTGATGTTTTGATTCTTACAACTTGATATCTAGCTTATTCACTTGGTTCATCATATATCCTAAGTTATATTTGAGTAATTCTTAATAGTTATGCCTTTGTTAGACTTATTCCGCTGCATGTGTTAATTAAAAATATTAATTTGCATAATTTGTCAAAGTTGCATTAAAATTAATAATTACTCAATTCACCCCCCCTCTTGGGTAATGGTTGTCATGACTAGCAAAAAGCACATGTTATCACCCCACATCCACCTTCTAGTGTAGTTATTCACACTATTCCCCTGCTTATGTACACATTACCTGAAGAGGAAGAACAAATTGATGGAGCTGAAGAATGTGCACTGGTGAAGGAAAGAAGTTAGTAACCGTAGATGACAAATGGCACTACCTTAGCATATGTAAGTCTTTTACATCACCATCCAATTTGAGAAGAGGTTACTATTTTTGTCTATAAACAAGGTATTCTAGTAACTTAGAAAAAGGTCTTGAACACTCCACACTCCTCAACCGTTGTAGGAAATTGAGTTACCAAAGACCACATTTTTAGTTTTCCTAGATTTTCTTAGCCTATATTAGCCCTAGTCGTAGCTATAAATGTAGATCATAGCTAATCTTTAACTTGCACTTGGACTACATTATAAGTGCAATCTTAAGTTCAATTTACTTGCACTCAAATTCTAGTTCATGTTCATATGATATTTGACATCTACTATACACTTTAAGCACACACATGTTATGGTTTATCAAGTATCTTAGTGTTGACTAAGAAAACCAGAAATTATGGAATAATGGTCATGAATTCCAAACAGAGAGTTAGTTCTCCTTTCTATTCCTGTTAAGGGACCAAAGTCTGAAAACTATTTGGCAACATGTCAGTCCCGTAGGCCACGTGTCCAAAGACATTTTCCTCTAAAATAGGTTCACACTTTTATATGGTCAACAAAATAAAATTATCTAGGTGTTCTCTTAGATTATTAGCTAACAATTTTCTAATGTTTGTTTAGGATACAAAGGCACTTCTTTTTCTCACACTAAATGGATATATTTTATACTCACTTTACATATGGCTGCAATTATGGGGGATCTTATAGTTTCAAATACAACAGGATGCATTGTAGTAATGTGGCTTTAGTGGTAGTAGAAGAAGCTTCATTTATCCTCTTTTGAGGCAATAAAATAATTGGCTTATCCTTTTTAATAAAATTATTTTGTCTCCCAAAACCTCACAAAATAATCATCCCTATTAATACTTCTTTCTCATAATCCTTAGTCTCTGCCCCCAACATCTCTAGTTCTTAACCACTAGTTGAGTAGGAATAAAGGTTGAGTAATTAGTTGACATGGATAAAAATTTTCAAATGTGACATTCCTTTCTTGCTTTCACATACACTTCTCCACCCTACCAAGGTGGTTATGTAACATCCTAAACACTAGTACTAATAATGTATCTAGTTTACGCATCAGTAATTAGAATTTGGTATATTACTTATGAATATCAATAATTTGTTTTCAAATAAACAATTTTAATAGATATCAAAATATGAACCTTTCGCGGAAGCGTAACATATATATAATATGAAAGGAATTTATACAAAATGTACATATCTATACTTTATATACATATATCGATGTAACTATACAAATATCTAAACAAAGAACTAAACTAACTTTTCTCGCCAAATCTCCATCTTGCTTGGTTGCTTAAGTCCTTCCTAGAATCATCATGGAAAATCATAGAAGTAGGGGGTGAGAATCCTGAAATTCTTAGTAGTAATTGTAAAAAAAGCATATCATCGCAATAATTCCAGCTATTTCGGGGAAAAATCATTTCAAATCATTACTTTATAATCTGTAGGAAGGCGGATAAAGCCAAACCAAGCTCTTCCTCTTCCCGAAATAGAGGTTCATTTTATATCCTTTATCAAAATCATTTGAATGATTAAAGTATAATTGGCATTGACTAAAGCAATCGTTTTGATGATAACAAATAAGAAAGGAATGGAAGTGCAAAGATCAAGTCTCAAGACTCTTCAAGAATAGCTTATATGACTTAGATCTTGTGTAAAGGTAAAAAGGAATCACAGTGAGCTCAAATAAGTTTTAACATCTTTAAAAGTATTTTTTACATGCTAAAATGCCCAACAAACATGTTTTGAAAAGCTAGTCTTTGTGGTAATTCAAAACCTTTGAAAAGTTTGTGTTTTATAAAACTGACCTTTGGTTACTCTTTTGATCATATCTTTCAAAATACATTGAGTTTTATTCTAAAATATTTCATATGAAAATAGACTCAAAGATCTTTCCAATGAGTGGTCATTTACTTTAAACGGATAAGAAACGAAGAAGTTATGACCATTTAAAGTCAGTTTTCAAAATCAGAGTGCAATAACCGATTATGGATTTTTCATAACCGGTTATTCTCCAAGGCAAAAGCGTTTTTCATGTTTTTAAATTTCCTAACCGATTAGGTCATTTCCCTAATTGGTTATTAAGCTAATTTCTAAAGCTCCTAACCAATTAGACCATTTCCCTAATTTGTTATTGAGCCAATTTCTAAAGCTCCTAATCGATTAGGCCATCCCCCTAATTGATTATTTGATAAGTTAGGAGCCAATTTCTAAGGCTTCTAACCGATTAGGACAATCCCCTAATTGGTTATTTGGGCAACTAGAAAACATTTTCCAATGACTTTATTGGAGCATGTAATGCCCCCAACAACCACCAATGGTTCTAAAAACATTTAGGCTATAAATGAAAGTGTTTGCGCATCAAAGAAATGTTGGAGAACAATATTAAAATCAACCGTGAACATTAAATTTGTGTTTCACTATCTCTTTCTCAAATCCTATGTTTTTAAGCTTTAAAGTGTGAATCCTTAATACCCATAGAGCTTCAATTTATAGTATCCACTATTGAGAGAGTTTCATTTTATCTACACTTTGTTTTGTTGTAAAGAGGATGGGGTATCCCGTAGTTGTAAAGAGGGTGAGGTATCCCTCTAGAGAAAAGGGTGTGGTATTCCTTGGTTGTAAAGAGGGTGAGGTATCCTTGTTTTGAGGCTCAAGCACAAAGGGTGAGGTATCCCAAGGTGTGGTGAGTTCTCTAGCTTATAAAGGTTGTCAAGCACCTGTTGAAGCTTGAAGATATAGTGGAAAATCTCGAGTGATTGCTTGAGGATTGGACGTAAGCCACAAGTGGATTGGTTGCTGAACCAGGATAAATCTTATATTTGATCTTCTAAACTCATCTCTTTACATTTGTGCTTTAATCTTATATACTTGGTTGAATACTTTCTTTCTTGGCTTATTTATTTGTGAGTGAAGTGATAATCTCATCTATCTATTCACTTCAATTAATCAATAGTTTTAAAGAAAATTAATAATAAAATGTTTTGTGAAAGATTTGAGAAAATATTTTATATACTCAATTCACCCCCTATTGAGTATTGAGGCCACTTGGTAACAAGTGGTATTAGAGCTAGGCTCTGGTGTAAAGAGCTTAGCAGCTTGAAGAGAAAGTGATGGCCTTTTCAAATAATTTTTCATAAAATTCTTCTCTCCATAAACCTCTTTTTTTCAATGGGGATGGGTATGCTTACTGGAAAGAATGAATGAAAATTTTTATTGAAGCTATTGACTTATATGTGTGGGATGCTATTGAAAATGGTCTTTTTGTCCCCACACAAGTTGTAAATAATGTAAGAGTTAATACACCAAGAAGTGAATGGACTGATGATGATAAAAAGAATATCCAATATAATTTGAGAGCCAAAAATATCATTACCACAGCTTTGGGGTATGATGAGTTCTTTAGAGTCTCAAATTATAAATATGCCCAAGAAATACGGGACACTCTACAAGTAACCCATGAGGGTACTAGTGAAGTGAAAAGATGAAGGATTAATACTTTCACTCATGAGTATGAGCTTTTTAGAATGAACTAAGGTGAAAGCATTCAAGAAATACAAAAATAGTTCACACATATTACAAATCATCTTGCTTCATTGGGAAATACTTTTCCTAATGAAGATCTTGTTAACAAAGTGTTGAGATGTTTGAGCAGGCATTGGCAACCTAAAATGATGGCTATTGTGGAGTCAAGAAATCTCTCAACCATGACCTTAGCCACATTTTTTGACAAGCTCCAAGAACATGAATTTGAATTGAATAGACTCAACCAAAGTGAGGAGCTTCACAAGAGAAAGAAGGGAATAACTATCAAGGTCACTTCCTCCATAATCAATGATGATGATGATGATGATGATGATGGCTTGGAAATAAATGAGGAGAATCTTGCTCTACTAGTAAAGAAATTCAGAAGATTCTTCAAGAAGAATGGAGATCAAAGAAAACTTCCCTTTTCCCAAAAAAATGTCTATCACAAAGGGGAAGGAACCTCATCCACTCCTAAATGCTATGAATGTGGAGAATTGGACACATGAAAATGGAGTGCCTAATTTATCAAAGTAAAGTGAAAAAGTATGAGAAAAGGTCCTCAAAGGAGAAGAAAGAAAGAATAGCCTACATAACTTGGGATGATAATGACATAGATTCAACCGATAGCTTGAACAATAAGAAAGCCAATCTATGTCTCATGGTTAGAGGAGAAGAGGAAGAGGCAGATGACATGGAGGTAACATCTTCAAATTCTAAATCAAATTCTTCCCTCTCCTATGATAAATTGTAAGATACATTTGAAGAATTGCATAATGAATTTATGAGATTTTCAAAAATGATTTTATTTTCAAAGAAAACAATTCTCTCACTTAAAAATCAAATTTCTACTTTAAATAAAGAAATTGAGGAATTGAAATTAGAAAATGAAACTCTTGGGTTGATAGATGCAAATTCTTCATGTATAACATGCTCTTTACATGAAAATGCACCTATATCCTTCTCTTGTTCATCATGAAAAAGTTTTGAAAAGGAAATTGAAGATTTGAAAATTACTCTTTCAAAATTTACCTTTGGAAGAGATAATTTGAATATATTACTTGGGAAGCAAATATATGTTTTTCAAAAGGCTGATTTAGGGTACAATCCCAAAAACTAACAAAAAGTTTACAAGAATTTCTTTATTCCCACGAACACATCAACAAGTCCTTTCATAAAGTGTTTTCATTGTGGTAAGAAAGGACATAGTACATTAACTTGCAATGTAAGGATGAATATCAATAATAAGTTAGGGACTAAAATAGTTTGGGTTCCCAAAGGCACTTTGCTAAAAGTTAATACACAAGGACCTAATAAAATTTGGGTACTAAAAGCCAAAAATTGAAGTGTGTTGTAGGTGTGCTTGAAGGCCACGAACTGACTTTGGAATCTCAAAAAATGTTTGCTATAAGCACAAGTTTAGAAAACACTCCAAGTTCTCTTCCTTGTCTCCAAGAAGCTTGGACTTGCAACCTTTGGATAAGTAGTACTTTTCTAGCTTTATATTTTGAAAATATCTCTAAATGTGATAATATGGTAGAAAAGTTTGCTTCTTGTTTGAAATAGCACATTTGATGAAAATATCTTAGAACTTGGCATATTGGATCAATTATGCATCTAACTCTTGCTAAAAATCATAACTTTGCTGCATAACTTATCATAATGTGATATTATGTTGCACAATCTGTAATGCTGCTACACAATATGATATTTTGCTGCATTATTTGTCATGTTATTGCATAATGTGATATTTAGTTGCATAATCTGTCATTTACTACATGATATGTGATTTTGATGCATAACTT
Source organism: Ormosia semicastrata (assembly GCA_029884595.1). Lineage (NCBI taxonomy): Eukaryota > Viridiplantae > Streptophyta > Magnoliopsida > Fabales > Fabaceae > Ormosia > Ormosia semicastrata. Next base: position 20,105,592 of record JAQQTO010000042.1, on the reverse strand, counting down.
GTCACTTTGTAGCATAATTTGATAGTTTGTTGTATTATTGATCTCCGTGCATAATTATCTTGCTTTAGTGATATTTGAAATCCAATACTGACTTGAGCGTCAGAGTTTTCCCGGAGTTTGTTTTGCAGGTGCTTGATCCATGCTTAAGTCCCCCAAGTTTTGTAACACCCTAGATTTTAGCTATTTTACAGTAATGACTAAATTATATTGTTTTGTGTTTCCTGTATGATATAAAATTATTTTGACTGTTCTGAGACTACTTTTGATCATTGTGTGAGATTTACTCCGAGTCAGGAAAATAATAATTTTCGGGCCGGGAAAAATCTTCATTGATTTATTCGGAGACAGGGGATCTTACTAAACCCGAACCTGAGAGACACGAAATCAAATCTTTTAATTTTTAAAATTTATCAGTGAAATAAGAATATTTTGCAAGAAAATATCTGCTATTTTATTAACAATAATTTTTGTTACTGAGTAGTGGACCCGATATATTTTATTTGTTAGAAAATAGATTAAGAATAATTTTTGTAACTTATTTTAAAATGAACCAATAAAAAATGAGTCAATATTAGTGGTTAGACTTTTTCTAGACCAATAGAAAATGGTCAATATAAATGGTTGGACTAGTTGCTAAGTAACTAGTATAACCAACTAAGTTACTCTAAATAGTTTAATTTGTAACTAAATAACCTAACCTAATGAGTTTACTATCTAATTAAGATGTAACTGAAACCTAATTGAAGTCAAACCTAGTTACTAAATCTCCTAGAGCCACACGGCCATGAAGGCCTTTCTACCATGTTCTAGGTTCATCTACATGACTACTCGATGACCACTTTGTGACCAAAGCCATGTGAATCCCATGTGAAATGCATGTGATATTTTATTACATTGATTAAACAATAGTTTTTACTTATACACTAACCACACGGCTGCTCACTTTAATATAGCTATCCATTTGCATTTTTATCACACTTTGTAATATCAAGTTTTCATCTTTTCTCTCAAATATTCAAGAACATTCAAGAACACCCAACTACTTTTCTTCCCTTTTCCTTGTTGAACCCCACGGCCTCCTACTCCAAACCCAACCTTCACACTTCTATAATTTCATCTCTTCCTACTTTCTAAAGCTAAACCTCATCCTAAACACTTTTCTTTTAGTAAGTTTTATCAAAATCCTACTCTAAGTGCATCAAAAACCAAGCTTTAGCTTACTACTTCAAAGGTAATCTTTTGATTCATTGATCCTAAAATGGATTTTGATTTTCTAGACCATGATTGATCCATGGTTCTTTGTTCTTAAGCTTTGATTATGACTTTAGAATTTGTTTAAGATTTTTAGGGATTTTTGTTTGAAGCTCACGAATTCAAGAGGAAGGAGGAACTTGAAGATTTTGTCTCCCTTGAGGTAAGAAGGAGATTAACCTCATCAACTATGTGTTGGTGGTGAGAAAATGGGTTGTTTGTGGTGAAAAATTCATAAGGATTTATTCACTTATTTTTCTATGTTTTCTTTGGTTGTGTTTGTTATGCTTTTGGTTTTTAAAATATGTTTGCATGTGTGTTGGTATGATTATAGCTTCGATAATATGCTTGTAGGTATGCATTGGAAAGCATGCAAATTTATGTGTAATATAATATGTGAATCACATGAAGGAATTGTTGTATGAAGGTCCCAAAGGACCTATGAGGCACACAGCCTCCACACTTCAAAAGGAACCTAGGGTTCTAAATTATTTTCTTAACCAAGGAGTAAATGATTTTATGACAAGAAAAATAAATTAAGTGTTTTTGCAAGGAATAAATGCTAAAAAGAGCTAAATGATAGGTTATGAAATCTTAAATGGATTTCGGTCAACATGCTATTTTTCATAACTTAGATCTAAAATTATTTTACTAAAAGTAGACTTAGGTGTTTAAATGAGAAGGAAATAATTTTGGTAGGTTTTGAACCTAAAATCAAAGCAATATACTTTTTAGAATAAAAATTGACATAATTAAATAATTAAGTTATGAAATAAAAATAAATGTCCATACTTGAAATTTTCTAACGTATAGCTCACTCTATGGGTTTTGAAGCGTGTTAGGAAAATTTGAGCTGTAATATCTAAAGTAAATCAAAGAAACACATTTTTTTGAGAAACAAGAGAAATATCGATTTTTAGAGAGACTATATTGAAAATATTATCTAAAGAGGGACTATTTTGTAAATATTATTTTAGGAGAGACTATTATGTAAATATTATTTAATGAGGGACTATTATGCAAATAGTGGAAATAAAATCAAATTTTTGAGAAAAACATTATTTTTGGTTTAAATATGTTAGAAACATTTTACGTAATTGAAAATATTTTGAAAAATATTTACGCGACTCAATAATAGTAATTTTAGGCTACGCGATTGAGAAAATGCAATAAAATATTTACGTGATTTAGAAAATGTTTGAAAATCCTTACGCAATTTAAAAACATAGGAAATATGTTCTGCGATGTCAAAAATGTGATAATATCGCTATGCGATTGAGCATAAACAGCAGTTTGCTGTCGGGAAGTTGTGGTGGGCCCGATTGTGTTGGATATTTATACCACCAAGACATGGTGGGAATATATGAAATATTGTGAAAAATGATAATTGTATGTGTGTTTAAATCATATATCATGTATAGAAAAGTGTATTTGCTTGTTTGGTTAAGGCTGTATGCCTAGGAGATGAATTACACCTAAGTGCGGGTGCGAGTAGACAAGTGTAGGTCACTTGTTGACCTTGGAGGCATCAGGGTACGGGTACCTCATAATGGATAGTTGGTAGCTCTTCTGTCCGTGGGGCAGACCGATGCAAACGCACCGATGAGCCGGACCGAGACACTGTCTTGTATCGTGATCTGGTATAGAATGTCTTGTCCAATGCCTGATGTGCACTTTTGACAAAATTGATATATTATAGCACTTTTGGCCACGGTAGCCGAGTGACAGACATGTCTTTTGAATCTTCTCTCTGAAACTGTGTTTAGCTCCATGGAGTAGGAATTGGTCGTATTACATATGTATAGTGGGTCAGCATAATAACATGAAATTTATAATTATTTGATTCATGATTACTTGATTTTTTATCCATGATATGATAACATGATTTATTGTCTTGATATTATACTTTGTTTATTGGCTGTGGTTTCCTTTACTGCCATACTAGTATTGATGTAGGGTGTAACATCCTCGAAAATTATTTATTTCATTATAAATAATTATTTTATAATATTTATCATTTTTAGGAATTTTTGTAGAATTTTTTGGAAATATTAAATATTTTAATATATTCTTTGTTTTACGTGTGCACTAGGCAGAGTTGGGGAAAATGAAATATATTCCCTGAGGCTGGTAAACTTTGAATTGTGGAGACGTTGACGGGGGATCTCACTAAACCTGAGGCCGAGCACAGTTTGCGAGGTTTGCGTTTTTTGAGATTTTATCTGATAAATAAAATCACTGTATCATAAAATCATTTGATGAATAATAAAATATTATTTTCATTAACTGTAACTTTTATTCACTGAGAAAATAATTCTAATAGTATAATTAACATCTGTCAGATGTATTTAATTGAGGAGATAAACTTACTATGCACTTTATTGAGAATTGTGCAAAGCTTCTCAAGGAAGCTTCAAGGAAACTTCTAGGAAGTTTCTTTCCCAACCACTTCTCTCTCTCCTCCCTTTTTGGTGCTACACGGTTGGCTAAGAGGGATATTACATTTTCATTCTCCCATTTTCTCTCATTCATACTGGTCACTCTCTCCCTCATGCAGCTCTCATTTCTCTTCCTGTCTTCTCTATACGGCTACACACCCACAAACACCATTGTTGATTTTCAAGCTTCCCATGCTCAAGCAAAACTTAAATCATTGTTTTCCCTCATCACCTTCAAGCTTTCTTCTTTGTGGGAGTCCTCTTTGATCCTCCATTTTCGTCCTCCACAGCCCAGCTTCAACCTTGGAGCTTTAAGGTAAAGCTTTCAACTTTCTTCTCATTTTCTTCCCATTTTCGTGTTCCGTGGTCACATTGGTGATTATGGATGCCATTTCCACTCTTTGATCTTGATTTTTACGAATTTGGACACTAAGGTTTCTGTGGTGGTGAAGCACAAAATTACTAGGCAAAAAGGAGCATCCTTTCTTTGTTCTTCACTCAGGTAAGAGGAAGACACTCCTCCTCAACCTCTATTAGCATTCAGAAACCTTGTTTGTGAGTGATTGTGATAAAACCCTATTGAGGGTTATTCTCTGTTTGTATGATTAGTATGTTTGCATGTTATTTATAATGTGTCTGTGCTGTTAGATCGTTTGTTGGTGTATATTGATATATTTGAATGGTTTGGAATGCATGAAATGGAAGAAAATGATGTCGAAATGGTTCTTAGAGGGCCACGGTTTTTAGGCCCAAATTTTGGGGATTCTTTATGAACAATTATAATAAATTGAACTTCTGACCATTTAGTCCAATATGAATATCCGTCGAGTTAGAATGCCAATATCCGTCGAGTTAGAGTTTCTGACCATTTAGGAGAGAAAGTTCTCCAATGTCAATATCCGTTGAGTTGGAATATCAATATCCATCGAGTTAGAATGTCAATATCCGTCGAGTTAGAGTTTCTGACCATTTAATAGAGAAACTTCTCCAATGTCAATATCCGTCGAGTTAGAATGTCAATATCCGTCGAGTTAGAATTTCTGACCATTTAGTAGAGAAACTTCTCCAATGTTAATATCCGTCGAATTAGAATGTCAATATCCGTCGAGTTAGAATTTCTGACCATTTAGTAGAAAAACTTCTACAGTGTCAATATCTGTCGAGTTAGAGTTTCTGACCATTTAGTGCTTTCGCCGGTTCAACACTTTAAGATTTCTTCAACGTCAACACCCATCCGTCGAATTAGGATTTCTGCTGACCTTCTAGTATATTCGACAGTTTTTGATCTTCATTCGACAGAATTGTTTTTTAGCCATTCTTGTCAAAATTGTAACTCAGCCATTTCCGTCACCAAATCCCCTTTATGGCTGACACTTTCCATCATTCTGTCATGCTATTTTTCGTCGAAAGGTAGCCTCATAATGGTATACTAGAGACATTGTCTCCGTCGAATCCAAAGTATAATTTATCACCTAACACCAAGTGATTAAATTAATGGTAATAGGATGCAAGAATTAGCAAATTGGAAAACTAAATTATACTTTGAGATCCATAAATTTTAAAGAACCAAGAATGGAATTTTCATAAGACTTAGGATAATTTTAATTAGGGTAAGAACATGAGAGTGTAAGACTTTGAGATCTTAGAATAACCTTCTAAGTGTATATGAATAAGCTACCTAAGAGAATTTAATTAATTAAGAGAATTCCTTTAGAGACAAACTTTGTAAGAAAAACTAAATCTAAACAAGAATTCATAATGCACTTTAAAAATGTATTAATTTATTTAATAACAATATTATGTTATTGTGGGTCTATGTGAGTGACCAATAATTGTGTTGATTCTTGCTTTGGCAAATTGTGGCATATTGAGGAATAGTATGTAATAATGATCATACATGATTATGCATAGAGTCTGTATGCATTGTGAATGTCTGTTGGACTATATCAAGGCCGACTTGCCTAGGAGTTGAACACACCTTTGTGCGGGTGCGAATAGACAAGTGAAGGTCATATTGTTGACCAGGGGGGCGTCAGGGTGCGGGGACCTCGCAATGGACAGTTGGTAGCTCTTCTGTCCGTGGGGCAGACCGATACACACACACTGACGATCCTGACTGGACTCAGTCCTATATCGCGATCTAGTGTGGACTGTCTATATAATGTCATGATATGCACGTGGATAAATTGAGAATTGTAGCACTTTGGCCTCGGCAGCCTAGTTGCAGACATGTCTCCAGATCTTTTTCTTCGACCGTTTGTGTCTAGCTCCATGGAGTAGGATTTTGACTTTGAATGCATGTGCATAATGGGTCCATGAATTATCTGGCATTTATGATTATTATAATTGAAACTGTTGTATTACTGATATATATATAACTGCCTGGAATTGCTTAGTTGATTATTACTACTGCTTAATGTTTATTATCATTACTGCTGTCAATAAATGCTATGTGGGCGCTTTGCGCTGTTTGGTTTCTTGTTGCTATAATTGGTAATGATGGTAGGATGTCTTAAATCTTTCATGTACTTTTCTTATTCTATATCATTTCTTGGTTAAAGACTGTAAGTGGGAACGAGGTTGGATTCTTTTGGACTTTCTTGGTTTGACCCACTGTATCTGGTGATGCCGTCGTGGAGGGGGTTCTATTGGGTTCGTTCGAACTGTGTTCACTGGTGGTGCCAAGACTTGGCGAGTCGACTGGATCGACAAGCGTGTGCGATATGTTGGGGATCTGACCTTGACCATGAAGAAGACTGCGATTGAAGACCTTACTCTATATTTCTCACGACGTCGGTGAGCCCGGAGTCGCCTCACGTATTCGAGATCCGATGGAGTGCCCAACTCCTTAGTCGTACATATGTTGTGGGTAGTTTATACTTTATTTTGCATTACCTGTATAAAGTGTATTTTGGGTATATATATGTTTTAAGGTGATTATCCAGTCTTGAATGCTGTAATTTGAGTACATTTTATAATTCATATTTTAACTGGTTGTATATGTAACTATTCATTCGTGGCTCCTATGTTCCTCATATGCGAAATGAGTAATATTTTTGGTAAATTTGTTAGCACGCCGAAATTTAGTGACCATGACATAATGACGATTGTGCCGTGGTTATGAAATCGAGGGGTGTTACATTAAGGTGGTATCAGAGCTCAGTTCATCCTGTTGAGCCGGGGTATGGACTGACTCTGCTTACATGTTAGAAGTTTATTTGTATGTTGTGTACTTCCTTGTCTCTTGAATTAAGATGTTGGGAAAGGAAGGCATGGCTTGCCATAGGTTGAATGCTGGTAGCTACTGTTGCACAGTTACATGATATTGAGTACTGGCCTACTCAATGTGTAATGTTCTGTGTCTACGGGAAACTATGACTTCACCTAGGCGTATTAAGGTAATAGGAGTTCTTTAGAAAGAAGCTCAGCTGGTATGACTGAACTTGCTTAGGACTTGTTTGCATTTACACCCTTGTTGTGTTACCTTTAGAATTGTTTGAGCCTATGGGTTAGAAAAAGGGTAGTTGAATAAGACTTGCAAGGTTGGTGGACTGAGGTGTCCAAGAGGTTTTCGAAAATCGATTCTCTTTGGAAAAGAGTATCTGGAATAAGTTTGGTGCGAGGAGCTACATAGGAGTCAAAGACTTACAGGAGATCGCACCACAGAAGGCAGAGTGAAGGAGCTCAAGTTAGAGTCTTTTGGGTTTGTCTTGTTGAGTTGTGTGACTTTTGTGTTTGGTTTCCGAGAGGAGACAATATTGTTTGGACTGAATGTTTTTTATTTTCCTTATGATTTGAATTGTTGTCCTTGAAGGAAGACAATGACTCTAAGCAGACGTAAGCGCATGAATGCGGGAAATGACGATGATGATACGACTGTGGCAGCTAGAGTAATGCAAAGAATGAGCGATATAACAACACACCAGGATAAGAGGGCCGCACAGCAATAGGAGTTAGAAGTCGAGGTTCAGAATTTGTTGGGAGAAAGTCAGTTTTTAGGTAATTCTAAACTACCTAAGTTCCAAAGGAGGAACAAAAGGATGATCAATCAGTTTAAGCGGAAACTGTATTCGCGACGACTGAAGGGACAACAGCAACAACAAACATTGAAAGGGAGTGCGAGTGGTAGTAAGTCAAATCCAACTGTTGTACCATTATCAAGGTGTAAGAAGTGCGGAAAAGACCACTTCACGAGGGACTGTAAGATCGAAGGAAAAATTTATTTCAAGTGCAAAAAGCAAGGACATGTGTTCAGGGATTGTGCTTTACATGGGACGAAGCCTCCATGTGCGATCACGGGGATGATTTGTTTCAAATGCAGAGAGCCAGGAGATGTGGCGAGAAATTGTACCTTGCATAGGACAAAGCCTTCCGTTGGGGATGTTTGCACCTCAAAATCTCAT